>JAUIMM010000329.1:3871390-5158520 GCA_031769625.1 Taudactylus pleione | reverse complement strand
TATCTCCCCTCTAGTTCTCCCTTCCTCTCTATGACCCCTCTAGTTCTTTCTTCCTCCCTATCTCCCCTCCAGTTCTCCCTTCCTCCCCATCTCCCCTCCAGTTCTCCCTTCCTCTCTATCTCCCCTCTAGTTCTCCCTTCCTCTCTATCTCCCCTCTAGTTCTCCCTTCCTCTCTATCTCTCCTCTAGTTCTCCCTTCCTCTCTATCTCCCCTCTAGTTCTCCCTTCCTCTCTCTCCCCCTCTAGTTCTCCCTTCCTCTCTATCTCCCCTCTAGTTGTCCCTTCCTCTCTATCTCCCCTCTAGTTCTCCCTTCCTCTCTATCTCCCCTCCATTTCTCCCTTCCTATCTATCTCCCCTATAGTTCTCCCTCTCTATCTCCCCTCCATTTTTCCCTTCCTCTCTATCTCCCCTCTAGTTCTCCCTTCTTTTCTATCTTCTCTCTAGTTCTCCCTTCCTCCCTATCTCCCCTCTAGTTCTCCCTTCCTCTCTATCTCCCCTCTAGTTCTCCCTTCCTCTCTATCTCTCCTGTAGTTCTCCCTTCCTCTCTATCTCCCCTCTAGTTCTCCCTTCCTCTCTATCTCCCCTCCATTTCTCCCTTCCTATCTATCTCCCCTATAGTTCTCCCTCTCTATCTCCCCTCCATTTATCCCTTCCTCTCTATCCCCCCTCTAGTTCTTTCTTCCTCCCTATCTCCCCTCCAGTTCTCCCTTCCTCTCTATATCCCCTCTAGTTCTCCCTTCCTCTCTATCTCTCCTCTAGTTCTCCCATCCTCTCTATCTCCCCTCTAGTTCTCCCTTCCTCTCTATCTCCCCTCTAGTTCTCCCTTCCTCTCTACCTCCCCTCTAGTTCTCCCTTCCTATCTCTCCTCTAGTTCTCCCTTCCTCTCTATCTCCCCTCTAGTTCTCCCTTCCTATCTCCCCTCTAGTTCTCCCTTCCTCTCTATCTCCCCTGTAGTTCTCCCTTCTTCTCTATCTTCCCTCTAGTTCTCCCTTCTTCTCTATCTTCCCTCTAGTTCTCCCTTCCTCTCCTCTCTATCTCCCCTCTAGTTCTCCCTTCCTCTCTATGACCCCTCTAGTTCTTTCTTCCTCCCTATCTCCCCTCCAGTTCTCCCTTCCTCCCCATCTCCCCTCCAGTTCTCCCTTCCTCTCTATCTCCCCTCTAGTTCTCCCTTCCTCTCTATCTCCCCTCTAGTTCTCCCTTCCTCTCTATCTCTCCTCTAGTTCTCCCTTCCTCTCTATCTCCCCTCTAGTTCTCCCTTCCTCTCTCTCCCCTCTAGTTCTCCCTTCCTCTCTATCTCCCCTATAGTTCTCCCTTCTTCTCTATTTCCCCTCTAGTATATCCCCTCCATTTCTCCCTTCCTCTCTATCCCCCCTCTAGTTCTCCCTTCCTCCCTATCTTCCCTCCATTTCTCCCTTCCTCTCTATCCCCCCTCTAGTTCTTCCTTCCTCCCTATCTCCCCTCCATTTCTCCCTTCCTCTCTATCTCCCCTCTAGTTCTCCCTTCCTCCCTATCTCCCCTCCATTTCTCCCTTCCTCTCTATCTCCCCTCTAGTTCCCCCTTCCTCTCTATCTCTCCTCTAGTTCTCCCTTCCTCTCTATCCCCCCTCTAGTTCTCCCTTCCTCCCTATCTTCCCTCCATTTCTCCCTTCCTCTCTATCCCCCCTCTAGTTCTTCCTTCCTCCCTATCTCCCCTCCATTTCTCCCTTCCTCTCTATCTCCCCTCTAGTTCTCCCTTCCTCCCTATCTCCCCTCCATTTCTCCCTTCCTCTCTATCTCCCCTCTAGTTCCCCCTTCCTCTCTATCTCCCCTCTAGTTCTCCCTTCCTCTCTATCTCCCCTCTAGTTCTCCCTTCCTCCCTATCTCCCTAGTTCTCTCTTCCTCTCTATCTCCCCTCTAGTTCTCCCTTCCTCTCTATGACCCCTCTAGTTCTTTCTTCCTCCCTATCTCCCCTCCAGTTCTCCCTTCCTCCCCATCTCCCCTCCAGTTCTCCCTTCCTCTCTATCTCCCCTCTAGTTCTCCCTTCCTCTCTATCTCCCCTCTAGTTCTCCCTTCCTCTCTATCTCTCCTCTAGTTCTCCCTTCCTCTCTATCTCCCCTCTAGTTCTCCCTTCCTCTCTCTCCCCTCTAGTTCTCCCTTCCTCTCTATCTCCCCTCTAGTTGTCCCTTCCTCTCTATCTCCCCTCTAGTTCTCCCTTCCTCTCTATCTCCCCTCCATTTCTCCCTTCCTATCTCTCTCCCCTATAGTTCTCCCTCTCTATCTCCCCTCCATTTTTCCCTTCCTCTCTATCTCCCCTCTAGTTCTCCCTTCTTTTCTATCTTCTCTCTAGTTCTCCCTTCCTCCCTATCTCCCCTCTAGTTCTCCCTTCCTCTCTATCTCCCCTCTAGTTCTCCCTTCCTCTCTATCTCTCCTGTAGTTCTCCCTTCCTCTCTATCTCCCCACTAGTTCTCCCTTCCTCTCTATCTCCCCTCCATTTCTCCCTTCCTATCTATCTCCCCTATAGTTCTCCCTCTCTATCTCCCCTCCATTTATCCCTTCCTCTCTATCCCCCCTCTAGTTCTTTCTTCCTCCCTATCTCCCCTCCAGTTCTCCCTTCCTCTCTATATCCCCTCTAGTTCTCCCTTCCTCTCTATCTCTCCTCTAGTTCTCCCATCCTCTCTATCTCCCCTCTAGTTCTCCCTTCCTCTCTATCTCCCCTCTAGTTCTCCCTTCCTCTCTACCTCCCCTCTAGTTCTCCCTTCCTATCTCTCCTCTAGTTCTCCCTTCCTCTCTATCTCCCCTCTAGTTCTCCCTTCCTATCTCCCCTCTAGTTCTCCCTTCCTCTCTATCTCCCCTGTAGTTCTCCCTTCTTCTCTATCTTCCCTCTAGTTCTCCCTTCTTCTCTATCTTCCCTCTAGTTCTCCCTTCCTCTCCTCTCTATCTGCCCTCTAGTTCTCCCTTCCTCTCTATGACCCCTCTAGTTCTTTCTTCCTCCCTATCTCCCCTCCAGTTCTCCCTTCCTCCCCATCTCCCCTCCAGTTCTCCCTTCCTCTCTATCTCCCCTCTAGTTCTCCCTTCCTCTCTATCTCCCCTCTAGTTCTCCCTTCCTCTCTATCTCTCCTCTAGTTCTCCCTTCCTCTCTATCTCCCCTCTAGTTCTCCCTTCCTCTCTCTCCCCTCTAGTTCTCCCTTCCTCTCTATCTCCCCTCTAGTTCTCCCTTCCTCTCTATCTCCCCTCTAGTTCTCCCTTCCTCTCTATCTCCCCTATAGTTCTCCCTTCTTCTCTATTTCCCCTCTAGTATATCCCCTCCATTTCTCCCTTCCTCTCTATCCCCCCTCTAGTTCTCCCTTCCTCCCTATCTTCCCTCCATTTCTCCCTTCCTCTCTATCCCCCCTCTAGTTCTTCCTTCCTCCCTATCTCCCCTCCATTTCTCCCTTCCTCTCTATCTCCCCTCTAGTTCTCCCTTCCTCCCTATCTCCCCTCCATTTCTCCCTTCCTCTCTATCTCCCCTCTAGTTCCCCCTTCCTCTCTATCTCTCCTCTAGTTCTCCCTTCCTCTCTATCCCCCCTCTAGTCTCCCTCCCCCTTCCTCCCTATCTTCCCTCCATTTCTCCCTTCCTCTCTATCCCCCCTCTAGTTCTTCCTTCCTCCCTATCTCCCCTCCATTTCTCCCTTCCTCTCTATCTCCCCTCTAGTTCTCCCTTCCTCCCTATCTCCCCTCCATTTCTCCCTTCCTCTCTATCTCCCCTCTAGTTCCCCCTTCCTCTCTATCTCCCCTCTAGTTCTCCCTTCCTCTCTATCTCCCCTCTAGTTCTCCCTTCCTCCCTATCTCCCTAGTTCTCTCTTCCTCTCTATCTCCCCTCTAGTTCTCCCTTCCTCCCTATCTCCTCTCCATTTCTCCCTTCCTCCCTATCTCCCCTCCATTTCTCCCTTCCTCCCTATCTCCCCTCCATTTCTCCCTTCCTCTCTATCTCCCCTCCATTTCTCCCCATCTCCCCTCTATTCTCCCTTCGTCCCTATCTCCCCTCTCGTTCTCCCTTCCTCTCTATCTCCCCTCTAGTTCTCCCTATCTCCAACTCCATTTCTCCCTTCCTCTCTATCTCCCCTCTAGTTCTCCCTTCATCCCTATCTCCCCTCCATTTCTCCCTTCCTCTCTATCCCCCCTCTAGTTCTTTCTTCCTCCCTATCACCCCTCCAGTTCTCCCTTCCTCTCTATCTCCCCTCTAGTTCTTCCTTCCTCTCTATCTCCCCTCTAGTTCTCCCTTCCTCCCTATCTCCCCTCTAGTTCTCCCTTCCTCTCTATCTCCCCTCTAGTTCTCCCTTCCTCTCTATCTCCCCTCTAGTTCTCCCTTCCTCTCTATCTCCCCTCTAGTTCTCCCTTCCTCTCTATCTCCCCTCCATTTCCCCCTTCCTATCTATCTCCCCTCTAGTTCTCCCTTCTTCTCTATTTCCCCTCTAGTATCTCCTCCATTTCTCCCTTCCTCTCTACCCCCCCCTAGTTCTCCCTTCATCCCTATCTCCCCTCCATTTCTCCCTTCCTCTCTATCCCCCCTCTAGTTCTTTCTTCCTCCCTATCTCCCCTCCAGTTCTCCCTTCCTCTCTATCTCCCCTCTAGTTCTCCCTTCCTCTCTATCTCCCCGCTAGTTCTCCCTTCCTCTCTATCTCCCATCTAGTTCTCCCTTCCTATCTCCCCTCTAGTTCTCCCTTCTTATCTATCATCCCTCTAGTTCTCCCTTCCTCTCTATCTCCCCCTAGTTCTCCCTTCCTCCTTATCTCCTATTTCTCACTTCCTCGCTATCTCCCCTCTTGTTCTGCCTTCCTCCCTATCTCCCCTCCATTTCGTCCTTTCTCTCTATCTCCCCTCCATTTCTCCCTATCTCTCCTCTAGTTCTCCCTTCCTCTCTATCTCCCCTCCATTTCTCCCCATCTCCCCTCTATTCTCCCTTCGTCCCTATCTCCCCTCTCGTTCTCCCTTCCTCTCTATCTCCCCTCTAGTTCTCCCTATCTCCAACTCCATTTCTCCCTTCCTCTCTATCTCCCCTCTAGTTCTCCCTTCATCCCTATCTCCCCTCCATTTCTCCCTTCCTCTCTATCCCCCCTCTAGTTCTCCCTTCCTCTCTATCTCCCATCTAGTTCTCCCTTCCTATCTCCCCTCTAGTTCTCCCTTCTTCTCTATCTTCCCTCTAGTTCTCCCTTCCTCTCTATCTCCCCCTAGTTCTCCCTTCCTCCCTATCTCCTATTTCTCACTTCCTCGCTATCTCCCCTCTTGTTCTGCCTTCCTCCCTATCTCCCCTCCATTTCGTCCTTTCTCTCTATCTCCCCTCCATTTCTCCCTATCTCTCCTCTAGTTCTCCCTTCCTCCCTATCTCCCTAGTTCTCCCTTCCTCTCTATCTCCCCTCTAGTTCTCCCTTCCTCCCTATATCCCCTCAAGTTCTCCCTTCCTCCCTATCTCCCCTCCATTTCTCCCTTCCTCTCTCTCCCCTCCATTTCTCCACATCTCCCCTCTAGTTCTCCCTTCCTCCCTATCTCCCCTCTAGTTCTCCCTTCCTCTCTATCTCCCCACTAGTTCTCCCTTCCTCCCTATCTCCCTCCATTTCTCCCTTCCTCTCTATCTCCCCTCTAGTTCTCCCTTCCTATCTCCCCTCTAGTTCTCCCTTCCTCTTTATCTCCCCTGTAGTTCTCCCTTCTTCTCTATCTTCCCTCTAGTTCTCTCTTCCTCCCTATCTCCCCTCTAGTTCTCCCTTCCTCTCTATCTCCCCTCTAGTTCTCCCTTCCTCTCTATCTCCCCTCCATTTCTCCCTTCCTATCTATCTCCCCTATAGTTCTCCCTTCTTCTCTATTTCCCCTGTAGTATCTCCCCTCTATTTCTCCCTTCTTCTCTATCCCCCTCTAGTTCTCCCTTCCTCCCTATCTCTCCTCAATTTCTCCCTTCCTCTCTATCCCCCCTCTAGTTCTTTCTTCCTCCCTATCTCCCCTCCAGTTCTCCCTTCCTCTCTATCTCCCCTCCAGTTCTCCCTTCCTCTCTATCTCCCCTCTAGTTCATTCCTCTCTATCTTCCCTCTAGTTCTCTCTTCCTCTCTATCTCCCCTCTAGTTCTCCCTTCCTATCTCCCCTCTAGTTCTCTCTTCTTTTCTATCTTCTCTCTAGTTCTCCCTTCCTCCCTATCTCCCCTCTAGTTCTCCCTTCCTCTCTATCTCCCCTCTAGTTCTCCCTTCCTCTCTATCTCTCCTGTAGTTCTCCCTTCCTCTCTATCTCCCCTCTAGTTCTCCCTTCCTCTCTATCTCCCCTCCATTTCTCCCTTCCTATCTATCTCCCCTATAGTTCTCCCTCTCTATCTCCCCTCCATTTATCCCTTCCTCTCTATCCCCCCTCTAGTTCTTTCTTCCTCCCTATCTCCCCTCCAGTTCTCCCTTCCTCTCTATATCCCCTCTAGTTCTCCCTTCCTCTCTATCTCTCCTCTAGTTCTCCCTTCCTCTCTATCTCCCCTCTAGTTCTCCCTTCCTCTCTATCTCCCCTCTAGTTCTCCCTTCCTCTCTACCTCCCCTCTAGTTCTCCCTTCCTATCTCTCCTCTAGTTCTCCCTTCCTCTCTATCTCCCCTCTAGTTCTCCCTTCCTATCTCCCCTCTAGTTCTCCCTTTCTCTCTATCTCCCCTGTAGTTCTCCCTTCTTCTCTATCTTCCCTCTAGTTCTCCCTTCCTCTCCTCTCTATCTCCCCTCTAGTTCTCCCTTCCTCTCTATGACCCCTCTAGTTCTTTCTTCCTCCCTATCTCCCCTCCAGTTCTCCCTTCCTCCCCATCTCCCCTCCAGTTCTCCCTTCCTCTCTATCTCCCCTCTAGTTCTCCCTTCCTCTCTAGCTCCCCTCTAGTTCTCCCTTCCTCTCTATCTCTCCTCTAGTTCTCCCTTCCTCTCTATCTCCCCTCTAGTTCTCCCTTCCTCTCTCTCCCCTCTAGTTCTCCCTTCCTCTCTATCTCCCCTCTAGTTCTCCCTTCCTCTCTATCTCCCCTCTAGTTCCCCCTTCCTCTCTATCTCCCCTCTAGTTCTCCCTTCCTCTCTATCTCCCCTCTAGTTCTCCCTTCCTCGCTATCTCCCCTCTAGTTCTCCCTTCCTCTCTACCTCCCCTCTAGTTCTCCCTTCCTATCTCTCCTCTAGTTCTCCCTTCCTCTCTATCTCCCCTCTAGTTCTCCCTTCCTATCTCCCCTCTAGTTCTCCCTTCCTCTCTATCTCCCCTGTAGATCTCCCTTCTTCTCTATCTGCCCTCTAGTTCTCCCTTCTTCTCTATCTTCCCTCTAGTTCTCCCTTCCTCTCCTCTCTATCTCCCCTCTAGTTCTCCCTTCCTCTCTATGACCCCTCTAGTTCTTTCTTCCTCCCTATCTCCCCTCCAGTTCTCCCTTCCTCCCCATCTCCCCTCCAGTTCTCCCTTCCTCTCTATCTCCCCTCTAGTTCTCCCTTCCTCTCTATCTCCCCTCTAGTTCTCCCTTCCTCTCTATCTCTCCTCTAGTTCTCCCTTCCTCTCTATCTCCCCTCTAGTTCTCCCTTCCTCTCTCTCCCCTCTAGTTCTCCCTTCCTCTCTATCTCCCCTCTAGTTGTCCCTTCCTCTCTATCTCCCCTCTAGTTCTCCCTTCCTCTCTATCTCCCCTCCATTTCTCCCTTCCTATCTATCTCCCCTATAGTTCTCCCTCTCTATCTCCCCTCCATTTTTCCCTTCCTCTCTATCTCCCCTCTAGTTCTCCCTTCTTTTCTATCTTCTCTCTAGTTCTCCCTTCCTCCCTATCTCCCCTCTAGTTCTCCCTTCCTCTCTATCTCCCCTCTAGTTCTCCCTTCCTCTCTATCTCTCCTGTAGTTCTCCCTTCCTCTCTATCTCCCCTCTAGTTCTCCCTTCCTCTCTATCTCCCCTCCATTTCTCCCTTCCTATCTATCTCCCCTATAGTTCTCCCTCTCTATCTCCCCTCCATTTATCCCTTCCTCTCTATCCCCCCTCTAGTTCTTTCTTCCTCCCTATCTCCCCTCCAGTTCTCCCTTCCTCTCTATATCCCCTCTAGTTCTCCCTTCCTCTCTATCTCTCCTCTAGTTCTCCCATCCTCTCTATCTCCCCTCTAGTTCTCCCTTCCTCTCTATCTCCCCTCTAGTTCTCCCTTCCTCTCTACCTCCCCTCTAGTTCTCCCTTCCTATCTCTCCTCTAGTTCTCCCTTCCTCTCTATCTCCCCTCTAGTTCTCCCTTCCTATCTCCCCTCTAGTTCTCCCTTCCTCTCTATCTCCCCTGTAGTTCTCCCTTCTTCTCTATCTTCCCTCTAGTTCTCCCTTCTTCTCTATCTTCCCTCTAGTTCTCCCTTCCTCTCCTCTCTATCTCCCCTCTAGTTCTCCCTTCCTCTCTATGACCCCTCTAGTTCTTTCTTCCTCCCTATCTCCCCTCCAGTTCTCCCTTCCTCCCCATCTCCCCTCCAGTTCTCCCTTCCTCTCTATCTCCCCTCTAGTTCTCCCTTCCTCTCTATCTCCCCTCTAGTTCTCCCTTCCTCTCTATCTCTCCTCTAGTTCTCCCTTCCTCTCTATCTCCCCTCTAGTTCTCCCTTCCTCTCTCTCCCCTCTAGTTCTCCCTTCCTCTCTATCTCCCCTATAGTTCTCCCTTCTTCTCTATTTCCCCTCTAGTATATCCCCTCCATTTCTCCCTTCCTCTCTATCCCCCCTCTAGTTCTCCCTTCCTCCCTATCTTCCCTCCATTTCTCCCTTCCTCTCTATCCCCCCTCTAGTTCTTCCTTCCTCCCTATCTCCCCTCCATTTCTCCCTTCCTCTCTATCTCCCCTCTAGTTCTCCCTTCCTCCCTATCTCCCCTCCATTTCTCCCTTCCTCTCTATCTCCCCTCTAGTTCCCCCTTCCTCTCTATCTCTCCTCTAGTTCTCCCTTCCTCTCTATCCCCCCTCTAGTTCTCCCTTCCTCCCTATCTTCCCTCCATTTCTCCCTTCCTCTCTATCCCCCCTCTAGTTCTTCCTTCCTCCCTATCTCCCCTCCATTTCTCCCTTCCTCTCTATCTCCCCTCTAGTTCTCCCTTCCTCCCTATCTCCCCTCCATTTCTCCCTTCCTCTCTATCTCCCCTCTAGTTCCCCCTTCCTCTCTATCTCCCCTCTAGTTCTCCCTTCCTCTCTATCTCCCCTCTAGTTCTCCCTTCCTCCCTATCTCCCTAGTTCTCTCTTCCTCTCTATCTCCCCTCTAGTTCTCCCTTCCTCTCTATGACCCCTCTAGTTCTTTCTTCCTCCCTATCTCCCCTCCAGTTCTCCCTTCCTCCCCATCTCCCCTCCAGTTCTCCCTTCCTCTCTATCTCCCCTCTAGTTCTCCCTTCCTCTCTATCTCCCCTCTAGTTCTCCCTTCCTCTCTATCTCTCCTCTAGTTCTCCCTTCCTCTCTATCTCCCCTCTAGTTCTCCCTTCCTCTCTCTCCCCTCTAGTTCTCCCTTCCTCTCTATCTCCCCTCTAGTTGTCCCTTCCTCTCTATCTCCCCTCTAGTTCTCCCTTCCTCTCTATCTCCCCTCCATTTCTCCCTTCCTATCTATCTCCCCTATAGTTCTCCCTCTCTATCTCCCCTCCATTTTTCCCTTCCTCTCTATCTCCCCTCTAGTTCTCCCTTCTTTTCTATCTTCTCTCTAGTTCTCCCTTCCTCCCTATCTCCCCTCTAGTTCTCCCTTCCTCTCTATCTCCCCTCTAGTTCTCCCTTCCTCTCTATCTCTCCTGTAGTTCTCCCTTCCTCTCTATCTCCCCACTAGTTCTCCCTTCCTCTCTATCTCCCCTCCATTTCTCCCTTCCTATCTATCTCCCCTATAGTTCTCCCTCTCTATCTCCCCTCCATTTATCCCTTCCTCTCTATCCCCCCTCTAGTTCTTTCTTCCTCCCTATCTCCCCTCCAGTTCTCCCTTCCTCTCTATATCCCCTCTAGTTCTCCCTTCCTCTCTATCTCTCCTCTAGTTCTCCCATCCTCTCTATCTCCCCTCTAGTTCTCCCTTCCTCTCTATCTCCCCTCTAGTTCTCCCTTCCTCTCTACCTCCCCTCTAGTTCTCCCTTCCTATCTCTCCTCTAGTTCTCCCTTCCTCTCTATCTCCCCTCTAGTTCTCCCTTCCTATCTCCCCTCTAGTTCTCCCTTCCTCTCTATCTCCCCTGTAGTTCTCCCTTCTTCTCTATCTTCCCTCTAGTTCTCCCTTCTTCTCTATCTTCCCTCTAGTTCTCCCTTCCTCTCCTCTCTATCTGCCCTCTAGTTCTCCCTTCCTCTCTATGACCCCTCTAGTTCTTTCTTCCTCCCTATCTCCCCTCCAGTTCTCCCTTCCTCCCCATCTCCCCTCCAGTTCTCCCTTCCTCTCTATCTCCCCTCTAGTTCTCCCTTCCTCTCTATCTCCCCTCTAGTTCTCCCTTCCTCTCTATCTCTCCTCTAGTTCTCCCTTCCTCTCTATCTCCCCTCTAGTTCTCCCTTCCTCTCTCTCCCCTCTAGTTCTCCCTTCCTCTCTATCTCCCCTCTAGTTCTCCCTTCCTCTCTATCTCCCCTCTAGTTCTCCCTTCCTCTCTATCTCCCCTATAGTTCTCCCTTCTTCTCTATTTCCCCTCTAGTATATCCCCTCCATTTCTCCCTTCCTCTCTATCCCCCCTCTAGTTCTCCCTTCCTCCCTATCTTCCCTCCATTTCTCCCTTCCTCTCTATCCCCCCTCTAGTTCTTCCTTCCTCCCTATCTCCCCTCCATTTCTCCCTTCCTCTCTATCTCCCCTCTAGTTCTCCCTTCCTCCCTATCTCCCCTCCATTTCTCCCTTCCTCTCTATCTCCCCTCTAGTTCCCCCTTCCTCTCTATCTCTCCTCTAGTTCTCCCTTCCTCTCTATCCCCCCTCTAGTTCTCCCTTCCTCCCTATCTTCCCTCCATTTCTCCCTTCCTCTCTATCCCCCCTCTAGTTCTTCCTTCCTCCCTATCTCCCCTCCATTTCTCCCTTCCTCTCTATCTCCCCTCTAGTTCTCCCTTCCTCCCTATCTCCCCTCCATTTCTCCCTTCCTCTCTATCTCCCCTCTAGTTCCCCCTTCCTCTCTATCTCCCCTCTAGTTCTCCCTTCCTCTCTATCTCCCCTCTAGTTCTCCCTTCCTCCCTATCTCCCTAGTTCTCTCTTCCTCTCTATCTCCCCTCTAGTTCTCCCTTCCTCCCTATCTCCTCTCCATTTCTCCCTTCCTCCCTATCTCCCCTCCATTTCTCCCTTCCTCCCTATCTCCCCTCCATTTCTCCCTTCCTCTCTATCTCCCCTCCATTTCTCCCCATCTCCCCTCTATTCTCCCTTCGTCCCTATCTCCCCTCTCGTTCTCCCTTCCTCTCTATCTCCCCTCTAGTTCTCCCTATCTCCAACTCCATTTCTCCCTTCCTCTCTATCTCCCCTCTAGTTCTCCCTTCATCCCTATCTCCCCTCCATTTCTCCCTTCCTCTCTATCCCCCCTCTAGTTCTTTCTTCCTCCCTATCACCCCTCCAGTTCTCCCTTCCTCTCTATCTCCCCTCTAGTTCTTCCTTCCTCTCTATCTCCCCTCTAGTTCTCCCTTCCTCCCTATCTCCCCTCTAGTTCTCCCTTCCTCTCTATCTCCCCTCTAGTTCTCCCTTCCTCTCTATCTCCCCTCTAGTTCTCCCTTCCTCTCTATCTCCCCTCTAGTTCTCCCTTCCTCTCTATCTCCCCTCCATTTCCCCCTTCCTATCTATCTCCCCTCTAGTTCTCCCTTCTTCTCTATTTCCCCTCTAGTATCTCCTCCATTTCTCCCTTCCTCTCTACCCCCCCCTAGTTCTCCCTTCATCCCTATCTCCCCTCCATTTCTCCCTTCCTCTCTATCCCCCCTCTAGTTCTTTCTTCCTCCCTATCTCCCCTCCAGTTCTCCCTTCCTCTCTATCTCCCCTCTAGTTCTCCCTTCCTCTCTATCTCCCCGCTAGTTCTCCCTTCCTCTCTATCTCCCATCTAGTTCTCCCTTCCTATCTCCCCTCTAGTTCTCCCTTCTTATCTATCATCCCTCTAGTTCTCCCTTCCTCTCTATCTCCCCCTAGTTCTCCCTTCCTCCCTATCTCCTATTTCTCACTTCCTCGCTATCTCCCCTCTTGTTCTGCCTTCCTCCCTATCTCCCCTCCATTTCGTCCTTTCTCTCTATCTCCCCTCCATTTCTCCCTATCTCTCCTCTAGTTCTCCCTTCCTCCCTATCTCCCCTCTATTTCTCCCTTCCTCTCTATCTCCCCTCTAGTTCTCCCTTCCTTCCTATATCCCCTCAAGTTATCCCTTCCTCCCTATCTCCCCTCCATTTCTCCCTTCCTCCCTATCTCCTCTCCATTTCTCCCTTCCTCTCTCTCCCCTCCATTTCTCCCCATCAACCCTCTAGTTCTCCCTTCCTCCCTATCTCCCCTCTAGTTCTCCCTTCCTCTCTATCTCCCCTCTAATTCTCCCTTCCTCTCTATCTCCCATCTAGTTCTCCCTTCCTATCTCCCCTCTAGTTCTCCCTTCTTCTCTATCTTCCCTCTAGTTCTCCCTTCCTCTCTATCTCCCCCTAGTTCTCCCTTCCTCCCTATCTCCTATTTCTCACTTCCTCGCTATCTCCCCTCTTGTTCTGCCTTCCTCCCTATCTCCCCTCCATTTCGTCCTTTCTCTCTATCTCCCCTCCATTTCTCCCTATCTCTCCTCTAGTTCTCCCTTCCTCCCTATCTCCCTAGTTCTCCCTTCCTCTCTATCTCCCCTCTAGTTCTCCCTTCCTCCCTATATCCCCTCAAGTTCTCCCTTCCTCCCTATCTCCCCTCCATTTCTCCCTTCCTCTCTCTCCCCTCCATTTCTCCACATCTCCCCTCTAGTTCTCCCTTCCTCCCTATCTCCCCTCTAGTTCTCCCTTCCTCTCTATCTCCCCACTAGTTCTCCCTTCCTCCCTATCTCCCTCCATTTCTCCCTTCCTCTCTATCTCCCCTCTAGTTCTCCCTTCCTATCTCCCCTCTAGTTCTCCCTTCCTCTTTATCTCCCCTGTAGTTCTCCCTTCTTCTCTATCTTCCCTCTAGTTCTCTCTTCCTCCCTATCTCCCCTCTAGTTCTCCCTTCCTCTCTATCTCCCCTCTAGTTCTCCCTTCCTCTCTATCTCCCCTCCATTTCTCCCTTCCTATCTATCTCCCCTATAGTTCTCCCTTCTTCTCTATTTCCCCTGTAGTATCTCCCCTCTATTTCTCCCTTCTTCTCTATCCCCCTCTAGTTCTCCCTTCCTCCCTATCTCTCCTCAATTTCTCCCTTCCTCTCTATCCCCCCTCTAGTTCTTTCTTCCTCCCTATCTCCCCTCCAGTTCTCCCTTCCTCTCTATCTCCCCTCCAGTTCTCCCTTCCTCTCTATCTCCCCTCTAGTTCATTCCTCTCTATCTTCCCTCTAGTTCTCTCTTCCTCTCTATCTCCCCTCTAGTTCTCCCTTCCTATCTCCCCTCTAGTTCTCTCTTCTTTTCTATCTTCTCTCTAGTTCTCCCTTCCTCCCTATCTCCCCTCTAGTTCTCCCTTCCTCTCTATCTCCCCTCTAGTTCTCCCTTCCTCTCTATCTCTCCTGTAGTTCTCCCTTCCTCTCTATCTCCCCTCTAGTTCTCCCTTCCTCTCTATCTCCCCTCCATTTCTCCCTTCCTATCTATCTCCCCTATAGTTCTCCCTCTCTATCTCCCCTCCATTTATCCCTTCCTCTCTATCCCCCCTGTAGTTCTTTCTTCCTCCCTATCTCCCCTCCAGTTCTCCCTTCCTCTCTATATCCCCTCTAGTTCTCCCTTCCTCTCTATCTCTCCTCTAGTTCTCCCTTCCTCTCTATCTCCCCTCTAGTTCTCCCTTCCTCTCTATCTCCCCTCTAGTTCTCCCTTCCTCTCTACCTCCCCTCTAGTTCTCCCTTCCTATCTCTCCTCTAGTTCTCCCTTCCTCTCTATCTCCCCTCTAGTTCTCCCTTCCTATCTCCCCTCTAGTTCTCCCTTTCTCTCTATCTCCCCTGTAGTTCTCCCTTCTTCTCTATCTTCCCTCTAGTTCTCCCTTCCTCTCCTCTCTATCTCCCCTCTAGTTCTCCCTTCCTCTCTATGACCCCTCTAGTTCTTTCTTCCTCCCTATCTCCCCTCCAGTTCTCCCTTCCTCCCCATCTCCCCTCCAGTTCTCCCTTCCTCTCTATCTCCCCTCTAGTTCTCCCTTCCTCTCTAGCTCCCCTCTAGTTCTCCCTTCCTCTCTATCTCTCCTCTAGTTCTCCCTTCCTCTCTATCTCCCCTCTAGTTCTCCCTTCCTCTCTCTCCCCTCTAGTTCTCCCTTCCTCTCTATCTCCCCTCTAGTTCTCCCTTCCTCTCTATCTCCCCTCTAGTTCTCCCTTCCTCTCTATCTCCCCTATAGTTCTCCCTTCTTCTCTATTTCCCCTCTAGTATCTCCCCTCCATTTCTCCCTTCCTCTCTATCCCCCCTCTAGTTCTCCCTTCCTCCCTATCTTCCCTCCATTTCTCCCTTCCTCTCTATCCCCCCTCTAGTTCTTCCTTCCTCCCTATCTCCCCTCCATTTCTCCCTTCCTCTCTATCTCCCCTCTAGTTCTCCCTTCCTCCCTATCTCCCCTCCATTTCTCCTTTCCTCTCTATCTCCCCTCTAGTTCCCCCTTCCTCTCTATCTCTCCTCTAGTTCTCCCTTCATCTCTATCTCCCCTCCAGTTCTCCCTTCCTCCATATCTCCCCTCCATTTCTCCCTTCCTCTCTATCTCCCCTCCATTTCTCCCCATCTCCCCTCTAGTTCTCCCTTCCTCTCTATCTCCCCTGTAGTTCTCCCTTCCTCTCTATCTTCCCTCTAGTTCTCCCTTCCTCCCTATCTCCCCTCCATTTCTCCCTTCCTCTCAATCCCCCCTCTAGTTCTTCCTTCCTCCCTACCTCCCCTCCATTTCTCCCTTCCTCTCTATCTCCCCTCTAGTTCTCCCTTCCTCCCTATCTCCCCTCTAGTTCTCCCTTCCTCTCTATCTCTCCTCTAGTTCTCCCTTCCTCCCTGTCTCCCCTCTAGTTTTCCCTTCCTCCCTATCTCCCCTCCATTTCTCCCTTCCTCTCTATCTCCCCTCCATTTCTCCCCATCTCCCCTCTAGTTCTCCCTTCCTCTCTATCTCCCCTCCATTTCTCCCTTCCTCTCTATCTCCCCTCTAGTTCTCCCTTCCTCCCTATCTCACCCTCCATTTCTCCCTTCCTCTCTATCTCCCCTCTAGTTCCCCCTTCCTCTCTATCTCTCCTCTAGTTCTCCCTTCATCTCTATCTCCCCTCCAGTTCTCCCTTCCTCCCTATCTCCCCTCCATTTCTCCCTTCCTCTCTATCTCCCCTCCATTTCTCCCCATCTCCCCTCTAGTTCTCCCTTCCTCTCTATCTCCCCTGTAGTTCTCCCTTCCTCTCTATCTTCCCACTAGTTCTCCCTTCCTCCCTATCTCCCCTCCATTTCTCCCTTCCTCTCTATCCCCCCACTAGTTCTTCCTTCCTCCCTACCTCCCCTCCATTTCTCCCTTCCTCTCTATCTCCCCTCTAGTTCTCCCTTCCTCCCTATCTCCCCTCTAGTTCTCCCTTCCTCTCTATCTCTCCTCTAGTTCTCCCTTCCTCCCTGTCTCCCCTCTAGTTTTCCCTTCCTCCCTATCTCCCCTCCATTTCTCCCTTCCTCTCTATCTCCCCTCCATTTCTCCCCATCTCCCCTCTAGTTCTCCCTTCCTCTCTATCTCCCCTCCATTTCTCCCTTCCTCTCTATCTCCCCTCTAGTTCTCCCTTCTTCTCTATTTCCCCTCTAGTATCTCCCCTTCATTTCTCCCTTCCTCTCTATCCCCCCTATAGTTCTCCCTTCTTCTCTATTTCCCCTCTAGTATCTCCCCTTCATTTCTCCCTTCCTCTCTATCCCCCCTATAGTTCTCCCTTCTTCTCTATTTCCCCTCTGGTATCTCCCCTCCATTTCTCCCTTCCTCTCTATCCCCCCTCTAGTTCTCCCTTCCTCCCTAACTCCCCTCCGTTTCTCCCTTCCTCTCTATCCCCGCTCTAATTCTTCCTTCCTCCCTATCTCCCCTCCATTTTTCCCTTCCTCTCTATCTCCCCTCTAGTTCTCCCTTCCTCCCTATCTCCTCTCCATTTCTCCCTTCCTCTCTCTCCCCTCCATTTCTCCCCATCAACCCTCTAGTTCTCCCTTCCTCCCTATCTCCCCTCCAGTTCTCCCTTCCTCTCTATCTCCCCTCTAGTTCTCCCTTCCTCTCTATCTCCCCTCTAATTCTCCCTTCCTCTCTATCTCCCATCTAGTTCTCCCTTCCTATCTCCCCTCTAGTTCTCCCTTCTTCTCTATCTTCCCTCTAGTTCTCCCTTCCTCTCTATCTCCCCCTAGTTCTCCCTTCCTCCCTATCTCCTATTTCTCACTTCCTCACTATCTCCCCTCTTGTTCTGCCTTCCTCCCTATCTCCCCTCCATTTCGTCCTTTCTCTCTATCTCCCCTCCATTTCTCCCTATCTCTCCTCTAGTTCTCCCTTCCTCCCTATCTCCCTAGTTCTCCCTTCCTCTCTATCTCCCCTCTAGTTCTCCCTTCCTCCCTATATCCCCTCAAGTTCTCCCTTCCTCCCTATCTCCCCTCCATTTCTCCCTTCCTCTCTCTCCCCTCCATTTCTCCACATCTCCCCTCTAGTTCTCCCTTCCTCCCTATCTCCCCTCTAGTTCTCCCTTCCTCTCTATCTCCCCACTAGTTCTCCCTTCCTCCCTATCTCCCTCCATTTCTCCCTTCCTCTCTATCTCCCCTCTAGTTCTCCCTTCCTATCTCCCCTCTAGTTCTCCCTTCCTCTTTATCTCCCCTGTAGTTCTCCCTTCTTCTCTATCTTCCCTCTAGTTCTCTCTTCCTCCCTATCTCCCCTCTAGTTCTCCCTTCCTCTCTATCTCCCCTCTAGTTCTCCCTTCCTCTCTATCTCCCCTCCATTTCTCCCTTCCTATCTATCTCCCCTATAGTTCTCCCTTCTTCTCTATTTCCCATGTAGTATCTCCCCTCTATTTCTCCCTTCTTCTCTATCCCCCTCTAGTTCTCCCTTCCTCCCTATCTCTCCTCTAGTTCTCCCTTCCTCTCTATCCCCCCTCTAGTTCTCCCTTCCTCCCTATCTTCCCTCCATTTCTCCCTTCCTCTCTATCCCCCCTCTAGTTCTTCCTTCCTCCCTATCTCCCCTCCATTTCTCCCTTCCTCTCTATCTCCCCTCTAGTTCTCCCTTCCTCCCTATCTCCCCTCCATTTCTCCCTTCCTCTCTATCTCCCCTCTAGTTCCCCCTTCCTCTCTATCTCCCCTCTAGTTCTCCCTTCCTCTCTATCTCCCCTCTAGTTCTCCCTTCCTCCCTATCTCCCTAGTTCTCTCTTCCTCTCTATCTCCCCTCTAGTTCTCCCTTCCTCCCTATCTCCTCTCCATTTCTCCCTTCCTCCCTATCTCCCCTCCATTTCTCCCTTCCTCCCTATCTCCCCTCCATTTCTCCCTTCCTCTCTATCTCCCCTCCATTTCTCCCCATCTCCCCTCTATTCTCCCTTCGTCCCTATCTCCCCTCTCGTTCTCCCTTCCTCTCTATCTCCCCTCTAGTTCTCCCTATCTCCAACTCCATTTCTCCCTTCCTCTCTATCTCCCCTCTAGTTCTCCCTTCATCCCTATCTCCCCTCCATTTCTCCCTTCCTCTCTATCCCCCCTCTAGTTCTTTCTTCCTCCCTATCACCCCTCCAGTTCTCCCTTCCTCTCTATCTCCTCTCTAGTTCTTCCTTCCTCTCTATCTCCCCTCTAGTTCTCCCTTCCTCCCTATCTCCCCTCTAGTTCTCCCTTCCTCTCTATCTCCCCTCTAGTTCTCCCTTCCTCTCTATCTCCCCTCTAGTTCTCCCTTCCTCTCTATCTCCCCTCTAGTTCTCCCTTCCTCTCTATCTCCCCTCTAGTTCTCCCTTCCTCTCTATCTCCCCTCTAGTTCTCCCTTCCTCCCTATATCCCCTCAAGTTCTCCCTTCCTCCCTATCTCCCCTCCATTTCTCCCTTCCTCTCTCTCCCCTCCATTTCACCACATCTCCCCTCTAGTTCTCCCTTCCTCCCTATCTCCCCTCTAGTTCTCCCTTCCTCTCTATCTCCCCACTAGTTCTCCCTTCCTCCCTATCTCCCTCCATTTCTCCCTTCCTCTCTATCTCCCCTCTAGTTCTCCCTTCCTATCTCCCCTCTAGTTCTCCCTTCCTCTCTATCTCCCCTCTAGTTCTCCCTTCCTCCCTATCTCCCCTCCATTTCTCCCTTCCTCTCTATCTCCCCTCTAGTTCCCCCTTCCTCTCTATCTCTCCTCTAGTTCTCCCTTCATCTCTATCTCCCCTCCAGTTCTCCCTTCCTCCCTATCTCCCCTCCATTTCTCCCTTCCTCTCTATCTCCCCTCCATTTCTCCCCATCTCCCCTCTAGTTCTCCCTTCCTCTCTATCTCCCCTGTAGTTCTCCCTTCCTCTCTATCTTCCCACTAGTTCTCCCTTCCTCCCTATCTCCCCTCCATTTCTCCCTTCCTCTCTATCCCCCCACTAGTTCTTCCTTCCTCCCTACCTCCCCTCCATTTCTCCCTTCCTCTCTATCTCCCCTCTAGTTCTCCCTTCCTCCCTATCTCCCCTCTAGTTCTCCCTTCCTCTCTATCTCTCCTCTAGTTCTCCCTTCCTCCCTGTCTCCCCTCTAGTTTTCCCTTCCTCCCTATCTCCCCTCCATTTCTCCCTTCCTCTCTATCTCCCCTCCATTTCTCCCCATCTCCCCTCTAGTTCTCCCTTCCTCTCTATCTCCCCTCCATTTCTCCCTTCCTCTCTATCTCCCCTCTAGTTCTCCCTTCTTCTCTATTTCCCCTCTAGTATCTCCCCTTCATTTCTCCCTTCCTCTCTATCCCCCCTATAGTTCTCCCTTCTTCTCTATTTCCCCTCTAGTATCTCCCCTTCATTTCTCCCTTCCTCTCTATCCCCCCTATAGTTCTCCCTTCTTCTCTATTTCCCCTCTGGTATCTCCCCTCCATTTCTCCCTTCCTCTCTATCCCCCCTCTAGTTCTCCCTTCCTCCCTAACTCCCCTCCATTTCTCCCTTCCTCTCTATCCCCGCTCTAATTCTTCCTTCCTCCCTATCTCCCCTCCATTTTTCCCTTCCTCTCTATCTCCCCTCTAGTTCTCCCTTCCTCCCTATCTCCTCTCCATTTCTCCCTTCCTCTCTCTCCCCTCCATTTCTCCCCATCAACCCTCTAGTTCTCCCTTCCTCCCTATCTCCCCTCCAGTTCTCCCTTCCTCTCTATCTCCCCTCTAGTTCTCCCTTCCTCTCTATCTCCCCTCTAATTCTCCCTTCCTCTCTATCTCCCATCTAGTTCTCCCTTCCTATCTCCCCTCTAGTTCTCCCTTCTTCTCTATCTTCCCTCTAGTTCTCCCTTCCTCTCTATCTCCCCCTAGTTCTCCCTTCCTCCCTATCTCCTATTTCTCACTTCCTCACTATCTCCCCTCTTGTTCTGCCTTCCTCCCTATCTCCCCTCCATTTCGTCCTTTCTCTCTATCTCCCCTCCATTTCTCCCTATCTCTCCTCTAGTTCTCCCTTCCTCCCTATCTCCCTAGTTCTCCCTTCCTCTCTATCTCCCCTCTAGTTCTCCCTTCCTCCCTATATCCCCTCAAGTTCTCCCTTCCTCCCTATCTCCCCTCCATTTCTCCCTTCCTCTCTCTCCCCTCCATTTCTCCACATCTCCCCTCTAGTTCTCCCTTCCTCCCTATCTCCCCTCTAGTTCTCCCTTCCTCTCTATCTCCCCACTAGTTCTCCCTTCCTCCCTATCTCCCTCCATTTCTCCCTTCCTCTCTATCTCCCCTCTAGTTCTCCCTTCCTATCTCCCCTCTAGTTCTCCCTTCCTCTTTATCTCCCCTGTAGTTCTCCCTTCTTCTCTATCTTCCCTCTAGTTCTCTCTTCCTCCCTATCTCCCCTCTAGTTCTCCCTTCCTCTCTATCTCCCCTCTAGTTCTCCCTTCCTCTCTATCTCCCCTCCATTTCTCCCTTCCTATCTATCTCCCCTATAGTTCTCCCTTCTTCTCTATTTCCCATGTAGTATCTCCCCTCTATTTCTCCCTTCTTCTCTATCCCCCTCTAGTTCTCCCTTCCTCCCTATCTCTCCTCAATTTCTCCCTTCCTCTCTATCCCCCCTCTAGTTCTTTCTTCCTCCCTATCTCCCCTCCAGTTCTCCCTTCCTCTCTATCTCCCCTCCAGTTCTCCCTTCCTCTCTATCTCCCCTCTAGTTCATTCCTCTCTATCTTCCCTCTAGTTCTCTCTTCCTCTCTATCTCCCCTCTAGTTCTCCCTTCCTATCTCCCCTCTAGTTCTCTCTTCTTTTCTATCTTCTCTCTAGTTCTCCCTTCCTCCCTATCTCCCCTCTAGTTCTCCCTTCCTCTCTATCTCCCCTCTAGTTCTCCCTTCCTCTCTATCTCTCCTGTAGTTCTCCCTTCCTCTCTATCTCCCCTCTAGTTCTCCCTTCCTCTCTATCTCCCCTCCATTTCTCCCTTCCTATCTATCTCCCCTATAGTTCTCCCTCTCTATCTCCCCTCCATTTATCCCTTCCTCTCTATCCCCCCTCTAGTTCTTTCTTCCTCCCTATCTCCCCTCCAGTTCTCCCTTCCTCTCTATATCCCCTCTAGTTCTCCCTTCCTCTCTATCTCTCCTCTAGTTCTCCCTTCCTCTCTATCTCCCCTCTAGTTCTCCCTTCCTCTCTATCTCCCCTCTAGTTCTCCCTTCCTCTCTACCTCCCCTCTAGTTCTCCCTTCCTATCTCTCCTCTAGTTCTCCCTTCCTCTCTATCTCCCCTCTAGTTCTCCCTTCCTATCTCCCCTCTAGTTCTCCCTTTCTCTCTATCTCCCCTGTAGTTCTCCCTTCTTCTCTATCTTCCCTCTAGTTCTCCCTTCCTCTCCTCTCTATCTCCCCTCTAGTTCTCCCTTCCTCTCTATGACCCCTCTAGTTCTTTCTTCCTCCCTATCTCCTCTCCAGTTCTCCCTTCCTCCCCATCTCCCCTCCAGTTCTCCCTTCCTCTCTATCTCCCCTCTAGTTCTCCCTTCCTCTCTAGCTCCCCTCTAGTTCTCCCTTCCTCTCTATCTCTCCTCTAGTTCTCCCTTCCTCTCTATCTCCCCTCTAGTTCTCCCTTCCTCTCTCTCCCCTCTAGTTCTCCCTTCCTCTCTATCTCCCCTCTAGTTCTCCCTTCCTCTCTATCTCCCCTCTAGTTCTCCCTTCCTCTCTATCTCCCCTATAGTTCTCCCTTCTTCTCTATTTCCCCTCTAGTATCTCCCCTCCATTTCTCCCTTCCTCTCTATCCCCCCTCTAGTTCTCCCTTCCTCCCTATCTTCCCTCCATTTCTCCCTTCCTCTCTATCCCCCCTCTAGTTCTTCCTTCCTCCCTATCTCCCCTCCATTTCTCCCTTCCTCTCTATCTCCCCTCTAGTTCTCCCTTCCTCCCTATCTCCCCTCCATTTCTCCCTTCCTCTCTATCTCCCCTCTAGTTCCCCCTTCCTCTCTATCTCTCCTCTAGTTCTCCCTTCATCTCTATCTCCCCTCCAGTTCTCCCTTCCTCCCTATCTCCCCTCCATTTCTCCCTTCCTCTCTATCTCCCCTCCATTTCTCCCCATCTCCCCTCTAGTTCTCCCTTCCTCTCTATCTCCCCTGTAGTTCTCCCTTCCTCTCTATCTTCCCTCTAGTTCTCCCTTCCTCCCTATCTCCCCTCCATTTCTCCCTTCCTCTCAATCCCCCCTCTAGTTCTTCCTTCCTCCCTACCTCCCCTCCATTTCTCCCTTCCTCTCTATCTCCCCTCTAGTTCTCCCTTCCTCCCTATCTCCCCTCTAGTTCTCCCTTCCTCTCTATCTCTCCTCTAGTTCTCCCTTCCTCCCTGTCTCCCCTCTAGTTTTCCCTTCCTCCCTATCTCCCCTCCATTTCTCCCTTCCTCTCTATCTCCCCTCCATTTCTCCCCATCTCCCCTCTAGTTCTCCCTTCCTCTCTATCTCCCCTCCATTTCTCCCTTCCTTTCTATCTCCCCTCTAGTTCTCCCTTCCTGCCTATCTCCCCTCCATTTCTCCCTTCCTCTCTATCTCCCCTCTAGTTCCCCCTTCCTCTCTATCTCTCCTCTAGTTCTCCCTTCATCTCTATCTCCCCTCCAGTTCTCCCTTCCTCCCTATCTCCCCTCCATTTCTCCCTTCCTCTCTATCTCCCCTCCATTTCTCCCCATCTCCCCTCTAGTTCTCCCTTCCTCTCTATCTCCCCTGTAGTTCTCCCTTCCTCTCTATCTTCCCACTAGTTCTCCCTTCCTCCCTATCTCCCCTCCATTTCTCCCTTCCTCTCTATCCCCCCACTAGTTCTTCCTTCCTCCCTACCTCCCCTCCATTTCTCCCTTCCTCTCTATCTCCCCTCTAGTTCTCCCTTCCTCCCTATCTCCCCTCTAGTTCTCCCTTCCTCTCTATCTCTCCTCTAGTTCTCCCTTCCTCCCTGTCTCCCCTCTAGTTTTCCCTTCCTCCCTATCTCCCCTCCATTTCTCCCTTCCTCTCTATCTCCCCTCCATTTCTCCCCATCTCCCCTCTAGTTCTCCCTTCCTCTCTATCTCCCCTCCATTTCTCCCTTCCTCTCTATCTCCCCTCTAGTTCTCCCTTCTTCTCTATTTCCCCTCTAGTATCTCCCCTTCATTTCTCCCTTCCTCTCTATCCCCCCTATAGTTCTCCCTTCTTCTCTATTTCCCCTCTAGTATCTCCCCTTCATTTCTCCCTTCCTCTCTATCCCCCCTATAGTTCTCCCTTCTTCTCTATTTCCCCTCTGGTATCTCCCCTCCATTTCTCCCTTCCTCTCTATCCCCCCTCTAGTTCTCCCTTCCTCCCTAACTCCCCTCCATTTCTCCCTTCCTCTCTATCCCCGCTCTAATTCTTCCTTCCTCCCTATCTCCCCTCCATTTTTCCCTTCCTCTCTATCTCCCCTCTAGTTCTCCCTTCCTGTCTATCTCCCCTCTAGTTCTCCCTTTCTCTCTATCTCCCCTCTAGTTCTCCCTTCCTCTCTATCTCCCCTCCGTTTCTCCCTTCCTCTCTATCTCCCCTCCATTTCTCCCTTCCTCTTTATCTCCCCTCTAGTTCTCCCTTCCTCTCTATCTCTTCTCTAGTTCTCCCTTCCTCTCTATCTCACTCACTTACTTACTCACTCTCTCCATTTCTGTATCTATTCCTTTCTCTTTTCCTAGTATTATTATCTCTCTTCCTCTCTCCCTACTCCTGTCTTTCTCTATCTCTTCATCCTCTCTCTTGTATCTTGCTGTCATGAACATGTGTCCTTCCTTCCTCTCCCTGTAATGTCTGTTTAGCTGTATCACATACCAGTGCCGAATGCTCCCAGTCCACTCTCCAATGCCTTTAGCTTGTAGATGTGGGTCAGATATGTGCCTTGAAACATAAACTCTGCATAGAAATCAAATCCCTCTGCAGGATTATAAGCGTGGATTATACCCATTACATCCCTTCAGCCTCATATCTAGGCACAGCACCACTCACCCAACAAGCTACACACTGACCTTTCTTCTGTAACATCTGTGCTTTATGTCACAGAAACAGAATGCAGCGCCTACAATTTGTGATACTGATAATTAGTGCAATAGTTGGTTCTATTGAGACTCCTAATGAACTAGCTGTACACTTCTATCTGTGTTAACGATTTTGCCTCAATCAGAGTGAACTATATTCATGTGTCTTCCAATACAGTTTATGAGCACTCCCCTCTGATCCTACGGACATTATTCAGACTGACAGAAATCCACCACTGTCTGTCTGCATGGCTGCACTCATATATACGGGCAGATGCAGAGACAAAATACACATACCTTATATCCTCCCAAGAATGGTCACCAGATCCTGTGTTTCTCAGTGACGACTTTGATAGTTTGTGGTACTAAGAAGCGAAGACCTGTAACTTCCTTATCCCTGGGCCCCACAACACTGGCTGAGGCATAAAATATACATGTTAACCATATATTATTCATGTTTCTGTTCTTTCAGGCGGTACAGTATACAGCGCTCTGTACACGGTAATGTAATCACTGATACATCTAGCAGGTAAGCTGACTTGTTTATAACCACCTGTATCCTTGGCAGCAGCTTCCACCAAATGCTAATTTTTATTTTCCACTTGATGAGCGAAAGTACTTTGTCAAACCAGGGCCCTAACTGTGTGGTTTACATGTTCTTCCGTGTGCATGGGTAATATCCAGGTACTGCGATTTCCTCCCACAATCCAAAAACATACTGGTAGGTTAATTGGATTCTGACAAATAAATTAACCCTAGTGTGTATGTGTAGGGAATATGGGGCCCGATTCAGAGCCGCTCGCAAGCGCTGTGCGCTAGCAAGCGGCTCGATGTTAATGCCCTGCGCATGCGTCGCGTCCGGTGTGCGCATGCGAGAGCCCCGTTGAGCGACTGAAGTTCAGTCAATACGGGGCTCGCAACAAGACGAGGCGGCTGTCGATGTTGATTGACAGCTCACCCCGTTGTGCGGGCGGGTGGGGGTGGGGTGGCCGGACAAGCGCAGGCGTTCCCTTAGGAACGCCTGGCATTTGTTGGGAGGTGTTACTGACATCACTAGTGATGTCAGTAGTGGACTTCCTGCTCTATTAGAGCAGGAAGTCCACTCGGACTTGCGGCAGCTAGACTCTACCCCAGGGTCTTGTCACAAGCCCGATGGTCGCGGTTATCGTGCCGGTTTCCTGGACACTCGCACAACCTTTGGGTGGTCTCCCATAGCTTTGCGAGCAGCCGGAGGAAAAAGAAAAAAACAGCCCACATTCAGAGTGAGCGCCTGCCAGCAGCGAGCGGTTCTGAATGAAGTCCATTGATTGTAAGATACACTGGGGAAGGGACTGAAGTGAATGACTGAAATATTATCTGTAGCCCTGCGGAATATGTGTGCGCTACATAAAAAACTGTAACTTAAAATAATAAATAAAATCTGTAACTGTGTCCCAGACAAAAACTGGATAAAGGGCTTCAAAACATAATGGGCCCATACTGATTTGTGAAGCAAAAGGGGTAATTTACAGCTCTATCCAAAAATAAGATTTTCTCAAGAACAAACCTTTTAAAATTTTCCAATAGAGCTTTCAGGTTGGTGCACTGTTGCGTTTCAGTAAAGGGGTCCTGGCTGACTGGATTCTGAGTAGCACGCAAAACAAACGTAGCAGCGTCTATTAGTGGTCGCCTGTCTGCGAGTTTATGCAATACACCTCAAACTCCTTCCTTTGTGTACATTCATGCAGCTGTATATGCAAGGACTAATAAAGACAGTTTTAACGCCTGTGCCTGCTGTAATACCGATTGCTGCATCCTTAGACGCCAGCATCTGTCACACCATTGAAAATTGCACCAGCCCTATGTCAGATGCAGCATCTCCGTCTGACCACAGCCGCCTATGCCTGCGGCTGTGTGTCTGTGAATGTAGCCGTTTACATTGACATGGCCGCAACACTCCTATAACACGTCCACTGAACGGACCATCTTTACTTGTACTACTAGGCACCTCCCATTCACCGCCCATCGCTTTTCCACTACCTTTCTGATACTGTCTGAATTGATTGCAGCAGCCCCTATGTGCATACACTCTGTGTAACATCTGCACTGTATTGGTTTTCAGAATTTTTTAGCGCATGCGCAGATTGCAAATAATTGTTTAGCTATGTAAAAATCGGCATTACATGCGGATGGCGTGCCTCTCTAAATCAGGCTCTTAGGCTTGAATTAGCACTCGAACTAAAGTTAGGTCTTGAGGTACAAGCTTTGTAAGGATCAGGTTGTTTTGACTGAGGGGTATATTCATCAAATGATAAATGACCCGGTAACCATGCAAAAACGCATATTTAGGTTACCAGGCCATTCATCATCAGGGGTCCGAATAGGACTACCAGATATTCTGCAAACTCCGAGAACTTTCAGTTTTCAGAGTTTGCTTGTGAGTACAAGCGCCATCCTCAGATGGCGCTTGTTTTCGGATCCCCGCTCCTTCCTATGGAAAGGAGTTCTGGGGATGCGAAAGTCCCACCGCTGCCTCCTCACTACCTCCCCGGCGGCTTTACGCATATATAACTTCAGGGAAAGGTAAGTAACATAGCTACTTCTGTAGCTGCACTACTAACCGTGGGGACAGCTGCTTGTTGAATTGCTTAATGAATTGCTCCGGTGTAAAGTATCCCCCACTGCGAGTTGGATACTTAAGTATCCCTCGCAGCGAGATGAATATTTAATCATCAGGGGACATACGGCCCCCGATGATGAATAGGCCCCTGAATTATTACATTTGAAATTGTTATTAATTGATAAATGCTTCCAAAATTGCAGTGATTAGGTTAAAATTATTGTTATTATTATTTTAAAAATATTTTCTTATACTATTCTTTAATTTCACTAAAGACCCCACTAGCGACAGATTGCCACAATTCCTGTAACCCCAGATCATGTTTTTTAAACAAGTAAAATTTCCACGATTCCCTGATGAATTGGCAACCATCGATGGCTGCCGGTTGGCATTTCCAACTGGAGGTACCGGTGAATCGGCCGGCAGATGTATGGGGCCCTTTAGGAGATCATCTTGGACAAGTATCTGACTTTAGAAGGGAAACATAGTGTCTGGGGTAGAATTTCCTTTACAGCCTCTTCTCACTGGGTTCCATTAATGTGGTACTGCTTCCTTGATGGACCCAAATGTCCAATTAGTACATTTAAGAAAATGGTTGTTCCCCATCCATAGTGTAACCTATCAATCCATAGAGAGGAATGATAGCTGGCAACTTTTGTTGGTCTCGATCGTTTGTTGGTCTTCATGAAATTAAACAGCCCTGTTACTTGAAAAGTGTTCAGTCTATTATAGTTAGCACATCCATTATCTTGCATAACAAATGCAGCAAAATCACTCATAGAATACTATTGATACTCATTTTTTTAAATCATCATGGCTACTTAGAATTATGTATTATATAAAAATAAACTTCCAGTGTCTAAAATTTCCAGTGCCAAATGAGAGGTTTGCTCTGGAATAACGAGAGCACATTAAAGATCTAAACATTTATCCAATCCTAATGGCATCCCTCCAGATACCTAAATGTCCAGGGCTGGAATAACTGCCCTTGGTTCCCTATATCATTTGATGTGTCTGAGCTACAGCTCTTAGTTCAGACATCTGAAACCAGATTTGTACTGTACACCTGCAAGGCTGAATTAGGGTGGACACGCACAACAATATCCTTAATTTTTTTAGCTGTTTATACAAATGATCTACTTGTTGAACAATTTGTACACACGCGCACACACAAACACACACACCAATCTAAATTTGCTAAAATTGATATAGTGAACATGCTCAGAAAAGCAATAATTTAACTTTTAATTGTTCAATCTGCCCATACACATAGCAATACAGCTGTTTTCAAGTACTGGGCAAACACAAATGGTAAACTTCACAATCAGATTTCGGAATAATCTTTTCAAATAAGATATTTTAATTAAGTACTTGTGTGCCATACACAGAAATTTTCCTCAGATCACATCAAATATGATTGCTTAATGAGAAACAGTTGCTGTGTGTGTGGGCACCTTTGGGATTGCTTCAGATGAATGCTGCAGAGTAATAAATGCTGGCATGCAGCATGCTTCTGATCTAACTCCAATACCGTCACAGGGGTAAGTGGAAGAGCCTGAGAGTAGCAGACCGCCGCAAGATTTCAGCGATTTTGTCGATAGATTTAAAGAGGCTAGATATAAAGAGGCTAGATTTAAAGAGAATATGGAGGCTAGATACAGTATAAAGAGATTAGATTTAAAGAGAATTTGGAGGCTAGTTACAGTAT
The DNA here is from genome assembly GCA_031769625.1 of Taudactylus pleione. Lineage (NCBI taxonomy): Eukaryota > Metazoa > Chordata > Amphibia > Anura > Myobatrachidae > Taudactylus > Taudactylus pleione. Next base: position 5,130,725 of record JAUIMM010000329.1, on the reverse strand, counting down.
AAAGAGACTAGATTTAAAGAGAATATGGAGGCTAGATACAGTATAAAGAGACTAGATTAAAAGAGAATTTGGAGGCTAGATACAGTATAAAGAGACTAGATTTAAAGAGAATTTGGAGGCTAGATACAGTATAAAGAGACTAGATTTAAAGAGAATTTGGAGGCTAGATACAGTATAAAGAGACTAGATTTAAAGAGCATATGGAGGCTAGATACACTATAAAGAGACTAGATTTAAAGAACATATGGAGGCTAGATACAGTATAAAGAACCTAGATTTAAAGAACATATGGAGGCTAGATACAGTATAAAGAGACTAGATTTAAAGAGCATATGGAGGCTAGATACAGTATAAAGAGACTAGATTTAAAGAGCATATGGAGGCTAGCTACAGTATAAAGAGACTAGATTTAAAAAGCACATGGAGGCTAGATACAGTATAAAGAGACTAGATTTAAAGAACATATGGAGGCTAGATACAGTATAAAGAACCTAGATTTAAAGAACATATGGAGGCTAGATACAGTATAAAGAGACTAGATTTAAATAGCATATGGAGGCTAGATACAGTATAAAGAGACTAGATTTAAAGAACATATGGAGGCTAGATACAGTATAAAGAACCTAGATTTAAAGAACATATGGAGGCTAGATACAGTATAAAGAGACTAGATTTAAATAGCATATGGAGGCTAGATACAGTATAAAGAACATAGATTTAAAGAACATATGGAGGCTAGATACAGTATAAAGAACATAGATTTAAAGAACATATGGAGGCTAGATACAGTATAAAGAACCTAGATTTAAACTACTGGTTTTGCCTTTTAAAAAATTGTTCCTAATCGCCAAAATCTTGCTACAGCCTGCAACTCGCTAGCAATTACATTTACCCTATAGAATGTGTGCATTTCTCATGTAAAAATAGTCTGGACTCACAGGCCTCTATATGAGGTTGCGACTCTTCTGTCATGTTGTTGTTGTGTGAAACCTTTGGTCTAGCAGCCCACTCTGGTTTCTTGCTAAGATATACTGATGCACTTACACAGGAACACTTTTTAAATACATCAAAACTAACTTGAGAGATTGATTGCTCAGTAACATTTTCTTTTAATGTCCTTTTTGTTAAATGTAAGTTTTTTTAATACTATCTTTTATCATAGAACGAGATTGATCGAAAGTGACAAAAATCAGAATGATTGGAGTCTGTTTAATGCCAAAGTTCTCTTTTTCTCCTTGATCCATAATCCACAAAATGCTTTAAATTCCTTCTACCCACAATGGATTCACGTTACTGTATGTCATATTTACATCCTTTCTTTGTTTTCAGTAACAGACCAATAAATAGACAGATACTAATTTGGCACAGTATCACTCAACCTCCTTCTATTATCCATTCACACCCCCTAGTGGCAATCCCTCTCCTCCCATTTACCTCCCTCATTCAAAATATAGAAGTAATCCCATAGTGCCAGAATTTGTATGACATATACCACATTTCTAGTGTAGTCCGACCTCGGAAGCCTCTTCTGTCCATTCTGTCACTCTTTAACTATAACAAGAAGGGATTGCCAGTCATAAACATGGCTGCCGGCAGCTTGCTTGCCAGAGCCAGCGGCATCATCATTAGTTCTGCACCTTATCGCATGTACTGTTAAAGATGCAGATGTTTGTAGTTTCTACCTGGCAGAGATTGATTCACAGTAATACAAAGCTTATATACAGCTGGGATGTGAAAAGTGTACACATATGTGCCTGTATTTTGTAGATTTATAGAACACACACACACGCACGCACGCACGCATGCACACACACACACACTTTGTGGGGGAGATGTATCAAATCTTGGAGAGAGATAAATTGGAGAAGTTGCCCATACTAACCAATCAGCTGCTAAGTGTCATTTTACATGCTTTGCTAGAAAAAAAAGACAGTTATGCTGAGTACACACTAAACTATGTGTACCCAGCATGATCTCACCAACCACAGTACCCGGCCGAATGCAGCATGGCCCCCGCTGACGATATCGCCTGAGCGCACATAGTCGGCGACATAGCCGGTACACAGTGGCCGATATGTCGTCCGATCCGGCAAATCGCCTAGTGTGTACCCGGCTGATTAGTTGCAATGGGCAAATTGTCCACTTCATTTCTCTCAAAGAGTTGATACATCTCCCCTTGTTACAGTTATGTGTAATTCACAATCCTGTCATGCAGACAACTTGGCTATAAAATGCCTTCAAAATAACCATACATGTACATTTAAATATATGTGTATATGATATTATATAATACCTGTCAATAGTTACTTTCATTGCTGTTTCCATGAATAATAGCTGTAAAACTGGCATGTTCTGACAAGTGTTCCAATATTCCATATACTGTATATATGATGTGGTTAACATGGCTGCCTCACAGCACTGGGGTCATGGGTCTGGTTCCAATCAGGGCCTCATTTATGTGGAGTTTGTATGTTCTCTCCATGTTTGCATGGGTTTATTCTTATAATAAGAAAATATTCTGTTAACTTTATTTGCTCCTGAGAAAAATGGACCTTAATATATGTATGTGTGTCAGAAAATGTAGAATGTAATTTCCAATGGGGCAGGGACTGATAACAGAGAGCAGCAACTAAACACACCCAAGATGGATGCCTCCCTCTTTGAAATAACATAAATTACTTTGAGTCCTATTGGGAGAAAAGCATTATATAAATAAATAATTTTAAAAAGGATAATAATAATATGTCTACATGTGTGTGACTGTTTTTGATTTGTAGATAAATTAAATAATTATAAAATTGTAAATACATATGTACAAAGTAAACTATAGAATAATTGTGGATATTTGACGTCACCTCAAAGTTCCATGACTTGTGTAAACATACTCAGCCTGTAGTTCACACTTTTATGTACTGTACCGAAGTTTTACGGGGTTTCCTACCATACCCCTAAAACATACTGGTAAGCTTATGACAAAAATGGGTCCTATAGCGTGTGTAGCAATCATAGGGGTCTATTTATCAAGCAGTGAAAAGTGTTGAGAAGTGAACCAGTGGAAAAGTTGCCTATAGCAACCAATCAGCTTTGAAGTAACATTTATCAAGTACAGTCTATAAAATAATAGATAGGAGCTGATTGGTTGCTATAGGTAACTCCAGTGGGGCATAGCCTGAGATGTATGTATAAAATATTTTCTGTAAATTGCTGCATAATATGGTACTGCTTTATAAAAGTTACTATACATAGTCCTCCAAGCCAACTTCTAAAATCATTTAAAATTAATATTAATAATTTTAAATGAAGGGCACATACTGTAATCCCATATATGCACATATATTTTAGGAATGTACATTACAGCAAAACATAGATAACCAATCATTCATACATAGATACATACATACATACATACATACAGGGACAATTACCTAAACTTGTACACACATGCTAATTAAACACAAAACTAACCATTAGCCCATGCACTCGAGTGTCCAAATAACCCACATATGTCTCTTGCACATTTTCTATATGTTCTTACAAATGTACCTGTTGTCTACTTGCAAAGTGCCTAATGCCTCAGTGATGTGACTAATGAATTGATAGGCTGAACATTGGCTTTCTTCCACTGTGAGTAGGCAACAGGTACACATTAACACACACACTTGAACTGGTCATACATTAGTAGAGAGGTCAGGGAGTCACATACTGTAGAGAGAAGCTTGAGGCAGGGGAATGTTCAATGGTACATACTTTCCTTGAGGTGCCAAGGGCAGGTAATAGACAGAGACCACCAGCACAAACACAGCACAGAGATACGCAAAATCCAGGAGCATAGGCCACAGTCCCTGTTTAGGCCATTGGGCAGCCAAAGTACCCCAGTCATTGCAATATCCTCATAAATTACAGTCGGTAGGGTCACTGAGTAAAATACTCTGTTATGTGGCACATTCCAAAGTCTGCAATGGAGCAAGGGCCTGACTTCCACACAAATACATAGTCCAAAAGAAGACATAGGCCATGAAGCTACACACAACACAGCCAGCTGGTTTCCCATCGTTGTCCAGTTAGATGTCAATAGAGAACCACAATCAACTGTCAGGATTCCAGTGAATAGTAATCCACTCCTCCAGTGTAATAGTCGGGTAGTAGATGAGCTATGGGAAAGGGCAGTTCTATCACTGGGGCAGAGATCCTGCAGAAGTGGGCAAGCAGCGTCAACTACCAGCCCAACATTCTCCAATATTCGTAACATCCGACCTAAGGAGGGGTGGGACACTGGAGAGTAAGAAGCTTCTTCTCTAATTCGGACACCTGTGATTGGGAAAGAGCAGATGATTAGATAAAGCATTAAGGATGTCTGATGCTGACACCAAGTCACAGGGAATGATAAGCTGAGTGATGGGGATGACAAATTCTAGAATCCTGTGATCCTACTTTGGAAGAGGTACTGTAAGGGTCACATTACTCAATTCTAACAGAGAGCATGATTGTGGCCAATGTATTTTACAGGAGATTATTCTAGTCAGGGTCGTAGCTAGGGAAAGTGCGGCCGGTGCCATGGCAAAGGGCACCACAGGTCAGGGCTCGCTGTTTGGGCCTGTCTAATTTCTGATTATTATCATTCTTACTTGTAGCTTCCTCTTATTTCATCCCCTGCATCTCCTGGCCTCCCCTATCTCTTCCCTGGCCCTTCCCCATGAAGTCATGGCCCTTTTTTGGGTGCATTATGCCCCTTTGAAAAATGAGGGGGGCGCCAATGCTCTTTCTGGCACAGGGCACCAAAAAGTCTAGTTACGGTTCTCATTCTAGTAAAGGGGTTGACCACCTCTAGATAGCTTACACCTATTGGCTTCTACTTTATCGACCATAAATAACTATACTAAATAAATAGTTTTTGCTTGTAGTTCCCATCTGTGCCTTTTTGCTTTGTCTTTATACGAGCAGTGTAGTTCATGTTTGTTTCCCTGGCAGGTGACACTGCTCTGCCGTTCTCTAGGCATTTCATACCACTGTATGCAGAGGGCAGCTTCCTACGGTACCTTATTCCAGGTTATGGTAATAAACAATTATTTCTGCTCTTTTATGATATCTTTCAAAAGAAGGAAGGATAAAGATAAAGCAATGTATAATAAAACAAACACTTTAAAATACTGGAATTGTTTATAGCCAATTGGCAGACCATAGATTAATGCAGCCTATTTATTCACAAGGAACCGGTGGATAGTTGCTAATGAACTGATAGGGTAAGCCATGGTTAGATAACTGTTTAATCCAAAGACAGGGGAACCTTTTCCTGTAGTCTCAAGATCTCTGCAGAATGCGCAGTCTCCACCTCTTCCTGCGTCTGCTTCTGCATCTCTTCTTTCTTCATGAAGTCCAGCTCCCTAGAAGGAAACAGGCCACAAGTTTCACTATGTAATCCCTGTATTCTGGCAGCTGCTTAACTGCACGGGGCCAGGACATTATGGGGTTGATTCAGAGGTGGACGCTGACGAGACCACAGCATTTGCAGCAGTCACGTCTGTGTCTTTATGTTAAGGCCACTACAAAGCCCTTCCCTTGTGTACATCCATGTGTCCGAATGGGCAAGGACTGAGACGCCCTCTTGCAGCGTCTTAAGATGCGGCATTTCCCTCTGGTGCAACTTTAGATGCACCATCAGTCACATCATTGAAACACCAGTCATATGGCGCTTGCAATTTCTCCATCTGGCTATGGCATATTATGTGTGAGGCTGTGCGCCTCTATACGTAGTCACTTTCAGCAATGTGACATTCCCATAATATGCAACTGGATCCAGGCAAGAAGCCGGATGTCAGGATACCAACGCCTGTCAGAATACCGACACCCCGAAGGGATCATCCTGAAGTATGCGGGTTAGGGATAGGCCGCGGATGGGGTGTTAGGGTTAGGCACCGACCAGGGAGGGCTAGGGTTAGGCACCACCAGGGGGAGGTTAGGGTCAGGCATCGCCTGGTGAGGGTTATGTTTAGGGTGCGGGAGGGGGGGTTTAGGTTTAGGCACCACTGAGGGGAGATTAGGGTTAGGTACCACTGGGGTAGAGTTAGGGGGCAGAGGGGGAGGGTTAGGCTACTTACCGGCTCCTCTCAGGATGTTCACCATCGGGATGCCGCTGTAGGTCTTCTGACCGTCGACATCCTGCCCGCCAGTAAATCATACCAATTCCGATGCAACATCTCTGTGCATCTGAGCCACCCCCCGTTACCTCCCAGTCAGCCCCCTGGAACGCCCCTTACATTTCTGCTACCGTGCTTCTAAATTTATTCTGCAACTTTATGTGAACAAAATTGGGAAGCATGCACGAAGCATGCACGGTGTGACTCAGATGCATACGTAGACTTAACACATTGGCCAACTGCGTGCGACATTGCCTCTGCGTGCACCTCTGACTTACCTGAGATGGAACAACCTCCCTCTGCCCTATCTTATTTCTTTCATGAGTCTGCCACAAAACAACCCCAATGCCCAAATGGATCATTATCGGCCATGCTAGTAAATGTGGTTGGTTTTTCATAATGAAATAAAAGTGAAAAGACAAAAAGATATATGTGAAAGAGTTGGACCTATAAGCTGTTAAGCAGATAAAATAAAGGAGTATAGTAGAAGTGTAAAGATGAGCTACAGATAAGGAAGAAACTAGCCAAATGTGTGTCATGGATGATGTAAAACAGATACTGCCAGTAAGAGAGCGTTGCTTACTTTTGCTGGTACTCTTTGATGAGCCTCTTGGCCTTACTGTACTTGCGTTCCAGTCCCTGGTGTTGGGCTTGAGTCTCTTTTAGATGCTCATCCACTGCCTGGCACAGACTCTGAGCTTCCATCCAGTACCCCTGCAATTTCTCTACACGATCCCTGTTCTCCTGAACACTTTGCTGCAGCTGGACCTTTTCCACCCGCCAGCGAGAACGCTCTTGCTCCAGCCCAGCCAACTGAAGAGATAAGGAAGCAAATGGATTTTAACAAATGTAAAACCAGATAAAAGAATTTGCAAACCTAGATGTAGCCACCAAATAAAATTAAGTCAAAGCTTTCCTTTTAGAGCAGGCTTATTAGCATTCCAGCTATTACAGAACTACAAGTACTGCAGCAGCATGCACTGGCAGGATGAAGAGAGTATATAACTCTCGTCTAGGTCCACAATATAGAAAGTCTTGCTTTTGCCAAAGAATGTTTCAGAGAGTATTTGTTGGTTGAGCTGGGCTGAGATTTCCACTCTTCACCCTGACTACTGTACTGTGTGACTATGGTGTGAGTAGGTAGGTACAGCAAGGAGCCGCTCAGGCAATTACGTACAACTTTGAATGGGCGCCCCTATCCTTAACAAGGGAGTGTAATGCAAGAGCAATATTGTAGAAAGAATGGTGATGGCGACAACAATAGAGGAACTGGACTTTGGAGTTCTACTTTCAGATGATATGATATACCAAATCAGAGCAGGGCTTGTACAGCTGGACATTCACAGCTTTGAGGAGGGAAGAGGTAAATGTTCATACCACACAACTGTCTTGAGTTGTGCTTCCATTTTTGCTGGTCCCAATTCAGTGACTGTTAACAGATATGTCCCACTGTAAGATGTCCCTCAATGCAGCACATTTACCAGCTTCTGCTGGTGTAGCTTTGTGAGGGTGTTTTAATGCAAGGGGACTTGGGGTGGCACAGTACTCCCGAAGCGGTGGACATGCCTTTAGGAGGATGTGACAGGCTCTGAATGTGTGGTAGCCACTCCTTTCTAGTATGACCATGCCCCTCTTCCATACATATGGCGGTACTTTGCGGCACATGCATCTGTTGCAGTTAAATAGGATAGAAACATTTGCTATATCAATAGTAGAAATGGAGTTTAAGAAGACAGAATCAAAAAAATAAATAAATAAGAGGATTTAAAAAATAAGGGACCATAGGGCCTGATTCAGACCCGCTCGCGAGCGCTGAGCGCTTGTAAGCGGGTCGATGTTGGGCCAGTGCGCATGCACACGACGGACCCGGCTCCGTTGTGTGCATGCGCGAGATCCGGATAGCAACGGGCAAGCCGTCGCTATGGGTCTCGCTACAAAGGGGGCGTGCTGTCGATGGTGAGTGACAGCACGCCCCCGGCACGTGTGCCGGGAGCGTGGCTGGCCAGACGGAGGCGTTCCCATGGGAATGCCTACTGTCTGGGGCCGGCCCCACTGGTAGAGCCAAAAGCACTCCAGGGCTTGCGGCAGACGAGACCCTACCACAAGGGTCTCGTCGCAAGCCCGATGGTCACGATGGTCTTGACCATCGCGTCCATCTTTTTGGCCGCTCGCTATAGCTGTGGGTGGTCACCCACAGCTATGCGAGCGACCAGGAGGCCGCTCTAAAATTCAGAGGGACGGCTCTGATTCAGAGCGAGCGCTCTGTCAGAGCGTCCGGCTCTGAATCAGGGCCATAGTTTGAAATGTTGGAAAGAAGCACTTGTAGTGGAGACTTAGGGGTCTATTTAGTAAGCTGTGTTAAGAGATAAAGTGAATGACGATAAGGTACCAGCCAATCAGCTCCTAACTGCCATTTTTCAAACACTGTGACATCGCAGTTAGGAGCTGATTGGCTGGTACCTTATCACCGTTCACTTTATCTCCTAACACAGCTTAGTAAATAGACCCCTAAAACTGGGTACACAGCATACGAGGATGTGACCCAGCGATGTGGCGGCCGATATAATGATACATTGCGTGCGTCATACACACTGCACGATGGTTTGATGTATCATTACATGCTGCATGTAACTACACCGCGTCGTTCATTGCATCTTCCCATTTGCCATGCAGGACAGTAGATAGGATAATGCAATATACGGCGGATTGGGGCGTACACACTATATGATATGTACGATACAGCTTTCCGATCCGCGTCAGAACGATATGTCGCACGATGCATCGTATAGCGTGTAGCCAGCTTTATAGAGTGAAATAAATCATTAATGCACCAAACAAAAATAGTTATTGTTCAGACTTTTTGTTTTTTACCATTGTCTTGCTGGATTTAGGACTTTTTGCTAATTTTCTTCAGCCACCTCTGGCCATGGCTTTCACCAAGTATCGCCTGCAGTAGCCATATCCAGCAATAGCTCCACAATAATTTGCATAAGGAACCTAGCTATTGCCTATTTAGGAAGGACAGCTGTGGTACAAGTATCACTGCTGTCCTCTGATCACTATAGCCATGTCAGGAGCATAAAAGGAAAACATGCTTTGTAAGTAAAATAAAGCTTTTTTCCTTTTTGGAAAATACATGATATTTTTGATTCCTATTTTTTACTATTTACTTTGCTTTTCTTTTAATCTATTTTTAATTTTTAATCGAATCCGCACCTAGAAGCACACATTGGGGCTTCCAGTAAACTGCATATAGGGGACACAGACTGCTGACATAGTAACACTGGTGAAGTGAGCATCGCTCAATTTTCTCAGCTAAGACTTTTTGTTCTTTTTTTGTGGCAAGATAGAAGATAGAAAATAGATTTTCTATTGCCACGAGTAGTGGCAATACAAGATCTTTATTGTATGGTTTATTTGATGTATAGGTCCCTTAGATCTAAAAAAAAAAAAGAAAAAAATTAGAAAAAGGTTTATTTTTAAACAAGTAAATAAAAAATTGATTTAATTAAATTTAGTTGTATTTTTGTTATATAGAATAGTGCGTTGTATTTATGAGCCTACGCTATAAGCGCTTTCTGATTGGATTATAAACTGCAGGGATTATTTGCCTAGTTGGGAAGATTGCACAGCCAGATTAGTAAATACGCTAATGGCATATGAACAATGTGGATAGATGGCGGATAATAGCAACAAAAACTTCTATACAGGATCTTTACGTAAACTAACTGAGTAAAAGCAAACGTCACATGATAGTTAGCTGAATCTCAGTGGACTATTATAGAGAACAATTAATGGATGTGAAATGACAATTTGGTGAGGTTTCATGCCAGAATCAGTGTAGTTTTGGCTGATTTGGCGACGCTTCTGTCTCACCTTCCTCTTTAGTTGCTGGATCTCTGCTTCTGTCACAGCATGCTTTATCTGCAGCTGCATGAGAAAACACAGGTTCTTATGTATAAGTTCCTATGTATATGTAGTGGGGCAAAAGCTACTTCTTCAGGTGATATACACCTTAGCGTAATCAATTCTTATTTTATCACCTCTTTAAATTTGTGCACCAGTTTCTCAGGGTCCATCTCTACAGGGGACAAAGAGTCTTCTCCTTCAGGTAGTTCAAAGACTTCGATAGCCAATTCACCACCTGGGAACATGGGACTCATCTCCTCATCCTCTTCATCTGTGGCATACTCCCCTGTCTGAACACCCAAAACATAAATGAGTTTCAATAGCAACAAATCTGCAATGTTCATTTAGCATAATTTTGCATTGTTAATGTCTGTCTCTCTCATCAATGTTGCTATGGTTGGTGGTTTGTTCTGTTAGTCTTGACAAAAGCTTGGTTGAAGCCAAAACGTCGACTATATATATGGTATTGATAAAAATCTTAATAGTTTTGGATACGACCTAAGAAGTCTGGTGAGTGCTCTCCTATACATCTACCAGTGTGTGTATATATATATATATATATATATATATATATATATTATATATATATATACACAGATGTGTCCTCTTGACGCCTGGTGAGAGGGAGCCACCTGGTCCTGTGCTGCTCTGCTTGCAACAAGTGTCTTTTTCACCTGTTGCGAGAAAGCTGCACCATGAGACTGCACTGATTAATTTGATATGTAAAACTTGTATATCTGTGTGCTACTAAGTCTGTATATGGACATGGTGTGAAAAAGAGCTATGGCCGCTGCATCGTAACACTTTGTATACAGATTCAGACTCAGTCACACGGGATCTGGCGCACTGAGAGGGGCTGCTTGCCATGACAACAGCATTAGTGTATGAGGACACTCCTGTGTGTGTGTGTGTGTATATATATATATATATATATGTATATAGAGCGAGAGAGAGAGACACACACTCGTAAATATAATATAAAAGTACCAATCACCTCCTCATCATCCTCATTACACTGGTTATAGCGCTGTTCCATGCTCTCCCTCTGCCACCTTTCCTGCTCCAATGTCTGTTGGATCAGCTGAGCCACCTCACTCTGTTCCCCAGGTTTTTCCCGGCCAATAAGGAACCTGCCAAAGTTGAACCTCATCACATAAGTATCTACACTGTATGATTGTCTAGCACTTCACAACAGGAACTGAACAGCAACATTATACACAGCATATTCAACATCAAATTCACTGCATTGCACATTTAGGGATGGGGCCCTGGTGACATCAGTCACACTGCCACACCCCCTGCACTTGTCCCCTACAGGATCTCCAGGTCACAAATATCGGCAACTAAAGTATGACAGTATATCAACAATATTTTTTGCAACTGTCTTGGTTTTTAAAATACAGTCTGTTGATAACAACATTTTTATAATGGTTGGAGAGAAAAGATAGTAGATCATAATATATTACTTTGGTGAAAACCTCTGGCTACTCTATGCCTGATTGGTCAATAGGACACCTTTCGTAGGGCCTATTTGCCTGAAAGTGTCTGGGCTCTAAACTTTTTTTTTTTAAGTTTTGTAACCAATAAACAGTCACAATCATTAGCCAACCAGTGAATTATGGCGACTCCTGTAATATCATTAAGTTGAACAATTTTTCTTGTAGATTAGGAAATGTAAACAATTGTTGGCCGGAGTGTTCTGTACAGCAGGACTGTTTTTTAGTCATAGTTTACACCTTGAATATAAGTATGTCTCACCTCACACGGCCCTTGGTATTCCTCAAAACAGAAGCTGCAAAGGATTGCGTGACCCCAACCAAACTTGTCCCATCGACTTCTACCAGAAGATCATTCACCTGGATCCTGTTTAAAAATGTATATGAATTAGAGGTTTGTTGTAAGCTTTGGCCAGCAAAGTAGTCCACCCATTGGTGACTACTGTAACATTTTCAGGTGCAGTTTGGAAAGTACAGACAAGCTCTGTAGATCAGTTATAGGTGCTATGTGGAAAAAATAATGAAGAGCAAATGGTATGGATCAAAATGAGAACTGTAAGGAGAGAGTTATAATAATACGTCAATATAGTGAGAGTTATAAAGAGATGTTATCTTGGGCTACACAATCTAGGGCCCCATTCAGAGTAAAAACTGGCCATTTCTGTAAGAGAAAAGATGTGCCTACTAACTTGTATTTCCACATCTGTCTTAAATTGCATGAACACCTAAATCTGGTACGTCTGGCATAAAGATGTGGCCGTCATCACCATCAACTCTAAAACAAATTGTCATATTTTTTAAGATCCATGCAACTCAAAATAAGTAGCTTCTCAACTGGGCATACATGACCTGCTTTTGGATTGCTTTTCAATACTACACTTGCATTGTAACCCTCTCCCCTCTTCCAAATGTGCCTTTCCAAAGACAAAGGGTCACAAGGCACACAGTGTGCCAATTTTGCACTAACGCAAATAGTAAATAAGTAATTGTATTGATATTAAACATACATACAAATTTACCTATTAAAAATAAATAACATCCGTTCAACTAAAACACTGTTTAACCCAAAGAATGAAAGAGACTGGAGCCCTAAAATTCTCATTACTAGAATGATTATTATTACAATTCTTCTTCTTCTTCTTCTTCTTCTTCTTCTTCTTCTTCTTCTTCTTCTTCTTATTATTATTATTATTATTATTAGAGTGTTAACACTGTTGTCTGAAGCATTAGTAATACTGGCTACACTGCAATTTTGCAGCTGATATCGGGACAGTAGCACAATATCACAGCACATGTGGCCCAAAAATGATTGTGATGTCCAATAATAATTTAATAAAAATGAATGTGATAAATACAGTACATTAAGAATGTAATCGCTATTGGCCTGTGAGTTTTTCTTATAACAGGCCTCCGTGACGGGATGCAGTTACCAGCCCGGCGGAGGGCATGCCACCAGTATGAATCCCGACGGTGGAAGCCCGACACGAGACTTAAGATAGGCGTCGAAATACCTATGTCTATCTTAATCCCAACGCCAGAATACAGACAAGATGCCAGCCCGAATGAGGTAAGCCGGGGGCCTCTTAGCTGTTAGCCGCAGGTGGGAGTGTTAGGTTTAGGTAGCATAGCGGGATTAGCGTTCAGTTTTGGGGGGGGGGGAGTTAGGGTTATGCTCTACTGGGGGGGTTATGTTTTGGCACTAAGGGGGGAGGGTTAGGTTTAGGCACTAATGCGGAAGGTTAGAGTTAAGCTACAACAAGGGAGGCTTAGGGGGAGGGTAAGTATACTTGTCGCTAACGGTATTTTGAGAGGTAGCATCCCAACTGCCGACATTACATACCGATTCCCCAGTGATGAATAGCCACATGTCTTCAAAATTGGCCAATTTGAAAAGTTACTGTATCCTGACATTCTAACACTTCAGCTGGATTTCTACACTTATGTCCAGCTGTGCTACATTTACATTAACTGATTATCATATTGGCTCAATAAAATGAGCTGTAATTGTTTTTCTTTTTTTAACAGAGTACAAGATGCATGTGACAGAGGATACTTCTGAAAACCTAGTTTTCATTCTTCCTTCTGCTTGTAGTGGTAACTGAAATAGTGCACTTGTCATCCTTTACATGTAATCCCATCAATATTTATATAATAGCAAACAGAGTGAAATTCAAATATTGTTGCCATGATTCTATTAATTATATCTACAGCCAAGAACAATACCAATAACATACACGATTTGGCAAAAGCAATTTGCAAGCCTTAGACAGTTTCCTAATTTTGGTATTCTGTATATAAGGACAGTAGATGTCACTTAAAAGTTCTGCCAGTGATTTATGCTGATTAAAGAATTTCAAAGCAATTCTAGTATCAGAGTCTCCTGATGAAGTCAGAGTTGAATGAAACGCTTTGGAAGTGGAAGCGTTGGCACATTCACAAAAGGCACAGAATCGAAATCAAGACTTGGATACACTTCCTGGTATGAGATTGACTTGTAAATGTCTCAGGGCCTGAGTATTTACAGATAGCAAATGCAATTGCAATAGCTATTACGCACGCACTCACTGCGATAGTATGCTAATTCATTGCGATCACTATGCTGCCGCAGCACAACTTTACCTTACACACAACCGTAATCCTTAGCAAGACTGTGAAACCATCTGTAACACTGAGTACCATCACAGCCTCACGCACACTTGCACAAGCTCTGACTTTACTCAGAAATTACTAAACTTTCGCACGTTGAGTGCTCAGGCTGCGTAAGGCATCGCAGTGGATAATTTAAGCACGCCCATGCAACGGCATTCGAAAGCACTGGCATGCCTGCGTTTCGCCGCCCCCCCCACCCACAAACAACACTTCCTGTCAATCACTCTGTGATGGGTCTGCATAGTCACTGCGATTGCAGGTCCGATCACAATGGCCAGTTCGTGCACGCAATGCATGCGCAGAATGCAACAATCGGCCGATTGCGTGGGTAATCACAGTTGCGATCCTTGCTGAATAAGGCCCTCAGTGTGGAGTTTAACAGAGGAATTGCCATTACAAGCTTCAACTAGCAAACATACAGATATGGGACCATAACGCTGTTTTTAACTGATTAGCTAATTTGATAATGCATTTTACTGCACAGTTGGTCATGATTCTTAAATGATGGACATTTAATATTGTTATGGAGATTTTGTACTGTTTCTTGTCTGTAAGAGAACAGTCAACATCTCTAATACTAGCAGGACATGGAATATTACTTACATTTTCTATTCAAAGTGGGGAGAGAAAGTTTAGTATTAATTTTACTTGCTTCACAAAATAAATACAATTTAATGAAATGCAAACATCCATTGTTTTCAGATTTAAGAATGGAACATGGATGTTCTTTCCTGCTACAGTTCAAAAGGAAATATTATTAATTAAGATAAATGAATTACCTTACATCAGTAGTGGGAAAAATAATGGAAACACTATTAAAAGAAAGAGTGGTGGAATATCTCAAATCCAACAATTTACAGGATCCCATGTTATCTCCTACATGAATAGTGAACACTGGCTGAAGACGCTGCCCAGTGAAGCTCAAATTCCTCAAAAGTTCCCCGTTGCAGAGAAACAACCATATAGGTAAAAAAAGACTTTCAAACTGGCTGGAGTCCCAAAAACCCACCTAGGGGTGACACCAAGATGACAAGAGCACCATGCTGCACTGTAGCATTAAATGCAGCACTTGGCTCCTGACAGTATGAGGGAGCCGGCACTGCACAGTGCTCACCGTTACTTTTTCCACACACCAGACCACTGGGGTTCGGGCTGTGATGCCATTTCCCCTTCTCAAGTGACCACGCCCCCTGTTCACGAGGCCACACCTCTTTTTGGCTATTCCACACGCACAACATGCCTCCCTACACCGGGTGACACCATGGCGATCGACGCCACTGGTGTTTTTTTTCCAATATCTGACATGGTGCTAAAACTGGGACCACCCATTACCAGACCTCTAGTTACGCCTATGCTTGGGACAGTGCTTTTTAATATCTATGTTGGTGATATTGCAAGGGAAAGTATATCTTTTTGCAGATGACACAAAAGTATGCAACAGGGTAGACATACCAGGAGGGGTAAAACAAATGACTGAGGATCTGGGTAGACTAGAGGAATGGTCAAGAACATGGCAACTACAGTTTAATGTAAAAAAATGCTAAATCATGCACTTGGGTCTCAATAACCTAAAGGCTAAATATAGTATCAAGGACACTATAATGGAAAACACAGAGGAGGAAAGGGATTTAGGAGTCAGTATTTTAGATGACTTGAAGGCAGGCAAGCAATGCACCAAAGCATTGAGGAAGGCAAGTCAGATGCTTGGTTGCATAGGGAGAGGAATCAGTAGCAGGAAAAAATAAGTGATAATGCCACTATATAGGTCCTTGGTAACGCCTCATCTAGAATACTATGTTCAGTTCTGGAGGCCATATCTCCAGAAGAATATAGACACATTAGAGAGAGTACAAAGAACGGCAATTAAAATGGTGCATGGCCTACAGCACAGAACTTACCCAGAAAGACTAAAAGATCTTAATATGTATAGTTTGGAACAGAGAAGGGAAAGGGGGGACATGATAGACATTTTCAAATACATGAAGGGTTTTAACAAGGTACAGGAGGGAAGCATTCTTCAAAGGAAGAGATGTACAAGAACATGAGGACATGCGCTGAAACTGGAAGGTAGTAGGCTCAGAGGAAATTTGAGGAAAAATTCCTTCACAGAAAGGGTAGTGGATAAGTGGAATAGCCTCCCATCAGATGTGGCTGAAGCTAAGATGGTTGAACAATTTAAACATGCTTGGGATAGACATAAGAATATCCTTAAGAGAGACATAAGGAGCAAATAGGGTTGAAGTTGCCAAAATGATAAATGAAAAGGTGCAGACTAGATGGGCCAAGTGGTTCTTATGTGCTGTCAAATCTATGTTTCTAATAGACTAGCAACACATTATGTACCATCAGCTTGAGGGGACAATCTGCAATCAGCCAGTCAGAAGCGGCTAGCTAGCTAGTGCCAGAGGTCGTCATCATCATCATTGCACTAGCCCTCCAGCACTTGCCCCCTAGCGCATGTATATGTTTGCATCTAGGTCTTCTTCAGCACAATTAATTGGACAAGCCCTTAGTGTACTCTGCCTTTGTTTGCCTGCCTCTTCCCACCCCATTCCACCTCCAAGCTTATTGTAAGGTGTGCTCAAATTTTAAGGTGTGCATACAGACGCGTTTCTATGGCGTACATACACAGTATGGGAATTTATATTTTACTCAAAAAAAACCAGACTTAACATCAAACTCTATGTGAGCCACACTAGTTATAAAAGTTTATACTTAAAATAACTGCTTGGTTGATTAAAAAAAAATTTACACTTTGATGAGCCGTAGGATGTAGACATGTACGAGGGATAGATTATATTAAATATAGTTATGAGGCAACACAGGAAATAAAATGAAATGTGAAGTAGGAGTTATATAGCAGTAGCAGATATACAGTACACATTATTACCTTCCGTCTCGATGGGCAGCTCCACCTTCTGTCACAGTTTTGACAAATATTCCAAGTTTCTCCAGACCCATATCAGCTCCAGCTCCCATTCCAATTATGCTGATTCCAAGACCCTCAGAGTCTACAAGGGGAACATGATATTGTGGAATTAATAATGCAAGATTGGCATATCCAGACCCAGTATCAGGGCAAGGCAAAGAGGGGATTTAACTATAAATTATATATTACAGTAAACACTGTTTGGGTGACATTAATTTTGATCAGTAGTGTTTTGCATTTATTGTAAGTAAATAATATTGAAGGGGAGAAATTTTAATACGCTTATGAGCTGGCAAAACCCACATCAAAAAATGTGTGGGGGATCAATACATAAAAAGGACCCAGATCCCCTTCACAAAAGTAGTTTACTGTCTATGCCTGTCACTGTCTTATTTGTGTTATGCTGGGTACACACTTGGCGATAGTCTGCTCGCTCTATCGGCAAGTGATATAGCGCGAGTGCATTGGTGGGTGTGTACACCCAATATGTCTGAACGACTTTGTTCACAGGCATATCAGGTCAGCCCTGCAGCACAGCCGATGCCTCTGGCTGTGTGTACGAGCGCCCCGCTGACACTGACATCTCAAGTGGGCGGGCAGATTTAAATGCCAGCCCAGACACATCGATCAGCCGACTGGTAAGTGTGTATATCTTACCAATCGGCTGCTTTTACGGCGGATCGGTCTGCTGACCAATCGGTCATCAAGTGTTTACCCAGCCGTAGGCTTTAACATTAAAATATGATCTACTTCTAAAACTAATTATTTATTAACAGTTAGTTATCTAGTGCACACATTCTGCAGTGCTTTATACAGAATATTTAAGTTATTCACATCATTACTATTTGGAGTGTGGGAGGAAACCCATGCAAACATCAGGAAAACATACAAACTCCACACATTTAATACCTTGGTTAGGAAATTAACTCATGACCTCAGGTATGTGAGGTAGTAATGCTAACCACCACACCAACTGTGCTGCACACGTGTTACATGTATAGTAATTAAGCATTCATTTGTATTTTTTTTTATTATTGAACTCTATCTAGAACTATTGGTTAAGTTTTAAGTAGAATTGTCCTTTAAAGGATGACTAAACCAAAATATATTGCTGCCTCTGGGTGCTCCAGTGAGCCAGAGACTGATGCCAATAATTACTTCATCTCTGTACACCACAGCATAATATATGATGGTGCTATATAAATAAAGGATTATATAAATTTTATATAGGTATGGATGGTAGGGAGGAAATATAATATGATGCTGGTAACATTGTCGAGATAGGTAGCGAGGTACAGGGGGGCAGGCAGGGGGGTCGTGCCGATAACAATGTCATTACGACCCACCCTTAATGGCATAATGCGTCATCTTGGTCAGGATCCGGGAGTGTTATCTACTCTCTTGAGATCCTGGGAGGATTGCCCCGAAATCATGAGTAGCAATAATCATGCACCTTCTAGTGGACAATAGATATAGCACAAGGCCATGCATTTGTGTGTACACCTGTGTATGAACAAGGTGGACAAAATGTGTCTAAAAAATATGAGCTGTTCATCTGTAATTTCTATGATTCAAAAATTATATTTTATGTATGTCCATCATACCATTCACCTGTAGCAGCTCTGTACTCCAGTAGTATTTCTACTATACAGTATTACTATTGAGTGTGTAGGATTAATATGATGTGATCTGGAGCATCATCAAAAATCACCGGATTTAGAGCCAGATTAACAATGGGGTTGATGGGATTACAGCCTCAGGCTTCCACATAAAAATAGGCCCATCAAGACAACATAGTGATGACCAGCTGGCAACACAATTGGCCATAAATCATTACAATTGTATTTCTGTTTTCATCACAAAATATTACAATTGTATGTTTTTAGGGAGACATTGGGGCTGATAGTGTAGGGCAGGGTTAGGCAACCGGTGGCACTCCAGCTGCTGTGAAACTGCACATTCCAGCACATTTTACCATAGGATGTAGTTAAGGTCTCAATACCGACATCCGAAACCCGACAAGGGACTTAAGATAGGCGTCGAAATACCGATCTTAATCCCGATGCCAGAAAGCCGAAGGGCGCAAGCCCAAACGAGGTAAGTCTTAGCCTTAGCGGGGGGGGAGAGTTAGAATTAGGGAGTGTAACGGGGTTAGGGTTAGGTTTTGGGGGGAAGCTTAGGTTTAGGCACCCCTATCGGGCAAGGTTAGGGTTAGGCACCCCCCTGGGAGGGTTAGGTTTAGGGTGCAGTTAGGGGGGGTTAGAGTTAGGCACCCCCCCGGGCAAGGTTAGGGTTAGTCACCATTAAGGGAGGGTTAGGGGGGGAGAGGGGTAGGGATAGGGTACTTACCTGCCCTGTCGGGATCTTCTCCCTTCGGGCTGCTGGCATCGGGAAATTATATGAGACTTCTTGCCCATTCCCTTACCACAGGTTTAGCATTCCTTAATAGCAAAACTGTGGCTGGGCATGCTAGGATGTATATTTCCGCACCAGCTGTAGTGCCACAATTTGCTTACCCTTGGTGTAGGGGATGAACAAGTCCTACATGGAATTGGCCACATCTACACAACACTAGCCACACCCACACAGCATTGGCTACACCCACAGAGCACTGGCCACACCCACTCAGTACTGGCTCCTCTGCTTTTCACAATAGGTCACTGATTTTCAGGCCCAGACCAGGGGGGGATTTAGGGGTCAGGACTCCCATATGAACAATATTATTGGGCGCCCACTCCTCCACCATCCATGGTGGGCTTCTGGTGAGACTCGTAAGCTTCTATTGTGTGCTAAGAACTCCTCTTCCAGGCTTCCTGATTGCACATGCGATACTCCCGTGGCTCTCACTGATATAACCAAATCTTCCAGGTTCCTTGACTGCACATGCAGATGTAGTCTTTGTACTGTATACAAATAGCGGTGGTCTATTGGGACACTGGAAAGTTCTGATGCAACGTGACTGCCTCGTGTTCTTAGTGGGAAATCCAGCACTGCCCCAGTACCATGTGGCCTTAATCCGACTCTGACCAGAGTAATATGACCAGATATATATGAAAAGAGTACTGTGACGCCTGGGGATTGGGGTTGGCTAGGGCAGGCATGTAAGGCTGAAGCAGGAACTGGTGAGGCATGAATGAAGCTGGAAGGCTTTATCCAGCTCTTTCTCATGAGCTGAGAGGAGGCAGTGGAACAACTGGTAGTGGACTGGATGAGTACCGATGATAAGTTAGCAGTTGCTAGCCATGTCGGACTGGAACCGATGATGTAGATGGAGACTTGCATACACCAGACTGGAAATGAATTTGGACGGACTGGGGCCATTCAGATACAGAGTACCTGGGAGCTCAGGGGGTCATTCAGACCCGCTTGCGAGCACAGGACGCTAGCAAGCGGGTCGATGGTGCCGAATTGCGCATGCGCACGACGGAGGGAGCTCCGTCGTGCGCATGCGCGAGACCCGAATAACGACGGCCAAGCCGTCGTTATGGGTCTCGCACCAAAGGGGGCGTGCTGTCGATGGTGACTGACAGCACGCCCCCTTTGGTGGGCGTGCCGGGGTCGTGGCTGCCAGACGGAGGCGTTCCCATGGGAACGCCTACCATCTGAGTCCGGCCCCACTGACATCAGTAGTGATGTCAGTGGGAGTGATTTTGGCTCTGATAGCACCAAAATCACTCCAGGGCTTGCGGTCACCGAGACCCTACCGCAGGGTCTCGTCGCAAGCCCGATGGTCGCGATGGACTTGACCATCGCGACCATCATCATGGACGCTCACTATAGCTTAGGGTGGTAACCCACAGCTATGCGAGCGTCCATGAGGCCGCTCCAAGTTGAGGGAGGAGGGCCCTGATTCAGAGCGAGCGCTCTGGTCAGAGCGTCCGGCTCTGAATCAGGCCCTCAGTACAGACCTGTAACTTCAGCAGAAGCGACATTGGACTGGTAATTTGGGCCAGCCAGGAAGTTGAACTTATAGGGCTAAGCGCTCAGTGATTGGATGGGAGCAGTGCTCTGAGTGGTGGAGGAGAGTCAGGTGACTGAGTCTAACATGGCTGCGCCCATACTGAGGTTTTGGAGGGAACTTTTCTCAGCATGCTAGCACTCAGGCTGCACACCAAACAGGAGCGGCTCTAGGCACGGGCAAGCCGGGCCGTCGCTTGGAGCGCCACTGTATTCGGCGGGCGCAAGAAACACCCTCCCTCCTGGCGCTATTGAGAATATGTAAGCTCACGGGGAGGGAGTGGAGGAGGGAAGGGGCGGCAACATAGGACGGCGCTGGGCGCAGTCAAGGCCTAGCGCCGGCCCTGACGCCAAACATACTGAGAGCAGAGCGCTGCGGCGAGCCACTTCCATGTCCAGACACAGAGCAGGAACAGTGTGGACAGGCCTTATAGCCAGCTGGATGCGGGCAGATCTCTGCCTCATCCGGGAGTGATTTGAGGTCACAGCGTGAGCAGACCTCAGTGCTAGCCGGTACAAACACCGCAGAGGTAAGAAAGTGTTTTTAGAACTATGGATCGTGACAAGTACAAGTTACTAGTATTTGTGAAAATCCTCTGCTTGTCTCTGAGCAACTTTGTTTTGCTCGGTACACATATGTATATATGCTCGTATGTATATAACTAAAGAAAAAAAGTATTTTAAGTTGGTCTTATTCCTTTTTCTCCATTTCAAGTTTTGGGAGTTGTTGTAGATCATTATGCAATTTTTTTTTACTTTTAATTAAAATTCTGAGACACTTGGGAGTCTTTTGACAGTTTGCCTATCACAAGGAGAGATGTTCACAGCCCATTTCACACTTCCCCCATATACACTTCTCACTCATGCCTGTGAGTTGTATCAGCACATCAGCCAACCATATTCTTTATCATTTTCTTATAGATAATAAACTATTCCTGTGAAATATCTTTAACTGAGATATTATCCACCAGTGTAGTTGACAGTGTTTTATCTTTAGAGTGTAAGCTCTCACGAGCAGGGCCCTCTTCCCTCAGGTGCTTCTCCTTTCCCTTACTTAAACTATCACATACTCCCTACAACGCCACCTAACCTTTGGTTGCTGCCGCCCCGCTACTGATTTGAGTGTAATGATCGCGGATGCAGCAATGTTTGTAAACCATGACCTTGGGGAAGGCTTGCCAACAATCTGGCTGCCTCTACCTGGAGGAGGCAGCCAGCTCGGCACAGGGAGGGGGCGTGACAACGCAATGGTGGCCCCGCCCCCGCTACACAATGCCGACATTACCAGTATTGTGTAGCTGGGGGCGGGGCCACAATGTTGAAATTCAGCGCAAATCGCGGCATCAACTTCCCCCGGACTGGCCACTTATGAAAGGTTGGAGCGGACGCTGGCGGTGGGGGCAGGGGAGTGTGGGCGAGTGGCGCCGGCTGGAAGACTTGCCCACTCTTCCTAGGGGCCAGGAGCAACACACGATTTTCGGGAGGCTCCTGGCCATTGTATATTTGCGGCTATATCACTGAAAACACCTGTTCGGGGGGTTAACCGCAAATATTAAGTTTCCCCTAGATGGTGGCGTTACCTACCGAAGGTGGCGTTATCTACCGGGATGATGTACATTACGGTGCTTAGTACATATGTAAAATGCGGTAAAACCCCCGTTTCTGGACTTTTATCGCATTTTCAGCTTTAGTACATCCCAGCCTTGAAATTTTTATTTTCACTAAAGCCTTCATGTCATCTAGGCTCAGTTGATTGTATTTGTTCTCCTTGACTATACACAAAATGTCTCTGTTTGTGTAATAGTATCCAAAGCAGAGCTAACTTGGCTGGTTTGTGTTCAAGGGCATGAAAAATAAACACCTCTGCCTAGACAAAAGAGGTACAGTATTGTGAAGAAAAGTATCAGGAAGGCAGAAAAATAAAACACATGTTTATAAATGTTGCAGGAAAGTGTACACAAACCAATACATTAAAGTTACTTGAATGTAGAACAAAAACAATTAAATAACTATAAGATAAATATTGCATGTAGGAGAGGCATGAATGGATTTAATTCTCATTTTAAACCTGCTGAATTTTTCTATGACTGGTCAGAAATATATTGCAGTAATAGTCATTTTGCATAGGTCTAACTTTGGATAATAATGGGCCAGGCTGGGGCAAGCGCCCATAAGCCCAGGGCAGTAGGGACCCACGGCTTTTGTTCAAACCACCTTGAGG
Source organism: Taudactylus pleione (assembly GCA_031769625.1). Taxonomy (NCBI): domain Eukaryota; kingdom Metazoa; phylum Chordata; class Amphibia; order Anura; family Myobatrachidae; genus Taudactylus; species Taudactylus pleione. The sequence goes on along the minus strand of JAUIMM010000329.1, from coordinate 5,107,430 downwards.
ACATGTCCCCTGTTTCTCTGAGCCTTTCTCTAACATGTCCTTCCCTGTTTTTTAAATCTCTGTTTAACTGTAGGATCCTGTGGCAAAACAATAATGGTGGGGGAGCGTGACAAGTGGAGTCACATATGCCTTTTGTCTCTCTGGGGTCTATTTACTAAGCAGTATTAGGAGACACTTTTCACTCTCTTTCTCCTAACACTGCTTAGTAAATAGACCCCTTAGTCACATATACACCTCTATGATTCTGCACTTGTCACATGTGCCCCACACCTCATGTGGTTTGTGACAATAGGTTAAAGAGTTGATGTGATAAGTGGTGGGGGGGTATTTGTGACCAGGGGAAAGTGGCAGGTGGGCATATGTTACAATGTTACAAGGGTATAGTAGGGGAGGGGGATGCATATATGATCCAGGAGCAAGAAAGATGAGTGTGCAGCAGGCCATGCACTCTCCACTATATGTGTAATGTATATAGGGTCTGACCCAGAGATGTACCCTTATGCCACCATAGCTGTGAATTTCTACACAGCTACTGTGCGAAAATATGTAAATGTCACAGACGCCGGTAGATGTACTGAGATCCCTACAGGCAGCTTAGCAGATCCAAGCAGCTGCGTATAAAGATGCAGCATCGTTCTCAGATTCTTCGAAAACCAGTTTGAGTAACTCTATGGTCGCGGAAATTGGGTGAGTGTACTGAGACGCTGGAGCCATGTTTACTGCGTATGGGATCGCAGACGAAGCCTGCAACACGTGCCTGACACCGTCACACCTGCGTTTCTGCCGCCACTTCCTCTTTACCTCCTCCAAAAGCACCTGGACTGTCAATCACTGCAAATAAATCCTCACTATAATTGACATCAGTAATGTACCTTACTGTGTGCACGGTATGCAATTTACGTATAATAACTCAACTCCATAAATATTGGCATTGAGTACAATTCAGGCCGAAAATGTATACTCTACTGAGCCTCAAATCAGCTTATTCCATCACTGCAAAGGACCCTTATTACTCCTCATAATTACAATTAATGATATTAGTGTGAGATACCCCTGGGGTTGAACAATTTTGAGGTCTCTCGCCTGAATCAGAGGTGTACGCTAATGCAGCCGCAACCTCATCTTTTTACCGATACGCAGAAGCAATATTATACAAATGCTGGTTCCCTTTGTGTATAAGCCTGTGCCGGAATGTGCAAGCCTTGGTCCTCAATGAGAATACAGCCGGTTAGTTCGCTCATGGACAGTGATATCACTGAAGCACAAGGCACCGATTGGGCTCATTGACATAAATATTGGTTTAGAGCACAAATGGCTGCTTGCACAACTCGTCAGCAATTTGTTCTGCTCTAGAGTTAATTTAGACTAAATTTAGACTAGCTTCTGCATCTGTTACACCTTTTTTATTGTAGCAAAAGATGAGGGGGCTGTTGTTAGTAACAATGTTAACTGCTGTGCGTGCAAAGTACTTCACAAGGGCCTGATTCTGAGTCACATGCAGTGTTGATGCCGCACAAAGTTAGCCATTGTTTATATGTCTGTGCATGCATCTGAGTCACAGAGTGCATGCGTCCCGATTGTTAGCGCTCAGAGACAATTTTAATACTTATAATTTATGGCCGACCGTGGACGGCTGGTAGTCATCACGCTGTCAAGGTGATGGGCCTATAGTTATGTCGAGGCCTGGGGCTGTAGTCCCATGTGCCCCATTGTGAAATATGACCTGACAGAAGGTTGATCCAAGTGGCCATGATGACAATTCACCATGGAAGAAGGAGGGTGTACTGGGCCTGATTCAGACCCACTCGCAAGCACTATGCGCTCGCAAGCGGGTCGATGGCTGGCCAGGAAGCTCACTGGGGGAACGAGACAGTACCACAAGGGTCTCATCGCAAGCCCGATGGTAGCAACCACCACGACCATCACCTGGCCGCTCGCAAAAGCTGTGGGTGGTCACCCACAGCTTAGCGAGCAGCCAGGAGGCCGGCTCCAAAAAGAAAACGCCCTGATTCAGAGCGAGCACTCTGAAAGAGCGTCCGGCTCTGAATCAGGGCCACTGTTCCAGAAATTTAGGAGTCTCCCAGACTTTCCGGGTCAGTATGATTAGCGATTTTGGCTTCCTATTTCTATATTATTACTGGGAAGCTCCTTCTTTCAAAACTTTTGGGGACAATTATTAACCTCTTCTACAGGTAACTAACTTGAAAATGAGGCAATGCCCAGAGTAACCAATCTGATTCTAGCTGTCATCTTCCTAGCCTGATTTAGTAAAATAAAGCAAACATCTGATTGGTTGCTGTAGGTAATACAAGCTTTTCTACTGCTACCTGTAGTACATTTTACATAAATGTATCTCAATATGTTGTAGTCTAAGTGGTTAATACCGGAAGAAGCATGGCGACTAAAATAAAATGATTTACTCATAAAAAAGCTACTACAGTCTGGCCTATATTGTAAATATTATTAATGTAATATTTAGGAACGCTACAGAAATGAATATATGTTAGGCTAGGCTGTGTGCCTTTATGCACAAAGGGCCTGATTCAGAGGTGGACACTAATGCAGCCGCAACTGCATCTTTTTCCACAGTGCAACTTTATGTATGGCCGCCAACATCAGCGCAACTGTGGAAAAGGTTGCGTCTGGCTAACCACCACCCTGTTACCACCGAGGAACTCCCACTGAAATCCCACCTCTGTGCCTCCAAATTCACTCTGCGTCCCTTGGTGACAAACATTTGGACTCCTACGCAGTGCGACTCGGACGCATGCACAGACAGAAAAAAATCAGCTGCTTGCGCCCGACATCGGCATTACATCCACCTCTGAATCATGGTCAACGCTTCTTGTCTGTAAGAATTAATACAAATAATTTGTTGCAATTAACTAACTAGTAAGAGTACAAACCTTGGGAAATATTTAGCATTTGTAAATATTATTATTATTTTACTTCACTTGGAAAGTGCTAACGTATTTCCAGTAGTCCTAATAGCTTAGCTTTGAAAAAAGCACCGCATCATACCAATGTGAGAATGGTTAGGCAGGCCTGGGCTTGGTTTGGACCGATCATAGGATGGGACATACGTAGTACAATAGAGGAACTAATATGAAAATTCAAATGACTTTGCTCCAGAGATCTTATTTGGGATCTTGCATAGGCTCTGGAATGGGGGGGGGGGGGGGGGGGAGAATGACTTGGGGAGGAGGGGGCAGGTTAGTGTGTGTAGTGCTTTCTGATAATAATTCCCATGTGTGGCATTCATACATGCCACACATGGAATTATTGTGTACTGCACCTAAACTTAATGCATTAATACTTGTTGCATGAATTGCTGGATTGGGAGTCCCTATGTCTGTATTTGGCTGAAGTCTGATGTTGTAGTCACTATGGGGCATATTTATCATCGAAGGCCGTATGGCCTCCGATGATGAAGTTTGAACTCCCTACGAGGAATACTTTAGCATCCAGCTCGCAGCGGGTGAAGCCTGACACCGGTGCAATTCATCATTGCTCCAGTGCGGGGAAGACTGCTCCGAACACCAGTTATCCTGCTACCTGTCGTCCGAGCAACGCATACGTGACCTCGGGTCACATATGTGCAAAGCCGCTAGGATGGAGTGAGGAGGTGGCGGAGGGATCCCTCTTCGCATCCCCGGAACTCCCCGAAGCGGGGATCCGAGAACAAGCACCATCTGACAGCAAACTCCGGAAGCTCCAAAAACTCAGTTTGAATACCAGGGGGGGTCCTATCGGCCCAGTAACTTAAAAATGCGCAAACTAGAGATTCCGCATGGTTAGCGGGCCATTTATCGGTTGATGAATAGGCCCCTATATGTGCGTGTTCATGTCTGTACATAGGGCGGCCAGATGGAGCAAAATTTGCAGCATTTGATATTCTTGTTTATCATCCTGATGGTCTCTGTAGTCCTAGAGTAAGGCTCAGTGCACCTTAGCGATAAGCATCAAATTACAACTCCCAGCAGCAAGCAGGTCACCGTCCTCCTCCTCTCCCTGTGCTGGTTGGATAAATTGTCTGTACAGGGACACACTATTGGCTGCATGTGTTCCTGATGCTGCACGGTAGCTCTATGTCAGTGTTGTGTGTATGAGTAAGGAGACAGGGAGAGAGCAGTGATGTCCGCATGCAGAGGCCAAATCAGCAAAAGCAAAGACCCGTTAGGCTTACTAAGCTCTGTCATCAGGTAGGTGGCGTGGCATGTTACTCCAGCTGCATCTGAGGGGACGACATTCAGCAATTTAGGGGCGCTAAAATGAAATTATATCTTGGCCCCCCAACCTAAAAACATTGTGGCACCCCTGGAATCATGTACATAAATGATTGTTTCTGTGAAGAACCATCTCTGATAAGTGGCTGTCATGCAGATTGCAGCATCCAGCTTGAGTATATATAATAATACCACCATCTTTAGCACCTAATTAAACACCAATTTTTTAATTTCCACCCCTTTTCATCAGACACATACATAATTACCGTTATTTTAGTATTCATTAACACACTTAAAACAGGATATATCACTGATATCTCCTGGTTAAGTCTGCCTGCATTAATTTCCACATTCCCGATACATTAGTACATTAGTATGGGGATGTAGAAATTAGGCTATTCATCAAATTCCGAAAATGATGTATTTTCGGAATTTGATGGTGTTACTATACACCACTCTAAGGTGGCGTATAGCAAGTATCACTTACCTGCTGTCAGCTGGGCAGGTCCTCCTCGGTTCCCACCTTCTCTCTGGCTGTGCTGTGTGTTCTCCCCTCCACAATGCTGCTGCTGCTGCCTGGTAGCGTCTCTCCTCTGTTCCCCGGTGATACTTGTAAGTGCTTCTTCATTAACTGCACTTACAAGAGCCACCAGGGAATGAAGGGAAGACACAGAATTACCGCAGCTGTAGTCAGTGCTGCGTATACACCGCTTTTTGTGAACGTAACGGCGCATGTGCAGCACTGACTACAGCTGCGGTAACGTAGAGTATATAGGGAAAAGTATCTATTTTCTGAAAAGCTGTCATCGCAATAATGACAGCTTTTAATCTAATTACCTCCATCAATTTTTTTTAGTTATGATGAATAGGCCCCACAATATGGTAATTCTGTGCATGGTTGTCTTCATTATGACCATGGAAAAGAGCAGACTTTTATGTAGTACTCTCCCATATTTCTCTACCTGAACGACATCTGATACATACTGCCAATCTTTTTGGCCCTGTACACACTGCTGTTTTTTGTCCAGTTAATGCCTAAAATTTCCCTAATTGCTAATGAAAATTGCAGCCTGTATGGAGTCTGGACAACACTCTCAACAATCCAAATGGGAGATGTGAGTAGTAGAAGCTATCGCATCCTTACGGCCCTGTCCAACCACTGCTGAATGCTGCGATTGTGTCACTGAGCATCGTGGGGGGGGGGGGGCTATGATGGTATGATGGGATTCACCGCGAATCTGGTCATCAAGTTGCTGGATCTGGTAAAGTAGGCAAATGGTATGTGCACTTGTAGATTACTAGCCAATAAGAGAAGCAACTCCATCTGGTTTTGTGTTGTTTACCTATATAAATGTTCATTAGGTAATGAACATGGGACTGAATTGTTCTTTATATCATACATGCGCAACAATACAACTACCTCCAGTGGGTAAATTATCATGACAAATGCTGTTTATCAGTGGATGAGAAAAAAACTTTTGATGTCTGAAGAACTAACAAGAATTACTTGAAGAGTGCAACTCCAATTTCATGTATTTGATATCTTACATATTGTATATGCAAATATATCCCATAGTTCTATTGGTGCAATAAAACTCATATCCTGTATACTATATGTATCATTTATCCCTATCATGCAGCTCCTGTCAGCTGTGGTGGAGCTAGCCCTGATGAGTCACTTTTCTATAGCTGGAATCCTCTGCCATGTTTTCTTGCTTTCATCAGATGATAAAGTGGCAGAGGGGACTAGCCGTAGACAGTGGGCTCACTAAGGCCAAATCCTGGATGGAGAATGTTACACTCTACCACAGCATGAATATAGAAATTGTTTACAAATACCTATAATTGTGTATCCCTCTTGTCTGATCATTTGCTATATCTATATCAAAAACATAATTGATATCAATAAAATAAAATCAACATAAAATTATTTATTTGCTCATCTCTAAGCACTACAGTATTTTATTAAAATCTCCTGAAAATAAAGTTTTTCTATTAAAGAGCGATAGGAAATCTTTTTTAGGCCAATTAACCAATAAGAGTTTGCCAATGCAGCTTAGCAATGCTCAGCCCCTCGGCGATAATGGCTGTCAGACGTAAGATAACTTTTACTGCTTTGCTGTCAGTTGCATACAGCTTAGTAATATAAGCCATTTTTTTCCTTTATCACCCCATGCTGTTACCATGTTGGCGATATTGATCAGACAACATATCCCTGTCCTTGTTACATAGTCAATAGCGTTGCAGGAGACTCACAGCGACGGCTACAGCCAGTGATACTCAGCAACAGCAACCACTGGTGGTAACATTTACCATATAGAAATAAGCCCTATCTCAGACGTAAACAGATATTTTCACAGGAGATAGGGCTTTTCAGAGCTCATTAAATGTAACCCATAGAGTGAATAGCAAAATAGCATTGTATTGAGGGACAATTCCGTATTATAGGGAAAAAACATGTTTGGAAACACATTGAATGGGTTGAGCTCTGGTGGTGTATCCTTGTTGGTTAGTGGGTATGTTAGTATGAATAAAATAGGAGGTTAATATACAGAACATAGGAGGCAACAGAAGATTATTATCACAGTATGGTAATTCTACAATGTAGTAAGCTCTATACCTTTTTCTAGCTCCACAGGGAAGAGGTCCAGCCTCTCCACTCGTTTCTCAAGCTCATATTCTGCAGACGCGGCCATGGGATCCACATCATCGTTACGCCGGTCATATTCTTCATTAGAGTACGTGCTAAAAACCTGTAGGATAAACACTCTTAGCTTAATGCAAACTCAGACATAGAACACTACTATTAAAAAGACGTTTTAATTTATTCCTTTGCAAACTGAAGTACAAAACTCATACTGAGTGAGCACTCCCACTTCCGCAATCCATTGTTTAATATTTTTTAATGATGTATTAATAAAATCAACTGCCAATTTTATCTGTGAACCGGTCAACTATACTAGCTTACCCCTATGTGATGAGAAATGTTTATAAAGTTCTTTATTTTATATGTTAATCTCAAGTAATAACTTAAATTGGGTACACACTAAAGATGAGCGGGTTCGGTTTTACTCGGACCTCAAAAATGGCATTCACGTGTTTTGGTTAGCCAATAAAATTAATCCGAACTAATCCAAACTTGCGATAATTTTGGTTTAAAGAACCGAGTAAATCCGAGTTAAACCGAACCCGCTCATCTCTAGTTCAGACTAGACGATTTTTTTCAGCGATTTGCTGATTTACGATGGATCGGAATGACAAATCGTTCAAATTGTCCAGTGTGTACACACTATGGCCCTGATTCAGACCCGCTCGCTAGTCTGAAGGCAGCTCGCAGGTCTGAAGGGCGTTTTTTTTTTGTCCGGCCTTCTGGCCGCTCGCTAAGCCGTGAGTGACCCACAGCTTTTGCGAGCGGCCAGGTGATGGTTGCGACCATCAGGCTTGTGACAAGACCCTTGTGGTAGGGTCTCGTCTGCCACAAGCCCCAGTAAGCTTCCTGCTCTAACAGAGCAGGAAGCCCACTACTGACATCACTCGTGATGTCAGTAGGGCAGCCCCCAATCGGCAGGCGTTCCTTCTGGAACGCCTCCATTTGGCAAGCCACCCCCCGGACCCGCCTACAAAACGGGGGGTGAGCTGTCGAGAAATTCCCTCGCTCCGGGGCTCGCGCACGCGCAGTGCCCGGCTATCAACCCGCTTGCGAGCACTATGCGCTTGCGAGCAGGTCTGAATCAGGCCCTATGCGTGCTCCCGCGTTGTCGTACGTTGCATCTTCAGATCTGCTGTACATGCTGCATAATCTGAAGATTTGGCTGACGACCCCATGCATTTTGATGTGACGGAGGGACGTTTTGATGCGACGGAGGGAGGATATATTGTGCGGTCGTTCACCAGATCGTGTGGTGTGTACGGACCGCACGATATGTTGTTCCATCGCATCTGCCTTTGACTGGGTACACAGGTCGTCTAGCTTAAAGGCACACCAGCACATTCAACCCCATGTAGTAACAAATATGCTTTCCAAATGGAAAACAATAAAATATTTCTTGCTGGTAAGGCAAGAAAAATAATTTGACCATCATTTTATTGCAGTATCCCCTCGCCACGTATATCACTGCAGTCTGTGCGGACAGCATGGAGATCAATTAATTACAAGATAACTGTCTTAAAGTTTGACACTTTGGCCCTCATTCAGAGCCGTACGCTCTGAGCAGAGCGCACGCTCTGAATGAGGGCCGTTCTCAGATGCAGTGCCGCAGCCATAGAGGCCATGTTCAGACGAATTTCAGAAGATGACACTGCACCTGCTATAGACTGGTGCGAGTGTCGATGGCGCACACGGTGATGTGCCAAAGATGTTAGAGTGTTCAGAACCATCAGCGGAGTTGCATCGTCCATGGGCATTGAAAGTGGTAGTCTCAGGGCTTGTGTGGTCCGGCGCATGCTAGCACACAAGGGGAGGGCTGAAACTAGCTTTTGCAAATTATTGCCGCTGCAACGCCGCAAAAAGTCGCAATTGCAGCTGCAATAGCATGCACATCTGGGAGGGAGACAAAGAAATAGCAGATCATCTAAATAATTATTTTGGTTTAGTATTCACTACAGAAAAAGAGGGGAAGGGGCCACAGTTAGGTTGCAGAGGCATTCATAAAAATTAGGTACATGAAATTTAATTTACATAGGAGAGGGTCCTAACAGAACTCTCTAAACTGAAAGTGGATAAGTCAATGGGGCCGGATGGCATACATCCAAACATTCTAAAAGAGTCCTGGTAACACCATTAACAGAATTATTCAACCAGTCGCTAGTATCAGGAGTGATTCCAGAGGACTGGAAAAGAGCAAATGTAATACCACTGTACAAAAGTGGAAGCAAAGAAGAAGCAAGTAACTACAGACCAGTAAGCCTTACATCAGTAGTGGGAAAAATAATGGAAACACTATTAAAAGAAAGAGTGGTGGAAATCCAACAATTTACAGGCTCCCAAACAGCATGGATTTACTCACGGGAGATCATGCCAAACAAATCTTATTGACTTTTTTGACTGGGTGACAAAAGTAATTAGATCAAGGGGAGGTGGCAGATGTAGACTTTAATAAGGCTTTTGACACTGTCCCGCATCGCAGAATGATAAACAAACTGTAAAGCTTGGGACTGGATTATTTGACTGTTGAATGGATAAGATCTTGGTTGCAGGATAGGAAACAGAGAGTTGTAGTAAATGGAGTGTATTGGGTCAGTGCTTTTTAATTACTATGTTGGTGATATTGCAAATGGTATTGAGGGGAAACTATGCCTTTTTGCAGATGACACAAAAGTATGCAACAGGGTAGACACACCAGGAGGGGGTAAAACAAATGACTGAGGATCTGGGTAGACTAGAGGAATGGTCAAGAACATGGCAACTACAGTTTAATGTAAAAAAATGCTAAATCATGCACTTGGGTCTCAATAACCTAAAGCCTAAATATAGTATCAAGGACTCTATATTGGAAAACACAGAGAAGAAAAGGGATTTAGGAGTAGCTATTTCAGATGACTTGAAGGCAGGCAAGCAATGCACCAAAGCATTGAGGAAGGCAAGTCAGATGCTTGGTTGCATAGGGAGAGGAATCAGTAGCAGGAAAAAATAAGTGATAATGCCACTGTATAGGTCCTTGGTACGGCCTCATCTAGAATAATGTGTTCAGTTCTGGAGGCCATATCTCCGGAAAGATATAGACACATTAGAGACGGTACAAAGAAGGGCAACTAAAATGGTGCATGGCCTACAGCACAGAACTTACCCGGAAAGACTAAAAGATCTTAAAATGTATAGTTTGGAACAGAGAAGGGAAAGGGGGTACATGATAGAAACTTTCAACTACATGAAGGGTTTTAACAAGGTACAGGAGGGAAGGATTCTTCCAAGGAAGAGATGTACAAGAACACGAGGACATGCAGTGAAACTGGAGGGAGGTAGGCTCAGAGGAAATTTGTTGAAAATTCCTTCACAGAAAGGGTAGTGGATAAGTGGAATAGCCTCCCATCAGATGTGGTTGAAGCTAATTTAAATTGGAACAATTTAAACACACTTGGGATAGGCATAAGAATATCCTTAAGAGAGACGTAAGGTGGAAATAGGGTTGAAGTTGCCAAAAGAATAAATTAAAAAGGGCAGACTAGATGGTCCAAGTGGTTCTTATCTGCTGTCAAATTCTATGTTTCTATCTGATAAGATGCTGTCACAGTGAAAAGACAGTATAGTGACAGGGATGGCCATCACTATTCAGGCAGGGTAAGTGCAAACTTCTGATTTTAATAATTACAGAGCACTGTTTCCGGACTCCAGTTCTCAAGGATGCCGACAGTGCATGTTTTACAGATCTCCTCAATGTCACAATTTAAATTAGCCCCGACTGTGAATCTTTAGAAATGTGTCAGCCAGTGATATAAAAGTTGTGTAAAACATGCACTGTTAGGCATCCCTGAGGTCTGGAGTTAAGAAACACTGCTATAGAGCTTACAAATCTTACCCCTAGTGATAACCATGATGACAGTAATGCTTTTGACAGTGTAGGCTCCATCATTTAAAATGCACAAGTATTAAGGCAGTCATTTCTAATCTTTGCTGATATGGAGTGATACTTCTTAGAGCCCCATTGCCACCAATGATAAATATACCCCGATGGTGAAGTCCTCCTCTGCAGGTCCATCTCAAGGGCCGTCTAAGTGAAGCGGTCGCACGGGGATGTCACCCCATAGAGGGCTCAAGCCCAGTTTTATCAATGAGTGATATTCTTGTTATCACTCGTTACTAATCTTAAATGGTGCTACATCCAATCAGCTCCTGTCATTTATCAAACACATGACAGTTAGGAGCTGATTGGTTGAAGCACCCTTTAAGATTAGTAATGAGCGATGATGACAAGAATATTACTTGTTGATAAATCTGGGCCTCAATGCAGCCACTGGGACCAATGACTGCCACTTATCCAGGACTGAGGACATCTGTCCAGACTGTCATCATTTCCAGATGGGCAGTGTCTGGTAATCTTTCACCGCGACCATGGTCACAACCATTCCCTTGAGCCCTGTGCTCTCTCCCATGCCCTGCCACTGACTGACTCTCTTACGGGTGACTACAATCTGCTATTCCCGGCCGGCCATAGCTGCAGTCACAGAAACATTGCTCACTTCTTAGCACCAGTTTTCAGTAGTTCCATACTGAACTGGACCTTCTGGGGGTGACAAATAGTTAAGTTGCTTGTGGGCACCAGGTAGCAGCATGCAGCAGGGACGGTTGGTGCTCCAGGCACTGATCTCAAACAAAATGATTGTCCCAGTCAGATGCTTCACATGTGAGAAGATTGTTGGAAATAAGTGGGAGACGTTGAGCTACTCAGGGGGATGTATAAATAGGGAACAGGTTACTATATGCCTCCTTCCTGATGCACTTTCATGAAGTGGAAGAAACCTTCTTCCTAAAACGTTCCACGCTTCTGAGCATACTATTTATTTATTTATTTATTTATTTATTTATTTATTACCAGTTATTTATTCCGTGGAGCTTTACAGAGAATATTTTGGTCATTCACATCAGTCCTTGTCTAATGGAACTTACAATCTATATTCCCTACACAAGTACAGTACACTACTAGGGTTAATTTTTTGTTGGGAGCCAATTAACCTCAGTATGTTTTTGAATTGTGGGAAGGAACTCATGCAAGTACAGGGAGAATATACAAACTCCACACAGTTAGGGTCATGGTGGGAATCAAAACCTTGACCTCAGTGCTGTGAGGCAGTAATGTTAACCATTACCCCATCCATGCTGCCCAATTTACATGTGATATCGCTTTTCATACCGGGTATTAGTAAACCTGGGGCTGGCCCAGCTCCTCTGTCTTCTAGTTTTTATTCAGTATTGAAAAAGCTCACATAGACTGCACAGGAAAAGCCAAGAGGCCTGTCACTAATTAACCAATACAGAACTGCCTTGTTCGGAGCATGAAAGCCACTCTGATTGGTTAGTGTTCTTTAGATCCCAAGTGGGATCTAGCTGCGTGAGCTAAAATGATAACGTGTGGTTTCATTTATAGATTTTGTAATATATAATGTATTTTTGTAACAGTATTTGGATGCAAGGTCATGCTGGTCCTTTTAGTTCTTCCCTCCCCCATTCCGCACCCTTAAATGTAAGGTGGTAAGAGTCAGGCATATGCCAAAATTGTATTAGGGATGTGCATGTTGCATATGTAAGTGGTACAACCACTTACATATATATTACAAAGGCACTGAATATAATCATAATACATTTAGATATCTTAATGGTCTCCTTTAATATATGATAAACTGCATTAGGACTAGAAAACTGCACAAGAAAAGTGGCACAATGCAATATATCAATATTATAATAAGGAATATTGTAAGCAAAAAACATTTCCTTTTTTATAAACCTGAGATTGTCTGTGAACATTAGAAATAGTTAGTACGTTTGCTATGAATACACATTGGTGTATGTCAGTCAGGTGACCTCTGCAGCCTGCAGTACACATTTTTTTGCCTAAGCTTATACCTTTTTGCATAATATACACCCACTGCTCTGTGTTAATATATGCCACTCTGAAATGCATACATATTTGCATGTTCAACATACACTGCTCTGTCAGTGTATACCAGTCACAAATTATATTGTACTGAACACCACAATGCCAGCTAATAGTTATAAAAACCACATAAAACTTTAATTCCAATAATAACACCGTACTTTACAGTTCACCTACAGGTAATGTCATTATCCAGTGCAGTCTATAGATCACTTATAACTAAGCAACTTGAGTCTCCCAAGCTGTTATGGAAACACAAGCATACTGGGACTTGTAGTTCCATCACAGCTGGAGAAATACAGTTTGCCTATGTCTGCTCTAAATAAGCAGCACCCAAGAGCCCAGATATCTGACACCCAGTGTTCTGTTTGCCATATGGGCAGTAAAACTGCAAGAGACAAGGGTGCAATAAGCACTGCAGGACTCCACACAGCTGTGCCAATGAAGATAGGCCAGTGTACAGGAACCTTTAAATCTCTAAATAACCCCAATAACAGGAAACGTGGGGGAACTACGCTCTCCCCCCCAGCACACCCTGCCACTGTCCCCACAGCAGGAAGTGTCATGCAGGCGCACACACACTTCCTCCATTCAAACAGCTGAGTGTGTGGCAAAGCAGAAAAAAATAACCCCGTTGAGATAACTGTGCTGTGTCTTTATACGCAGACAGATATATAGACAGAAAGACATACAGATAAACTCTTTATGGGTCTTAACCCATTTACGACTGTATATTATGCATCAGTGGTATAATACAACACTGACGGGGAGCATGTTTGTGTTATGTAAAGAAAGAGAGATGCAATATTCCTCCTGGTGTCATGGAGACACTACATGCCTTAACATTTGCTGTACCATTCCTGGACTCTGTACAGCAGCAGACTCTGGGATTTTCTGGCCTGTTGTCACTGTTGGGAATACATTGTTATTTTAGTCACATTGGTTGACTATATATTAAGAATATAGAGATGTTCATATGTATTGGCTGCATAAAAAAAGAGAAATCTTGGGTATATTGGAAAATGTGACTATAGGTTGATTGAATCATATTCTGCCACTTGCCTAGCTGATAAGTGACTCAACAGTGTAGGAAATGGGACATTACATGGCTTGACTGCCAAGATGCCTTACCTTAATGGGGGCCGTGCTGAAGCGAATTTTTCGCGTTGAAGCCTGCTCCTCTTCTTCTGACAGACCCTCAATTTCCTGGCAACTGGTCACCGCTTCATAAAATCCATCCTCATCTTCATCCAAACCACTACCCCCCGAATCCTCTCCTAGTCCACTGTAAGCACTGAGCTCTATTACTTCAACCTCAGACCAGTCTTCCCTCTTGAAGTCATCCTCTGCTGCCTCTCCTTCAGCCTCTTCTTCCAACTCTGTTTCTCGCGCTGTTACCCCTTTTGCTTCTGAGCCACCATTCTCAATTCCAGTGTCGGTAGACTCATCTTTTGATTCCTCATGTTCCTTAATTACATCGGTTTCTGACTCCCCACTCTCTTCTACCTCCACTGGTTTGATTTTACAAATTTCCTGGACTACAGCTGGCCTTTGAGGAACATCTCCTGCCTTTCCCAATGTTTTTTTTTCTTCTGTGCCTTTGGCTGCTTCTGGTTGAAAAAGTCTTGTCCGCCGACTGGTTGAACCTTTAATGGGAACTTTGTGAATGTTATTGCGGAGATCTGCATTCTCAAACACTGCACTCAACTGGCTTACGGTAGGTGAGACGGCCTCTGTGTCCAGCTTATCAAGTGACTCTGTGCTCCCACCAAACCTCACTACAACATCTAGTTTTCTGTCCTGGAACCCACCCCTCTCTTTACGCAAAAAAATCCTGTTGGTGGTCTCCTTTTCTTGGAGATTCTTCTCAAATACCCGGCGTGCCTCCTGCAGTTTGGAGGGCTGTCTATCTGTAGGTGTATCGAAACGGCTCACCCTCTCCGATACACTGGTTCCTAGCTTCAGTAGGGCGCTATGGTTGACATTTTCATTCAGGCTGCCGGCCCGCGGCAAAGTCAACCGAGATGGCTTCTCCTTTGCTTTCCCAGTTTCATTATCACTACCTGCTGGACCTGTCCCCATCTGTAGGAACATATTTTTAATACGGTGAACATTGGAACCATATTTGCACCTTGATTTACGAGCTTCCTCAGATTCCATCTCATTTGCCCCATCTTTACCAGTGCGCAGTGTCTGCACCCCAACCTCATATGCATTCCTATGTGGAGAAGAACTCCTGGGTCCCCCACCTGAGGTCTTACCCTCCGTTTTCATCATTTTTGGGATGTACGATGTGGGTACCCAGATCTCATAGTCCTTTTCTCTCCTCCTCCAACCTCGTCCTTTTTTTGTGTCTGTCACATCAAGCTGAGTGAAGCATCCTCTCTTCTGTATAACGGAGCAGTGAGATTATCTAGCACAGCTATGAAGCAGAGATATGAAAAATACAGTCACCCACCATGTCACTGTAGCTGATGCATCCTGGCCTAAACTAGCATCACGAAAGGCAACATCCTCCTTCCTCCTTTCTCTCTTTGACACCCCCCTCTCTCTGTATCACTCCCCCTCTCTTGTGCTCTCCCTTTTTTCCTGCCTTCTGCAACCTGAAAAGGGTTCCTGCAGGGTCCTACAGAGAGAATGATTGCTGAAGCTGAACAAAAACAGAGAAACAGAGGGAGGAAAGGATTATAGAAAGAAGAGCGATCCATCTGTCAAAATGAGTTACAGGGCTGAAATAATGAATAGCTGTGTGACCAAACTGACTGTGCACATATATATATATATATGTATATATATATATATATATATCTATATATATATATATAAAAATATATATATATATTTAGATTCCTAAATAACGGAAATTAAGAAATAGAGTACCATGCGTAGACACCAACAACAACTTAATTGTAGCATTTTCTAATGTAATGAAGCCTGGCATCTACAAATCTCACGTTGCCTTGCTGTTATGATACATAACATGTTAAACTGCACACATTTCAACTATTTTATAAACTTTGATTTATCAAGTTGAAGTGAGCTTTACAACAAAACTGATTTCAAAACATACCGGCCTGTATTACTGGTTTTTAAATGCAGAATTTAGGCATTTTCTATATATTTACAAATATAGCATAGATGGTATATCCATGTACAGGTTTATGTTTTGATCGTAAGCTCTGCATCATTGGAAGGGGGGAAGGGAGGGGCTGTAACATAGTTTTTAAGCTTTGTGTATGCACTACTGTAACTGTCATATTACTAAGACGATGGGGTCCATTTATTAATTATTGGGTTTTAAACATGATAATTATAATTTCTTATCACCGCTGTTCGCAGCAATAAATTATGTTCAGTATTAAGTAACACATGCAGGAACAGGGGCTCCAATAGGATGTGAAAAGTGATTACACTGTGATGTGTAAAGTAAAGTGATTGCTGAGATACTCACTTTACTTTGCGCTGCGGAACCCCGGCCATCTACTGCGCATGTGCGGTCATTAGCTACCTGGGCCAAGCACAATAAAATAGCCTCCACACAAACCTATAGGGGCTGCTATTGCAATCAGCTGCAGAACCCCTGTAATGCATCCTGGGGATAGTTACATTTTGTGGGTATCCCCATAAAATTAAAATTTTATGGGTATTTCCTGCAAAATCAGTTTAATAAATATGTCTTAATGTATTGTTATTATCGGGTGAGAAAAGACAGATATATAACATTCATTTAGAGATATTAACATTTAATTTTGGCCCCCGATAATTAACATTCTGTCTCGCTACGAGCGCCGGAGCAATTCAACATTGCTCCGGCGCGGAGACAGCTGATCCGAAGATGCCTTAACTGTTACTTTAGAAGAGGTGCTACTGCGTTTGCGTTCTGGGGAACTGGGGATCACGCAGGCGCACAAAGCTCCAGCGTCTGGCATAAGGTGCCGGGCATTCTAATGGATCCCTCTTCGCAACCCAGGACTCCCGCAGGGTGCAGGAGCAAATGTCATCTGAAGATGGAGATTGTTCCCACAGCCAAACTTCGAAAATACTTTATTTTCAGAGCTTGATGAATTTAGGTCCCCATAATAGTGTATGGTGACAACGGCCAGATCGGGGCTGAAAGGTAAGAAGGAGATATCAGTGATATCTACTGCATTACCTCTATAATGAATGGCCCAATACTTCATTTATACAAAAGTAGGTGAAAATTATAATTTTCCCCTGCTTTTGTATAAATGAAGTGATGATGAATAAACCCCCAAGTAGTATAATCCACAAGATGATATAGTTCACTAAAAACTTATATCTATTCGCCTACACTCTTTCCCTCAAGCTAACATTGTGTGGCTGGGCCCTATACTCCCACTAGCTGGACCGATATGCAGTACGAGGCTCGCTTGCCTACTCTCCTGAGATTTCAGGGAGAGCATTTCGGGGAGCTCTCCCAGAAGTACACTTTGACAGCAACCGAGACAGGACTGGGAGCCCAGCATGGGCAGTGGGAGATACATGCTGACTTCGGCAAGTTCCTCTCTGAGAGCTCAATGGAGAGGGAGGTCCAGGTGAATATTTTGCTGTAATTTCCAGCGTGAAGATGCAATGCCCCCTTCGCCTTAGAAGTGTTGGCTTCAAGGGTGGGTTACAGGACAGTTGCCCAATTTACTGGGAGCCAGGAGACTGTCCCCCAAATTTGGGAGTCCCCTGGAACATCCGTGAGAGTGGGCAAGTATGCCCACTTGTGTGGTTGTTGTCTCAGATCTGAGGTGTACAGTGCAGACATGCCTCTCAGCACCGAGCACTGCCTAGCTGCCACCGTTTGATACATCATGTAGTGATCAGCACAGAGAAAGTCACTGTTCATCACCGAAATCACAACTGCCTGTGACCAGCTTAGTGTCAGAAGATCCCAGGAGCGTGGAATTTGGTGAATCGCATCTTTGTAACTCTCCCCAACCCACCTTCTTCATGTCACCCTCAGAAATTTCCCTTAAGCGCAATAGAAAAGTTGGCAACCATGATATATGGCACTTAACCTCATGTATTAAATTCCTGTTTTCCTATATATTGTAAACCTGTGAGCCGTGTCTCCTACACCTTTCTTTGGGGGTGATTCAATGCAACGCAAATTGAATAGTGCTGGGAGCAAGCTCCCAGAGCTATTCAATTCAGTGTGCTGTGTGGTCGGAGAATGCCGGTTATCGCGCCTTAACAAGGGTGTTAAGGCGCGTTAACCGGCATTCTCTGACCAAAGTGCCAGGCGCGCGACTGTTAGCGCCGCGCTAAGCAGAGAAACAGCTGCGTGCCCGGCACTTTGGTCGGAATTCTCCTCACATCCCCAGGGGGGTGCGAAAAAAAATCCTTAGCGCGCCCAAAGAGCGGTTTATTTAATAGCTTCGGGAGCTCCCTCCCGCGGCTATTCAACATTGCGTTGAATTGAATCGCCCCCTTTGTCTGTAAATACCCAGTATCATTTTATTACTGTGTGTATTTTCAATTGTAAAGAGCTGCAGAGTATGCTGGGGGTGTATAAATCATACTTTGTTTTTTTTAAGATGACCTCTAGTGATCTAAGTGGGAAAGGACCATGTGAGAGGTGGGGGCATATTGCCATGGATTGCATCATTGTAGCCATTATGCCACAGAAGAGAAGCCGTCGTCATGTAAATCACAGTGAATCAAGTCATCACAGTCCTGCCCTCCTCTCTGGAAAAATGGGAGGAATCTGGGTGGGTTGTCTACTCTCCCGAGAGTTGGGTGAACTCCTCCAAATTCAGGGAGATTAGGCAAGTATGATATAAATGGTAATATTTTAGGGATTCAGACTTACCTCACAAATTCCAGTGTAAAAGTACCACAGGGCTCCTGTGTTATGTTTTGTTTTTTTATTGAAACTAACAAATGAAGTTAAGGGGTCTATTTATGACCTGCATTTCTGGCCGCTAACTATCATCTGTTATCGCTACTATTCACAGTAATAATAGATAAAAAGATAACAGTGATTCTCTCCCTAAAGGAAACAAATGCGAATACCATTTTCTGCTGGTGCTAGCTATCTGGTACAAGCTTTGAAAAGCTAAACATTTCAGTACTTGATCATTTCATCTCTGATCTCTCCTGAGCTAAGCTTTTGATAAATTGCACCTAAAATACACCTAAACCATGCGGTTTTTGCTTGGCTTTTGACTTGATAAATAGGCTTCTAAGTTTTTTTGCGCTTTTTTTCAGCATATGGGGAGCGAAATGCAGCACTGTAAAGAGGGTGATGGACGCCCTGTGGCGGCTCTGTCCCCCGAGCGCATGATGTCACGCAGAGGGGGATGGGGCACCAGGAAGTGCAGCACTGCCCAGAGCTTCCTCAGGCACAAAGGATGCTCCGGGTAGCACTGCAGCAGCGATACTGGCTGCATGGTGCCATTCCAGACACCCTTCTAGCCAGTAGCAAGGGCCATGGGGCAGCAACAGTGCTGTCCCCAAGTCACTTCGTCCTGTGAGATGCAATATGTCGCACACTCCTAGTTACAGCCCTGGCTGAATGCAGAATAGTCCTATTAATATATTTCCTCAATCCTGTTAATCAATAGGCATGTAGAGTCTGAACCTTACAGATATAAATGTTACATGATGACTATGTATATGTTTAATTCTTATAACTGGTTCAAGAAACAGGAAATTAGTGAAATAATTCCAGAACTGAATCGTATAAACATCTGAAGATGTATGGGAGCTACTATAAATCCTGCGACAACTTGTAATTTTAGGTGAGAACCAATATCTTTTTTCTGAGTACTATGAAAAGAGGTACATGCATACCTGAGTACTATGAAAAGGGGTACATGCATACCTGAATACTATGAAAAGAGGTACATGCATACCTGAGTACTATGAAAAGAGGAACATGCATACCTGTACTATGAAAAGAGGTACATGCATACCTGAATACTATGAAAAGAGGTACATGCATGCCTGAGTACTATGAAAAGAGGTACATGCATACCTGAGTACTATGAAAAGAGGTACATGCATGCCTGAGTACTATGAAAAGAGGTACATGCATACCTGAGTACTATGAAAAGAGGTACATGCATACCTGAGTACTATGAAAAGAGGTACATGCATACCTGAGTACTATGAAAAGAGGTACATGCATACCTGAGTACTATGAAAAGAGGTACATGCATACCTGAGTACTATGAAAAGAGGTACATGCATACCTGAGTACTATGAAAAGAGGTACATGCATACCTGAATACTATGAAAAGAGGTACATGCATACCTGAGTACTATGAAAAGAGGTACATGCATACCTGAGAACTATGAAAAGAGGTACATGCATACCTGAGTACTATGAAAAGAGGTGCAAGCATACCTGAGTACTATGAAAAGAGGTACATGCATTCCTGAATACTATGAATAGAGGTACATGCATACCTGAGTACTATGAAAAGAGGTACATGCATACCTGAATACTATGAAAAGAGGTACATGCATACCTGAGTACTATGAAAAGAGGTACATGCATACCTGAATACTATGAAAAGAGGTACATGTAGTGGTCGAAGTGGGTATTTTATAGTGGGGTTATGAAAAATCTAGGGTTGCACTTATGTGCGCACCGAAGGCGCGCATGCACCGAAAAAGGGTGCGTGTCCTTAAGTCGCGCTCTTTTTCAGTAGTATAGTGTACCACACCCTAGTACCCCTTATACACATTATGTGACACAATGGTAGTGCCCCCTATGCAATGCCTACAGTAGTAGTGCCCTTTATGCAATGCCCACAGTAGTTGTGCCCTTATACAATGCCCCCTATGCAGTGCCCACAGTAGTAGTGCTCTTTATACAATGCCCGCAGTAGTAGTGCTCCTTATAGTAGTGACCCCTATACATTGCTCCACAGTAGTGCCCTTATACAATGTACACAGTAGTAGTGCTCCTATGCAGTGCCCCTGGTAGTAGTGCCCCCTATACAATGCCTACAGTAATAGTGCTCTCTATACAATGCCCACAGTAGTAGTGCCACTATACATTGCCCACAATAGTAATAGTGCCCACTATACATTGCCAACAGTAGTAGTGCCCCTTGCAGTAGTGCCCCTTATTCATTGCCCACAAGAGTAAGAGTGCCACCAATACATTGGCCACAATAATAGTGCCCCTTGTAGTAGTGCCCACAGTATATAGTAGTAGTGCCCCTTGCAGTATTGCCCAGAGTAATGGTGCCCATATTAGTGCCCCTTGTAGTAGTGACCCTTTGTAGTAGTGCCCATAGTACTGGTATAGCCCACAGTAGTAGTAGTGCCCCTTGTAGGAGCGCCCACAGTAGCAGTAGTGCCCCTTGAAGTAGTGCCCATAGTAGTAGCAGTAGTGCCCCTTGAAGTAGTGCCCATAGTAGTAGCAGTAGTGCCCCTTGAAGTAGTGTCCATAGTAGTAGTAGTAGTGCCCCTTGAAGTAGTGCCCATAGTAGTAGCAGTAGTGCCCCTTGAAGTAGTGCCCATAGTAGTAGTAGTGCCCCTAGAAGTAATGCCCATAGTAGTAGCAGTAGTGCCCATAGTAGTAGTGCCCCTTGAAGTAGTGCCCATAGTAGTAGTAGTAGTGCCCCTTGAAGTAGTGCCCACAGTAGTAGCAGTAGTGCCCCTTGAAGTAGTGCCCATAGTAGTAGCTCCCCTTGAAGTAGAGCCCCCTTACACATAAACACACAGACAAACATACATAAAAACATAGTTACGTGAAGCCCCGCTCCGATGCCTACCGACGTCCGCCAGCTCCTTGCTCTGCACTGTGGGAGAGGACTCCCACAGTACACAGTGCATAGTTCTCTCCCGTCAGCTCCGCGCTCTGCACTGTGGGAGAGGGAGAGACGTCATGATGTCTCTCCCCAACACGCACTGCAGGAGCCGGGACGCAGAGCTCAGGAGTGAGCTCCGTCCTCCGGCTGCAGGGAAGGAGTCGCCGGGCGCCTGCTGGTAACACAAACTCAGCAGGTGCCCGGCATATGGAGAAGGCAACATCGGCGCCATATGCCTCTCGGCGGCGGGCGGGTCAGTGCTGGAAGTGCCGGTATACCATACCGTTGTATACCGGCTCACTTCGAGCACTGGGTACATGCATACCTGAGTACTATGAAAAGAGGTACATGCATACCTGAGTACTATGAAAAGAGGAACATGCATACCTGAATACTATGAAAAGAGGTACATGCATACCTGAGTACTATGAAAAGAGGTACATGCATACCTGAGTACTATGAAAAGAGGTACATGCATACCTGAGTACTATGAAAAGAGGTACATGCATACCTGAATACTATGAAAAGAGGTACATGCATACCTGAGTACTATGAAAAGAGGTACATGCATACCTGAGTACTATGAAAAGAGGTACACCTATTGCATTGCTTGATCCATCTGTCAGTTGTGCTCAATGGACAGACACAACTCACCATAAAGGACTTCGATAATAAAAAATTACCTATATATAAGGATTACATCACATAAATAATGTATTTTAATTCAAGCTACAGTTTTAAGCTTATCATATTAGTTTGTGTGAAGAGAGTATAATTTGTTTCCCAACACGCTGATAGAATTTTATTTATTGATCCCATTCTGCAGTGTGAGGGAAATTGATTCACAGATAACTGCCAGCAGCAACGCTTATGCCTCTGTTAATTTACCCATAGTGCATCCACTCTCATCTGGCTTCCTATGCTAATATGATGGTGAAATGGCTGCTGCCGATGATCTGTGTAGTTATTGGTATGTCATGATGTTTGGTGGTGGTGTATGTGCCTCTGTATCAGGAATTGGATGACTAAAGCAAAAAACTACACCTCCCACAATGCAACATGGGCAGAGAACAGCTGGATTGGATAGGAGGTGGGTGGAGGGACTGTGGCAGAAGGATGGGATAGGAGAGTGGGGGTGGAAGAGACAGCACTCTGTTGCATGGTAACAGGTTTGTAAGCAGAGCTGACAGTAGGATAATGAAGGCTATGGCTATGTTAGTGAACTGCACACGCGTGGTATTGCTGTTTCTGAGAGCATGTTGTGTGCTCTGGTGTGTAGGAGTATAGCAATTCTTCCTTCTTAAAAAAAAAGACATTAATTTAAAAGCTTGTTTTATAGACAGTTTTAATTTGCCTGGAGATGCTTTGATCACGTTATTATTATGGTAAATTTTACATTTACAAATTATCAGGCTCATATAAAGGTGGGCACACTGAATGGTTGGCACCCTATGCCAGTCATTCAGTGTTCAGGAAACCCCTTAACCACCAGTGCTCTAGGTGACCACCTAGGTTCATCTAATGGTGGCGACAGCCAAGGTTGAATTTAAAAAAAATGTATTTGATAGACTGCATTCTCATGAATATTAGTACAGCCCACAAAATAGTTGTCTGCACCATGTGTGAGTAACAGGTTCGAAGGATTTCTACCTTTTCTAGTATTTGAGCTATTAAACAAGAGGATACATGATATCTGGGTTGGGTATGGGAGACCGGCAGTCAGGATGCTGGCTGTCAAAAGACCGACATCAGCATCCCGATGCTCAGAATCCAGACAGGAGTTAACCCTCCCCCCTTCACCACTTAACCCTCCTTTCCTGCATCCTAACCCTTCCTACCCCGCACCATAACTCTTAACACTCCCCCTTAGTGCCTAAATCTAACCCTCCCCCCTTAGTGCCTAAACCTAACTCCACCCCCCCACGGTGGTGCCTAACCCTAACCCACCCCAGGGGTGCCTAACCTTCCTTCTCCCGCAGCCTAACTCTAACCCCCCGTGGTGCCTAAACCTAACCCTCCCTGTCCCCACGGCTAACAGCTAACCCGGCCCGCTATACTTACCAACGGGATTCCGGCATCAGCATGTCCACTGATGTCGGGATTCCGGCGCCGTCTTCTGGCCGTGGTTCGGAACTCCGACGCCGGGATTTCGTCAGCCAGCATCCCGATGGTAGGTTTATTAACTACATCCCTGATATCTGCTGTGGTCTGTTTGCTGTTTTTCGCAAAAAGCAGTCCCCATAGCTGTATATGGAGACTGGGAAAATTACCAATGTTCCCGGCGATAACTAACATCATTTTTAGCCTAAAAGACTATACTGTGGTACACATATGCATATTGCTGAAACTCATCACTGGTAGCATCAGGCTGCCGGTGAGACTGAGAAAACCATCGCTTACCCTGGATAGATAAATAGGAAACCAGCTGTGTTCTGTATTACTGCAATATGCAGAGATGCAAAAACACCAACTGACCCACCAATAGTAAAAGTCCCCTTAAGTTTAAAAACATGAAGCTTGAACAATACACATTTCTTCCCGTACATACTACATATGTAAAATGATAAACAGCCATGTACAGTGGTACTAACTTATTGTCTCTTCTTCTGGCACATCATAATCTCCCTCTTCCTGTTGGGGTCCCGTAAGGCTCTTGTCTATCTGATTGTCTCGCTTTACACCTCTTTTCTCTCTTTATAGCCCATTATGTCCAAGGCAGAGTTCATCATCTACTCTTCTTCCAGAGTTACAACACCACTATAAAAGCAGCTCTTTGTGATATTGTCAAAAGTGACATTAATTTACTGTCCCCATGTTCGCTGCCTTGGTGTCATTCTAAACTCTGCTCTCAGGTTCAACGCACACATCAGGTCCCTCACTTCCCAGCCTTTTGGCTAAGATCAAGTGTAGCTCTGCCCTAGTAGGGTATGGCTGGGCCCTCCTATAATGGACAGAAGGACTGCAGCAAGAAAGGGATGAAATGCTCCTGGAGTAGCCACCTGGGGGGTGTCAGAAAATCACTAAGGGATTAGTCACCAGATGGTGAATGAGAAATGACAGGAGTCTCACTATTTTGTTGCTGAGCTGGCTTCCTGTGCTCTGGCCTTTTGGCTGAGCAGGAAAGTCTTTATATTTCTAGCTGGAAGGCTGGGGCTGTATGTTTGTGACTGCTCTATTTTTTGTGTTTTCTTTTCTCATGGATTGCAGTGTACTGTAGCCCTTATGGTTTTCTCTCCCCAATATCTAAGAGGGGTATATGTCCCTTAAGTCCTTCATTTGAGGAGGGCCTGAACAAATTTTTTGATGTTTGTACATTTCTTTTTTGTGCACTTGGGTGAGAGAGCACCTCCTCGAAATTCAATAAAAGATAATACTCCAGTTCCTTGTGCCTCCTCATTCTACAAATCACCAGAATACACCCCTTTCTCATTCTGGATGTTACAATACAAATTTTTTCTTTATCTTGACTGCTGCAACCTCCTGCTATCTGGATTCCCTTTAACTCTCTTTTCCCACTGAAATATGTCCTAACTGCTGTGGCGACACTGATCTTCCTCTCTCACTTCCGCAGCATCTCTAAATCCCTACATTACAGTTGCCAATGGCATGTAGCGCTGTGCTGTCCTCTTAAAAGTAGGGAACGATCCTAATTAATCTACTGATCCATTATAATGAATAATGCTGTGCTAGGTATAATACAAAAAGCAGCAGGTTATTATCCAGGGTATGAGAAGTCGGGTAGGTTTATCTTAAACTCAGAGTGAAAACTGATCATTATTTTAAGTACTATCCTGTCCACATTTTCTAGGAGTGTAATATAGAGCCCTTAATGTGATTTGTTGCTACTCGAGTCTTGGGGCATTTGGACTATGTTAGTTAATAAGCTCGAACTCTCTTTAAGGCCCGTATTCAATTTGAGGCGAAAAGTCCAGACTTTTCGGCTGCTGGACTTTTCGCCTCCTTCGCCTATTTTCAAGGCAGAAAAGTATCGCGCACATGCCCGCTATTCCCCGTATTCAATTCCAAAGTAGGCGAAATCAGGAACAGGTGAAACTTTGATCAGCGAAAAAATATGGGAATTTTCGGGAAATAATTGTAGGACCCCCCTAAAGATGTCCAGACCTGGGGGATCACTATGGGTATCCCCGTTTTTGCCTGCAGAAGAAAGTCGGGTTTTTAAATAGCTGCGGCAGGTGCATAACTTCGGCTTTGAAGAAGGTGATGCAGAAGAGCATTTAGAAGGGTTTTTTGGGGAAAAATAACTATGCCCATCAAATTTGGGGTACTTGAAAATGGGTGCAAGCATATTTTTAAGTCCCTTAAATTATTTTTTAAAAGTCTCCAAAAATGCACCTGCCGCTACTCCTGCAATGAAGAAAACACCTGCCGCATATAAGGGAACCCCTCTGGACTCCATTCCGCTAATTTAGAAGTGTGTTCCCTATTTATTTATTTTTTAAATCCCAAAATTTTAACTAATTTTTGGGGGTTTCCCTATTTTTTTTTTATACTTTTTTTAACACACATTGGGCCTGATTCAGAGCCGTTCGCTATTTGTGGTCGTTCGTTCAAAAACAAGGGGTGGCTATTCAAATGATCCGTTCGCAAATTGCAGTCTGTTCCCACCTCTAAGTCTGAACGAGCGAGCAAAACATACGCTCGTTTTTTTGATAAAAACGCCCCCTGGCCGCACGCACCATACGTCATGTCCGCTATTTATTAGATTAATCGAGTACATCATACAGCGTATGAACTGCTCGCTATTCTTGTGGTTGGTGTTTTCAACCGCTATTTTGCGAGCAGTTCTGAGTTAAAAAAAACCAAGTGACGTGGTCAATGACGCTGCTGTATTAATTATGCACTCCCTTAAAACGCCCGTTTTGACCTTTAAGCACGCCTGCGTTCGGATCTCCACTCCCCGTTTTCAAGCACCTTCCCCTGTTACCACCCACATATGCCTCATTCTGTCACTCAAAATAGCAGGCCCTCGCTATATTGCGTACCAACGATTTTCGGCCGCACTGACTGGTTCGCGCATGCGTACTAAAAACCGTACGCATGCGCAGATGTGCGAACATCGCTCGGAACGAGCGTACTGCCGCTAGCGAGTGGCTCTGAATGAGGGACATTATTTTTAGGGACCATTTCCAGGGGTGTAGGCTATTTATTTTAAGCCTGCATCCCTAAACCCCAATTCTGCACTTTTTTTCGCCTGCTAAAGGCAAGCGAAAATTTATCCTTGTTTTTTTACATTGACTTTGAATACGTGGATAATGGAATTAGCCGAAAATGACGGCATCGGCGATTCCGACATTTTGCCTCAAATTGAATACGGACCTAAGTAGGTTGTTGGCAGATATCTAGACACTAGGAAATCATAGCGATGGGAGTACCACTGTACCACAGTTATAGAAGCTGTTGGTGAAGTAACATGTTAAGGTATAGATTACAACGTGACATTTATAAATGGACATCGCCAGCATAAATAGCTTTCTACAGATAACCCAGAACCAGTATCAGGCATTTCATGCCTATGCAGGAAGAGCTATATCATTTAAATGAAGATGTTCACCAAACTATAGTGGGTACATATTAATTGTACAGATGATGTCTATCCATGTAATATACAAATATCTCCCCTTTCTACTGATCTGTCTCTACTGTACAGTCTCCACCCATTCTGTCTGTCAGGTCACATGCAGGTTAATGTCACATTGCCTGGGGACACTGGAACTGTCAAGTGATTCTGTGCCTCATCCTCCACAGGGGTGATGATAATCAGTGGAAAGGAGGAGGGGGAATGTGTTCACAAGAAGCCTTTTGTAGGGAGGTTTTTGAGAGTGGGGTTAACAAGGCAAAGAAAGGAAGTGTTAGAAGTAGGGTGGAAGGAAAGTGGGTGAATTTTGGGAATATAAGTTTAACTCCCCAACCTCTCCATACCGGCCCTACATGTGTGTGTGTGTGTGTGTGTGTGTGTAAGTGTGAGTATATATATGTGTGTGTGTGAATATATGTACACACAAACACACACACTTATAACATCTTGTCCATTTATTTCATGTATAATATATCCTTTGTCCCTGTTTACATGTATGAAACCATGCTTGTGTCTTCAAACTGGCACATTCCATTGAAATACAAGCAGTTATAAATGACTACAGTGTAATACAGAAACAGCTACCAGAGCGGTTCTAATCCTGTTGGTGTTTGTGACATTTCTGCATTTGTAACAGCTGCTGACATGACATCAGTCACTCCTCCACTCCCTCTGAATACAGCTATGCCTCTGGTGTGTTTTGTTGTGAAAAATGTTTACATTTGTGCAATAAAATATACATTTTTCAAATTATATCAGGCTGTATTTTCAGAATGTATGAGTCTCAAGAAGGCGATACATGCAAGACTACTATAATCCCCAACAATACCTAACTGCTGGGCACGATCATAATAATGTAAATTCAATTAATCTTCATAAAGAGCAGATTTAATATAGTACCTTACAAAAGTATTCACCCCCTTGGCTTTTTACCTTTTTTGTTACATTACAACCTGTAATTTTTTTTTTATCTGAATTTTATGTGATGGATCTGCACAAAATAGTCTAATTTGCTGAAATGAAATGCGCAAAATATATATTAAAAAGAATCTTTATAAATAAAATTCTGAAAATTGGCATGTGCATATGTAATCATCCCCTTTGCTATGAAGCCCCTCAAACGTTCTGGTGCAACCAATTACCTTCAGAAGTCACATAATTAGTGAAATGAAGTCCACCTGTGTCAAATCGAAGTGTCACATGATCTGTCAGTATAAACACACCTTTTCTGAAAGGCCCCAGAGGCTGCAACACCACTGAGCAAGAGGCATCACACCATGAAGACCAAGGAACTCTCCAAACAAGTCAGGGACAAAGTTGTTGAGAAGTACAATTCTGGGTTGGGTTATAAAAAAATATCCAAATCTTTGATGATCCCCAGGAGCACCATCAAATCCATCATCATCAAATGGAAAGAACACGGTACCACAACAAACCTGCCAAGAGAGGGCCGCCCACCAAAACTCACAGACCGGGCAAGGAGGGCATTAATCAGAGAGGCAGCACAGAGACCAAAGGTAACCCTGAAGGAGCTGCAGAGTTCCACAGCAGAGACTTGTGTATCTGTTCATGTGACCACAATAAGCCGTAAATTCCATAGAGCTGGGCTTTATGGAAGAGTGGCCAGAAAAAAAGCAATTACTGATAAAAATAAGAAGACACGATTTGAGTTTGCCAAAAGGCATGTGGGCGACTCCCCAAATGTATGGAGGAAGGTGCTCTGGTCAGATGAGACTAAAATTGAACTTTTCGGCCACCAAGGAAAACGCTATGTCTGGCGCAAACCCAACACATCCCATCACCCCAAGAACACCACCCCCACAGTGAAACATGGTGGTGGCAGCATCATATGCTGTAGGGTTGTTTTTCAGCAGCAGGGACTGGGAAACTGATTCAAGTCGAGGGAAAGATGGTGATAAATACAGGGATATTCTTGAGCAAAACCTGTTTCAGTCTGTCTGTGATTTGAGACTGGGACAGAGGTTCACCTTCCAGCAGGACAATGATCTGAAGCATACTGCTAAAGCAACACTCGAGTGGTTTAAGGGGAAAAATTTAAATGTGTTGGAATGGCCTATGCAAGGTCCAGATCTCAATCCAATTGAGAATCTGTGGTCAGACTTGAAGATTGCTGTTCACAAGCGGAAATCATCCAACATAAAGGAGCTGGAGCAGTTTTGCCTTGAGGAATGGGCAAAAATCCCAGGGGCAAGATGTGGCAAGCTCATAGAGACTTATCCAAAGCCACTTGCAGCTGTATTTGCCGCATAAGGTGGCTCGACAAAGTACTGACTTTAGGGGGGTGAATAGTTATGCACGCTGAAGTTTTCTGTTATGTTGTCCTAAATGTTGTTTGATTCACAATATAAAAAAAAACGCAACTTCACAGTTGTAGGCATGTTCTGTTATTGAAATGATGCACACCTTCAAACAATCCATTTTAATTCCAGGTTGTGAGGCAACAAAACCTGAAAAATGCAAAGGGATTTGAATACTTTTGCAAGGCACTGTAAGTACAATTATACAGCATCCTCAACTTGAAATTTGGAATTGTATTATTATCCTTTATTTATATGGCGCCACAAGTGTTCCGCAGCGCCTTACATAGTACATAAACATAGTGCACAAACATAGTACATAGACATAGTACATAGACAGTTGAGCAGAACAAGAAAACAGTGTCATACAGTTTAAGACAATGCAATACAAGTACATGGTATATAAACACTGCTGCAACAGAAGCAGGATGGCAAAAGTCACGGGTTAGGTGCTTTTGAGTATAGAGCAGATAATATAAGTAAAGAAAGGATAAGCACAAGAGGAAAGTGGGCCCTGCTCGTGAGAGCTTACATTCTAGAGGGGATGGGCAAACAGACAGGAGTGACACGGATGGGGTAGACAGTGAGCATTGGACAGAGGGTTAGGATGACAGATGGGTGGATTCCTATTTTACAGTATGTGTGGAAGTCATTTGAATTAAGATTTATGCCACTGACATTCTACTTTAAGAGGCAGTTTTTGTAGGTGTCTGTGGAAAGCCATTGCTGTTATATCAGTTTACGTGAAGTCTGACGGGTAGCTAAAGCCACTTCATGAAGGGCTAATTAGAGAGTTTGGTTAACGTATAAACCAGCAGTCTCAGGTAAATGTAGAAATTGGTAAAAGTAGTTATTGTAAAGAGATGTTCAGAAGTAAAATAATAAGTTGTGATCAAGTGTGAATTCTATAAGGCACATTTATTGATTTGGAGGGTGATGTGAGGTTTGCAGGATATTTATTCCATAGTATATCCGCTGTCCGTGTGTGGGGCCTGGATTTGGTGATATGTCAGCAGATAATAAAAGCAGGAGGATAGAGAAGTAGATATAGTTGTAGGTGTGTAAAAGTTTTTTATAGTGACACAATGAGGCTGTAATAGTCAATTTTTGATGAAAAGAAATCTCATTAGTCTTTAGAGGAGGTGAGTGACTCAATAGGGCGGCAGTGTGCCCTGAGAGGTGAGATGCAGGGAGAGTTAGGGATGTTATATCCTTAGAGAAAATACAAAGGAGGGAGTTGCAAAAAAGAAATGTGTAGTACATGGTGAGTTTTAGGTTTGTTTTTTTTTAGACAAATTTTAAAGTAATGGTATCTTAATCTGAAATTACCTTAGATGTTGGTCAATGTTTGTTCAACTGTTTGATTAACTGTTATGTAATCGCACTTTGTGCATTTAACACTTGGTGTTTTTAACCCCAGCTGCAAACAGCCCCAGCTGCCCCTAGACTGAATATAAGGAGTGGTAACCCATAAATCATATAGAGCAAGAGAAGTGCAGTGGTTTGCAAGTGCAGACTAAAGCTGGCCACACAAATAGCGATATTTTTACCCGATCTGGCCGATTCCGACACCTTGGAACGATAGATTGTGTAAAATATGGCCAAATTGAGAGTAAATCGTGAGTCCCCACTCACGATCACAATGCGATGCGCGTCCCCGCTGGTCGCACATCGCATCGTCAGATCTGCCGTGCAGTAGGGCAGATCTGACAATCTGGGACACAATGCACTTGGAAAAAAAAAAAAAAGTTAAGATGCACGATAGATCTTAAGTCAGATTGGATGCTTTTTACTCCAAATCGTGTGTAGGACTTCCAGGAGCTGCCGGGGGAGAGTTCAGGGGAAATCATACACAATGTCGGATCGTGAGCACATCGCTATGTGTGTGGGCACCTTAAAGCTGGGTCCGCACCTTACCTTAGCAGGGGTTCGGTATGATTTACCCGGCAGCGGCAGCCTGACACAGGTGGAAAGCCCGAATGTCGGAAGGTAAGTATAAACTAACCTATTCTACCCCTTAACCCTCCATTAGGGGTGGCTAACCCTAACCTCCCCCCCCCAAGTGCCTAAACCTAACCCCCCCTTCCCCACCGCCTGAACCTAAAGGTGCCCATACACGGTAAGATATTTTACTCGATATGAACAGTTTCAACAGGTTGGACAGACCAGTCTTATGAAAATAGGTGTTTTTTGTGTCTTCTGCGACCCGATGCGCGTCCCCGCCGTCCTCTAGTTGGATCGCAGATCAGATGGTTTTGCAGAGAGATCTACAATCTTTTGAGTACAATGTGATACACTTCTATGCATCTTATCCTATGATCGTAACGATCAATCGTACACCATTTGACCATATCTTATGAAAAATTTCAAGGGAAGAATTTAATGGGCAATCGTACAACACATCTTACCAACTTTTAATCGCACTGTGTATGGGGGCCTTTAGTCCCCCAGGGGGGTGCCTAACCCTAACCTCCCCCCGGGGTGCCTAACCCTAACCACCCCCTTCCTCTAGCCTGACCCTAACCCTAAGTCCCCCCCGGGAGCCTTAAACCTAACCCTCCCCCCCAGTGGCTGTCCACGCCTGGCGCCCGGCATCCCTTCAATCGGGATGCCAGGCGCCGGTCTCCCGGCGTAGGTAAAATGACAGGCATCGAGATTTTGACGCCTGTCATTTAACCATTGCCAGGATTTAGCAGTCGGGAAGCCGGCTGTCGGCACTGCGTCAGACGGCTTCCTGACTGTTTCCCCCTTAGCACAAGGGGCGATTCAATGAATGATGGACGGGAACGAAGGATCAGGCATACACACTATACGATGTGTACAATGTATCATTCCGATCCGATATACCTGATAATATATCATATGGTGTGTACCCTGCTTAAGAAGAGATATTAACAACTCCAAAAATATATTGGTAGGGTAATTGGCTCCCAACAAAAATGAACCCTAGTGTGTAAGTATGTGTGTGTATATATGATAGGGAATATTGATTGTAAGCTCCACTGAAGCAGGGACTGATGTGAATGGCCAAATATTCTGCGTAAAGTATCGCTGATAACGGGATTTCGCAGCCTAATTGAACACGGCCCTATGATTTTTGCCCCCTCCTGTGTGTAATATTCTATATAGTATACTATGAATTTGGGACACTGCTGTGTGGCATTTTATTTAACTGGGGAGACTGAAGTGTGGCATATTATGAATTGGAGGGAGCAGGGGAGGTTGGTGAAATGTTGTCTAGGGCGCCCGGAAACCTTGCACCGGCCCTGTGCAGGCACTAGCCTCCAGGGTCAGCCCAGCATCTCCAGGGAGTGATGCGGTTGGGATTTCCCGCGAGGCCACGCCTCCTTTTTGAGGCACGCGGCAGATATGAAGTGCGCACCGGGTGTCACCAGACCCGGTGACGCCTCTGACTAAAATAATAATATATGGGCAGCTGTCCATAGACCAAACTATGCAGAGCAGCGGGTGAGCAGCAGGAGAATAGTTTCCATGTGTGCGGCATCTATTCTCAGTGTATTCTCATCTATTCTCTGGGGGCAGGCCAGCATCTTGGAGGTGAGTATCGCATCGCAAGATTTGATGTTGGAGCCCGGCAACCATTCCATAGCGAGCTTCCGATGTTCATCCCTAGGGCTACCCTGTTGAATTATGCTGCTGTCTTTCACCTGCTGTTGCTCTGCTGACCTGCTTCAACACAAAATCCTGTCTCAGCTGCTGCCTCGTCTCCCTTTTGTTCTGGTCTCCTGTTCAGTGCTACCCTCTGGACCCTGTTTGGTTGCTGATTCTTATCTACTGTTGCGGATTTCTTATTGTGACTTTTGGGCCTGATTCAGAAAGGGCCCCATGTGAGAGATCACACGCACTCGGTCGCTGCGTGTATATGCTAATCAATGCATACGCATGGCAACCGCAGCATAAGATGCAGACGCCCAGCACCACACAATGCTGCCCACTTCGTTTTACTCTAAGCCTGAGTAGTCCGCAAGACAGCGGAAACATCGGTAACATTGAGAACCATGTGCATAATAGAGGTTGACCTGATGTCGTGCAGGATTTTGGCCACTTCCTGCATGTATCGAGTCATCTGGCTGTGTATGCTGCCGCACTGCCTTAATTATGCATGCCCCTATAACAGCGTCCCAACGCACAGACACGCCTGTGTTCGCCGAACCACCCCGGGGAACCACCCGCAAACGGCACTGTCAATCAATATTGGAGGGGTCTGCGCACACACTGCGTGTAGTCTGTGTACCCTTACCCAATCGCACGGGCTAGTTTTGGAACGCGCAGAGCGATGCATACGCATGTGCAGTGTGAAACCTCGGCCGAGTGCGTGCGTTTTCTCCCTTGCACTCCTTGCTGCATCAGGCCCTGTATCTCCTGTGTGCAACATAGAAAGTGGAACTGCATGCTGAATTGTCTCTTTTACGTCAAATTCTGCCACAAAAGCGGGTTGGGATTATTGAGGCTTAGAATTATGTTTCCACCTTTATGGACTGTAGTGCCCCTTTTACTGACCAGCTGATCTCTTTGGAGTCTCGGAGGGTGGCCTGCCCGGAAAACTTTGCCGTCATTGAAAGATCTTTTGTTTTGGCGTCCTCTGTCTGGTGGTCCACTGGGATCATTTCTAGCAACATTTTTCTATTATGTTGATCCTGCTGTTCGCTTAAACAGGATTGGCAGGGGGAAATGGTCTTCAAAGCTTTTTCTACAGATTCCCAGAGGACTTCGGCATGGGTCAGCTCACATGCCCCGGTGTGTGGTGACCCTCCTTGAATGAAATATGTGCACTTCCTGTATACTGTTAATGCATGCTTGCCATCATTTAATTTATCCTCCCCGGGAGAAGCCTGGGGAGGAGAAGCAGGTAGGAAGTGTTGGGGGCAGGGGCGGACCGGTCGCATCATTAAGCCCCACCCCCTCTCGACAATTAGCCACAAATGGCTCATATTTAAATAAGGGGGCAAAGCCAAATGACATAATTCTAATAGAATCGCGTCATTAGGCCATGCACCCCTGCTCGTGGACCCGCCGGTCCGCAAGAAAATTCTCCTTATTCTGTCCACTTCACTAGGAAGTGGGCAGAATGTGGGGGAAGTGCCTACCCCTCCGGGGGTGCGGGCAGGGCAAGTTTAGGCTAAATGGGCAGTTGCCCAAGGATCCCAGGATTCCAAGGGCCCGTTGCTAATAGCACCCCTACCCCCCATTGCACAGCTACCACCGCTGATAGTCCTGCATGGGGAGGAGTCAGAAGCGGGTACCGTTTCAGGGCGGTGCAACCAGTGCATTGCCGCCGCTGCACCCCCACTAGTATCCCCCGGGCCCCAAGTGTAGGGAAGACCACAGTGAGAGCGGTCTGCCATACACAGTTTACAAACACAGCTGCCAGCCAGACTCTCATTGGCTGCTGTGTTGTCCACGGTGGGAGCCGGCTGGAGCTCACTCTTTAGCTCCGCCTTCTGGCTCCCCCATAGCGGGTGAGACGTCTCTCCCATTCCACAGTGCAGAGCGAGAGCGGGCCCGGAGAAGTGGACAGTGGCGGTCATCGGCAGGAGTGGGGTAAGTTGCTGTCTTGTGTTTGTGTGTGTGTGTAAGGAGGGCACGGGGACTCGCAGAGCATAGGGGGGCGCTACGGGGGGCCTTATATAGGGGGTGCACTACAGGGGGCACTGTATGGGGATGGTGGCCACTACTGGGGGCACTGTATAGGGGGAGGCGCTACCAGGGGCACTGTATAGTGGGGGCCGCCACCGGGGGCACTGTATAGGGGGGAGGCCACTACTGGGGGCACTGTATGGGGGGGACTACTACTGGGGGCAATGCATAGGGGGGGTTACTACTGGGGCAATGCATAGGGGGGGTTACTACTGGGGGCACTGCATAGGGGGGACTACTGGGGGCACTGTAAAGGGAGGATTACTACTGGGGGCAATGCATAGGGGGGATTTCTACTGAGGGCACTGCATAGGGGGACTACTACTAGGGGAAATGCATAGGGGGATTACTACTGGGGCCATTGCATAGGGGGATTACTACTGGGGCCACTGTATAGGGGGGACTGCTACTGGGGACAATGCAAAGGGGGGCTACTACTGGGGGCAATGCACAGGGGGACTACTACTGGAGACAATGCATAGGGGGATTACTACTGGGGGCAATGCATAGGGGGGACTACTACTGGGGGCACTGCGTAGGGGGGACCATTTCTGGGGGCACTGCGTAGGGGGAAGAACTGGGCGCACTGCATATGAAATTTGTTGTACTATACATGTTCAGACTGTGACTTGTGTTTTTTTCCTGTAAATGATTCTGTTTGTCTGCCGGCACAGCTTCCACCGATAGCATCCCCGGCAGTGGATTGTTTAATAGGGGCCCCAGTGCATTGCTTTGCCCAGGGGCCTGCACTGCTGTTAAGACCCGAGGAGCCTCCCGTGACTTCCGGGAGGGCAGGCATGTATATGTTTACGTTTCGGAGCAATTGACTTTTCGCCATTATTTTTTTTGTAATGTTTTGTCATTACTGTCGCATCTGAAAATGTTTGTTTTTTCCTCTGTTAATACTTCAGGGTTTCATCTTTAATGTCATCCTTTTAGTTTTCTTTCTTTGATTGCTTAGGTTTTATATTAGGTAAGGCTATTTAATTTTTTTTATTTTTGGGAGTTTCTTGTTGCCCCTTGAGCCTGGTTTGGATACACCATGGCCTTAGGTACACTGGAATAGTTGTCCCCACATTTTCATAGTTGTAGAGTAATTGGATGGGGGTGGGGGGTGGGGGGGTCTGTTTGTGGATCCAGATATGCTGTAACTTGGGAGTATGGTCATATAGGATGGGGGAATTGGGAGGAGGGGGGGTTAATTGCTCTATTCTGTTGTCCATGTTTTGGAGATCATTTCTAGAGTATATTTTGTTAGTTTATCTATACTGATCTGATATTTGTTTGAGGGGGGTATCCACTAGACGATAAAGTTGAACGATTGAACGATAATAACAAAATCGTTCGATAATCGTTCAAACATCGTTTGAACATCGTTTGCAAATCGTGCAGTAATTGTTTCTAACGATGTACGATGCACGCTCCCGCTGGTCGTTTGATCGTCTCCTCCATCGACTGAACATGCAGGTCAATTTCACTTGATTGCTTACAAAT
Source organism: Taudactylus pleione (assembly GCA_031769625.1). Classification (NCBI taxonomy): domain Eukaryota; kingdom Metazoa; phylum Chordata; class Amphibia; order Anura; family Myobatrachidae; genus Taudactylus; species Taudactylus pleione. The sequence continues at coordinate 5,070,773 of JAUIMM010000329.1, read as the reverse complement.
CGTTTACACATCGTTTACACATCGTTTACACATCGTTCATGCTGAACGATCAAACGATGAACCACTGTCTGCCCACTATAGCTGAAAGCTCTCAATTACAGATTAAAACAACATAGTTTATTGTTAGATCTTTTGCAAATCGTTTGCAGATCTTTTGCAAATCGTTTGCAAATCTTTTGCAAATCCTTTGCAAATCTTTTGCAAATCCTTTGCAAATTGTTCAGAGTGGAAGATCATATTTCAAGGGAAACTTCAAGGGAAAATCGTTAAGAGGTTGGACAGGGATAAAATCGTCTAGTGGATGCCCCCCATTACCCTCCTGATTTGGTCAGGAGCCTCACGAATATCGGGTGCAGCTCCCGACCCCCCGGAAAGGCAGGGAAGCCTCCCGACTGCCCCCCTCCCCCCCGACTACCTACTAGAAATCCCCCGCAGCGGGGGGCCCGATGATGCGATTCGCGCTGAATCGCATCATTGTGGCTCTGCCCCCTGCTTCACAATGCCTTTATTTTCGGCATTGTGACTAGGGGGAGGGGCCACGATGATGCGATTGTGCGGCTCTGCCCCTGGCCCCACCCCAATATGGACCCATTGCCCGGCCACGCCCCCCACTGTTTGCATGCATTCCGCTCTCTCTCGGAAGGAGAGAACTAAATGTCGGCAACTACGCCATCTGCCCTAACTGAAAAGGTTGGTATCAGAGCGACTTGGCCTGGTGATAGGTGCCGGGGTATAGATCCGTTGCGCTGATTAATTTTCTTAGGTTTTTTTTTTTTCAGAAGTGGATATGTATTGGCTACGATGATACCCACTATTCTTCTGGTTTTGTGTTGTGTGGGCCTAAATGGCAGATTTTGGGTTCCCACATTACTACTCCTATATCATAAGGGGTTTTAGTGTATGTAGGTTATATGTTTTATGTGAGATACCACTGTGCTGTGTTTTGAGTCCCTGACTACCGCTGAGCTGCTATTTTTATGCTGTTTATTATGTTCTGTTTATGTCTTGTCTGCTACATTTATTATCCGCTTTCCACTGATGAGACCTGATTCAGATGTGGACGCAATGCAGATATTTACGAAGTTGAGCGATTATCAGCTTGGTTTATCCTTTAACATGCATTCCCATAGCAGCACCAGCTCGCAGGCTATTACTTTTAGCTCCATGTGTTCATTTTAAACTTCTGCATGCATTCTATTTCTATTAGTACAGTATTGTAAATGCAATTATTGTTGATAAAATTTCTTGTTTTTATTTTGCAATGTTGCACTAGATTTTTTTCAATTTAATTTTTCATATGCATTACACAACGGAGCTTGTATGGGAACGATTTAAGAAGGACTCCAAGATATTCTGATTATTGACCTAAAGTAGCCCCGATTCAGACCCGGTCGCTAAGCTGCGCTCGCTCGCTGCCAAAGGGGGTCGGGTATGCAAATTCCACGAATGCACTGTCTGGTGTAAGGACGCCCTCTATGTCTTAAAGAGCGACGGCAGTGAGCGTGCACTGGTGTATAAAGACGCCCACTTTTCTTTCACAACACACGTCATCTCCAGGAAGTGTATGAATAATCGGTAACATCCAGAGCCATCGGAGCTGCTCGCAGCCCTTAATGTAGACCCAACCCCACCACAAGCACTGCTATCAATTCAGGCTCAAATACAACAAAGTGACGTGTTCAATGATGCTACTTTGCTAATTATGCACACCCATTAAACTCCGTTTTGAGGCTCAGACACGCCTGCGTTCGCACATCCACTCCCCCCGTTCACAAGCACCTTCCCTTGTCACCACCCACAAACGGCGCTGTCACTCAAATTAGCGTCCAGTCTGTGTACTACGAGCGCACGATTCCCAGCCGCAGTGACTGGTTCGCGCATGCGTACTTTGAAGCATATGCATGCGCAGATGTGCGATAATCGCCCCTAGTGAGCGAGCGCAGCTTAGCGACCGGGTCTGAATCAGGCCCTTAATCCAGAGAAACTGTGGTGTGGTGAATTGTGTCTGAAAAACACCTTCAACTTGTACTTTTGGGAAGAAAGAATCACTTGTTTCTATTTCCACACAAGGGAGTACTGTATATTTGCATTTATGGTTAATACACAATTGTGTATATTTATATTATTTGTTTACACATGAATTTTTGATCAAAAGAGTATTGGTTGTTCACAGCGCTGAAATAGATATACAGTATATTTCATTATTATCACTTACATAACTGTGTCTCTAGCCTTTACAGTACCTCACCACCACTTCCATACTCCACAGCATCATACAGAACATTTCAAATCAGAAGTTGAGACACAGTATGATACATGCAGAAGTTATTCTCCTTTTTGTAGACGAGCAGTATTTTCCATATAGACAAAAAAAGATATCCACCGCTGTCTGCTACTCTGTCTGCCATGGCTGCCCACACTGGCATCTACTCCTCCTAATATGGCTGCACCTACAGCTCATTTGTAGGCCATAAGCCTAGATATATGGAAGAGCTTCAAATATTTGGCATCCTTAAATATATAGCAAAAAGTGTGTACATTTTATAGACACCAACTTAGTGCAAATGACCACTGTAGTTCATATGTTACTGCCCTCAAATATAGCCACTAGACCAGTTACCCAAACTCTGCCAATACAGTCCATGTTTTAAGGATATCCATGCTTGAGTCCAGATGGTTAAATCAAGTTGACTGAGGTACTAAGTAAGTCATCTTTGCTCAAGCATGGATATCTCTAAAAACCTGTACTGTAATGGCGGAGCTTGGGAAACTATGCACGTGACTAGACAATTGCAAAATACACAGCTGTCTCCTTTACCTGGTCCATTTACTTCTACAGAGACAAGTCACACTAGTACACAACCTAGGCCCTCATTCAGAGCCGTACGCTCTGAGCAGAGCGCACGCTCTGAATGAGGGCCGCCCTCCATAAAAATGGAGCGTCCTCCTGGACGCTCGTATAGCTGTGGGTCACCACCCACAGCCTATACGAGCGTGCAGTTTGATGGCCGCGATGGTCTTGAACCGCAAGGTCCGGAGTGATTTTGGCTCTATCAGAGCCAAAATCACTCCCACTGACATCACTAGTGATGTCAGTGGGCCGGCTTCTGATGGGAGGCACGCCCCCGGCACGCCCCCGGCACGCCCACCAAAGGGGGCGTGCTGTCAATCAACATCGACAGCACGCCCCCTTTGATCAGACACAACGAGCGAAGAACTTTCCTTCGCTCATCGCGTCTGGCGCATACACACGACGGAACTCCCTCCGTCGTGCGCATGCTCAGTGCAGAACATCGACCCACTTGCGAGCGGACAGCCGCTCGCGAGTGGGTCTGAATCAGGGCCCTAGTTCGGTGCCAATGACTTCACCTAGGTGCAGTGTACTTACTATGGGGGCTGTGGAAGACTCAATAGGTGTTCAGATAATGAGGCGGCTGCCGAAAAGCAAAAATAGAGCAGTTTCAGAATATTTGGTAGCCATTTAATTTATCCAACAGTGACGACTATACTAAAATATTGCTAATCTATTCAAATTTTTTTCTTTTTCAACTATTTCTAGCATAGTCTTACCATTTGGTGCATACATATTATGGTTTTAAAATATTTATACCGGGAGTGCTGTGTCTTTTGATGCAGCAGATCTGAGAAGTTCTGCAAACGTCCACTTATTTTTTAAATAGATGCCAACGGCCGCCTTCCCAGATCCGCCACTTGAGTCCAAAGAGGTAGAATCAGATGAACATCGGTTGCACAATCGTACCTCTGAGCAACACTAGGGCCTGTGACACTGCATCCGAGACACAGTCGCTGGCTGCGACACGCCCCTGAAACTAACGCAACACTTTTGCATTTTCGCCACCACTCCCCTGTGCCCTTCCCCAAACGGTTGCTGTCCGTCAATAACCATGTCCCAATCCACACTGCAGCCGCTGTCGCAAGACCAATGCCTCAGTGAGGCTCAGACTCATGGACATTGAACAAAGCATCGTCCAGCTGCGACCAAATTTAAACTGCGCCCACCTCTGAGTCAGGTCCAATGTCAGCTAGAATTTTTTTTTTTTTAAAGTTCAAAGAATGTAAAAAATTTTTTTTAACTTGGGACAAGAAAAGGCAGAAACCGTCCCTGATCATCCCTGCACATTTAGGGAATGGTAATGATGTCGGTAGTATAGATTTCTGCTCTGAGGTGAGGAGCTTTCAGCCCAATATGTCTCCCAGGTCTTTAGATGGCACTGACTTTAGCTCTTGCCAATCAGACTCCTGGCTGGGTAAGTGGATATATTTGTACCACCGATTGTTGATGGGGTTTAAAAGTTGGCAACAGTATGTGCCGTGAAAATGTTAGTTGCATAGTACTTTTGCAGCTCAGTCTGGAAAGAGCCTGTGGCCATAAAGCTTATGGCATACAATAATTTGTGCAGCCCAGCCACTGCAGGTGTTCATAAAGATTTAGCAGATTCATGTAGGACATGCGCAAACATTTGCACTACCTCCAGGGCCGCTGCTACCATTAATCAGCTGCCTTCAACGCCTGCACCTAGGAGGCGCCATTGAGGCTGCGTATCTTCTTACAGGGTGCCTGCGACGCCCGCAGGTTTATTAGCTCTAGCCGGCGCTAGCTCAACACTTCTCCCCCACTCTCTGCTACAAGCCCACGACTGGAAATCGACCATGATGAGTCATAATCGATGGTTTATGGCCGATGACGAATACTTTTGACATCAATGGGGGCGAACCAGATGGTTTCTCTCCATCGATATCTAAGCATAAACAAATGGTTTCTTTTACAAGGTGTCGGGACTCAGAGCAGAGCTTCGCCCCACAAAGACCCACCCACAGGTTCTGATTGGCCCACAGGCCAGTCAGTCACAAAACAGGGGTGACCATCAGTTGGTGAAACCATCGATGGTCATCCATTGAATAGTTTGTAGCCATTGATGGCTACTTGCTATTTTGCCATTGATGGTAACACCACCGATGGCCATCCCTACACAACAGCCCTCAGAGTCCCGCCATCGTTTGCTCTTACCTCCCCTCCCATTCTTTCCCAGGCACGCAGAGGCTCCACTTTCCAGACGAGGCGCTGGCAGCTACTGCTGAGAGATTGGTGGAGGTTGAAGGGGGACTCTGAGGGTATCTGTTCTGGGCCCCCCCTCCTCAAAGAGTCCCACTTGATCATTTTGAGGTAAACAGCCCCGGTGGGCAGAAAAATGAGAAGGTGAGGACAGTTTACCAGTAGGGCGCGGGACAACCCAACACAGTGTACAGCACTGACTCCTGCTGACTGCAAAGTAACATAAGAGATAGGAGGGATGGTGCTGACACAGAGAACTACTCAGCGTTTTGGGTATGATATTCTGACACTCGGGATGACGGTTGTCAATAGACTGACAGTGGCATCCCAATGGCTAGAATCCCGACAGGAGAATGGTAAGTACTGTTCCCCAGCCCTATTTACCCCCTAACCCTGCTTTCCAGCACCCTAACACTAACCCTCCCTACCCCGCACCCAACCCTCCCGGTAAGTGCCTAAACCTAACCCTCACCCCTTAGTGCCTAACCCTATTCTACCCCCGGTGGTTTCTAACCCTAACACCCCCTGTCTGGATTCTAACCCTAACCTCCCCCCCCCCCCGCAGCCTAACCCTAACTCCTCCTGGAGTGCCTAAAACCTAATCCTCCCCTTCAGCTAACAGCTACCCGGCCCCGCTATACTTACGATCGGGATGTCAGCTGTCGGGATTCCGGCGTTGGCATCTCCACTACTATCAGGATTCTAGGGCCGGTTTTCTGTCCGGCATTGGGGATCTGGTGCCGCGATTTTGAAAGCCGGCATCCCGGGTGTAAGCATAGTAACTACATCCCCTACTCAGCCTGTGATGTATGAGAGACATTACATTGGGGGAGATGTATTATGCCATGGAGAGAGAAAGTGGAGAGAGATAAAGTACCAACCAATCATTCTGTCATTTTACAGGCTTTGTTTGAAAAATTACAGCTAGGAGCAGATTTGCTGTTAATTGATTCTTTATCTTTCTCCACTTTATCTCTCTCCAAGGCTTGATACATATCTCCCATATTATACTGTCCCAATCTCCCGCGCGTCGTTAGCAACAACCTCCTACATGCAGGGCAGACGGGGATGTTGCTAGCAAGGGCCATGCTCCCGAATGCAGTTTTAAACTCTTCCTCTGCTGCTCAGTGATCAGTTGCAGCTGGGCCTGTGTAACTGTGAAAACGTGTAGTTCCATATTCTATTGCAGCTGTAGAATGTGCAGGTCTTGTTTTCCTCTCCCACTGTGACAACCTGGAATTCCACACCTCCACTGCTAATGCAGAATACACAGGCTTTACTCCAGCCTCCCTTGGAGAGAGCAGATCCCACAGAAATGTGGGCAATTTAGGTGACAGATAACCCGTATCATTCCCCCCATTTCGCTTTCCCAAGCTTGAGGAAGCACACACGATGGCGGACACCTTTCAGTCTCCTTACTTCCTCTAGAGAAGATGTCCATGTTTCTGTGTCGACTACCTGGCTGATACTTCACTTCACCCTTTTCAGATGTATATCCTTTACTATCCCTGAATGTGGCACGATCTGACAAAGGGACATATAGGGGCAGATTCAATTGGGCGCGGGGTTTAGCGAGGAAAAAACCTTGCGTCCCTCGCGCCCAATTTTAGAATACCGCGGGTATGCGCGCTCCAGATAGACGCGGAATCCAATAAAAAAAATAGTGGTCGCGGAGTTTTCAGCTCTGAAAACCCCACACCACATAAAAAAACAAACAAACAAACAAATAATCCACTTACCTGCCCTGTGGTCTCCGCAGCTCCCGGTGGCCTCCCCTCTATCGTCTTACTGGAGAGAGGGCTGCTGGGAGAGTCGGGGGCTGCTGGGAGGTGTAGTTCTCCCAGTGCCCATTCCGGGGTCCCTCACTGGGGGGGACACACATACACAGGAGTCAAACAGACACACACACACACACTCATACACACTTATAAACATCACACACACTGACATACTCACCCTGCTGCAGAAGAGCCGTCTTCCGACTCTGGCCCTCATTCAGAGCCGGACGCTCTGAGCAGAGCGCTCGCTCTGAATGAGGGCCGTCCTCCATAAAAATGGAGCGTCCTCCTGGACGCTCGTATAGCTGTGGGTCACTACCCACAGCCTATACGAGCGTGCAGGTTGATGGTCGCGATGGTCTTGACCATCGCGACCATCGCCACTGCGAGCCGGAGCCTGCGGTTGAGTTTCTCAACCACAAGGCCCGGAGTGATTTTGGCTCTATCAGAGCCAAAATCACTCCCACTGACATCACTAGTGATGTCAGTGGGCCGGCTTCTGATGGTAGGCGTTCCCTTGGGAACGCCCCCGTCTGGGAGGCACGCCCCCGGCACGCCCACCAAAGGGGGCGTGCTGTCAATCAACATCGACAGCACGCCCCCTTTGATCAGACACAACGAGCGAAGGAAAGTCCTTCGCTCGTCGCGTCTCGCGCATGCGCACGACGGAGCTCCCTCCGTCGTGTGCATGCTCAGTGCACACCATCGACCCACTTGCGAGCGGACAGCAGCTCACGAGTGGGTCTGAATCAGTCCCTCTGTATGCAGAAGACAGCTCTGAAGGAGCTTATTGGAAGCTTCCAATTGCTTAATTAGTCCTAAGGGTGGGGTGACGCCAGGATCCCAGAGCAAGTCCCACTGATTTTTCCTAAAATTAACAATTTTAGGAATAATCACACTTGCTCTGGGGGTGCGAGGGAAAAAAACCTTGTGACATGGCAAACCCCCCCTCCCGCACCTAATTGAATATCAAAAATCTTGCACCTACAGGAATATTCTTACGGACGCTGGAATATTCTTACGGACGCTGGAATATTCTTACGGACGTACTTTTGCCCGCCACTCCGTGGACAACGTATCCCTCCAAGAGCCATTGCAACATCTGAGTGGTCTAACGAGAAGTTCCCGGATAGCTTGTCGCCGTACTTCAGGAATACGTTACAGTCGCTACTTTATGCCCACTCCTCCAGATGTATTTATCTTGTGCTTGTCAAGATCCGCACATAGCGGATTATCTTGGTGGCAGGTCCCAACCATAGTTGCGAGTGGGACACTGCATCATGTCCTGACCTTGTTCTGGTTGTTGCAGGTAGCTGGAAATCCTGTGTTGTCTATGTTTAGCTCATAGCCTGTCATTCCTGTCTGTCTGTGTGTTTTGTCTCAGGTGCTCGCTAATCATCATCTGTCTGTGTGCAGCTCAGGTGCACACTAGCCTGTGATTAGGAAAGGCTCTCTGCAGAGAATGGCTCTGATTGGATCCTGCATCTCATAATTTACAGCCAGTCCTGCACTCAATTGCCGGTTATACTGTCTGTTGTCCTGAGAGTATGTTTGTCTGTTCTCAGAAGACTGAGGCCCTGATTCAGAGCCGCTCGTTCGCTCTGAGCATGCGTATGGTTCGCAATGCGCATGTGCAAACCAGTCATTGCAGTCGGAAATCATGCACTCGTAAAACAACGAGAGGCTGCTAATTTGATTGACAGAATGTACCGTTTGTGGGTGGTAACAGGGGAAGGTGCTTGAAAACGGGGGAGTGGAGATCCGAACGCAGGCGTGCCTAACAGTAAAAATGGCGTTTAATGGGAGTGCATAATTAGTAAAGGAGCGTCATCGACCACGTCACTTGGTTGTCTTTTAGCCCGAACTGCTCGTAGTGATAGCGGGAAGTAAATACTACCACAAGAACTGCGAGCAGTTCAGATGCCTTTCGATGTTCCCGATTAATCTAATAAATAACGGAGATGACGTGTTATACGAACGGCAAAGGGGCGTCTTTACAAAATAGCGAGCGCATTTTTCAGATGCTTGCTCAGACATAGAGGCGTCAACACACCGCAAAGAGCGAGCGCTCAATTTAAATATCCGGCCCCTTTTTAAGAACGAGCGTCCGCAAATAGCGTCCGGGTCTGCATCAGGCCCTGAGTCTTAGACCTCTATTCAATTTGAGGCGAAAACTCCAGACTTTTCACCTGCTGGACTTTTTGCCTCCTTCGCCTGTTTTGCAGGCGGAAAAGTATCGCGCGCGTGCCCGCTATTCCCCGTATTCAATTCCAAAGTAGGCGAAATCGGGAACCGGCAAAACTTTGATAGCCGAAAAAATACGTGAATTTTCAGGAAATAATTGTAGAACCCTCCTAAAGATGTCCAGACCTGGGGGATCACTATGGGTACCCCCGTTTTTGCCTGCAGAAGAAAGTCAGGTTTTTAAATAGCTGCGGCAGGTGCTTTTTTTCCCCCAACATTGAAGAAGTGATTCAGAGGAGTACTTCACTTCTTTTTTTAGTTTTTAAAAGTTGTCCCATCAAATTTGGGGTACATGAAAATGGGTACTAGCATATTTTTAAGTCCCTAAACTAATTTTTTAAAAATTCTGCAAAAAAGCACCTGCCACTAATAGCCTATTCTAGAAATCACCTGCCACATACTTACAGAATACCCCTGAACCTATTTCACTATTTCAAACACTGTTCCCCTATTTATTTTATTTTCACCCCAAAATGTAAAATAATTTTTTTGGGGTGTTCCGATTTTCTTTTCCACTTTTTTTTGCACGTTTCGTTTTAAGGGTGCAGGCTATTTTTTTGTAAGCCTGCACCCCTAAACCCCAATTCTGCACTTTTTTTCGCCTGCTAAAGGCTGGCAAATATTTATCCCCCTTATGGGGATAATTTAAATAGGCGAAAATGACGTCATCAGGAAAAAATTATCGCCGAGTCCGACATTTCGCCTCATATTGAATACGGACCTTAGTCGGTCTTGTACATGTCTATTTGTTCTGCAGCACCCGTGCATCTTGCCTGTGGCAGCTTCATACCTCAATCCTGCTAAGCTGTGTCTTTTTGTGTCCACCGGAGTCTGTCTATAGTGTTCTCATCCTTGCTGCTTCCAGTCTATATTCCTGCTGTGTCAAGTTCACCTGTTTGCTGTATTGTTCTGGATGCACCTCTCGGCCGTTCAATGATACAGTTTTGCATATTAACGGGGGTCTGGAATCCAGGGGTATCGTGCAAAAAGCGGGGTACACAGCGCCCATACTAAAAACCTTACACTCCATAGGCTCTGTTTTTCTGGGACAGTCCCATCTTGAATGACCTGGCTCTCTGCCCTCATAGCAAAGGAGGCTGGTGTCTCCAGCGGTTTAGATCAAACAATGTCAGTGACCCAAACTAGTTGATTAGTTGGAATGAAAATCTGGTAAGGTATGGGAGTAACTGATGATCAGCAAGTTGCACCTAAATGCCAGAAAACAGATGAAAATGGACGTTCAGTTTGTTAAATGTTTGATCTAAACAATTCGTTTGGGAGCAAATTGCTGATTGTCATTTGCTTTCATACCTTACCAGAATTTCATTCCAACCAATCAACTAGTTGGCTGGTTGGACAGATAATCTTTAGATGTGTGGCCAGCTTAATTGCTTTGGGGCTCATTTACATTTGGATGTAAATCAATTTTATGACACGCCTCTCAGATGTTGCAGTACAAGACTTCACGTCTACTTTACTGATGTGATAATAGGTGTTGCTTTCACAACCTCCCTGAATGCTTTTTCAAAAGTAGGCAAGTATGCCTGATATATACAGTCAGGTGCACAAATATTGGGACATTGACAGAATTTTCATATTTTGGCCTCTATTCACCACCACAATGGCTTTGAAATGAAACAAACAAGATGTGCTTTAACTGCAGACTTTCAGATTTAATTTGACGGTAATTACATCCAAATCAGGTGAACGATGCAGGAATTACAACGGTTTCTATATGTGCCTCCCACTTTTTAAGGGGCCAAAAGTAATGGGACTTTCAACTCAAAAGCTATTTCATAGACAGGTGTGGGCTATTCCCTCATTATTTCATTATCAATTAAGCAGGTAAAAGGTCTGGAGTGTGACATTTGCATTTGGAATCAGTTGCTGTCGACTCTCAATATGAGATCCAAAGAGCTGTCACTATCAGTGAAGCAAGCCATCATTAGGCTGAAAAATCCAAACAAACCCATCAGAGAGATAGCAAAAACATTAGGTGTGGCCAAATCAACTGTTTGGCACATTCTTAAAAAGAAAGAATGCACCGGAGAGCTCAGCAACACCAAAAGACCCTGAAGACCACGGAAAACAACTGTGGTGGATGACAGAAGAATTATTTCCCTGGTGAAGAAAAACCCCTTCACAACAGTTGGCCAAATCAAGAACACTCTCCAGGAGGTAGGTGTATAAGTGTCAAAGTCAACAATCAAGAGAAGACTTCACAAGAGTGAATATAGAGGGTTCACCACAAGATGTAAACCAGGTTTTGTGGTGAGCCACAAAAACAGGAAGACCAGATTAGAGTTAGCCAAACAACATCTAAAAAAGCCATTACAGTTCTGGAACAACATCCTATGGACACATGAGACAAAGATCAACTTGTACCAGAGTGATGGGAAGAGAAGAGTATGGAGAAGGAAAGGAACTGCTCATGATCCAAAACATAACACCTCATCAGTGAAGCATGGTGGTGGTAGTGTCATGGCGTGGGCATGTATGGCTGCCAATGGAACTGGTTCCCTTGTATTTATTGATGATGTGACTGCTGACAAAAGCAGCAGAATGAATTCTGAAGTGTTTCGGGCAATATTATATGCTCATATTCAGTCAAATGCTTCAGAACTCATTGGAGGGCGCTTCACAGTGCAGATGGACAATGACCCGAAGCATACTGCAAAAGCAACCAAAGAGTATTTTAAGGCTAAAAAGTGGAATGTTATGCAATGGCCAAGTCCCCTGACCTGAATCCGATTGATCACTTGATGAAGACAAAACTGAAGGGAAAATGCCCCAAAAACAAGCAAGAACTGAGGACATTTGTAGTAGAGGCCTGGCAGAGCATCACCAGGGATGAAACCCAGCGTCTGGTGATGTCTATGCATTCCAGGCTTCAGGCTGTAATTGCCTGCAAAGGATTTGCAACAAAGTATTAAAAAGTGAAAGTTAGATTTAGGATTGTTTAGTTTGTCCCATTACTTTTGGCCCCTTAAAAAGTGGGAGGCACATATAGAAACCATTGTAATTCCTACACCGTTCACCTGATTTGGATGTAATTACCCTCAAATTAAATCTGAAAGTCTGCAGGTAAAGCACATCTTGTTTGTTTCATTTCAAAGCCATTGTGGTGGTGAATAGAGGCCAAAATATGAAAATTCTGTCAATGTCCCAATATTTATGCACCTGACTGTATATTTTATGCAAGATTAGTATTTTGCACATGCAGCACATACTAGTGCCCATACAATATCGTAGCGATTTCATATTATAGAATGTCACAGGACCACTGCTCGGGGAAGTCATTGAGCAGTGCTTCATAATATTTTGGTATGTGAACTCCTCCTACTGCCCATATTACTTTGGTAGGTTGCAGATGGGGCAGCTGTGAGGCATGTGATGAGAGGGCTGCATTCCAGTTTGCAGCGAGCACAATGTCACAAAGGGGTAAGTCCGGGGCGCCCTTAGTATTAAGCCGCACGCAGGCGGGGGTGGTAGGTTTATGTAGCATAGCGGTTGTTTAGGGTTAGGCACCACTGGGGCGGGATAGGGTTAGGCACTAAGGGGTGAGGGTTAGGTTTAGGCACGAAGGGGGGAGACTCAGGTTTAGGCACTAACGGAGAGGTTTAGGGTTAGGATACAAGAAGTGAGGGTTAGCGGGAGAAGGGGGGAGGGTAAGTATACCAACCGTCGGGATGCCGCTGTCGGTATTTTGACGGTAGGCATCCCGACATCCGGCATTAAATACCAATTCCGTCACAAAGGTATGCCAGTAGTAATATAAAGATTATTGCATGGTAATGGCAAAGTGGTAAATGCCCAGGTCAAACATTACATTACATGTGAGTGTCTTGTAATACAGAAGGATGGAAGGATAGTGGTTATGCATGTTGTTGGCTCATATAGGAGTGTGAATTTTTGCAGTGTAAACAGCTCCCTTTATCTAACAATTATACTGGATTATGGAATGGCTCTTCAGTAACACCTGCTGGTCACAAGTAGAACTGCATTGTCTGAGGGAGGAGAAATTCCACACACCAGATGTTCCCAAACTTTTCAGTGCTGAATACACCACTTCACACAAATACAACAGGATTTGCTTTCTCGTGAAATATTGTGCAAATAAAACCAGCAATAATAGAAAAAAAGAGAATTATGGGGTCTGTGTACAGTACTAAGCCTTGGATGGAGATAAAGTGGACTTAGGTAACGTAGCAACCAACCAGCTGCCATAGGCAAACGCAGGGGGGGTTTCCGTCTGCCTGGAAACCCCCCTCCCCAGCCCACACCATGACCACAATAGAAATAGTAATAGAATGGAATTTAACTAGCGCTGCATGTTCTTCTCAGTATCATAAATGAAATAAATAGCACCACCTGTGGATCTTTTAACATGTATCAGTCTGTAATAAATAACCTGTGCACCAATTAGGGGATTTGGAAAACATGCACTGTTAGAGATGCACTGGTATAGAGCCCAATATGTACATATATGCCCAGGGCAGTGCTAGGTTATTCTGCTGCTCCCCCAGACTCCCGGACTTGCTCTAATACTCTGGAATGCTGCTCACATCTAAAATAAAAACATTCAGCTCAGGCAGGATGGCCCTACTGCTGCATTTAATGGCTTACTGTGATCGCTGGTCCTCTACATGCTGGAATTATGACACACAATACACTTTGTATGACGCATATTAAAACTGGATAAGTGGTAATTATGCCCTCTTCATGGACTGGCCACACTCACTCTAAAATCAGGCATTTGGAAACCCCACTCTAGAAATCCTGCATTTGCCACTGAGCTGCAGCCATTTTTCAAACCCAGCCTGTGACATGGCAGTTAGGAGCTGATTGCCTGGTACTTTATCTCCATCCAAGGCTTAGCAAATAGACCCCTTAATTTGAAGCATAAGAAATCTAAATTGTCTTGCCACTAATTTATTTATTTTGCAATTGAAATGTAGTCCAATTCAGTTGTGTAATTTAGTATTATTTAAATAATTTGCCAATGATAACCAAAAACTCTTGTAACCCACCCAGTCTGGTGCCCAAGGCCCTGATTGTCACAATCCCTGCCATACACATACAATTTCTGTACTAGAGCTGCACAATTATATTGGGAAATTTGGACATTGTCTTCCAGATTGCACAGATATTGCTCTATATGTGTTCCAAAAGCACCCAGAAATCCCCATTACTAATTGATTGTAAGTGATAGAACATTAGTTGGCCTCTATCAGTAGTATGTGTTAAGGGGCCCATACACCGGTGACGGATCGCGCGAACCTGAGATGCAGAGATGCCGGGTTGCAGAATCGGTGAAATCCAACATGTTGGATTTCACTGCTTTGCCGATCATGATCAAAATATGATCATGATTTGACAATCTGTGAAAGTTAACATGTATAGTTTCAACGATTCTCAGACGGATCAGAGAACATCGATGGCCGCAGGTCGGCATTCTGATCCCATCGCAGGACCCGGCAATCGGTCGGATAATGTATGGGGGCCTTTATGCAGCCATCACTAATTGTGATCAAAAGTTTGGGTCACTTAGAAATTTCCTTATTTCTGAAAGAAAAGCACTGTTTTTTTCAATGAAGATAGCATTAAATTAATCAGAAATACACTATATACATTGTTAATGTGGTAAATGACTATACTAGCTGGAAACATCTGTTTTTTAAAGGAATATCTACATAGGTGTATAGAGGCCCATTTCCAGCTACCAGCACTCCAGTGTTCTAATGGTACATTGTTTGTTAAGCACGTTAGAAGACTAATGGATGATTAGAAAACCCTTGAAAACCCTTGTGCAATTATGTCAGCACAGCTGAAAATGGGTTTGCTCGTTAGAGAAGCTATAAAAATGGCCTTCCTTTGAGCTAGTTGAGTATTTGGAGCGTCACATTTGTGGGTTCGATTATACTCTCCAAATGGCCATAAAAAGAGAACTTTCATGTGAAACTCAACAGTCTATTCTTGTTCTTAGAAATGAAGGCTATTCCATGCGAGAAGTTGCCAAGAAACTGAACATTTCCTACAATGGTGTGTACTACTCCCTTCAGAGAACAGCACAAACAGGCTCTAACCAGAGTAGAAAGAGAAGTGGGAGGCCCCGGTGCACAACTGTGCAAGAAGACAAGTACATTAGAGTCTCTAGTTTGAGAAATAGATGCCTCACAAGTCCTCAACTGGCAGCTTCTTTAAATGGTACCCTCAAAACTTCAGTGTCAACGTCTACAGTGAAGAGGTAACTCCGGGATGATGGCCTTCTAGGCAGAGTGGCAAAGAAAAAGCCATATCTGAGACTGGCCAATAAAAGAAAAAGATTAATATGGGCAAAAGAACACAGACATTGGACAGAGGAAGTTTGGCAAAAAGTGTTTTGGACAGACGAATCGAAGTTTGAGGTGTTTGGATCACACAGAAGAACATTTGTGAGACGCGGCAGAACAAGTGAAAAGATGCTGGAAGAGTGCCTGACGCCATCTGTCAAGCATGGTGGAGGTAATGTGATGGTCTGGGCCTGCTTTGGTGCTGGTAAAGTGGGAGATTTGTACAAGGTAAAAGGGATTTTGAATAAGGAAGGCCATTTTGCAACGCCATGCCATACCCTGTGGACAGCACTTGATTGGAGACAATTTCCACCTCCAACAGTACAATGACCCAGAGCACACCTCCAAATTATGGAAGAACTATATAGGGAAGAAGCAGGCAGCTGGTATTCTGTCTGTAATGGAGTGGCCAGCGCAGTCACCAGATCTCAACCCCATTGAGCTGTTGTGGGAGCAGCTTGACTGTATGGTACGCAAGAAGTGCCCATCAAGCCAATCCAACTTGTGGGAGGTGCTTCAGGAAGCGTGGGGAGAAATTTGTTCATATTACCTCAACAAAAAACAGCTAGAATGCCAAAGGTCTGCAATGCTGAATTTGCTGCAAAAGGAGCATTCTGTGACGAAAGCAAAGTTTGAAGGACAAAATTATTATTTCAAATAAAAAATATTTCTAACCTTGCCAATGTCTTCTTGACAATATGTTCTATTCATTTTGCAACTCATTTGATAAATAAAAGTCAGTTTTCATGTAAAACACATAATTGTCTGGGTGACCCCAAACTTTTGAACAGCAGTGTATGTATGTATATATAATATATATATATATATATATATATATATATCTACTGTACTACCTTCTTTCGCTTTGGGACCACTTTATTAATGGGAACATTTCTATATTTCTCATATTTCAAGCCTCATTTATGTCTGTGATAAGTCATCTGAGGGTGGGGAAACTGGGTCTGTCTTTATTACATATGTCTTTTCAATAGGGTTCAATCAATTCTCAGTTTTTCTTTAAGATAAAGCTTTGTGCATTATTAGTGTTTATTTCTTAGGTGCATAAATCCGCTGTGGTGTACAGTGGCCAAGTAGGGCATAGAGATGTCAAGGACATATTGAAAGCATAATAATGCAACTCTATTCTTCACCTTTTAATGCTATCACGCCACAAAATCATTAGTCACCTATGTTATCACTGAATAAATATCGTCTGCTCACCAGAAATTCAGGGGTAGTGGCATTCAAATACAAATGTGTTTATTAAATTCACTGTAATTCCTGAATAAAGTATATTTTATTAAATAAAATAAAAATGTTTTTTTTTTTTTTAATTATTACAAGCCATCTAAAATGTTTGCTAGAGTTTGCCAGTCACCATTAGCACCAATGGGATTAAATATTAGCAGTGAAGGCTTTCCTATTGCCTGTTTATCAATTATTGTGTTGATACCTGTTCTGTGAATGCAAAAAAGCAGCGTGTCACCCCCCCCTCACCTCCCCAGAGACTACCAGCCCTAATTCTCTGTCTGGCTCCATTATACCATTATAGTCAAAACATCATAAAATAAATATATAGATAAATTTTTTAAATGAAGTTTTTTTGAGTAAAATCCTCTTCATTACTATCATAAAATCTTATTACTTTGTACTTCTATCAATGTAATAATACAACCTCCCCCCATAAAACCTGACACAACCTGCAGCTAAATGTCTGTGTCCTGGAGCAACCAAAAGCCCAATTAGCTGCTCAGCCAATCAAATGCATTTTTCCACACTGGTTGTTTGTGATTGAGTAGCGCCTAAGGAAAGTCCAGATAAATTTAAGTCACAGTCATTCAGCGGTGGGTGGTCGTAGCAAGCATTTACTTTAGCTTTTATGTGGTTATGTTTTTTCATGTTGTATTACAAAGACAGTAGAATTTTCCATCAATATATGTCATCGTAAGAAAGGTTATCTGTTGGTGTGATATTCAATTATTGAAAATTTTAAAAGTTGTTAGTGCTTTGTTTTATTTTTTTTCTTTTATGGAAATAATGTTCCAGTATGCATTGTAATTAATTGACCGGAAGATGCTTGTGGATTAAGGGGGTCATTCAGGCCCGGTTGTTAGCGCCGATGCGCTCGGACCGGGTCGATGGCCCCCCCACAGAGCATGCGCACGACGGCGCCGGCTCCGTCGTGCGCATGCGTGAGACCCGCTACGACCGACAGCACCGGTCGTAGCGGGTCTCGATCCAAAGGGGGCGAGCTGTCGATGTTGATTGACAGCTCGCCCCGTTTGGAAGGCGGGCCGGGGGGGTGGCAGCCCAAACGGAGGCGTTCCCATGGGAACGTCTATCGTTTGGGGGCGGCCCCACTGACATCACTAGTGATGTCAGTGGGGAGCTTCCGGCTCAGACAGAGCCAGAAGCTCTCCGGGGCTTACGACAAGTGAGACCCTACCCTAGGGTCTCGTCGTAAGCCCCGATGGTCGCGATGGTCTCTGACCATCGCTACCATCACCGGAGCGGTCGTTAGAGCTGTGGGTGTTAACCCACATCCTAACGACCGCAACAGAGGCGGGCGGTTAGGATGCAAGTGGCCGCCCAGTTTCTGAGCGACCGCTTGCATCCTCCTCTGAATGAGGCCCTAAGTGTCTGCCAGTGCATGCTGAAACATGTAGTTTCTCAAAAATTGTCCGCAGTTTCTCAATAGTTTTGGCAAACAGCTTGGGAATTTGCCCTACTCAAAACGTATTTTACTTCCAGTTTTTCAGCTTGCTAAAGCCCAGGGGTGTAGCATAGAGATGGCCATCGATCATCAATGATTAACAACCATTGATGGTTTACCACTGATGGTAGATGGTTTTGCCATTGATGGTGGCGATCCATTGGTTCTCCGTTATCGATGGTACAGAGCCCACCAATGTTTTTTTTTCTACTTGGAGATGGGACACTGAGCTTAGCTCCGCCCCCTGATGCGCCCCACCCCTACCTCTGATTGGCCCGGTGAGTAATAGAGCAGGGATGACCATTGGTGGGTGAAACCATCATTGTTCCCCTGTTGATGGTTTAATACCATCAAGGTCAACCACTAATGGCACCATCGATGGTTAAACCACCGATGGCCATCCCTAGTATACAGATTAGGGATGGACAATCTAAGAGCCTGCATTGATAATATACATTTATGCAGGATCAGCACCAGCACATAGGTGTCAGCCAATCATCATTAATAAAATAAATATATCTATTTTATTTTTTTTATATCTGTGCTGTAGAAACATTCCACAGCCGCTTCTCTTTGCTCAGAATGCCTTATAACTATGGCACAAGGGGGCAGTGTTGGGAGGGGGAAGAGTATACAGTATATCTTACTATATACAAGATTGACACTACTGTGTATACCACTAAGTACAACTGCATTAACTCTGCATATACCACTGTTACTGTTAACCCTGTGCATACCCGGTGTTACTGCATCTTTCCTGTGGGTTATAAACCATTTCGATTAAGCTATTCTTCATATGATCATACATTCATTGCACATCTGCAGTCCCTATCAAGACCAATCGGTTCTGCCAATAGACGGTACTTTTTATACTCAGCGAATGCACCTGTGAGTTTTCATGCTTGTATTGAGGCTGGGTGATGTCATCTAGTGTGTTATTTTAGCAAGTGAGTAAGTGGCAGCAAGAAAGCAAAACGCTGCACACTCTAAAACAGTTGAGGGGAACCTTTTTTCTGCCAAGGGCCATTTTGATATATATAACATTATTCGCGGGCCCGTTGCAGGCCACGTCCCCTCCGTGTGATGTCAGGACAGGGCCACAATCGCCAGTGATTACAGCAATGCCTGGAGCTATAAGGGCAGCGGTGTGACCATCTGAAGTGTCCTAAGGACGCTCCAGGCGGCACTGCTGCATAGATTCTGGCCACAGGGTGCCATTCTAGGCACCCTGCTATCCAGATGAGGCTAGCAGAAAAAAGCTCAGAGGGCCAGACCAAGTGATTCCACGGGCCCTATATGGCCCCCGGGCCTGAGGTTCACCATCCCTGCTCTGCAATAACATTTATCTGTTTTACACTGCAACATATTTAATAAACAACTGTGAATAAAATTGAAGCCTGCATCAGTAGACAATGTATCACACTACCTGCAACAATCACAATAAAAAATAATGAATAGTAATAATAGTAATAGACACATACTGATCTCCAAAGAATGATGATTGTGATTCATTGGTCTTGGATGTCCATCCCTAGGATGTATTTTTAAAGCAGTAAGCATATTAAAGGCTAAACCAGCTTGGTTTAGCCTCTTAACATGCTTGCTGCTTTAAACATATTGGCATACTCACATGTATTCCTGCAGAGGTACCAGCTCGCAGTCTATTACATTTAGCCCATGGACTTTGACTTGGCCATTGCAGAACTTTCACCTTTTTGTTGTTTAACCATGCCAATGTTGCTTTGACCTTGTGGTTTAGATCATTGTCCTGCTGAAAGGTGAACTTTATCCCAAGCCTTAGTTTTCTAGCAGACTGAAGAAGGTTCTCATGCAGTATCTCCTTGTATTTTGCACCATCCATGGGGCCTTCAATTTTAACAAGATGTCCAGTCACTGCTCAGGAAAAGCATCGCCACAATGTGATGCTGCCACTCCCATAATTCACTGTTGGACTGGTATTTGCTGAGGAATGGGCAGTGTTAGGTTTGCACTACACATAGCAGTTTGAATTTAGGCCAAAAAGCTAAATTTTTGTGTTACCTGACCACAAAACACATTTTAGCTCTGTAACCGTCATTTTCTGGCAAACTCCAGATATGTTTTTTCTTCTGTAATCATTTCTTTCCAGCTACCTTTTTCATACAGGCCAGTTGTATACATATAGTAGGTGTTGATATGGTCAATTAGTGCACCTGCACTTCAGTCTCAACCTCTGAACTCTGTAGCTCCTTCAAAGTGATAGTTAGCCTCTCTGTAGCATTCATTCTTGCTCTTATGCTGCGTGTGGCATTTTCTACGGATGGCATTGTCTAGGTTGCACCTGGGTGTATGCTATAGCATCATTTTCCTCACAATTGATCCTACAGTACTCACTAGGATATCCAAGTACTTGGATATTATTTTCAAGCCTTTTTCTATTTTGTGTAAGTCTATAACATTATTTTCAGTGTTCTTAGAATACTCCTTGGTCTTCATTTTCACAGATTTTCTTCAAACTCACAGTATGTCCAATGTTTTTTGAATTAAGGTGTCTTTTACCCATAAAAGCTGACCTTTTTAATTATTCACAGGTAGAGACTAAGTGAAAGACAATTGTTAGGGCAATATTTTTCATATATATAAACTTGGAGCTTCTGCAGCGCAGAGTTTGAAAACTTATGCAAACAGTATTTTTCAGTTTTTATTTTAGAAAGAAAAATCTCCGGCAACATAATGAATTATGAGTTTGAAAGTACTGTAAGAGCCCACTGTTTTGCAATAGAAATACTGTCTGGAACAATTTGTGTGTCATTTGTAATACCTACAAATCTGTTCAATTTATTTGGGGGTTGAATACTTTTGCAAGCCACTGTATAATATAAACAAGTACAGACTATGGGATCAATTTACTATGCGGCGCTATCATCCCTTGCACTTTAAGGGGAATTTAAATACAAACAAACTGGTTTTTGATTTAATACTATTGTCCCTTTCAATCTAGTAGCCGAATCTGCCAAAGAAGCAGTAGCTTTGAAAAGCGCTGGATAGTAAATTTACCCCTAGGTACCTTGGAATGTTGCGTTAATGGGAGGTTGTGACCAAGGTTCAACCTGGGCGGAAACATTCATGCAAACTATACACGACATCCCAAAATGGGACCTGGGAAGAATACTTACCGGAACCACCACCCGTCAGATGTCTGCGTCGGAACTGCTGCACACATGACCGCCTGGACAATGGAACTGGAGCCACTGCAGCCGCCTGCATCAGGTAAATGACTGCTAGTCCACCAGGGTCATTAGATCGACATTCTGTCATGTTGACATGTCATTCGTGTAGACATGATGAATGTGGACATGGTCAACATGCTAACGTGGTCACCTGATGCACAGTTAAATGATAAATGTCGACCTAACATACCACACCCCACAAAATAGCATTTGTGCTGTGCCCTGCAGTTTTACAGCTTTGTTATAACTGATCCTTATTATCATCCTCAGTATGCACTGTAATATGTCAGCCACTAACATTAATATACTAACTGTATCACTGCCTTTCTGTGAGTGACTCAAAAAAGCAAATAGTCGCATTGAGCAACAGATCTGAGAAGAAGGTAAATGGGATTTCTCTGTGGAAAACACAATATACAGCTTATCAGTGTATATTACAAGCACCACTTCTTATATAAGGATAGGGGCCTATTCATCATCGGAGGCCATATGGCCCACGATGATTAAGTAATGATCTTGCTGCGTGGGATACTTAAGTATCCAACTCATAGCGGGGGAAACCTTGCACCGGAGCAATTCATCATTGCTCCGGTGCGGGGACAGCTGCTCCGAAAAGCAGCTGTCCCCTCGGTTAGTATCACAGCTGCAGAAGTAGCTGTGTTACTTACCTCAGGGCCGGCTCTAGGGGTGTTCGACCTGAGCGGTTGAACAGGGGCGCCACCCATAGAGGGCGCACTCTTCCCCAGCATCCCGATTTCAGCGTGGGCCAAAGTGGCCCGCGGGTGGCCAAATCGAGGAGTAGGTGACCCCCACCTCCGCAGCTGTGCACTGGTGCCATGAGAGGGCTGTGGGAAGCCCAGCTAGTGAGGCTAACCCCAGCCTGATGTTATTTGGAGGCGTGCCATGCAGGCACGCTCCTCAGATAACGTCATGTAAGAAGGCATGGACTATGGTAATTGCCACGCCCCCACGATAAGGAGTGCAGAGCACTCGGCCGGCACAGGGCGCTATTAGCCCTGGAGCCGGCCCTGACTTACCTCCTCCCCATCAGTGGGGCTACACATGCCTGACCTGAGGTCACGCGTGTGTAAAGCCGCCGGGGAGGTAATGAGAAGGCGTTGGAGGGATCTGCTCGGATCCCTCTTCACATTCCCGGAACTCCTTCCCATAGAAAGGAGTGGGGACCCGAGAACAAGCGCCAACTCGAGATGGCGCTTGTTCTCGCAAGCAATCTCCGACAACTTTAACTTTAATTGAACCCGTTTTTACAGATCCTAACACACAACAGCAAGCACATATCTCACTGATATGTGCAGGGAGAGATTTGCAGAGAAAAAACACTGCAATCTTGGGTGAGTAATCTCATCTTCACTTGCAACTCGGAGGAGATATCTCGATCTGCTTCACCATCAGCCATCTCATTTTCAGGTAAACTCACTTCTTAGTAACTTGAGAGATGAAAAACAGGAAAATCACCCGAAATTCGGCGATGCAAATCGAGATAAAAAAAAACTAAAATCGACCATTCTCGATTCTTAGTAAATTTACCCCATGGAATCTCCCTGATGCACCTTACACCCATTATGAAGCTGTTTTATATATATATATATATATATATATATATATATATATATATGTATATATATATATATATATATATAAAACAGAGATATATACATTCAAATGGGATCAGTAGTATAATTGCAATGCGTTAGGTATAAAGCACAATCATCCCTATGGCGACATGCATTTTCTGAAAAGTGTCAGTGTGTTTTCATCAACAAATAGATCTTACTATTTGCTTTGGGGCTCATTTACATTTGGATGTAAGTGCATTTATGACACGCCTCTCAGATGTAGCCATACACGTCTACTTTACCACCGCGTTCATACAGTAGGTGTTGTTTTCACAATGTCCCTGAAATGCTTTTTCAAAAGTAGGCAAGTATGTGGTAGAGGGACATGTTATGCAAATGGTCAGTGCCTTCATACGATTGCGGTTAGGCCCAGGCATGCCACTGTCCCTATGTCACTACTGGCCAAGTCTCTCCTCCCCTTCCAGCTGGCATTGTCACTCTTTCCCTGTCCATCTCCTCAGCAGTCACAGGAGATATGGCATCAGAGAAAGTGGCTCTTCTGACAGGCATGTCCCAGCTATACTGAGTCTGTATGTATGTATGTAGCATGATTGCCGCCACCTTCACCCCATTTATTGTCCTCCTTCCTGTGTATTCATTCTGTACCTTTCTTTCTCCTCTATTTACTTCTCTATCTCTCTGTTTTCCTCTTGAGTTCACTCTTTCCAAACATCTCCCGTCTTCACTCTGCCATCATCTCTCTTCATACCCCCTTACTCTGCGTATTTCTGTCCAATTTTTCCTTCTATTCTTTATATCTGTGATTTCCCTTCTTGGCTCAGATGTGACAGTTCTGCTCTATATATATCCCATAGATATAAATAAATGCAGGCGTGTGTGAGTGAATGTGTGTATATTTAGCCGGATCTCTTGTTGAAATGTAAATGTAAAATAATTATACCACCCAGTGATCTGTAAGTCATGTTTGTGTTTGTGTAAAATCAGTGCTACAAAGCTATAACTGTGAGCAAGTCTGTGTATTGTATATGTATGAGCATACAAAGGTATGTAACAAAATGTACAAGTGAATGTTCCTATTCACTTCTAATATACCATAATTTGCTGTTGCGTTTTCATGTAGCATGTTCTATCATTGACCTAAATTTATTGATAAATGCATTGTCTATATAAAGTATATTTACAGAATTGTAATGCAACATCCAGTTCATCTTCTTACAAGCATATGTGCTTTTACATAAGCTCTATTACATTGCATATGCTTAATATCGTTAATATCTATTATTCTCTCTGTTAAGTTACTATGTATCTGTAGATGTCTTAAGGTGCATACACACGGTCAGATCTGTCAGATGAACGATGAACTACGAACTATTTGAACGATTTTACCAACGATTTCATGAACTACGAACTACGAACGATTTTTGACAGTATTAAAATGATTGAAAATCTGACAAATCTGACTGCAAACACATCAGATGTCAAATATTGTTATCTGACAAACGGGAACACGCATCGTTCATCGTTGCAGGGACACATGTCAGATTTTCTTTCAGATATGAATGATTGAACGATTTTTAAAATCGTTATTGTACAAATCTGAAGGAAAATCTGACCGTGTGTATGCACCATTAAGGTGCCCACACACATAGCGATGTGCTCACGATCAGCCGATGTGTATGATTTCCCTTGAAACTCTCCCCAGCAGCTCTGCACACGATCTGCACTTGATCTGCACACGATTTGGTGTCAAATCTTCATACGATCTCTTTTTACAGTGCATAGTGTCCTAGATTGTCAGATCTGCCCTACTGCATGGCGATGTGCGACAGCGGGGACGCGCATCGCATCGTGATCGTGAGTGGGGACACACGATTTACTCACGATTTGGCCATATTTTACACGATCTGTCATTCCAATGTGTCGGAATCGGCCAGATCGGGTAGAATATCGCTGTGTGTGGCCAGCATTAGACTGTAGCACTGGATTGAAGCTCAGTAGAATAAAGTTTTATATATTGTTCCGCTCACTGAATATTTTTATCCTTCTCTTCTTTCCTGTCTAGTATCCATCTGGCTGTCTCTTGTTGGTTGTCTCTGCGATCAGAATGTCTATCCGTCAGTAGGCACCCTCTTTGTACACGAGCTGAACATCAAGGATTACCAACAACAGTTCCTAAATAAATCTGGTGAGCGAAAGAAACATACATTCTCTGTGAATACAGGGCCTGATTCAGAGCTGCTCGTAAGCGGCTGCTCGTTCGTTCCTACCGATGTTCGCACAACTGCGCATGCGTATGGATTTTAATACGCATGCGCGAACCAGTCAGTGCGGCCGAAAATCGTGTGCTCGCTAAATAGCGAATGCCTGCTATTTTGAGTGACAGAATGAGGCGTTTGTGGGTGGTAATAGGGGAAGGTGCTTGAAAACGGGGAGTGGAGATCCGAACGCAGGCGTGCTTAAAGGTCAAAATGGGCGTTTTAAGGGTGTGCATAATTAACAAAGCAGCGTCATTGACCACGTCACTTGGTTGTTTTATAGTCAGAACTGCTCGCATGATTGTGGTAGGAAAAACCAACCACAAGAATAGCGAGCAGTTCAGACGCCTTTCGATGTACTCGATTAATCTAATAAATAGCGGACATGACGTATGATGCGAGCGGCCAGGGGGCGTTTTCTTCAAAATTACGTTCGCATGTTTTGTTCGCTCATTCAGACATAGAGGCGTGAACCGACCGCAAAGAGCGAACGGTTCATTTAAATAGCCAGCCTCTTTTTCTGAACGAGCGAGCGCAAATAGCGTCCGGCTCTGAATCAGGCCCACAAATTGACTTGCCAGAGGTTGTTGGTGCTGACAAAAGTTTAAGTTAATATGTCACTTTAAAGTAATACTTTCTAATACTGGGTAAAGGCCCCTACACACTACACAATATTGTAAATGATTTAGCTAATTCCAACGCATTGGAACGACAAATTGTTCATATCGTGCAGTGTGTATGCACTACATCATGTAGTGTGGACTCCCGTGGGGTCATCAGCCGCATCGCCTGATCTTTTGTACATGCAGTAAAATCAGGTGGTGGGGCTCACGATCCCATGCAGCAATATGTGGCGGGGGCTGGCATATCGGGCGGTCGGGCACCGGATCGTCCAGTGTGTACGGACCGCCCGATATACCGGCCTGTCGGCGCTGGGGTCGTGCGTCGTATCGCTGGGTACACAGTAGTTTAGTGTGTATCCAGCTTTAGTCCAGCAGAAATGTATAATTTTCCTAGAAATTATTATATCTAATAGCTTTGTCTTTCTCATCAGTCTCCTGCTAAGATGCATGGCTTGCAATTTAAGCAAAAGAGGGAGGAGGAATGTACAGCAGCATTCTACAGGTTTAAGAAACAAGATTTCTTCTGTCATCCCAACATTGCCTGTGTAAAGAAAATTTTGCAAAGACTTCTTTCTGTTTTAATACACAAGAACCAAATCCTTAGCTGATGTTTATTTACCATTGGTGCTTCATGTGTGGATGATGGGTCTACTTTAAAGGATACTTACCTATATCTCTCAACATATTAGCAGCCTGGATTGAGACAGGGAGGCATGTCATGACATAAAGAGGGCGTTTCTGTGTCACAGAAGGGTCTGTTGACATGGTTCAACATGTCAACAGGCACCAATCGACATGGTCAGGCATTGCCAGGAGGATTAGGGTTAGGCTGGGCGGAGTTAGATTAGGCTGTGTGTGTGTTTGTGTGTGTGTGTGTGTGTGTGTGTGTGTGTAAGTGTAGGGTTAGGCTTGGAGGGGGTTAAGGTTAGGCTGCGGGGGAGGAGGGGGTTTAAGGTTAGGCCATAGGGTGAGGATTAAGTGTAGGGATTAGGATTAGGAGAATAATACTTACCAGATAATCTGCTTCTGTGCCGGAACTGCTGTCCATGTGACCACAAAGAAAAAAAAGATACTGGAGCCGCTGCAGCTGCCGTGATCAGGTAAGTGACCGCTGGGCAACCAGAGACGTTTGATCAACATCGGTGCTGGCTCTAGACATTGCGGAGATCAGGGCTAAAGTTTCCTTTGGCGCCCTGAGCTCAGGGAGCGTAGCCTGATTGCGGGGCTTAGCAATGGACTAAAGAAAAGTAAAGACACAAAGAAAATACTAATTGTGACCCTGCGCTGCACAGGAGGGGGCACCAATTGGCAGGGAAGGGCGGGCACCGTTTGGCGGGGAAGGGGGGGCACAGTTTGCCGGGGGTAGGGAGGGCCATATGCCAGGGGGGGAGCGTTGTTTGCCAAGGGTGATCTGTTTGCCTATTCTTTCCTTGTGAAGGCAGGCGGGTCTCTCCTCCTTGCTGCTGTGCCTAGTGATGATTCCGTGTCTGCACGCAGCAAGTCTCGAAGCAGCGTGTCACGCTCCGGCTCTTAAAAAGCACTTTCTTACCTCTCCGGTGTCTATCCAGACTAGTGCATCACTCCAGGCCCGCTCGTGCATCACTCCAGGATAGCACAGAGGTCCGCTCATGCTGCACATCGCTCCAGGCTGGTGCTGAAGTCTGTCTGTGCTGCTCCCATCCGGTCAGTGTCCTGTCACTGAGCATGGAGATGGGTCTCCACAGCCCCATGCTCACAGGGTGTTTTCTCAGCATGATGGCACTCAAGCTGCACTCCAGAGTTCCCTCCTAAACAACAGTATGGGTGCACCTGACGCTTTTCCTCCACTCAGACCACTGCTCCTAGACCAGCTGACACCAGCATCCAATCCCTGGGTATCCTCCCCTATAAATTCCATTTCCTGACTGGCCTCTGCTGCCAGCACAACATTGCTTCTTGCTGAAATTACAGCTCTGTGCTGAGCTCTCAGGTACTGAACGGTCCCTGGGCCTGATTCAGAGCCGGACGCTCTGAACGAGCGCTCGCTCTGAATCAGGGCGTTTTTTTTTTTGGTGCGTCCTCCTGGATGCTCGCATAGCTGTGGGTTACCACCCACAGCTTATGCGAGTGTCCATGATGATGGTCGCGATGGTCAAGACCCTCGCGACCATCGGGCTTGCGACGAGACCCTGCGGTAGGGTCTCGCTGCCGCAAGCCCTGGAGTGATTTTGGCTCTATCAGAGCCAAAATCACTCCCACTGACATCACTAGTGTCAGTGGGGCCGGACCCAGACAGTAGGCGTTCGCCCCCGGCACGCCCACCAAAGGAGGCGTGCTGTCACTCACCATCGACAGCACGCCTCCTTTGGTGCGAGACCCCGAGCGACGGCTTCCCCGTCGCTCGCCGGGTCTCATGCATGCGCACGATGGAGCAGCCTCCATCGTGCGCATGCGCATTTGGGTACCATCGACCCGCTTGCGAGCGTCCTGCGCTCGCGAGCGGGTCTGAATGAGACCCCCAGTCCATTATATCCAGTTCCTATAACCTATATATTCCTATACCATCTTGCACACCAGTCTGGTTTTACTACTGAGACTTGTTCTTACAGCTGCCATCGTTTCCTTCTGATACCTCAAACATTGGTCTTATCCGATGCTTCCAACATTGAAGTCATATCAATTAGGTTCTTCAATTCATCAAAATCAGGCCCTGATTCAGAGCCGGACACTCTGACAGAGCGCTCGCTCTGAATCAGGGCCGGCCTTCTTGTTTTTTAGAGCGGCCTCCTGGCCGCTCGCATAGTTGTGGGTGACCACCCACAGCTATAGTGAGCGGCTAGGAAGATGGTCGCGATGGTCAAGACCACCGCGACCATCGAGCTTGCGAGGAGACCCTTGTGGTAGGGTCTCGTTGCCTCAAGCCCCAGAGAGATTTCGGCTCTCACAGAGCCGAAATCTCTCCCACTGACATCACTCGTGATGTCAGTGGGGCCGCCCCCAAATGGAGGTGTTCACATGGGAACGCCTCCGTTTGGACAGCCACTCCCCCGGCCCGCCCACCAAAGGGGGCGTGCTGTCACTCAACATCGACAGCACGCCCCCTTTGGTACGAGACCCGGAGCGACGGATTGCGCATGTGCACTGGGCCACCATCGACCCGCTTGCGAGCGCATAGCCCAACCAATCAAGTTAATCAATTCAATAATATCGGACTCATATCAATTAAGTTCTTTAATTCTTCAACATCGGTCCCAAACCGATCAAGTTCATCATTTCTTCAACATCGGATTCAAATTCATCAAGTTCTTCAATTCATCAACATCGGTTTCAAACCGATCCAGGTCTCAATCCAGCATCATCGGTCCCAATCCGATTCTGCCCATTCCTTCAGTATACTATATATACAGTTCCATTCCAACCTGCTGTTTAATAAAGACATTCTATTCCTGTCCTTGCCTTCGAGCCCATCATCCACTGCCGTACCTCTGCCTACACATCAATACATAAGGAAGTCCTGGCTCAAGCCACCTAAGTTCCTTCACGCCTCCTCTTCAGCCTTCCATGCCTGTTCAAACCGAAACCAACCTTCAGACGTGACAGTTTGTACTGGCTCCATGGATCCAGCCGAGAATCAGGCACAAGCTGCTGGGTTTACACCTGATCTTGTTGCTCGTCTAGAACACCAAGAAGCGATACAGGGTCAGGTGGTACAGTTCCTCCAAGAACTGACTAACCGGATGGATAACATTCAATTTACTCTTAAAGGCTCAGGAGCTGCCACTTCATTCATTCTGTTTTCTCCAGTTCCAGTTTCCTTAGTGGCATCTGGGATGGAGGTTTGCGCACCTGCATCGACTACAGGGGATTGAATGACATCACCTTAAAAACAGTTATCCTATCCCTCTGTCCCTCTGATCACAGAGCTTTTTGAGTAAGTGGAGCCACCATCTTCACCAAATTAGACTTGCGAGGAGCATATAATCTCATACGAATTTGGGAAGGAGACGAGTGGAAGACCGCATTTAACACCTGCGGTGGTCACTATGAGTACCTTGTTATGCCCTTCGGTCTCAGCAGTGCTTCAGCAGCATTCCAGAACTATGTCAATGACATGTTGTTGTCTATATTGACAATATTCTTATATTCGCCAATGATCTGGAAGAACATCGCCGGCAAGTAAAGGAGATTCTAACATGTCTCTGTTCCAATCATCTCTACTGCAAATTGGAGAAGTGTGTCTTCGAGGTCAAGTCTATTCACTTACTGGGATATATCATTTCAGGTTCTGGTCTCAAAATGGATCCAGAGAAACTCCAACCAATTTAGGAATGGCCGCATCCTAATACTCTCAGGACTGTTCAGTGCTTCATTGGGTTTGCAAACTACTATAGCAAAGTCATA
Source organism: Taudactylus pleione (assembly GCA_031769625.1). Taxonomy (NCBI): domain Eukaryota; kingdom Metazoa; phylum Chordata; class Amphibia; order Anura; family Myobatrachidae; genus Taudactylus; species Taudactylus pleione. Next base: position 5,040,567 of record JAUIMM010000329.1, on the reverse strand, counting down.
AAGAACTTTTCCACCATCATTGCACCTATTACCGTTCTTACCCGGAAAGGTGCCAATCCATCCCGATGAGGAAGCAAAGGAAGCCTTCCAATAAATCAAACAGAAGTTAATTTCAGCTCCTGTTCATCAACCTGATGTCACACAGCCATTTGTCTTGGAAACTGACGCTTCTTCTGTAGGAGTCGGAGCTGTGTTCTCTCAATGTGCTCCTGATGGTCTTCTCCACCTCTGTGGATTTTTCTCCAGAAAATTCACTTTGGCTGAGTGCAACTACTCTATTAGGGATCAAGAACTTCTCGCTATTAAGTTCCATGGAGCAAGAAAATTAGACTACATCTGCTGAGAAGCATCTCATAATTGATCCAGTGGCCTTCTTTGCAGCCATATTAGAATCCTCACCACCTGTTGACTCTTATCAAGCCTGCATTACGCAAGAAAGTGCTACATTTGGCTCATGCTTACCACTTCGCAAGTCATGCAGGCATACAAAAGACCTTCGAGTTCATTTCCAGGTCTCACTGGAGGTCCTCTCTCAAAAAAGACGTCCAAGACTTAATTGCCTCTTGAAACAAGTGAGTCCAGCATAAAGTGCCTCGACAGTCTACAACTGGGCAGTTACTTCCTCTCTTTGTTCCACATCAACCATGGTCACATCTGTCGATGGACTTCATTACTTACCTCCTGGTTTCAAACAAATTCAGCACCATCTAGGTGGTAGTTACCCGGTTCACCAAGATGGCTCACTTCATACCCCTCACTGGTCTTCCATCAGCTCCCAAGTTGGCTCAATTATTCATGCAAGAAATCTTCAGACTCCATGGACTACCTCTGGAAATCATTTCTGACTGGGGAGTGCAGTTTGTCGCCAAGTTTTGGCATTCCTTGTGTTGTTCACTTCAAGTCAAGCTCAATTTCACTACTGCCTACCACCCCCAGTCTAATGGCCAGACGGAAAGAGTCAACCAAGATCTGGAGTTTTCTTTGTTTATATGTATCCTCCTCTCAGGACAACTGGGCTGAATTGCTTCCTTGAGCGAAATTTTATCACAACAATCAGTACCATTATTCATCTGGATCCACGCCCTTTTATGCCACATATGGCCTCCACCCTCGAGTTCCTCAATTTCAGCCTCTTCCTGCTTCACAGGTTCCAGCTGCTGACCGCACTTTGCAGCACTTTTCCAAGATTTGGGAAGAAATCCACTCCTCCCTTGTGAAGGCTTTGAGTGGTACAAGAAGTTCGCTGACAGGAAGAGGACAGCAGTTCCCATTCTCAAGCAAGGAGATCGAGTTTGGCTCTCTACACGAAACCTGCGGTTAAGAGTTCCATCCATGAAATTTGCGCCCCGCTACATTGGGCCTTTAGCTATTGAGCGTGTTATCAACCCAGTTTCATTCAAACTGAAGCTATATAAAAAACTGAGGGTACCAGCAATTCTTCCATATTTCTTTATTGAAACCACTCATACTTAACCAGTTTCATTCAGCACTTCCGAAGGCACCCAAAGTCCAGACTCATCGTGGAACCGAATACGAAGTGGCAAAGATTCTGGATTCTTGAAGCCGTCATGGACGTCTTCAATACCTGATCAACTGGAAGGGCTTCGGTCCAGAAGAACGTTCTTGGACGTTTGCCTCTGATGTCCATGCTCCCCAGTTGATACGAACATTCCATGCCAAGTTTCCACGTAAGTCTAAGAGGTGTCTTGGGCTGGTTTTTAAGGGCCGGAGCATGACAGCACAGGGGATGGGGCACTTCTGTCATGCCCCGCCCCTTAAAAACAACTTTCTTACCTCTTGGGCGTCTGTCCAGGCTAGCGCTGAGGTACGCTCGTGCTGTGCATCCCTCCAGGATAGCACAGAAATCCACTTACACTGCATATCGACACTGCATCCACCTCTGAATTAGGCCCTCATTGCATACTGTACCAACATACCAAAATATAGAAAATAAGAAAATTAGTCAAAATGAATGCATGTTAATGGATCTATATAACGGAATGAACCAGTATCACAAAACACAATTTCTACTAGTAATCTGAAATAAACTAATCAGCCTAGAATAGTTAACTGATCAAACTAAAAATGTACATTTTAATTTTGGATGTGATAAATATTTTACGCCTAAATTTGGAACATGAAAATTTTAATTTTCACGCAAATAGTAAGAAGCTTAATCTGGGAAATGGGTTCCGCTAAGATCCCATCCCGGCGAAGAGATGGAAGCAGAGTGACAGTAATGCTATTGCTTTGCTTCCTGGTTGCAGTCCTCTGTGCGTACTGTGCATGTGCGGCCGTCGGCCAGTGCAAGCATCAGTGAGGGCACATGGAAATGGATCCAGAGGCTTCCTCTGTGAAAAAATTCCTGATACAGTAGCACATAGCTTACTATATGCGAACACCATCTAAAGATGGCGTTAGCTTTTGGGGCCAAGCACCGGAATGCTTTACATTCTAGAGCTTGATAAATCCGACTGAACAGGTATGTCTGGAGGGGGTTGGGTATGTAATCCCGGCGGCAGCATAGCTGCCGGGTGAAATGCTGATGCCAAACGACCAAAGAGTCAGAATCCCAACATCTAAGGTAAGTACCCTATCCCTACCCCTCTCCCCCCCCTAACCCTCCTTTAGGGGTGCCTAACCCTCCCTTAGGGGTGCCTAACCCTAACACTCCTGGGGTGGTGCCTAACCCTAAGTCCCCCCAGGGGTGCCTAAACCTAACCCCCCCTGCTTGCACCCTAAACCTAACCCTCCCTGGGGGGTGCCTAACCCTAACCTACCACCCGGGGGTGCCTAACCCTTTCGACGCTGGCATTAAGTTAGACGGCTTCCAGGGGTGTCTATATTATAACTACATCCCGTCTGGAGAATATTTGCGGGTTACCCCCCAAAAACTGATGTTTTCAGGGGATATCCTGCAAATAATATTTCTAAAGAAAGTATTCAATTGGTCCACAGATATGTAGAGCACTACAACATCAGTTTCATCCGTAAAACATGCAACAGGCGCCATCTGCTGTACAGGGCAGGAATAAAGCGGGCCATAGACTGCTCAATATTGCAGTCAATTAGCAGACAGGGACAATGGTAGGATCGACTGCATGAATTAGAGTGCCTTCATACATTGCAAGATATATGGAGGTGATCTCTATTCACTGCCTGGAGTTGACTGAAGGACAGTCGGGAGGATTGGACAGTTTTGATAAGCAAGCAAAACGATCCTGACAGTTTTTCAGCCATTTTCAGGCTGTGAATGATTATCATTTCATCAGTTGATCTGAACAATTATTGTTCAGTCAATGGCCAGCTTAAGAGTGGAAAAACGGTTAAGAAGTATACAAGAAATTTCTTCCAACCAACCACAAATATGATTCACCGATTCTGGGTGTCTGCCCATCTCCTTAACTACTGTCTGTACCATTGGGGGCAAACACAGGATTTCTAGAGGGGGGTTTCCAAATGCTTAATTTTAGAGCAAGTGTGGTCAATCCATGAAGAGGATATAATTAGCACTTAACCAGCTATAATATACATCATACAAAGTACAGTATAGTGCATGTAATAATTCTTACATATACAGGACCAGTGATAACAGTAGTGTCGAAACTAGATTATTGGCTGAGACAAAATCAGTTTAAAATTGAATCGCAGTGACACCATCTTGCGACTGGCCGCAAGACGCCATTTTGCGAGATGGCCGCCTAAGCGCCATTTTAGATAAACTCACACTTTAGTACATGTGGCGATAATACTATTAGCAAGTTACAGCGATTCACCAGAAGCCTATTTCATAACTTTACGTATTATAAAGAATATATTTCAGAAATGACTTTACAGTATGCCAAAATTGATTGCATTAGCTGAATAAAGCAAATGACTACGTGACAACTAGCTTGTGTAGATAAGCTTCCTGGACAGTGTCTGCTCTCACTACAGGTGGTCTGGCTCGAATGCACACCTTACATTAGCAGGCTTCCTGCAATGACATGATTTCAAAGACTAGAGTGTCATCTTAGGTCTGTCTCTTGTAGCTGGGCTATTTGCATTTCACACAAGAGACTTGGAGAATAAATAATTTTTTCTTTTGAAGCCTGGGACAGGTGGGGGGGACTGCTGACAGAGTGGGCATGTGGAACTATCTGGCTCAGCATGTCACACTGTTAAGATGTTCACTTAGTGAGAGTTAAGTGCACCCTTCCTCATACACACATTAATACGTCTTTATATTAAACCCCGAATACTCACACATTACATATTCACACATAAGCTTTAAAGTATATGATTTAAGTTGGTTCAGTTAGTTTAAATGCTGAGAAATAAAGATATTTGATAACTAAGGTTTTATACATGTTAAGACAGCCATGTTTGGTTTTGTATTGATGCGTACTCTTTCCACAGTATTCCGGCGTAATCGGTGGGGAGATCGCATCATGCATTCTCGAGTTATGGATCGCAGAGACTTCAAACAACAAAATGTATATTTTATGAACAACTGTTAGGTTGACTGTTAGGGGGCGGGTGGGCAGAGACCCCTAGTTGTTGGAGGCTGGGTTGAGTCTATTTGAAGCAGCCTGTTAAACGCTCTGTAACAGATGGTTCCCCATGGGAAGCAATGGCATAAGCAAGAAACTTCTCTATTGTCCTGTCTATTCTGGGGGGGTATAAACATGTGTGCTCAAACACTGGGTCTGTAGTCTTCTTGCTGAATGCTAATAGACAGAGGTTTTTCTTTCTGAATGCCGGGATCTGGTCCAGAGCGCATATGTATGTATACTGTATTTGGGGTCTGTATAATTCCTTTGTGCTAAATTGTACACAGATCATAGCGAGTAACTGACTGTACTTTTACTTGAATAATACTTTGTGCTTCGGAACCACATGTTCTGAGTCTGGAGTCTCTATTTATTGTATGACTGCGTACGCTAATTAGCGTCATCCTTAGAGGTTTATAGGAAGGATTTTAGAAGGTACAGGCAGGGGTATATAGAGGTTCATTTTAATATCGTCAGATGGGGGCTCGTCGAGTGAAGTCACTTACCTACTCACACGGCACATACGGCTATCGATATCTCAGCAAAGGGTGGAGTGGCCACATACAGGGTTTTCCTGTAACCGCTTTATGCTGAAAAATCGCTATCGGTTTTCGTGTAAGCAAAGGAAGCTTACTAGATTCCAGGGACAAGAAAGGAAAAAGTTTGTTTTCCTTTGTTGATAGAACCTAACGTTTAAAAGGGGTGCCGCAGTATTGAAAACGCAGCTGAGTCGCAGCTTTGCGCACAGCAAAGATGCACTTTTGTGTAATCAGTTAAAAAGTCATTATATGGTTGTGTGGTAGTCGCAGTATTGTGTATGCGCCTGGTCGCACAATAGCGTATACACACTTCCGGTTCTGCTGCCACGTGTTTTAACAAAGCCATTGAGGTTTACTTTTTTTTCCAATTGTTACCAATATCTGGGTTAACGTTTATTTTTCTGCGCAGGAAAAAAGTGTGTAACAGTGAATATTTGTTGAACAAAGTTAAGGGTACCATATGACCTTTAAGGGCTAGGTGCAAGGGTTAGTCTAGCCGCTCGGTAAGTAGCTTTACCGTTCTATACACAGTAGCAGGTGTACATGTTGTCTTTGTTGTAGAGAGGTGTGTGAGAGTAGCCAACATATAAACTCTCATAGGTGTGGAAGTTGCCTTACTAAATCTTATCCGGGTGTGGAAGTTGCCTTTTTCAAATCTTATCCAGGTGTGGAAGTTGCCTTACTAAATCTTATCCAGGTGTGTGGGTGCCGCCGACTTAAATCGTCCAGAGGTAAGTGAAAGTATCTTGATTGTCTTTCACCAGTTTAAATCTTTATTGAAAAGCATAGGAGTTGTCTCAGAATGGGAGCCGCGCAAACAGTAGAGATGTTAGACAATGATGTGCTGCTAATGGAGGCGCCGATCGGATTGGTCCGTCGTATCATGCATACTAAGTACGGTACTTATGCAATAAGGTATTGTGATCTATGGTTTAATATGATGAGGAAGAGTGTTAGACCGTTTCCCAGAATTGGTAGTTTTGATAAAAATGTGTTAGACAATGTCCGGGATCACATCAGTTTGATGCGCTCCCGAGAGAAAAAGGTTAAATATTTTGAATGTTTAAAATTGTGGCAGCATGAAGGGGATGCGTGGCTTAAAAATGTTCAAACGACGCAAACTAGCGTCGTGAGCACATTGCCAGAAAATACATCCGCGGTGCTAAATTGCAATACGGGCGAGCCGCAAAATGGCGTGCCCGTGCGGCAAGGTAGCGTTGTGGAGAGTATTGCCAGCTGTTCACGCTCACCTCCCCCACCTTATGTGGATGGAGGTGCAAGTACAGTTACCAAAAATACCCATAAAAATGTAACAAGCAACTTGTACCCTCTCTTAAGCAATTATAAAGAAAATGTTCATGATGCGGATGATGAGCCTATTGTAATGTCTGCCATTTCCCATGCTGTGCAGATGATAGATGCTGCATCACCACAATCACGAGTGGTGCCGCCATCTCCATCGGTAACTGCAAGGGAAGTGTTAATGCCCTCTGCACCCGTAGAGGAAGTTGTTCATACCATACGTAGCAGCAGCAGACTAAACCCCCAGCCAGGTAATCAGGTCAAAGGTAGCAGCGCTACCGGTCTGTATGCCATTCGGACAATAACTTCCAAATGGATATGCAGATGCAAACGGTATAGTGCCCACGAGGGAAGTAGTAATGCATTGTCCTTGGACAAGAGCAGAACTAAATTCCATCATAAATGATTCCCCCGATCCCAAAAAGGAATTAGCCAAATGTCAAAGAATTTTGAGAAATTTGGGTAGTTCACATGAACCCACTAATAAAGATTGGCGTGTGGTGTTAAGGGCCTGTCTGCCACGCAATACCGACGTGACAAAATTTATCACGGATTGAGTATTGGATGGTTACGTTCCCTTAACAGACCAAGTAAACCAAGGTAACATTTTCCGCATTGTAACTCAATTGGGTTTATATTTTCCAGTAGTAGTTAACTGGAACAAAATTTTCACCATTAAGCAGAAGGAGAGTGAAACTGCAGAAGATTATTGCGATCGGGCTCTGCAGGCTATCACCCAGTACACTGGGATAGAGGATATTAAAGATAGCACTCACCACCGGGTGAGTCACAGTACTTGTGAACGGTCTGAAAGAGAGTTTAAAAACTCGGGTTCAGACCTCATAGCCTGGCTGGCGGGGACTAACAATAGATACCCTCATAGAAACCGCCATTGAACATGATAAAAACATCTCCAAGAAGAGAGAAGCCGAGAGCGAAAAACTAATGGCTGTCAGTATACAAGCTCTGGAGGGAATGACGGTAACATCACAGCCAACAGACACACTTGCACTTGCACACACACTCACTTCTGAACAAGTATGTGCTCTCACTAACCTCACGCAACAACACAACTCTATCCCACTAACCCGATGCAACTACAGGTCCCAGGCTACCCACCAACTTCTTATCCCCCGCAATACCCTTACCCTCCCTATCCTTACCCATATCCACCACCTTTACCCTCTGCGCAAACCTCACAACACCACATGTCTTCACCCGATACACAAACATGTTTTAACTGTAAACAAACAGGACACTTAAGTAGAAACTGTACAGTAAAAAGAGTAGGGACCCCACATCAGGGAAGATCTGGATATTCCCATAAGGGATATGCACAAAGGCCAGCAAATGTTCAGCAGGTACCAGCTCCAATTGTAGCCGTAAATGCTTTATTGGAGCATGGTAGCCAACGCTAGGGGTCAGGTCATACCTGTAGTCTACAGATAGTCAGGTTAACGGGAAGTACTAGGGAAGAACTGGTCATGATGGTTGATGTAGCTGGTACTGAATATCCTTTTCTTGTAGACACAGGGGTGACCAGGTCAGTGATAAAATCTCCCGTTAATTTGCAGGTGACCAACGAGACAGTACCAACAATGGGTGTAACAGGTAAAGTGGAACATTATCCTTTACCAAAGTCCACAGAGGTTACTATTGGGCCGTTGCATACCAGGCATTCTTTTCTCCTGGCTGCTGCGGCTCCTACTAACCTACTGGGCAGAAACTTGTTATGTAAGATGGGATGTGTTATATATTGCACCCCTGATGGTGTATTTTTAGATATCCCAGAGAGAATGGTATACGAGGTGCGGGATATGTTAGATACTCCTCAAAGGATAATGTATCACTCTACAGTTTTAAATGAAACTCCATCACAGGTAGATGAAATGTTGTCCCTAATTCCAGATTCCCTTTGAACTAAAGATGGACAGGACACTGGATTAATGGCAAATGTAAGTCCCGTAATGGTAAATTTAAAAAGCGGTAGGCAAGCTCCAAAAATTCCCCAGTACCCACTAAAACAGGAGGTAGAATTTTTCCAATAATTGAGCTATTATTGCAACAGGGAATTTTAGTTCGTACAGCTAGTGTAGCCAACAGTCCCATTTTCCCGGTGAAGAAGAATGGTGGGAGGGGTTATAGGCTGGTACAAGACCTTAGAGGTGTTAATAAGGTAGTAGAGAGCCAATTCCCTGTAGTGCCAAATCCAGCTGTCATTTTGATGCAGATCCCACCAAATGCAACCCATTTCACTGTCATTGACCTCTGTTCTGCTTTCTTCTCTGTGCCTCTCCATCCTGACTGTCAGTATCTATTCGCATTTACATACAGAGGTTTATAATACACATGGACACGGTTACACCAAGGTTTCATAGACAGCCCCAGTATCTTCTCCCAGGCATTGCACAACTGTTTGCAATCTTTTCAACCTGCCAATGGATCTGTTCTAATTCAATATGTGGAAGATTTATTGCTATGTTCTGACTCGTTTATGTCATGTTTGAGTGATACTAAACTTTTGTTACTTCATCTCTCACAAACAGGACACAAGGTGGCTAAGGACAAACTACAGCCGTGCCAATCCAGAGTAAAATATTTGGGACACTGCCTAACCCAGGGGTTACGACACCTTACAACAGATAGAATCCAGGCCATACAAAACATGACACTGCCGCAGAATCAACAGCAAATTAGTACCTTCTTGGGAATGTGTGGATACTGTAGAATGTGGATACCAGGTTTTTCTATTTTGGCCTTACCTTGACAGGAATTAGTCTCTTCCACAAAACCCAATCGTGTCATACCACAGAGGTATCAGAGCAGGCTTTCCTTAATCTTAAGGATAGTCTGATGAAAGCTCCTGCTTGGGAATATCCAATTATGAAAAACCTTTTGATTTGTATTGTACGGAAGCCGATGGTTGTGCTGCAGGTGTCTTTACACAAAAACATGGTGATGCCAGTAGGCCCGTAGCATACTACAGTGCCCAATTGGACACTGTGGCAAGATCACTCCCCACCTGTTTGAGAAGTGTAGCAGCTACCGCTTTATTGGTGAGTAAAAGTGAGGATGTAGTATTGGGCCATGATATGATTGTCTACACTCCCCATGCTGTATCTGCTCTGTTGAACTCAGCTCAAACCAGACACGTCTCCTCGGCTAGGTTCACCAAATGGGAACTAGCTCTAATCGCTCCTGCAAATATTACTGTTAAACGTTGCAGTACACTGAATCCAGCAACATACCTACCATATGTACAACATGATATACAAAGGGTGGCAGGAGAGGAGTTGCTGGCGGGAGGTGAGTTCGGCAGACATAATGATACGCACGATTGTATGACATATCTGAATCAGACCTTTACTGCTAGACCTGACATACATGACACACCTTTAGAGAATGTGGATGTAACTTTTTATATGGATGGGAGTTGTCATAGACAAACAGACACAGGTGAATTATGTACAGGTTATGCTGTTGTAAATGACACAGACATCATAGAAGCTAAACCTCTTGGTCCTCCTCACTCAGCCCAGGTGGCAGAGTTAGTAGCACTGACTAGAGCATGTGAACTGGCAGCAGGAAAATCTGCTAACATTTACACTGACTCGAGGTATGCGTTCGGGGTGGTACACGATTTTGGGGCTCTATGGCATCTGAGAAATTTTATGACAGCAGCAGGCACACCAGTTGCACATTCCTGACACATAAAATATCTTTTAGAAGCAATCCAACTGCCCAAAGCGATGGCAGTAATTAAATGCAAAGCCCATACGTGTGAGGATGACCCGGTGTCACTGGGCAACAACAGAGCTGATGAAGCTGCAAAATGGGCAGCAGGGTTAAAAATGTTTTCTCCAACTGAAACAATTATGTCATTTCAAACAATTGATATGCTGAAATTAATTGAGATGCAAAATTTGTGTTCAATTCTGGAAAAATCCATTTGGAAGTCCAAGGGATGTGGGCAAGAGTCCTCTGGGCTCTGGAGGGACGGACATGGTAAGCCAGTAGCCCCCAAGGCATATTACCCCAGCCTGGCTGAGGCAGCACACGGCCTGACTCATCTGGGTAAACAGGGTATGTGCAAGTTGGTGAGGGCATACTGGTGCGCACCAGGTTTTTCTTCACAAGCAGAAAAGATAGCAATGTCCTGTCTGGCCTGCTTGAGAAAGAACATAGGGAAAGTGATCCCTACCGAACCGTCCCACATTCCACCGACTGATTGACCTTTCCAGGTGATACAAATTGATTTCATCCAATTACCACCCTGCAGGAACCTTAAGTATGTATTAGTGTGCACAGACGTATTTTCTAACTGGGTTGAGGCCTACCCAGCGGCCACTAATACTGCTGCATTCACTGCCAAGAAAATAGTTCAGGAATTTGTATGCAGGTACGGTATCCCTAAAATGATCGAGAGTGATAGGGGTACCCATTTCACAGGTGATGTTTTTCAAAATATGTGTAAGCTGATGGGTATTAATAGCCGACTTCATACCCCCTACCGACCGCAAGCCAGTGCCAAGGTAGAGAGGATGAACGGGACTATTAAAAATAAGCTAAGTAAAATCATGGCAGAGACTGGACTAGGATGGCCAGAAGCATTACCTTTGGTCCTACATAGCATAAGGACCACTCCTAGACCTCCACTGAATCTGTCCCCATTTGAAATATTGTTCGGTAGACAACCTCATTTGATTATCAGTCCACACGAAGACCTGAAGGGTAACAACGAGGTAACTGTAAAGTATCTTATATCAATGAGAAAGCAGTTAAAGCAACAGCAGCAGAAACTGAAATTGTTGTCTAATGATATGCCTGAAACTAACTGTCATGATGTTGAACCAGGAGAATATGTAATGATCAGAAATTTCTTGCGTTCAGGTTGTTTGACTGATCGGTGGGAGGGTCCATACCAGGTGCTGCTGACGAGTACTACATCTTTGAAGGTGGCCGAGAGAGATAGCTGGGTCCATTCCACTCACTGCAAAAAGGTCAATCAACCGGTGGAGAAACAAGTCGGAGACAAAGCTGATAGCGTGGACCTGTCAATCGCGAGCTTGTTCCGGGAGGATTGAACAGGTTGTAGTGAGATACCTGAACTGAGAGAAATTTGCAGATCTTGTTGTGACAATGGACAGGCCTGCTGTGTTCATTTTCATATTCTCTTTTAGATTGTTCACCATCCTGGTCAGTTCGGGGATATCCAGTGTCTGTGATGGGGGACCGATTGAGGAAATGGGAGCTGATGGCAGTGCTGATGGAGTGGAGTCAGGAGGAGTGCAATGCCAATCAGGGGAGTGTCTGACCAATCTTAGTACTGTTATCGTTAAGAGAGCTGTCATTCTGGATACTCGGGGAAGTTGTGGAGGTTTATCGTCTGAAGATTCCTGTATTTGTGAGCTTTGTGGGTCCCTAGTTGATGAGAACTGTATCCAACGGTGCCAACCTAAATATAATCCGTACTGGGGTGGGTATCCTCTAGAGGATTATCATAGTATGGTAGCCAAAGTGTTAAATCAAACTGATTGCTGGGTGTGTTCACATGTGCCACAGGGACAGCATAACGTAGGGTTGGTGCCATTTCCGCTGAATATCACGGAAATTTTAGAATTGCAAAAAGGGAAAACATTGGACGGAAAATTTCTCTCATCCAAACCACCTCATTTCAAACTCCATCAATTCCATGTAGATAGATCACTTTTGTGCTTAAACATAACCAACCCCAATAGACCCGGAAGTTGGGAAGTGACGGGGAATAATCAGACGATGACCTTCTCACAAAGAGCTGATAATGAGTCCATAAACCATGATCTGTTACGCTCCATTAAGTCTGGTGGGAAACATTTTAGGTATCGGTATACATTGAGTTCCACCAAAGAAATTATTGGTAAGGTGCCAAATGGTTACTGTGCTAAAATAATACAGCCAGAACGCATGTACCAGATGGAAGAACCAGAAATAGGATTGTTTGCAAGGGAAATGTGTTTAATGATAATGATGCATACCATTCCTTATGTTCTCCCTGATAATGTATATTTCATCTGTGGAAGAAAAGCGTATAAATGGCTCTCCCCGATTTCCGAAGGTTTGTGTTACCTGGGAAGAGTAGTCCCCGAAGTTATGACCCTCACACATGTTGAAATGCTTGGTATACATAAAAACACACCATCACCATATCTTCACACACAATATGAGCACAGAGGCAAAAGAAATATGGTACCTGGTGACGTACATAAAGCCACTCAGTTAATCAGTGAGACAACTGGCTTTCAATTTCTAGTCGCATTGGATCCCACCAGGATCGCTCGGGGTACATTAAATTTTAGATATATACAGGAACTTGCTAAATTGATAGATAATATCACCGAGATGTACGATGACACATTCAGGTATACAGGGAGAGAATTGCAAGCGTACAAGAAAGAACTGGTGCAACACAGGCTAGTGTTGAATTATTTAACTGCTGTTACTGGAGGGTATTGCGTAACATTAGCCACCCAATTTGGAGTAAAATGTTGCACCTATGTCACCAATGATACCAGCGACCCTAAGGAGGTGATAGACCGGAAGATGGATGAAATTCTGCAGCGAAAGTGGGAATTTCGTAAGAACCATAACGCTTCAGTGGCTGAAGTAGGGGAGAAGATAGATGGATGGGTTTCATAGCTGAACCCAGTGAAATGGTTCTCAGGTCTAGGGGAATGGGTCCAGGAAGTGATCGCCAGCATAGGCAAATTCTTAATCCTTATACTGATTGTCATCATAATAATTGGCATATGCGTCCGGTGTGTTCCTATTGTGTTGAAGTGTGGAAAATGTAAAAATAGAGTAAAACAAAAGAATGAAATTATGATAGTGGCCAGTATGAATACCGAGGTAAATACAGAACTGCATTACAACCCTGAGCTAGGAAATACCATCATTTAATGTATTATATTTAGCCATGCATAGAATGTATTATTGAAATGTTATTTTTAAAACACCTCAGATAATGTAAAGTCCCCTTCAAGACTGCTTTTATAAGACTGGTGCATACCCACACCTTACACATGATCTTCCAAGATCCGCGGTGTGCGTATAATAGTAGTTTTATGTCCCCACTTAGAGACACATTATTGATGGATTAAGAACCACCTTGTGCCATCCCATAATAACACTAAATAATATTTAAATGTAAGCCTAAATTACATTTTAAGATCAGATTGTGATAGCATGTTGTTCGCTATCAAAGGGTGGACTGTTGAAACTAGATTATTGGCTGAGACAAGATCAGTTTAAAATTGAAGCGCAGCGACACCATCTTGCGACTGGCTGCAAGACACCAGTTTGCGAGATGGCCGCCTTAGCGCCATTTTAGATAAACTCACACTTTAGTACATGTGGCGATAATACTATTAGCAAGTTACGGTGATTCACCAGAAGCCTATTTCATGACTTTACGTATTATAAAAGATATATTTCAGAAATGACTTTACAGTATGCCAAAATTGATTGCATTAGCTGAATAAAGCAAATGACTACGTGACAACTAGCTTGTGTAGATAAGCTTCCTGGACAGTGTCTGCTCTCACTACAGGTGGTCTGGCTCGAATACACACCTTACATTAGCAGGCTTCCTGCAATGACATGATTTCAAAGACTAGAGTGTCATCTTAGGTCTGTCTCTTGTAGCTGGGCTATTGCATTTCACACAAGAGACTGGGAGAATAAAGAGTTTTTTCTTTTGAAGTCTGGGACAGGTGGGCGGGACTGCTGACAGAGTGGACATGTGGAACTATCTGGCTCAGCATGTCACACTGTTAAGATGTTCTCTTAGTGAGAGTTAAGTGCACCCTTCCTCATACACACATTAATACGTCTTTATATCAAACCCCGAATACTCACACATTACATATTCACACATAAGGTTTAATAAGCTTTAAAGTATATGATTTAAGTTGGTTCAGTTAGTTTAAATGCTGAGAAATAAAGATATTTGATAACTAAGGTTTTATACATGTTAAGACAGCCGTGTTGGTTTTGTATTGATGCGTACTCTTTCCACAGTATTCCGGTGTAATCGGTGGGGCGATCGCATCATGCATTCTCGAGTTATGGATCGCAGAGACTTCAAACAACAAAATGTATATTTTATGAACAACTGTTAGGATGACTGTTAGGGGGCGGGTGGGCAGAGACCCCTAGTTGTTGGAGGCTGGGTTGAGTCTATTTGAAGCAGCCTGTTAAACGCTCTGTAACAGATGGTTCCCCCATGGGAACCAATGGCATAAGCAAGAAACTTCTCTATTGTCCTGTCTATTCTGGGGGGGTATAAACATGTGTGCTCAAACACTGGGTCTGTAGTCTTCTTGCTGAATGCTGATAGACAGAGGTTTTTCTTTCTGAATGCCGGGATCTGGTCCAGAGCGCATTCGTATGTATACTGTACTTGGGGTTTGTATAATTCCTTTGCGCTAAATTGTACACAGATCATAGCGTGTAACTGACTGTACTTTTACTTGAATAATACTTTGTGCTTCGGAACCACATGTTTTGAGTCTGGAGTCTCTATTTATTGTATGACTGCGTATGCAAATTAGCGTCATCCTTAGAGGTTTATAGGAAGGATTTTAGAAGGTACAGGCAGGGGTATATAGAGGTTCATTTTAATATTGTCAGAAGGTATGCCATTATATGCAGAAGTAGCGCTACCCCGCCTGAGCTGAGTGTTTTTATT
Source organism: Taudactylus pleione (assembly GCA_031769625.1). Classification (NCBI taxonomy): domain Eukaryota; kingdom Metazoa; phylum Chordata; class Amphibia; order Anura; family Myobatrachidae; genus Taudactylus; species Taudactylus pleione. Next base: position 5,025,469 of record JAUIMM010000329.1, on the reverse strand, counting down.
TCAGATGTGGGCTCCATTCCAGATGGATGGGAGTAAGTTCTGGGGAGCAGCAAAAGAACCTAGCACTGCCCTGGACATATATGTACACACTGGTCTCCTTATGCACTGGATAGTGTATTATTATACAGTATTAATAACTGACCCTATAGATGGTCTATATTAGTGCATCCCTAACAGTGCATGTTTTCCAGTGGTCCACAAGTGTATTTATTACTGGATCACACATTTTAAAAGATCAAGAGATGGTGCTAATTATTTCATTTGTGACACTGAGAAGGTCTTAAAAAGATGCACCTTTAGTATTATATGCTATTTATATGCTATTTCTATTGTAGTCATCATGGTGTGGGCTGAGGAGGGGGGTTTCCAGGCAACCAGAATCCCCACCTGCTTTTGTCTATGGACATTTAATGCATTTCTGTTGGTTTTCCAAATCAATTCTGGAACGTTGTGTGAAGTGCCCTCTCCATTAATACAGTCTCTCTTTGCTTTTCATTGTTTGCTGTCCCTATCAAATATGTTTTAATGCTTCAATACTCAGCATTAAAAAGTTACCTGTTCAATGTAACAGTTCAATGTTCGCATCGCACTGAAGTTGGATATCATTACCATGAAAATACCAGCACATATATATAAATGAGAAGAATTTTAGCTAATGTAAATGTAAAATAGTAAAATACATAATATATCTGTACTGTCTAGTTGGCTAACGTACCTATTTCAATCCTATCTTTTCTGTTTCCAGGTAATGTCCGTACTCACCCATTTTCCTTTCATGCTAATTTGGAAGGGTTCCCAGACCTGCCACAATGGTTGCGTTATACCCAGCGCTCTCCCTGGCACAGTGCTTATCTGTATGGATCTCCGATCAAGCCAGGGAAAGAACTCATAGAAGTAAAATAATTATACTTTGGAATGCTGACATATTGCATATTTACTGGTCAGTCTAATATATTGCCCAATTCTTCATATTTAGGTAACTGTGTATAACAGGCACACATTTGAAATTTTTCAAGAAAAGATCATTTTCCACATTCGTTCTGCAGCTGGTAAGTGATTCCAGCTCTTAGCTGAATAGTAAATAATGGTGCATGTATAAAGGGGATGCGGTCAAAAGGCAGACGCCTGGAAGCCATCTGACTAAATTTTCGGCGTCTAAATCCCGATGCGGGACTGAAGGCAGGCGTCGAAATCCCTATGCCTGCTTAGATCCCGACTCCAGAATCTAGGCAGATGGCTTCCCGAACAAAGGTAAGCCGGGCACTGTTAGCGCTTAGCTGCAGGGGAGGAGGATTAGGTTTAGGCACCTCCGGGGGGACTTAGGGTTAGGCACCACCCCGGGAGGGTTAGGTTTAGGGTGCGCGGAGGGTTGGTTAGGGTTAGGCACCACCGAGGGGAGGTTGGGGTTAGGCACCACCCTGGGAGGGTCAGGTTTAGGGTGCGGGGAGTGGGGGGTTTGTGTTAGGCACCACCGAGGGGAGGTTGGGGTTAGGCACCACCCTGGGAGGGTCAGGTTTAGGGTGCGGGGAGTGGGGGGTTTGTGTTAGGCACCACCGAGGGGAGGTTGGGGTTAGGCACCACCCCGGGAGGTTTAGGTTTAGGGTGTGGGGAGGGGGGGTTGGGTTTAGACACCCCTGGGGGGAGTTTAGGGTTAGGCACCACCGGGGGGAGGTTAGAGGGGGGGGGAGAGGGGAAGGTTAGGGTACTTTCTAGCCCTAGACGGGATCTTCAACTTTCAGACTTGCGGCATCGGTATGTAGTCAGACGGCTTCCCGGCCGTCGGCATTTCATACCCAACCCGTATAAAGTACCAGAGCCTCAGAAGTGCGATCACACTAATCAAGTGACAAATAGCAATGAGAGGCAGCACTAACATTTTCTTTTAAAAGTGGACATTTCTGCAAAAAACATTGTTGTATTGCCCTTATTGTGGCTCTGTCTTGATAAAGAGCCCTTCCTTTGGCCCAAAATGTTGTTCAATGTTATATATTCCTTCATCGGTGATGGCAAGGAGAGAATGTGCTTGCATTAATGACTGCTTGCCAGTCATGTTGCTGCTGCCAATTTCTTTGCTACTTATTGCTCTCAACTAAACCCATATCCTGGGCTGAGTGTTATTATTAGAGGAATGCTCTCACATGGAATTATTAAAATGGCAATAATTGTAAATGCAAAGAAATCCTGATTTAGCATTATTTCTATTGTCGTTTTAAATCTATCTGTCAAATGATTGTTGGCTTTGACAACCACTGCTTAGTATATATAACCCCAAACACTACTCAGATTCCCAAATTCTGTGCTACTTTCAGTATTGATCATTGACTTGGTCTAGATTTGTGGAATGGGTTTTTCCTTTAAATACATGTGATAGTTTTATTCTACTGTTTTGCTCATTTATGCTTTCCTTTTGTTAGTTTCCCAATATTTGCCACCATTTCATGTCCATCATGTCAGATTTCCAGCCTGTATGACCCTTCAGACATCTGTTCTTGGGACTTCATCATGTTTTTTTTATTTATCTCATCTTACCTTTTCTCTGATCAAATCAAGTTATTTATTTCTCCAATATTAATAATTTGTTCATCTTCATTATCAACTTCTAGATGTGCCACCCCTGTATCAGGCTGAATTCATGATTCAGAATATGGACGTGGAAGAGATGCTCCTACCGGAAGCCCAGCACAATTTTGAGATCCCCCTACAGGATGTTTGGAATACAGAGAGACTCACTGTCATTAACATAACATCAGCGCTGGACAAGGGTGGGAGAATCCCACTTCCACTGCCAGGACATAAAGAGGGGTATTTGTACACAGCATCCTTATCTTTTTTTCCTGTGCCCCTTTTAAACAACTACATACCACTGCCCTATGCCCCTGCCAATCTATTATACTTACAAAGGTCAGGCAAGTTGGCACACTAAACGGCTCTTAACACTATGGACCTCATTCAGAGGCGGTCGTTAGATGCAAGCGGTCGCACAGAATCAGGGCGGCCGCTTGCATCCTGAACGGCCGCCTCCTTGTCGATCGTTAAGCTGTGGGTTACCACCCACAGCTTAACGACCGACCAGGTTGATGGTCGCGATGGTGATCACCATCGCGACCATCTGGGCTTATGACCAGACCCTAGGGTAGGGTCTGGGCACTCGTAAGCCCCAGGGAGCTTTCATGCACTGATGGAGCAGAAAGTTCCCCACTGACATCACTGATGATGTCAGTGCGGCCGCCCACAAAACGGTAGGCGTTCGTAAAGGAACGCCTCCGTTTTGGAAACCACCCCCCCTGGCCCGCCTACCAAACGGGGGCAGCTGTCGATCAACATCGACAGCTGCCCCTTTGGTAATGAGCTCCGGAGCGACAGAGTTTCTCTGTCGCTCCGGGGCTTGCGCACGCGCAGTGCGTCCGCTGCGCGTGCGCAGGCCAAACCATCGAGTCGGTTACGAGCGAATCGGCTTGAGTTTGCATACTCAAACATTGTGAACACATAATTGATTAGTCTAGCTCTATTGCGTTTAATTAATATAACGTGAGCAAATACAAAGAATGTTGCACATTTTTGGACCAATTCGTTAAACTGCTCTGAGAATCCAGTTTGAGCATCCCTGCACAAAACACTTTTCCATGTCCTGGAAGTATTCCACTTAATTAACATGCTAAAAAAAAATAAACTATATGACTGACAATAAGGAAATCTAAAATGTTCAAACACATCTATACTGACATAATACATAAGTGATGTTAATAAATTCAGGGCTGATTGAGGTCTGTGGGGTCCCCTGGGCAACAAACATGTGGGGGCCCCTATTAAATTTTGACGAACTAGGGGTATACCAATGGGGACCTTATGCAGAGCCCACAGTAGTGTCAGTGCCCACAGTGGTAGTGTCCCGTATGCAGTGCACCCATTAGTAGTGCCCCCTGGAGTGGTGCCCCTTATGCAGTGCCCCCTATGCAATACCCCTATTACTAGTGCCCCCAGTAATCATTCCCCCTGTAGTCATGTCCACAGTAGTTATGCCCCCTGTTGTAATGCCCCCTGTAGTAGTGCCCACAATATTAATGCCCCCAGTAGTAATGCCCTCCGAGTATTGCCCCCAGTAGTAATGTACCCTGAGTATTGCCCCCAGTAGTGATGTCCCCCGAGTATTGCCCCCAGTAGTAATGTCCCCTGAATATTTCCCCCAGTAGTAATGTCCCCCGAGTATTGCCACCAGTAGTAATGTCCCCCGAGTATTGCCCCCAGTAGTGATGTCCCCCGAGTATTGCCCAAAGTAGTGATGTCCCCCGAGTATTGGCCCCAGTAGTAATGTCCCCCGAGTATTGCCCCCAGTAGTGATGTCCCCCGAGTATTGCCCCCAGTAGTGAAGCACAAAGAAAAAGAAAAAAAAATGAATAACTGCTGCCTTTGCAGTTTCTGTAAGTGCCTATGCCTCACTGGTGGATAGGGCAACAGTGGGTTGCATTCTGCTTGCCCAGCTGATACTTGTGCCTGCTAGTACAAAAAGATATCTTGTATCATACTTGCCGACTATCTGGCTGCCCCTTCCGGGAGGGAGCAGCCGGATTGGCATGACTGGGGGGGGCGTGGCCAGCAAACGGGGTGGGGCTGGCTAGATGATGAGTGTTTGTGGGTGGGGAAGGGGGCTGAGCCAAGCAATCACGTCATTTTGGCCCCACCCCCGCTACACACTGCCATTATTACAGGCAGTGTGAAGCAGGGGGCGGGGCCAAAATGACGCGATTCCACGTGAATCGTGTCACAGCCGTCCCCCGCTGCAGGGGCTTTACATGTAATTGCGGGGGAATAGGAGGGGTCGCAGGCAGCCGGGAGGCTTGCCTGCCTTCCCGGAAGGTCGGTAGCGGCACCCGATTTTCAGGAGGCTCCCGATCAAATCGGGAGGGTAGGCAAGTATGTCTTGTATATGAAGGACGATCATCCTCATCTGATCCCCCATCGGCATCACAGAAAAATTTCAATGCAGAATTTCCAGACTTTGAAACTCTGTCTACTCTAGATTCAATGAAGTTGAGAGCTAAGCGTTAACAGTAGCCTGCAGTTCTCCTAACTGCAGTCTAGTGTTGTTTCCCAGGATTAAATGCAAATTGGTTCATCCGGATCACAGCATGTGTAATGTCTGGACAAGTTCCAAAACTTGCATATATTAAACCATACTTACCTTCTTTTAGATTTTCCTTGCCGGGAGATGCTGGGAGAGGAGATGCAGGTGGGTGGCGATGCGAGGCAGGGCCAGACTACCCGCATCATTAAGTCCTGCCACTCATGGTAAAATGCAGCGAATCCCGTATATTTAAATAGGGGGCGGGGCCAAATGTTCAGACTCTCATAGAATCGCGTCATTAGGCTCTGTCCCCTACTCGCGGACCACTGATCCACGGAAAAATTCTCTCCATTCTGCTCACTTCACTAGGAAGTGAGCTGGATGCCGGAGAAGTGCCTACTCTTTCGGGGGGGCAGGGGGTTACCTGAAAAATCATGAGCCTCCCGCAGGTTTCTGTAGAGTAGGCAAGTATGCATTACACTTCTATTAGCATTTTGATAAGGAACTTTCCTCAGTTCCTCTTTCTCTGCTTTTTTTAATAGAACATGTCCTCATTTTAATGCTCAGGAGGTTCCATTGACATTTCCTTAACTAATTCTCAATTTAAGAAAGCTGAGTCAAATTCTAATGGGTACAGCAGCAAATCATGCATGGCAGATATGACAATGTCTTAAAGTAATGTACTGTACCTTGCAGCAGCCGAGAAGATTTCCCCGTAGTCAATTCTGAATTATTGTGTATATCCTTTAGTGACAAGGCTGGCTTTATAACCAGCAATATTTTCATCTGTATTTAGCTTTTTACAAACGACCCACTTTTTCTTGACTGTATTGCAGTGACTCGCATGTTTACAACAGGCCAACTATCATTATCATCCAGTGGTGCCAATTCTTTATCTATTACTGATTTCCAATCCTCCCAGTCATTGCTTGACCTTGCTTCTTGAATATTTTATGGTTCACAGAAAGCGATATTTGTGAACTCTTCATAGTATCTCCTAGGACTTTTTCCTTTATTGCTTCTCACAGAACTCCTGCTCTGGGATTGGATATCCACATTAGCAGTCTCAGAATCAGACACACTTCCAGCTGTCGGCATGTCCAGTGTAATAAACTTTTATTGCGGTTCTTGTTCCAGCTTCACATTAGGTGGCGCTGTTTCATAGAACACTATAGACCTCATTCAGACACGCTCGCAAGCGGTGCGATGGTTTGCAAACACGCATGCGCACGCTTTGTTCTGCGCGTGCGCGAACTACTCTGTGCGATCGCAGCCCGCTCGCTCACCCAGCAAAGATAGCCCAGTGAAATGAGTGACAGGAGAGGCCGTTTGTAGGTGGTAACAGGGGCAGGACCCTAATAACAGGGGTATGGAGGTGCGAATGCAGGCGTGCCTCGGTGTTTCAACGCCGTTTTTAAGGCGTGCATAATTAACAGGCAGCGTAATAGTACACGTCACCTGCCTGTTTTTACACTGAATTCCTCGCAGCGCTTGCAGCAGGGTAAGGCAACCACAAGCGCTGCGTTAGCTTCTGATGGTGCTCGATGTACCAATGTCTTAATACACTTCCTGAAGATAACGTGCGCTAGTAGGCTTCTCAACATACGCTAATGGGTGTTTGCATACACAGAGCGATCGCTCGCACCGCCAAAGTGGGTGTGCTTATGCCTTGGCGAGCAATCGCTTCCCATGTTGACAAATTTGCATACGCTGGATGCGAGCGATCGTATCTAGCGAGCGGGTCTGAATCGGGTCCTATGCCCCTAGATTTTATAAGCTTTTTGTTTGTAATATCCCATAGTCTGTATCTTTTAGTTTGCTGGCAGTATCCAAGCATGATACTCAACTGACTGGGGATCCAGTTTACGCCTCTTCTCCATAGGAATGTGTGCATATGCTCTGCATCCAAAGACTCGGAGATAAATGACGCTTGACTTCTTCCAGACCACACAGTGTTTTGCTTTTCACAGTTACTGTAGGCGCACATTTTTCAGATATACTGCAGTAGACACTACTGCTGCCCAAAAACTCTTTTCTAGGCCTGTGTCACTCAGCATAATCCGCCCTTTCTCCACATTTGTGAGTTTGACCTGCTCACTGACATCATTCTGTTCTGACATGTATGCAATGGTTAGCTGGTTCTCTATGCCATATTTCTTCAAGACGACAGCTACACTTCTATTCTCATATTCCCCGCCATTGTTACATCTCAGTTTGTGACCTGTTTGAGACTCCACCAAACTGTTGTAGTCTGCAATTTTGTTTAGTACCTCACTGTTAGCTTTAATGAAGTAAATTTGTGACTATTGTGGTCATCAATCTACCTCTACCAGATAACACACGTCTGAAACGCACCAAGCCTGCCTCAGCTCTGGTTGCTGATTTTGGAAAGGGACTAGGGGTAGGCTAAACCTTTATTCATTATCATACTGTACAGCTCCATAGACTGGCTCAATGCAGAGGCTGTCATTGCACCACATTCCTCCGTGTCTAGAACGTATAGTTGCTGGCACCGGGTTACTGTTGCTATTACAGTCCCTCTTTTATTCTGCACAACACACTTGTTCTCTGCAAACTTCACCTTGAATCCTTTGTCTTCTAGGACACTTATGGTGATAAGGTTGGTCCCCAGAGCTGGTAAGAATAACACATCCTGGACAGGGCCGGCGCTAGGTTTCTCGCCACCCAGAGCCGTCCTGATCTACACTCACACTGCCTTTTCCTTCTCTCTCATGCTCCCTCCCCCTAAGGTTTTCAACTAATAATTTTAGAGTGCGGGTAGAGGGCAGGGTTCTCATGAAGCCGGGCAGGCAGCGGTACTGGCACCCTTGTGCAGGCGCACTGACAGATTGTCCCTTGAGTCGGCCCTGATCCTGGATGTCTGTGTCTATGGTTTCACCTTGAATTCTCAGATGCACTGTAAATGTCCGACTTTCGTAGTTGTTGGGACTCTGGTCCTGATTCAGAGGTGCTCACTATTTGTGAGCACTCGCTCTGAATCAGGGCGGATTTAAAAAAAAAAAAAAAATACACCTCCAGGCCGCTCGCATAGCTGTGGGTGACCACCCACAGCTTGTGCGGGCGGCCTGGCGATGGTTGCGATTATCGTGACCACCGGGCTTGCGATGAGACCCTTGTGGTAGGGTCTCGTCCACCGCAAGCCCCAGTGAACTTCCTGTTCTAATAGAGCAGGAAGTTCACTACTGACATCACGTGTGATGTCAGTAGTGCTGCCCCCAAATGGCAGGCGTTCCTTCGGGAACGCCTCCGTTTGTGCAGCCACCTCCCGGACCCGCCTCCGAAATGGGGCGAGCTGTCGATCAACATCGACAGCTGCCCTGTTTTGCTGGGAGCCCCGAGCGAGTGAAGTTTTCACTCGCTACGGGGCTCGCGTGCGCACTGCCCAACCATCGACCTGCTTGCGAGCGCTATGCGCTCGCGAGCTGGTCTGAATGAGGCCCTCTGTCTCCTATCCTCCTGACTGACATAGGGTCACGTGCTCAATGGTGTAAACCATTCTTGATTGCAGCTGAAATGCCTAGTGGCTCTTGAGTCCATATACCAGTAAGCCTTTCTGTAACTGTCTGTGGCATTTAAAGCTGACTCATTTCTTTTTTCACAGTTGTTTTGTGCACCAGTTGATTATTTCAATCTGTGTTCAGAGGCCTTATGTCCCACTGTGTGACATATGAAACACTTGTACTTAGGCCTTTTGGGCTTAGTGTCCTCTGTGAGTAAAGCAGAACTCTCAGCATTTGTCTCAACCGGTATGCGTTCTTGAAACTGCAGCAGCTTAGCCCTGACAATCTGTTTTAATAGCTTAGTCACACATGATTCCAAAGCAACTACCAAGAAATCAAATTCAGGCATCAGATTTTGCAGCATCCCCATTTTCAACCACCTCGTTGGTCACCTGGATTCCTGCAGATGTCAGTTGTTGAGATATGAACAACTTTTTTGCAATGCACTCATTAAAGTCTCTGCATGCACTCAGTTTGATACTGTACAGTGTATGCCTCAGGTTTATCCTCCACATCAGACTTTTATCTTCATATGCTGCCTGTAGGGCTATCCATGTACTGACACTTTCCATTGAATTATGGAATACCTGTGTTGTTCTTCAGGTGGGTTAATGATCCCCATGGCTCTGTCCACCTCATCAGGATTTGGATTGCCACCTGGGTCATTTGTGATCTTCCACAACTTTCCTCACCTTAGCCTCTCAGCATATTCTATCTTGATCCAAATACAGAACTTTTTGTATGTTTTAAACTCTGTGTACTGGGCCCATAACCTGTTGAAAAACCTATTGATATAACCTGTTTGATTTCAGTAGGTGTCAGCAGAATGTGAAATGGATTTTTGTCCACACATGTCCTTAAGAAGAATGGTGGATTTATTTGGTAACAGCGGTGCATAGAGTGGACACAGGTTTAACAGTGGTAATACAGTAATGGCTGTGGCAATGGTAACAAGTCTCACAGAGAGTCCGTGCAGTTCTGTCGTACTGTACACAGTGGCACTATCAAAGTTCGCCCATGCTCACTAGTATAGCAGTGACATCATCCTGCCAGTGCGTCACTGTACAAAGGAGACAGCGAAAGAGCGCGCTCCTCTATAACAATGTCAACACATTGTTTTCAGTTGACTTTAGCCCTAACCCTAACTGCAGCCTACCCTAACACTGAAGTGGACTGTGGAAATTCTGTCTGTCGATATTATGACAATGTCGATATTATGCACAGTCGACATCTTGCCCATGTCGACATTCAGACCATGTCAGCATTTTGAATGTCAACATAAAGACTGCATATCCTGTGCTTTTGTATGGCTACAGAAATTCTCAGTGATTGGCAGCCTTATAATTTACATCAGGAAGCACATTATACAATACATACGATAGAGAGAGAATCCAAGACCTTTTATACAAATATTCATAACAAAAATAATATGACAATATATTTCTTGTTACATAAGGTACTAATGAATGACATTATATGGTCCTTTACTATATACTAATTACTGTAAAAGGCATTTTAGAAGGGGTCATGGTGCAATAACCAACATCAGCTTCAGCACTTACAGCAAAAACATCAGCGCAATATTTATGTATTACTTCCCACTTCCCAGAAAGTAATCTTCCAGCATTTATTAGTATTCCCAGAAAAATCAATTTTCTTCCCTTTTACATACAATAAGAATTTCATTTTGTATTTGTCATTCAACTTTCCAACTGTAGCAATCCTTTCTTTAAATAATAGGTGTTAGGCTTCACCGAAAATCCAGTGTCCTTATGTTGAACACCGATGATGATTAGACAGATCAACTAAACAAAGTACCTTTATTATTATTATTATCCTTTATTTATATGGCGCCACAAGGGTTCCGCAGCACCTTACAATGTACATAAACAAATGAGCACACAAGAAAACAGTTATTAACAGTACAAACAATGCAGGACAGATACATGATTAATACATTGCTGCATAACACTTAGATAAGCAGCATTTGTCGGCAGCCAAGGGTGGGGTACTGTTGTATATTAAAGTATAATCAAGTGAAGGAGAAGCACATGAGGGAAGAGGGCCCTGCTCGTGAGAGCTTACATTCTAAGGGGAGGGGGCAGACAGACAGGGATGACACAGATGGGCTGGATACAAGGGTGACAGTAATATAACATTTATGGAAAGGTTAGTTTAAACTTAAGACACATATGCTTCTTCCTTGCAGGGTGTTTATAAAGGTGGGATCGGTTGTCCCCTTTCCAGAGTGCTTTTATGAGACCCAGAGTCCAGTGTTCCGACAGCATTGTAAAGCAGGATTGAAGCCAGAGTTATGCATGATTCCAGAAGCAGTTGATTTCAGCATAGATTGGTGCAATGTAAGCTTGGTGAGTACCAGGAGTAGTACTGGGTATGAACACCAGGCGGCTTAGCAAACCAGTATTGCCACACAAGCAGCATACTGTAGGTCACCAGTTGAGAACAAATTTTGAATGTAATGTAGAAATATATAATATATGGTGTGTGTGTGTGTGTATATATGTATGTCGGAACTTCTCTGCTGGTTCCAGAAAGTCTGTGTCCAGGAAGACCCTGGGCTCAGCACGCCAACAAAACGGCGGCATCACACTCCCGTTTTGTAGAGCGGTCCGTGTCGCCGTCCCCTCAATCATGCTGTGGCTAAGGGGAGACTGCAAGTGATCACGCAGGGCCCTTTGTGCACCTGCGCAGACCCAGAACCATCGGATTTGTACAAAAACGATTGAGTTTGTAAACAAATCTGAATCAGGCCCATTGTCACATTATAATATCCTGCACCATGTAACATTATAAATCCACCCACTATTTGTAATTTCTTCCACCATGTCACTTTATAAATTCATTACCATGCCACTTTATAATTTCCCCCACCATGCCACTTTATAATTTCCCCTACCATGCCACTTTATAATTTCCCCCTCTATGTCAGTTTATAATTTTCCCTTATATGTCACTTATAAATTTCCTCCCATCTGTATCACTTAATAATTTCCACCACCGAGCCACATTATAATTTCCTCCACCATGCCACTTTATAATTTCCCCCACAATGCCACTTTATAATTCCCCCCACCATGCTACTTTATAATTTCCCCCTCTGTGTCACTTCATAATTTCCACCACCATACCAATTTATAATTTCCCTTACCATGCCACTTTATAATTTCCCTCATCATGCCACTTTATAATGTCCCTCACCATGCCACTTTATAATTTCCCTCTCTGTGTCACTTTATAATTTCCACCACCATACCAATTTATAATTTCCCCCACCATGTCACTTTATAACTTCCCCTACCATGCCATTTTATAATATCCCCCTCTGTGTCACTCTATCATTTCCCCCACCATTTCACTTTATCATTTCCCCCTCTGTGTCACTTTATAATTTCTCCCACCATGTCACTTTATAAATTCCCCCACCATGCCACTTTATAACTTCCCCCACCATGCCACTTTATAATTTCCCCCACCATGTCACTTTATGATTACCCCCACCATGCCACTTTATAACTTCCCCCACCATGCCACTTTATAATTTGCCCCACCATGTCACTTTATAATTTCCCCCACCATGCCACTTTATAACTTTCCCCACCATGCCACTTTATCATTTCCCCCACCATGCCACTTTATAACTTCCCCCACCATGCCACTTTATAACTTCCCCCACCATGCCACTTTATAATTTCCCCCACCATGCCTCTTTATAACTTCCCCCACCATGTCACTTTATAATTTCCCCCACCATGTCACTTTATGATTACCCCCACCATGCCACTTTATAACTTCCCCCACCATGCCACTTTATAATTTGCCCCACCATGTCACTTTATAATTTCCCCCACCATGCCACTTTATAACTTTCCCCACCATGCCACTTTATCATTTCCCCCACCATGCCACTTTATAATTTCCCCCACCATGCCTCTTTATAACTTCCCCCACCATGCCATTTTATAATTTCCCCCACCATGCCACTTTATAATTTCCCCCATCATGCCACTTTATAATTTCCCCCACCATGTCACTTTATAATTTCCCCCACCATGCCTCTTTATAACTTCCCCCACCATGCCACTTTATCATTTCCCCCTCTGTGTCACTTTATCATTTCTCCCACCATGCCACTTTATAAATTCCCCCACCATGCCACTTTATAACTTCCCCCACCATGCCACTTTATAATTTCGCCCACCATGTCACTTTATGATTACCCCCACCATGCCACTTTATAACTTCCCCCACCATGCCAATTTATAATTTGCCCCACCATGTCACTTTATAATTTCCCCCACCATGCCACTTTATAACTTCCCCCACCATGCCACTTTATAATTTCCCCCACCATGCCACTTTATAACTTCCCCCACCATGCCACTTTATAATTTCCCTCACCATGCCACTTTATAATTTCCCTCACCATGCCACTTTATAATTTCCCCACCATGTCACTTTATAATTTGCCCCACCATGTCACTTTATAATTTCCCCCACCATGCCTCTTTATAACTTCCCCCACCATGCCTCTTTATAACTTCCCCCACCATGCCACTTTATCATTTCCCCCACCATGTCACTTTATCATTTCCCCCTCTGTGTCACTTTATCATTTCTCCCACCATGCCACTTTATAAATTCCCCCTCCATGCCACTTTATAACTTCCCCCACCATGCCACTTTATAACTTCCCCTACCATGCCACTTTATCATTTCCCCCACCATGTCACTTTATAATTTCCCCCACCATGCCACTTTATAACTTCCCCCACCATGCCACTTTATAATTTCCCCCACCATGCCACTTTATAACTTCCCCCACCATGCCACTTTATAATTTCCCTCACCATGCCACTTTATAATTTCCCCACCATGTCACTTTATGATTACCCCCACCATGCCACTTTATAACTTCCCCCACATGCCACTTTATAACTTCCCCCACCATGACACTTTATAATTTGCCCCACCATGTCACTTTATAATTTCCCCCACCATGCCACTTTATAACTTCCCCCACCATGCCACTTTATAATTTCCCCCACCATGCCACTTTATAATTTCCCCCACCATGCCACTTTATAACTTCCCCCACCATGCCACTTTATAATTTCCCCCACCATGCCACTTTATAATTTCCCCCACCATGTCTCTTTATAACTTCCCCCACCATGCCACTTTATAATTTCTCCCACTATGCCACTTTATAACTTCCCCCACCATGTAACTTTATAACTTCCCCCACCATGCCACTTTATAATTTCTCCCACCATGCCACTTTATAACTTCCCCCACCATGCCACTTTATAACTTCCCCCGCCATGTTACTATATAATTTCCCCCACCATGTCACTTTATAATTTGCCCCACCATGTCACTTTATAATTTCCCCCACCATTCCACTTTATAACTTCCCCCACCATGTCACTTTATAACTTCCCCCACCATGTCACTTTATAACTTCCCCCACCATGTCACTTTATAATTTCCCCCACCATGTCACTTTATAACTTCCCCCACCATGTCTCTTTATAACTTCCCCCACCATGTCACTTTATAATTTCCCCCACCATGTCTCTTTATAACTTCCCCCACCATGTTACTATATAATTTCCCCCACCATGTTACTATATAATTTCCCCCACCATGTTACTATATAATTTCCCCCACCATGTCACTTTATAACTTCCCCCACCATGTCACTTTATAACTTCCCCCACCATGTCACTTTATAACTTCCCCCACCATGTCACTTTATAACTTCCTCCACCATGTCACTTTATAACTTCCCCCACCATGTCACTTTATAATTTCCCCCACCATGTCTCTTTATAACTTCCCCCACCATGTTACTATATAATTTCCCCCACCATGTTACTATATAACTTCCCCCACCATGTTACTATATAATGTCCCCCACCATGCCACTTTATAATTTCCCCCAACATGTTACTGTGTAATTTCCCCCACCATGCCACTTTATAACTTCCCCTACCATGTTACTATATAATTTCCCCCACCATGCCACTTTATAATGTCCCCAACCATGTCACTATATAACTTCCCCCAATCCCCCACCATGCCACTTTATAACTTTCCCCTCCATGTGTTCCTTATCTCATATACTGTACATACATAAACACATTTCTCCTACACATTGAGTAAAACTCCCTCTATGATACACACAGACTCGAAATCTTATGCACACTGTCATACACCTCTTCCTCTGCAGCTTACCCTGTGGCTTAGGTGGTGTGAAAGGCAGGTCACACACTGTGGCCCTGATTCAGAGATTGACAGAGGTGAAGTAGCGGCTGAGCCTTTTATTGCAGCTGCTGCTACAAATTTATGCTAATGCCGCAGTCGATGGGCTTCCTACTGAAATGCCCACAGGCTGTAGCTCTTATCCACTGCATTGCGTTAAAAGTCACACCATCAAGCAGACATTGGACGCATTATCAGACATTAGAGTAACCATATGTTTGCTCAGAATGTCCGTCCACCTCTGAATCAGGCCCTGTGCTCTGATTGGCTGTGTGTCTATGTGATGTCACTCAGCCCATGCGGAGCACAGCAGATGCTGCTGATGAGTTGTCAAGGAATTCCTCACTAACACAGGGCCGGATCCAGAGGTGAACGCTCATGCATGCGTGGCTGCATTATTTTTCGGATTCGCTGCCGGGTTAATATGCAATCACTAGTCTCAGCCTTCCCCTTCTGTAATTGCGAGCGCCGGAGATTGAAAGCCCTGAGATGCCCACTGTCCATGGACAGTGGAAATCCACCGGTGTACACGAGCACCATCGGCGCACCATCGCGATGATCATCTACACTTATGATACCCTGTGGCTGCCGTAGTGTTTACTATTACCAGCTGCCTAAAATAGTAAAGGGAGAGGGATAGGATGGAGTGCGCCCAATTAGACACTGTAAGCAACTGACTAAAGTTGCATAATAGTAGCGCCAGGCCTGACACTAAGAGCATCACCTTTATTTATTACCAGATATTCTAATACATAGCCATGTAAACTGAGCTTAATTTATACATATATTATATACTGCTAAGTATGTTCTTAGTGCCAGTGGCGGAACTAGTGAGTGGTGTGCCCAGGTGCAACAATATGCTTTGCATTGTTGGATGGTAAGATTTGAGAGAGTTCTAAGGACCTGGATGTGGGCATACACCTTGAAATTTATACAAGTAGGTGCTGCACAATGATAAATAAGCAGTGCGATTTTTTCTTTTTGTGGTTAAATTAGTCATATTTTCTTTCAAGAACCGTGTTTCGGAAAACTTGCCTACTGTAATGTGAAAATTAAAATATATACTTATTTTCACTCCATTATATCATTACAGATAGAAAAATCAGAACCATCTCCTACACCATATAGTTCTGAGGCTCTGCAATGGGAAGTCGAGTTTAGTCCTCCTTCTGATGACTTAGGTGAAACTCATTACCTTCCGGATTACTTGCTCACTCTTCTCCTTCCTATTCTAATTGCTGTGCTCCTGTGTGCTCTGCTGTCCTATATCATGTGCTGCCGCAGAGAAGGGGTGTAAGTGTTCATGGCAATACTCTATATGCTCTTGAAGGGATTTATGTAGGCAAATAGATATATATATGTATAATTTAAGTTTACTTTTATGGCACTATATAATGGAGAAGTACTGATAGCATGATTGTCAAGAGCAAATTACAGTATGTATATGTATTATTATGACATATTAGAGGGGATCATTTTAAGAGGGAGGCAGTGCTGGGGGATTACATCATCAGACCAGCAGTGCTGGGGTATTACATAATGAGGTAGGCAGCGCTGGGAAACACATAGGGCGGAATGTACTAAGCGTTGCATCCCCAATGTGGTACATCCTGCCTCTTATCGGGTACATACTGCGGTTGATTAAATCACGAAGGACAGCTTTTCCGACAAGAGCTATCCTTTGCGATAACCCTGGTGCCGCGGAGGGAGATGGCAGGAATCCAATCGTATCCCTCTCAGTGGGCATCCCGATAAGAAGCCCATAGACTTCTAATGGGTAACGCTACCTGATGATGGTGTTACCCACTGGGATGAAGCATTCTGGTGCTTAGTACGTATGGAAAATTCGGTAAACCGAGGCTTTTGCCGCATTTTTCACTTTAGTACAACAGGCCCATAATGAGGTAGGCAGTGCAGGGGGATGACATAATGAGGTAGACAGTGCTGGGGGATGACATAATGAGGTAGGCAATGCTTGGGGATGACATAATGAGGTTAGACAATGCTGGGGATGACATAATGAGGTAGGCAGTGCTAGGGGATGACATAATGAGGTAGGCAGTGCTGGGGGATGACATAATGAGGTAGGCAGTGCTGGGGGATGACATAATGAGGTAGGCAGTGCTGGGAGACTCATCCTTGCACATTTGGCCACAAGGAAGGGAAGGAGTTTGTAGTCCATTTGCATAAACTCACAGACGGACGACTGCCAATACACGCTGCTGGGTTCGCTTTTGCATGCGACCAGTGATTCAGAGGTGAATACGGTTTGAATGCACTGCTTATGTTCTCTGCTGCAGTGCCGATGCTGGACTCCAGAGAGGTAAGTATTATACAACCATTTTAGATTCGCCAATGGGGTTGGGTATGGGATGCCAGCGCTCGGGATCCTGGTGGTCAAAATCCTGATGCCGGCATTCCGACAGGTTAGGATACCGACACCGGTCGGTCAGTATCCTAACCCTCACCCTCTACCTAACCCTAATCCTCCACCCAACCCTAAGCCTCCCTCCCCGTTGCCTAAACCTAACCATACCCCCTTAGTGCCCAACTCTAACTCTCCCCATAGTGCCTAACACCAAACCCTAACCCTCTACCTAACCCCAGTACTTACCGTTGGGATGCTGACGAGATTCTGACAGGTGTCGGGATTCCAGTGCCGGCATCCCGACTGTCGGTATTATGACTGCATCCCACACCAATGCACAGAGGCCATGTTCAGACAGAGAAATTACACCTGCCATAGGGCTAGTGCAAGTGTTGATAGTGCGTCAATGGTGGCATGTCAAGAATCACGGTGGGTTTACAGCGTGCAGATATGCTGAAAGTGGGCATTTTCAGTGCCTGCACATTAGAGGCAGGCTACTACACCAGGGGAAGGATAATACTAGTATTAGTGTGATTGCGTGCGTAATCGCAGTTGCGATCCTTGCTGAATCAGGCCCATAATCAGCTCTTGGTACACTAAGGGGGAGATGTATCAAATCTTAGAGAAAGATAAAGTGGAGAGTGATAATGTACTAGCCAATCAGCTACTGGCCTGTTTAATGGCAGTTACAAGCTGATTGGTTGGTACTTTGGAGCTCATTCAGACCCGCTCGCAAGTTGCGGTCGCTTGCTGGCAAAAAGGTGGTGGTTATTTAAATGAAGTGCTCGCACTGCGTTGCGTAAGGACACCTACTATGTTATAGCGAGCTATGGCAAAGTGCGCTCGCAAGTGTCTAAAGACGCCCCCTTGCCACTCGCAACACACGTCATCTCCGGGAAATGAAGGATTAATCGGGACCATCGAGAGCCATCGGAGCTGCTTGCAGCCCTTGGGGTTACCTTAGCCTGCCGCAAGCACAGCGATCAGTGTTGGCTGAAATACATGAAGGTGACGTGTACAATGGCGCTACTTTGCTAAATATGCACGCCCTTTAAATGGCATTTTGGCAGCCTGACACGCCTGCGTTCGCACATCCACTCCCCCGTTCACAAGCACCTTCCCCTGTTACCACCCACAAACGGCACTATCTGTCACTCAAAGCAAGGGGTCTATGTACTAAGCCTTGGAAAGAGATAAAGTGGACGGAGATGGAGATGTACTAAGCCCTGGAAAGTGATAAACTACCAGCCACTCAGCTCCTAACTGTCATATTACAGGCTGTGTTTGAAAAATGACAGTTAGGAGCAAATTGGTTGGCAGTTTATCACTTTCCAATTTATCACTTTCCAAAGCTTAGTACATTTGCCCCAAAGTACCAACCAATCAGCTCCTAACTCACTTTACAGGATGTGTTTGAAAAATGACAGGAGCTGATTGGTTGGTACAAATCCCTATATATTTCTCCAAGATTTGATAAATATCCCCCCTATGAGGTAGGCAGTGCTGAGGGATCACATTGGGACTGATTCAGAGGTGGACGCTATGTCGATGTAGGACGCAGTGGAGCGATTGTATACCACTGCGCATGCGTTACAGCCACACTGCGCACACACTGTGATTGATTAGCAACGGCAGACACAGTGAGGATTTATTCACAAAGTGAATGATAGGTAGTGACTCTTTGGGAAGGTAACAAGAGGTGGCTACAAAAATGACGTGACGCCACCGTTTTTTTGTCGTATCTTAGTCAGCCACTGCAAATTTATTTGCAGTTGGACTAGCCCCGGCATCTTTGTTGGGATGGACATTCTGAGACACCATAGGAATTTTGATGGTGCGTCCGATGTACGAGTGATGTTCCCGATGTACTGTACAGTCTTTTGTATGTAAGCTGTGGATCTGAGACGGTGGAGGTGGGCGTCTCTGTAAACAAAACATATGCTGTAATGAATCATTAGCAGATTTTCACAAGTTCGTTCAGTCCAAAATCGCAGTTGGGCATGCAACTGTGTCCACCTCTGAATCAAGCCCATAATGAGGTAGGCAGTGCTGGGCGAGATCATAATGTGATAGGATCAGGACCCTCAGCCAGGGGAAACGGTATGAAATACCGTCGGCCCCAGGTTCGATTCCCGGCAGTGACAGCCCGACAAATGCAGAGATCCCGGCAGCGGAAGCCCGACAACGCTGGAAATCCAGATCATGGATAGGTAAGTACTAACTAACCTAACCTAACCCCCTAACCCTAACCCTCCTTAGGGGTGCCTAACCCTAATCTCCCCCTGAAGTGCCTAACCCTAATCCCCCCTCTAAGTGCCTAACCTTAACCCCCCCTTCCCCGCTGCCTAAACCTAAGTCCCCCGGGGGGGTGCCTAACCATAAGTCCCCCCCCGGGGGTGCCTAACCCTAACCCTCCCTCCCACTAACCTAACCATAACCCTCCCGGGGGGGTGCCTAACCCTAAATCCCCCCCGGGTGCCCTAAACCTAACCCTCCCCCCCCCCGCGGCTATCCGCTCGCGGCGCCTGGCATCCCTTCGATCGGGATGCCGGGCGCCTGTCTCCCGGCGTCGGGGAAATGTCAGGCGTCTACATCTAGACGCCCGGCATTTCATCCCTCGCCGGGATATGACAGACGGGAAGACGGCTGACGGTATTAAGGCAGCCGGCTTCCCGATTGTATACCCCGCCAGGAGTGTATCTAGGGGTCCGAGCGCCCCCAAGGACCCGGCAGAGTAAGATGGAGTGGGGCACACACACAGGCGAGTTGTGTGCGGACAGATCTGGAGACTGTCCCCTAACCAGCCTCTGCCATCTAAGCAGCTGAACAGGTACAGAACATAGGACGTCACATTGATGCCCCAAGGAAGTAAATAAAAGAAACTAACAAAACATACAGCGTGTGTGCTGCTGCTGGGTACTTCCTACTGAGTGTATATTGCAGCCACTGTGTGGAGAGGCTCGGCCATTCCAGGGCATGCATCATCACCAGGTCATAGAGGAAGGGTGTGTACTTCTTCCAGATCTTGTACTCGTAGTTTATCACCCGCATCATCAAACGCAGCTGTTTTAGCAGGGAGAGAGGTACAGCACAGATCAAGGTACATGGGAACTTCAGCCGCTCTGCAGGACATGGGATAAGGAGGCTGACACCCCTGGTGCCACACACTGCTGCCCAGGCTACTGCTAGCCACATCCCCCAGCGGGAGGGCACCAATGTGGCCGGGCGGCTGTGGCCTCATCCCAAGGTTTATTGTGTTGGTCGGTTTCTCGGCAGTGGGTAGATTCCTGGTGGCCCTGCAAAATAGCCGCAAACTTTCTCCACACTTACCCTCCTTGTCTGCCATGGTGCCTTCTGGGAGCTGCACTGGCGCTTTTACAGCCTCTCTGGTGCGGCATTTCCCATGGCCTCACTCTCCGGACCGTGTCCCTCTCTCTGCCAGGACAGCTAGCTGTGGGGGCAGCACCTCCCCTGAGTCCCATGTCTCAGCTCAACTCCTACTGCTATTGTTTCCCACCTCACCGTATCTTGCACTCATGCACCTTCACATCAGTCTAGGTCAATCAGAATCGTAACAGCAGTGAGTGCTGCAGCCAATCGGCTGTGTCACATGGGAGGCGCCCTCCCTCGGCTGGCGCCCCTGGTGAGTGCCATCCTGGCCAAGGGGTAGATACGCCCCTGCCCTCCGCACACTTAAAAAGGGGGCATGACACAAGTGGAAGGGTGCGTGACGTCAAGTCACATTCCCAATTCCATCACTCCGGGGGCATGCTCAGCACTCCCCGAGCAGCTGGGCTAGCCCCAGGTTTACCCTTGCACTGTTGAGATACCATGCATATATTCTGTTGAGATACACAACATATATTCCAAAATAGAAAAAGGAGGGGGGTTTAAACCCCTATTGTTCCTCAGCACACTGAATAGTACCTGCAACAATATATGAAAACTATATGGTCATAGAAATCAGAGATATTAGTTGCATACATTTGCAAATACATGGGAAGCTGCTAGGCCACGTCACGGCTTCTCTGTCACTAGCAGTCCCTAACACTAAGGGGTTCACATCTGGGACGCAGTGCACCCCGAAAAACGTCCAGCCTAGGACCCCCCCAGGGCATCACACGAAAAATGGAAAAAGAGTGACAGTGCCGTGTAAAGTATAGGTGTGTAAGACTAATTAATGAGTGTTGGAAAAAGGGGTTAAAATATATGTGAATTATTACATGAAAAAAATACAAACATAATATGTGATGTAAAAAGCAACTATGTGTATTAAGTGGTGATGCCATGAGGGGGCCCAGCCAGACCAGCCCCGGGGGCCTTACGCCCGAACGCTCACCCCAAATGTAAAATATACCAATTATAAGGCCTCATGATAAAGGCACATATAAATTTTGTCTAATGTAAGGCCTCCTGATAAAGGCACATACATAAATGCATCCACATTGAGAGCCAGCTTACCTGGGAGTCACCCCTGGGAACTCCAACTAGCACTACTAGAACCAGCATGCCCTACTAATGCTGGCTCCTTTATACCACTCATACCAAACAAACAAAAAATGGCAGCTGCTCAATCAATCTAGCAGCACTAATCAGGTGCATGAAAGGGAGGGGTCATACTAAGTAGAAAAAGGAGGGGGGTTTTTATCATGAGGCCTTATAATTGGTATATTTTACATTTGGGGTGAGCGTTCGGGCTTTCTACATCACATATTATGTTTGTATGTTTTTCATGTAATAATTCACATATATTTTAACCCCTTTTTCCAACACTCATTAATTAGTCTTACACACCAATACTTTACACTGCACTGTCACTCTTTTTCCATTTTTCGTGTAAAGCCCTGGGGGGGTCCTAGGCTGGATGTTTTTTGGGGTGCACTGCGCCCCAGATGTGAACCCCTTAGTGTTAGGGACTGCTAGTGACAGAGAAGCCGTGACGTGGCCTAGCAGCTTCCCATGTATTTGCAAATGCATGCAACTAATATCTCTGATTTCTATGACCATATAGTTTTCATATATTGTTGCAGGTACTATTCAGTGTGCTGAGGAACAATAGGGGGTTAAACCCCCCTCCTTTTTCTACTTAGTATGACCCCTCCCTTTCATGCACCTGATTAGTGCTGCTAGATTGATTGAGCAGCTGCCATTTTTTGTTTATATTCAGTATTCACCTGGTGCAGCAATCGAGTGCTCCCCTAACCTCCCCCACTGCGTCCTGTGGGTGAGACAACAGGACAATGCCCCAGTACATAATTGGTGCCGCATAGGGCTTGATTCAGACTTGCAAGTAAATAAAAATAGGAGCACAAGGAAACAATTTTTTTATCGGGAAGACCATGTTTCACAGCAAGTGGGACAGATTTAAAATGTGCAGAGATGTAGAGTTGGTAAGGGCTGTGTCCATACCTCCCAAACATTTTGAATTCCACACCCGTGATTTTTTTGCACATGCCGAGGCCATGCCCCATGGTATATGATGTTTTAGTTACGGGTGTCATGACTTCCGTTTCTTGTCATGCTGGTGACTTGTCCAGCGTTATGGGACCTGCTTGGTAACCCTCAGCCCCCCCCCTTCCCCAACAGTGGCATGTGTCATCCATTCCCCGTTACTCTGCTATGCAGACAGAGTGCCTACCCAACCTCCCCTCTGTCTTCTGGACACTGCGGCCCACGGGTGGTACAGCAGGACAGTACTCGAAAAGCGTGACTGTCCCACTGAAATCGGGATGGTTGGGTGATATATGTCCTTACTAAATTCTACATTTCAGTGTAAAACCATACATGCCTACCCTCCCGGTTTTCTCGGGAGGCTCACGATTTTTCGGGTAACCCCCCGCACCCCCGGAAGGGTAGGCATTTCTCCCGCATTCTGCCCACTTCCTAGTGAAGTGGGCAGAATTAGGAGAATACCCGCGGCAATCGCGGGTCTCCGTGAAGGGGGCGGGGCTTAAGCTGTGATTCTGCATGAATCACAGCATTTGGCCCCGCCCCCTATGTAAATTGTGCCCAAACGCGGCAATTTTACCGCGAGGGGCGGGGCTTAATGACGTGAATCGTCAAGCCCCGCCCCTGTCGGCCCCCTGCTGCATCTCTTACCCGGGCTTCTCCCGGGAAGAGAATGTTAAAGGTAGGCAACCCTGTGTAAAACAAAGCTTCCCAGTATTTATTCTCTGTAGTGAAAAAGCAGCCAGTATTTTCCATGTATACAAAATAATAAATGCATATGCATTGCAGAATGGTTTGTTCCAGGAGCAAATTGTTCCTTGTTTGACCCTATCCCCAACCTTAATCCTGAATCCTCTCACTAGTGCCTAAGCCTAACTTCAGTCCCCCCCCTCTCTGACAGCATAACCCTAATCTCCTCCCGCAGCCTAACCCTTCCAGTTGCACCTTACCCCAACCATGGGCATTCAGAGATTCTTTGCATTTCACATTCCGAAAATCCAGATGTCGACATTGTGAACGTGTCACATGACATTCTGGGGATGTTGACATGTTGCATGTCGATGTGTCGAACCATGTCGACATTCTAATGTCATCTTCTTTGTGTCAATATGGTCAATGTCGGCATTTTTGCCAACATTGTTGACTATGGGACCGGACCCCGGCAGTGGTAGGGATCACATCATAAAAGAGGTAATGTTGAGAATCATATCCTGATGGAGGTTTTTGCTAGGAAAACACATGTAGTAGGTAGTGCTAGAGAATAACATCTTGAGGAAGACAGGTCTATTGGACATCATGAATGAGGTAGTGTTTGGGGAAAATGCATTATATAGGAGAAATACAAGAGGATAATGTAACCAAGGTGCAATGTTTTGGAGATACAGAAATCATGAGCATAGCAATGCTACAGTAGAGTAATAGCATGAGGGAAATTAATGTAATGTGTAAAGTATAAACGCTCAGGGGTAAATTTACTGAAGTGAGAGTTTTTCCAGGAGGAGCTGTGCCCTGTGCAGAACGGGACTGAGGCACCCGTTAACCCTGCGCGCAGGGTTATGGCACGCCTCCTGTTTAATGTCAGGCTGGGTGCGAGCCCAGCACTCCTTCAGTATCTGGCCTGCCCCCAGCCCTCTTCCTGCACTGAATGCACGTGGCATCCATTCCTCTTCTCCGGACTCCGCACCGCCGCACAGCTGCCCAACCTCCTGACCTCCGGCGTGTGGAACAGCGAGGCAGTGCCCGAAAAATGGAACTGTCCCGCTGAAATCGGGATGGTTGGAAGGGGTGCGCCCTCTATGGGGTGGTGACCCTGTTCGGCCGTACTGGTCGAACGTGCCTCAAGCCAGCCCTGGCCCATAGCAACCAATCAGATTGTAGCTATTATCTTCTAGAAGGTGCTAGTTAAATGTTAAGTAGAATCTGATTGGTTGATATGGGCAACGTCTCCACTTCTAAAAACTCTCACTTTAGTAAATATATCTTTCAGAGATAACGGCCACTTTAGACCTGTGGTCATACAAATTAAGACTAAATGATCTGATTTATATATATTGCTGTTGTTGGATTTTGATGAAACATTTTATTTTTATTTTAAGAGAGAAGAGAGATGCAGAAACATCAGAGTAAGCTCTACAATTTGTGTGTTTTATGCTTTCATTGCACGTGTGCACTGTGTTATTATTAGTATCTTTACACCGACACATTCCACAGTGCTCGGCACATTAGTTCCTTCCCCACAGGCACTTGCCATCTCATTTCCGCACAGGGAGACAAACACCTACACCAATCAAAGGCCAAAATGTGCCTTTGCACAGTTAGAGAAAACCCTGTAGGAAACACATGCAAACACATTAAAGACGCTGCTATATTAACTGCTTTGCCACACTGACACGCATTATGTTAGTGCTGTTTGTCTAATTCTGGTGTATGTTGTTCATTGTAATGTAGATCTTGCCATTTTAAGTTTTAGATCAATGAGAATTGTTTGTAATTGTAAAATAGCATGTTTTATGCTAAAGATTAAACTATGAAGTGACTTCGTATATATTTACAGTGTAATATAGTATTATAGTATGGCATATTGAATTTCTTATAATACAGTATTATTATTATTATTATTGCATTTTATTTACAGGGTGCCACAAGTGATCCGCAGCTCTGTACATACAGTACAGGGTGCACAGAAACTTACTTTACAATACAGTAACCAAAATATAAACAGAGCACAAGTAACAATTAGCAACACAATTATCCATACACAGGGCCGTAACTAGGGTAGTGCGACCTGTGCCATGACACAGGGCACCGCAGGGCAGGGGGCGCTGTTTGGGCCTGTCAATTTTCCTGTTTATTATCATTCTCACTTGTAGCTTCCTCTTCTTTTATCCCCAGCATCTCCTGGCCTCCCCTATCTCTTCCCTGGCCCCTCCCCATGAGGCTATGGCCCTTTTTCAGGTGCACTATCTTATATCCCTATTTAAAATATGGGGGGGGGGGGCGCCAAAGCTCTCTCTCTTACAGGGACCAAAAAGTCCAGTTACGTCTGGGAAGGTGAAGGCTGTCATTGAAGTGCTAGAGAAGAAGGCTGTGAGACAGTAGGGGGGAGGACCCTGCTCCTTTGATCTAACAATCTAGGGTAGAGGAGAAACACTACATAGGTATTCCTGTTTAATAGGGAATAATGAACTGAAGATCAATTGTAAGTGTAGACATTACTCTCCACCACAAGTAGCAGGACAGTGTGGGTCCGTCTGGGGAACCTCAGTATTATGTGGATAAAGGACACAACAATTGAAATTCTCTGGGCAGTAGCACTAATTGTGATACTAGTAGAAAAATTGAAAAATGGCTTGTCTTCATCTCTGGATTTATACATTACCTAATGATTCTACCAACATATAAAGGTGGCACTGGTTTAAGGGATGGATCAACAATGTAGGTGCAGGAATGGCAGGTGTGGTGGGAGAGTGTGTGTGTGTGTGGGGGGGGGTTATTGTTGTGCTGTGGGGCATGGATGTGAAGTGAGTGGTTGGAGAGTGGTGTGTGTGTATATGAATAGAAATTGAATGTACAAACCACTCTTGTTGCATGGGTGTTGCATGAAGGGTTAATGACACATGGAATGTGTTATTTTACATGCACAATTTATGTTACATGCGCAACACAAAAAAATTGGCATTAACAGTTCATACCACATCCACCAACAAGAGGAGTAGACTGTACATTACATTTCTATTCATATATATATATATATATATATATATATACACAAACACCTACCACACACTTCACCTCCAGCACAACAATAACCCCCCCCACAAACACTCACACCCCTCCCATTCCTGCACCTACACCAGCGAGCGCTCTTTGCCATCAATTTTTAGATCATTCAAGTAGAAGCGGGCACCCTTACAGGACTGAGCTGCACCCCCCCTTCCTCCCCACACAACACATCAAGCACAGCAATACAGTAGTAGCGCAGTTCATCACCTCCTCCTTGTGAGGTGGAACATGAAGACTTGAAGAGGCCGCAATTCTGCTATTCAGAGGAAAAGCAGTTAATGTAAATAATGTAAGTGTTTAAGTGGAGGTCACCCCTTTAATCTACACCTGTAATACATTATGGGGTCTATATACTAAGCAGTGTTAGGAGACAGAGTGAAAAGTGATAAGAAAGTGATAAGGTGCCAGCCAATCAGCTCCCAACTGTCATCTCACAGGCTGTGTTTGAAAAATGACAGTTGGGAGCTGATTGGCTGGCACCTTATCACAAACTTATCACTTTTCACTCTGTCTCGTAACACTGCTATATACTGTAGTACACAAGTAACATAGTAGTGTTAATGTTATTTTGTATGACTATTATGTTCTTTATGCAACTTTCTAGTATGTTATTATGCTATTACTGTAGGAACTCCCAATAGATGCCAAAATCTATGTCTACTCTGTAGTGTGGCAGAATAGATCATCTTTAGAGTCTTGATCATTGTACAAAGTAATGTGTGATAGATACTGTACCATGTTTGTGTGTCTCACAGAATCCAGTTAGTTCACCAGCAGTCAATCTTCTCCAACACGGAAGAGCTTCGGCTCATGGCTTCAAGTAGAGACGTTCCACGACCTCTCTCCACGCTTCCTATGTTCAATGTCCGCACAGGACAGAGGACATCTCCAATGGAGCTGTCAGGAGATAGTGCCCGTGTACCTCTTATCCTGTCCGAACAGTAAATGTACCACACTTACCTCATCATTGCTCAGCAAGGTATGTAGCAGTGATTGAAAACACACTTAAATGTATGTGTGCAGTTCAAAGTGTATTTAAAAGACCACCGAAGCTAAAATACAAGTTGTCTTTTATAAGAAAGCTATTTGTAACATTCACCAATACATACGTACAATTTACTGTGCCTTGACAGAATGTAGTTTATTTGACATCATATTCGTATGAGCTATTGTTTTCTGTTGTCAGACATATTAAGCAAAAGGGCTGCCTCCATTGTCCTGCAGTAATAATACTCTTCACTCTAATTGTGTTTTTATGCAGGTTACAGAAATCTGTGCTGAATTCTAATATCTATTTATATTAACATTATTTCCTTATATTTATAACTGGCATCTTTATGTAGTATAATGTTGCAAAATATGTACAGAAATATGGAGTAATACATGGTGAATTATGGGCTAAATATGTATTATTTTTACAAGCAACTAAATAGCCAGGAAAAAAAAAATCTGTATTTACATGAAAATATTTTCTTAATGAAAACCAAAGTGATTGCCTTACAGCTCAGCAATTAGAAGCAATATACAGTCAGGTCCATAAATATTGGGACATTGACAGAATTTTCATATTTTGTCCTCTATTCACCACCACAATGGCTTTGAAATGAAACAAACAAGATGTGATTTAACTGCAGACTTTCAGATTTAATTTGAGGGTAATTACATCCAAATCAGGTCAACGGTGTAGGAATTACAACGGTTTCTATATGTGCCTCCCACTTTTTAAGGGGCCAAAAGGAATGGGACAAACTAAACAATCCTAAATCTAAGTCTGGAACGCATAGATATCACCAGACACTGGGTTTCATCCTTGGTGATGCTCTGCCAGGCCTCTACTGCAAATGTCTTCAGTTCCTGCTTGTTCTTGGGGCATTTTCCCTTCAGTTTTGTCTTCATCAAGAGAAATGCATGCTCAATCGGATTCAGGTCAGGGGATTGACTTGGCCATTGCATAACATTCCACTTTTTAGCCTTACAAAACTCTTTGGTTGCTTTTGCAGTATGCTTCGGGTCATTGTCCATCTGCACTGTGAAGCTCCGTCCAATGAGTTCTGAAGCATTTGACTGAATATGAGCATATAATATTGCCCGAAACACTTCAGAATTCATTCTGCTGCTTTTGTCAGCAATTACATCATCAATAAATACAAGGGAACCAGTTCCATTGGCAGCCATACATGCCCACGTCATGACACTACCACCACCATGCTTCACTGATGAGGTGGTATGTTTTGGATCATGAGCAGTTCCTTTCCTTCTCTTCTCTTCCCATCACTCTGGTACAAGTTGATCTTTGTCTCATCTGTCAATAGGATGTTGTTCCAGAACTGTAATGGCTTTTTTAGATGTTGTTTGGCAAACTCTAATCTGGTCTTCCGGTTTTTGTGGCTCACCAATGGTTTACATCTTGTGGTGAACCCTCTATATTCACTCTTGTGAAGTCTTCTCTTGATTGTTGACTTTGACACATATACATCTACCTCCTGGAGAGTGTTCTTGATTTGGCCAACTGTTGTGAAAGGGGTTTTTCTTCACCAGGGAAATAATTATTTTGTCATCCACCACAGTTGTTTTCCGTGGTCTTCCGGGTCTTTTGGTGTTGCTGAGCTCTCCGGTGCGTTCTTTCTTTTTAAGAATGTTCCAAACAGTTGATTTGGCCACACCTAATGTTTTTGCTATCTCTCTGATGGGTTTGTTTTGATTTTTCAGCCTAATGATGGCTTGCTTCACTGATAGTGACAGCTCTTTGGATCTCATATTGAGAGTTGACAGCAACTGATTCCAAATGCAAATGTCACACCTAGAATCAACTCCAGACCTTTTACCTGCTTAATTGATAATGAAATAATGAGGGAATAGCCCACACCTATCCATGAAATAGCTTTTGAGTTGATAGTCCCATTACTTTTGGCCCCTTAAAAAGTGGGAGGCACATATTGAAACTGTTGTAATTCCTACACCGTTCACCTGATTTGGATGTAATTACCCTCAAATTAAATCTGAAAGTCTGCAGTTAAAGCACATCTTGTTTGTTTCATTTCAAAACCATTGTGGTGGTGAATAGAGGCCAAAATCTGAAAAGTCTGTCAATGTCCCAATATTTATGGATCTGACTGTATGTTATTATCAGGAGGTTATACATATACGTTCACTAACTGCAGTGCTGGAGGGATGACTTTCCATCACTAAGCGAGTGTTGCATTCTGGGAATAAATAGTGCAGTAGAGGATCATGAATGTTTATTGCCCAATTGCCTCCTTTTTTGCCCCTTTCCAGCTCCTTTGCCATTAAAGACACAAGGGTAGATCCTGAGTCAAACGCAGATGTGGGCGCAGCTGCGATATTGCTGCAGTCGCATCTGCATCTTTATGCTATTGCCGCTACAAAGTCCTTATCTGGTGTAAATCCACGCGTCCGAATGTGCAAGGACTGAGACGCTCACTGTCAGCATCCGTAGGTGCTTTACTACTGCTTGGCGCATCGCATCATCAAAACTTGCACCAGTCCTATGGCAGGTGCAGTTTCTCTGAAGTATGGCCTACTATGTGAGTGGTTCAGTGGCTTTGTTCACAACCGTTCTAGCTACATACCCACGACATGCCTCCATGCGTCTTTTTAGCCACCCGCCCTGTTACCACCCAGTCACCATCTCTCCACTGCGACTGACGCTGCGTCCCACTCAGAATCAGGCCCACAGTCTCTGTTCTGAAGTTCTATCTTTTATTTCTTTTTCTTAGGATATATTTTTCTGATTTTTCTTAGGAAATGAAGCATATGTATCCGGGAAGCAGATACCAGGAGGCTGTTTATGGCACAGGAACACTTGTCAGGGCAGGAGCATCTGAAAATCCTCATTGTAGTGTGTGTGCTGTAACTGCAATAACCAGTTATCAGAGCTGCTCAATAAACTCATGTACATTCAAAATACACTTGTTTACCCAACCAATCACTCATTGTTACACTGTAGGCCGCCGCCTGATGCAAAGGTGGAAGTAAATTGGGTGTACTTACAACAAGAAGCGTGCATGCCTGGTTTGCTACACATCACCATCATAATATGCGTACACTTGCACCTGCCCTATACTAGGTGCCCTGATGATCCTGGTCTGTATATCTCACATTTGTATGAACATGTTGTCACTGAATTTTGCCTACATAAAATTGCTCTTTTACAACCTAGTTCCACCTTCTTGTAACATAAGTGTAGATGTCAGAGTGTGAGCAGGAGGAAACAATCACAGGCAACAATCTCTGGATTACGACAATCTCTGGATTACGACAATCTCTGGATTACAGTTTGTGATTGTTCCTCCAGCAAACTCTTCTGCTCATAGGTTTCAGCCAGGGCTATAAGAGGAACGAGGGCAGACATCCCATGGAAATATGGCTACACTGAGAATCCCCCAGCTACAGGGCAGGGCAACTTGTGGTAGTGCAGATTTAATATACAACCATATCTATCTACACTGCCTGTAGTGGAGGACGTCGGGTAACATCTGCAAACCATCATGACAATAGAAACATATTAATTGTGACCAGCAGCCGTATGATGGTTCCACCGTCTCTATGTATCAATAATCTCTGTACTGCCGCGATTATTATCGGTTCAGCTCGCAGGGAATATTTTAATTTTGAATGAAAATATTCCCGCTATTTACAAAGGGGAACTCACAGGGACAGTGGTTGTGGTAACTGCTGTCCCCGCGAGTTATATCCCGGGCAAATTGTGGAAGTCTATTACAGAAGTGAAAGCTTCTGGAGCCGGCCAGGGGCTGCGGAGAGAGATCGAGAGATCTCTCTCCTACCCCTAGAGCCCCCATTGGCTCAAAGCAGTTTATACCATTTGAAGATGGTGTAAACTACCAATGCTAAACTCTGAAAAGATTTGCTTTTTGGAGTTTAGTACATAGGAGTCAATGGGTCAGGGGACTGCGATCTGCAGCGCTAATTAGCACTTTGACGGAGATTTCTGTGAAATCTCTTGCATTGTGCTTTTAGTGCATAGGAGCAATACATAAAATATGCAGAAACTGCAGTTTCTGCATAATTTTATGTACCAAAGCTTGATACAGAGGCCCCTTAGTTATATGAATCTCCCCCAATCTCTTTGTCATTATTTTGATCTGTCCATCAAACTCCTACATTGAACCCATATATCTATCAAAAGCTAAAAAAATATTTCATACCTTAACATCTCATTCTCTCATTCAATTTTTCTCTTTATTTGATATGTTGCAGAGCATCACCTATTGATTTTTACAAGTTGCATAAGAAAAGTGGTGAGAAGTACAGTCTGTATTTAACAAATACAAAAATTACCTATTTTACAGTGCAGTGCCTTATTGTAGCTTCTAGTTGGACGTGCTGCTTTAGGTATTTATTAATAATGTATTCAAGAACAAGAGGCTGAAGTTAGCTTCTTATTTGGCCAGTTTTTTATTTACCAGCTTTTTATTCATTTATTAAATTTCCAGCATCTTATTCATTTTACAGCATCTTTTTCAGAACATGTTATATTAAAACAATTAAATCAAATTGAATCACTAGGTTTACATTGTATAAACAAAATAAAATGTCTATTACACAAAATTCAATTGTATTTTGCTTGGCCCACAAAGGTTTTGGGCATGAAATAGGGTGGTAGAGTGGGCACAGACACCCGGTTTTCTGCATTTGAATAAGTAGCTGTAGTTGTGCAAGGGTTAAATAGGCCTTGGGCAACAAATTTGACACTTGGAATCCAGAGGGGGTCACTAACATATGACCCACTTGTATTTGGCCTTGCCCAACAAGGTTTTGGGCATGAAATAGGGTGGTAAAGTGGGCACAGGCACCAATCTATACATTTGAATAAGTAGTTGTGCAAAGGTTAAATAGCCTTGGGCAACAAATATAACACTTGGAACCCACACAGTGGGGTCATTTACATATGGCCCACTTGCAATTTGCCTTGCCCAACATTCACTCTCATATTTGTCCCCTGGAAACCCGCCTCCCCTTCCTTTCCGGCCCGGCTGTTCTGTGCCTCAGCTGCTGGCGTGGACCCCGGGGCTGTCAAAGGTATGTGGCCAGTGGGGAGATGTGAGCTGTGCAGAGGGGGCTGCTATACTGTCCTCTGTTCTCCCTGTGCTGCATGCTGCTGCCGGAAGAGTCTCCCTTCTGTTCCATAGTGACCCTTGTAAGTTCTTCTTCAATTAACTGTTTATAGGTATCGATTCCTACCTATCTATACACTCTAAAATTGTCACTGTTTAGCATTATGAGTCGCACAAGAAATAATTGCTTTCAGACTTTGATTGTGGTTCCAAAGCACAAAAAGTTATTATTCACCATAAAAACAGATAGTTACATGCTGTGATATAAATACAATTAGCACAATAAATTATACAGACACAAGGTACAGTCGTTACATATACGCACGCGCTCTGGATCCAGATCCCAGCATCAAAGATGAAACCTCCGTCAACAGCAAAGCAAGAAGACTAGCATCTAGTTTCAGAGAGCCTGCATATATACTCTTACATGGATAGGCAATACAATAGAACAGTTTGGCATGATTCCATTGGTTCTTCTTCCTGGTTCTTCTGTTACAGTACAGTTCATAGGTCAATTCGTATGGTCACATTCCAGCCTCCAACAGCTTTGTGTCCATTTTCCCGCTGCATAACAAATTAGACTGGCTGCATTACAGGATACATTTTAATGCCTAACTCTCTATGATCCATAACTTGCAGACACATGTTGCGATTTCTTCCCCGATGGAACCGGAAATCTGCAAAGACACAGTGGTTTAGAATGACACCAAACACGGTCTGCTTATCATGCACTAAACCTTAGATATCAAATAACATGTATTTCACAACATTACTGATAATGAATAAAACCTTAAATATTAACCTTAATGCTAGGGAACCTTTTTATGTAAGTGTGCAGTGTGTAGGTATTGGGGTATTAAGAAAAGACGCTAGTTAGCGTTGTGCGACTACGTGTATTGTGGAGTACACCGTGGTACATGTTTTGCAGGGTTGATCATATTATATGTTTTAGTAACTGTCTGTATTTATATAATGAGGACTTTTAACATCTTTCTATTGCGTGGGAATCTCACAATGCTAAATAATAGCATCGCCGTATGTACTTATGTGTGAGATTCGCTAAAATGGCACTGGGCGGCCAGTCGCAATATGGCGTCTTGTTGCCATTTGCAAAATGGCGTCGTGCAGATTTAATTTTAAACAGATTCTGTCTCAGCCAATTGTCCGGCTTCAACAGTCCACCCTTTGATAGCAAACAACATGCTATCACACTCTGATTTTAAAATTAATTTAGGCTTACACCAAGACACCAAGACATATTATTTAATGTTATATTATGGGATGGCACAAGGTGGTTCTTAAACCATCAATAATGTGTCTCTAGGAGGGACATAAAACTACCCTTATACGCACACCGCGGATCTTGGGAGATCATGGGAAAGTTGTGGAGATGCACCAATCCTATAAAGGAAGTCTTGAAGGGGAATAGGGACTTACATTTTTTAAGATGTTTTAAAATAACATTTTAAGAACACATTTCATGCATGTCTAAATCTTATACATCATCTGATGGTACCTTCTAGTTCAGGGTGGTAATGCAGTCCTACATTTACCTCAGTATTCATATTGTTACTTCTAACCACCATCAAAATTTCATTCTTTCAGTTTACCTTAACTTTACATTTTCCACATTTCAACACAGTAGGAACACACCTGACACATAAGCCAATTACTATGATGACAATGAATATGAGGATCAGGAGATTACCCATACTAGCAACCATTTCCTGAACCCACTCTCCTAGACCGGAGAACCATTTCACTGGGTTCAACCATGAAACCCATTCCTCTACATTCTCCTCTACTTCAGCCACTGAAGCATTATGGTTCTTCCAGAATTCCCATTTCAGCTGCAGAATTTCATCCATCTTCCGGTCTATCACCTCTTTGGGGTCACTAGTGTTATTTGTAATGTATGTGCAACACTTAACACCAAATTGGGTGGCCAAAGTTATGCAATACCCTTCAGTGACAGCTGTTAAATAATTTAACACTAGTCTATGTTGCACAAGTTCTTTCTTGTAAGCTTGCAACTCCCTACCTGTATATCTAAATGTGTCATCATACATCTCGGTGATATTATCTATTAATTTAGCAAGATCTTGGATATATCTAAAATTTAGTGTACCCCGAGTGATCCTGGTGGGATCCAATGCTACCAAAACTTGAAAGCCAGTTGTCTCACTAATTAACTGTGTGGCTTTATGTACGTCACCAGGTATCATATTTCTTTTGTCTCTGTGTTCATACTGTGTGTGAAGATATGGTGATGGTGTGTTTTTATGATTACCAAGCATTTCACCATTTGTAAGGGTCATAACTTCTGGAACTACTCTTCCCAGATAACACAAACCTTCGTAACTCGGAGAGAGCCACTTATACGCTTTTCTACCACATATAAAATATATATCATCGGGGAGAACATAAGGAATATAATCCATCATGATCATCCAACACATTTCCCTAACAAATGATCCTATCTCAGGTTCTCCCACCTGGCTAATACACGTTTCTGGTTGTATCACCCTGGCACAATACCCTTCTGGTACTCTGCCAACCATTTCTTTGGTGGAACTTAGTGTATATTTATACCAGAAGTGTCATCCACCCGACCTAATTGTGCGAAAAGGCCATCGTCTGGTTATTCTCCGTCACCTCCCAACTTCCTGGGTCATTGGAGTTGGTGATGTTCAAGCATAAAAGTGATTTATCTACTTGGTACTGGTGGAGTTTAAAATGCAGTGTCTTCCCTTTTTGTAATTCTAAAATTTCAGAGACATTCAATAGGAATGGCACTAACCCTACATTATGCTGTCCTTGAGATACGTGGAAGCACACCCAACAGTCGGTTTGGTTTAAAACTTTGCCCACCATGGTATGATAATCCTCTAGAGGATACCCACCCAATACTGGTTATACTTAGGTTGGCACTGCTGGATGCAATTCTCATCAACTGAGGACCCACAAAACTCGCACATACAATAATCTTCAGACGATAGACCTTCACACTGTCTCCGAGTTTCCACAATAGCAGATTTCTTAACAATTACTGTACTGAGTTTGGTCAGATACTCCCCCGGTTGGTTTAGGACTCCTTCTCCCGACTCCACTCCATTGATATCACCATCAGCTCTCCTCTCCGTTCTCTGTCCTCTGTCACAGAAACCAGAGATCCCGAAACAACCCAGGATAATGAGAACTCTGGGAGAAAACACAAAGATAACCACAGCAGACCAATCCATTGATCTACAAATTTCTTTAGCTCATATATCTCACTGTAACCTTTAACCTTCCCGGAACAGACTCACAATTGACAGGTCTACGTTGTCTGTCTCGATTCCACCTTGTTTCTCCACTGGTTGGTTGACCTTCTTACAGTGAGTGGAATAGACCCAGGTATCTCTCTCCGCCACCTTCAATGAAGTTGTACTCATCAGCAACACCTGATACAGACCTTCCCACCGATCTGTCAGACAACCCAAACACAAGAAATTTCTGATCATAACAAATTCTCCAGGTTCAACATCATGACAGTTTGTTTCAGGCATATCATGTGACAACAATTTCAGTTTCTGCTGTTGCTGTTTTAACTGTTTACTCATTGTTATAAGATACCTTACAGTTACCTCGTTGTTACTTTTCAAATCCTCCTGCGGGCTTACAATCAAATGAGGTTGTCTACCAAACAGTATTTCAAAGGGGGACAGATTGAGAGGGGGTCTAGGAGTTGTCCTGATACTATGAAGGACAAGTGGTAGTGCTTCTGGCCAACCCAGTCCAGTTTCTGCCATGATTTTACTTAATTTATTTTTAATAGTACCGTTCATCCTCTCCACCTTGGCACTGGCTTGCAGTCAGTTTGGGGTGTGAAGTCTACTATTAATACCCATCAACTTACACATGTTTTGGAAGACATCACCTGTGAAATGAGTACCCCTATCACTTTCAATAATTCTAGGGATACCGTATCTGCATACAAACTCCTGAACAATTTTCTTAGCAGTAAATGCAGCAGTATTAGTGGCAGCTGGGTATGCCTCAACCCAATTAGAAAACAAATCAGTGCACACTAATACGTACTTAAGATTCCTGCAGGGTGGTAATTGGATGAAATAAATTTGTATTACCTGAAAAGGTCCGTCGGTTGGAGGAATGTGGGATAGTTACAGTAGGGAGCGTTTTCCCAATGTTTTTCCTCAAGCACATCAGACAAGACATTGCTCTCTTTTCTGCTTGAGAAGAAAAACCCTGTGCACACCAGTATGCTCTCACCAATTTGCACATACCTTGCTTTCCCAAGTGAGTCAGACCGTGCGCTGCCTCACCCAGCCTTGGAAGCCACTGGCTTACCTTGTCCATCTCCCCAGATTCCAGAGGACTCTTGCCCACATCCCTTGGACTTCCAGACTGCCTTTTCCTGAATGGAACACAAATTTTGCATCTCAATTAATTTCAGCATGTCAATTGTTTGAAACATCATTTGGTTAATTGGCACATTCACTTTTAACCCTGCCACCCATTTGGCAGCTTCGTCTGCCCTTTTGTTGCCCAGTGACACCGTATCATCCTCACATGTATGGGCTTTACACTTAATTACCGCCTCTGTCTTAGGCAATTGGATCGCTGTCAGTAGTCCTTCTATATGTCTGGAATGTGCGATTGGTGTGCCTGCTGCTGTCATAAAATTTCTCAGACGCCATAGAGCCCCGAAATCATGTACCACCCCGTAGGCTTACCTAGAGTCAGTGTAGATATTAGCAGATTTACCTTCTGCTAATTCACATGCTCTCCTTAATGCTACCAGCTCCGCCACTTGGGCTGAATGAGATGGACCTAAAGTTTCGGCCTCTATGATATCTTCATCATTTATTACAGCATAACCTGTACACAACTCTCCAGTGTCAGTTTGTCTATGACAACTCCCATCCGTGTAAAATTTCACATCTACATTATTTAAAGGTGTATCCTGTATGTCAGGTATTGCCGTAAAGGTTTGATTCAGATATTCCCTACAATCATGTGCATCAATATACCTTCAGAACTCACCTTCTGCCAGCGACTCACATCTCTCCACCCTTTGTGCATCATGTTGCACATATGATAAATACGTTGCTGGATTTAATGTACTGCACTGTTTGATGGTGATGTTTGCAGGTGCTATTAGGGCTAGTTCCCATTTTGTGAACCTAGCTGAGGAGACATGTCTGGTTTGGGCAGAGTTTAGCAAAGCAGATACAGCATGGGGAGTATAGACAATCATATCATGGCCTAATACCACATCCTCACTCTTACTGACCAAAAGAGCAGTTGCTGCTACACTTCTTAAACACATTGGGAGTGATCTTACCTCGGTGTCCAATTGTGCACTGTAGTATGCTACGGGCCTACTGGCATCACCATGTTTTTGTGTGAGGACACCTGTTGCACAACCATTAGCTTCCGTACAGTACAAATCAAAAGGGTTTTCATAATCAGGTATTCCCAATGCAGGTGCTCTTGCCAGACTATCCTTAAGGTTAAAGAAAGCCTACTCAGTTTCCTCTGTGTGTATGACATGATCGGGCTTTGAGGAAGAGACTAAGGACCTCATTCAGAGTCGGTCGTTGCGGCCGCACGGTCGTATGGGAAAAGGGGCCGGATATGCAAATGATGCACTCGCATGTTGCGTCCCTAAGATCGGATCGGTAGCTGGCTGACCAAGGGGAGGATGCGGCCAGAAGACAAAAAAATACGCCCCCTTCTCGTACGCATTACACGTCATCTCCGGCCATATAAGGATTAATCGAGACCATCGGGAACCAACGGAACTGGTCGTAGAGCTTAAGGTTGACCATACCCTCTCTTAAGCTCTACGATCATGTCAGTGTACAAACCTCCCATGTCACGTGTGCCATGACACTACTTTGTTAATTATGCACTCCCATAAAACGCAGTTCGCATAATTAGGCACGCCTGCGTTTGGATCTCCACTCCCCTGTTTTCAAGCACCTTCCCCTGTTACCACCCATAAACGCCTCAATCTGTCACTCAAACTACCGACCTGGCTGTGTTCAAGGAGAGAGAAATTTCTGATCGTAGCGGCTAGTTTGCGCACGCGCGTTGCGAACTTTACGCATGCGCAGTTTAGCGAACATCGTACGACCGTGCGGCCGCTATGACCGACTCTGAATGAAGTCCAAAGTCCTGTAATGGCAAGGCCAAAATAGAAAAACCTGGGATCCACATTTGCAGTATCCACACATTCCCAAGAAGGTACGTATTAAGAAGGTATGGATTTGCTGTTGGTTCTGCGGCAGTGTCATGGTCTGTATGGCTTGGATTCTGTCATTTGTCAGATGTTGTAACCCCTGGGTTAGGCAATGTCCCAAGTATTTAACTCTGGTCTGGCATGGCTGTAGTTTGTCCTTAGCAACCTTGTGTCCTGTTTGCGAGAGATGAAGCAACAAAAGTTTAGTATCATTTAAACGAATCAGAACATATCAATAAATCATCCACATATTGTATTAGAATAGATCCATTGGCAGTTTGAAAAGACTGTAAACAGTCGTGTAAGGCCTGGGAGAAGATACTGGGGCTGTCTATGAAGCCCTGGGGAAATCCTCCCCCCTTGTAGTGCCCCCAGTAGTAGTAGTCCCCCCTTGTATTGCCCCCATTAGTAGTAGTCCCCCCCTTGCAGTGCCTCCAGTAGTGGTTGCCCCCTTGTGGTGCCCCCAGTAGTGGTCTCTCCCTTGTAGTGCTAGCCCCCCCCCCTAGTAGACACATGTAGTAAAAAAAAAAACACTTACCTGAATCCCCGCTCCCGCCGTCGCCATCCGCTCCTCCGTCTGTCCTTCCCGGGCATTATGGGAGAGACTTCATATGATGTCATGACGCCTCTCCCATTGCCCACTGCGGGAGCCGGAACATGGAGCGGCTCCTGCAGTGGGCACAGC
The DNA here is from genome assembly GCA_031769625.1 of Taudactylus pleione. Lineage (NCBI taxonomy): Eukaryota > Metazoa > Chordata > Amphibia > Anura > Myobatrachidae > Taudactylus > Taudactylus pleione. The sequence goes on along the minus strand of JAUIMM010000329.1, from coordinate 4,985,975 downwards.
AGCAGCTAATGAGAGTCTGACAGACTCTCATTGGCTGCTGCTTACAACAAACACAGCTGCCGGAGCCGGCGGCTGTGTGTTTGTCACTTGTGTAGCGCTGACCGAACTCCGTCCGGTCAGTGCTACACACGCAGTGCAGTCTGTGTCACAGTGACACAGACTGCCTGCAGCCCGCATGACGCTGCGGCCCGTGGGGCACATGGCACCCTGCCCCCTGGCCCAGCCCGCCACTGGTGACAGGGAGAGGGTGACAGCAGTGGGTGAGGGCAACAGCAATGATTGACGAAAGGCAGAGCAGTGGGTGACAGGGAGAGGGTGACGACAGGGAGAGAGTGAGAGCGACAGCAGTTGGTAACAGGGAGAGGGTGACAGCAATAGGTGACATGGAGAGAATGATGACAGGGAGAGGGTAACAGTAGTGGATGACAGGTATAGGGTGACAGCAGTGGGTGACAGGGAGAGGGTGACAGCAGTCGGTGTCAGGAAGAGGGTGACAGCCAGTGGATGACTAATATACAATACAAATCAGGCCACAGTATTTAAATTTTCTTTAGTTGGGCCCAGAATTCCTCCTTGCACTTAACGCCAGGCCGGTCACAAGATCGGTCCCTCCTCCCCCTCCAGCCATGCCTGTACTCAGGGTCGGTTCTAGACAATGTGGAGCTCAGGGCGGAAATTCGCAGTTGCCCCACCCCCTCCGCAAAAAGTCTTTACAGATGGCATTCCTCTGCGCAAGCCGCTTTCAAAGATGGGGCATGGCCGATCTGGAAGGGGGCATGCCCTTGCTGAACATCCCCAATTGATCACCCTTTCTAATACATTATGCCTCACGCAGTAATGCCCTTTCTAATACATTATGCCACACACCTGTAATGCCCTTTATAATATATTATGCCACACATGTGTAATGCCCTTTATACAACAATATGCCACACACATGTAATGCGCTTTATAATATATTATGCCACACATGTAATGCCCTTTAGAATATATTATGCCACACACATGTAATTCCCTTTAGAATATATTATGCCACACATGTAATGCCCTTTATAATATATTATGCCACACATGTAATGCCCTTTATAATACATTATGCCACACATGTAATGCCCTTTATAATATATTATGCCACACATGTAATGTCCTTGATAATATATTATGCCACACATGTAATGACCTTTATAATGCATTAAGCCACAACAGGCTCGCCAAGAGCCACGGTGGGCCCGGGTAACAGGAGGCGTGGCCTAGTTGTGGGAGGTGAGGCCACGCCCCCTTCGGGGGATAAAACATTTTTGGCGCTGCACACTGGCGAGGGCACGCTCTGAGCTCCCTCAGTCCGGCGCAAAGCCAGGGGGGGCACGATCAGTGTGATTGCTTCCCACCACAGGCATAGGAGACTGCTGTGGCTGCTGCGCAGCAGCCACGAGCAGTATCCCACTGCAGCTCAGCACACACTGTGTGCTGGGCTGCTGTGAGGGAGGGGGGGCATCAGACCCGGGCCCCCACCAGGCTCCTCAGGAAGCCCCAGTAATTTTTACCCGCTCCCACTCCCCTCACGGCGCCCCTGTGCCACACATGTAATGCCTCCCCCCCTCTCCTCAGCATTCACTGCCTCCTAATCCCCACCCCCCCACAGCAACTCACCGCCTCCTAATCCTCCCGTTTCCCCAGTGACTCACCTGCTGTGCCGCCCTCCAAGCAAAGGCATCCCATACCCAACCCATACATACATAGCTGACATTTCAAGGCTGCAGCGGTGCTGTATAGGGGCATGAGTCAGAAATTAAAATATAGTGCTATGGATTTTCTGAGGGAGGGAGACCCCAAAACTGGATTCTTGCCTAGGGCTCTATGAGGTCTGATTCCGTCTGGGCGTGTGACATCATGACGTCACTCCAGGCCACTGAAAGGGAGGATCCGCATCGCATGAGGAGTGGACTGTCTCGGAGCAACAAAAAGTTGTGGGGACTGGCTGGGGCTGGAGACACATAAGGGTGGCGGGGCTGGAGACACGTAAGAGGGGCTGAGCTGGAGACACATAAAGTTGGCTGGCTGTCTATTTATCCATATTCAAATCTCGTTGCTAGTCAAGTTACTGCATGGTCTGTATTTTGAAAGGTACATTATTGACATACAGTATTGAAGACATAATACAGAACTTTCAGAACATGATCACTGGTACTGTAGTTGCTTTTTATTGTTGGGTCATTTTATTTATTTTTTTACATAGAGTTGTATAGGAGACTATCTTGTTTTGTTATTTTTAAATTGGTGTATTAAGAATCACTGTATGTGTGCTGCAAGTATGTTCTAAACATCACAGCTTTTAAATGGTTCCTGTATGTATACAACCAACAATATCTGACTTAGGACAACATTTACCGAGCTGCTCTGTCTGATATGCCTCAAAATTAATAATATCTCTTAATTTGAAAGCCTTCTTATTAGAGCTAAGCAATGAAAAAGGCGGTAATATAGTGTTTTCCCACATACGCAGAGCCCGTCCCATCCCACAAGTCATCATCATTAGTGAGTGCCAGTACATACTCATTAGTGAGTATGTACTGGCACTTTCCCTATATGACTCCTGACATGCGTATATGTACATAATTACTGGTCTGTGCAGAATTACTGAACATTGAGAACGTCTCTTGCCACTATAGTTCTGTCTTTGGTCATAAGATTCGGTATGTTGAAAATGTGTGCAGGTGTACACATGTGATACACCACCAAAACACTGTTTTAAGCCTATGGTGGGTATTACTAATGTATTTACAATCCCTATAAAAACAAAATACATGTACTGGTGCAGGTAATATGTCATGAGTCAGCAGGAGGTCACATGATGCAGAAGCTGCTGCAGGTGACTGAGGGGGACAGTTTTGGCAGTTACAGGGAGCCCTGAGGATGATGCGCTGAGGAGAGGAGCTGCACATGAGGACTCCTGAGGGACAGCGGCAATTTGTGGACAAAGCAGTGGTCGGCTGGTGCCACCGGAGCACCAGAGACCTCCAACCAACACCTGTGACAGCCTACAGCAAAGGGGTAAAAAGCTGAAGGTGGTCCCATCGCCATCAGAGGCAAGCAGAGAATAGCCTGTATCCCATATAAAGAGACCACTGGGTAGTGCAGTTATCTCCCTGAAGGAGCTGAACCAATGTCCGGAGGGGTCGGTAACACCATCCCCAGCTAAATCCTGCATTATAGACTGCATTACAGCCACAGCAATGAGGCAATAGAGTAAGGTGAGGAGTGCAGGTGTCAGTTATAGTGACCATCACCTGATTATCATTTGCAGCACCATACTCATCCAGCGGTGTAGCTAGTACTGTACCTAAGATACTGGACAGCAGCTATAGCTAACCATAACAGTTATAATCAATACATAACAGCCTTAACCCATCAGGAGTCATCAACTAACCAACATTACATTAGTGAAAGTCTGCAGAGATAACAGCATAAAGTAACATGACAATTCCTTTTAAGCACTTCAAATGGCTGTAATAGTTACATTATAGGCTGCAACACGCATTCAACCCGAGCAACGTACTACAACAGAGCGGAACATCCCAAAATCAACTTATAAGTGCACCACCTATAAAGAACAAACTGAACATATTGTTGGTATTAGGCTGCATGCATGCAATTATAAAAGTGAATAAAAAGCACTTTAAACAAAATGTGTGTTACATTTCTTTTATTTAATTGTTTGGTCACTGATATACAGTAAGTGCGACTGTGCCAAGCTGTTTAGTGTGTAATACATGACAATGTAACTGTAGTTCACTGGGACCAGTTAGTTATTCAGAAATAGTGATATAATTTGTTCCATAAAGACAGTTAAAAGAATAATTGCATGTTGGTAGAGAATATTCATCTTTTCACAGGTGTTTGAAGTGGATTGGATAAACAGAAAGTCTCTCACCAATTTCCAGTGTAATAAAAACTCCATTTTCAATTCAGTGTGATTTTCTAGTAGATGTAAAGAAATTATATTGTAATTTGTCATATGCTAATTGTTACACATTGTGTGATGTTATCTTTTTAATAAATTGTAACTCTTATTTGAGACCAAACTGTGACAATCTGTGCCTGTAATCCCTCCTTACCTCTCTGTAGCCAGAAAAAGAACCAAATAACTCATTCAAATCTTTTAAAATTAGGTGACACCACACCACACCATATACCCGAACTGTTGGGGTGTCACACACATGTTCACTATCTGAGCATGTGCAGATCAATGTACCTCAAGATACACTGGGAACACAGAAGAGGGGCTGGCCGGAGACACCAGGTCCCCTGTTTGAGTGGCCATGCCCCTTTTCTGGAGCGTGCACCGCAGGCAAACGTTCTCAGTCCCCTCTTCCCTATCAGATGCCCTACCCCCTGCAATTCTAGATTTTATATATACAATACATACATATTATATATATAATAACGTTCCCGCTAGGCTGTTTTAGCGGGACCCTGCACCCTGCCCTATTTCTAAAGGGTAAAAAGTACTCTGCCCTTCTGCACGGTGCCCTGTTGAAACAGCCTGCGGGTGCCATTCCCACTTGTGGGTGGTGAAAACTGTGGTGTAGCAGTCACCGCCAGTGAATGGATGCTGGGCGCATATGCCCGGCATCTAGTCACATGGACAGCAGCGCTTAGGGACAGCCTGGCATGTCCGTAAGTGCCGGGTATGCCCCCAAGAGTGACGAAAAGTAGCCGCATTTTAATGACACGCCCCCTTTTCCTTGGCCACCCCCTCTTTTTGGGTGCGTGCGCCTTCGACATGCACAGTTGTGCCCTTTCTCTAGGTCCAGTGCGCTGGACAGCAACACAATATCTGACAATATCTTACATGGCATGGTGCTAAAACTGGGACCACACATTATCAGATCTCTAGTTTTGCCTATGCCAGGCAGGTATATCTGCCTTCAGGTCTGCATAAGTCATAATTATGAGAACACGCCCCCTTCCCTTCCTCATGCCACTTCTCCAGGATCTAAGAAATTATAAGTACAAGAGGTGCCAAAATTTGAATACAAGTGTATAGGCACTTTTTATGGTATGTAGATGCAGTATGAAAATGTGTATCTTACTCAACACAATATATGTACGTCCAACACTACATGAGCCTCATTCTGTATATGTTTCCACAGGTGCATAGTATGGGCCTGAATGTATCACAAACACACAGATAATACACATCACTGCTGTGTGTAATGATTAAATTTCTGCTCATCTTAATTATGTGTTGTAATTTACTGACATGTATTTATCACATTGTATTTAATATTAACCCCCTATGCTCTGCCTGAGATACATGCAGTGTCCCCTGCCAGGGCACCTAGTGATATCATAGTGGCAGCTGATGATGTCACTATTGGAGGTGTGATGGGTATAATAAGGCAGCTGGATGCTCCCTGTGTCATATCTGATATTGCTGGACTAGTGACAGTACAGATATTTTTCTTCTAATTTCTGAGTTGATAAAATTATATTATGATGAAGAAGGCGGAAAATAACCATCCTAAAGACCATAAAATAACTGTAAGTAACTCTTATAGAGCCATAGACTCACGGTATTACTGATGGTTAATGATAATAGGTCACTGCTATATGATTTCATGAACGTTCAGGGTAGAGTTAGATTTAGTTTTAAAAACTCTCTTTTTCTTTGTATCTATACTATTTACTATTAATATATGTTTTGCTTACTAGCTTTCCAGACTTTCTAATATATTTAGATTTCAAATTATTTAAAATAAAAGCAAAAATATTGTGAAATGCTGTTATACAAGGGGAAGTGCATCTATATCACTGTTTGGTTTGCTTAATATTAGTGGTTCTTGCCACTATATGGAAATTACCTTGGCATTAAAAATCCTGCATTGTTCTTATGTCTGTTTCATTATTTCACAGGTCGCTCTACGCATCCGTCCATTTAACAGGACAGAGGCTAAGAGCAGCGCCCGGTGCATTATACACCAGCTCGGGCAGCAGGTAAGAAAATGCTAATAACATTATTTTAGTTTAAACAACTGAATTAGTTTTACATCAAACACATTTAATTATACAATTATTTTCTTACCAATACATTATTCTTAGATTTATTGTTTAAATTTTATTTTATAGCACATTTATTTATTTGATTTTTTACATTATATATATATATATATATATATATATATATATATATATATGATATATAATATATATATATATATATATACTGTATGTAGTATGATGTATATCTGTATTTCTAAATATGATAAAAAGAAAATGTTTTGCTTTGAGTATCAGAGATGGACTGCTATCCACAGTCCCCATGTACCCATAAGCAAATCAGAGTAATGACCTGCTGCTCAGATAGTGCCAGGTTTTACCTCTCTGTGCACAAGAAATAGAGAAATCATGGACTATTGCTGGACTGTGCAAATGCTGCTGCAAACCACTATTGCAGGGCTCCTAAGCTACTCCTCCCTCTTAGTAACCAGCTGAATATGTTTGTCAGACAGGGATGTGTACAGACCAGTAGGGAGTGGTGAGCTCTCTGCTTGTGGCTTCCTATTGGTCTGCATAGTCACACACCCCTAGGCTGCACCAGCTATTGCTATATCCTCTGAAGATAGTATGAGGAGAAGATGTGTCTATGTTTATACTGCAGAGAGGCTGGACAACATCTCTCCATCTCATCCTATCTGCCCAATCCAGGGCTCTCGGTTCAGTAGGGAAAAAATATGTCATGCATATATTTTATGGACGTAACATATGGCAATTCCCTCCAATAAGGAGGTTATGCTGAGAATTGTAGTTCCACAATAGGTAGCAAACAACTTGAGACACAATCCAATAAGTTATTATTATATGTCTCACAGTTGGAAGGATCGCCAAGCTAATGAGTTAGACCATTCTGTATCTTAAGTGCCTAAGAACCAGTGACTAGAAGAGTTTTTATAGATATCAGCAGACTGTTCCTGAAAACTGTGCTGAGATGCTGACAAATATGACTCTATACTCCCAGATCACATTCCCATGTGTGACTTCCATTAATATAAACTGGAGTTAAGATCTTCTGCTCCAGCTGCAAAGGTGCTTGTAGAGCCTGGTGACAAATAGTGAACATGGCTTCTCTTTCCTTACAGACAGTACTACTGCAGGACCCTGGTGAGGATCCTGATGATGTCCTGCGTTGCTGCAGGACCAGGGAAAGGACGTTCACCTTTAATAAAGTGTTTGATCAAGCAGCTACCCAGGTGATTGTAATCCTAAAATATTTACAATGAATAATAAAAGTTAATAGTATAGTTAACAGTACTCAGGGACATCTTCTGAGAGGAGGGTTCCTGTGTGCTGTCTCTGAATGGGTCCCCAACAAACCATTGTACGTGAGGTGTAGTCTCTGGTACTGTGCCAGAGCCTATTGTGCAGGCATGCTGTATACCTCTGGGAAAATGGTGCCACAAGATAGATTTCTTTTGAGGCAGCTGCATGGTAAGTACATACAATGGGTGTCTGGAGTGTGGTGTAAGCCCCTGGATTCAGGTGCCCATGTGCACCACACACCCTACACCCATTATACATATGGCAGTGCTGCTCATGCTGCCGCTTATAAAGGGAGTAAAATAGTTAATGAGAATAATTTATCATTCTATGTGAATGTAGCATCAGCCAGCAATGCTTGTACAGCTGTCATTTCTCCTTATTCAGTATAGGGCATATTTTTTATATTTTTTGCATGATTGCTTATGTAGAATCAATAAATCTGTCTCATTTCAGGAGCATGTTTATCAGTCCACAGTGAAGAACCTAGTGGATGATATCATCTCGGGGTACAGTGCTGCTATATTTGCGTATGGCCCAACAGGTAATATTAATGTTATTAATATGTAAGTCTATTTGTTTATATTGTATTTGTAAAAGTATTGAGCTGGTAAAATGCGTGGTGGTAAAACATGTGGATCATCTGTATTGTTAGTAATTATGAACTAGTAGTTTCCTTACGGGCTGTGCAATGACCCAGGTGGCTTCAGAAAGTGAGGCATTAGGTACATGGCACAATCCAGGTCTGAGCACTGAAGCCTCAGTCTAGTAATGACAGATACAGGATAATTATTAACATTTAAATTGAAAACATCCAATAAGGGCACAAGTCATAGTTCTTAAGGATAACTCTTCTACTGTAAGTGTGGTAGTTAGAAGGTTAATCTCATTTACCAAAATATTGTTATAGATTTCATCTATAGTGTAACAATATATCACACTATAGCTGTACTGGTAAAATTGTATTGGATCACATAACTATGTTACAATGGTGTTTTGTGTTTAATAAAAAGCTCCCAAATGTGCATATAAGATTTATATATAGCATCTTAAATGATGTTTACATTTTAATGGTTACATAAGTAGTCCATTGCTTTATTGTAATTAAACATTGTAACACAACCTTAAGCTAATTTATATATATTAAAAATAACCACACACACACCAGTGCATTGGTTTAAGGTCACAGCATTTATTAATTGAATGATCATATTTTAATTCCTAAAAAGGGTGGCAAAGAAGGCGCTACCAAACTCAGCTCCAGCCAATTAAAACCTTAAAATATGGGGGGCGACTAATACGGCCCCCCCCTGTATATAGGTGTAACCTGCTCTGCAAAGGTCTCACCACCCTTTAATATGGCACAGTCCGGACGCACTCGCAAGGCAGTGCCCATTGTCCCGCCCGCATGGGTGGGACATACCCGCCGTCCTTCAAAAGGGCAAGTGCCCCACAACGACCACTTACACCAGATGTGGCCACTGGTTAGAAGCGCCTTCCCGCCTACAGTAGCTCTATCTATTTTAGTATAATCCCTAAAAGACAAACAAACAAATGTAAAGCAAGGCTTTGGGTGGGAGGGTGGGACTTGCAACTGAAAAGAGGCTGGACTAAATTCAAACTGGCCCTTAAATACCCCTGCAACATATACACCCTCTTGCTATCTTCTAATTGGCTACCCAGCACCCATGCAAAACCTACTAACCTTGCCTAGCAACAGCTTACTTACACTATATAATTACAAAAAATGAGGACTCTTAAATAGCCTTGTGCTTAATCAGCCCTCATCTAGTCTTTTCAGCTTGTGATAGGCTGTGGTTACCACTGCTTCTAACTCTCACTGACCAGGGAATAGGTGCACCCATCACCAAATGTGGAGGCAGCATTTTATGGGCAGAACAATTATACAATAGTGCACAGTCTATCCATTCACTAACAAGCGGTGACATTCCTGAGAGAGTGAACTGATGAGCAGCATCCTGATGAATATTGGGTTATGCTGCCCATCCACTAGACGATTAAACCTAGCGATTGAGCGATAACGACCGTCGTTAACGCTCAATCGCTTGGTAATCACCCGCAAATTGGGCAGTTTAATGTAAAAAATTACTAACGATGCGTCTGCCCGCTGGTCGTTTTTGCCATCTATCATCACCAGTACATGCTGGTCAACCTGACGATAACATCAAGTTTATCATGTACGGGGATGATGGATGTGCCTACACTGAATGACTGAACGTTCAGTGTAGGCACATCACAGACATAGAAACGACTGCACGATTAAAATGTTGTAATCATGCTGTCGTTTCTATGTCATGTAGTGGATGGGCAGCATTTTTCACATGATGTCTGTCACTGTTCATTACTGACATGACACATTGTATAACTACATATCTGCCATTCTTTCTTGTAATGTCAGTGAGTGTATGATTAAAACCTTTATATGTATCACAGGCACCGGGAAGACCTTTACGATGATGGGCAATGGTCATGAGCCCGGAGTGATATTTTGCACTCTGAAAGATCTATATAAGGGCATCGAGGTGCAGAGAGGGCAGAATAAATTCTCTGTTTCATTGAGCTATGCTGAGGTAAATATGAGGAATATGTGCTTGGTTTATATTCTATGTGTCTTATTTAGAGGTGCATGGAATTTGGGGGTTTGCATAAGATAACTATTTTACTCCCTTTACAAGATGCAGCATGAGCAGCACTGCCATATGTACTGTATAATGGGTGTAGGGTTTGCATGTACGGGCAGCAGCGAGCATATATAGGCCAAGTAAAATGCAGCACAGACATGACGCAAAGGCAAATTTTGGGTTATGTGTCCATTGCCAGTGCTGGAGGGCCGGATGCAACTACACAGAGTGATGATAACTGTTAGCAGCGCTATACTCTGATTGGCTGATTGTGTATCTACCCCATCAGCTGATAGTACAAGATTCAGTAGAATCCCGGCTATGTTATATGGAGTCACAGCAATCTATTCACATTACTTAATTGATACCACTAGGACTACTGCAGGACACAATCATCTCATTTGAGTTTTGAATGAGGTAACAACAGATGTTTGTACTATTATTTGTATTATGATTATTATTATCCTTTATTTATATGGAGCCACAAGGGTTCTGCAGCGCTTAACAAAGTATTTTAACAATTGAGCAGACAAGAAAACAGTGACTTACAGTACAAGACAATGCTGGACAAATACATTGTATATAAATATTGCTGAAACAGCGGTCATAACACTGAAATAAGTAACACGGTTGCAGAAGTCAAGGGGTAGGTGCTGTAAATAATAGTAAGGGAAGGAAAAGCACATGGGGAAGAGGGTCCTGCTTGTGGAAGCTTACATTCTAAATGCAGACAGACAGGGATGATACAGATGGGATAGACAGTGAGCATGGGACAGAGTGTTAGGCTGAGAGATGGAAGACTTTGATGAAGATGTGCGTCTTGAGAGCCAGTTTGAAGTTTTGTAGAGAGATGGAGAGTCTGACAGGGAGAGGTAGAGAATTCCAGAGGTAGGGAGCTACATGTGCAAAATCTTGGAGGCAGTCATGGGAAGAAGCAATCAGTTGGCAGGAGAAGCAGCATTCATTAGTGGAGCAAAGAGGGCAGATGGGAGTGTGAAGGGAATGAGGTTAGAGATGTAACTGGGAGAGGATTTGGTGATGACTTTGTAAGTGAGTGTGAGGAGCTTGAATTGGGTTCTGAAAGGGAAAGGCTTGTAGGAGAGGGGAGGCAGTTGTAGTACATTTGGAGAGGAAGATGAGCCGGGCAGCAGCACCGAGGACAGATTGGAGAGGAGAGAGACAGCAGTCAGGGAGGCCAGATGGAAGGAGGTTACAGTAGTCCAATCTGGAGATGACCAGTGAGAGGATGAGGGTCTTAGTAGCATCCAGGGATATTTTTGAGATGGAAATGGCAGGACTGTGAAAGGTACTGGATGTGTGATTTGAATGTGAGACAGCACACTTGGGAGCTAGAAAAGATGATTGTGCTGTCAATAGATAATGAAATTATGGGTAGTGAGGTTATGTGGGAGGGTAGGAAGATGATCAGTTCTGTTTTAGACATATTAAGTTTTAAGAAAGTGCTGGGACATCCAGGAAGAGATAGCAGAGAGACAGTTGGAGATACGAGTGAGGAGAGAGGGGGAGAGGTCAGGGGAGGAGAGGTAGATCTGAGTATCATCAGCATAGAGATTATATTGGAGGCCAAAAGAGCTGATGAGCTCACCTAGAGAGGACTTATAGAGAGAGAATAGGAGAGGTCCAAGAACAGAACCTTGGGGGATGGTAATGCAGTTGTAAACAATACGCTCAAGAAGTATGGGGAAAAAGGGAGGAGATAGATGAGTCGGTAGTTGGAGAGAGTGCTAGGATCAAGGGTAGGTTTTTAAGAATGGGGTAATAAGGGCATGCTTGAATGCAGAGGGGACAGTGCCAGATGAGAGGGAGAGATTGAGGAGTGGGCAAGATGGGAACAGGTAGAAGGAGAGAGTATTTAAAATCATTTAATTTTATCTGCAATCACTGTATCTGTGTACACTATGTGGAACATGCCACTTAAACATTTATTAGTTGTGTAAAAATAGGGTAATGCTACTTAATAATATACTAATAACACTATCAATCCACATATCTACACCATCTCTGTGTAATTGTGAGTTATACACACTTATTACACCTGACATACACCTGCAGAAAATGCTGTATTTCAGCTGGATGCATCTTGAGATGATTCTGGCACAACAAATGCATGAAATATGCTTTCTATGTGTCATCTTTATGTACATTCTGTGCATATATGCATCCAGCTATAAATGATCCCCCTACATATAACAACATGTAATTTGGCATAACTAGCAATTACCAGGGCCATAACAAAGTTTGAGGGGGCAACTGAGACCCCCTACTTCTGTTTTGAAAATTCATAGAGACTGGTGCAGAACTGAAAGCTAAGATGAGCCCCTACCCTATATGTACATTTCCCAAAAAAACTTTCTTCATGATATACAGCATCTGGAGAACCACAAGTAACCCAAGCCCTTTCCAGAGAGTAAATGTGGATTACGCACTTGTCGCACTTGTACTGCAGACAGTGACTATTCCTTGTATTGCATAGAGTGATTATTCCTTCATTACATTTTCAGGTCTACAATGAAACTGTTCGGGATCTGCTAAGACCGTCCTCTGGATGTTTGAACCTTAGAGAAGATCCCTACGGCAACAAAAAGATAGAAGGGATTGCAGAGTTCTTCCCCAGCAGTCCCGATGAGGTGACTATCAATAACCTGTGCTACCCTTATGCAGTATCCATGCTTCACCACTAGTCATCCCTGTCTATATTATTATTATTATTATTATTATTATTATTATTATTATTATTATCATCTTTTATTTATAAGGCCCCACAACGGTTCTGCAGCACTGAACAAGGGGGGTAAAAATGACAATAAGTTATATAAGTACAGACTAATATAAACAGGGTTTCTGTCTGTAAAGAACCTATAAATTGTGAATGAATAAGCAGAGCTCATGAGCATGTGATTGCTGGTGTAGTGACCCTGCTGTAGCTATAATACATGGGCAAGTGTAAAGGTGCCCATACATGGTGCGATGCACCGTGTAGGGCGACTGCTGATCCGACAGCAGACAGATCATGCTGTCACTACTGGCAATCGTTTGGTCCCCGCAGACCGCACGATATGCCGGCTCCCCCCTCCTTCATCTGAATGGGATCGTACATCGCATCCCAGATCAGATGAACATGCAGGAAGACCTGGGGATGTGATTTATGATCCCGTTGGAGCGTGCAGCACAATATCAGGTACGATATAGTGCCCATACACGGCATGATATAGCACCTATATCGTATCGATCCGTTGGATCTGCACGTATATCGTGCCATGTATGGAGGCCTTAACTTTCTGAGTTGTTTTGTGTAGCCAAGAGTGTTGGTGCATCCTTATTACTTTCTTTTTCAGGCCATCGCATTACTGACTAAAGGGAATAAGCGCCGCTCTAAGGCAGCCACAGCTGCCAATAAGAACTCATCCCGCTCCCATGCTGTTGTACAAGTCACTGTAAAGCAGACGAGTAAGGATGGAGTGTGCACAGGCCGGCTGTACATGGTAGACCTGGCGGGATCAGAGCGAGCATGCCAGGTATCACTTGTATTTTCCATAACATTATAATTTCATTGTATGTCCCCCTGCAATGCCAAAGAGAAAATATCGTAAGAGTTTGCTATACTTCTGCAGTGTTCATGCTTCACCACTAGTCATCAGTCTCTACTCTACAAAGAGAATATATGTCAGTCACATCAGTTCCTGGCCCATTGCAGCTTACACTCTAAATTCTCTAACACACTCACATACAGGGATCCAAGTTTTTGGCCAGCAGCCAAGTCACCAGCCAGTATGATTTTGGAGGAAACCAGAGCACCTAGAAAGAATCCACTCAATCATAAAGGGGAACATACAATGTGTTTTCAGGAATATAGAAGATTACAAAAACTGCACTATGCTAAATGCTTTTGTTTTGCACCAGTGAGCACAGATAGTCCACTCAGAGCACACCTGGGAGTGTGCCTACTATGCGCTCTAGAGCTGGGTACACACTGACATATATTGGCCGATCCATTGATCGGCCAATGTATCTGCTGCCCGTCGGGCAGTGTGTACCCGTGATATGTTGGTGAACGTCATATCGCATTGGCTGTGCTGCACAGCCGATGGACAGATCTGTGTGCAGACATATCTGTCCATCAGCAGGTGTGTACGGGCGGTCAGCAGAGCGCCTCTACACACACAGCGGCAGCCGCGAGGAGGGGGCCGGGACATGTCCCCCTCCCGCCGGGACACACCCCCTGGTCGCCGGGATCAGTGGGCAGGCATAGGTGATGGTTGTTCAGTGTGTACGAACAACCATCATCTGCAGATATATCTGCAGATCTCTCAATCTCCAGATATATGTGTACTCGCCTTAAGGCAACACCTCTGCAACCTAAAGAACAATCACCAGATGTAAGCTCTTTTCTCTTATTAATGCTCTTATGAACGTTGTAATTTGTTTTTGCATCTTTTTGTAGTGAAGGAGTTATAACAGAGCCTTTCATGTTTATAGCTCTTTTTTATTGTGTTTGTAGTACTCCCTAAGCGTGGCCTTTATCCCTTTAGAGCGGTGATTCCCAATCTGTTACAGGCCACTGCCCCCTTGGTTACATACATTTATTTCTGTGACCCCCACCCACTGAGACCTTACTCATAACTAATTATATAACATTTTGATTACAGTAATTTTTTAATTAATAACATAAACCAGTATCAAATTAATGATACTAATAATGGAATTACATTGTTTTTTAGTAGCTTGGGTTAAATTACATGCAGTAAGAAAAGCATTTTGGCCAATATCAATAACTAAGGTGAATGGGATTTACTGTCTTGGGACACAATTGAAATAAATTGTGTAATTAGTTTTATCATACACTATCATACAATAGTTTATGTGTTTGTACTACATCCACACTGTGACTGAAGTCAGATGTGTCTTCATTATCTTTTCTGTTTCTATATTAGACTAAGAACACTGGCCAAACCCTGAAAGAAAGTGGCTATATAAACCGCTCCCTTCTAGCCCTAAGGAACTGCATTATGGTGCTACGCAAGAGACCAGGCAGCCATATCAATTATCGGGACAGCAAATTGACCTGGCTGCTAAAGGTATGTTATTACTATGAGATTTCCTATACACATATGACAATACAACTGTACCTGACGTCAACGACAATGATTAGAGAGAAGGGCCCTGTGTACAGTCTCCATGGAGGTCTCCCCCTTCTCTTACAGCCACATGCACTAATGATACTCTGGCACTGCGGTTTCTCTACTGGGCATGTGCAGAACTTTGGAAATATGGCACCCATGTTATTTTCCCAGTGACTACATTGGTGATTACAGCAGCATTGGCAGAGTGTAAGTTATGGGTGCAGGGTGTGCAGTGTGAGACCACTGGACATGTGCACTGTATACCATGCACCCATTATAGATACACCCAGGGGTGTATTTACAATGGGTGCAGTGTGTGCATCAGGGGGGCCTGCACCGCACACCCTGCACCCATACTTTTTTTTTATATTTACCTCTCCGAACTCCCACAGAGTAATACTACACAAAACTCCTGGAAAATGGCCGCCGTGGCTATTTCCCCAGCATTTTACGCATGCTCTGTAAGAAGTCACCCGGAAAATGGCTGCCGCACCGTAGACTCTATTGCCCAGAGTCTACTGCTGACATCAGTTCGCTGATGGCAGCTGGGGATAGAGGAGTGGGCTCTGGACAGGGAGTGAACACGGGCTCCCTCCTCTCTTAATACGCCCCTGGATACACCCATGGCTCTGTATAAGTAGCATTACTCACTTCTTAGATATCTTTTTGGGATACATGCATTAACAATATGAATGTGAGTTATCAACAAGGCAATTAAGAGACTTTATACTAAAGATGTGCGGGTTCGGTTTTACTCGGATTTACTCGGTTCTTTTCGCCAAAATTATCGCAAATTCAGATTTATTTTATTGGTTATTCATAACACTTGATAGCCGATAGCCAATAAAATGCAGTTTTTTAGATCCGAGTAAAACTGAGCCCGCGCGTTTCTACTTATACTAAAGGAGTGTGTGGTCTAGTGTATGGGGATTGGCCACAGCTCATTGTAAATGCTAAGGTCCTGTGTACAGGTAATTTGGCCACAGCATCCATGCCGGAACCCCAGTCATCAGGAATATTGCTCCTAACACATTGTTCTGCTGTGTTATCTCACACAATAGCTGCAATTAACCATGTTATTAGGAATTAGTGAAATCATTTGTTTCTCACAAATATAGCAGAAAACAATAATAGTAGATCTATAAACTGCTCATTACAATGTGTAAGGATTCCACATTGATCTCCCCTATAACCATAGCTTTATCTATCACAGGGCGCACTGAGTGGCAGGAGCAGAATGGTGATAATCACACACATCAGCCCTGCGGATGCTGCCTATGAAGACTCTCGCAGCACACTCACCTACGGGAGCAAGGCCAAGCACATCAAAACACTGGTGAGCAGGCCCAAAGGGGTAACTGCATATTTATCTATGTTACTGGGTATAACTGTGGTGGAACAAGGGATTTATTATTAAATAAAATAAACATTATGAACATTCAAAATTAGTTTTATTAGAAGATTGGTTGGAATGTGATCTTTTATTTTCTATTGGAAAATATGTTAAAAATATATACTGCAGGCTCAATCAGTCATATAAGCTACACATGTGTTATTACATGTCTGTGTGAGGACACGTAGGTTACCCATCCATAATCTTCTGTCTTCCTGTTTTCTCTGACTATGTCGGTGCCCAGTAACTAACTCTCTGTGGTTTACCCTTCCTCCTGCAGGTGAAGAGAAACCATGTTTGTGCCCCCCACAAAATCCCTGAGGCTAAAAGAGAAGACAAAGTGCAGCTGAAAGACCCTCGCCCTCTAGATATTCTTGTTTCTTGTAATGAAAAGATTAAGAGGCCGTTTTATCATAGTTGTGCAATAACAATCTGCATCACCACTTATTGCAGCAATACAGATTGTAGTTACACCACAAATGCTAGGTGGTTGGGAGGTGTGCACATATGCTGGTCTTTACAGTTACAGACAGGGGTTTACACTTCCAAACTATAATCCATTGACTAACTGAAGCAAAACATTTACCAGACATAGTAGTAACTGTACTATTTCTGTATTCATTTCCACAGAGCCAGCCCATAAGGGCCATAAGGACAAAGCACCCAGTTCCAGTAACAATGGTCCTATTAGAAGCTCTGCGTAAGTACTTTGTGCAGATATCACATGAACAATATGTAACAATTATGATAAAGTATTTTTTCTTAGCTATTACTGTACTATATAAATGTTAATCAATACACCATAGTATCTAGCTATGTGTACATTACTGTATTGTACTAACCTTAGCTATTGTTACATTCTCTTGGAGTCCTTTAGGTGCAAATGTGTGTTTTATCTTTTTAGGACTGTGCTGCCTAAATTGTCATCCATGGTTCCTATGCCAAGAAAACACCTGGCAGTACCTGAGGCCATGGTCCCCATGCCAAGTAAACACCTGGCAATACCAGAGGCCGAGGTCCCTATGCCAAGAAAACACCTGGCAATACCTGAGGCCATAGATCCCATGCCAAGAAAACACCTGGCAGTACCTGAGCCCATGGACCCCATGCCAAGAAAACACCTGGCAGTTCCTGAGGCCTTGGTCCCCATGGCAAGAAAACACCTGGAAGTAACTGAGGCCGAGGTCCCTATGCCAAGAAAGCACCTGGCAATACCTAAAGCCATAGACCCCATGCCAAGAAAATACTTGGCAGTACCTGAGCCCATGGACCCCATGCCAAGAAAACACCTGGCAGTACCTGAGTCCTTGGTCCTTATGCCAAGAAAACACCTGGCAATACATGAGGTAAGTGTTTTTAGTGTCATTGTGGTTACTTACCTGCCTAGCATTTATACATCTCTTTGTCATACAGTGTAATGCTTATTACACTGACATTTACATTCTATATTACTCCACAAGTATCACAATTTATACACAATATGAGGAAAGAAAAATAGGTTTCTTGTAGTACAAATGATCTTGCAAGGACATAGGGCCTGATTCAGAGCCGGACGCTCTGACCAGAGCGCTCGCTCTGAATCAGGGCCCTCCTACCTCTTATTGGAGCGGCCTCTTGGACGCTCGCATAGCTGTGGGTTACCACCCACAGCTTATGCGAGTGTCCATGATGATGGTCGCGATGGTCAAGACCATCGCGACCATCGGGCTTGCGACGAGACCCTGCAGTAGGGTCTCGTTGCCGCAAGCCCTGGAGTGATTTTGGCTCTATCAGAGCCAAAATCACTCCCACTGACATCACTAGTGATGTCAGTGGGGCCGGACCCAGACGGTAGGTGTTCCCATGGGAACGCCTCCGTCTGGCAGCCACGCCCCCGGCATTCCCACCAAAGGGGGCATGCTGTCACTCACCATCGACAGCATGCCCCCTTTGGTGCGAGACCCCGAGCGACGGCTTCCTCGTCGCTCGCCAGGTCTCGCGCATGCGCACGACGGAGCTCCCTCCGTCGTGCACATGCGCATTTGGGTACCATCGACCCGCTTGCAAGCGTCCTGCACTCGCGAGCGTGTCTGAATGAGACCCATAGTCCATATTTAATTGTAAATTAAATAAAAATAATTGGAAGTGGACAAGTCCATGGCTGCGATTCAATTCAAAGCGTTGATGAATAGCCCCGGGAGGGGGCTCCCAGAGCTGTTCAATTCAGCCTGATGGTTGGCCCAACTAAAAGATTTCTTCTCGCACCCTCCTGGGGGTGCGAGGAGAAACCCAACAATAGTGCGCTAACAGCCTCGCGGACAGCACTTTAGCAGGAGATTGACGGTTCTCGCAACTAAACACTCATGTTAAGTCGTGCGAGCCGCCATTCTCCGACTTAACAGTGCGATGAATTGAATCATAGCCAATAAGATAAGCTAAATATATAAAATTAAGAAATGTGAACAAAGGCATGAAAAACCTCCAGATAAAACTAGTACAACAAATTTATTCCAATTATATATAATAGATCTAGTCATCCATTGTAGTATTATAGCTGCATACACACAGAACGATTTTTTTAATGAACGATTTGAGTAAACGATTTTTTCCCTTGAAAAAATTTACTAAAATCGTTTACTAAAGTTGTTCATTTACTAAATGTCATGAACGATTTTTATGAACTACAAACGATTTTTGCATATTCCCTTAATGAAAATCGTTGAGTTGACAAGTCTGACTGAACGACAAACTACAAACGACAAACTACAAACGTGAACGCGCAATGAACGATAATCGTTCATCGTTTGACTCAGAAAGTGAATGATTTTTGCCATCAATTACCGTTAAACGATATCGTTTAACGATAATCATTAAAAAAATCGTTGTGTGTGTATGCAGCTTATGGAATTAAATACTGAAATTCTATTTGAAATTCAGCTGCCAATTAAAATATGTTAAAAATATCTACTACAGGCTCAATTATTCATAAAAGCTACACCTGTGGTATTACATGTCTGTGTGATGACACGTAGGTTACCCATCCATAATCTCCTGTCTCCCTGTTTTCTCTGAGTGTGGCAGTGCCCAGTAACTTACTCTCTGCTGTCCACCCTTCCTCCTGCAGGTGAAGGCGCACCATGTGAGTCTTGCCCACAAGATCCCTGAGGGTGCCAGAAAAATCAATGTTCAGCTGAGACTCGACCTTCAGGTATTCTTGTACCATGTAATTAAAAGTTTAAGGGATCTGTTTATCATATTTTTGGACTAACAATCTGCATCAAAGTTTATCGCAGCAATACAAATTGTAGTTACCCACACAAGTTACCATGCTGAGACAGTTGGGAGGTGTGTACATATGCTGGTCTTTACAGTTATACATATTTATGTTACTGGGTATAACTGTGGTGGAATAAGGGATTTATGGGGACATTTAATAAACTTAATTTTAACTTTCTATCACATTTTCTTTACATCTATATTTATAAAAAGTTTGCTGCCGGGACAGCCGAAGTGATAACGGGCTGACCCGGCAAATTGTTACTCACTACAGTAGCGGTAGGGAGGCTGCTGTCAGACAGGGACCCCGGAACTTGCTGTGTTCCTGGCAGCAGCTGCGGGAGGGCTGGGCGAGGTGTGTCACATGTTGTTTGTAGGGGGAGCAGTAGCTGTGATCTGGGAGGAGGGAGAAGAGGAGACCACGCTGCCTGTGCCTGGTGCGACGGGGGAGGAAGAGGATCTGACGGCTGCTGTATGTGTGCTGCGGGGGGAGTCCGACGGCTGCTGCTATGTCTGTACTGCGGGAGGATTGGGGGGATCCGATGGGTGCTATGTACTGGGGGAAGAAGGGGTTGCCGGCCTCTGCAGTTGTTGTGTACTTGACCTATATATATATATATATATATATATTAGGGGTGTGCACCGGCCACTTTTCGTGTTTTGTGTTTTGGTTTTGGATCTGGATCTTTCTTCGTGTTTTGGATCTGGATTGGTTTTGCCAAAACCACCCTTCCGTGTTTTGGGTTCTGGGTTTTGTGTTTTGGATCTGTATTTTTTTTTTAAAAAGCATAAAAACAGCTAAAATCACAGAATTTGTTGGTTTCTCTGCTCCTATGCTATTATTAACCTCAATAACCTTAATTTCCACTCATTTCCAGTCTATTCTGAACACCTCACACCTCACAATAGTGTTTTCATGTCCAAAAGGTTGCACCGAGGTAGCTGGATGACTATGCTAAGCGACACGAGTGGGCGGCACAAACACGTGACCCATCTAGGAGTGACACTGCAGTGGCAGACAGGATGGCAGTTAGAAAAACTAGGCCCCAAACTGTACATAATGCAAAGAAAAAAAAGAAGTGCAAGATGGAATTGTCCTTGGGCCCTCCCACCCACCCTTATGTTGTATAAACAGGACATGCACACTTTAACAAATCAATCATTTCAGCGCCAGGGTCTGCCACACAACTGTGGCTGAAATGATTGGTTCGTTTGGGCCCCCACAAAACAAGCTGGAAATTAATGTGTCCCTGCACAAACTGGCTCTACGGAGGCAAGATGTCATCCTCATCCTCCTCATCCACCGATTCCTCACCCTCTTCAGTGTGTACATCCTCATCCTCACAAAGTATTAACTCGTCCCCACTTGAATCCACCACCACAGGTCCCTCTGTACCTTCTGGAGGCTGGTCTCCCTGGAAGAGCTGATAATTCATTTTGATGAACATCATCTTCTCCACATTCTGTGGAAGCAACCTCCTACGCCTTTCGCTGACAAGGTTCCCGGCTGCACTAAACACTCTTTCGGAGTACACACTGGAGGGGGGGCAACTCAGGTAAAATAGAGCCAGCTTGTACAGGGGCCTCCAAATTGCCTCTTTTTCCTGCCAGTACAGGTATGGACTGTCTGACATGCCTACTTGGATGCTGTCACCGATGTAATCCTCCACCATTCTGTCAATGGTGACAGTATCATATGCAGTGACAGTAGACATGTCAGAAATTGTTGCCAGGTCCTTCAGTCCAGACCAGATGTCCAAACTTGGTCCTGCCTGCCCTGCATCACCGCCAGCGGGTTGCTTAGGATACCTAAGTTTTTTCCTGGCAGCCCCAGTTGCGGGAGAAAATGAAGAAGGAGCCGTTGACGTGTCACGTTCCGCTTCAGCTGACAGTGTGTTCACCAGCAGGTCTTTGCACCTCTGCAGGCTTGTGTCGGCCGGAAAGAGAGACACCACATAGGCTTTAAACCTAGGATCAAGCACGGTGGCCAAAATGTAGTGGTCTGATTTCAACAGATTGACCACCCTGGAATCCTGGCAAAGCGAATGAAGGGCTTCATCCACAAGTCCCACATGCCGAGCGGAATCGCTCCGTCTTAGCTCCTCCTTCACTTTCTCCAGCTGCTTCTGCAAAAGCCTGATGAGGGGAATGACCTGACTCAAGCTGGCTGTGTCTGAACTGACTTCACGTGTGGCAAGTTCGAAGGGCTGGAGAACCTTGCACAACACGGAAATCATTCTCCACTGCGCTTGAGTCAGGTGCATACCCCCTCCTTTGCCTATGTCATAGGTGGATGTATAGGCTTGTATGGCCTTTTGCTGCTCCTCCATCCTCTGAAGCATATAGAGGGTTGAGTTCCACCGCGTCACAACCTCTTGCTTCAGGTGATGGCGGGGCAGGTTCAAGAGTGTTTGCTGGCGCTCCAGTCTTCGGCACGCAGTCGCTGAATGGCGAAAGTGGCCAGAAATTTTTCGGGCCACCCAAAGCGTCTCCTGCACGCCCCTGTCGCTTTTCAGAAAATTCTGCACCACCAAGTTTATTGTGTGAGCAAAACATGGGACGTGCTGGAATTTGCCCAGATGTAATGCCCGCACAATATTGGTGGCGTTGTCAGATATCACAAATCCCCAGGAGAGTCTAAGTGGGGTAAGCCACTGGGCGATGATTTCCCTCAGTTTCTCTAAGAGGTTGTCGGCGGTGTGCCTCTTACTGAAACCGGTGATACACAGCGTAGCCTGCCTTGTAACGAGCTGGCGTTTCTGAGATGCTGCTACTGGTGACGCTGCTGCTGTTGCTGCGTAAGGTGATACATCTACCCAGTGGGCTGTCACAGTCATATAGTCCTTAGTCTGCCCTGTTCCACTTGTCCACATGTCCGTGGTTAAGTGGACATTGTGTACAACGGCATTTTTCAGGACACTGAGGACACTTTTTCTGACGTTTCTGTACAGTCTCGGTATCGCCTGCCTAGTGAAGTGGAATCTAGACGGGATTTGGAACCGGGGACACACTACCTCCATCAATTGTCTAAATCCCACTGCACTAATGGCGGATACCGGACGCACGTCTAACACCAACATAGCAGTCAAGGCCTCAGTTATACGTTTTGCTTCAGGATGACTGCTGTCGTACTTCATCCTCCTCGCTAAGGACTGTTGGAGGGTCAATTGTTTAGTAAAAGTAGTGGTGTTCCTACTTCCTCTCTGGGATGATGAACGACTCCCAGCAGCAGCAACAGCAGCAGCGGCAGCAGTAGGCGTAGCAATGCAGGATCCTCCAGAGGAATCCCGGATAGGAGAGTCAGTCATGCCAGTGACATGGCCTGCAGGACTACTTCCGATCCTGACTAAGGAGGAAATTGACGAGGAGGGAGTTGATGGTGTGGTTTGCAGGCGCTTGGATACAACAGGACAACGGGATTTAGGTGTCCCTGGACTGCTTACGGTCTTAGCCAAAGTTTCTGAACTTGACAGTAACTTTTTATGAACGCGCTGCAGGTGCCGTATAAGGGAGGATGTTCCTAGGTGGTTGACGTCCCTACCCCTACTTATTTCACCTTTACATATGGTACATATGGCAAGACAGTTGTTGTCCGGATTTGGATAGAAATATTGCCAGACCAAAGAGGTGGAATGTTTGGTCTTCTGCCCAGGCATGACCGTGATGGGCTTTTTCATCCCACGGACAACAACTGTCTCCCCCGGAGCCTGATTTAAACAAACCACATCACCATCAGAATCCTCCTCGCCAACTTCCTCCTCAGCGCCAGCTACACCAGTATCCTCATCCTGTTGTACTTCAACAGTGACATCTTCAATTTGCATATCAGCAAGTGGACTGTGGGTGCTCCTTTCAGCACTTGCAGGGGGCGTGCAAATGGTGGAAAGAGCCACCTCTTCCCGTCCAGTGCTGGGAAGGTCAGGCATCGCAACCACCACCACACTTGGACTCTCCTTGGGGATTTGTGATATCTTCTTAGAAAGCACAGTTCTTCGCTGTGCTTTTGCCAGCTTAACTCTTTTGATTTTTTTAGTGGGAGGAGGGCTTCCATCGTCATGTGAAGCTGAACCACTAGTCATGAACATACTAGGGATCGACCTTAGCCGTTCCTTGCCACTCCGTGTCGTAAATGGCATATTGGCAAGTTTACGTTTCTCTTCAGCTGATTTAAATGTCTTTTTCAAGGTCATTTTCCTGAACTTTGCCATTTGGGATTGTATGTGCCCTCTACTATGACATTGGGCATCGGCCTTGGCAGACGACGTTGATGGCATGTTATCGTCTATGTCATGACTAGTGGCAGCAGCTTCAGCACTAGGAGGAAGTGGTTCTTGATCTTTCTCTATTTTATTTTTATCGGAGAAAGTTTGGTCCTCCATTTATGTTATATCGATTTGATATATACGTGCGGCTAAACACAGAAAATAATTTTTTTTTTGGTTTGGACTGGAGTGTACTTTGTGGGTTACAGCACCCTTTAACGGTCAAGCCAGCCGGCCCTTTACTTATGACACAGGCGCACTCTTGGCACTACTTTGTTGATGCACGTGCGGCTACTGCGCACACAATTCACAAACACAGAAAATAATTTTTTTTTGGTTTGGACTGGAGTGTACTTTCGGGGGTTACAGCACCCTTAACGGTCAAGCCAGCCGGCCCTTTACTTATGACACAGGCGCACGCTTGGCACTACTTTGTTGATGCACGTGCGGCTACTGCGCACACAATTCACAAACACAGAAAATAATTTTTTATTGGTTTGGACTGGAGTGTACTTTCGGGGGTTACAGCACCCTTTAACGGTCAAGCCAGCCGGCCCTTTACTTATGACACAGGCGCACGCTTGGCACTACTTTGTTGATGCACGTGCGGCTACTGCGCACACAATTCACAAACACAGAAAATAATTTTTTTTTGGTTTGGACTGGAGTGTACTTTCGGGGGTTACAGCACCCTTTAACGGTCAAGCCAGCCGGCCCTTTACTTATGACACGGGCGCACGCTTGGCACTACTTTGTTGATGCACGTGCGGCTACTGCGCACACAATTCACAAACACAGAAAATAATTTTTTTTTGGTTTGGACTGGAGTGTACTTTCGGGGGTTACAGCACCCTTTAACGGTCAAGCCAGCCGGCCCTTTACTTATGACACAGGCGCACGCTTGGCACTACTTTGTTGATGCACGTGCGGCTACTGCGCACACAATTCACAAACACAGAAAATAATTTTTTTTTGGTTTGGACTGGAGTGTACTTAGGGGGTTACAGCACCCTTTAACGGTCAAGCCAGCCGGCCCTTTACTTATGACACAGGCGCACGCTTGGCACTACTTTGTTGATGCACGTGCGGCTACTGCGCACACAATTCACAAACACAGAAAATAATTTTTTTGGGGTTTGGACTGGAGTGTACTTTCGGGGGTTACAGCACCCTTTAACGGTCAAGCCAGCCGGCCCTTTACTTATGACACAGGCGCACGCTTGGCACTACTTTGTTGATGCACGTGCGGCTACTGCGCACACAATTCACAAACACAGAAAATAATTTTTTTTTGGTTTGGACTGGAGTGTACTTTCGGGGGTTACAGCACCCTTTAACGGTCCAGCCAGCCGGCCCTTTATTTATGACACAGGCGCACGCTTGGCACTACTTTGTTGATGCACGTGCGGCTACTGCGCACACAATTCACAAACACAGAAAATAATTTTTTTTTTGGTTTGGACTGGAGTGTACTTTCGGGGGTTACAGCACCCTTAACGGTCAAGCCAGCCGGCCCTTTACTTATGACACAGGTGCACGCTTGGCACTACTTTGTTGATGCACGTGCGGCTACTGCGCACACAATTCACAAACACAGAAAATAATTTTTTTTTTGGTTTGGACTGGAGTGTACTTTCGGGGGTTACAGCACCCTTAACGGTCAAGCCAGCCGGCCCTTTACTTATGACACAGGCGCACGCTTGGCACTACTTTGTTGATGCACGTGCGGCTACTGCGCACACAATTCACAAACACAGAAAATTATTTTTTTTTTGGTTTGGACTGGAGTGTACTTTCGGGGGTTACAGCACCCTTAACAGTCAAGCCAGCCGGCCCTTTACTTATGACACAGGCGCACGCTTGGCACTACTTTGTTGATGCACGTGCGGCTACTGCGCACACAATTCACAAACACAGAAAATAATTTTTTTTTGGTTTGGACTGGAGTGTACTTTCGGGGGTTACAGCACCCTTTAACGGTCAAGCCAGCCGGCCCTTTACTTATGACACAGGCGCACGCTTGGCACTACTTTGTTGATGCACGTGCGGCTACTGCGCACACAATTCACAAACACAGAAAATATATTATTTTTTTAGCACTTGGGGGGAGCACCCCTGATGGACAGAGCACCCCCTGGACAACACTACAGCACTCCTTTAGGACTGGGACACTGCACAGGACTTTGGAGTGGACACAGCCCCTATGGAGAACTGACTGCACAACACAGTCCAGCCAGCCCCTATGGACTTTGAAGTAGTGGACACAGCCCCTATTAACAACAGCAGCACAACACAGCCAGCCCCTATGGACTTTGAAGTAGTGGACAACAGCAGCACTACACTACACTACACTACACAGCCCTAACTCCCACCCTCCCTCTTCACTGTCCACAGCCGAGTGAGAAAATGGCGCCGACGCGGGTACCTTATATAGGATCCAAAACCCGCGAGACTCGGAAGGCGGGATGATGACGTTTTGCCTCGATTTCAGATCCGAGTCAGGCGGGAAAAGTCGAGCCTGACTCGGATCGGACTCGGATCGGGGGGGCTCGGGGGGGTTCGGATTTCAGAAATCCGAACCCGCTCACCCCTAATATATATATATATATATTTATATATATATATATATATATAGTATGTAGATCAGGCGGTACTCAATGCAGACATATCACAGGACACAGATGTTGCCAACGTTTCAATGTTTATGTAAACATTGAAACGTTGGCAACATCTGTGTCCTGTGATATGTCTGCATTGAGTGCCGCCTGATCTACATGCTGTACATCGTATTCCAATGTGCTTGGTCTATGTGAGGAAGGCACCTGCGTTGTTTCCAATAAGTATCAGTGAAGAGTGCTGCTGTAGTGAATTATTTATATATATATATATATATATATATATATAATGTGTGTATATATGTATGTATGTATATATATCTATATGCATGTGTGTATATATACAGTATCTACATGTATGTGTGTATATATACTGTGCCCTCCTATATATTATATATGTACTGTGCCCTCCTGCTTCATATATATAATATATATATATATGCACACTCACATAAATACCACCTCATGAATATTTATTAATGTATGGCTAACCAACTGTGTGCACAAAATAAATAGCTTTTTTTTTTAAATCTATGGATTGACGCCAGTTCCTTGCATTAACGGAGTCTCTATGTTCCAAATTTGTGGGAACACACAGTGGCTTATCTATAATGGGTGCAGTGTGTGCGGGGCACACGGGCCCTCGGTCCCATATTTTTTTTTAAACTTACCTTTCCGAGGTCCCGCATCGTGTGTCACTGCTGCTCAGAACACCGGAACAATGGCCGTTGCGGCCACTTTCCGGTGTTCTGCGCATGCGCAGTAGACTCCGGGCACACTCTAGTGCCCGGAGTCTACTAATGCTCCGGTGGCTGGCCAGCCGCATCAGTCGGCTGCCAGCCACCAGGGAGAGAGGACAGGGCCCCGCACGAAGAGTGCACGCGGGCCCCCTCCTCTCTTAAAAAGGCCCTTGGGAACACATATATCTATCTATCTATCTATCTATCTATCTATCTATCTATCTATCCATATTGATATAGATATATTGGACTTGATTCAAAGGTGAATGCAGTTACAGCCACGACTGCGACTTTATGTTAATGGAACGACCGATGGGCTTCCTACTGAGACACTCACCTAATGCATTACAAAATCCGTCACCGATGTACCATCGGTCACAATATCAATACAAGAGCAGCCTAATGGAGGCACAGAATGTCTGTCGGAACATTGATGCTGATGCCAGTACAACTGCGTTTTTGGCCTGCATCTGACTAACCCCCCCTTGAGATACCCCAGAAATGCCCCCAAAACTGACGCTGTCTGTGTCCAAATTCACTCTGCATCCACCGGCGGTAACAATCGGGATGTATGCACAATGCGACTCAGACAGATGTGCAGATGTAAAACATCGGTCGAACATTACGTGAATTGAGAGCAGAGAAGGCTGATGTTGCCTTCTTACAGGAAACACACTTTAAAGGTCCCGATGCTCCGCCTCTCAAGAATAGAGATTTTCCATACGGGTGTTTTTCTAGTAATCCTGAAAGTAAGACTTTAGGAGTCACAATATTATTTGCACGCCATCTTCCTGTAGCTGATATGACCTCCCTTCAGTTAGTTGTAGGTCATGTTTGCGAGTGAAGTGTACAATATATTCCCAGGTATTTACCTTTGTCAACATATATGCTCCAAACAGTGCTGAACCGACATTTCTCATCAAGGTTTTTAATCTTGTTCAACCACATGTTTAGGGGTGTTGGTGCTGGGGGGTGATTTTAAATTGGTCCCTAGACCCTACTCTTGACTCCTCTAACTCATCCCCTAGATGCTTTATAGAATGAAAACACTTGGGGGGTTTACAACTGCCACATTTTATTTCTTATTACCATGCTGTGCTTCTTACCAGGATTATGGAATGGTGTAGAATTGATGATAGAAAACAATGGATGACGATAGAAGCTGCCTCTCATTCTACTCTGACTCCTGGGTTGCCCAGGTTACATACCATGCCCAGGTCTTGCCACTCTCTGCTGGGCCCCACCATGTTATGTTGGCGCCGTTTCTGGTCCATACCTCTTTTCTCGCCTAGCCCCTCCCCTTTAACTCTTAACTGTTTGGAAACCCAGCCTTTCCTCCTGGGCGTGCACCCAAACTCATTTACCATTTGGTGCTGACAGGCAGGGCTGCCATCAGAAATTGTGAGGCCCGATACTGACAAAATAGACAGGGCCCCTCGGGGTATATGGCAGACATGGGTGGAGTTGTGGATATTGTGGGTGGAGCTCCTTCGGGGGTGGTGCATCAATTGGTGTGTAAATCAGGGATGGCTAGACATTATGGATGGAAGGCACATGGTAGGGAAGGCTTGGCATTAATGGGGGGTAGGGCAGGGAAGTCTGGATAAGTGGGGGCACTGGGCTGGGAAGAGTAGACTGGGGTGGCAAAGGGCAGGGAAGGCTGGTTGGTCTGGGGGGGCAAAGGACAGGGAAGGCCGGCTGGACTAGGGGAGAGACAGGGCAGTGTAGGGCAGAGAAGGCAGGCAGGCTGGCTTGGCATAGGGGTGCCACAGGGAAGACTGACTGGACTAGGGCAGGGAAGACAGGCTGGCTTCCTGGGCTAGATGGGGGAGGGGGCACATGGAAGGCTGGCTGGATTGGGGGGTAGGCAGGGAAGGATGGCTTGCTGGACTGGGGTGGGTGGGCAGGGAAGAAAGGCTGGCTGGACTGGGGGGGGTGGGCAGGGAAGGAAGGCTGACTGCACTGGGGGGTGGTCATGGAAGGAAGGCTGGCTTGGCTGGAAAGGAAAGGGCTTAGGGAAGGTTGGCTAGACTGGGGGCGGAGGGCAGGCAGGCTGGACTGGGGGGGCAGTTCAAGGAAGGCTGGCTGGACTCAAGGGGGGCACAAGGCAGGGTCAACACAAATACCTGAGAGAGGGGCCACAGTGGCAGCGGCGAGGAATGCATCAAGTGGCAGGTGGGGAGAAAGAACATCGGTGCTGCAGCATTTTTAAACTATGGAGCCAGCCGCGAGCCAATCACAGCTTGCGGAACAGTAGCCAATCAGGAATGGGCGCTCTGGATTGACTGCTGTTCCACGAGCTGTGATTGGCTCATGGCCAGCTCCATAGTTCAAATGCCACCGATGCTCTTCCTTGCTGCTGCCACCCAGGCCCCCTCTCCGGGCCCGGGACTGGAGGCCCAGCAGTCCCCCCCTGATGGTGGCCCTGCTCACAGGGGATCTTGACAGTAGGTCAATTGCTCGACTCTTCTAATGTTATGAGTTTCCCTTTAGTTCAGGCCAAATGGGATCTATCTAATAGGGAAATATGGAAATATCTGCAGATTAAGCACTTTCTCCTAGGCTTAACACACACTAGTACCTACTGCCGTGGACTCATCCCATTCGAAAGGATGTGCACTTCACATTTCTACCCCCCACACCCTTTGACCTCTATTTATAAACTACTTAGAGATCACCTCTTTTCCACTAGGCCTAACTTCACAAAGGATTTGGAGATTGATCTGCAGTGAGTGGTGGGACAGGATGATTGGCCGGAAATCTTTAGTAACACATTTTCTAGTTCTCTTCTTAATATGTTGGTGATGGAGACACATTACAAAGTATTATCTCATTGGTACTATTGTCCTAGCTTATTAGCTAAAATGTACTGCGGGATGTCTAATTCATGCTGAAGATGTAATGACGCTTTGGGTACTCCTTCGCATATCTGGTGGGAATGCTCATTATTACGTCCCTTTTGGGATAAGGTAATAGAGACTGCAGGTGTTATTCTTCAGGAAGACCTACCCTTCTGCCCTAGCTTCTGGCTCTTGAACCTCTTAAGAAGACCACAGGTGCTCTTTAAATTTTTTTTACTGCATCATATACTTAGTGCCTCAAAAGCAGTCATCCCTGTGCATTGGAGGTCTGCTACAGTTGCCAACATGAAAGAGTGGTGTGCTCGGCTTGACTATTATATGTCTATGGATGACCTTATATTACCTTTATCACATAGTCATCAACATTTCATAGCGATCTGGTACCCCTGGCTCCTTTATAAATAATCTGATGACTACAAATCGCATTGTAGGGGGTAAGGGAGGTGAAGTGGAAAGAGGTTGAGGTTTTTCCTTGTAGGCAGTGTGAAACGTTGTGACAGACTTCTTTTCTACTAATGCAGTGTCCATGTGTATTTTTCTTCCCTGGCAGTGAGGTTTTCTTTCTTTCTTTCTTTCTTTCTTTCTTTCTTTCTTTCTTTCTTTCTTTCTTTCTTTCTTTCTTTCTTTCTTTCTTTCTTTCTTTCTTTCTTTCTTTCTTTCTTTCTTTTCCCTTTTCATTATGATTAAGTTCTTCATTTTTGTTGTCAAACATATTTACTATGTGATGTTTATTTGAAAACTGTGAACCAATACATTCTACTGTTCTTTTGATATCATGCACTTTGTATTTAGTGTGTTTTTGATGTTTCTGTATTGGATATAACATACTGAAATATTTTCTTTTTGTATTGGTTTCCAATAAATATAAATTGCAAAAAAAAATAAAAATAAATATATATATATATATATACATACACTACAGGCTTAATCAGTCATAAAAGCTACACCTGTGGCATTACATGTCTGTGTTAGGACACGTAGGTTACCCATCCATAATTTTCTGTCTCCTTGTTTTCACTGAGTGTTTTGGTGCCCAGTAACTAACTCTCTGTGGTTTACCCTTCCTCCTGCAGGAGGAGAGGAACCGTGTTTGTGCCCCCCACAAAATCCCTGATGACAAAGTGCAGCTGAAAGACCCTCGTCCTCCAGGTATTCATGTATCTTATAATGAAAAGATTGAGGGGTCTGTTTATCATAGTTGTGCAATAACAATCTGCATCACCACTTATTGCAGCAATACATATTGTAGTTACATCACGAGTTACAATGCTGGGTGGTTGGGAGGTGTGCACATATGCCGGTCTTTACAGTTATAGATTAGGCAAAGGAAGCAACTGACCCAGGAACAATACGAACAAATAGGGGTTTACACTTCTAAACTATATTCCATTGACTAACTGAAGCAAAACATATACCAGACATAGTAGTAACTGTACTATTTCTATATTTTTTTCATAGAGCCAGCCCATAAGGATAAAGCACCAAGTTCCAGTAACACTAAGGAACGCTCTGCGTAAGTACTTTGTGCAAATATCACATGAACAATAAGTAACAATGTGATTTTTGGATAGAAATGTAAAATTATGAAAATTAGTGTCATTTATAGATAAAACTAGATTGTGATGAAATATTTTTTTTAGCTATTACTATATAAATGTTAATCATAATACACCATAATATCTAGCTATGGGTACATTATTATATTGTACTAACCTTAGCTATAGTTACATTCTCTTGGAGTCTTTTAGGTGCAAATGTGTCTGTTTTCTCTTTTTAGGCCTTTGTTTGTTTAACTTCCCTAGGACACAAGTTTTCCTTTGCTTTGTTTGTGCTAGTGACTTTCCTTCTCAGCTCCTGAATTATCCTGTCAGCTTTAGTCTGTTGGTAGGAGATGTGTGTGATGTAGGGGCAGGTACCATTATCATGGCAGTTGTTAAGGTGCGTACACATGGGACGATTTTCTCCCCGAACGAAAATCGTCCTGTGTGTCCCCGGCAGGGGTGTGCTCAGTGCTGTTAACAACACTGAGCACAACACTGAACGAAATCAATTACGATATCGTTCAGTGCCAGGCTCCCTCCCTCATCCCCGAACATGTTCAACCTGACATTATCGTCATGTTGGACAGGAGGTTCGGGCGATGAACGAAAACTGCAAACTGCAAACGGGAGCGCGCATTTGCGATTTTCGTTCATCGTTATAACTCAGAAACTAAATGATTTTTTGAACGATTTAACGATAACGATGTCGTTAACGACAAATCGTTCAAACAAATCGTCCCGTGTGTACGCACCTTTAGGCTCACCACTCCTGTGCAGGCTTGGCTGAAGCATCTGCTTTCTGTCCTATAGTGTTGAGCAGACTCTGACAGGTACTAAAGCTCTGCCCCCTCCTGATAAAGTAATCTCCCCTGACAAGCTCACCGTGACACAGCTCTCCCAGCTCTCGGCTCCCTGCAGACTGAAGCACTAGTATCAGGGCTGCTCTGCAGTGCTGCTCTCCATGCCCGGCAACTCACTAAACCAGGACCGCGGCTCCAACTCTGTGATGCAGCTCATACACAGCTGCCACCAGCAGCACCTCTGGTCAGTACTCCCTCTCTTCAGCGCTGTCCCCATTGAGCTGCAGCAGAGTAGCAGGTATTACCTAGGCAGGCATACACGGTGGATCTTTCCCCTGTGCGGCTCCCTCCAATACAGTCACTCCCTGTAAGTTACAATAACAGCGGCACCTCAGCTTTCCGACAGGAGCCAGTTACCAGCGCCGGCTTACTCCTCACAGGCTGTTCCTCAGACCGCAAACAAAAAGTATGTTGGTCGCTCATATCAGCTTATTGACATAGCACAGGTGCTTGTAAAGGGCGGGATTTACACCGAACACAGGATGTAAGATTTAAGGGGGAGATGTATTAACGGCAAAAATGCAGTAAAACCCCCGAAAATGCAGTTTTTGGGGGTTTTACCGCATTCCCCGTATGTATTAAGCAGCAGAATGCGCTGCATTCTGCTGCTTCGCGTTGCTAGGTAACGCCACCTTCAGGTGGCGCTACCCAATAGAAGCCTATGGGCTTCTTAGCGCAACGCTCGGGGCTGGGAGGGATCCGGACGGATCCCTCCCATGAGCCCCCGCAGACCGCGTCCTTCTGCGTATGCGCAGAATGACTTTTGGGTGCTAAACCCAGAAGTCCCTCTGCCCGGCAGCATCACAAAGGACAGCTCTCATCGAGAGAGCTGTTCTTTGCGATATTCTTGGTACATGCCGCGGTAATTAACTGCGGTATGTACGCGAAGTCGGGGGGGATGCACAGCATCGGCGATGTCGCCGATGATACATCTCCCCCTAAGTATTTTTTGTTGACTTTGCTGCAGTGTGCTGGAGGACAAATCCCTTTTTTCTGTGTTCAGTTTAAACCCCGCCCTTTACAAGCACCTGTGCTATGTCATTAAGCTGATATGAGCGACCACCATACTTTTTGTTTGCAGTCTTGAGAGGCATGAAGGAAGCCAGCATTGGGAGGATGTGCTGGTCCTTATAGTGCCATGTGGAGGTTTCTGGGGTACCTCCAAGGTGAGTTAGCTCTCAGCTTATACATGTGCTGTTATTATGCAGTACACAAATTTGTAATTACTGTATATGACCCAGAGTGGGTGCTACTATTATGTAGCAATAATTATTTTGGGGTTAGCGTTTGGGAGTGGGGCCCCCGGAGTTGTTCTGGCTGAACCTTTTTCAGGGCATCACCACTTAATTCACATAGATATTTTTTATCACTTTTCTAATTGTTTGTTTATTATTTATGTCATATTAATTCTTTCACATTTCATTAACACTTATTGATTTATCTTTACACATCTATCCTTTACACTTCACTATCACCTTTTTTCCCCTATTCGTGTGATGCCCTGGGGATGGTCCTTGGCTGGAATTTTTTGGGGTACCTTGCTTCTCGGATTTGAACCCCTTAATGTTAGGGACGCCAGTATAGAGGAGCCTTGACGATAGCCTGGCGCTTATTCATATCTTTACAAATGTATGTAACTAATACCTCTGAATCTCTATTATCATGTAGGATTTAAGTATTTTTTGTTGACTTTGCTGCAGTGTGCTAGAGGGCAAATCCCTTTTTATCTGTGTTCCTCAGACCGCCCTCCAAAGGTTAGAGCACCTGCTTTCTTCCGTTCCTGCAGCGCGAGCCACTCTCCTTCCCGATGGGGCCACGAGACACAACACAGCCAGCGGGTGGCCATCCAGAATCTTCTCTCATGCACTGGCTACTGCAGCAGCTGTCCCAGTGCTCTCCACTGTCACCAATGTTATGCACTAACTACATATATACATATATATATATATACATATACATAAACATGTACTAAGTACATCAGACTAAGGGCCTGATTCAGACCTGCTCGCTAAGCTGCGGCCGCTCACTAGGTGCGATTATCACACATCTGCGCATGCATCACAGTATGCATGCGCGAACCATTCATTGCGGCCGGGAATCGTGCGCTCGTAGTACACAGACTGCCCGGTACTTTGAGTGACAGAATATGCTGTTTGTGGGTGGTAACAGGGGAAGGTGCTTGTGAACGGAGGAGTGGATGTGTGAATGGAGGCGTGTCTGAGTGTCCAAACAGAGTTTTGTGGGTGTGCATAATTAGCAAAGATGTGTCCTACTACACATCACTTGGTTATTTTTTACACTGAAGAGCTCGCAGTGCTTGTGGGAGGGTAGAGTCAACCACAAGTGCTGCAATCGCTTCTAATGGTCCTCAATGTACCAATGTTTTAAGACACTTCCTGGAGATGATGTGTGCTAGTGGGCGTGTAAAGACATGCTTATGGGCGTCTACATAGACAAAGCGATCGCTCGCCAAGACAAAGTGAGCGTGCTTATGCCTTGGCATATGATCGCCTGCCATGCCGTCACTAACCCGAATTTGCATATGCTAGGAGCGAGCAGCCGCAACTAGCGACTGGGTCTGAATCAGGCCCTAAGTCCTAAGATGAGGACACCCATGTGTAAATAATGAATTATATTGTATTTAACTTAAATATCATCAAATGTATTATTATTATTATTATCATCATTTATTTATATGGCGCCACAAGTGTTCCGCAGCGCCTTACAAAGTACAAAAACAAATTGTATACAAGTGACTTACAGAACAATACAATACAGGACATGGATAATATATATTGCTACATTAGCGACCATATCACCCAGATAAGCAACAGAGCATAAGCAACCAAGTGTTAGGTGCCCTAGTGGTGAGTAAGAAGTAAATGACACTATAGTAAGGAGAAGCACAAGAGGGTAGATGGCCCTGCTCGTGAGCTTACATTCTAAAAAGGTGGGGGAAGACAAACTGGGTTGACACAGATGGGGACGAAGGAGCATGTAGCAAGGAGTTAGAATGATAGCTGGAAGGCTTTGATGAAGTAGTGGGTCTTGAGAGCCCGTTTGAAGGATTGCAAACAGGTGGAGAGTCTGATGGGGAGTGGGAGAGAGTTCCAGAGGTGGGGAGCAGTGCGGGCAAAATCTTGGAGGCGGGAGTGGGAGGAAGTAATCAGCTGGCATGAAAGGCAGCGTGCATTAGTTGAGCAAAGAGGGCGGAGAGGAGCGTGAAGGGAGATGAGATCACAGATGTATATGGGAGAAGATTGGGTGAGGGCTTTGTGAGCGAGCGTGAGAACCTTAAATTGGGTTCTAAAAGGGAAGGGGAGCCAGTGGAGAGCTTGTAGGAGAGGGGAGGCAGATGTAGAGCGCTTAGAGAGGAAGATAAGCCGTGCAGCAGCATTAAGGATAGACTGGAGAGGAGAGAGATGGGATTTGGGGAGGCCAGATAGGAGGAGGTTACAATAGTCCAATCTGGAGATGACCAGTGAGTGTATGAGGGTTTTAGTAGCATCCTGGGTGAGATAGGGTCTGATCTTAGAAATATTTTTGAGATGGAAACGACAGGACTGTGAAAGGTTCTGGATATGTGGTTTGAAGGAGAGGGATGAGTCCAGGATAACGCCAAGACAGCGCACCTTGGGACTAGATGAGATAGTTATTCCATCAATTGACAAAGAAATAGTGGGAAGTGAGGTGATGTGGGAGGGTGGGAAGATGATCAGCTGTGTCTTAGACATATTAAGTTTAAGAAATTGCTGGGACATCCAGGAAGAGACAGCAGAGAGACAGTTGGAGATACGAGTCAGAAGAGAGGGGGAGAGATCAGGGGAGGAAAGGTAGATTTGAGTATCATCAGCATAGAGATGATAATGGAGGTCAAAAGAGCTGATGAGTTCACCTAGAGAGGAAGTATAGAGGGAGAATAGGAGAGGATCAAGGGGGGAGGTGGAAGGGGGGGGAGGACCGGATGAGGGCCATGACTTCCTCTCCAGATACAGGGGAGAAGGATGTTAGAGTTGGTAAAGTTGATGGGGAGGGGTGATTTGGGAAAGGAGGAGATGGAGAGCTGGGGGACTGGTTGGATATGATGTCCTGACGTATGGAATCAATTTTAGATGTAAAGTAGGTAGCAAAGTCAAGGGCAGTGAGCAAGGAGGGGAGACGAGGAGGGGGTGGGCGAAGGAGGGAGTTGAAAGTAGTGAAGAGACGCTGGGGATTAGAGGACTGAGAGGAGATGAGGTTCTTAAAGTATGACTGTTTAGAGAGGGAGAGCGCAGCACTATAGGATGAGAGCATACATTTGAAATGGAGAAAATCTGCCTTAGAGCGTGATCCACTGTCGCTCGGCAGTTCGAGAACACTTTTGCAGGTATCTGGTGCATTTGGAATGCCAGGGTTGAGGAGTAGATCTGCGAGTGTGAATAGTGATCGCTGGGGCAACAGAATCCAGAGCAGAAGTAAGGGAGGCATTGTATAGGGAAGTGGCTTGTTCAGGGCAGGAGAGAGAGAGGATAGGGGAGAGAAGTGAGTCAAGCAGGGAAGAAAAGGAACCTGTGTCGATAGCGTCAATGTTACGCTTAGTAATGGAGGCTTTTGGAGGTAGAGGAGGGGAAGGAGAGAGGGACAGGTTAAAAGAGAGAAGGTGATGGTCAGAAAGAGGGAATGGGGAATTGAGGTGGTCAGAAATATCACAACGGTGTGTGAAGACCAGATCAAGCACATGGCCACTCACATGGGAGGGTGAGGAGATCCATTGGGAGAGACCAAGTGACGATGTGAGGGAGAGGAGTTTGGAGGCAGAGGATTCTGTGGGGATATCAATTGGAATATTGAAGTCGCCTAGGATAATGGAGGGAAGGTCTGAGGAGAGAAAGTGAGGGAGCCAGGAAACAAAGTTGTCAAGGAACTTGGAGGGAGGGCCAGGGGGATGGTAAATGACAGCTACTTGGAGGTGTACTGGGTGGAAGAGGCGTATAGCATTGACTTCAAATGAAGAGAATGTGAGGGATGGTTCAGAGGGAATGGGTTGGTATGAGTAACCAGGGAATAGAAGGACCCCAACACCACCACCATGGCGACCCCCAGGTCGTGGGGTGTGGGAAAAGGTGAGGCCCCCAGAGGAGAGAGCTGCAGGAGAAGCGGTGTCAGAGGGTGAAATCCAGGTTTCAGTAATAGCTAGGAGATTCAGGGAGTTGGAGATGATAAGGTCATGGGTCGGGACCAGTTTATTACAGACTGACCTGGCATTCAAGAGGGCACAGGATAGAGGGACAGAGTTTGTTGGAGAGATTTGAATGAGATTATCAGGGTTGCTGTAGCGTGGGGGTGAGATTAATTTGGGGGACCGAGCTGAACAGAGTGTAGCGATGGTGCGGACTCCAGTGCTAGAAGGGGAGCCAGTAGAAGGTGGGCAGGAAGGGAAATTAATGATGTGGGGTGAAGTGACCTGGAGAGGGGAGTGGGAGGTGGGATTAGCAGTGAGGTTGTAGGACCCCTGTGGAGTATAAGAGAATGAAAGTGGAGTAATGGGAGAAGATGGGGAGGAAGGTAAACAGAGGAGAGGAGATAAGGGGAAGAGGAAATGGAAGATACAAGGGGGAAAGGATAAAGGTGGAAGCAAGGTGCAGAACAAAAGATTAGGTAGACACTGAGTGAAGGTGGGAGTTGAAGAAAACATGGTAATAGTAAGGATGATGTAAATAGGGGAAGAAAAGTTAAAAGTAGGAATGTAGAAAGACTGTAGGAGAGAGCAGATTTCCAGAAACGCAAGTAATAGTACAGTGTGGGAAAAGAGTCTGTACTGCAGAAGTTTATTATTGAGTATAAAAAAGTGGAGATTTGGTGGGAGCAGAAATTAAATAGTAAAATATACAGTGGTAGGTAAAAGTACATTATTATAGTGGTAAACTGACATTAACACAGATAAGTATGCATTAGGATTATATGTAAAGCACAGAGCCAGCAGAAATAGTAGCAAGGGAGGCACCAGGTTTATGCAGCCACCAGACAGGGAGTTCAGTGATGAAAGTCCTGGTTATGTATCCACAGGAGCTAGTAGTATGGAGACTGTGAACTCACAATTGTTCATTCCACTTTGTCCAATTAATGATTAGGTTGTTGTTTGTTTGTAGTTTGGTGGGTTTCCTTCTGGTTCACTGCTGTTTAACGCTGATATAACGCCAATTAATCGATTTAAAAAGAAGTTGACACTTTTAAAATAGGACACTTCTAAAGATAGGGCACCCAGCCAAGGCTAGTCCAGCCTTCTAAAGAACCTTACATAGGAGACCTAGCATGTGAAACCACTAATTTCTAACTACCCCCAAAACACTCCCACTATTATTGCAAGCAATAAATTACCTTAAACAAACAAACAAACAAACAAACAAACAGCACATACCATTAAGCTAGCATCTGGGTCTATATTAGGGGTGTGCACCGGCCACTTTTCGTGTTTTGTGTTTTGGTTTTGGATCTGGATCTTTCTTCGTGTTTTGGATCTGGATTGGTTTTGCCAAAACCACCCTTCCGTGTTTTGGGTTCTGGGTTTTGTGTTTTGGATCTGTATTTTTTTGAAAAAAAGCATAAAAACAGCTAAAATCACAGAATTTGTGGGTTTTTCTGCTCCTATGCTATTATTAACCTCAATAACCTTAATTTCCACTCATTTCCAGTCTATTCTGAACACCTCACACCTCACAATAGTGTTTTTATGTCCAAAAGGTTGCACCGAGGTAGCTGGATGACTATGCTAAGAGATACGAGTGGGCGGCACAAACACGTGGTCCATCTAGGAGTGGCACTGCAGTGGCAGACAGGATGGCAGTTTGAAAAACTAGGCCCCAAACTATACATAATGCAAAGAAAAAAAAGAGGTGCAAGATGGAATTGTCCTTGGGCCCTCCCACCCACCCTTATGTTGAATAAACAGGACATGCACACTTTAACAAACCAAACATTTCAGCGCCAGGGTCTGCCACACGACTGTGGCTGAAATGATTGGTTCGTTTGGGCCCCCACAAAACAAGCTGGCAATTAATCTGTCCCTGCACAAACTGGCTCTACGGAGGCAAGATGTCGTCCTCATCCACCGATTCCTCACCCTCTTCAGTGTTGTGTACATCCTCATCCTCACAGAGTATTAATTCATCCCCGCTGGAATCCACAACCACAGGTCCCTCTGTACGTTCTGGAGGCTGGTCTCCCTGGAAGAGTTGATAATTCATTTTATGAACATCATCTTCTCCACATTTTGTGGAAGCAACCTCCTACGCCTTTCGCTGACAAGGTTCCCGGCTGCACTAAACACTCTTTCGGAGTACACACTGGAGGGGGGGCAACTCAGGTAAAATAGAGCCAGTTTGTACAGGGACCTCCAAATTGCTTCTTTTTCCTGCCAGTACAGGTACGGACTGTCTGACATGCCTACTTGGATGCTGTCACCGATGTAATCCTTTAACAGACAGACGCACGCTTGTCGCTGCTGCTTTGAGGATGCAAGTGCGGCTACAGCCCACACAATTCACAAAGACAGAAAAAAAAAGAAGAGTATTTTTATTGTTTGTGGAGCGCACTTTGAGGGTTACACCACCCTTTAACAGACAGACGCACGCTTGTCGCTGCTGCTTTGAGGATGCAAGTGCGGCTACAGCCCACACAATTCACAAAGACACAAAAAAGAAGAAGAATATATTTATTGTTTGTGTAGCACACTTTGAGGGTGTCACCACCCTTTAACAGACAGACGCATGCTTGTCGCTGCTGCTTTGAGGATGCAAGTGCAGCTACAGCCCACACAAT
Organism: Taudactylus pleione; assembly: GCA_031769625.1. Taxonomy (NCBI): domain Eukaryota; kingdom Metazoa; phylum Chordata; class Amphibia; order Anura; family Myobatrachidae; genus Taudactylus; species Taudactylus pleione. The sequence goes on along the minus strand of JAUIMM010000329.1, from coordinate 4,945,551 downwards.
TCACAAAGACAGAAAAAAAAAGAAGAATATTTTTATTGCTTGTGTAGCACACTTTGAGGGTGTCACCACCCTTTAACAGACAGACGCACGCTTGTCGCTGCTGCTTTGAGGATGCAAGTGCGGCTACAGCCCACACAATTCACAAAGACACAAAAAAGAAGAAGAATATATTTATTGTTTGTGTAGCACACTTTGAGGGTGTCACCACACTTTAACAGACAGACGCATGCTTGTCGCTGCTGCTTTGAGGATGCAAGTGCAGCTACAGCCCACACAATTCACAAAGACAGAAAAAAAAAGAAGAATATTTTTATTGCTTGTGTAGCACACATTGAGGGTGTCACCACCCTTTAACAGACAGACGCACGCTTGTCGCTGCTGCTTTGAGGATGCAAGTGCGGCTACAGCCCACACAATTCACAAAGACAGAAAAAAAAAGAAGAATATTTTTATTGCTTGTGTAGCACACATTGAGGGTGTCACCACCCTTTAACAGACAGACGCACGCTTGTCGCTGCTGCTTTGAGGATGCAAGTGTGGCTACATCGCACACAAGTCACAATCACATTAAAAAAATAGTTTTTTATTTTTTGGAGCACTTTGAGAGTTACACCACCCTTTAACAGACAGACGCACGCTTGTCGCTGCTGCTTTGAGGATGCAAGTGTGGCTACATCGTACACAAGTCACAAACACATTAAAAAAATAGTTTTTTATTTTTTGGAGCACTTTGAGAGTTACACCACCCTTTAACAGACAGACGCACGCTTGTCGCTGCTGCTTTGAGGATGCAAGTGCGGCTACAGCCCACACAATTCACAAAGACAGAAAAAAAAAGAACAATATTTTTATTGACACCCTCAAACAGACAGACGCACACTTGTCGCTGCTGCTTTAAGGATGCAGGTGCGGCTACAGCCCACACATTTCACAAAGACAGAAAAAAAAAGAACAATATTTTTATTGTTTGTGTAGCACACTTTGAGGGTGTCACCACCCTTTAACCGACAGACGCACGCTTGTCGCTGCTGCTTTAAGGATTCAGGTGCGGCTACAGCCCACACATTTCACAAAGACAGAAAAAAAAATAACAATATTTTTATTGTTTGAGTAGCACACTTTGAGGGTGTCACCACCCTTTAACAGACAGATGCATGCTTGTCGCTGCTGCTTTGAGGACAGTATCATATGCAGTGACAGTAGACTTGTCAGAAATTGTTGGCACGTCCTTCAGTCCGGACCAGATGTCCAAACCAGCCCTTGACTTATGACACAGGCGCACGCTTGGCGCTGCTACTATGTTGATGCACGTGCGGCTACATCGCACACAAGTCACAAACACATTTAAAAAATAGTTTTTTATTTTTTGGAGCACTTTGAGAGTTACACCACCCTTTAACAGACAGACGCACGCTTGTCGCTGCTGCTTTGAGGATGCAAGTGCGGCTACAGCCCACACAATTCACAAAGACAGAAAAAAAAAGAACAATATTTTTATTGTTTGTGGAGCGCACTTTGAGGGTGTCACCACCCTTTAACAGACAGACGCACGCTTGTCGCTGCTGCTTTAAGGATGCAGGTGCGGCTACAGCCCACACATTTCACAAAGACAGAAAAAAAAAAAAGAATATTTTTATTGTTTGTGGAGCGCACTTTGAGGGTTACACCACCCTTTAACAGACAGACGCACGCTTGTCGCTGCTGCTTTGAGGATGCAAGTGCGGCTACAGCCCACACAATTCACAAAGACAGAAAAAAGAAGAAGAATATTTTTATTGTTTGTGGAGCACACTGAGGGTTACACCATCCTTTAACAGACAGACGCACGCTTGTCGCTGCTGCTTTGAGGATGCAGGTGGAATCTAGATGGGATTTGGAACCGGGGACACACTACCTCCATCAATTGTCTAAATCCCACTGCACTAATGGCGGATACCGGACGCACGTCTAACACCAACATAGCAGTCAAGGCCTCAGTTATACGTTTTGCTTCAGGATGACTGCTGTCGTACTTCATCCTCATCGCTAGGGACTGTTGGAGGGTCAATTGTTTAGTAAAAGTAGTGATGTTCCTACTTCCTCTCTGGGATGATGAACAACTCCCAGCAGCAGCAACAGCACTAGGAGGAAGTGGTTCTTGATCTTTCCCTATTTTATTTTTATCGGAGAAAGTTTGGTCCTCCATTTATGTTATATTGATATATACGTGCGGCTAAAGCGCACACAAACACAGAAAATATTTTTTTATTTTTGCTGGAGAGTAGTGCACTTTGTGGGTTACACCACCCTTTAAGAAATGAGCCAGCCGGCTCTTTACTTATGGGACACAGGCGCACACTTGGCGCTGCTCTTTTGTTGATGCACGTGCAGCCACAGTGCACACAAGTCACAAATACAGAAAATATTATTTTTTTTGGTTTGGACTGGAGTGTACTTTGGGGGTTACAGCACCCTTTAACGGTCAAGCCAGCCGGCCCTTTACTTATGACACAGGCGCACGCTTGGCACTACTTTGTTGATGCACGTGCGGCTACTGCGCACACAATTCACAAACACAGAAAATAATTTTTTTTTGGTTTGGACTGGAGTGTACTTTCGGGGGTTACAGCACCCTTTAACGGTCAAGCCAGCCGGCCCTTTACTTATGACACAGGCGCACGCTTGGCACTACTTTGTTGATGCACGTGCGGCTACTGCGCACACAATTCACAAACACAGAAAATAATTTTTTTTTTGGTTTGGACTGGAGTGTACTTTCGGGGGTTACAGCACCCTTAACGGTCAAGCCAGCCGGCCCTTTACTTATGACACAGGCGCACGCTTGGCACTACTTTGTTGATGCACGTGCGGCTACTGCGCACACAATTCACAAACACAGAAAATAATTTTTTTTTGGTTTGGACTGGAGTGTACTTTCGGGGGTTACAGCTCCCTTTAACGGTCAAGCCAGCCGGCCCTTTACTTATGACACAGGCGCACGCTTGGCACTACTTTGTTGATGCACGTGCGGCTACTGCGCACACAATTCACAAACACAGAAAATAATTTTTTTTTTGGTTTGGACTGGAGTGTACTTTCGGGGGTTACAGCACCCTTAACAGTCAAGCCAGCCGGCCCTTTACTTATGACACAGGCGTACGCTTGGCACTACTTTGTTGATGCACGTGCGGCTACTGCGCACACAATTCACAAACACAGAAAATAATTTTTTTTTTGGTTTTGACTGGAGTGTACTTTCGGGGGTTACAGCACCCTTAACGGTCAAGCCAGCCGGCCCTTTACTTATGACACAGGCGCACGCTTGGCACTACTTTGTTGATGCACGTGCGGCTACTGCGCACACAATTCACAAACACAGAAAATATTTTTTTTTTTGGTTTGGACTGGAGTGTACTTTCGGGGGTTACAGCACCCTTAACGGTCAAGCCAGCCGGCCCTTTACTTATGACACGGGCGCACGCTTGGCACTACTTTGTTGATGCACGTGCGGCTACTGCGCACACAATTCACAAACACAGAAAATAATTTTTTTTTTGGTTTGGACTGGAGTGTACTTTTGGGGGTTACAGCACCCTTAATGGTCAAGCCAGCCGGCCCTTTACTTATGACACAGGCGCACGCTTGGCACTACTTTGTTGATGCACGTGCGGCTACTGCGCACACAATTCACAAACACAGAAAATAATTTTTTTTTGGTTTGGATTGGAGTGTACTTTCGGGGGTTACAGCACCCTTTAACGGTCAAGCCAGCCGGCCCTTTACTTATGACACAGGCACACGCTTGGCACTACTTTGTTGATGCACGTGCGGCTACTGCGCACACAATTCACAAACACAGAAAATATATTATTTTTTTAGCACTTGGGGGGAGCACCCCTGATGGACAGAGCACCCCCTAGACAACACTACAGCACCCCTTTAGGACTGGGACACTGCACAGGACTTTGGAGTGGACACAGCCCCTATGGAGAACTGACTGCACAACACAGTCCAGCCAGCCCCTATGGACTTTGAAGTAGTGGACACAGCCCCTATTAACAACAGCAGCACAGCACAACACAGCCAGCCCCTATGGACTTTGAAGTAGTGGACAACAGCAGCACTACACTACACTACACTACACAGCCCTAACTCCCACCCTCCCTCTTCACTGTCCACAGCCGAGTGAGAAAATGGCGCCGACGCGGGTACCTTATATAGGATCCAAAACCCGCGAGACTCGGAAGGCGGGATGATGACGTTTTGCCTCGATTTCAGATCCGAGTCAGGCGGGAAAAGTCGAGCCTGACTCGGATCGGACTCGGATCGGGGGGGCTCGGGGGGGTTCGGATTTCAGAAATCCGAACCCGCTCACCCCTAGTCTATATACCTAGAATCGAACTAAGAAAACACAAACATAAAACTATATTCTAAACCATCAACTACAGATACTATGCAGTGATATACTACTTAATTTAACATTACATCTAAGTTAATTGTTCAAAGCAGTAGTCCTTTACAAGTATCATGCAGCAAGAATATGCTGGGAGCAGTAGTCCTTTACCTACAGGTTAGAGGAGACAGAATACACTCATAGTGTATCTTCAGACTTAGTTGGGTACCACATATGTACAGGGGGGCAGCTGTATAGTATTATTTGTACAGTGGGCTTATGTATAGTGTTATATGTAAAGGGGAGGGCTGGTATGTAGTGATATGTGTACAGGGGGGCTGGTGTATAGTTTTATATGTACAGGGGGACTTGTGTATAGAGGCGAGGGGGTGGGGGCAGGAGGGGTCGGCGGCCGTGGCTGGCAGGAGGCCGCTGACTTGGAAGGCATTGAGGTGCTATGGGAGACAGTGACCGGCAGCAGAGCAGCTCAGTGACAGCTGCATTATGGGCCACTTCAATGTTTGTGCTTTGACGGGTGATTGGGTGCAATCAGAGGACTCTCCCCATAGTACTGTAGTAAATACAATAAGAGCGGCTGGGCAGCATCTTCTGCCTGTCTCCCAGCCACCTCTCATAGTCCCAGTGTCACCACATGTGCAGGCATTTAGGTGCAGCAATGTCACAGCCGTTCTGCTAGGCTCTTACTATGTTGCACAAGTTACCTAAAGACAATAAAATCTGATTTAGTAGATGGTAATCAGTTTTGCAATGCACTATTGACTCTATAGGATGAGATTCTTTCCTCATTTCCCAGTGTCCTTGATGGGGAGTTTTTGTGGGGGGTTTGTACAGCACTAGCATGTTAATTCTATGCAATGCCTGTCATGATAAACTGCAGGATATCGAGGCTTCTATAGCCAACATTATTCTTAACCACCTCCCTGTTATATACATTTTTCACCATTGGGCCCTTACAAACTTTTGTCATGGGGCCTTCAAATACCTTATTACACTGTTGATATCTGTTACTGCAACAATTAATCTAATGCTTGCTGCATATAGAGAGGGGTGGGACAGATCATAGGCATAACTGTAGTGGGTGCAGGGCGTGCCATTGCTATGGGGCCCAGAGGCTCAGTGGGCCCATTATACAGGTCATATAGTTGTCTATTAAGTTCCTGGAATTGCCCTCCAAGCAATTGGTCCATTGCCCAGTCTGGTGGTATAACAAGGGTAGGGCAAGCGGACACGTGCCCTGTCCGGTGTGACAGAGGAGGCACCAGCCAGATCATTCATTATATGGGTCCCCTGCCAACCGCACCAACCCCAGATAACCAGCATGTGGGGGCCTACACTGTTTAATGATTGCTCTGTGGTATCTGTATCTGCAATTACTTCATAGTGGTTAGTACCACGCCTGGGATCAAGTACCAATGCCTTGAATGAATGTTGTTAGTGTTTGTACGAGAACATATGTTGGGGCTGCATTTCATTATTTAGTTTGCAGAAGCCAGTGTCCAAGCTCAAGTACTTGCAGCTTATTGGATGAGCACCATTACAGAGAGACCAATTTTAATGGACTTGTACTAAGTATGTGGGTGGTGTTAGGATCACACATGCTATGCTATCTAGTGTGCAGCCAACGCACATCACAGTTAATAAACCTCTGCAGGTGTTAATGTTACTGGCTGGGTGTACAAGGATTCTGCCAGCATCACAGATCCGAGTGCTGCATCAGAAGACGCGGCATTGGATCACCATTGTGACCATCGGTCGTGATGGCCACAGTCATCACCCATCTGAGTAAGCCTAAGCTTACTCAGAATAGGTGACAGAACTCCTCTGCCGGGGCCAGGAAATCTGCGCCGAGAGTTGACCATGGCCTCTGCACTCCCACAATATAGAGCGGCACGCCTCTATATTTTAAAAGGAAGCCCATCACTGCCCCCTCCCTGGAATTCTCTTATCAAATTTTAGAATCTTTGAGACAACTTCCCCTCTGAATTCGTGTACTCTACTTTGCTAAGTAGCTTCTCGGCCTGATCTCTCTAACGAGATTGATGCTGGCGAACTACAGGTCCCAGCCTCTGTCTCTCTCTGCAACACTTGTCTTTAAGAAGTCTCTCAAGCTGTCTCTTGTGCCCCCTTGCTTCACTTTCTATGCGACTTTGCCTGTGCCAGTCTGGCTTCTCTGCACTATAGAGTCTCAGCTCCAATCTGCCCTTCGTCAGGGCAAAATGCCATGATTTGTGGGTCCGTGGAGAGGGGGCGGGGCTAAATTACGCATTTTTACGCCATTTTAGCCCTTTCCCCTCCATAGGACCGGCGATTCTCATTTTTATCTCCCCCATTCTGCCCACTTCACTAGGAAGACAGAGCGGGATGCTGACGATCCGGCAACACTCTTCCTGGAGTGCGGGGAGCCGTATGCATGATCATTTAAGCAAAGGACCACTCTTCCAATGAGAACTGTCCTTTGTGGTATTGGGACTTTCGGGTTTGTGACCCGGGAGTCCCTCTGCGCATGAATAAGCCGCAGGGGACCCTGGATCCCTCTCGGGAAAATGTCCAGATAAGAAGCCCATAGGCTTCTATTAGGCAACGACATCTATAGATGCACCTTTTTCCTTTGAAAAAAAAATCTGTTTTAATGGAAGAAATGCATCAGGAGGTTTTGCTTGGGACATTTACAGCCTATGCCTCTTTATACTATGTTGCAGAGAACCCGTGGATACTGCTTTTCTAAAGCTGCTGTTGGGAGACACAAGTCAGTGTATTGCCACCGCAAATCCAGAAGGACGCTGGTCTTTTAGTTTGTCAGTGCAACGTGGAGTGTGATCTTGGGCCCGTTGGTACGGGAGTGACGGCTGGAGGCGAGCGGTGACTTCTTGCACTGGAGCTTATACAGCATGTTGCAAGCCAGCTCTGCTAGCACCTACATTGCATAACAGCACCTAGAAAACTAGCGGTGAGTGACCGCTTTGGAGTATTAGGCAGGCTATGAGCCAACTCCGTGGCTCCTGACTTTTTTATCCAGGATATGGATTAACTATTTCTTTAAGAGCTGACATTATAAAAGGATGCTCTTTATTGCTATAGTGATATTTGATATATTTAATTGATGCAGTTGCATTTCATAAATTATTATAGATTATAAATTGTGTTTTTACACCACTATAACGCTGTGTAGTTGTTGACATCTATAGATGGCGTTGCCTATCGGGTCCACGGTTCGGAATTCTTTACTTTCCGGAACTTGGTGCATATGAAAAATGCGGTCAAACCCTCGAAAACAGCATTTTAGGGGTTTGACCGCATTTTTAGTTTTGATGCATCACGACGATAGTGAAAAGAATCTAAAACAGAGCTACCTCTTTAGGATAATTTTGGACATTACAATCGACAGAGAAAACTCTTTAATGTTATTGATATCTGGGAAGATATGTTACGCTGCCAGTGATTAGGGCCTGATTCACTACCAAACGCAACTGCGATTATGCACACAATCGTCCGCTTGTTGCCTTCTGCGAATGCATCGCAGTACGCAAACCGGCCACTGCAATCGGGACTGCGATCACAGTGACTATGCAGACCCATTGCAGAGTGATTGACAGGAAGTGCAGTTTGTGAGAGGTGACGCCATTTCAGGGGTGTGCAGAAATTATCCACTGTGATGCCATACGCAGCTCGAGTACACAATACATGTGATGAAGTTAACAATTTCTGAGTAAGGTCAGAGCTTATAGTAATTGTGCGTGAGGCTGCGATGGTACTCAATGTTACTGATGGTTTCGCAAGGATTTTGCTAAGGATTATGGATGTGTGTAAGGCAAAGTTGGTGTCCTTATATTGTGCTGCGGATTAGCATACTATCGCAGTGAGACTGCGTGCGTAATCGCTATTGCAATCGCAGTTGCGATCCGTAATGAATCAGGCACTGGAACACAGCAAAATAAAACTTCTGCATTTGAGGCAACACTGCCACCTGGTGGCTGCAAGTGAGAAATACTCAGGTTAACATTTATCTAGCACCTTATAAAAGATAAAAGATAATAGCTAGAGCAGGGGTTCCCAACCATGGTCCTCAAGGCACACTAACAGTCCAGGTTTTAAGAATAGCCATACTTGAGCACAGGCAACTTAATTAGTACCTCAGTTATTTTGATTAAACCATCTGTGCTTTAGCATGGATATCTCCAAAACCAGGACTGTTGTACCCCTTTTACACCTGGGTTTTTGCTGGGTCTACCCAGGTCGCAGCTCAGTGTAAAAGGGTCCCTGAAAAATAACCTGGGTCAAGTGACCCTGCAATCCAACCCAGGTATCTACCAGGGTTGGACCCAGGATGGACCCAGGTAATGGTGCAGTGTAAACGGTGCAACCCGGGTAATCTGACCTGGATCATGCCTAAAATGAGTGGATTGGTGGTTGTGGAGCATTCACCTCCCACTTTTTATGACCTCACAGGTTTAGCAGGGCAGACCTGAGTTCAGTGTGAACAGGGCTGACCTGGGAGTAACCCAGATCAAAGGTGCAGTGTAAATGGGTCTGACCTGGGTCTGACCAGGGTTGGAACCATGTCCAAAAACCCAGGTTGGACCTGGGTTTTTGGTGGAAAAGAGGTATTAGTGTGCATTGAGGACCGAGGTTGGGAATCACTGAGCTAGAGTCTGATTGGTTGCTATGGGCAACATTTCCACTTCTAAAAAAACCTACAGTTTGGTAAATATACCCCTTATACTCAATCTGTGATTTGACAGGTAAGTGGCAGATTTTACATAGGGGCTGCAAGGTTATAGCCCCCAGTAAAACCCACCACCACTCCCTTAGTAAGCTCCCAGTCTCTAGTCCAGACTCAATGCACTGGCAGCAGCAGACTTCAAATTGGTAGTGCTGTCTGCTAGTTGCACACTCGACTGTCAGTCCCAAGGGGGGGGAGGGGGAGTCTCTCCCCCGGGCTGCCAGTCTGGACTGCCACCCTTTGTTGCAAAGTAGAAACAGGATAAAGTTTCTTCACATAACTGTATTGCCTTTTTTCAGTTGTCATGTTTGTACACTTTAACCTCAGAAAATACAGTAGGGAGGATGCATATGAGAGGCCCCTTTCTTGGAGATTACCCACATGAAATGGAAGAAACAAGCACACGTTATTAAATATTTAAATTGGTCATAATCTTTTTTCAGGAACACACAACTGGAGGTATTTCCTAGACAATAACACAGAACACAACAGCGAATATATACTGCGCTCAGCTTAAATGATGTATGCCCAGAGTAGGTTAAAATAAATAAATCAATCTTTATTTATTACCAGTTATTTAATTAGCGCACACATTCCACAGCGCTTTACAGAGAATAGTTGTCCATTCACATCAGTCCCTGCCCCAGTGGAGCTTACAATCTATATTCCCTACCACATCATCTTTACTCATATATGCAAAAATATACTTTTAATTTATACACACAAATCGGCAAATAGATAATGTAGTGGAGTATATAAAAAAACGGTATACACACAACTATATGACCATAGGGTAAAGTATAGAAAGTATATAAAACTTCTGAGTTGAAAAGAAAATTGGTAAATTACTGGTAACGCAATCCTGTATGCTTATTTCTGCATGATTCATCCACATATGGATCTAATTTAGGAATAATTAAATTTCTTATAAAAGAAAAGAAAAATGCTATGTTGCACAATGGTGGGATATTAGAAATATATCCCACAACATATGAATGGAATAGGGAGTCACATACAGTATGGTTACTTAGAGACAATATTAGCACCAGGAGATGAGACTGCGGCGTCCCGCTAGTCTCACAGCTGAAGATGTATTCTATAATTGAGGAATGGTTGTAGAAGTTGTTAGTCTGATAGGTCTTACCGGAGAAAGGAGTGCGGTGTGCCTGCTGACAAGAGGTGGATTCTCGCGGACTGAGTATCTAGCCCCGAGGGTCGATGCCGGCGGTGCATCTGAGCAACCAGACGACCACCTGCACTTACAACATGGTGGAGAAATCCTGCCTATGGAGACTGGAGAAACACTTACCTCCATTGATCCGTCAGCTCACCTTTCCTTCCCCTCGCCGGCTCGCGTCTTCCTGATGTCCGCTTCTAGACGCGACTTCCAGGTATAGTCACGTGCTCACGGCGGGAGTTTTGGTCCCGTAGTAGAATGTATTTAGTAAATAGAGTCTCCTGGAGCCAGTGTTAAGGATATCAATGTTCTTCAACGCGTTTCAGCTTTGAAAAGCCTTCTTCTAGGAGTAGTGTGCCGTTCTGTGTAGTTCTTTGCAGGATTATAAAGAGGAAGCTCTCTTTGCTGATAAGTGGTATGCAAATTGGTCTTATGTGATTGGTTATTCCACTCTCATGTTATTATAGCTAACAGAACCTGTCAGTTAATTTGTGAGTGTTATTGTTTGCTGGACATTGCTAATGAGAGACATTAGTATGACATTAGCCATATTCTCAGATAAAGCCTTTAGAGAAGCCTCGAAGGCTGTAATAAGAGGGACTATAATTAAATACGGATTTGGTATTTTGACATCAGAATGTCAACCAGTTCTGAATGTTGCCATGGACGTAAGATCGAGAACCTACTGTATATGTTGACATAGAATTAGGTCAATTAGGTCAATATGGTTAAAATGTGGCCACATTTAGAATGACAACATTTAACATGCTAAAACTAGATTGTTGATGTTGGTTTATTTAACCTTTGCACAACTACAGCTACTTATTCAATTGTAGAAAATCTGGTCCCTTTGCCCACTTTACCACCCTATTTTATGCCCAAAACCTTGTTAGGCAAGGCCAATTGCAAGTGGGTCATATGTTAATGACCCCACTGTGTGAGTTCCAAGTGTCATACTTGTTGCCTAAGGCTATTTTAACCCATGCACACCTACAGCTACTTATTCAAATGTATAAAGTGGTGCCTGTGACCACTTTGCCACCCTATTTCATGCCCAAACCATGTTATGCAAGGCCAATTGCAAGTGGGTCATATGTAAGTGACCCCCCTTCTGTGGATTCCAAGTGTCAAATTTGTTGCCCAAGGCTATTTAACCCTTGCACAACTACAGCTACTTATTCAAATGTAGAAAATCTGGTGTCTGTGCCCACTTTACCACCCTATTAATGCCCATTTGTGGGCCAAGCAAAAACAATAGAATTTTTTGTAATAGACATTCTATTTTGTTTATACAATATAATCCTAGTGATTCAATTTGATTTAATTGTTTTAATATAACATGTTCTGAATACGAAGCTGGGAAATTAATAAGAAGTGAATAAGAAGCCGGAGCTCGAATAAGAAGTGAATAAGAAGCTAACTTTAGCCTCGTTTAAGAAATAAACCTCCTCACACTCAGCTTTAGCTACTTTGACTGATGCTTACACAGTACAAACTCTGGAAATGAAAGGATAAGTGACTTAATAAAATAACATTCTTATTGTATTTCTAATGTAAGGCTGGGTACATACGTAAAGATTTTCTGTCCAACCATCCAACTAGTTGATTGGTTGGAATGAAAATCTTGTGAGGTATGAAAGCAAATGACAATCAGCAATTTGCTCCCAAGCGGCGGAAAATGGATAAAAACTGTTGTGTGAACAAATTGTTTAGATCAAACATTTAACAAATTGTCTAACGACCATTTTCATCTGTTTTCTGGCATTTAGGAGCAAATTGCTGATCATCAGTTACTCCCATACGTTACCAGGTTTTCATTCCAACCAATCAACTAGTTGGATGGTTGGACAGAAAATCTTTACCTGTGTACCCAGCTTAACTAGTTATATAGTTCAGTTAGATTTAATTGTATGCAATAGAAAGAAACCTTTGATACTTCCTTTTTACCTTTAAAAGGAAAACTGAACAAAAAATAAAAGCAAAATAAAAAGGTTGTGCATGTGTGTAATGTGTTATGTTGTGCATGTGTGTAATGTGTTATGTTGTGCATGTGTGTAATGTGTTATGTTGTGCATGTGTGTAATGTGTTATGTTGTGCATGTGTGTAATGTGTTATGTTGTGCATGTGTGTAATGTGTTATGTTGTGCATGTGTGTCATGTGTTATGTTGTGCATGTGTGTAATGTGTTATGTTGTGCATGTGTGTCATGTGTTATGTTGTGCATGTGTGTCATTTTGTATAAAATCTATTTAAAAAGTTATTTATGGCATTATGTATGCACCATAAAGCTATGTCTGTAGTCAGTATGAATTCAGAGACTACAACATAGTACTTGTTACTAAGCAAGACTGCTACAACACAGGCAACAATCAAATCCACATAGATGGTAATACATCTTCCATTTATTCATTGTCAGTTCCAACCACTATTATATATTTAACAAACCACATTACAACATAATATTTTTGCATTGCATTTAATGTAATATTATTACAAGCTTAGTTACAATATTGATGCATGTCTTTACATATTAATATAATACATTCAAATATTGAGTAATATCCTTTTGAAATATGATGTTACACATTGTTCATTGTTTTTCCACTTTTTTCTACCAAGTGACATCCCTTAGATATGTAACAAACACCATTGTGGCTGCTAAAGGTGCACTAAGTGGTAATGGGGTACTTAAATGTCTACTCACCCAAATACTCCCTTATACATCTTTGCATATTATCCAGTCCCCTCATGTGTCTATAAATGTATAAGGAATACACCTTTCCTCTAAATCCCATTTGCGAATTAAGATCTAATATATCTTCATTGTAATCTAGTTTTTAAGTACAGATTTGTAACTGAAATAAATCCCTGTAAGTGAAGTGGTATGGCAGTGGTTTTCCTGTAGTAACCCATATTGTGTACCTATGTAAAACTCTTCCAAGTAGGTCCCCAGAGTCTAATGATGTTTGCTATATGTATTCCCTCTAAAACACATGTGGTCTTTATTCTGAGTGTACTTCTAGGTGTGATAGTGTCTGTACATACCTCAAGTCCTCTTCTGCATCTTCTTTTTCTTTGCTCTGACCTTCCTCCCCTTTTCTTTTCTAGATTGTTTTCCCCCTCTCAGTGTTTCACTGCAGCAATCCTTTCCGCCTATTGGATCTGTTTCCCACTGAAGCCTTCTCACCCCCTGCGCACATCTGTAACTGTCTTCATATATCCTCTGTTTAGAAACCTCTCCTTAGTGTTTGTCTTTCAAATATATCATCTTTCCCTGTCCCTTTACATGCTACTTCCTTCATTTGTCTTTCTCTCTGTCCCTTTCTCCCTGTCTCCCTGCAGATCTTGGCTTTTGGCTGTCACTCTGTATATCACAGTAGTCTGTCTTTCTATATTTGTGGTACCAGTAACCTTCTCTTATGTCACCTATGCAGAATGATGTTTCCCTGTAATGTCCGTATCAATCCTCCTTATTCTCTATACTCCTCTCAGCCTGTCATTCTGATTTCTTCTATGCAGCTTCCTTCTTGTAGCGCTACGCCTCACTGTGTTATTGCAGCTTCTTTGCCTATATAGATGCATATTTCTCTGTTTCTGTAAAGCCCTTCTGCCCCGGATCTTATCTAAATATCAGAAATCCCTTACACCATGCAGACCTGACTCTTTGTAGGCCACTTTTACCTCTGATTCTCTGTAGACCCACACTCCTTCTCTCTAGTCCCTCCTTTACCATATCTGCATGTCCCAACTCATTGTAAATCCCCTCTCCAATCTTTCTGTACATTGCATGTAACTCGGATTCTTGATAAATCTCCTTTTTCTATTTACCCCCCTCCTCTTCCTTTTCTCTCTATTGTTCTAACTAAAGTATTCTGTGTAGACACCTCCCCTGTATCCCTGTAGACCAAGGTTTCTTGTCTCTTCTCCCTTGTCTCTGTGTTTAGATCCTTTCTCCTGCTTTCTGAGGTATATAGAACTACCTCTCACTTGTATCTCAGTAGGTTCCTTTCCTTCTCCCTTTTCTGTTAACACCCCCTAGTCCCCCCCCTCTCTTCTGTACAACTCTCTACTATAATATGCAGCAATCCCTCCCTCTCAATGACTTTGCAGACCCATTGGCAACTATAAATACCCCCTCCCCTGTCTTTGTGATTCCCATTCTCTCCTGCCTCTCTTAAGATCCCCTCCTATCTTTAGTATCCCCACACACACCCTCTCATCAATGCCTTTCTTAATACACCACTTTAATGTTTCTCTGTAACCTTTCTCTTTGTCTCGCTCTGTAGATACCATTGTCTCAGCCTCCCTGTAGGTCGCCTCCTCTGACTCTGATCTAGTAATCAGCCCCCAATTCTCCCTGCCTATATGTAGATTTTATTCCATCATTCATTTCCCTGAGTGGGAGAAAAGAGAAAGCTGTAAACTAAAATACAATGTTACCATCATTTATACTCTGTCAGCCTGACCAACTTTCTATGTTACTATACACAGAGTTTTCTCTCCTTTGAGATATGCCTCTTCTGTGTGTCAATAAGCTTTTTGTTTGCACCTCTCTCCTCACGTCTCCCCCTGTGCATCCTGTTTATATAACACCCCACTCACTTCCAGACATGCACAATGTTCCCTCTGTATAATGTGACAAAAACCTTTTCAATTTAGACGTTTTCAATATAAAGATCACATATGGAGAGTTTCCAACATCAATAGGCTGCCGGGAGTTCTCAATCCCCATCAGTGCATTCTGGAACTTTGGGAGTGTGATGATTTAACTCTTACCTTGCCAGAAAATGAACATGTGTAGATAATAAAAATAACAATGCAGTATATTGCAGAAAGATACAAGGATCTTCCCAGCAAAAGCATCAATATAAACTGAAAATGTCAATTATTCAATACAACCATTATGGTTTCTGAATGTTTTTATAGTATGTTATTGTTTACTAAAATTCTCACTGTAATTTATGGTATAAAGTAGGCTTGGCCATCCTGTGGTTCTGTAGCTGCTCTGAAACTACCTTTAACAAACAGGCAGAGGCTCTGTGCTCATGTTCAGTTAGCTAATGGTTAACTTATTAGTTTGCATCACAGCACTGGAACCATGGGCCCAACTTTAACCAGAGCACTATCTGTGTAGAGTTTGTATGATCCCCCTTGTGTTTGTGACTCTCTGGGGTGAATTTACTAAGATGGGAGTTCTATAGAGAAGTGATGTTGCCCATAGCAACCAATCATATTCTACTTCTCATTTATCTAACACCTTCTAGAAGATAATACCTGGAATCTGATTGGTTGCTATTGGCAACATCACTTCTTAATAGAACTCCCATCTTAGTAAATTTACCTCTCTCTCTCTCTCTCTCTCTCTCTCTCTCTCTCTCTCTCTCTCTCTCACTCACTTTCTCGTTAATAATATTAGTTACATAGTTAGGGCCAGATGTACTAAGCTCTGAAAGGTGATAAACTGGAGAGTGATAAATCACCAGCCAATCAGCTACCTACTGTCATTTTTCAAACACAGCCTGTAATATGACAGTTAGGAGCTGAGTGGCTGGTTATTTATCACTCTCCAGTTTATCACTTTTCAGAGCTTAGTACATCTTCCCCTTAATGCATTAAGACAAGAGTATGCCTGCCAGTCATGACTACTGTAGATGCTGAGCACAAATAGCATGTGCCAATTTGCAGTAAATACTGTAAACGTTTTATTCTGTTTTTTCCCACTACTTTTGTAAATAATGTTACCAGTGATTTAATTGTTATGTGATTTATCTGGGTAATAGCGATAGGAAAATGAGTGGGAAAATCAACTGTAGGTCAATAGCTCAGTACAAAATGGCTTATGTGGGTAGAGATTATTTTCAGAAGATAAACTTACCTCTTGAAAACATTGAAAATGTTTCATTTAAACTCCATCACCATGTTTTAGCAAATAGTATTTTTTGCTCTCCAGTTAAACCTATGGAAATAATAAATAATAATTGTGTACTAATAATTATAATTATTATTCTATTTTTTTAAAACAATTCTGTAATCAGTATATTGCTGCAATCATGTCTTACAGAAATGTATTAATGACGTCCAATATTAAATAAAGATGGGAGGACTGTTCTTTTACCACAAAGCATTATGGGAAGTTAGTTGTCAGCAGAGACGGCCGCAGATAGCATTGTGTCAATACAGCTACTGGTACAAATAAACAGATGGCAGACAATTCCATGATCAGCATTAATTCCAATATCAGCTAACTACACTGTAGATGACCAGTAGAAAAATTTATATCTTCAAATGATTACATGATCCAAAAAGTCCTGGCAGTAAAAGCAGTCCTAATGGTTTTTGGGGGGGATGAACATTTTATAGCTAAAGACAGTTACAGAGAGTTATTGGGCGCATCCTATACCTGTGTGCAGGAATTTCTTCTCACAGATTCCTGATAACATTCTACTTTATGCACAGAACTTCCAATGTTCCAAGTTCCATCCAATATCTGCCACTGTACAATCCATGCAGAGGATCCTTGGGCCCCTACTTCTGTACAATCCATACAGAGGGTCCATGGGCCCCTAATTCTGTACAATCCATGCAGAGTATCATTGGGCCCCTAATTCTGTACAATCCATGCAGAGTATCATTGGACCCCAACTTCTGTACAATCCATGCAGAGGCTACATGGGCCCCTAATTCTGTACAATCCATGCAGAGTATCATTGGGCCCCTAATTCTGTACAATCCATGCAGAGGCCTCTACTTCTCCATAATCCATGCAGAGAGTCTTTGGGTCCCTACTTTTGTACAATCCATGCAAAGAATCTTTGGGCCCCTAATTCTCTACAATCCATGCTTAGGTTCCTTGGGACCCTAATTTTGTACAATCCATGCAGAGGGTCCTTGGCCCCCCAACTTCTGTACAATTCATGCAGAGGGTGATTGGGCCCCTACTACTAGAAAATCCATGCAGAAGGTTGTGTGGATTTCTGCTTCTATGCAATTCAAACCCAGGTCCTGTGGATACCAGTTTCTAAACAAACTTCTGTGTTAATAGCTTTCCTCTGTCATTCTGTTTCCCTTGCTGGCACTGGCTTCTCTCAGAATCTGAGCCCTTTTCATCATCCTCATCTCATGTCATCACAAGGGGTGGAGCTCAGGGTACAATGCCCCCATTATACCATGTTCGACATACCAGAGAGCGATTTACAGGGAGAGGAGGAATGTTGTGTATATGTTCTAACTCTCTTCTCTTGTATAGTATTGCAAGCACACACTGTCTTTGTACTTAGATGGGTGAGCATTTCAGTGCGGTGCACTGGCAAGCACTTACCTATATGCACTATACTGGTGAGCACTTGCCTTTGTGCAGTGCATGGGTGATCACTTACTTTACTTTAAATTTTATAAATAATCACCTGCACACTGGATCAAGGGACATGTTCCCCCATAAGCTAAATAAAGGTAAGTGTCTCTCATGATAAATAATAAACTAAACTGTACAAGGGTAAGTGCTCCCTAAGAATTGTACAGAGGTAAGTGATCCGCTAAGTATTGTTACAAAAGTAAGTGAACTAAACAATGGTAAGTGCTCTCCCACGTGCTGTATCAAACTTAGAGCCTGATTCAGAGCCACTCGTAAGCGGCCGCTCGTTCGCTCCGAGCGATGTTTGCCCAACTGCGCATGCGTACGGATCGTTATACGCATGCGCAAACCAGTCAGTGCGGTCGAAATTCATGTGCTCGCAAAATAGCGAATGCCTGATAATTTGAGTGACAGAAAGAGGCGTATGTGGGTGGTAACAGGGGAAGGTGCTTGAAAACGGGGAGTGGAGATCCGATCGCAGGCGTGCTTAAAGGTCAAAACGGGCGTTTTATGGGTGTGCATAATTAAAACAGCAGCGTCATTGACCACGTCACTAGGTTATTTTATAGCCAGATCTGCTCGCAAAATTGTGGTAGCAAAAACCAGCCACAAGAATAGCGAGCAGTTCATACGCTGGTCGATGTACTCGATTAATCTAATAAATAGCAGACATGACGTAGGATGCGAGCGGCCAGGGGGCGTAGTTTCCCAAAAAACGACCGCAAGTTTTGTTCGCTCGTTCAGACCTAGAGGCGTGAACAGACCGCAAACAGCGAACGGTTCATTTGAATATCCACCCCTATTTTCTGGACGAGCGAGCGCTAATTGCGTCCGGCTCTGAATCAGGCCCTTAGTATTCAGACATGTAGTGTACAGTGAAAGGTGATCCCTCTAGTAGTGTATTAAATAAACATAAATGAACTGGGCAAAGATAGGCTTTTACCCCTGTACTGTTACAAAGTAAGTGCTCAATCATGCACTGCATAATGGTAAATGGTCACCTATGTACAGAGGCGTATTATCTTAGGCGACTGGCGGCATTATACTATACTGCAGCCTCTTGCAGCGCAATTATGAGCACTTTGCCAGAGTCTACAGTGCTTGCGCAGGTCTTCAGGGAAATGGAGCGGTGGCCATTTTCCCTGTGATTGTTCTACTGTAAATTTCGGAAAAATGGCAGCTGCCCTATTTTTCAGGTAATTTGAGCAGCTTTGACGCTGCCGATGCAGGACTTGGGAGAGGTAAGTATTGACTAAATGGGTGCAGGTTTACGGTGTGGGCCCCCTTGGACCCAGGGGCCCGTTTGCCCTGCACACCCTGCATCCACATTCTAGATACTCTACTGCCTATGTACTGCACATAGGCAAGCACTTATACTTAAGGGATACAGATGTGTCCTCGCACATCTTTGCTGCAGCCATGCCAAACAGCCTCTCTTGGAGCGCCAGGTCCCGTGACACTCTTTTTTTTTTTTTCCGAAATTGCATCTAAGTCACAATATGATGCGACTAGGACGCACCAGGATACTTTGCTGATTAAATTAATATGTATATCTGTGTGCGATTGAGTCTCTGAATACGAAGTGCCACGAGGCGATGGCCGCAGCTTTTTCCACGCCAAGTTCTGTGCACAGACTAAGTCGCACACAGATATAGCAGAGTTGCACGATACCTGGCGGGTCACTCACAACAGGTATTTTGCGCTGTATGGTTTATTTAGGATGGATGCATCTGTACTTACCTTTGTACAAAACTTATGAAACAACTTTGTACAGAGCATAGGAGCTGATTCAGACCCACTCGCTAGGATGCGTTCGCCCGTAGCTGGCCGATATTTGCAATCTGCACATGCATCGCAATGCGCGTGCGCAACCCACTGCGAAAGATCGGGAAGCGCTCGCTCACCCAGCATAGACAGCCCAGTTGAATGAGTGACAGGAGAGTCTGTTTGTGGGTGGTAACAGGGGCAGGTCACTAGAAATGGGGGAGTGGAAGTACGAACGCAGGAGTGCCTGAGTGTTTCAACACCGTTTCAGAGGCGCGCATATTTAACAGGCAGCGTCATAGTACACGTCACCAGGTTGTACTTCGCACTGAAGTGATCGCAGTGCTTGCGGCCAGATATTGTCAACCTCAAGCACTGCGAGCACATCCGATGGTGCTCGATGTACCAATGTTTTCATGCACTTCCAGGAGATGACGTGCGCAAGTGGGCGTCTTATCAATGGCTGGTGGGTGTCTGCATACACAAAGTGATCGCACGCCAAGACATATTGGGCGTGCTAATGCCTTGCCGTGCGATTGCCTGCCTTGCTGGGCGTGCGCTGGATTTGCATACGCTGGGAGCGAGCGAACGCATCTAGCGAGCGGGTCTGAATGAGCTCCATAGTTCAGTATTTCTACACAGTACATGGGAGAATGCATAAATTTATTCAGCCTACGGATAGCGTGTACCTTCATATTGTACACTGGTGAATACTTACTACTTTTCAGCACTTACCTTTGTGCTGCACATGGTAAGCATTCTATATAGTACACATATTAGCACTTGTCATTATGCAATTCACAAATGAGAACATATGTGCTTTACATGGATGAACACATACATCTTGCTGTACAGGGATGGACAATTAACATTACAGTGGTGAGTATTTTATACAGAGGTCAGTATTTAGCTTTTTATAGTACATGGGCGAGCACTTAAGTTTGTGCTAGTTGAGCACTCACCACTCTTTAGTGCACAGGGGAACACTTACCTCTGTGCAGTAAATGCATACGTACTTATCTTTGCACACTTACCTTCATACATTATTTGGGGAAACATTTTTGTACAGTACTTTTGTACAGTAGACCAGAGGAGCACTGACCTTTGTTTGGTACATGAGTGGTGATTATATTTGTAAAGAAAGTTGTCTCCTACTTAAAGTACATAATAGATGAGGGCTTAACAGGAACAGTTTATAATTTTCTCCTTCTGAATTTAACAGTAAAGAAAATAATTGTGTTCCTTTATGAACATGCAGAGACCTCTTCCCTCATGTGCTTCTCTTTACATTTTCTTCGACTCCTTACTCCCCATAAGGGCACCGAACACGTCTCTGCCAACTCCCGGCTGCTTATTGTGAGTGTTTAATCACTATTGCAGCAATGTATATAAATCGTGTCCTTGTCCTGCACTGTAATGTACTGTAAGTTACTTGTTTCTTGTTCACTTATTAGTTTTATGTACTATGTAAGGTGCTGCGGAACACTTGTGGCGCCATATAAATAAAGGATAATAATAATAATAATAATAATAATAATAATAATAATAATAATAACATGTCTCAGAAATAGACATGGAATGTTGGGCCACTAGTAACCTATGGAAAGAAGTTCTCTATAACTGACAGGTGGATGAACCTACCAATATCCTTATGTTGTTCTTCTTGATAGGTGACCCTATTCTATTGCAATGGGCACTTAACCGAGGAGATTGTTTACTCTTAAGCAATATGCAGCTGTGTGCATAGAAGCAAATAAGGAGAATAGTTTTCATTCATTGCTCTGCTTCTCCAAACAGTGCTGTTGAACTATTGCATGGAATCTTTGTAAACACTCAGCAGATATGTGTGGGATTGGAAGGGGAGAAGGGAGAAGCTGGAGAAAAGGAAAGTCTTTTGTGTGTAAGCTGCCTTTGTTAAAAAGAAAATGGCAGAAACGGTGCAGATGTTACAAGTTAAAGAATTTTTTATACTGCTTTGTGGAGCCTATTACTTGTCTATTCTAGGAGACTCACATATTTCAGTGAGCTTTTTTGGATTCCTGGCTGAGAAGACCACCGCTAGGGATGGAAATCTTGTATCAATATAGCAAAAACACCAATATTTAGGGTCTGTCCAATGACCGATTTCCATTGATACAGCCAGTGAGCTATATTGGCGATGGATAATTGCCCTGTGGACCTAATTCAGAGATGTAAGTAAACCCGATGTTTGCGCAGATCTCCAATGCTTTTAGATCTGAGCATGTGCAGATCTGGGGCTGTGATGTCACTCGCAATGCCTGGAATACTGCAGCATGATTGACATGCTCCTGGCATTTGGGGGGTGGCGACAGGAAACATTGCAGAAAACTGGCATGTAGACCCCATTTTCTGGGCATGCCAAAGTCAGTGGCTGCATCCATGGGCAAGGGTTCACTGGCCCCGGCTGCGTGATTTAACCGTACACACAGAGTAACTAACTCAGCTGTCCGATGGTCACGCAGTTGATCTGACACCGTGTACTTGGACGTAGCGGATCACAAAAGCCAGCAGAGGGCGAATTTTAACTCAAGATGCATATTTTAGCAGAATCGCTCCGTACAAAGACACAGTGGCTGTGGTAACTGTGCCTATCTCTGAATTAGGCCCTGTGTCCCCTCTTCCATACTAGAAAAGTGTTCTGCTGTATTCTGTATTGTAATTCCCCCAACTATTTTCAAACTGTATAGATTTACCAGTAACAATCCCGTATCGATCCAAAAGATATTCTGAAGGGAGCAGAGGCGTAACTAGGGTCTTTGGAGCCCAGGGCAAGATGAAGAATGGCGCCCCCCCCATACATCTGTGTGCACGCTACAAAAAATAGGAGTGACAAAATGTCACAAGGAGCGTGGCCACTGAAAAATGGGGGCGTGTCAACATAACATGCCACCCGTTTTTCATCACTCTGGGAACATTCCTTTCCATTCCATATGCGCCTTACCTATACGGTGGTTTCTCACAATGGACAACCTCTGAAGAAAGGTATCCTGGGCAGATGGCGTCAGTCGGTATTCACTATTCATGTAGGATATCACATGGTCTGGAAGATGCCTGTTTGTGTAGGAATATTACCAAAGTCATCGTCATACAACAGCAGATCATCCAGACTTGTGCCCCCTGTGTCACATCCTGCCCCCTGCTTCTCTCAACCACACCATCATCTCCCTTCTGCGTCTCTCAGCCACACCATCATCTCCCCCCTGCATCTTTCAGACATGCCATCATCTTCTCCCTGCATCATCTCTCAGCCACACCATAACGTCCTCCCTGCATCATCTATCAGTGACATCATCCCCCTTGCGTCTTTCAGCAACACCATCCCCCCTGCGACTTTAAGCGACACCATCCCCCCTTCGTCTCTCAGCCACACAATCATCTCCCCCCTACATCTCTATCAGCCACACCATCATGTTCCGCCTACGTCTCTCTGCCACACCATCATGTTCCGCCTGCATCTCTCACCATCCCCATTCACTCTGTATCTGTCTCCCCCTCCCTTTACTCTGTGTCTAACAGCCTCCCCCTACATTCTGTGTGCCCCCCCCAATCTGTCTCTCTGTGTTTCCCCCCTCCAGTCTTTGTGGGTCTCTCTGTTTCCCCCACCAGTCATTGTGTGTCTCTCTGTTCCCCCCCTCCAGTCATTGTGTGTCTCTCTCTGTCTTTCCTCCCTCCAGTCATTATGTCTCTCGCTGTGTTTCCAAAATCCCCCCTCCAGTCATTCTGTGTTTTACCCCTCCAGTCATTGTGTGTCTCTGTGTGTCCACCCCCTTCTGACATTGTGTGTTTCTCTCTGTGTTTCCCCCTCTTACGTTAACTGTCAGCCGCCCTCACCTATCTGGATGAGCCAGCAAACAGTGAGGCCAGGCAGGCACCGGGGCTCTTCATACCAGCAGGAAACGTGACACTCATGGTGCTCGGCTGGTCCATGGCGGCACAATGGCGGGTCTGACTCTTGGTGGGTGGTGGCGTAATGGTGGGTGGTATGGGTATGCTGCCCTGGTCGGTGCAGCCCCCCCTCTGCTGGGCCTGCCACGGCGCCCAATGCACAAGGCCCGCTCGTCCCAACAACATTACACCACTTGAAGTGAGTGGATGACACATTTCCATTCTTCTTCATGGCATTCCCACTGCTGCAGTGACGTAAGTCATGTACTAAAGCAGTGGGGATGAAACTATGACTAAGTCATAAAAGAAAATATAAAACATATTGGCTCCCACAGGAAAATACCAAACACATTGTCACCCACAGGAATGAAAAAACATTGTTCCCTACAGAAAAAAATAAAACACACATTAATTGCCCCAGCTCCCCAAGAAGTCTGGCCTGACCTTTCTGAGAGAGAGGAGCTCCCAGTCCCTCTCCGCCTTCAGCTGTGGGTGGTACCGACAGTCCAGCAGCAACCTCACTCCAGAGCACTGTGGTAGCCATTAGGCCTGCCAGTCTTGATCAGTCCAGGGTCCCGTTGATGGTCGCACTGCTCCCTCTATGGGGTGATGCCCTCGAGTCAGCCCTGCCCCTATGCCCCTCCCTTAATCTGGCTCTCTGGCACCAGCGCATTGGAGGCTGTTACATGTGACTTGACTCTTCTTGGCTATCACAATGATATCTGACAGAGGCAGTCGTAACTTCAAGTAACTGTGGCTTCGACAAGCTACGGTTGCAGTTCTGCTCGGCTAGCCAATAAAAATCAGCCTTATTCTTATTGGCTGCTGCTGGACGTCCACCACGATCGACTGGTCGGCTGGTCTATCGCAATCAATGCTCTGGCTACCCCTGCTCTACTGACGTAATTACGTTAACATTGGACAGCTTACCTCTACTATCATAGCAATAGAGAGAAAATGACATTCATCCGTTTCATACTTACTATACCTACAGTATATATTAAATAAAACAATTATAGATTCTAAGCTTTGAATAATAAACCACATCTCTAGTGTGTCCAACCATTCCCATAAATTACTGATACCATACCTACAATTTTACAAGCTCCACCCCTATCAAGTGCCATGAGCTGTGCACTTGATAGGTACTACTGTGTTAGGCAAAAACAAATATATAATGTAACTTATATATTTTCCAAACCAAAGCATAAAAAAATCACTGTTTTAAATTCTGTAGCAACAATTGCTGAAAATATACAAATTGCACATAAACCCCTATAGATTGATAGGTTTATTTCTAGCAAGTTAATTTAGTAATAGGTAGTAAGTATAAAATGGTTCCCAAACTTTCTCAAATCATGGCACCCTTTTATATTTGCAGCACATCTAGGCCAAAAGTTTGTTTATGAGATAAATTATTAAATTAACAAAAATTGTGCTTACCTGTCATGCTTAGGTTCAGTTATGTTGTGGTGGACATGATTGCGCTTCTGTTTGTTCAAGTAACTTCGGTTTGGCAGCAACCAGCTCTGATTTTGCCTATCACATTAAACAGAATAGAAGGAAAGGCATAAAGAGGGTAGAAGTGGAAGACAAAAGGTCAATTTTTGAGTCGATTTTTATGTAGATTTTAATCAACTGAAATCGAATGTGTATAAATAACTGGCCAAATCTCTTATTTACTAACATACGATTTTTGAAGTTGAGTGTAAAAATGGTCGACTTGGAATGTGCACTTTAAAATCAACAAACACTTCCTTATGTACTCCTGCTGGCCAAAACATACCACATGCTCTGTAAGCCACAGAAACGCATCATAAAAGGCTGGCATACACCCAAGCTAATTGATATGGTATTTTGTGGGGTGTTTAGCAGGAGAGTGGTGATTTCATAGAGGTACTTAAAAAGTGATTTCTTAGAGTTTTGTCCTGTGAATTTCTGTATTGTTATTGTCATTTTTTGTCAGTGTTTCTGTGTGTGCCTTAGAATGTGTGTGTTTAAGTTTTGTGTTATTTTTTAAGTGTATATATTATTCTATTTGTTATGGATGCTGCCAGAAGTAGGGCAAGAGAGGATAAGGAGGTAGAGAAGAGGGATCTAGTTGGTGAGGATAGTGTGATGGAGGAGGCAGAGGGCCTCTGAGTCGGGGTAGGAGTCTAACCTGGCAAAACTAAATCTGCATTATGCATTGGTAAACTCCTTGTTGTCTAACTTTGAGGCATTATATGAGTCCCGGGCCCAACGCACATCTTCAAGAAGAAAGTGGGCCATGTGGAAGGCAGCAGTTGATGAAGTGAATTCTATTGGGCATTTAAAATGTGACAAGCGCCAGTGTGTGAAGCATTGCAAATCACACAGAAAATCGCCTATAAATACAGCAAAAAGCCAAAATCGACCATTAGTAAATATACCCCAAACAGGGCAAAGGTGTGGTGACAGTGGGATGTGGGATCAGATTGAGGAAACAGATGGAATGGGGGAGAATGGGAGACATACACACAAAGAGGGGGGACAGAGAGACAGGTACGCATAGAGATTGAAGGCAGAGTGAATAATACAAATATGGTGACAGACACTCAAATGGTGGACAGAAACACATGCAGAGCATGGGATAAACATGGGTGTGAACTGAGGAGTTAGGGGTGGACAGGAGAGGAGAGAGAATTCTACTTACTGTACATTTAGGGCCTGGCCTTCCAGGACTCTGGACCTCATTCAGAGTCAGTCGAAGCGGCCGCACGGTCGTACGGGAAAAGGGGCCGGATATGCAAATGATTCCCTCGCAAGTTGCGTCCCTAAGTTCGGATCGGTTGCTGGCCAACCAAGGGGAGGAAGCGGCCGGAAGACCAAAAAATATGCCCCCTTCTCGTACGCATTACACGTCATCTCCAGGCATATAAGGATTAATCGAGACCATCGAGAACCATCGGAACTGGTCATAGAGCTTAAGGTTGACCATACCCTCTCTTTAGCTCTACGATCATGTCAGTGTAAAAACCTCCCATGTCACATGTGCCATGACAATACTTTGCTAATTATGCACTCCCATAAACCGTATGCACTCCCATAAAACGCCGTTCGCATAATTAGGCACGCCTGCGTCCGGATCTCCACTCCCCCGTTTTCAAGCACCTTCCCCTGTTACCACCCACAAACGCCTCAATCTGTCACTCAAACTACCAACCTGGCTGTGTTCAAGGAGAGAGAAATTTCTGATCGTAGCGGCTAGTTTGCGCACGCGTATTGCGAACTTTACGCATGCGCAGTATAGCGAACATCGGTGGCGTACGACCGTGCAGCCGCTTCGACCGACTCTGAATGAGGTCCTCTGTGTGTACTGTAGGAAGCTGTGCAGATAAGGAGAAGTAGAATGGAGAAGTGTAGGAGGATGCAGGGATGTCAGGTACACACTAAGCAGTACAGCCTGTGTAAATGGCCATGTGCTGCCTCTCTAAAGCATGGCCTAGCCAACAAAGATGTCAGCCCAAATCATTTGATTTTAGACTTGAACAACATCCAGTGTCACCCCTGCAAGTGTCATGCGGCTCACCAGGGTGAAATGGCACTCAGTTTGGCAACCTCTGGCATATAACATTGCTGTATCTGCAGCTGTTCTCCCAGTATGCACTGCCATTCTGACGGTTGATAAAATAAATTGCTCAAACACACCTACAAAAGTGCTACTCAGTCCAGGTCATACTTGCCGACAATCTGGCTGCCTCCTCCAGGTCGGCACAGCGGGGTGCATGACACAAGTTTAGGGGTGGAGTGGGGGGAATTACTACGCGATCTCATCATTGCGGGCCTGTCAATCATTGCTTAGTAAGGGGATGACTTACATTCATGCATAGTTACACATGGCCTGATTCAGAGATGTACACTATAGCACAGCCGCTGCATCTGTGTACACAGCAGCTGTACTAAAATATATAAAAGCCACAGAAAGCGTCTTAAGTAAAAAGAAGCCCACTAACAGGTTCTCTGATCCGATGGCTGTGTGAAAATCGGACATCCATGTTACTCAGGTTGTCCAGCAAAATCACTCAGGAGGAGCAAGCAGTGAATCTGCATCCAAGGACACAGGCACTGGCTTCAACACGCCCAAAAAATGGTGCCGACCCTCCCCCCCTTCCCGTTTTCTGGAAAGCTTCCCATCGCCTCCCCAAAACTCCAGCAGCATGTCTATCATGCTGCGACTTTTGGGGCACTGCGAGTGACATCGCAGGACCTGATCTCCTGACCTGCACATGCGCAGTGCGGCTCCTGCGTGTGTGCAGATCTTCAATCATTGGATATTTATGTGTTACTTGTTTTCAATATGCAGATTAAAAGGAATTGCTCTCTGCAGGGAAAAATATGGACATTTCCGGTGATACAACTATAATAATTAAAATACTAGGGGCGGGATGTACTAAGCAACGCATCTGTGATGCGGTACATCCCGCCTCTTATTGGGGACATACCGGGGTTAATTACCCTGGTATGTACTTAGAAATGCAATTAAAATCACAAAGAACAGCTCTCCCGATAATAGCTGTCCTTTGCTATGCCCTCGGATAGAGGGACTTCCAGGTTTAACACCAAGAAGTCCCTCTGGCGACCTTCTGCGCATGCTGTGGGGGCAGATGGGAGGGATCCGATTGGATACCTTTCAGTGGGCATCCTGATAAGAAGCCCATAGACTTCTGTTGGGTAATAAGTGTATCTCCCTGGAGCTGTACACCTGTATATATTTTACTTTGCACTCCTGTGAAACAGACAAGAATAGTATACAAAAATCTGAAGCTGGTTGCTTATTAATGACAAATTAATGGCTATACAGCATGCTAGATCTATAGCCTATATCATGCACCTATATCACACAGCATGGCACACTTGTCTAATCTACTAGAACATCTGGGAGACTCACGACTTTCAGTGAGTTATTGTAAGAGTAGACCAAACTCCTAGATCTTGCTTCTCTTTCTTGTGAAGTGGGCAGGGCCTTGATGATGCGTTTCACGTCAGCAGACTCCAGTACACTAGAACGATAATTGTGCAAATGGGGCAGGGTTTCATGACATCATGCCCTCCATAACTTGCTTCTTCACCTACATGTGGTCCAAAACATAGGCACCAATGCATTATTGCATCCATGAACCTGGGTGGTGGCCTTCAATCCCATAAATTGCAATTCATTATGTTTGCAGAAAAACATTGATTACATTTTGAGGTCAGACCTATTGCTAGATAGTCAATCTGATAAGTCATCAATATTTAGTCACAGGTCTGCATACGTAGACTGTGCATACATGCTGCGCTCACTTTACTTCACAATACCAAAGAATAATCTTATACAAAGACTGTGTGGCTGCACTGTTTTCATTCTGTGACATCACCATCAATGCAAAGACTGAACTACAGTGGGGGCAGGAGGTGCAGCCCCTACAGGGCCCAGAGGTGAAGATTTCCTGCAATGCCGGCAACTCCTATGCCGAGGATGCCTGATAGCCCCAATGCTCCCGTTCCGCTCTCACAAGACAACAGAAGAAGCTACTTGTGAGACGTTGCACGTGCAGTGAACACAAGCGCCAGAAGAAGCTCCTT
Source organism: Taudactylus pleione (assembly GCA_031769625.1). Taxonomy (NCBI): domain Eukaryota; kingdom Metazoa; phylum Chordata; class Amphibia; order Anura; family Myobatrachidae; genus Taudactylus; species Taudactylus pleione. Next base: position 4,916,653 of record JAUIMM010000329.1, on the reverse strand, counting down.
CCCTGCTCTACTGAGACCAGAATAGAGTCCTGGAAACTAGAGCAGATTCACTGCATGCTGGGACCCTAACTAAATTTTGTTATGGTGATTCTAATCACAGACAATCCTGCTACATAGACTGTGAATGTGCTGTATTTACACTGTGATTTCAGAATCCCAAGAAAAAAAGACGAATGAAGGGAAATAACCTTGTCATGTGGACTGCATATGGCCATGGGGTAACCAGTTGCCCATACACCAACCCCAGTGACAATAACAATTTGTCTTTGGTTGGGGCTTGGCATCATCAAATAATTACTAATAAATTGGTTACATGAGATAAACCATCAAAGAATTAAATTAAACTTCTACTTAATATCCTGTTAAGAATTATGGATAAGTAAATAATGGTTATTATTATATCAGAATATGGCTCTCTGTCCATACACAATTTGATTCCTGCTCCTAAGAAAAATATTCGAAAGTAGACCGGTCACAGGGAATATTCCTATTTTGATTCTATAGTACTTGAATAATTACCCATATACCATGTTTGCCTTTTGGTTAAAAAAAATAAAAATAAATAAAGTTTTAATTATTAAAGAGGACCTATCACATACTTGCAGGGTAAGAACTTATTTTGTTAGCTGAAACAGCATAAAGCCTATAAATTTGCTAACACCCAATAATACTAATAACACATTGCCAGCCATATATTACTATGGCCTGACATATTCAACAGGTTCCTAGTGAATGAAGAAGCTACATTCTCATTTTCTTATATATTAACTATGTAAATAAAAAAGACAGTTTAAATTAGTAGCAGTATACTGTAGCAATACAATTTTTCCTGTTACAGTAAATGAGGGAAGGGAATAATATATACATTTACATAGTCATCTATTCAGCTGCTTTATGATTAAGTATATTTATGTGATGATATGTATGGAATACTGGAGAAGTTTGAAACAGTCTGCCCAAGATTACAAAGTACGAAAGATAAGTAAATCAATTAATCTTAAAGAATTAATCTCTGTAAGAAAACCCATTAACTTTTTCCTGTACAGTGATCATAAATATAAATAAATGTCAATGCGCTACATTGTTGCCAACCCAGAGTATATAGTGAGTATATAGTATTTGTTTAACAAACTGATTTTAAATACTTTATATTTGGGCTAAGCCCTTCCTTTCTTAATTCTATTTGAAGTTAGTTAGGGTGTCAGCTTTGCACAGAGAAGGACCACCAATCACATTGACTGTTTTGGACCATATCACATGCTTTATTCAGCAATCAAAATAATTAAAAACATCTCAAATTATTATACAATTACAAAACAGGTACAGATCCTTTGGTTTCAGTTCAAACCCCATGGCATCGCTTGTCTAGGTTTGGGTTGGACAAAGATGGAGAACAGCAACAGGAAGGAGAGGAAGAGAAGATTAGATTGAGGAGGAGGAATGGAGAAGAGGACCAAGCAAAACAAGAAGGTGGAAATTATACCAACAGAGACAGGACCTTATGACCTTGTGTTCACGGGAAAGGGGTTTAAATCAAGTGGTAAGAGTGGAGCAGGATAGCACCTTTAAATTTCTCAAGTTGTAGGGTATTTGGGGGAATAAATATGGACAATAGATCTTTCTATTGCTTAGCACCAAGAACTGAAGCTACTGTGGAGACCATCAAAGAAGCAGTGAGACCATAGCACCAATGGAATGGGACATGACAGTGAGGTAGTCTCAGAATATAAAAACATTAATACTCTACACTGCTCACCCTTCTAACACTGGAAGAACCTTCAACTTAGTGATCTGTGGGGCTTTCAGTATGACAAGAATGAAGCTCAGCATTGAGGAGAATTTCAAGAATGATAGAGTAGGAAGCAGAAGGAGACACTCAAACCGAGCGGACAAAAAACCCAACTTTTTCATGATTCCAAAACACTCTCCACACACCTTCAATTTTATTTTTTTCATATTTATTTTTTTTGCCACCTGAACAAATGAAAACAAAAAAAAAACATTTTTTTTTTAAAAAGGTGCATTACATGAAATGATTTGGTTTACTTCCTCTTTTACTCTGGTAACATTAGGATCATCGATCCTACATTCTCGTCATCTCAAATCCAGGGACAGTCATAGGAAGGACATTCCGATTTTTTCCAAAGTCGAGAGGACTTCTTCTGGGTTGTAGAAAGGCCAATTCATGTAAGCAGGGAGCACAGATATTGGGAGAGGTGAAAAATCTCCATCCCGTGAACACAAATTCACACGGGTGTGGTCTGTCCTTTGATAGATGTTTTTCAAAGCATGACTATCTGTTTGTTTTTTCGTGTAATGCTTTCAGAAACAAGAACAGCTTTAGAGATGAGAGGAACAACAATTTCAAGTCCGCATGAGATATTCTCCTGTCCTGGTATTTGTGTTCTGTTTTTACACGAAGCAGACTGGTCCGATGTCAATTCCGAATTCCTGGTCTGCAGCTCCAATATCCATGGGTGCAACATCGGTAATGGGCAGGCGTGATGTCTTTGATGTCTTGTATTCAATGACTGTCTTGCCCCATTGTCCTGTGTGTTGCTGTGGAAGGAACAAAGTTTATTAGGACAAAGTTTGATTGTAACATATTACGTTGTACTTGTAGGGTATGAGAAGGGCAACATCTTTGTAATATCAGTGCAATAACTAGACTTTATTCAACCTAAACATATTTTTATCAAGAATCATTAACAAATCAGTTATAGAGTCTGAAGCTTGGTGCTCTAAGAAACCAAGTAGGACATCAAAGTCCACTTACCGTGCATCCATCCTCTGTGACACTGAATGTAAAACGGCTGTTGCCCTCGGCCCTGATTTCAATATCATTGGAGCCTTGCAGGAGCAGGGCCTTCTTCAGATTGCCAGTTTCTTGGTCCATGTAAGCCACGCTGTTCTTACAGTGGTAGGTGATGTTCTGAGAAGCTTCGGTGGCCATGAGGCGGAGGAAGGTGAGTTGGATTGCAACGTCAGATGGGTCAGATTCCTCACTGCCATATTCAAACTGTGAATAAGAAAAGAAAATCACTTTACTATTCATCACAATTAGAATGTTATATTTCAGGAACTGATTTAATCTCATAATAAGTAGCACTTGGTGATGTTCAAGCACAGATACTGTATCACAAACTAGGAGATATGTTGAAGTTTTTGGTGGATTGGTCAAGGATATTTTTTATATCATCATCCTTACCTGGAATCCATCACTCATTGTCTCTCCGAACCAGACATGCTTCTTCTCACGTGGGTTCTTGCTAGTGTACCAAGTCTTCTGTGGAATGCTGGCTTGTGTGGGATATACACAGGTCTCTCCAGTTTCCATGTTACAATAAACCTTGATGGCATCAAGAGTGCATCCCTGGTTGGGATCAATCCAGTACTCACCTGGATAAAAGAAGAGGGAGACAATTAGGAAATGCAACAAAAGAAATAAAACAGCTTAATGGAAGTGAATCATTCTATCTAGGAATAGAAGAACAAAAAGATGATATCAATATATTCATAAGTCTTCAGATAATAGTATTACCGCTCTTCCAGTCAGAGTGGCACATCTTCAGGTCACGGCAGGTGCGGGCTGGGTTCTTTTTGGTACCCTCGGGACTACGGATGTTCTCAATCTGTTTGCTCAAGCTCTTTAGAGTGGTGTCTACTTCTAGGTCACGGTCGCGCATTACATTGGCATCATCAGCACGGTAATGTCTTTCAGATTTCTCCTGAGGAGGTTGGGGCATGAAGCTGAAGTCAAATCCACCACTTGGGGGGCCAGGAGGACCTGGGGGACCTGGAGGTCCAGGGGGACCCTAAAAAGTGTTAGAATAAGTCAGAAAACACATTGTATTGAAAGTGAAAACAATAATAAAGATCTAGCGGCCACTATGAATAATGAATAATAATAATTATATTAAAAAAACACAGTATGCTCTGGACAAAATTTCAGACTTGCTTATAAATCAATGAACTAAGAATATATCTATATACTCACAGCAGGACCAACATCACCAGTACGACCACGTGGACCAGGGGGACCAATGGGACCAGGCAGACCATTAGAACCATCTTTACCAGCATTGCCAGAAGATCCAGGTGGACCCTATGGTGTGAAAGCCTCAGAGTTATTCACAAGAATTTAAAGATCATGTTTGCAGACTATAACATATTTTAGAAGCAAAAGTTAAAAAAAAAAATCTGAAAAGTATTAGAAAATTGTACTTACTCTTGGACCAGCGGGACCAGAAGCACCAGATGGACCTTGTTCTCCAGAATGACCCTGAAATAAATATGGGTTATTGCTATTTGTAACTGGAGATTCAAGAAAAAGAAAAGTTCAGCTGAGAAGATTCGATGATTCCTATCATATAGTCTGGTTTCTAAGGGAGAAGTTGAGCGTGTGCTGGACAACTTCTAAAGCTTCATAAATATGGTTGCAAACTTAAGATTATTATAAAGACTAATGAATATTTTGATAAACAGATTCAATGGAAAGTGTAAAATTTAATTTGAGTATGATCTAAGGCAAAACATATATTAACAGCAAATCTGAGGAAAAATAAAGAGGGCATTAGTAGTAACCCTATGGCCTATGGTACTGTACTTACAGGGGGGCCAGGTGGTCCGGGAAGACCATTGAATCCTCTGTGTCCCTTCATGCCTCTCTCTCCTTGTTCTCCAGCCTCACCCTTGTCACCACGTGGGCCTTGAGGTCCCTATTAAAAAAACAGAGAAGAGAAAAATATTGAAATTAAATTGGTAAAAAAACAAAACATTGAATTAAATTGGAAAAAAAAATAAAATGATTACTTACACCGGGGCCACGAGCACCAGCAGGACCAGCGGGGCCAGCAGGACCAGAAGGACCCTAACAATACAGATAGAAACACATTACAAATATATCTAACCAGTCTGTGTCTACTTCATGTAGTGCAATAATCAATAATTAGTCAAGCCAGAAAACATATTTGAAGAAGATGGGCTTTGGAAAATGGTGCACAGCAATTTACCTTGATTAGTAGGCCAACTCCACTATTACAGTAGTAGTGAGTATCAAAGGGCAGAGAGTCAACTTCAACTTACTGTTAGTACATTAATAGTTAATATTTGTTAAAAATAGACTAGAGGCATAGATTTAGTTTTTGTTTATAATAAAAATTTTTACAAGACATCAAAAGCATTTTCTCCCCAAATAAGCCTATTTCCGCACAAAAGCTTATGCTTTTGCATAGGTAGCATATGCATTTATTTTCCAACAAGTCATCATCTTGTGGTTACACCTTTTTATGACGGTCATATACTGTATGTAAATATTTTTAAGTCTGCACCAAGCCTTGCCTACATGAGAAACCCTATTCCCACCCATGTTCCGCTTCTTCAGTTGTAAGGATTGATGTGCATAAATTGCTCTGCATATTGTATCTGTATTTAGGTACTTGCTTTTCTGAGCATGCACAAAGCAATTTAATTATTATTGTAATGGGAGTAAGTTGGGATTGTAATAATGTAGTCCTTGCAATCTGAGCATCTCAGCAACTACTGTAACTTGATTAACCATTTATAAAGGTGGCATACCTAGGCCTTGGCATAAGTAATGGTAGTTCTATCTAAGAATTTTCAGAGACAAGTAACTGGTATACTTACAGTCTCACCACGATCGCCATTCTTTCCAGCAGGACCAGATGGGCCAGGAGCACCAGGGGCACCAGGAGCACCAGGAGGACCAGCAGGCCCGTTCTCACCACGATCACCCTAAATTAATGAGGATTATATAGTTAGGTTTAGGTGCCATTTTTAACACCCATAAAGCCATAAGTAGATCAAACACAAATCTGTCAAAAAAAAAAAAATGGTTGTAGCAACTTACCTTAGGTCCAGCAGAACCATCACGACCAGGAGCACCTTCAGATCCAGAAGAACCCTAAACACATAGCACAAGATATATAAGTGTGCCAACATGTTTTAGAGAAGGCCATAAGTAACCTATGTTCTATAGTCTGATTCTATCACCTGTTTATATAGAATAGTACAAACACACACAATATGATTATACTCAGAACTTTTACATGATATGAACTTCAGAAGATGTTCAACACTGATAGATTATTCTTATTCTTCTTATTATATCTGCTTAGCAGATGTAAGATGCTTACATCCTTTTGTAGACCTACACAACTGTCTAGTCCATAGAGGTAGTTATGTTACCTGAACATTATAAAATTTCTAAATCCTTTTTCTAAGCTTTATCACAGATTAGGGGGGACCAATTAAAAATGTTTTTTTTTTTCTTTTGTGGCTGATATACAAAATAATAATGTAAATTGTGGTGGCAACCATAGCACCCACCTATTCTGGGTTTAGGTTCCTGTAGGTGTCATTATTTTCCACTATAGTCTTGTGTAGGGGCATGCACTTAATTTAAGTCATAATTTAGAGGATGTCATGGGATCCTCAGATATTGCTTCTAACAATGCTGAAAGTCATTTCTTCAAATTATTGATATATTTAGGAACACTTACCTCACGACCAGATTCACCGGGAGGTCCAGCTAAGCCTGGTGGGCCAGCAGGGCCAGGGGGACCACGTTCACCACTGGGTCCAGATGGGCCTTGTTTGCCAGGTTCACCCTAGAAGTTTGCAAGTCAGTATAATTTTTAGGACAAGCTAATAGTAATAATAATAATATAGACATTGCCATCACCAAATAACAAGAGATATACTGGTATCCTTATGTTTATTTGCAAGGGATGATAAACTTACTAGTACATGGTAAGTGCTAATCTGAAGGTGTCTCTCATATTATCATGCAGTAAATTCTCCCAGGGTCACAGCAAAATTAATTATATCTATTGTTTACTGTTATAATATCTATATTGATATATACTGAGGCATACTCTCAATTAAAAATGGGTCAAATGTCTTTTTGAAATGTTTAAGTGTCCCTGTATAAATTTCAAGTTGGCACTCACAGTAGGTCCTGAAAGACCTGGGAAGCCTCTTTCTCCTCTTTGTCCGGGAAGACCAACGGTACCACGAGTTCCAGCAATACCTTGAGGTCCGGGAGTACCAGGGGGACCCTACAGAAGAGTCAAATTTAGAGTCATTTTATGTGTTCACATTGTAATAAACCTGCTATACTAAAACCTCCTTCCATATTTCTTCAGGCTTATCTATTTATCACAAACTTATATTGGGAACATAGTATTTTAGCATAAAAAAAACACAGGCCTTGCAAAATGGGCTCACCAAAGTCATTGCTGCATATAGAGTTATACTATACTTTGGGACAAGAGGCAAATTAAGAAATTCAGGATTTCATAAAGACACTTAAGGTTTTTTGTTATAGCAAAAATGAGGGAAAAGATGAATATTTAAGGAAGCTCTTACACCAGGGCCATCGCTACCAGGAGATCCTTTCTCGCCAGGTGGTCCGGGAGGTCCACCAGCTCCAGGTTCACCAGGACGTCCAGCTGGGCCAGTCTCGCCACGAGGTCCTTTCTGTCCTTCTTTTCCAGCTGGCCCAGAAGGTCCAGGTGGTCCAGCATTGCCCTAAAAATTTATACAATTAATACAATTGTAAAATAAAGTCTATACTGTGGCATAAATTATGTTCTACGCTATTTACTACAGATCTTGTTTTTTTATTATTAGTATTACAATGTCAATTAATTATAAAAACAATGGTAAAAGTAATCTATACTCCCATATGAAGTTATTCAAAGTGAGTTAGTGAGTGAATTGCGAGGTACTTACAGATGGGCCAGGGGGTCCAACTCGTCCAGCAGCACCAGGGAAACCAGTAGCACCCTATGGATAGGAGAGACAGATCAGGGCACATGTTCATTAGGATCAACCATGATGACACAACTGGATCAGAACTAAATTCTTGTAAGACTTTCAATGATGTGTATGTACATGGCACTGAACATAAAGGGAGCCAGTTTAGAAAGGCCATGTTATTTATCCTAATTATATCTATCTAGCAGGCAGGCAAATATGAATTTTAATATAGGTTATTTTGTGTTTTTTATTATACTGTTTTATAATTTCAGCACAAGGTTTATGAAGTTTTTAATGGAGTATGCATAGGAAGTAATATGTGTCTCTGTTTGTAAACCTAATAGCATTGCTGTCAAAGATTTATGGTAAGTAGCACAAAACAAATATACACTCCATTTCCAATCTAGGCATATAATTATAGATGAAGGAGTCTTCATTAGAACAAATATGATTTGTACTGTGGTGAATTGTGATGCATCGTAAAAAGTGCACCAAAGGCTACCTCATCTGTATGAAGCAGCACCCATTTTTCACACGTTTGCTAGCTAGGACTACTCATACTTACAGGGGGACCAGCGGGGCCACGAGTACCTTTGGGACCAGGAGCACCAATTGTACCCTAAAAAAAACAGTACATTGGTATTGTTGTACTTCATTGTCATGAATTAATACACTTTGAAGGGTCTGCAAAGAGACTTACAGCAGGGCCGGCAGCACCAGTAGGACCAGCAGAGCCGGGAGGACCAGCATCTCCTTTGAGACCAGCATCTCCTGATTCTCCCTTTGCACCAGGTTGACCATCAGCACCCTACACGGAGAGATGCAGAGAAGATAGAGGTCAATAACAAGACTGTCTAGCTTAGAAAATCATACAGGACCTGATTCTAAGTAGGATGCTGCAGCTTCCATGTGTGTGCATCTTATGCCCTTCTTGCATATGCGACTTTATGCTAATACAACTGCAAGCCCTTCCCTGGTGTACAGCCATGTGTCTAAATCTGCAAAGACTGTGACACCCACTTTGTGCATCTTTAGATGCTGAAATACTGCTTTGTGCATCTTTAGCCACCACCATTGGTTGCTCCAATCAAAACTTGCACCAGCCCTATGCTAAGTTCAAATTCTCCATCAGAGTATAGCCTCCAATGTGAGTGATTAACCAGTTATGCGACACGCCCGTGACACTCACATATCACACCATTAAGGTGGTACAACTCTCTGTTCTGAATATACACCACCCAGCCACCAACCAGGTATGGCCAGCACATTCCACTCCACTTTGGATACTGAGTCTCAATCACTATTGTACCTTTGTGCATCCACACTGTAAGATGCATGCACTGTGCGACTTTTAACAACTTAGCACTGTTGAAAAATATTGACTATTTGGCATTGTGTGCGACTCAGAATCAGCCCCACAGTCTGTAATGCAAGAATGTACTCCCCAAATGTGTGTATGTGTGTAGATGTATGTCCAAGAGATATATGAAATCATAAACATAACATAGTACATGATAACCTAATCATTTGGTTTCTTTCAGTAACAAATTATTAAATGTTTATTATGTAATGGTTATGTGATAATTAAGCTTGAGGAACAATGACTTCAACAGTCAGGCATCAACTTGGTTGTCAGCAGAAGTCCGAAATTATATATATCTGGTTTAGCAAAAATCTCTCCGAAATACTCTTTTGTGTTACTTATTGATGGTGAATGGCTGCACCTGACACTATTGAAGGGATCTCAGTTAATTGTTCAGTACATGGAGCTACAGCCAACATTTTTAATTTGTGGGAAAATATATTTTACTTACAAAGAAAGAAAATAAGGGATGAAGCCTAGCAAATAATGTATGCTGACAAAGCAAAGCTGGGCTTGATTTTTTTTTATGGAAGTTGGTTGTTGGGTCCTAGGTGCTATTATCTAATCACAATTATGTATTGGCCAAAAGTGTCTATTATAGATTATCAACTTCATGAGAAAACTAGTAGGTCCTTAGACATTTTCAGCACCTGGACAATGTGCCCCTTAGTTTTGTGGTAAATATAGCAGTAAAAAGACAAATTACACCTGGTTTTGGTGTTTGGTGGACTGTGGAAAATATGTTGGTTCCTCAAAATACAAATTTAGGTAAACTACTCACAGGGGGACCAGCAAATCCGGCAGGGCCAGAGGGACCAGGCTCTCCACGCTCACCCTATAAGAGAAAAAAAAGAAGCTCTTTGTATTAAACTATCATATGATAGATCCAGAAAAGGGTATTGGAATAATGTACAGAAGATACTTACGGGAGCACCACGGGCACCAGTGGGACCATTAGGACCACCGGGACCAGCTTCACCCTGTAGAGAAGGACACATTGTTATTTAGTGGTTCAGTGCTGGACTGGCTTAATCAGGTCCCTCAAATAAATCCAAGTACAACTATAGGATTGATAAAATATAATTTATTTAGTATACATATACTACTTAACAATGGACATCCTTGTCTATAGTGGATACTAATGAGGCATTGACTAGTCTATGATATTGGATATTGAAATGCTACAATAATATAATACCTCAAACTGTAAACTTGAATTAAATATTGGTATATAGAGTGTCCTTTTAGGAACCTGTAAATTACTATTTGTAATCTTTAAGAGTTTAGACATCAATGTCCAAATGTGTAAGTGTGTACAGTTGTGATAATTCACTTACCTTGTCACCAGGAGCACCAGAAGGTCCAGGAGGACCGATAGGACCAGTCAGACCTCTAGCGCCATCTTTGCCAGGAGCACCATCACTTCCCTTAGGCCCTTGGTCACCCTGGTTGGTAGAAGTGTTTAGAGTAAGTTTGAGGAGTGAACTACAAGTAAAATAATCTAACAGAGGTAAAAAAGTAAAAAGTTAGCCTAGTTGTTCAAAGAGTGAGTACAAAAGGCAGGTGCAGGGAGATAGCATGAGATGCAATTCAGATATATTATTGGATACTAGAAGTTTAGGTCATAAATGAAGAGCTGGCAAGATCTCATGACCATTGTGGTGGATTGGCACTTACTCTATCACCCTTAGCACCAGGCAGACCAGCAGCGCCACGTTCACCGGGCATTCCCTGAAGACCAGAGGGTCCTTGACCACCAGGACTACCTGGAGCACCAGCTTCACCCTATCAAAGGGAAATAACATAATATAGAAATTTAAAGAAAGTATATCACGATCTGTTAACACAATAAAACTACATCCTTAATGCTAAATACATGTTTTTATTCAGCTTCATGCTCTACAACACAATATGTCTGAAGTGTTTCCATTTAATTAACCCACATAACTTTTATGGTAGACACCAAGTTAACTGAAATATAAGGTACCCAAGATCCTTCATTTTTATGATAACTCACCTTAGCACCATCGTTACCAGGAGAACCATTAGAACCACGGGGTCCCTGGGCGCCAGGAGGACCTTGACCACCACGTTCACCAGGGAAACCTCTTTCTCCCTAGATAAAATGAAATAATTATGGATTACAATGGTAAATTGAACAACCTGATTGTTAGCAGAGATGCAGGAAGGATATATGGAAAGATAAAGGTTTGAAAATGGCTAAACATTGGTCTTTGTCACTGTCATTTATTAATGAACAATTATTTATATAGTGCACACATATTCTGCAGCGGTTTAACAAGAATATTTAGTCATTCTCATCAGTCCTTGCACCAGTGTAGCTTACAATCTATATTCCCTATCAAATACATATACACTAGGCTCAATTGTCAGAATCCAATTAACCTACTAGTATGCTTTTGAATTTGGAGATAAACCGATCAAACACGAAAGAACATACAAACTCTAGGTATGGCCTTCTGGATATCAAACCTAAGACTTCAGTGCTGTGAGGCAGTAATTGCACTACGCCATCCATGCTAATATTTTTTTATATGGTTAGGTGTCCGCAGAACCTACTTCCTAAGGTTTGTAAACTCATATATTAGTGTTAAGTATAATAACAGTTCCCTCACAGAAGAATAAAGTAGGAGTATGATGTGAAGAACTAAACCATTCAATGTCTTTACCTTTATTCATTCACTATATCACCCTAGATTGCAACACTGTGTACAGTCTAGGTTGCAAAGGGCCGAATGTTAAAAATACAGTACATTAAAGCAGTAGTAACTTTCATGTGTACTGTGTACAACACTGTAGCATTTCTTAAAAAGATGAATGATACTCACTCTTGGGCCAGCAGGGCCAGAAGGACCAACATCTCCATTGGGACCCTATGAAGAGAGAGAGAGAGAGACCAATGTTAACATGCAATCAACAAGAAAAGTGCCTAAATTGTAAGTGTAACTATTGAAAATATTGTAACATTGTCCTCTCAAAAGAGTAGTAAAAGGGATGGGCAATATTTACTGGTTGGAGACAAAAAAAATGTTCAATGTATGCATAAAAACAATAAACATTGGCTGGTGGGAGCTGCCATGTTTGTTACAAAATCAGCATGGTGATGTCAGCCATGGTAACATTGCAAGCACCAGCTACTAAGAAGTGCCAAAAAAGGTCTCTCCACACTAAAAAATATAAACAATTCTAAAAAAAAAAGTTTTAAAAATTGGTTTAATTTTCTTAAGGTACAGTAACACCTATGTTTCTAAAATATATTTGTGAATGTTGCAAACACTTCACACAGAGTAACCTGGAAGAAATTTTAATATTTATTGCAAAATACACATCTATAATATAGAAAGCAGATTTTTTTTTCCTCACCTGTTCACCGGGTTTGCCACTCTCACCGGGAGCACCTGGAGATCCGGGAAGACCCTGCCGAATGACAGATAATGTTACATTGTAATATTGTATCTATTGGATTAGTACTATATGTGATTCTACTTGGGATGCTAAGATACTAATATCTCATTATCAGTTTCCTGGGTCACTTATCCTCTGAGCATGTGCATAGTACAGGTCATGCATGACACACTCAATGTGTGTATATGATACTACTATAATGTCATGTCCACTAAATAAGATCATGACAAAAATCATATTTTAAATAATATAGGACAGCATCCAGCACACAGAACAGGTTTATCGTAGGGGCATTTTCAAGGACAAACATTTCAATGGAAAAAGTTCTAAAAGCCTGGAAATGGCCCTATGTACAACCAGGGCTGTATTAAGGGCCACTTGGGCCGGGGGCTGGAAATTATCAAGTACCTATTATGAGAAACAGAGGAGCTGTGGCCAGTGCTGTGTGGGTGTGACCAGTGCCATGGGGCCGTGGTCAGTGCCATGTGGGCATGTACACCCCCTACACTATCAGCCCAATGTCTCCCTAAATACATAAAATTAGAATAATTGCATCATTTTGTTAGGAAAATTTCAAATACAAATTTAATACTTATGATTTATGGCCAACCATGTGGCCAACTGGGTGACTGGACATCATCATGTTGTCATGATGATGGGCCTATTTTTAAGTGAAGTCCTGGAGCTTAAGTCCCACCCCCCCATTATTTATCTGACTCTACTTACTTGGAATCCAGGAGGTCCGCCAGGACCTTGTTCACCTCTCTCACCAGCGGGACCCTGTAGAGCAAAGGAAGGATTGATTATATCTGCTGGGAGATCAATAATCAATGTGTAATCAATAGTGGAAATAAAAAATATTTATACTCACAGCGGGGCCAGGGGGACCATTAGCACCAGCTTCACCATCTTTGCCAGCGGCACCCTATATAAAATTAGAGATAATTTATATTAATGAAGATGGCAAAGTCAACAGCGGGGCATAGAAAGGAAGTACTCCTTAGCTGAGGCTACCATGCTGTTTTTTAATGAATGAGGATATTTCCCAGTGAAGATATCTACTGTAAACTACCTTTCATATGCTACCTTTTAATTACTGAATATAATGAATAAGACCCCATTTAGGAGTAGGATTGTCTAAGTAATGAATGAAAAGGTAGACAATCCTGAATCCATAAACTGAATTAAAGGACAGTTTGCCCTCAGACTTCTGTGGTTTATGTTGAAGGCAGTGGGCTTATAAGATTATAAGATTACCTTTATTTCAGAATAAACTCTTCCCATCTATGACCTATGCTTCTCTTAACAACTCTCTTCCCATTGACAGCAAAACATGGACAATGATTATCCACAGAGACTTATACTATACCTATGTATTGTAAGAATCTCCCTATATGACACCTACAGTGTACAGTTGGGGACAAAATAATACTCACAATAGCACCAGGGGGGCCAGCAACTCCTCTCTCTCCGGGCTTTCCAGGCTCACCCTAAAAAAAACCCAAAGAGAAGTTAAAACAAATAAGAATCTAATAGGACAGTTAGTTAACAATATGTTAAAAGTTTGTAAAAATATGTAGCAGGTAGTAACCTCACAGCCAGTAAATACTTACAGCTGCTCCTTTAGGACCAGGGAATCCCATTACACCAGATTGGCCTCTAGCACCAGGTGGGCCAGGAGGTCCAGAGCGGCCATCTTGACCGGGAGCACCCTGTATTAAAAATATTGTATAGGTTAGAAAATATGTCAAATATAAGAGAAACAAGTTTATGGAAGGTGAGGAAGACAACTTACAGCAGGGCCAGTTTTGCCATCGGGGCCAGGGCTACCAGGGCTACCAGTCAAACCCTAGAAAGAAGGAAAGAAAAATATGGTCACATTGTTTTCTATAAGGAAAATTAGGCCTATAAAGAACAACTATGAACCATCATATAAGTATTCCTGTATTCTTGAACACGTTCTTCTGTTAGGTAGGCTATGAAAACAAATAATTCTTAATATGGTACATTTACAGGTGGTTACCTATTCTAAACTTCAGTCTGAATAGCAGGCCAATTACATTTCAGTTCTTTGGCCTGCAATCTACTGTACCAATACTTCTGTGCTACCCTATGTTAGCTTTTTTGTGCCTTATTGAAGATGAACTCTCACCTTAGCACCGGGAAGACCAGGCTCGCCAGGGCGACCAGATTCACCAGGAGATCCTTTGGGACCAGCAGTGCCAACGGGACCACGTTCACCAGGGGGACCCTAGTTAACAGCAAGAAACAATAAATACTTTTAGTGAAGCTTTAAAACAGATACACAAACTTGTCACTAAAACACAATAATGTCATGTCTACAAAGTGGGGCACCAATAATTTTTCACCACTGAGTAAAATAAAGGATAATGTTACTATGATTTTAATTATGATATTTAATATCAATTCATATGGCATGAGTATGGAATATTTAAAAGTTACATTATATCATCAAAGAATGCTCCAAATAATTAATCCATTGCATCCTGGTCTTACCTTGGGGCCAGATGCACCATCAGAACCAGGGAAACCACGGCTTCCAGGGCCACCCTGTCAAGAGAACAGACATGGTCAACCAAGTCTAATATGGATGGTGGACACAAAGAAGAATGGGATAAAAATCAGAATACACAGAAGACAAGCATTATAGAAATGTTTTAATACTCCTATATTATAGGTTGTCTTTAACTTTAGGAGTTAATAATGAAAGTAACTAAGGACCCATTGTCAGAATATGTTATGAATGTGTATGACACCTGTTAGGACAGCTAGTTCCAAGCCAGGCCCACCATTATTCCAAGTCTATCATATGTCTATAACTTCTGATTTGCTCATCAAGTAAGTAGTCAGGGGCCTATGTACCAAACATGTTTTACATTGATGTTAAGAATTGTAGAAATGTAATATGCATATATTGCAGGAGATCTTATGCTGATCTCCTGTGACACTGAAGTAATGGGTCCTCATTGTGAAAAATCTTGGTAAGAATGGGCTTTATTCCCTATTGATGTTCAGTTAATTTAAATGAGTTTCAGTGAAACAATCCTGAAAATATATTATCAAAATAATCATGTTATTATAATTTTATTTTTTTGTTATATTAGGAGCATACATGTTTAGTTGATAATTGGACATGTAAAAACTTTCTCATATGTGGTACAAGCAGATAATCATCTGAATAGGCTGTGCTTGAACTGTAGTAGTCAGTAGCCAGTAAGGCTTGGTGTATGTAGCAACTCAGATTACCCCAGAGTGATATACAGTATGATAGAGTGCTAATTACAGTACTGATTGAAAGAACAGAAGGTGTATGTTGGACAAGTTTAGTCCAACCAATAATCATTATAAGTATATTATTTAGTACAGTAATTCACAGGATTACATATACATATATAGAGCTTTTCCTTTGCTCTGTAAAGTGCAGCTGTTTTGTGTGCAAAACAAAATCCATGAAAATGGAGCCAATTAATTCACTAGTAAGTGATGACAACACTAGAGCACAGGGTTCAGTGATGTCACTCGTATTTCAAGAAGTGATAGGCCATATCAGCCCAAGGAATGGCTGCTTCCACTATAGGCCCGTTTGTCAACTGCATTCCTCAAAACTAACAGTAGGGCAGGTCTTATGAACATATTATTATGGGCAGGTGTAACAGTAATTCATTCATATTTAGAAAAAACAATGTACCATTGGCTGACATGATTATGGTTCAGCAGATGAGTTCTTCAGGAGTGAGGTCTACAAAAACTGTATACAGTATATAGACAGCTCCATTCATGTAAACTACAATAATATGCAATATCAGTTTTATTTTTTTCTAGTGTGAAGTGCATCAGCCTGTTTGTATGGTTAGGGTAAATATCAAATACCTCAAAGTGATTTCTGAAACCTGGTATTTGGAAAAAGTCGTTGTAGCCTATCATGTCTTGTTTTTTTAGTACTGTTTACAAAATGATAGTAAACTGCTGATTGGCTGCAATGGGTTACAGTAAATTTTTGCATTTACTTGCATTTTTTGTTATAGGTGCACCAGCTTTCAGAAATGCCCTCAATTCATTTTAATTTTTAATTGCTTCACTTTTTAAAAGGCCAAAATAGTTCTCTGTGATCCCACATCTTGCGGTTATAACATTATAAGGAATACTGGTCTTTTTTTTCAATATTTCTTCACATGTTTACATAGGCAGATGATGCCATAGACTAAAAAACATTTATGTCCAAAAAATATTTGTATGTGGAGTAATCATAGAAATGACAGTGTTTAAAAGTGCAATTTCTCTGTTCAGCCCTCATAGTGATGTTGACTTGACAAATATTCTTTAGTACAGTGATGAAAATGAAACTAATTGTTCTAATCATACTGTAACATATGGTTTATGTAGTAGGCCCAAGATATGGCAGTAGACGGGTAGTGTGTAGCCTGTGAAATGATCGTTAGTTACAATTTTAATTGTATGTGTTTTGCCTGTTGTCCTTTGTTTTCAAGGCCAAAGTAAAGACCATGGCACTGTGAGAATGGTTAGGTTGGCATAAAAATGTCTTTTGATTACTTACACGTTCACCAGCAGGTCCGGCAAGTCCGGCAGGCCCAGGCTCACCACGAGATCCTCTCTTTCCTTCTTCTCCAGGGGGACCTGGGGGTCCTTGAACACCACCTGGACCCTGAAAGGTATTAGGAAGTTGAGCAGTGTGGCCTGACATGATTAAATTCATTTGATCAAAAAGTGAAATTGCGGATGGTACTTACAGGTTCTCCCTTAGCGCCAGGCTCACCCTTGTTTCCTTGAGCACCAGGTTCACCCTAGAGAAGACACAATGTAAAATGTTACTTCTTGTATTGTAGTAAACAATTAATCCAGGTAGCAAAACCAGTATGACACAATTACTGGAGTTTCATACACTAGCATTAGACACCCTTAATCTTATGAAATTACCACCTGCCTTTTAGAAAGGGCAATCATTGTTCAGTTATATATTATTATTGTTGGGCATGCATTAGTGAGCATTTATGTATGTTAACTTAACATATAGTTTATCAATCCAAAGCATGTCTAGGGCCTAGTAATTTTCATATATTTTAGGCATCATACTTACATTGTTACCTTTAGGACCAGGAGCACCGCCAGGGCCTTGAGATCCGGGAGCACCACGGGCACCAGGGAATCCAGGAGCGCCAGCAATACCAGGAGCACCCTACATTATAAAAGCAATTACACCGATTATATATTGGTCAAAGCAAGAAGAAAGGTTTCAGAGATTTAGGAGGAGAACAAAGTGATGAGGATATCTAGTGAGAAAGATAAAGGTGATAGAATGGAGAGTGTAATCTGTTGTGATGCACATAACAGTGAGTTGACAGGAAAAATTAAAAAATTGCATGTGTTAGAGTACCAGACAGTTCAATTTTAGGGGTACTTACAGTGGGACCCTTAGCACCAGGTTGGCCATCAGTACCAGGGTTTCCCTGAAATACAGAAGAACACATCAGTCAGTGATGTTGCCTAGAGTTTGATTAGATGAACTAATCATAAACTATGAGTAACCAGTCACTTACAGAGGGGCCAGCAGCGCCAGCTTGACCAGGAGTACCATTTTCACCACGAGCACCCTGAGGACCATCGGGACCACGAGATCCTTGGGGACCAGCATCACCCTGTGTGTTAAAATAGATGGGTCACTGAATGTCATAAAGTCATCTAGTCTATGGTACCTATCTTATGATATGTGAGCTGCCCCATACTGCCTCAGCTTGCCATGTATAACAAACAATTCCCAAAAATCATTAGAGGGGTATTGTAAGATATGGGCTTTGCTCACCACTATGAATCAGTTCAATTCTAAAACTACTAAGTAGTCAGTGTGAAGAATAAGCCTTAAAATCTTGATATATTTTAGCTGTTATCTTCTTTTGTCAATGTATATTTATTTGAACACAGGACCTTACATCATCTAAAGTCTTACCTTGGGGCCAACACCACCGGGGAATCCGGGTGGTCCACTGGTACCGGTGGGACCCTAAAACATAAGAAAAATAATATAAAATAAACTCTTGGACCAATAAGATGCATTTATTCCCACAGCAAGAACACCAAATGCTGAACAAGACAAATATTAATAATAACAATAATAATAATCATCATAATAAAAACCCCACATGGCTGTACAGTGATATATATTCCCACTGATCCATGGTATATTGTGCTAATCATACTGTAACATATGGTTTATGTAGTAGGCCTAAGATATGGCAGTAAAAGGCTAGTGTATAGCCTGTGCAATAATGGTTAATATCAATTGTACACTGCAAGAACACCAAATGCTGAGTAAGACAAATGTTAATAATAACCATAATAATAATAATAATCATAATAATAATAATAATCATAATAATAATAATAAAATATGATGAGGAATAGTCCTGAGACTGTTTTACTATAAGAGGACAAGTGCTTACGCCTAAACTTCCAACACTATCAGACAGAAATATAATCCCTTTTCTGCATGACCCCATTTAATAAGCTATTTAGACTACTTACAGGGGGACCAGCAGCACCAGGAGAACCATCGTTACCACGAGCACCCTAATGAAAAGAAGGAAATAGATTCTCATTAATACCTTTTACAGGTAAACATCGCCAATTATAAATGATCCTGTATACTTACAGCAGGGCCAGAGGGACCAGGACGACCTCTCTCACCAGGGAGACCGCGAGGACCCTGGAGAAGCAGAATATATAGGATTAAAAACTCCAACAATAATCTATGTACTAAATGCTAACACTGTCTTTACACCTTAGGTGGACTATATCAATACTTTTACATTTGGCATATGATATTAACTCTATAGTAAATAGATGCTTCACTATTAAGGAAGACAAGAATGCTATCTATTTTCATACACACATTTATTCAAGTGTGCAGTTAGGTGTTATCTTGCATCAACATGGCAAAGAACCCCGTCACCTAAATGTATGACCACGTAAGATATGACTGTGTAATGTAATGCTACAAGATTACTATGGTATATATTTTTCTCTATATAGTTTTGGACAATAGCGAAACCATGCCATTGAAACTGATTGTGGTTTCAGGCCTACCGGACCACTATTGCTTCATGTGCCATCACAGACACATATCGCCAACTATAGCTTTAGAAACTTAAAAAGACTAAGCAATGTATGTGTTTAATTCACCCTGATTACTCAGCTTTATTATTTCTGCTCTAATATAAAATTGGTGCAAATAATAGACATAATTTCTCTAATGCTCCTATTAGATGGTACTGTTCTGGCAACCAGTTCCATAGGGTACAGCTTGTCTATTCATTCGTTGTAATTTACCTGCCTTGTAAAAACTGGCAATTAAATCCCTCCCATGGCTGTACAGTGATATATTTTCCCACTGATCCATGGTATATGCACCTGCCACCCACATCAGCACTAAGTTCATTGTTTATTTTACATGCCAGCAGGTGCACAGCAAAGTGGAATCCTAGCCATGTCAATGTAAAATAAGAAATGCTACCTACCGCTAGTCCAGCAGCACCATTCTCACCAGGGTTGCCAGGCTCACCCTGAAAGAGATTGAGGATAACAAATTGAGATCAAAGTCCAAGGTTTAAGTCAGGGAGAAATTATCTATGATCATATAATTCTAAGCAAAAAACCTACCTTGGGACCAGCAGGGCCAGTATCACCCTTAGAACCATCAAGACCATTGAAACCCTAGATAGACGATTAGGACAGAAGTATTGCATGAGATCTTGTACTAATGTTATTGGATTACTCACATTTCCTGAGGATAACTTTGTGATATAGAACTCACTCTATGTCCCTTCATTCCTGGAAGACCAGCAGTTCCGGGGAGACCACGGGCACCCTGAAATGAAATAGGAGACCATTACAAGATGCACATGGACCACTAACCGCAGGATGTTACATGCAACAAAGTTCATCACAATGCCCTTTTCATTGTGTACCAGTTCATTATATACCAGTGACAACAATTAATGCTTAACAAAACAATGAATCAAGTAATCCAATTACAATCTACATGTTTAATCATGAAACGGTTTTAAATGCTTTCATTCCATCTCAGCTGGATCCCACCCACCATTTTAACGCACTGTACAAGTACAGTCTTGGGGACACCAATCACATCTCATGAGCTGTCATTTTCTGATACTTTCATATTAAAGATTAGAGGACATCTCTTTGTATGGTGCTACTGACACTTTGTGGCACCTTATGAATAAAAGCTAATAACAATCAAGGGACATTTTTTTCAATGATACAAATATCTTACCTGAGGGCCGGGGGGTCCACGTTCACCAGGGCGGCCAGGTTTGCCAGCTTCACCCTTTTAGGAAAAGAAGACCACATGTTATAAGCAAAAGGTGCAGAGACAGTATAACTACCATAGGTGCAAAGGATGCGGCTGCTATGGGGCCCAGAGCTGAGGGGGCCCTTATAAACTTTTGCTATGGGGCTTTCAAATACCTGGTTACACCCCTGTTCAGAGACAAACCTATTGATAAGATAATTATTCAGCACTGAGTGGATGGAGAATGCATTAGGTGGTGCAATGGCTAAACTCAACTATGGCCCAGCCTAAATTATATTCTTAGTCTATCACTACAACTGTGTGCATAGTAAACAAGCAAGACTATATGTTTGGAATGGAATTATACAAAATACTATTGAGTATGACAATGGGAAGCAATTTGTAACTCTCCAGCTACATTGCAGCATGCTAAGCAGATGAAGACCAACAGAGTACTTAAAACGTTACTAGGCAATACCATGCCTAAGGTTTCATATGTGTTATATTTTATTGCATTTTTCGCAGTTTTTGTATTGTTGGGGAAGACATAAGTATGAATATGTTACAGAAAAAATAAGAGCAATCTCCATTCATTACTGGGAGAATAAAGTACCAGTCCCTTTGTATAAGAGTATATGAGTGAGGCTGTATTTAAGTTTAGTGCTTCTGGATAACAATGCGCTCTTTCTGATTTGGACTGGTAACAAATAGTGACATATTGATAATGGGTCTATTTTCTGTGAGCAACACTTACATCATCACCATTCTTTCCTGGAGGTCCTGAGGGGCCACGGGGTCCCATTGCACCCTGCAAAAGAACATACAATCATTAATTATTAAATCTGTATAAAAATAAATTTTTATTCAAAATCAAGTACATTTTTCTAGTAATACTATAATAACATTGACAGGAAAGGCTCTTCTAACAACCTTCTACTAAATGTGGGAAATGCATGAGAGTGGAAAGCGTTCGAAAGAAGGCTATATGTTGCTATACAATAAATACCTATACTGACCCCTCTAATGGACCTTGGTTGTGGCCCCAAATCATGAGGCTTGGTGCAGCTTTGCTCAACTCATTGTCTTTACCTCTTAAGTTTAGACTAACCTTTCCATAGATGTTATATTACTGTGACCCTTGTATCCAGCCCATCTGTGTCAACCCTGTTTGTCTGCCCCCTCCCCTTTAGAATGTAAGCTCTCACGGGCAGGGCCCTCTTCCCTCATGTGCTTCTCCTGCACGTAATTATACTTTAATGTACAACAGCACCCAACCCATGGTTGCTGACACCATGCTGCTTATTCAAGTGTTATGAAGCAATGTATAAATCATGTATTTGTCCTGCATTGTTTGTACTGTTAATAACTTTTCTTGTGTGCTCATTTGTTTATGTACTGTGTAAGGCGCTGTGGAACCCTTGGGGGCGCCATATAAATAAAGGATAATAATAATAATACTGTATATATGTTACCATATATTTCTTCTGTGCACATTCACAGTCTATGTTTTGTATCAAATATATTTATAGATGCAAAGTATTAATGCAGAAAGCATATTTGGTTTGGAATGCTTGTTGGCAAATAAGGCTGAGTTATTGATTGTAGTAATCAATGTATGAGTGACAATAAAATGGGAACCTCGATCTAGAAGATGGGTTTGCTGGCCTAATGTCTTTGCTGGCCTAATGTCTCACAGAAAAGGACATAGCGGTGTGGTTGTAGTGAGCCGGAAGATGACCAGGAGAATGGGACAACACGAAATAAGGAACAATGAGGGGAGCTGTACTAAGCCTTCTAGAGAGATAAAGTGAAGAGAGATAAAGTACCAACCAATCAGCTCCTAACTGTCATTTCACAGGTTGATGACAGTTAGGAGCTGATTGGTTGGTACTTTATCTCTCTCCAAGGCTTGATACATTTCCCTTAATATGTTGAACAAATAAGTCATCTACTTGTAATATCATCATATCTGTACTATGCTTTACCCATTCACAATGGTGCTGATACACGAACCTACAACTTGCTGAGGCAGCAACTTGTAGGCCATAGAAAGTATAACACTTGGTAACACTATCTCAGTCCCGGTGATATCTCGGTATCCACTGCATGTTATATGTGATAGTAAATCATTAAAAAGCTTCAATACTGGCTCCATGGCCTTTTCTCCTGCATTCTAAACCAGTATACGATAACATACCAAGTTGAGGGTAAAAGCTTCAACTGAGGGAAAATAATTAGAGTTGCCATTTTAAAAAAAGATCAAATAACACTTACAGCAGAGCCAGGTTCACCGGGTTCACCAGGGGGTCCTTGGAAGCCTGGAGGTCCCTGAGGAATGGAAAAAGGAGTAAGATCAGTCCAGTTCTGTAATAGATTCCTCAGTACAGAAAAGCAGAGTACATGGTGACCACCAGCACTGTATAATCCCAAAAGATACTTACAGGTGCGCCAGATGGGCCAGGGGGACCACGGGGACCCATTGGACCCTAAAATCAGAGAAAGAAAAAGGTTGAGAACCGATCTACCAAACCACCTAAACCCTTTTGAAGACTCTGGCCTCTCCCTTCTATTCGAAAATGCATGTTATTATGGTAGACATTTAGACGTAGTTATAGCCATGGTTACTTACTCATTTCACTACAGCTTTAAGTACTTCTCTATAAGTACAGTGAGTTTATCACTTAAAATTATTTTTTCCAATAGGGTCCTATGTTTGCACTATGCCAACTGAAGGGGTTCCACAGACTCCAACTTCTTACCATGGGGCCAGGCATGGAAACACCAGCAGACTTCTCATCATAACCGTAAGACATTTGAGGAGCAAAGTTCTGCAAGATAGGAAGAGGACACCCCAATTAGAGATGAATAATGGGCCACAATCATGAAGAAGTACAAAAATAGTGATCACTTGGAGCACTTACTCCGCCAAGGCCAGGTGGGCCTGGGGGTCCAGGTGGACCAGGTTGTCCGGGGATGCCATCTCTGCCAGGTGGGCCAGGTGGTCCCTACACATAAACAAAACCCAATATTTGTATCTTTATTCACAGATAATTACAATATCACCAAAAAGGACCACATGCACAATAGGCCATGACATAATTACTGCAAGTTGTTAACCCATACATTCCAAAATGCTTAAGCTACAAGTCTGGACAGACTTAATAAGTGATATAAATTCTCAGCTCAGCTTTGATCTACACTAACAATCGTATAAGAGCAATAAATTATCTAAGGGCAAAGATCAATTTCATTCTACAGAGAAAAACCTGTCTAAACGCTGAAGTTTAGTAGTCTGCCTAAATTATGCCTGCAATGACATTGCTACATAAGCACAGCAAGGTTCATGATTTATTGGCCTCATGTCTCACACTTACATTGTCTCCCTTTGGACCGGCAACACCCCTGGGACCCTGAAAGAAGAAAGTTTATAGAGATGAAAATGTTATGGTACAGACTAAATATCATGCATAAAACACATATACATGTTTCTTTTGTAACATAGCTTGGCATAGAGATGACTTACCTCAACAACAGGCTCATCTTCACGTTCGCCTGTGGAATGGATAGAACAGTCAAAATTCAAGGAGCAACTTTAATAGATACAAGCATCAAAGCACTTTGCTAATCAGGAATCAATCGTAATCAATAAATGGCTGCATGAAGATACCTCATCTTGATATAAATGAATGAAAACCTCTTGATCACCATTTAGAAATGATTAGCTGATAGTTCTATTTACCATTCTCATTATCCCCGAGGCACACTGGACAGCATTCGCCATCTGGGATTGATGGGTCAGGGCAGTTGGCATCTTCACACATTATTTCATCGCAAAGGACATTTCCGTTGTCGCACACACAGATCTGACAAGCTTCTGGTTTCCATACGTCCCTGTCATTATACCTTTTACCTTCATGGGTGCATTGGGAAAAGTCATATGCTGGAGATAAAACAAAAATAAAAATGAAAAAAGAGTGGTTGATTAAAAGTTCTTGAAATTATACATGCATTACACTTAGCACATATATGTGATAAGCAATCAATCAATACCCATTCATTTCATTTTGATCTAATACAAGAGATGTACAAAACAGCTATGATGTAAATTCAGCGCAGAATTACACCTGTTTTAAAACTATACCCTACTCCAACAGTGATTATTCACCTTATGACTATCCTGCCTGGAATACAGCAAAGAGTTAAACTGCAGTAGAGACAGCTGTGTTTTTTAAACTTTTTCAGCAACATCTGGTTTAAAAGAAAAAAAAAAAAGAAGAGAGAAAAAAGGAGATCATCTGGTTCCCATCAGCCAGGCTCGGTGACAGGGGTGGAAGCTGCCAAAAATACTGAGGGTGGGAGGAGGAAGGAGAACAAAATATTTTGGAAGAGTCCAGTGTTTTCCAGCCTATGGTCTCTTCCAAACCAATGTGCATCATTAATGCTGTTGATCCAAGAGGGACAAAAGAGGGGGAAATAATGTGCTGGACAGAAGAAGGAGGAGGGAAGAAAGGGAATCTGAGAAGGTGCAAAAGTTCTGGGTGGGAGTAGAGGCTGGTAGTGTGAGCTTGTGCTTGGGAAGGAGGAACCTGCGGCCTCTGCTGTTAGAGATGTACAGGATGAGACATGTTCAGGTACCAGTGGAATGTTAAAGAGGACAAAGAGGATTGTCTCATAAGAACATAAATGACAGTTATATATTCACTGCCGCAAGCTACAATGCACAACCTGAGAAGTAAGAACATCAACAAAAAAAGACCAACACATTTTTCTATAAGTCTTGTCTAAATATAACACTTTTAACAAGTGAAGGTTTAACAATGTCCAAAATAGTTTTAAATTATTTATAAATATTTTATAATTATTTGTATGTACCATGGCTATGCAGGTGTTAAACAACTGTTGCAAAAAGAAATAAAAAAGCCTTGAGCACCACACCCGAGCACTTGGTTGCAATGCCAAATGTTGCCACAAGGTGGCCATGATATATTATTGGTATAAGAATGAAAAAATGGGGAAAAAAATCATTGTCTATGATATTTTCAAATGTAAAAGTTACATCTGGTCGTTTTAGTTAAGAATCACATTTATTCAATGAATAATCCAATTAATTCATATATGATTTAGAAAAGCAACCACAACATTTGGTTTCGCATTGCTCTTGCAACTTCACTTGCTGCCACCAGGAGGCAGTAGTATACTATCATTGTGTACCATTATGTTAAGTTAGCATCCCGATGCTGAAGTTATGTCTAGACTTTCTTTTAATACTGGAATCTGTTAACATTCCCCAATGAATCACTTCGTAGCATGTTTTATTATCCAGTTCACCCCCACCTGATGAGTTTAACAGATTGTAATGAAAGCCACATGCATGTTTGCATGCAGCCTCTTTTTAAAAGTACTCACACAATGCAGTCATGAGATAATATGTTTTCAATAAAAACACTGCATGAAATCATACAGGAAAGGGGGATTAGATTAATCCCACCCCAACTCTTTTTGGCCCGTTCTTCGCATCCCTTTTACAGGCCACAAGTTTGGAGATTTAACCCATATTAAATACATTAAAAACATATACTATAACGTTCTCTTTAAAAAAAAAAAGTATTAAAATACAAATAACGTGAGTTTGCAAAACCCCTAACATTGGCATCAAATATTCTCTACTATACACTGTATTGCAATGATAATTTCCTAAGATTATATTTCAAGAATCAATTCTAATGCAAAATTAGGCACTCTGTCATTTCTCAGCACCTGTGGAACTACAAGCCTCAGCATACACTCCAAGGCATAGAAGGGCTTCAAGATCCACAATACTGTATATGGAGATGGTTGACCTACTCTGCTCTAATATTAGAAAAAGTTTAAAACAATTTGAAGAAAGGTGGAAAACAATGGGTAGGTTAGAGGTGCATACAGGTAAGTTGCATATGGTCATATGATCTAACTAGCATTCATGGAAAGACCTGGATGACAATGGCAAATAATCGGAGTACTCACAGTCTTCTTCTCCTTGACATTTTGCTGCTAGGATCGTTGCTGCTATTACAAGCAGTAATCTTGTATCCACAAAGCTGAACATGTCTAGATATTAGACATGTAGACTCTCTGTGGTCCTGTCAAGAAATTCTTAGGTCCTAGTCATACAGGGGTAGATTTAGTGGTATAGTTCCAGTGCAGACCCCAGCAGAAACTTCCTACTGTGTCCCAGCTGGACAGGGTCCCTTTTTATATCTATCCACCACTTAGAGAGGTGGGGTCCGGGGATTCTGTTCTCTCTATCCTTTTTTTTTTTTAAGGTTGGAACACTGGTCCAGCCCTTTAACCAATACCAAATCTCATACACATACTCATAAAAAAAAGCACTTCAAACAAAGCCAGCCCCTCCCTGTGCAGAATAGGACTATAGCATTGGGATCTGTGTGTGCAGACAGGCAGCAGGAGATTCATTTTCATTCAAATGAAACTTAATATCTGCACAAGAAAAATGTTTTTTATTGGGAATTAGTTACCTGGGACATTATTGTCTGGTGGGAATAATGGTGAAACAAAACTTCTACAGCTTTATAGAAGAGTCTAAAGTTATTTTCTACTGTGTAATACATTAACAAAATGTACAGATTTTTACCCATTCAATTTCTGTTAAGTAGATTTTCCATTTCTGAAAAATAGGAACAACTGGGATTTTTCAATTCTTTTCATTACTCGGTAATGAACAGGTGATCAGAGGTGATAATATATGATATCTATGTAATAAGGTAGTATAAAGTCACAACATATTATACTAGACAGTAGGCACATCTTTCTAGTTATATATACAAAAGGTTATTGCAAATGAAAAAACTTATGTTTTTTTATTTGCTACATGGAGCATAAATGATTAGATAATGTACATGATATACATGAATCATTTATTGCAGTATTTAAACATATATTAATTTCCCCACGACGATAACAATAAAACTAGTATACATTTTTATTCTAAAGACTATATGAAATGAATATTTCTTTCTTTCTTTCTTTCTCTTTCTTTCTTTCTTTCTTTCTTTCTTTCTTTCTTTCTTTCTTTCTTTCTTTCTTTCTTTCTTTCTTTCTTTCTTTCTTTCTTTCTTTCTTTCTTTCTTTCTTTCCTTAAACGACTTCTTTTTTGGCTAAAACCCACATTTGTTTCTGTTTAAGAAAAGCCACGTTGGAAGCTCCACAATGATATATGAAATATGTCATTTCATTTCCACAGGCAGTAATTATACCTAACAATATATGTTTAGCTGGCAAATAAGAGTACAGTGGCTGGTGAATGAACCATCTTTAAGTCAGGACAATGATATAGAATTAATGGAGATATTTTGGCATAGGGTATTTTTGTAAATCTGTTTAAAAAAAACAAACTGAAAAGTTTAAGCTTCAGCATTATACACAAGAATAACATAATATTTTAATTTAAAAGACACCAGTGATCCTCAATGGTTTAAGTGGTCATTATTATGAAAAATAATATTTTTTGCATATCCCTGAAAGACAAAGGCCCTCATTCAGAGCCGGACGCTATTTGCGGTCGTTCGTTTAAAAACAAGGGGTGGCTATTTAAATGATCCGTACGCACATTGCAGTGTGTTCACACCTCTAAGTCTGAACGAACGAGCAAAACATACACTCGTTTATTTGTTAAAAACGCCCCCTGGCCGCACGCATCCTACGTCATGTCCGCTATTTATTAGATTAATCGAGTACATCGACCAGCGTATGAACTGCTCGCTATTCTTGTGGTTGGTGTTTGCTACCACAAATTTGCGTGCAGTTCTGGCTATAAAATAACCCAGTGACGTGGTCAATGACGCTGCTGTTTTAAATATACACACCCATAAAACGCCCGTTTTGACCTTTAAGCACGCCTGCGTTCGGATCTCCACTCCCCATTTTCAAGCACCTTCCCCTGTTACCACCCACATACGCCTCATTCTGTCACTCAAAATAGCAGGCACTCGCTATATAGCGTACAAAGGATTTTCGGCCGCACTGACTGGTTCGCGCATGCGTACTAAAAAGCGTACGCATGCGCAGATGTGCAAACATCGCTCGGAACGAGCGTACTGCCGCTAACGAGCGGCTCTGAATGAGGGCCAAAGTTCCATAGTTATTAATATGTAAGGCCATTAGTGCGTTCTGCCATGTTCAGACATATTAATTGTACTTCATCTGAGAAATCAACATGGCATCTTCCACTTGTATTAATAAATATGTCATAATTTGGTTTTCATGTTAAAAAGTAATAACTGAGTGTTTGTAGAAAACACAGCCATGACCAGTACAAGGGTTCAGCAACAACCAGGTTCGGTATATGACTTTTTTCAGTCATTTAAAGACATCAGGTCCACACAATTCAAGCGCCATAGCATTGCCAAGCAAATATGCCATGTGGAGGCCTGAAGGAATGGATGCAAGTTGACCACTTTTTTTCTTGGGTGCTAGAGCTCCATGTCTTATCATTGATTTAGGCATACTATATTTTTATCAATAAAATATGATAGTGTACAATGGCCCTGATTCAGAGCCGGACGCTCTGACCAGAGCGCCCGCTCTGAATCAGGGCCCACCTCCATTAATATGGAGCGTCCTCCTGGACGCTCGTATAGCTGTGGGTCACCACCCACAGCATATACGAGCGTGCAAAATGATGGTCGCGATGGTCTTGACCATCGCGACCATCGGAACTGCGAGTGAAAGCCTGCGGTTGGGTTTCTCAACCGCAGGCCAGGAGTGATTTTGGCTCTATCAGAGCCAAAATCACTCCCACTGACATCACTAGTGATGTCAGTGGGGCCGGCTTCAGACGGTAGGCGTTCCCTTGGGAACGCCTCCGTCTGGCAGGCACGTCCCCGGCACGCCTACCAAAGGGGGCGTGCTGTCAGTCACCATCGACAGCACGCCCCCTTTGATGAGACACTCCGAGCAAAGAAAAGTCCTTCGCTCGTCGGGTCTCGCGCATGTGCACGACGGAGCTCCCTCCGTCATGCGCATGCGCAGTGGGGAACATCGACCCACTTGCGAGCGTACTGCCACTCGCGAGAGGGTCTGAATGACCCCCAATGTTTTTTATTTAGGCTTCACAAAGGGTTCCAGTAGTCCAGCTGGATTGGATATAATTGATGAATTTGAACATTTTGTAGAGACAGTGGGCCTGATTCAGACCTGCTTGCGAGCGCACAGCGCTCGCAAGCGGGTCGATGTTACCCCTCTGCGCATGCGCTGCCTTCGGTGTGCGCATGTGCGAGCCCCAGCGAGCGACAGCAGCTCCATCGCTCCGGGGCTCACTATAAGATGGGGCGGCTGTCGATGTTGATTGACAGCTCGCCCCGTTTTGTAGGCGGGGAGGGGGGAGGGCTGCACAAACGCAGGCATTCCCTTAGGAACGCCTGCCGTTTGTGGGCGGCCCTACTGACATCACTCGTGATGTCAGTAGTGGACTTCCTGCTCTATTAGAGCAGGAAGTCCACTCGGGCTTGCGGGAGCCGAGACCCTACCGCAGGGTCTCGCCGCAAGCATGATGGTCGTGATAATCGCGACCATCGCCAGGCCACCCGCACAAGATGTGGGTGGTCACCCACATCTGTGCGAGCGGCCTGGAGGCCGAAAAAAAAAAAAGAACGCCCTGATTCAGAGCAATCAGGCCCAGTGTACATAAGTAAGCCATAGCAGCCTATCCTGAAGAAGCTTTGAGCGATCTCATGTAGGTTAGACACTGGAAAAAAATGACTAGGTTGGTACTATAGTCGTGGTGTAACTTGGTATATGAAGGCCCCATAGCAAAAGTTTGTAAGGGCCCCTATGTACCATCCAATGGTGAAAAATGTATATAACACATGTAACTTTGACAAGGAAGATGGACCCCCCCTCAGCTCTGGGCCCCATAGCAGCTGCACCCCTATGGTAGTTACGCCCATGTACTATTGGGTTATTGCACATATGCACTTTGTTAGTAAATAACTTAATGTCACTTGTGCTCATCTAGATGGCACCTTGTAGTTTATGCAGTCATTCCATGATCTGATGAGGCAAAAATTGTTAGAACATGGATGTTTGACCTCTACATTATTGGCTCTTCATGGTCGGCACACACAGGCAGGATTTTGCATTTCTGCATTCTATAGGCCAGGGGGCTTTGCCCCAACCACTGGACCATTTATACTAAACACCTGGCATGTGCTCAGCTACCTGGGTCACAACTTCAGAATCATTCCAGTACACATTATAAGCTTTTTTTACATGTTTATGGGAAAGTCAGAGAGCAGGATTATCAGCATCTTATTTATTTGCATTCACATTATACTGTCTGTTTGCATTTGCTCAACTGAATGACCTTTATGTAATTGTACAGTACACTGACAATCATTCATAATTATGTGCATTGTGGGACTGTTCCTACTAAGCTGCCCAATTGGTGGTGGTTCCTGTTTATATGACTTTACCGTAGTAATATGGCTTCCTCACCTCGGCCTCTTTTTTCAACAACTGTGGGAGCCCTGCATTTACCCACATCTTCACAAAAGAGGACTCACTGGTAGAGCTGGTCACAGCAGAATGATCGTTTGGGCCATTCCTGCTGCAATATGCCACCTCGTCATTTTGGCAACATAATGATATTTGAAAGTCTTAGAGCAGTAAGGATGGACACCAAGATATTCAAATATCATTATGATTTATGAGGGAAGTGTGGTGGCTGTAGAAATTTGTTGCAAAATTAGGAGCAATTACATACAGGTATCAATGGTATATTACCTTTCTGTGGCCCTCAGCTTCCCTGGCAGCTCCATAGTTTCTATTTTATGGTATCATTTACATGATGCTCCAAAGAACATTTCCTGGCAAACTGCCCAGATATGTGCTCATCAAGCATGTCCAGACGGACATTGGGGAGCTGCTCCCCCAAACGCGACCTGACCATAACCGTGATCCTAATTTTACTGCATATTAACTACTCCCTTAATACTATTGCTGCTACTACTACTGCTAATACTACTACTATTGCTTCCACTACTACTACTACTATTGCTACTGCTACCACTACTTCTACTACTGCTACTACTACTACTGCTACTGCTACTACTACCACTACTGCTACTACTACTACTACTACTGCTACTACTACTGCTACTACTACTGCTGCTACTACTACTACTACTGCTACTACTACTGCTACTACTACTACTACTGCTACTACTACTACTGCTACTACTGCTGCTACTACTACTACTACTGCTACTACTACTACTACTACTGCTACTACTGCTGCTACTACTACTACTACTGCTACTACTACTGCTACTACTACAACTACTTCTACTACTATTGCTACTACTACTGCTACTACTACTACTATGCTGCTACTACTTCTACTATACTGCTGCTACTACTACTATGCTGCTACTACTACTACTACTGATACTACTACTGCTGCCACTGCTACTACTGTGGCTGCCACTACTACTACTACTATTATGCTGCTACTACTACTATTGCTACTACTATACTGCTGCTACTACTACTATCTATAATGTATCTATAATGGGTGCAGGGTGTGTGGTGCACATGGGCCCCCGGGTCCAGGGGGGGCCCGCACCGCACACCCTGCACCCATATTATTTAAAGCTTACCTCTCCGAGATCCTGCGCAGTGTGTCAGCGCTGTACATAAAACCGGAAAAATGGCCACCGCTGCCATTTTTCCAGTGTTTTGCGCATGCCCAGTAGACTCCGGGCACACTCTAGTGCCCAGGGTCTACTAATGCTCCGGTGGCTGGCCAACCACGTCAGTCAGCTGCCGGGAAGAGAGGAGGGGGCCCCGGACGGGGTACGCACACGGGCCCCCTCCTCTTTAAAGATGACCTAGCTGCTACTACTACTACTACTACTACTACTACTACTACTGTTACAAACAAGTGTTTACAATTTTGGAATACCCTTGAAATCAAGGAACAGCTGATTGAATTTAGATGCATCATTTTTTTTTATCACCAATCACTTTGTAGTGGGGCATTATTAAACCTTGGCTACATTTACAGTACACTGCCTCTTGCTGTGACGTTTACTGCCACTTCAGAGGTGGAGGCAGCTGGTGCTGGGTCATACAGAGCGCTATGGCAAATATACAATACATAAGAAGATATGCAGATAAGATGATATATATATATATATATATATATATATATATGTATATATGAGAGTGAGAGGTAGAGAGAGAAAAAGAGATCAGCACACCTTACAAGATAAGAAAGATGGATAGATAGATAGATAGATAGATAGATAGATAGATAGATAGATAGATAGATAGATAATGACTAGACAGACAGGCAGATGAAACCTCTTTCACCCCCTCTCTCTGACACGTTGAATTGGGGGGATGGTGTTCCTTGCTATGACTATTGTGTGATAGTATAAAGTGTAATTAGAACCACAGTACTGCCCAGAAATCTCATCCAACTCAAGCTCAGTCCAGCCCCACACATCCACGCAGACACGTTGCATGAGCACTTTCCCGGCCCTCCCTGTGATTTCTTCGTGGCTGGAAGCTGTCCAGGGTAGAGATGTGTCTTTAATTTTTGAAGCATGACAGCTAAGAAAAGAATGCATTTTTTTCTATATGTAGAAGCAGAAAACAGACATTGCCACCTCACCACTAGCAGCTTGACTGCTGGAATGAATGTCTGTCCTGGACTATTCGATCTATCTATCTATCTATCTATCTATCTATCTATCTATCTATCTATCTATCTATCTATCTATCTATCTATCTATCTATCTATCTCATTTGCAACTGAAATCAGTTACTGTAGTTAATTTATTTTAACTTCATTTAACTCAGCCTGCTAATTCCAAAACCAAAGCAGACAATAAGGCTCTTAGGCACCTCTGGATAAAATAAATTGCATTGTGTTAGTGGCAAAACTTCCATTCATTAGAAAACTACAAAGAATTATGATTCTCTACTATTTTGAATAATTAAGACATTTACTATAAATAAGACAAGATTACATTGCACCAGATTTGCACATAAAATCTTTCACAAGTATGATTATAGGGGAATGTTAAGATAAGGGCACACATGCTTGTTTGGGCATTCTGAAGGGAAGTGGAGTGGAATTTAAAATGGAAGTCGTGTAACTTGTGTAGTTTATTTGCAAGCCTTTGCACTCCAAAGCAAAAAGGTCCATGGAGACTGTGCATTAGGGACTTGAAGGACTACAGAGCCCATACATTAATGGGGCATATTCAATTGGGGGCGAGAAAAGCCCAAATCCCGCTCCTGCGAGGTTTTCTCTTGCAGGTGCGTTTTTTTTGCTATTCAATTAGGTGCGTGTTTTTTTCTATTTTGAGCCCCGGGAGTTTTTTATTCTCACATCTCCAGAGCAAGTGTGATTTTTTTCTAAAATTGTTAATTTTAGGAAAAATCAATACAACTTGCTCTGGCACCCCGGCGGTACCCCCCCTGAGGACCAATTAAGCAATTGGAAGTTTCCAATTTGCTTAATTAGTCCTTAATTTCTTACCTTCTGCAGCACTGTCTCCTGCATCCAGCGTCGGAAGCTGGGTTTTCTGCAGCAGGGTGAGTATGTCCGTGTGTGTGAGTGTTTGTTAGTGTTTGTAAGTGTGTATCAGTGAGTGTGTGTGATCCCCACAGTGTCTGTGTGCCCCCCAGAATGGGCGCTGGGAGAACTACATCTCCCAGCAGCCCTTGTCCCTCCCACCAGCCCCTGGAGCCTCCCAGCAGCCCCCGGGACTCACACCAGCCCCCTCTCCAGTGAGAAGATAGAGGGGAGGCCACCGGGAACCGCGGAGACCACCGGAGACCCCCGGGCAGGTAAGTGCAGATTTTTTAATTTTTTTACCCGTCGCTGTGTTTTCAGACCTGAAAACCCTGCAACGACTTTTTTTTAAATTGGATACCGTGGGTATTGGGAACGCGCATACCCGCGGTAATCCAAAATTGGCCGCGAGGGGCACAA
This sequence comes from Taudactylus pleione, assembly GCA_031769625.1. Lineage (NCBI taxonomy): Eukaryota > Metazoa > Chordata > Amphibia > Anura > Myobatrachidae > Taudactylus > Taudactylus pleione. The sequence continues at coordinate 4,881,736 of JAUIMM010000329.1, read as the reverse complement.
GGTTTTTTCCTCGCTAATCCTTGTGCCCAACTGAATATGCCCCATTATCTGACAGGGGACACATTGAGAGCAGCAGACAGCTGTTATTGTCCAACCTGCTGTCAAATCTTACTTCATTTAAAACCACTACACTAGCCAACAAGATCTGATTTATGTGAGAAAGAATAGGAGGTGGGTCCCTGAGCGCACACCTTTTAAGCAGCTGTTAGTCACTAAGGGAGGGGTATCCCTTCACCCCAAAGTAGTGATTCAAAATGTAAATATAGTGACACCAGCGCTACAGTATAATTGGATCAGAAAACTTTCTCAAATGATAAGTGGCAAAAAAAAAATCTATTTTATTGCGTAAAAATTAATAACATTGTAAACATAAAATTTCCAAAAGGGGCGTGGCCTCGCTAATAGGGGAGTGGCCACACAGCCCAAACCCAGGCCCGTGCCGTGGGTATCATCACTTGGGTGGTGGGGGGTGCCGGAGGTGTGGATTGCCGACTCCCTCACTGTGACAGGAGCCGAGTGCTGCACTTATTGCTACAGTCCAGCACCCGGCTCCTGTCAGTGTGGGGGAGCCAGCACCTTGTTGTCACCCCTCAGAAGGTGACACCCAGGAGCGGCCAGCACCCCCCGCACCACCCTTGTGACGCCACTGGCCATACACACTGCAGGATCCACTGTACAATGGCACAATGTATCGTTCTGGCTGCCCCATCTGGGAGTGAGCAACCAGGTCAGCCAGCAGGAGGTGTGTGGGAGGCGTGGTTTCGGCAAAGGGGGCAGTGCTGGGGGCGTGATGACATGATCACATCTTTGCGGCCCCACCCCCTCTTTACAATGCCAAAATTATCAGTATTGTAAAGCGGGGGCATGGCTACTATGATGCAATACAGCGGGAATAACGTCATTGGTCATATGGACCGCCCATTTTACTCAGAAAGCGGTTGGCGCCAGGCAGACACTGCAGCCTCCGGGAAACTTGAATGTTTTTCTGGGTGGCCGGAGCAGCACCCAAGACTTGGGAACCTCCTGGCCATTCTATATCAGACAATATGATGTGTACCCAGATTTAGGCATAGGAAAACACCAAAGCACATTAAGTGCATGGGGAGCCGAAAGTCTCAAAAATATTGGGGGCAGTGTACACATACTGTACGCTTCCTGAGAATTGTTAGTTTTGTGTGGATTTGATTCTGCCTGCAGTTTTCAGAACTGTGAATATACATTTAGTATCAGTGAATTTCTATGTGAATGCTCATAAACGGACATATTTATCAATTATTTTCACTTCTCTTTCAAGAGAAAAAAAGGTAAATTCATAAAAAAAGCACCCACCATAGAACGAGAGACTGCAAAACATATGCCATACATTCTGGGGATACTTATTATATCCGGGTACCCCCGAAAACAGTTGTTTTCAGGTGATATTTATAATAATTTATAAATAGGCTCTATAGTGCTCACTAGAGGGCTAAGCAAGTACTATCAGGAGAAGTTTGGTCATACTGAGCGCAGAAAACAAGCTTTCAGATCTGTTTTTAGCGCATGATAAGCTCTATGTGAACATGAGGATAAATTGATAGTTTTGTCAATTGCATTTAACTTATGCTTTTAGAAAATGCCGATGATCTTCTTTACACTAATGATTTCATTGTGCCCCCATAAATTCAGTAGGAAATCTCATAACACTTTTAAAATGGGTATTGGCTGAGAAGTATATAGTTCTACTTCTACTTTTTGTATCTGGAGGCCCAGTTGGGAGGACCAGGGTCTAAGAGAAATAACCCAGGTCGAGTTACCCGGGATTCCAACCCTTTTTGCTTCAAAAGTCGAACTCGAGAAGGACCCAGGTAATGATCTGGTGTAAACGGTACAACCCGGGTTATCCGAACCGGGTCACTCAAAAAAGACGCTTATTGGAGCTTCAGTGAATAGTCACCACCCACTTTTTATGACCTCATCTTTGTGAGTGTGAAAAAAAGGCCATTTCTAATGACATACACAAGTTCTGCAGGGCAGACCCGGGTTCAGTTTAAACATGGCCGACTCGGGAATAACCTGGGTCCAAGGTGCAGTGTAAAAGGGGTCTGACCTGGCTATGACAACCGTGTTCGAAAACCCAGGTAGAACACAGCATTTTGGTGGAAAAGGCGTGTAACATCAATTTCAGATGGTCATAGCCTCATTTTCCATCTTTGATCTTCTGATGCCACCCCTCAGCCTCCATTCTCCTCACCTCCTGGATATTGCATTGTGCGCTTGTGCATAAAGAGCATCCTAGCTGGCAGTTTAGTGATAGTGACAGCTATCATTCTCCTGCCAACCTCTCTGTCAGTAAACGGTCCTAATGGAGCAGCTGTCTCAGCTGGAGCTTTTTAATAAATAGCCTCCCCAAATTATTTCTTACTGCCGTGATAGGCAGTGATAAAGAATTTTACATGGCCCCCACTACCCACAGTGATGAATAGTCCCCTTAATCTGGCTATATTATTGTAGATATCTTTCACAGTGCAAGTAGTTTGTGTCTGCTTTTTCCCATTTGTATTCTACTTGCTGTAATGAAAGGCCTCATTAGTTAATTCAGCACAGGTGACTGCAGTTGGCAAGTAATGGGCCCCATACATCTGCGACGGATTGCCGCGATCCTGCGATGCTGCAACCCGGCATCGCAGGATCGCAGAAATCCAACATGTTGGATTTTGGCGATTTGACGATCGCGATCAAAAAATAATCGCAATCGTCAAATCAGGGACATTTAACATGTCAAATGTCAGCGATTCGGCGACGGATCATGAACATCGATGGTGGGCGATCGGAAATTTCCGATCACATCCCTGCATCGTGACGATCCGTCGCAGATGTATGGGCACCTTTAGAGGGAAAAGCAGAGAAACATTGCGTTATCACATTACAGAAATTAGTCAGGAGTATATTAAATGTGCAATATTTTATGTGTTATATATATATATATATATATATATATATATATATATATATATATGTGTGTGTGTTGTATCCAACCCTCCATTATGACCAATTTCACCTTGTAAAAACATCCTGCTTCTGATTTTCCACTTATTTTCTATTTGATTAACCTTAGTTAAATTAATTAATTGATGTTTAAAAAGGGAAATCTGATTAAGTAAATGATTCCAAGTTACTGTAATCAGAAAATAAGTGGGAAAACCAGGAAAGTTAGTATTTGTATAGTGTGGAATACAGGAATGGTTTTCAACTGGATTTTTTCAAACATGTACAGGTGAATTAATGTAGTTTTCACAGAGAGAAATTCAGGAAACATGACCTGTAGGTTGTACTTGAGGATTAGAGTCTCACTGGAAAACCACTAGAAAGAGTACAGTATGTTGTATGTATATATGTTAGGGCTGCACTGGAATTGATTAATATGCTGCCAAGTAACAGTTGCAGGCAGGCATGCACATGGACTCATTTCATCACAGCCATGAAGTATAAAATAAGCAGTCTCTGAAAAGCAAAATATTTGTTTTATTTATCTTAGCGGTTGATACTTTTGTACATTTAAGTAATAGAAAATAAATGTGCAATACAAAGATTGCCTGCATGTATTTTTACTTTACATTAGAAATAGAGTAATATATATATATATATTTTAACAAAATAATTCAAGAAAGTCACCTATACTAATAAAGGTTAATACCCACCTATGCAACTTCTATGTATTTATTCACAAGAAATGTACACAATACCTGATAAAAAAAGAATAGTTCCACTAACCTGTGTGTCCTTCCACCACGGTGACTGAGTTTACTTTCCGCATGAAAACTGTTATATGTAAATGAATTCAATATCTGTGTAATTCAGTGGTTCCCACACTTTTTTGAATTACGGCGCCCTAGAGTATCAGCATTGTTTTCACGGCACCCCTAAGCCAAAAATTTGTTATTGAGAAATTCAGAATAAGTGTAAGTAAAGTAGTAAAGTGAAGTAAATTGTGCTACCTGTCATCCTTAGGGTCAGTTATGTGGTGGTGAACAGGTTTGTGCTTCTGTTTGTCCACATATTTACATTACATTGACCATAAATAATTTGCTTTGCTGCTGGACCACCCACCTGAGGCACCCCTGCAAGTGTTCCAAGGCACCCCAGGGTGCCACAGTGCACAGTTTGGGAATCACTGGTGTAATTACAAAACAAACAATCATCTTTTAAAAATCATAGGTGGGTGAGACTGTATGTTGGCAGCAGGGGTAAATTTTAGTTTGTACTGAAATTGAGAAAAATAGTATATTTTAATTTAAAAATAAATGCATAAAAATAATGATGACATAATAATGCAACAAAGCAATAAGAAACCTTAACAATTGCCCAATAAATTATTGATTTATTTTGCTTTATTACAGGTGTATAGATAGTCTGCAACACAAAATACCTTTTGGCTTGCCAGGGAAATATAATATCAATTAATATATCTTCTTTTTTATTGTATCAATATTGAATTTTCAAGCTGTTATTGGCAATCTATTACTATCACGTACAGCTTATGTACATTCTGTAAGGTTCCCTGGCATTTTAATATATTCTAAACAACAATAATAACAGATCAAAACTGAAACAAAACAATTTTTGGTGCGCTAAGTAAATAAAAAACAGAACATTTTGTAATGGTTTATTTCTTTTACTACAGAAACACATACATCCCAATTTAGCTTACCCAGTAAGGGGAGGTACAAAAATATAAGTAATGCATTTACAATGCACGTTTAATGATTCCGTAAAATAGGATTGGATGCACGTGTATGCATTTCCATAAAGGTTTACAACCATAAAAAGAAAACATCTAATAAAATGCATGAATGAAATACATTTAAAATTTGGGAAAAACAAAAAGTAAAAAAGGCACATATACAAAATATTGCAATAAACTGACACTTAAATAACACTTAACCTTTTCAATAGATCCATACATGCATAAGTCATGTGTATGCCATTCTTAACATCTGTTATTCAAAGTCTCCTTCACTTTAGTCTAACGCCAGTGGCAATCTACAAATGAAAAGTACAACACAAATTCAGCAGACATTTTTTGCTACTTAAAAAGATACATGGCCACCATCATTTGGGAATCAGGCAGTTGAATTTAAAGGTAAGTGCAAAGTGTAACATCTGTTTTTAACATGTAGTAATCTAATATATCACTAGTGAAGGTGATCTATGGTAATATCTGCTATAGTAGGCTCTCCCCATAGCAAAACTCTTTTTTTTTCATAAATATTTGTAATTTTTTTAATTAGCAGTCATTATACTGTACACACAGCAAGGAACTAGTTAAGTAATCCCTGACATTATGTCACTGGAGAGGGAGGAGTACAGGAGAACAGGAGGAATTCACATCAGTAAGGAATTCTCCCAGGGGCAAGGTTAACCCATTCAAACCTAGTTTTGGTTTGCAGGTTCCTCAGCCATGTGGGAAACTTATAAACCAAGAGTTGCAGTGAAGCTTCAGGCTATGTACACAGACACTCACCTGCTGTATTAACCCATCATAACTTAGTAACACTTTTAGGACTTCATTCAGAGTCCGTCGAAGCGGCCGCACGGTCGTACGCAGCCGATGTTCGCTGATCTGCGCATGCGTACAGTTCGCAATGCGCGTGCGCAAACTAGCGGCTACGATCAGAAATTTCTCTCTCCTTGCACACCGCCAGGTTGGTAGTTTGAGTGACAGATTGCGGCGTTTGTGGGTGGTAACATGGGAAGGTGCTTGAAAACGGGGGTGTGGAGATCCGAACGCAGGCGTGCCTCATTATGCAAACGGCGTTTTAAGGGAGTGCATAATTAACAAAGTAGTGTCATGGCACACGTGACAGGGGAGGTTTTACACTGACATGATCATAGAGCTTAAGAGAGGGTCAGGTCAACCTTTAGCTCTACGACCAGTTCCGATGGTATACGATGCTCGCGATTAATCCTTATGTAGCCGGAGATGACGTGTTATGCGTACGAGAAGTGAGCGTATTTTTAGTGATCCGACCGCATCCACCCCTTGGTCGGCCAGCTAACGATCCGACCTTAGGGACGCAACATGCGTGTGCATCATTTGCATATCCGGCCCTTTTTTCTATACGACCGTGCGGCCGCAACGATCGACTCTGAATGAGGTCCTTACTCTATACAGACAACAAATCACACACACGCACGGAGGCACGCACGCACGCACGCACGCACGCACACAACTGTATCTGATACGCCTATCCTCCTACTTTTCACTGCATATATCTAATCAGACAATCGTGCGTTAGAAACTCAATGCACAAATGCATGCAGGTGTGGTAAAGAGGTCCAGTTGTTGTTCAGACCAAGTAGGATGAGTAAAAAAATTGATGCATGTGAATTTGACCATTATTATCGCCAGAAGGGGTAGTTTGTGTATCTCAGATACTGATGATCTCTAGAATTTACAGAAAATGGTGTGCAAATAAAAAACAGCAGCAATTCTGTGAGCAAAAACGCTTGTTAATAAGAGAAATCAGAGGAAAATGCCAAAACTGGTTCAAGCTAACAGGAAGATGACAGTAACTCAAATATCCCTGGATTACACTGATAAGCAGAAAAGCATCTCTGGATGCCCAGCACATTGAACCGTAAACTTAACGTGGATGAGTTAAAACACTGTAAGACCACACTAGGGTTCCACTCCTGTCAGGTAAGAACATAAATCTGTGGCTGTAGAGCGCACAGGCTCACCAAAACTGGACTGTTGTAGAGTTGAAAAACATTGTCTGGTTTGATGAATCTCGATTTCTCCTGTGGCCTGGGGTGCCGAAGGGGGAGGAGTGGGTACTAATTACCAGAGCCTGGGCTTGTTGGAGGGGCCTGGAAGGGGCCCAGGTCAACTGCTGAGAGCCCCTTTGCAACTTATGATCAGCTCTCAGCTGCTGAGCTCAAACCCAAAGTGATAATCTTACTGCCCGTATGGCCCTCAGAAAGGTCAGTAGTTCCTAGAGTCAGAGAATCCTCACATGGGACCCGCTGCACATTTCTGGGAAGAGGAGACATCATCATAATGACTGGTCTTTGTTGTGGGAGTCTAATGCTGCAGGTGGTGCACACAGTTCTGTGATCTTTAGGGTGACGAGGTCTACCGGCTATAAATTAGGGCTAAGGGGGGATTTGGGCGGTGGAGACATGGTCCCGAAGGCAGCGTTTCCTGGGGGCTTGGTGCTTCAGGAGATTGCGATTTCTCTTCCCTGCTTTCTGCCTGACTTTCACCCTGGGGTGTTTCCCACTGGCTGCTCTATCCAAACAGCTGTTCACCTGCACTTGGGCTGGTCCCTGCTGCTCATTACTATTGTCCTTAGGATATTGCCCTCCTTTCCAGCACCGCCTTTGCTGCACCAGATGCCCCCTTTGCAGCACTGCACATAATATATTATTTAATTATTTTGGGGGGGCGGGGTATAGCCATGCCTCCCTAGAATTGGCTACAGCCCCTGTACACAGGCCCGTCCCAGCTCTCGATGGTCCTGCCTGCGACCTGCATGATAGGGTTAGAATTAGGCATAAACAACATATATATGTGGATCCATACTGCCTTGTGTCAACTATTCAGGCTGGTGGAAATGCAATGGTGTGAGGAATATTTTCTTGGCACACATTAGGCCTCTTAATACCAATTGAGCATAATTTAAATGCCACAGGTCACCTAATATTGTTTACCATGTGTTATCCTGCAGTATAAAACATCAGTCACCAAACATAGTTGGTTCCACATCTATTACAGTGAGCTGATTGTACTGCAAATGGCCTTCATTGCAACTGCCTGCTTCCACCACATAGCTGTTGAGCTGTTGATCCCTGCACAGTCCTGATTTTATCAAACCTGACGGGGTCTGGATACAAACCATCTGCCCAGGATACAGTTGACTCAAACGATGGGTGGTTTTGTCATGTCACAACCTGGAATTCAGTAGAGCACTTTGCACATTGTAATCTATCTGTGGCTTGAGTTTAGGCTTGGTGGTGGGAATGATTGTGCGGGTGCACTTAGATAGAAGGTGTTGTGCAGGAAGTCTATCTTTCAAGGTGTTTCTCAAATTTTCTAGCACTTTGAATACGTCAGATCCATCAATTTTCAAGCAGGTGCTTTGCAGAACAGACTAACCTTTCAGTCAAACCATTGGACTGTAGATAGTGAGGGCTGCTATTGGTGTCTGCAATGTTCCATTGACTTGTCATGGCCTGGAACTGGCCACACATACATTATTTGGCATTGTCAGTGAGTAGCTTGCTTGCTTGTTATGCCATGCACCAAAACGTGTCTCTTCATCTTGTTGATGACTGTGGTGCTTGTAAGGTTAGGAAGATAATCCATCTCAAACCAGAGTATGAATCAACTAACACCAACTGCTCCTTCCCCTTTCAATTAAAGATGTCCACTGTAACTATTGACCAGGGAAGGTCAGGCACTTCATGCAGCATGAGTGGTTATTTGGCATGCTGAACCCTTAGAGTATTGCAGGGAGCACAAGCAGATACAACCCACTCAATGACAGCAGCCATAGTAGGGAAAACAGGACATCCTTAGCCCGTCGTTTGGTGGCTTCATGCGCAATGTGCCCTTGGTGAACTTGCTGTGCAAAGAAGCTTTGATGAGCATGATGGATCACAAAATGTTGAGAATTCAGGAGGATACCATCGGAAAGAGTCAATTCATCATGTATGATAAAGAATGACTTGAAGTCACGAGGCAACTCCCTGGACATAGAAGGCCAACCATGAAGGACAACATGAGACAAATGTTGGCAGATGTCATCCCGCAGCAAGGAAGACATGACATCAAAATCTATAACAGGCCATCATCAGTATGAGGGACATCCAGGGGTGAGCACAGGACAGGGTGTAAGCAACATGGAGGTCCATACCATATGTGTACGTTACATCCAGGTGGTAGTGCAGGAGCTTGAGCATGAAGAGCAGAATCCTGGCTGAGACAGTGTGAATAGATTTGTGCAGAATGGTGATCAGGGGTTGATGGACATGTTGGCAGGCATCCACTGATATGAAAACTTGGAGGTGAATGTCAAAGTACAGGGCTGCAAGTGAGTGTTGACTTGTTTTTAGATACAATTGGTAATACTGAGGAAATGCTGCAGTCCTAGTGGTGGTAATCATTTGCTGGATAGCCAGCATCTTGGTAGGGTATGACTTAACACCCTGGGAGGTCAGGAGGTGACCAACATTAGGAACCTCTGTCAATCTGAAACAACACTTGTCAGGTTTCAATTTCATGTTGATCTCACAGATTAATTGAAGGACTTTGTTGAGGTGCATATATTGTGTTCATGCATGGTGTAGTTCCAATTTAGGATGTCATCTACGATGATCTCACAGGGTTGTCCCTTGAACAGATGCTCCATGAAATGCTGGAACACCTCACTGCTAGTGTATATACCATATGGCATTCTGAGGAAGATATATCTGCCCCAGGTGTCCTTAATATTGTGAGAATTGATGATTCCTTGTCAAGGGTGAGCTGCCAAAATGCACATTTAGCATCCAGAGTTGTGAATATTTTCACATTGGGCACATTAACAATCACTTGCTCCACGATTTTGAGAGGGTAATGCTGTCCCATAAGGGCCTTGTTCCGGTGCACAAAGCCGTCTTTTTTCACTGCAACAGCCATAGTTGATACCCAATGAATGGCTTCCCCTACTGGTGCAATGACTCCTAATGCCATTAAGTTGTTTAGCTCCATTATCACTTTGTTCTTCATGACAAGAGTTACGCATTTGGAAGCACTAAGGGCTCTATTTATTAACATTATTTTTACTCAAATAAAGTGAAAAAGGGTGTTTTCACACCCTTTTCACATTATTTTAGTTTCACCTACAGTTACTATAGGGCAATTGGAGTAGAATTCGTAAAATTCTACTCCAACCCCTAAGTATCACTTATTTTTAGTAAGCAGATTGCATTTCCCATAATTGTAATGGGAAATGTGATCCGACCAGAGTTACTATAAATAAATTGTAAAAAAATACCGGGGAAAGCCCTGTGATAATAACTGGGTCTCCCCCGGTTACCAGGCTCCTACTCTGCTGTAAAAGGCAGAGCAGTGCCAGGAGCCGGTCCCAGTGATCAGCTGTGTGGTCTAAACAGGCTTACCTGACTCCATGGACCGGTGGTCGGGGCTCCGGTGATGACTCCCCTCCGGTCAGCTGATCTCCCATGCTGCACTGCGGCCTGGTCATCAGGTGATCAGGTCCCAGTGCAGTATGGGATATCAGCTGACCGGAGGCATGGAAGACATCGCCGGAGCACCGATGACTGCAGGTAAGTGCTACTAAGGGAGGAGGGGGTCACGGGGGTGGTTGCGGGGGGGGTCCGCAACAGCGGGGGGCTGGGCTTAGTGTCAGGGGTGGGGCTTGGTGCCGGGGGGGGTAGAAGCGGCGGCCGGTTGGCGCATGCACGGGGCACTAGTCACGGTATTTTTTGGAAAAAATATCGTGACTAGAGTGCGGAGGGGATTCGCAGGGACAGAGCTTTCTCGCAAGCTCTGTCCCTGCAAGGGATTTGTAGTAAATCCCTGTGATATTGCCTGAATTCGCAATGCGAATTCAGTTGGTAATATCACACTACAATCTGCATTACAAATGTTGATTGTAGTAAATAGAGCCCATACTGTGGGAGAAACAGATTCATCTAGACGCATGAGATAGGTGACTGGTAGTTTACCAATAATATTACAGTCAAACAAATCAGGAAAGTCCCTTAACTATGGAATGTCTTGTTGAATGACATGTACTTCAGAAAGTAAAGTTAGTAGCCCCAATTTTATACTATGGGGCCTATTCATGATGTTAATTTTCGGGTTCCTACAGGTCACGCATGCGCACAAGAGCCCCGACGTGACCTGGGGCTCTTGTGCGCATCCGAAAGGATCACTTCTCGCAAGCCAGACCCTCTTCCCATAAGGAAGAGCGGGCGGCGAAGAACAAGTGGGGTATTCGCCATCTGAAGATGGCGAATGCCCCCGCAGTCAAGCTCCGAAAATATAATATTTTCGGAGCTTGATGAATTCTGTCCCCATAGTAGTGTATGGAGACAGCGGGCCATTCCAAAAACAGAAGGTAAGTAGGAGATATCTGTGAATAGCCCAATAACTTAATTTCTACAATTGCAGGTGAAAATGTTAATTTTCACCTGCTTTTGTAGAAATTAAGTGATGATGAATAGGCCTCTTAGAATCATGCAAATGTGTAAATCGGTAGTGAAAATGTTCTTTTGACATCGCCTGCCTATTGTTCTAGTGAAATGCCAAAATAACAGCATCTGTGCGCTGACCTTACAACATTTTTTTTCAACTTTCACCCACAAAATAACCTATTTTTTTCTGCTTGATCATCAGAGGTTTTGTGTCACAAAAAACTGTACTTGCCTAAATACTTATGCCTACCAGTTCCATTTGCATCGGTTCTATCCTTGGCTTTTGTGTTCTTCACATTTGACTCTGAGGTCTAGCACAATTCCTTTCTGCTATAGGAATGGGCATTTGGCACTCTCTTTAATTTATCTGTATGGTTGCGTGATTGCTTCCTTCACTGGATATTCATACCTGGCTTCCCTTTCTAAGCACAAAGAAAATATATGTGACTGGATCCAAAAGGACAGTCCCATGACTGCATCCAGGAGAAAAGAATGGAGCTTCCAGAATACTCCCAGAAGAATATACAAATAAAAATAATTTTCTGGGGTTGACTTTACGATCAATATGTGTGAACCATTTAATCAACTGTAAACTGTGAATGAATTGGTTACATTATCAAATTTGTCTGCAATAGTAACAAATATCTAACTCCAAGACACCCACTATATTTCAAATCATCTAAAAAATATATATTATTTTTAGACCTCAAAAATGCCTATTGCCATGTTTGGTTTATATTTATAGCTTAATCTAAAGTGAGTAGAAGGAAACTGATCCATTGAACTTATTATTATTATTAATATGATATCCACAAAAGGTTTACAACATTTATTGATCTTTGAGGGCTGCATGGTTAGTGTAGTGGTTAGCATTACTGCCTCACAGTGTTGAGGTCTTGGGTTCAATTCACACCAAGGGGGTAAATTTACTAAAGTGAGAGTTTTTAGAAGTGGAGATGTTGCCCATAGCAACCAGATTCTAGCTATTATCTTCTAGAAGGTGCTAGATAAATGTTATGTATAATCTGATTGATTGCTATGGGTTTCTAAAAACTCTCACTTTAGTAAATTTATTTACCCCAAGACTTTATCTGTGAAGACTTTGTATGTCCTCCACGCGTTTAAGTGGGTTTCCTCCTGGTGCTCCAGTTTACTCCCACAATCTAGAAACATACTTTAAGAACTAATCTGGCTGCAGGTGGTTGCAGAGACTTCCTATCTGTTTGATGCTGTGTATGACCTGTAGCTTGTTTGTGACTTCCCTGTGCATAACCCCTGTGACCTCCTGGCATCCTGCCTTGGTCTAGTTCATGACTACTGCCCAATCCCTGTGCTTTATCTGAGACCTTGTGTACCAGACGCCAGCTTACTGACTTCTCCTACTATTACTACCTCTTGAGGTGCAGCAAAGACCAAACCTCCTTGTGGGGGTTCCTGGCTCACTCTTATCTCTGGTTGTTTAATATTGGTAGATAGTACAAAATCCATTAACACTTGAGGTCTATAACATGGTGTAAAACAGATATTGCTCCATACGTATAATGGGATGCATTTTGACCTTTCTCTCCATAATCAGAGGTCTAACTCAGCAGTGCTACTGTGCATGCATGAACATCGGTTCACACATGCGTGTCCTCCGGTGGAAGGAACCGAATGGGGGCAGAGGGATCCAAATAAATCCCTCTTTGCAACCTGGGACTCCATCCCAAAGGAAGGAGCTGTGGTCTGGGAACAAAAGCCATCTGCATTTGGCATAAGTTTTCGCAGTCAAGCTCCGAAAATATAGTATTTTCGGAGCTTGATGTGTTAGGTCCCCATACTAGTGTATGGGGACGGCGGGCCATATTGGGGCTGGAAAGGTAAGCAGGAGATATCAGTGATATATCTTGCATTACGTTTATAAGAAATGGCCCCGATACTTACTTTCTACAAAAGTAAGTGAATATGTAAATTTTCACTTGCTTTTGTATAAATGAATTGATGATGAATACAATATAGTATATTAAAGTCTATATTTTACAGTTTAAATTCATAAACAGTGAATTATAACAATAATATTGGTGAATGCAATAACTTCTGTGTAGTAGCTCTAATCATTTCAATAAATGGAAAGAAAAAACAGGTTGAAATCCGGTATTTTCACACAGAAGCGTGTTTCACATATTATGGAACACTAGCTGCTCACAAGTTTACTCATTTACAGTTAATAAAAGGACATCTAGAATATCCTAGAGCTTAATATCAAATACAAAAGTTGCATCCCCGCTGTGAAGTGAACTGAAAAATAATAGGCACCATGACACTGCCAAAATAAAATTACTTAATACGTATTAGTTCATAGACATGTACAGTATAAAGATCCCTGGTTTCTTGATGTATTGTTCTGTATGTTGATTTTTTTAATGCGCAATTCCAGTAGTTTTTTGGGAAAATATAAACAAATTTTAACATTGATATGTTCACAAACAGTCAGGTCCATAAATATTGGGACATTGACAGAATTTTCATATTTTGGCCTCTATTCACCACCACAATGGCTTTGAAATGAAACAAACAAAGATGAGATTTAACTGCAGACTTTCAGATTTAATTTGAGGGTAATTACATCCAAATCAGGTGAACGGTGTAGGAATTACAACGGTTTCTATATGTGCCTCCCACTTAAGGGGCCAAAAGTAATGGGACAAACTAAACAATCCTAAATCTAACTTTCACTTTTTAATACTTTGTTGCAAATCCTTTGCAGGCAATTACAGCCTGAAGTCTGGAACGCATAGACATCACCAGACGCTGGGTTTCATCCCTGGTGATGCTCTGCCAGGCCTCTACTGCAAATGTCTTCAGTTCCTGCTTGTTCTTGGGGCATTTTCCCTTCAGTTTTGTCTTCATCAAGTGAAATGCATGCTCAATCGGATTCAGGTCAGGGGATTGACTTGGCCATTGCATAACATTCCACTTTTTAGCCTTAAAAAACTCTTTGGTTGTTTTTGCAGTATGCTTCGGGTCATTGTCCATCTGCACTGTGAAGCGCTGTCCAATGAGTTCTGAAGCATTTGACGGAATATGAGCATATAATATTGCCCAAAATACTTCAGAATTCATTCTGCTGCTTTTGTCAGCAGTCACATCATCAATAAATACAAGGGAACCAGTTCCATTGGCAGCCATACATGCCCATGCCATGACACTACCACCACCATGCTTCACTGATGAGGTGGTATGTTTTGGATCATGAACAGTTCCTTTCCTTCTCTTCTCTTCCCATCACACTGGTACAAGTTGATCTTTGTCTCATCTGTCAATAGAATGTTGTTCCAGAACTGTAATGGCTTTTTTATATGTTGTTTGGCAAACTCTAATCTGGTCTTCCAGTTTTTGTGGCTCACCAATGGTTTGCATCTTGTGGTGAACCCTCTATATTCACTCTTGTGAAGTCTTCTCTTGATTGTTGACTTTGACACATATACATCTACCTCCTGGAGAGTGTTCTTGATTTGGCCAACTGTTGTGAAGGGGTTTTTCTTCACCAGGGAAATAATTATTTTGTCATCCACCACAGTTGTTTTCCGTGGTCTTCCGGGTCTTTTGGTGTTGCTGAGCTCTCCGATGCGTTCTTTCTTTTTAAGAATGTTCCAAACAGTTGATTTGGCCACACCTAATGTTTTTGCTATCTCTCTGATGGGTTTGTTTTGATTTTTCAGCCTAATGATGGCTTGCTTCACTGATAGTGACAGCTCTTTGGATCTCATATTGAGAGTTGACAGCAACTGATTCCAAATGCAAATGTCACACCTAGAATCAACTCCAGACCTTTTACCTGCTTAATTGATAATGAAATAACAAGGGAATAGCCCACACCTGTCCATGAAATAGCTTTTGAATTGATAGTCTTTAGAAGGCTGGACTAAGCCTTGGCTGGGTGCCCTATCTTTAGAAGTGTCCTATTTTAAAAGTGTCAACTTCTTTTTAAATCGATTAATTGGCGTTATATCAGCGTTAAACAGCAGTGAACCAGAAGGAAACCCACCAAACTACAAACAAACAACAACCTCACCATTAATTGGACAAAGTGGAATGAACAATTGTGAGGTCACAGTCTCCATACTACTAGCTCCTGTGGATACATAACCAGGACTTTCATTATTGAACTCCCTGTCTGGTGGCTACATAAACCTGGTGCCTCCCTTTCTACTATTGCTGCTGGCTCTGTGCTTTACATATAATCCTAATGCATACTTATCTGTGTTATGTCAGTTTACCACTATAATAATGTACTTTTACCTTAGCTCTTTTTCTAAGTCTTATATCTAGCTCCTACCACTGTATATTTTACTATTTAATTTCTGCTCCCACCAAATCTCCACTTTTTTATACTCAATAATAAACTTTTGCAGTACAGACTCTTTTCCCACACTGCACTATTACTTGCGTTTCTGGAAATCTGCTCTCTCCTACATTCTGTCTTCATTCCTACTTTTAACTTTTCTTCCCCTATTTACATCATCCTTACTATTACCATGTTTTCTTCAAATCCCACCCTCACTCAGTGTCTACCTAATCTTTTGTTCTGCCCCTTGCTTCCATCTTTATCCTTTCCCCCTTGTCTCTTCCATTTCCTCTTCCCCTTATCTCCTCTCCTCTGTTTACCTTCCTCCCCATCTTCTCCCATTACTCCACTTTCATTCTCTTATACTCCACAGGGGTCCTACAACCTCACTGCTAATCCCTCCTCCCACTCTCCTCTCCATGTCACTTTACCCCACATCCATCCACACATCATTAATTTCCCTTCCTGCCCACCTTCTACTGACTCCCCTTCTAGCACTGGAGTCCGCACCATCGCTACACTCTATTCAGCTCGATCCCCCAAATTAATCTCACCCCCACGCTATAGCAACCCTGATAATCTCATTCAAATCTCTCCAACAAACTCTGTCCCTCTATCCTGTGCCCTCTGGAATGTCAGGTCAGTCTGTAATAAACTGGTCCCAACCCATGACCTTTTCATCTCCAACTCCCTGAATCTCCTAGCTATTACTGAAACCTGGATTTCACCCTCTGACACCGCTTCTCCTGCAGCTCTCTCCTCTGGGGGCCTCTCCTTTTCCCACACCCCACGACCTGGGGGTCGCCATGGTGGTGGTGTTGGGGTCCTTCTATCCCCTGGTTACTCATACCAACCCATTCCTTCTGAACCATCCCTCACATTCTCTTCATTTGAAGTCCATGCTATACGCCTCTTCCACCCAGTACACCTCCAAGTAGCTGTCATTTACCGTCCCCCTGGCCCTCCCTCCAAGTTCCTTGACAACTTTGCTTCCTGGCTCCCTCACTTTCTCTCCTCAGACCTTCCCTCCATTATCCTAGGTGACTTCAATATTCCAATTGATATCCCCACAGAATCCTCTGCCTCCAAACTCCTCTCCCTCACGTCGTCACTTGGTCTCTCCCAATGGACCTCCTCACCCTCCCATGTGAGTGGCCATGTGCTTGACCTGGTCTTCACACACCGTTGTGATATTTCTGACCACCTCAATTCCCCATTCCCTCTTTCTGACCATCACCTTCTCTCTTTTAACCTGTCCCTCTCTCCTTCCCCTCCTCTACCTCCAAAAGCCTCCATTACTAAGCATAACATTGACTCTATCGACACAGGTTCCTTTTCTTCCCTGCTTGACTCACTTCTCTCCCCTATCCTCTCTCTCTCCTGCCCTGAACAAGCCACCTCCCTATACAATGCCTCCCTTACTTCTGCTCTGGACTCTGTTGCCCCAGCGAACACTATTCACACTCGCAGATCTACTCCTCAACCCTGGCATTCCAAATGCACCAGATACCTGCAAAAGTGTTCTCGAACTGCCGAGCAACAGTGGAGAAGATCACGCTCTAAGGCAGATTTTCTCCATTTCAAATGTATGCTCTCATCCTATAGTGCTGCGCTCTCCCTCTCTAAACAGTCATACTTTAAGAAACTCATCTCCTCTCAGTCCTCTAATCCCCAGCGTCTCTTCACTACTTTCAACTCCCTCCTTCGCCCACCCCCTCCTCGTCTCCCCTCCTTGCTCACTGCCCTTGACTTTGCTACCTACTTTACATCTAAAATTGATTCCATACGTCAGGACATCATATCCAACCAGTCCCCCAGCTCTCCACCTCCTCCTTTCCCTAGTCACCCCTCCCCATCAACTTTACCAACTCTAACATCCTTCTCCCCTGTATCTGGAGAGGAAGTCATGGCCCTCATCCGGTCCTCCCCCCCTTCCACCTCCCCCCTTGATCCCATCCCCTCCCGCCTCCTCCGTTTCCTCTCTCTCTCAGCCTGCTCCCATCTTGCCCACCTCATTAACCTCTCCCTCTCATCAGGCACTGTTCCTTCTGCATTCAAACATGCCCTTGTCTCCCCCATTCTTAAAAAACCTACCCTTGATCCTAACCTTCTTTCTAACTACCATCCCATCTCTCTCCTCCCCTTTGCCTCCAAACTCCTTGAGCAGATTGTCTACAACCGCCTTACCACTTTTCTTTCCTCCCACTCCCTCCTTGACCCTTTTCAGTCTGGCTTCCGTTCTCTCCACTCCACTGAAACTGCCCTCACAAAAGTCAGCAATGACCTCCTTGCTGCCAAATCCCAAGGCCACTACTCTCTTCTCATTCTCCTTGATCTCTCTGCTGCTTTTGACACTGTGGACCACCCTCTCCTGCTGAATATCCTTCTCTCCCTTGGTCTACGTGAAACTGCCCTCTCCTGGCTGTCATCCTACCTCTCTGACCGATCTTTTTCAGTTTCCTCTCACGACTCCTCTTCCCCCCCACAGCCTCTTACAGTAGGTGTTCCCCAAGGTTCTGTTCTTGGTCCTCTCCTATTCTCCCTCTATACTTCCTCTCTAGGTGAACTCATCAGCTCTTTTGACCTCCATTATCATCTCTATGCTGATGATACTCAAATCTACCTTTCCTCCCCTGATCTCTCCCCCTCTCTTCTGATTCGTATCTCCAACTGTCTCTCTGCTGTCTCTTCCTGGATGTCCCAGCGATTTCTTAAACTTAATATGTCTAAGACAGAGCTAATCATCTTCCCACCCTCCCACATCACCTCAATTCAAACTATTTCTTTATCAATTGATGGAATAACTATCTCATCTAGTCCCAAGGTGCGCTGTCTTGGAGTTATCCTGGACTCATCCCTCTCCTTCAAACCACATATCCAGAACCTTTCACAGTCCTGTCGTTTCCATCTCAAAAATATTTCTAAGATCAGACCCTATCTCACCCAGGATGCTACTAAAACCCTCATACACTCACTGGTCATCTCCAGATTGGACTATTGTAACCTCCTCCTATCTGGCCTCCCCAAATCCCATCTCTCTCCTCTCCAGTCTATCCTTAATGCTGCTGCTCGGCTCATCTTCCTCTCCAAACATTCTGCATCTGCCTCCCCTCTCCTACAAGCCCTACACTGGCTCCCCTTCCCTTTCAGAGTCCAATTTAAGGTTCTCACGCTCGCTCACAAAGCCCTCACCCAATCTTCTCCCATATACATCTCTGATCTCATCTCCCTTCACGCTCCTCTCCGCCCTCTTCGCTCAACTAATGCACGCCGCCTTTCATGCCAGCTGATTACTTCCTCCCACTCCCGCCTCCAAGATTTTGCCCGCACTGCTCCCCACCTCTGGAACTCTCTCCCACTCTGCATCAGACTCTCCACCTGTTTGCAATCCTTCAAACGGGCTCTCAAGACCCACTACTTCATCAAAGCCTTCCAGCTATCATTCTAACTCCTTGCTACATGCTCCTTCGTCCCCATCTGTGTCAACCCAGTTTGTCTTCCCCCACCTTTTTAGAATGTAAGCTCTCACGAGCAGGGCCATCTACCCTCTTGTGCTTCTCCTTACTATAGTGTAATTTACTTCTTACTCACCACTAGGGCACCTAACACTTGGTTGCTTATGCTCTGTTGCTTATCTGGGTGATATGGTCACTAATGTAGCAATATATATTATCCATGTCCTGTATTGTATTGTTCTGTAAGTCACTTGTATACAATTTGTTTTTGTACTTTGTAAGGCGCTGCGGAACACTTGTGGCGCCATATAAATAAATGATAATAATAATAATAATAATAATAATAATAATAATAGTCCCATTACTTTTGGCCCCTTAAAAAGTGGGAGCCACATATTGAAACTGTTGTAATTCCTACACCGTTCACCCGATTTGGATGTAATTACCCTCAAATTAAATCTGAAAGTCTGCAGTTAAAGCACATCTTGTTTGTTTCATTTCAAAACCATTGTGGTGGTGAATAGAGGCCAAAATCTGAAAATTCTGTCAAAGTCCCAATATTTATGGACCTGACTGTATGTTTAAAATTATCTTAAAGGAAGGTAGAGCAAGAATCTATTCTATGATAATAACAAATGTTAGTATGATTTTAAAGATACAATAATTGGTGAGGTTGCAGTTGTTGTTTTCTTTGCTGCCTATATTAGTTGAGCTTCAGCAGTTATAGGGCCTAATTCAGCAAGGATCGCTATTCTGCTAATACACACGCACCGCAGTTGCTAATATCAGCGGTGATATGTAAATAATTGCATTTGCATTGTGATCCCAGCTTTATATAAGTATGCCCACTTCCTCTTGCTCACATCCGTATACTTAGCCAACATAGTAAAATAATCGTTAACATAAAGTGACATCAGATCCATATACACAGTTAAGGTGGGTCAGTCCTCACTCAGGAATTGCTTACTTCAGTGCACGCTATGAGTCCTCAGGCTGCGTATGATATCGCAGTGGCTAATTTATGCACACCCTGCAACACCGTCCCAATGCACTGGCATGCCTGCGTTCGCACGACCACCCCCCACCCCCCCGTCACCACCCCTAAACGGTACTTCCTGTCAATCACTATGTGGTGGGTCTGCATCGCCACTGCGATCGCAGTGCTGATCACACTGACTGGTTCGCACATGCGCACTGCAATGCGTGCGTATAAGCAACTGCAATCCTTGCTGAATCAGGGCCATAGTAATCTGGTTTACTATGACATAAGCAATATATTCCTGTCCTTTGGGTGCTTGCTTTGTGTCCTCCTCTTAGAAGCAGAAATGGATGGAATAACTGGTGCCTTAACAATATCATGCACAATTCTATTTCTGGGAGGAGATCCAAAACAGTTGATCTGTTGGTGGGTACAGGACTGAGAAATACTGGACAAGGGCCTAGAAAGATCGCCCCAAATGTCATCAAGTATTGTGCAGTTTTAAACACAAGAAAAAACAAACAAACAATCAACGTGCTCACAACAAACTAGTGCTGTACCTACATGCATAAATTCTAAGCGTATATTCACTTTGTCATCCTGGAAATAAAATTGCAGCAGTTTAATAGGCCCATGTCATGTTGCCCAGAAACACAGTGGACTTTTGCACAAAAATATTGATTCAACAATTTTTTTCATCTGTAATTACTGAAGTCTACCCCATATTTCTGAAACATTTTTTAAAATCCCCAATTTATTTTTAACGATGTTGCCCATTCAATACTTTAGTTCCAGGCTGAACAAATTCCACCAGAGAAAAGTACAAAATTTTGCAGCCAAATGTGGAATGAGGTGAATATTCCGTTGGCATTTAAAATATTCACTCACCTCTGAATTTAGAGGCTAAAAATTTAAAGTTCTAACCTGCTGGTCTAACAACACCCTTGTCAAATAGTGTTTAATTTGGTCTACTTTCTTCAGTTTTATTCTTCCACTGTTTTTGTAAATGTTTTTTTCTACTTGAGAATATGTATCCTTTTGTTATATTATAATATACTGTTAATACTTCATGTACACATAATTTAAAATCTTTCAAAAAATTGTAAAAAAAATATAGAATTTATATTATTATATACTATATTTTATTCTGAAATCATGAGGGGGGGCTGCAAACAGAAGATAAAAAATGTTTGTTTTATTTGTTTATCTACAATGAAATTATGGACAGGAATAAAAAATTAGTTCCATGGACATAGTAAAAATACTGATCTATGTACTATGCATGTAAGAGATCTATTTGTGTTCTACAGGGTTTCACAAACATACATTTTAACTATATTTGGAATAAAAGATTACATCAAAAGAAATATTAGCAAAAAAAAATGAAAATAATAATAGTACTCAGCTGGTAAAAATGTAGAATGGGAAGAGAATAGTGGAAAAAAATTTAATCGTGTATTTCAATACTGAAAACAGAAATGTCACACATGACCTTTACATGGAGGTAAAAACACTGGTTGCATCTAGATATCCGTCTTAAAAAACAATAAAAAAAATATATATACTGTATATATACACTATATATATATTTCACTTCAAAAACTAGATTTTGCATTTTAAAATACCGATTTTGAGAATACTCATATTCATTTATGAGATGATGCTCCCTTACTTAATTTAAGATGGTCCTGGATGGCCAGGTCTATATTGGGTACAAGTTAACAGATCTTGGCCATTTCTAAACATTTAAGAGGAAAAATTAGAACACTTGATTCCACACCCCTGGCCACACAGGCAGTCCATGAAGACCTACATCTCTTTGGACAGGTAAAAAAACGGGTGTCTAAAAGAGGAAAGCCACTTTAATTGCCTTTCTGCTCCCCCACCAGCCTCATCATTTCATCTCTGTTAAAATGACCCACTTTCTAAAGTCTGTTTAAAGTCTATAGCCTTCTGTCCACAACTAATTAATTACAGTTAACAGAACCAAGGGCCATATTTATCAATTATTGGGTTTCAGACCTGATGACTGTAATCTCTTATCATCGCTATTCGTGGCAATAAGACATTATATCCCGCTTAAGTGTATTAATATGTACATGCAGGGACAGGGGCTCCGAGGGCTACGGGGGCCAAACTCTGGAATTACTTTGGCAACTAGAAACCTTGAGTTTATATATGTCATAGGGTCAGTTTCTCTATCCATTTTTATATCTTGTCATCTGTTTAATATACTTTACTATATATTTCACAAAATATTCTCTATTCTCTGTATTTTAAAGCACAATTTGACCACACCCAGTTTTTTATTGTGTAAATGGTCCAACACAAAGTACATTATGCTAACCAGTACGTATTATGAGGCCCTTTTCTAGAAGTACTAAGGGGTATATTTATGAATCTGAGTTAAACCGTGTCTCCTATGATATCGCCAGAGAAAGGGCTTATTTCAACTTCTCACAATTTACCAAGACGTATTCCATGGAGAAATCACAGGTTTCTACTGTTTCACTTTATACTAGTAGACAGATAGAAAACAAATACCTCTCACTTCCTTTCCTTTTAATATATAGTGGTCTATTTGGTATCCCGTCATTAGGTCTACAGTAAAAAGGTAGACAATGTTTGGGTAGACAATGGAAGATAGACACGCGATAGGTCAACAGGATCTGAAGGTCGACAGGGTCTGATGGTCGACACACTAAAGGTCGACTAGTAAGAAGGTCAATAAGTACAGAAGGTCGACATGGTCATTGTCAAATAGCACCTACAATTCCAATTTTTTAGAGATATTCAGATCCCCAGTGATGATTGCCAGAAGCAATAAGCAGTAACTACCTCATCACTGGACCCTTCTGAGCATGCGTGACCTGGGTTAGCCAGATCACACATGCACACTTCAGAGCTTATCTAATAAAGTGCGAATTGTAGCCACTGCGGAACTCCTGTGAGTCTTCCCGTATTTTTAAAGCGGCAATCATTTTAAAAGCAAAACTAGCTTGGTTTTACCTTTAATATGATTGCCACTTTAAAAATTTGGGAATACTCGGCAGGAGTTCCCACAGCGCTGCAGACCGCATCGTATTACATAAGCCCCTCCATCTGGAACCAGGACTAAAGCTTCCTTATTCAGATTCTTCAAAAATCAAAACTTTAAATAGATAAATAAAATGTACTACAAAAAATATTATTTTAATGTAAATTTTACTAAATTAAATACTTTATTGCAGTAATCAAGCATTTTTACTTTACACCTCATCTGCTATTGCCATTCTCAGATGGCTATAGCATTTTTGGATATCTATGGTAGATAAATGTGGTAAGGAGCCTGCTTTATGTGGGGAGATCCGCTGCAATGGCTACCGTAAGCGATATCTGGCAGCTAGGAAAGGTAAATAGAGAGAATACGCAAACCCTGCGTAAACTTCCATTTTTGCAGGTTTGAGGGATTTTTCTCCCTTTAAAAATAGGCCCTACAGACATCTGGACAAGTAACACTGAAATCCTAATTACACACAGAAATCAGTGCATGTTCCTCTCAATCTCACATTACATTTCCTCCTAATACACATTCAGATCCTGTGTAAAAGATAGATATTAGGATATTTATCACTTATCCTTAAGCAATCCGTTCCTGTTACTGGGTCCGGTACACCTGTGCTGTCCTCTTACAGATGTTTCCTTAACTAGACACAGATGTGCAATGCAGTGTTTATTTACACTGAGGTCTGACAAAAAGTGGGTTACTTATTTCAATGACTCAAGGGACATGGTGAATTAAACTTTAAATAACCATTAGCACACCCACTTACACTAGATATACATCAGCAGAACAATGATTTCTGTGTGTGTGATTCTACAACTAGGACTCGTATGTAACTGTATGGTATGCTAGAACCACTATGTCAGTATAAAACAGTATGTACACTGCTACGACAGTATGATGTATGAATCTCTGGCAGTCGTTCATCTGTATCAGTGTCTAAGTGTCCGTAATGAAATGTACAAAACTGTTCCAAGGAATATTCGGCTCATTTTGGCTTTGTCTGCAGTATTTTTTTACGCATATTTCAGGTGGAAATGGACCTTTTGGGCCTGATTTTAAATCGGTTGCAAGTCCAAAAGCAGACTCATCAACAGACTGCACTACAAGAAGCATTTGCAGACTGAGGGGTCTATTTACTAAGCAGTGTTAGGAGACAGAGTGAAAAGTGATAAGAAAGTGATAATGTGACAGCCAATCAGCTCCCAACTGTCATTTTTCAAACACAGCCTGTGAGATGACAGTTGGGAGCTGATTGGCTGGCACCTTATCACTTTCTTATCACTTTTCACTCTGTCTCCTAACACTGCTTAGTAAATAGACCCCTGAGCATGCTCCACATACATACGCACCTTGTCAGAGGATACAAGAGCACCTGGTTTGTTCAGTGTGTGGCCGAATGTTTCCATCCATGAAATGGGCGTTGCTGATCCACCTGCTGGGAGTGTCATGGAAATGTGTTTGGTAGCCAGATTTCCATGCTAGTATGAAACGTGCATACAATCTGTGGTTCTCACATATTTTTTGCACCTAGTGCTGGATTAACTACAGGGCAGACAGGCCGGTAACCAAGGGCCCCAACACAAAGCTACACATACAGTAGACATCACCGACGTAGGGGCAGGGCCAGTTCTATGGTTACGCATGGTACGCGGCCGCGTAAGGCGCCACGTAGTGAAGGGCGCCGCGGCCGCGACCATGCAGATTTCAGTGGTGCAGACTGTGTCTCTGTGACACAGTCTGCACCGCGCGTGTAGCGCTGACCGGACGGAGTTCGGTCAGCGCTACACAGTGCCAAACACACAGCCGCCGGAGCCGGCAACTGTGTGTTTGTTTCAGCAGCTGATGAGAGTCTGTCAGACTCTCATCGGCTGCTGTAGCTCCCACTGCGGGAGCCATCTTCCGGCTCCCGCAGTGGGTAATGGGAGAGACGTCGTCATGACGACGTCTCTCCCATAATGCAAAGCGGCCCTGGAGAATGGTCGGGAGTAGCGGATATCGGCGGCGGGAGCAGGAGCGGGGGGTTCAGGTAAGTGGGTTTTTTTTGTTTTGTTTTTTATAACGTGTGTCTCTACTGGGGGGGGCTACAAGGGGGGATTACTACTGGGGGCACTTGAAGGGGGGATTACTACTGGGGGCACTTGAAGGGGGGATTACTACTGGGGGCACTTGAAGGGGGGATTACTACTGGGGCACTTGAAGGGGGGATTACTACTGGGGGTACTTGAAGGGGACATTACTACTGGGGGCACTTGAAGGGGGGGATTAATACTGGGGGCACTTGAAGGGGGGATTACTACTGGGGCACTTGAAGGGGGGATTACTACTGGGGGTACTTGAAGGGGGGATTACTACTGGGGGAACTTGAAGGGGGATTACAGGGGGCACTAGAAGGGAGGATTACTACTGGAGCACTTGAAGGGGGATTACTACTGGGGGCACTTGAAGGGGGGGATTACTACTGGGGGCACAGGAAGGGGGGATTACTACTGGGGGCACTTGAAGGGGGGGATTACTACTGGGGGCACAGGAAGGGGGGATTACTACTGGGGCACTTGAAGGGGGGATTACTACTGGGGGTACTTGAAGGGGGGATTACTACTGGGGGAACTTGAAGGGGGATTACAGGGGGCACTAGAAGGGAGGATTACTACTGGGGCACTTGAAGGGGGGATTACTACTGGGGGTACTTGAAGGGGGGATTACTACTGGGGGTACTTGAAGGGGGGATGATTACAGGGGGCACTAGAAGGGAGGATTACTACTGGGGCACTTGAAGGGGGGATTACTACTAGGGGCACTAGAAGGGGGGACTACTGGGGGCACTTGAAGGGGGGATTACTATTGGGGGCACTACTACTGGGGGCACTTGAAGGGGGGCTACTACTGGGGGCACTTGAAGGGAGGATTACTACTGGGGGGGGCTACTACTGGGGGCACTACATGGGGGGGAAACCTCCACTGGGGGCACAACAATGGGGGGACTACTACAAAGGGGGACTACTACTGGGGGCACTGTATAAGCTTACTAATGGGGGCACAAGGGGCACTGCACAGGGGGGACCACTACCGCGGGCACTGCATAGGGGGGGCGCCAAAAAACCTACTCGCTTACCAAAAAATTTGGGCTAGGGCCGGCCCTGCGTAGGGGGCACTATGGTATTTGTGAACAGGGGTTTCTGAGTGGCATAATGTTAAATGCTGCTGCTGTTCATGCTGCTGAAGGCAATACACCCACACATTGGGCTGTGACAGTCATGTAGTCTTTAGTTTCCCCTGTTCCGTTTATCCACATACAGTATGTGGTTAAGTGGACAGTGGGTACAATGGCATTTCAGAGGTCACTACAGTAATGACGTTTTTATTTAATTTCCATGTACAGGCAGGGAATTGCTTTTCTAGTGAACAGCAATCTAGATGGGATTTGGTATCAGGGACACAGGTCCTCAATAAACTGTATAAAACTCACTACATTAATGGTGGATATTGGACGCAGATCTAATGCTAGCATAGCTGTTATGGTGTCAGTGATCCGCTGTGCAACTAGGTGACAGTTGTCTTGCTTCCTCTTTCAAAGGATTGTTTTACAGTCAATTGTTTTTTTAAACTACTCACTACGTAGTTAAAAGTGATTGGACAACCCAGCGCAAGCAAAATGCTTACCTTACATACCATTGCACACGAGTTCCAAATGGCCACTAATGTGGCAGTTTCGACAAGAACACTTCATATGTTGGTCCATGCACTTGTAGTTCTATGGAAAGAACAAATGTTTTTATCAGTATGTATGACAATGCCACCTGTCATGTTTCCAGGGCCAGCTCAGAATCCAGATCTTAATCCCACTGAAAACCTCTGGAACAAATTGGAGCAACGAGTGCATTCTAGGCTGATTTGACCTTCTTCAAAGTCACAGTTGGTCACTGTACTTAAGGTGGAATGGCAACACATACCACCTGCAGTTGTCCAGGAACTTGTGAACAGTTTTCCAAAAAGGGTGTCTGCAGTAATCACTGCACATGGTGGAGCTACAAAATACTGATGTCAATAAAATCTCGTTGGTCTATTTGCTGTCAGTGTCCACTCACTTTTGTCTACATAGTGTATTAGTAGTAGTCTTCTTGGTCCCCTTCTGGAATGAAGTTCCACCCTCATCAGCAGCAGGCCTATTGCTCAAGGATTCTTCTGAGGAATCCTGGACAGTGGAGAACTCAAATTGGGGACTACTTCTGATCTTTATTGAGGATGTTCATAATGAAGGTGTTGGTGGTGGAGATTGCAACTGCTTGGATCTGGAAGAGAGAAGGGAGCTAGCTGATGCTGGACTGCTTGTTATTACTTTTTAGCATAAGTTTCTGATTTTGACAAAAACATTTCATGAATGCACTGCAAATGATGTAACAGGGAGGAGGTTTCTAGATGGTTAAAGTCCCTACCTATACTTACTGTTGCTTTACAAATGCTACAAATAGCAAGACAATTGTTGTCCGGATTTGGGTAAAAAGAATTCCACACATAAGAGGTGGATTTTTTTCGTCTTATGCCCAGACATGACAATGGCCTTCTTCTTATCACGGGCAAGACCTACTTCCCCTGGTGCCTAACTTACACAAACAACATCCTCAACCTACAGTCTCATCATCAACTTCCTCATTAGCATCAGCTACACCAATATCCCCCTCATCCTGTTGCACTCCCACAGTAGCATCCTCAATTTCTATGTCAACAGGTTGACTCGTGCTGATTATCCCCACATTTGCAGAGGGCGCACAAATGGTGGAAGGTGGCTTCTCTGCTTATACAGTATCAGAAAGGTCAGGCTCGTGCATAGCTTTTGCGGGCACACATAAACTTTCCTCAGGGATTTGTGACTTTTCTGAACACACAAGAGCCTGATTCAGAGATGGAAACTAATGCGATTTTACACAGATCGAGCGATTGTTTGACATTGTGCATGTGTACAAGATTGTCTTGAGATTCTGCTTGCACAGAAGATCCATTCACAAAGTGAGTGACAGGTAATCAGCGTGTGGGGGAGGTAACGGGGGCTGGTCAATAAAACAGAGGTGTATCTGATCTTTTAAACGCTGTTACATGGGCATGAATAAATAAGCCCTTGCAATCTTCTACACAGCATGAGAGCAAGTCAGGAGAGCTGCTGAGCCAGACCTTCTGCAAGGGCAAGAAGGCCTCTCTTTGTGTGTCAATGTACCCAATATTTATGCAGGTAAGCAACGTAGGTAAGTAGTGGTGGGCATTCTTATGCTAGGGTAGAAATTATTAGCATATTTTCGTAGCTATGTTTCCTGCGAAATCGCAGCTGCGATCGCATTAGTGTCCACTAAGGCGTTGTAATGCCTTAGTGGTTATTTTCAGTACTGATTTTCCGGTTTTAATTTTTTTGACACCTCTTCTACACACTGGGCCTGATTCATTATGGATCATTATTGCGATTACACATGCAGACGGCTGATTGTTGTGTACTGCGCATGCATTGCAGTGCGCATGCGCGAAGGCTCCTCTGCAACGGCACTGTGATCGCAGAGACCACGCAGACCCATGAGTGATTGACAGGAAGTGAGTGTTTGGGGGTAGTGACGGGGGAGTGGTAGAAGGAACGCAGGCATGTCTGACCATTTGAACGCCATTAGAGGGGCGTGCATAAATTAGCCACTGCGATGGCATACATGGCTTGAGTACTCACTGCGTGCAATGGGGTTAGTAAATTCTGAGTAAGTTCTGATTTGCAAAGTATTACGGATGTGAGTAAGGAGAATTGGGTGTCTTTATGTTGGGCTGCGATGGCATTGCGATTGCAAACATTAGCATATTTTCACAGTGGGTCTGCGTGCATAATCACAGCTGTGATCGCAATAGTGATCCATAGTGAATCAGGCCCTCTGAGTGAGAAGGGTTTGTATAGTCATGATAGGCAAAAGAAGATGCCTCACAGACAGCAGCTGCAGAACCACCACTATTAAATAAAGGCCAAGGCCTGAGCCTTTCCGTTGCCACTGTGTGTGGTGAATGGGATGTTGGCAATTTTATGTTTTTTTGCAGTAAACTTTCCCTTTATTAGAGGTGTTTTTTCTTTATCACTGTAAAATATTGTTTTTTTTTTATTTTAGATGCCCTGACTTAAAGCCTCTATGCCTTTGGGCATTGGCTTTAGTAGATGACGTTAAAGGAATAGTACTCCCATGGCTGGTGGCTGCAGCTGCAGCACTAATATTTGGTTGCTGCTCCTGCTCTTCTCTCGACTGCTTGTTATCCATATTAATAAACACACAAGTTGTACAAACAAAAGAACAATTATTTAAAAATGTTTGTGTAAATGACAACTGACATTGTGGAGCCAAACCACTTATAGTTATGTGAACACTGTGGGCTAAAGCGCACACAGGCTGTACAAACAAAATTATTTTTTTTACTTTTTTGTGCAAATGACAACTGACACTGCAGAGGGAGTCACACCACTTATACTTATGTGAATGCAGTGGTGGACAGAGCACACAGGTTGTAGAAACGAGAAAAACAAATAATTTATTTAAACTTTTTTTTTACTATTTCTTAACTGAACGCAGTAGGGTATGGCCTGCGTAGTCACAGTGCAGCACCAGTGTGACAAACACAGTAGGTGTAAGAAATATATAACTAAATTCCTGTACAATAAAAAAAATAATAAACAATGATTTGCTAACTGCTTGTACTGTAAATGTAGCTCAGCCAATATTATTAACACTTAGGAGCCTGAAGGGACTGGAGTGGACAGATAGGTCAGCTCAGCACTGGAATGGATGGACACAGTGGACAGATAGGTCAGCTCAGCTCAACCACTGGAGTAGATGGAATTAGAACAGCACAACAGCCACGGGAGTGGATGGACACAGCACAGCACAGCACAGCACAGCAGCCTGTTACTGGAGTGGATGGACACAGCACAGCACAGCAGCCTGTTACTGGAGTGGATGGACACAGCACAGAACAGCACAGCACAGCACAGCAGCCTGTTCCTGGAGTGGATGGACACAGCACAGAACAGCACAGCAGCCTGTTACTGGAGTGGATGGACACAGCACAGCACATCAGCCACTGCAGTGGATGGATACACAGCACAACACAGCAGCCTGGGTCTGCACAGTGTAAAATGGCACCCAAAATCACCTCGCAGGGACTTAAATACAAAACCCGTGATAATCCGACACTGGTATGATGACGTTTGCTTCATTTTGAAGTCCAGAATTGGCAGGGAGATCCGAGCAGCGGGTCCAGGTTACTCGGATTGTGTAAATTTGGGTGGGCTTGGTTCTCTGAGAACCAAGCCCACTCATCTCATAGCAACCAATCAGCTTCTGTCATTTATCTAGCACAGTATTTGAAATGACAGCTAGAGCTTTGGCGACTTCTCCAGTTATCTGTCTCCAAGGCTTGATACTTCTCACCTATAATGTTTACTAGAAATTTTGCTTATCTCCACATAAATTATATGAACGCAATGGTCTAATTCCGAGTCAAACTGCAAGTGCCACATCCGACACACGCAACTTACAACAGCTATGGGCTCTTTTCAGTCAGACACATCTCGGTCGCTTCTCACTGATGGCTGAGTGAGTATTACTGGGTGACAGATGGTGTTTGCACTTAAGAGACGTTTCTCATAGAAGTGTTCTGGGCGTGAGTTGTGACCTATTCTAGGTCATGTGTAATCCATTATAAAATAACATTTATATTTATATAGGGGAAACTGAGGGGTATTGGAGAATTATATGTATTGGTAATGGGACTGTGGGCCTGATTCATTACGGATCACTATTGTGATTACGCACTCAGAGGGCCGATTGCTACTTACTGCGCATGCGTGTGCGTGCGCGAAGGCATCACTGCAGAGTGATTGACAGGGAATGAGCGTTTCGGGGTGGTGACGGGAGGGAGGTCGGAAAAACGCGGGCATGTCTGACCTTTTGAACGCCTTTGCATGGGCGTGCATAAATTAGCCACTGCGATGGCATACACAAGTATACGCAGTTTGAGTGCTCAGTGCGTGCGACGAAGATAGCAATTTCTGAGTAAGGTGAGACCTGTTGTAATTATGCGTGAGGGGCCGATGGTACTTGATGTTCCCAGTGTATACGCAGGATTGCAAGGTATTACGTATGTGCACTAGCGGTAGTGGGCGTCTCTATGCTGGCTTTGGGCGTCTCTGTACTGGCTTTGTGATTGCCGTCATTAGCATATTTTCACAGCAGACCTATGTGTGTAATCGCAGCTGCGATCGTAATAGCGATCCGTAGTGAACCATGTCCCGTTTTCTAAAAAAATGATTGCCTATATTTGTAAATATAATAATATATGTATGCATTCTTGTATTTTATGTAAACCCAAAGAAATTATAGTGAACCTTTTTTTAACTGTATTTTGACATACAGTATGTAGCTTTATTAGATATTATTGTTGCGGTAATGGAAAAGGTATATTCATAGGCAGCATTTGTGAGGGAGACAGAGGCAACGCTGAGGAGACCATGGAGCGAGGATCAGAAGCTTCTGGAACTGCCTCTTTTATGGACTAAACCAGAGGTTCCCAAATGCAGTCCTCAAGGCGCCCAAACAGTTCAGGTTTTAGATATATCCATGCTAGACCATATGTGATGTAATTAGTACCTCAGTAAATTTGATTTAACCACCTATGCTCAACCATGGATATATCTAAAACCAGAACTGTTGGGGTGTCTTAAGGACCACGTTTGGGAACCTCTGGACTAAACCACAGCAGAAGGAGCGGGCAGGGAGACAGGCAGAGCATATAAGAGTGAGCTCTGCCCGCCAAGAGTCAGATAGTCAGCAAGCGTGAGAGCCAGAGAGTCCCTCTGTAAGTGAGTCCAGCGCATATTAGTACAGTCGCACTAGGCAGAGATGGATGGGAACTAGGCGGAGGTTTCCAAAGCAGCTGATAGCCCACAGTGGTGCCCGGGAGTGCCAGTTAAGTGGTCCAGACTCTTATGTAACATAAAAGAAATGTCAAAGACTGAGAGTTGAGGCAGTATCACAGCCTGTTAATTTAGTACCTTACACTAAGACCCAGCATAGTATATTGCTACCTGAACATTCTCCTCATAGTACTCACAAGTGAAGTATAATTTTGCAATATCTCTGCATTATCATTCAAGTAAGCTGCATACATCACAGGAGCAAATCCAGTTGCTCATAGCATGTTTAATAAGTGTGGACAGTAACGGCGACACAATGCCTTTGTAATGAGTGGATAAAATCATGTATAACTAATGGGCCCCTAGTTACGGCTATTACTATGGAGAACCTAAAGTGCAGCAACATGTTTTTGGGCTGTAAAGCTATAATATAACATAGAGTTATACTAAGGGAGGGAAAAGGGCCTTGTGGCTCATAGGCTGGCTTGGAACTACAGTCTTATAGTCATGGCATGGTGACATATATGGTATATGTATGCACATAGCGAGTAAACCAAAAGTCTTCATTGAGTAAGGAGTGGTAAGGGAGTTTGAATATCATACATCTCTAGCATAATAAGAATATTGCAATTGTTACCACAAAATAATGAGAAGTTTATATGTAGGAATATAAAAGTATTTTTATGTATCATATCCTTGATTAATGCTTATTTGTCACCACGAGCTTCCAGAGTATTCTGTGGTCCAGTTCAATAAATTTGCAATTGTCATTTAATATATGTGTGTAAAAATGGTTTTCCCAAGATTTCCTTATTGGTAACAATTACAAAAATTTGGTTGGAGGCACCACTGTAGAAACAGGAATCAGAGTTTGTGGCGTGACCTGGTTGCTGACACATATTTGCAGGTGATCAAATGTCACACATACATGTGCACAGTGCATGCCATTCTCAGTCGCATCATCTGCCCCAAGCATAGGGTAGGCGTAATGGCAGTTATCCATGATAAAGGCTACTCTATTGGCCAGAGGGTAAGGTCAGTGCATACTTATGACTCAGAATACGGACGGATAGTTCCATAGGACTTACGATTACTGGGGGCGTCTGCAATTGTGACAGAATTGCTTGTGACTCAAAATCAGACCCAATAAGTCTTTAATTACAATTAGTTTATTATTACACTGTGTGTAGAAAGGATATAGTACAAATGCTTATACGTATGTTCTAGAAATATGTTGAGAAGTACAGTCAGGTGCATAAATATTGGTACATCGACATAATTTTCACATCTTGTTTGTTTCATTTCAAAGCCATTGTGGTGGTGAATAGAGGCCAAAATATGAAAATTCTATCAATGTCCCAATATTCATGCACCTGACTGTATATCTCAACATATTTAAATCAGTCTGGTCTAGCTGGGGATTCCAGACACCTCTAACCTTTAATATGCTTGATTGTGTATCTAGGGCATTTGTTGCATCAGCAGACCGACCCCAAAATTGGGGTGTGTAGCAGCCTTGAGGCCTAGTGAACTTGTCTAGAAGCAGCCTTTGGGCTGTGCAGTTGGGCTGTGTGGCAGAAGACTTCAGGGCTGGTTAACTTGGCTAGATGTGGCCTTTGGGCAGAGTAGCAGCCTTTGGGCCGAGTCGCAGCCCTTGGGCTGTGTAGCAGCCTTGAGGGCTGGTAAACTTGACTAGATGTGGCCTTTTGGCTGTGCAGTTGGGCTGTGTAGCAGCCTTGAGGGCTGGTTAACTTGGCTAGATGCAGCCTTTGGGCCGAGTAGCAGCCTTTGGGCTGTGTAGCAGCCTTGAGGGCTTGATAAACTTGGCTAGGATGACACTAGCATCAGTACACAGGATTGCGTACTCAGGACGCTGAGGTGCGCTTAAGCGCCGCCGGGATGACACTAGCGGCTGTGCACAGGGTTGCGTACTCTGGATGCTGAGATGCGCTAAGTGCTGCCAGGATGACACTAGCGGCTGTACACAGGATTGCGTACTCTAGGCCTGATTCAGGCCTGCTCGCGAGCGTAGGACGCTCGCAAGCGTGTCGATGGTGCACTAATGCATATGCGCACGACGGAGGGAGCTCCATCTTGCGCATGCGCGAGACCCGGAGAGCGACAGCCAAGCTGTCGCTCCGGGTCTCGCACCAAAGGGGGCGTGCTGTCGATGGTGACTGACAGCACGCCCCCTTTGGTGGGCGTGCCGGGGGCGTGCCGGGGGCGTGGTTGCCAGCCGGAGGCGTTCCCATGGGAACGCCTATTGTCTGAGTCCGGCCACACTGACATCAGTAATGTCTGTAAGAGCCAAAATCACTCCTGGGCTTGCAGCAGCGAGACCCTACCGCAGGGTCTCATCGCAAGTCCGATGGTCGCGATGGTCTTGACCATCGCGACCATCATCATGGACGCTCGCTATAGCTGTGGGTGGTAACCCACAGCTATGCGAGCGTCCATGAGGCCGCTCCATTTTCAGGTAGGAGGGCCCTCATTCAGAGCGAGCGCTCTGGTCAGAGCGTCCGGCTCTGAATCAGGCCCTCTGGACGTTGAGGTGCACTAAGTACAGCCAGGATGACACTAGCGGCAGTACACAGGATTGCATACTCAGAACGCTGAGGTGAGCTAAGTACAGCCGGGATGACACTAGCTTCAGTACAGAGGTTTGTGTACTCAGGACGCTGGGTGCAGTCTGGGCCGCCTGGATGACACAAACGGCAGAGAGCTGGTATGCAGACCGTGCCGCCAAGATGACACAAACGGTAGGTAGAAAATATGCAGATCATGCTGCATAGATGACACAAACGGCAGGGATAACAACGCTGACTGGATCACTGGGAACTCAACTGGATACAGGAGACAATGGCAGAACTGGAAACACGTGAAACACTATCACCGGCATCGAAGCAGCGTTCACACCGGGAGGAAATAGCTGCAGGAGCCAATCCAGAACAAGCCAGGGACACTTAATGGGGAGGAGTTCAGCGAACGACCGCCCGGCGTTTGCCTCGCCCTGCGTTAGCAGTGCGGCAGCTTGTGACAGACCCCTTCCATCAGTTACAAAATACTCTGCTTCTGGGCTTCCCTCTTATTTTATTATGTGACGCCGCCGGTCTTAATACCGACAGGGAAATCCCAACAAGGGACTTAAGTCAAAATACTGATGCCTATCTTAATCCCGATGCCGTCACGCTGAAGGACCCCAGCATGAATGAGGTAGGTCCGGGGCATTAGGGGTTAGGGTTAAGCACCCCTAGTGGGGGAGGGTTAGGGTTAGGCACCACTGGGGGGGTGTTAGATTTAGGCACTAAGGGTGAGGGTTAGGTTTAGGCATGAAGGGGGGTTAGGCTTTGGCACTAACGGTGAAGGGTAGGGTGCGGAGTGGGGAGGGTTAGGGTTAGGCTACAAGAAGGGAGGGTTAGTGTTAGGGGGGGAAGGGGGGAGGGTAAGTATACTTACCTGACCCCTGTCGGGATACCAACCATCGGTATGCAGCTGTCGGCATTACATACCCATTCCGATGGTAGGGGTCATGTTGGAGGGTCTGGTATTGTGGTCGGATGGCAAGCAGAGTGGATGGACAGCCCAGGGGTCCTCTCACCATTGTGTGGTTGCGCTAGGGACTGATTTGTGGCCAGGCGGCTCACTGCAGGAAGCTGTTCACAGTGCCCTCTGCTGGCTGGCTCTCTACATGCCAGAGTAGTCTGCATAATAGTCGGGCTGGCCCTGTTTGTATTGTAGATCCTCTTGTAGATTGCAGTTATACTGTAAATCAATAAGAATGAATGGTCAATAATAGTAAACCAGAGCTGTATAAGACATACTATATATCACAATAAGTGGTCAAAGTGGGAATTTCGAAGTGGGGGTATGGATGCGGCTAGGTGTCATGAGGGATTTGGCCACACATAGGCTTTGCTGAAAAAAAAAACCACACACACATTGGTGGCAATTCATTTAAACATGATGTGAATAGCATCGGGAAGGAGTTCCTGGAGCTATTCAATTGTTTCCCTTGCGCATAGAAGTCGGGAGATGCCGGTTAGCACGCCTTAAGCAGGGCCATAACTAGGGGGGGGCTGAGGGGTCATGTGCACCGGGCGCCTTCCTCCAGCGGCACCGGCCACACACTTTTCTGTCCCGAAGGTCTGCAGATAGAGACCTCCGGCAGTGGTGCGCGCCGGACATTGAAAATCGGCGGAAGATCCCGCCCTCCCTCCTGTCCACGGAAGTTAGGGTAAGCGCTCAGCGCTCAGCGCACAGGGGGGGAGGAGGGGGCGGAGAGGGAGTGAGAGGGGTGGCAGTGCTGCACAGGGCGCACTGCCGTCTAGCTACGGCGCTGCCTTAAGCCAAGTGTTTATGTGTGCTAATGGCATTTTCCACCTGAAGTGCCGGTTGCAATGTTAGCACCGTGCTAAACTTAAAAACAGCATCGCGGCCGTCACTTTAGTTGGACTTCTGCTTGCACCCGAGTGGGGCTCGACTTTTCCCGCCTGACTCGGATTTGAAATCGAGGCAAAACGTCATCATCTTGCCTTCCGGGTCTCGCGGGTTTTCGATCCTATATAAGGTACCCGCGTCGGCGCCATTTTCTCACTCGGCTGTGGACAGTGAAGAGGGAGAGTGGGAGGTAGGGCTGGCTGGGCTGTGTAGTGTAGTGTAGTGTAGTGCAGAGTAGTGTTGTGCTGTGCTGTGCTGCGCTGTGCTGCTGTTGTCCATAGGGGCTGTGTTCACTCCTCCAAAGTCCATAGGGGCTGGCTGTGTTGTGCTGTGCTGCTGTTGTCCATAGTCGCTGTGTCCACTCCTCTAAAGTCCATAGGGGCTGGCTGTGTTGTGCTGTGCTGCTGTTGTCCATAGGGGCTGTGTCCACTCCTCCAAAGTCCATAGGGGCTGGCTGGACTGTGTTGTGCAGTCAGTTGTCCATAGGGGCTGTGTCCACTCAAAAGTCCTGTGCAGAGTCCCAGTCCTAAAGGGGTGCTGTAGTGTTGTCCAGGGGGTGCTCTGTCCATCAGGGGTGCTCCCCCCAACTGCAAAAAAAAATAAAATATTTTCTGTGTTTGTGAATTGTACAAAGTAGTGCCAAGTGTGCGCCTGTGCCATAAGTAAAGGGCCGGCTGGCTTGACCGTTAAAGGGTGCTGTAACCCCCAAAGTACACTCCAAACAAAATAAAAAAATATTTTCTGTGTTTGTGAATTGTGTGCGCAGTAGCCGCACGTGCATCAACAAAGTAGTGCCAAGCGTGCGCCTGTGTCATAAATAAACGGCCAGCTGGCTTGTCCATTAAAGGGTGCTGTAACCCCCAAAGTACACTCCAAACAAAATAAAAAAATATTTTCTGTTTTTATGAATTGTGTGCGCAGTAGCCGCACGTGCATCAACAAAGTAGTGCCAAGCGTGCGGCTGTGTCATAAGTAAAGGGCCGGCTGGCTTGACCATTAAAGGGTGCTGTAACCCCCAAAGTACACTCCAAACAAAATAAAAAAATATTTTCTGTGTTTGTGAATTGTGTGCGCAGTAGCCGCACGTGCATCAACAAAGTAGTGCCAAGCATGCGGCTGTGTCATAAGTAAAGGGCCGGCTGGCTTGTCCATTAAAGGGTGCTGTAACCCCCAAAGTACACTCCAAACAAAATAAAAAAATATTTTCTGTGTTTGTGAATTGTGTGCGCAGTAGCCGCACGTGCATCAACAAAGTAGTGCCAAGCGTGCGGCTGTGTCATAAGTAAAGGGCCAGCTGGCTTGACCATTAAAGGGTGCTGTAACCCCCAAAGTACACTCCAAACAAAATAAAAAAATATTTTCTGTGTTTGTGAATTGTGTGCGCAGTAGCCGCACGTGCATCAACAAAGTAGTGCCAAGCGTGCGCCTGTGTCATAAGTAAAGGGCCGGCTGGCTTGTCCGTTAAAGGGTGCTGTAACCCCCAAAGTACACTCCAAACAAAATAAAAAAATGTTTCTGTGTTTGTGAATTGTGTGCGCAGTAGCCGCACGTGCATCAACAAAGTAGTGCCAAGCGTGCGGCTGT
The DNA here is from genome assembly GCA_031769625.1 of Taudactylus pleione. Taxonomy (NCBI): domain Eukaryota; kingdom Metazoa; phylum Chordata; class Amphibia; order Anura; family Myobatrachidae; genus Taudactylus; species Taudactylus pleione. The sequence continues at coordinate 4,843,801 of JAUIMM010000329.1, read as the reverse complement.
GTCATAAGTAAAGGGCAGGCTGGCTTGTCCGTTAATGGGTGCTGTAACCCCCAAAGTACACTCCAAACAAAATAAAAAAATATTTTCTGTGTTTGTGAATTGTGTGCGCAGTAGCCGCACGTGCATCAACAAAGTAGTGCCAAGCGTGCGGCTGTGTCATAAGTAAAGGGCCGGCTGGCTTGACCATTAAAGGGTGCTGTAACCCCCAAAGTACACTCCAAACAAAATAAAAAAATAATTTCTGTGTTTGTGAATTGTGTGCGCAGTAGCCGCACGTGCATCAACAAAGTAGTGCCAAGCGTGCGCCTGTGTCATAAGTAAAGGGCCGGCTGGCTTGTCCGTTAAAGGGTGCTGTAACCCCCAAAGTACACTCCAAACAAAATAAAAAAATAATTTCTGTGTTTGTGAATTGTGTGCGCAGTAGCCGCACGTGCATCAACAAAGTAGTGCCAAGCGTGCGCCTGTGTCATAAGTAAAGGGCCGGCTGGCTTGACCATTAAAGGGTACTGTAACCCTCAAAGTACACTCCAAACAAAATAAAAAAATATATTTTTTTGTGTTTGTGAATTGTGTGCGCAGTAGCCGCACGTGCACCAACAAAGTAGTGCCAAGCGTGCGCCTGTGTCCCATAAATAAAGGGCCGGCTGGATTGACCGCTAAATGGTGCTGTAACCACCAAAGGGCACTCCAAACAAAATAAAAAAATGTTTTCTGTGTTTGTGAATTGTGTGCACTGTGGCTGCACGTGCATCAACGAAGGAGCAGCGCCAAGCGTGCGCCTGTGTCCCATAAGTAAAAGGCCAGCTGACTTGTCCGTTAAAGGGTGCTGTGACCCCCAAAGGGCACTCCAAACAAAATAAAAAAATATTTTCTGTGTTTGTGAATTGTGTGGGCTGTAGCTGCACGTGCATCAACGAAGGAGCAGCGCCAAGCGTGCGCCTGTGTCCCATAAGTAAAGGGCCGGCTGGCTCATTTCTTAAAGGGTGGTGTAACCCACAAAGTGCACTAGTCCCCAACAAAAATAAAAAATTATTTTCTGTGTTTGTGTGCGCCTTAGCCGCACGTATATATCAATATAACATAAATGGAGGACCAAACTTTCTCCGATAAAAATAAAATAGGGAAAGATCAAGAACCACTTCCTCCTAGTGCTGAAGCTGCTGCCACTAGTCATGACATAGACGATAACATGCCATCAACGTAGTCTGCCAAGGCCAATGCCCAATGTCATAGTAGAGGCCACATACAATCCCAAATGACAAAGTTCAGGAAAATGACCTTGAAAAAAACATTTAAATCATCTGAAGAGAAACGTAAACTTGCCAATATGCCATTTACGACACAGAGTGGCAAGGAACGGCTAAGGTCTTTCCCTATGTTCATGACTAGTGGTTCAGCTTCACATGACGATGGAAGCCCTCCTCCCGCTAATAAAAATCAAACGAGTTAAGCTGGCAAAAGCACAGCAAAGAACTGTGCGTTCTAAGAAGATATCACAAATCCCCAAGGAGAGTCCAAGTGTGGTGGCGGTTGCGATGCCTGACCTTCCCAGCACTGGATGGGAAGAGGTGGCTCTTTCCACCATTTGCATGCCCCCTGCAAGTGCTGAAAGGAGCACCCACAGTCCACTTGCTGTTATGCAAATTGAAGATGTCACTATTGAAGGAAGTGAGGAGGAAGTTGGCGAGGAGGATTCTGATGGTGATGTGGTTTGTTTAAATCAGGCTCCGGGGGAGGCAGTTGTTGTCCATGGGATGAAAAAGCCCATCACGGTCATGCCTGGGCAGAAGACCAAACATTCCACCTCTTTGGTCTGGCAATATTTCTATCCAAATCCAGACAACAACTGTCTTGCCATATGTACCATATGTAAAGGTGAAATAAGTAGGGGTAGGGACGTTAACCACCTAGGAACATCCTCCCTTATACGGCACCTGCAGCGCGTTCATAAAAAGTTACTGTCAAGTTCAGAAACTTTGGCTAAGACTGTAAGCAGTCCAGGGACACCTAAATCCCTTTTTCCTGTTTTATCCAAGGAATCGGTCAATGAGGAGGATGAGGACGACATCTTGCCTCCGTAGAGCCAGTTTGTGCAGGGACACATTAATTGCCAGCTTGTTTTGTGGGGGCCCAAACGAACCAATCATTTCAGCCACAGTCATGTGGCAGACCCTGGCGCTGAAATGATTGGTTTGTTAAAGTGTGCATGTCCTATTTAGACAACATAAGGATGGGTGGGAGGGCCCAAGGACAATTCCATCTTGCACTTCTTTTTTTTTCTTTGCATTATGTACTGTTTGGGGCCTAGTTTTTCAAACTGCCATCCTGTCTGCCACTGCAGTGTCACTCCTAGATGGGCCACGTGTTTGTGCCACCCACTTGTGTCGCTTAGCATTGTCATCCAGCTACCTCGGTGCAACCTTTTGGCCTAAGAACAATATTGTGAGGTGTGAGGTGTTCAGAATAGACTGGAAATTTGTGGAAATTAATGTTATTGAGGTTAATAATAGCATAGGAACAGAAAAACCCACAAATTCTGTGATTTTAGCTGTTTTTATGCTTTTTTCCAAAAAAATACAGATCCAAAACACAAAACCCAGAACCGAAAACACGGAAGAGTGGTTTTGGCAAAACCAATCCACATCCAAAACACGAAGAAAGATCCAGTTCCAAAAACAAAACACAAAACACGAAAAGTGGCCGGTGCACGCCCCTATTATTTATGAATAAGAATACAACACTGCGATACCACTTACAGTGTCACAAGATTATTTATGAATAAGAAAATAACACACTATGCTACCACCTAGTGTCACAAGATTTTTCAAGAGTAAGAAAGGATAAACACACCGCTACCATTTAGTTTCACACGATTATTTATGAATAAGAAAAGAATAACACACTGCGCTATCACTTAGTGTCACAAGATTATTTATGAATAAGAATAACACACTGCAATACCACTTACAGTGGCACAAGATTATTTATGAATAAGAAAAGAATAACACACTGCGCTACCACTTAATGTCACAAGATTTTTTATGAATAAGAAAAGAATATCACACTGCGCTACCACTTACAGTGTCACAAGATTTTTTTATGAATAAGAAAAGAATAACACTGCACTACCACTTACAGTGTCACAAGATTTTTTTATGAATAAGAAAAGAATAACACACTACGCTACCACTTAGAGTCACAAGATTTTTTATTAATAAGAATAACAAACTGCGATACAACTTAGAGTGTCACAAGATTTTTTTATGAATAAGAAAAGAATAACACACTGCGCAACCACTTAGTGTCACAAGATTTTTTATGAATAAGAAAAGAATAACACAGTGCGCTACCACTTAGTGTCACAATATTTTTTTATGAATAAGAAAAGAATAAGACACTGCGCTGCCACTTACAGTGATGTCATTATGTTTTATATATAACGGATGTTATTTAGCACTTTGTTGCTGTCTTGTAGTCGGTGTGTAGACTAATAATTTATTCACAATTGAGGAAAGAAGTGAAAAGTTGAATATTAGACTGCGCTACCATTTAAAATGTCACAAGATTTTTTATGAGTAAAACACTGCGCTACCACTTACTGTGTCACAATATTTTTTATGAATAAGAATAACACACTGCGCTACGACTTATAGTGTCACAATACGTGGAGAATAAACTGCGGTCTGGCCAGCAGTGTCACCAAACAATAATAGCGCAGCTAAGTTGCTAATGCACACACACAAAAAAAGCACTTTTATTTGTTTTGACACTGGGGAAGAGCACCCCTGAATGAGGCCGCAGCCACTTGATTAACAACACAGATAACACCCCTTTTTTATGGATAACGAAGCACCCCTGTTGAGTGCAGACAGACCACCTGCAGAGTCACAAATACGTGGACGATAAACCGCGGCAGGGTAACCGAACAATAATAGTGCAGTCAAGTTGCTAACGCACACACACGAATAAAAAAAAAAGAAAGAAAAAAGTACTTTTTTTTTTTTACACTAGGGAAGAGCACCCCTAATTGACAGAGCACCACCCCTGGACAACACAGCATACCCCATTTATGGACTGCAGCCCTAGCCTGATGGACAGGACAACACAGCAGCAGCCGCAGTTAATTGACATGACAAGTGACACAGCAGCTGCAACACCCACTGAAGGAAGCCCCCTTTATATACTGCAGCCTAAGCCCCTTTATGGACAACACAGCAGCAGCCTTCAGTCCAAGACCCCGACTGGACACACACACTGAGTGACTGACAGTGACTGACTACATGTCTGCTAGCTTCTCTCTCCACAGCCGGCGTGAAAATGGTTCAGATCGCGGGGACCTTTATATAATCCAAAACCCGTGACAATCTGACAGCGGGAGGATGACGCGTTTTGCCTCGTTTACGGATCAGAGTCAAGCTGGAAAATTCGAGCCGGACTCGGATCTCGCCTTGGAACACGAAGTTCAGATGGGTCCGGTTCTCGGACAACCTGACCCACTCATCTCTAGTTATTATAATTAATATTTTTAATAGTTAGCATGGATTCCATAAAGAGACCTTCACATATGTCACATTATTTAATCTAGAACCCTGTCACAATTTTTCTTTAGAATATGAAAACTAATGTATAGACAAGACATGCATGTCTATCCTTTTATGACTCTTGGAAATATTGAAGGTGTGTTCAGTGCAAGTACTTCTGAAGGTGCCTCCGTACCTCTGCCAACTGTGATGTGAAGTAGCTGACTATAGTTTTTTTAAATGTATTCACTGTATGTGCTTTGCTGGAACCCTAACAGCACGAGTGAGTTTACATCTTGTAGCCCTTTTTTCTTCCTAGCAACACTCAGCCCCCTGATCGTTAGCAGGGTCCCAACCCCCCCAACCTCACATATTATACCCCAGCTGTAATCTATAAAACAGCACTTTCTGGCCAGAATTCCTGGGATGTGGGATCTGCGTCCTCCCCCCTCCTAAATCCCAAGCTGGCGGCTGGTGCAGCGATATGGAAAGTATTACTTCTCCATATGCAGAGAAGGAGTCACACATGGCTAGCTATAGGAAAACTTGCCTTTACAGGGTTAATAGGTCACCCAGGAATCATGTGGCTACACTGACATACATAGATTACGTAAGTAGGCCCTGTTAAATTGAAGTTACAGGATCTACAGTATATTATAGAATTGACATGTTAAAAAAAAAAAGTTCTTTAAGGGTTAAATGTATGGTAGTTGAAGCCTGTGGTCTCTTGCAGAAGTTCCACTACCCCCCATTTCTTTCTGAGTGGAGGTAAAAATGTCCTCTTCCTATTGTCTTATGTCTCAGACTACAATTTGAGACTTCCTCTATCTCTCAGCTTTCTGCATTTCTCTCTGAATCCTTCCATTCCCTCCTCTTAAAACTTTGTTTGTTGTATTCTCTGGTTGCACCCGCTTCTTTTATCTTTCCATCCTGCATCTGCCATTCTTTACTTTTTCCTGTATTATTTTTTGTCTTTCTCCTCCTTCTCTCCCCCTCCCGTAACTTTTTAGTCTATAATTCATTTCTCCCTTTATGTCTTCCCTCCTCCTCCTCCTCTCTCTTATTCTCTCTCTGCTCCTGAAGACTCTGGAAAGTCAGACACAGTGGAAAAAGTGATGCTGGAGCCTTCAGTTAAAATACTTCTACATTTCTGGTCCAGGCAAAATCTGTCTTCTGTCACATTCTACTGGGATATTTAATGTACAATGTATTCGTTGGCGTTCTATAAGCCTGAATCAGGCCTGGATGCTGTGGCAATTTGATCGCAATTGACCGACGGTTTAAGATGTGTGCATGCGCAGGAGCCACCCTGCGCATGTGCAGACCTGGTCCTGCGTCGTGGGATGCAGTAAGGCAGCAGACGTTGCTTGATTGACACTCTGCTGCAGTTTAGGGGGGGTGAGGGGAGCATTTTGAGGTGTGCAAAGGCCAATAGCTGCATCTATGGACGCAGAAACACCGGCCTCAGCAGCTTAGTTGAAGCATGGACTCTGAGCAACTTTAGAGTTGCCGATAGTGATCTGATGCTGCTCCTACGGACTCATGCTGCTGGTATGAGAAGACGGCAGTAGGCTCTGCTGCATTAACATAACTTCTCAGATCTGCTGCTACCTAAGACACAGCACCGACACCACCTGCACTAATTTAACTATAGAAAAGAAACCTATATTACAGAGGTACCAGCACACATCATCCTGCATTTTATTGCACAAATTAATTGGGGAAATCTAAAACCCGTGAGATCCAACAGCGGTATGATGACGTTTTGCCTTGATTTCAGGTCCGAGTCAGGTGGGAAAACCCGAGCCTGACTCGGTTCCCGCCTCGGATCGGGGGGGCTTGGAAGGGTTTGGAATTCAGAAATCCGAAACCGCTCAACGCTAATAATAACCATTATAAAACTACATTCAGCATCTATACTGTACTTGCAAATGATAGATTGAATAAAATGAACAGTTGTTTAGCTATTTAGCATAGTTAAGTTTGCCTTGTTCAATGCTACTGCGATCAGGACTGCAGTGACTATGCAGACCCATCGCAGAGTGAATGACAGGTAGTATCATTTGTGGGAGGTGACGGGGGGGGGGGTGGTCGGCAAAACGCAGGTGTGCCAGTGCATTTGAACGCTGTTGCAGAGGCGTGCATAAATTATTCACTGTGATGCCATACGCAGCTTGGGCTTTAGCAGGGAGGTTAGCAATTCCTGAGTAAGGTCAGAGCTTGTGCAAGTGTGCATGAAGTTCCTATTGTACTCGATGTTACCTATGGTATCACAGTCTTGCTAAGTAGTACGGATGTGTGTAAGATAAAGTGGATGTCCTTATGTAGTGCTGCGACGGCATAGCGATCGCAATGGATTAGCATAGCATCGCAGTTAGACTGCGTGCGTGATCCGTAATGAATCAGACCCATTCTTCTTTGTCTGTCCTCCATACTGCTAAGAAGAGCCTACAAGTGTCTTTGTGTCGCTAAGCCATATTATAAACACAGAGGTGCCACCGCTTACCATTGTGTCACCAGCACTTAATACTGTGTAACCTCTGCTAGTGGTACTACAACCCCCACTGCCACCACTGCATCTCATACCTCTGTACAAAGCCCTGACACCGCACACTACAATTGTTAAGCTGCTCATGGCTGGATCTGCATCAAACTGCATATACCTGAGTTACTGTATGCTGTATTAACCTTGAGTTATCTCAAACTCTGCTTTTTTACATGGGTAATAATAATAAATCAATCACTGGTTGAGCTATTTAACTCCATATCACACTGCTGACAGTGAGTGTGAGGGTGTGGGTTTGCTGGAGGAGAGCGCTCTCGCTGTCTACACAGTCTGTACCCATAGTAACAGAGGTGCATTCACTGCGCATGGACAACCTGTGATCCGATGCGTCTTCTGGGCATCTGTGACTTACTGCGCATTCTTCTTCCTCCATACTGGTAGGACATGTCCACGAGTGTCACTGAGCCATATTACAGTATATTACATATATGTCACCACTGCTTACTACTGTGTCACCATCGCTAGTGGAACTACAAGTCCCACTGCCACCACTGCATCTATCATCCCTGTGCAAAGACCAGACTCTGCTACATATTTATTTAAGGTGAGGAAGGTGTTTACATTCTCACAAAACAAGTTGAAGAATTGTCTCTATAATTCTATTTTTGGCAAGAGGTTTGAAACATTTGTTGATTTTTCCCCTCTTTTATTGGTAAAAGATTAGTGTTTGAGTAGAGCTTGTTGCTGATATCACTTTCTTCTTTATTTTAATTAGAAGTACAGTAGCATTGGACAATAAAAGTACAACATCCCAAAGGCATTGACCAGTGCTTCATTGTGGCTGATAATCCATGGAAACTCATAGTTATTTTATATCCACTCTGGATCACTAACTTTAATAAACAAAGGCAGTCTCATACTCCAAGCAACTGTAATTTAAAAGAAGATCATCTTCAAAACTTCAAGAAGACCCTTACATACAGTAAGTTGTTTCGTATGTAAGGTCTAGGACACCTTACAGTACTGGGCCCCTGCTTCTGCTCAAAACTCCTCTATAATCTACAATTGGCAGGTGGTCCTGGAAGCGTTTGGAGCCCATTCTGCTCAATTTTTCCATATTTGGCAGGAAGGGTTGGAACAGTACCTAAGTCTGCAAAATAGCAGTGACAGGCTGTGGGTGGGAAGGAGGCCCAAACTCCTTCTTAGTGGCCTTTTTTCAATAATTGGTTTGTTACCATGAACAGTTCATTTCTGGTCATATACCATTGAGCACCACATTGTACTGCTACAAAAATAAATGGTGCATTTCCATCATCAGCATGAATACTGTAGACCGATTTCACCTGTATTATTTTTTTTGCTAATATATAAGGCAGCCCCTTATTTTAGAAATATACAACATAAAGCCTTATTTGTCTAGTATATAATACAAAGCAGAAGCCAAACTGACCAGTATACAAGGCAGAGCCTCATATTCTTACTCTTTTTCTGCACTGCTGTCATTTACGGCGGTTATAACTTATAAAGTGCAGTCAGATTGCCTCTGCATTATGAATCACAAAATTGGCAAAACACCAACACTGTCTAGTGGCTACGTTTGAGGACCTCTTTAACATGATGGTAGAATCAGATATTAGCTCTTTCCAGCTCTTTCAAGCATTTACCACTGTCTTAGTCTGTAGTCTTTGTACCTGGTAAACACTAAAAGCACTTTCTTAAATATTTGTGGTTAGGAGAATATATCCATAATAATTGTAATATGTACCATGATATGAAATGTGGCAACTGCATAGTAAAATAATATAGGTAGTAGGTGAAAGGCTTATAGAAATAATTGGAAACCTTGATGATGTACTCAGGCAGCAGAGAGGCCAGCTCAGAACTATGTGTATTAAAGCTGCAGCTAACACAAAAAGAAAATGACCATACTTTCCCTCTATAATTAGCCATGTGAAGATTGTCATTGTGTGAGGCTGTACTAAAAACCAGGGCAGACCAGTGGTATGCTTTTTCCGTGTAAGGGGAGGTCCAGTCACCTCATCTTAAAATAGTTTTCTAGCAGTTTTGTATGCCATAATGCGTGGCAGACACAACATGTAATTTTGGTTGGCCTTGATGGAAATCAACTCTGTGCAAACTGAGCACACTTAACTATAACATAGCCAGTAAATAAAAATGTGCTTACTCTATATCTAATGATAAATATGAAGCGCTGAAGCTTCCCTGAGTTCTTTGAAACTTTTTTGCTACCCATCCTCAGGCCAAGAAGTAAAAATATGCTTAATATTTGCCCAATTTAAGAGCACGCCCAGCCTCCTCTCAAAGTCAAGTCTTAAAGCCACAAGGAATACTTGGTAGCAGCCTCTAGGCTTCACAGGCCCTAGCTTGTCTCTAGCTCCTTGTCTCCTGGAAAATTGTTGTAAGAGAGGCTGCAGTAACACAAAGAACACTTAATCGTGCAACACCTGCATTATTTTCCAAGCTGTCTCTCTTCATTTAAATAGTGCACTGGTAAAAGACCTGTATGTCTCTATATTTGCTTACTACCATGTTTACGCTCCTCTTTAGAATTCAATGTTACTAATCAGCTTCCACAATAGTGGGATTGTCTTTTTACAAAAATATCTTGATCCCCTTGTCATCCAAAGACCCCCCTCCTACGTTATCAGTTTCACTTGTATTTTGTAATTGCAGTGTGGAATTTTCAGATGTATAAAGCACAAGCAATGGAATGATACAACATGTGTGCAGTACACACTACATGATCCGATGTACGACAGAGTGATACATCACTCCATGCAGCATGTAGCAGCATTGCATCGTTCACCACATAGTCCCATCCGTATAATATAACGTTCCCATCCCCATTGGAACAATGTATTGTACAATATATCTTATAGTGTGTACCTAGTTTAAGACTGCAGACTCGCAACAAAAATGCTATTTTGTGTCATACTGTATGTAATTAAAAAATGAGCCTAGTTTTATGCAATGTGCATAGATTTTAAACATAAAAATTGGGGGTGCATGTTTTTATGAGAGGAACTGGGTGGATCAAGTAAAGTTAGATTCTGGCTAATCACATTCATGGACCTCACTTTAAGGCTGATGGAATCAGAGTTGAACACAAGTTGGCAATAATTGTTTATGCATTGTGTATAGAATATGGTTTCAAAGCTCGACCTGACTTTGCCGGGTCAAACATGTCAAGAAAATAGAAATGATTAAAAATATAGGAAAAGATATAAAAAAAATAAGTAAATGTTTTAACAATAAACCAACTTGAAAAAAATGCTTTATTTAAGTTAGTAAAGCATTTATTCAATGAATATCCTCTGCTATCACCATCTTGAGGAGGATGCCCTTGTTAAATAGGCTTGGCATGGTGATCACTGTGATAACTTAAAGCATGGTAGTAGGCAGCCCTTGATAGATAGGTAAGAATTGTTTCCTCTACATAAATAGGCCTGAAGATATTTTAAAAATATGCGGGGGTTTAAGGTGCATTTACAGAGGTCTAATCTGGTCTTTGTTTCCAACATACTGTACTATAACATAAACTCTTCTGCCTACCATGTAATATAAGTGTGCCTAAAAATTGCTGTAGTTACAATAAACCTGTGCTAATATTATAATGCATTAAAAAATATCTAACCGATATACCAATCAAAATAAATTATATTTATTAATAATCTAAAGATGTTAATCCAAGTGTGAATGCAAGTGTGAACCATATATTCCTTCAGTTTCTCTTAAGGGCCTAATTCTGACTCTCACGGAAAAGCAGCATGTATTGCGGTCACCTGTCTGAGGGGGTGATTCAGTACTGGACGGAATTGCAAAGCTGCATGCAAGCAGCTTTGCAATTCCATCCTTGCAAATATGCAAATGCAGCAAGAGGTGTCTGACATCTGCTGCATTTGCGATCCCATCCATTCGATGGTGGATGGTGCCGGGCAGCTGAGTAAGCCTCAGCTTACGCAGGCTTGCCAGCTTGTGAGGCCAGGAAACTGCATCCGTAGATGCAGATCTTGGCACCACTCCAGGATAGTGGGGCGACACAGCCCCGTTTCCAGGAACGCAGGCCATCCCAGCCCACGCACCCCACCTTAAATGCCTCTGCCTGTCAATCAGGCAGAGGCATAGCAGGTGCTGCATGTGATCACGCAGGCCCTATTCTGCACATGAGCAGAATGGGTCCTGCGCACATGCAGATTCCCAATATTGCTGAATCAGCCCCTAAGAGTTTATGCAAATGGCCTACAAACTCGTTCCCTTGTGTACATCCATGGGGCCAAATGTGCAAGTGCTGAGATGCCTACTTTTAGCATCTGTGCCCTCTGTAATACCGATTGGTGTGTCTTTATACTCCACCATTGGTCGCACTGCATAATGGGCACAACTACAGGGGGCACTGCATAAGGTGCACAGCAATAGGGTAAACTGCATATGGGGCACAACTACAGGGGGCACTACATATGGGAAGAACTACAGGGGCACTGCATAAGGTGCACAACTATAGGGGCAACTGCATAAGGGGCACAACTACAGGGGGCACTGCATATGGGCACAACTATAGGGGGCACTGCATATGGGCAAAACTACAGGGGCACTGCACATGGGCACAACTACAGGGGCCCTGCATAATGGGCACAACTACAGGGGGCCCTGCATAAGGGGCACAAATACAGGTGGCACTGCATAATGGGCTCTACTACAGGGGACATTGCATAAGGGGCACAACTACAGGGGGCATTGCATAAGGGTCACTACTACAGGGGGCATTGCATAAGGGGCACTACAGGAAGCACTGCATAATGGGCACAACTACAGGGGCACTACTACAGGGGGCACTGCATAAGGGGCACTAACTTGATACATGCAGTTAACAGGTTATAAGCTATGTTCCTAATAATCTGGTTCTACACGAACAAAGAAACTGTGCACCTTGTCTTGAGCTGAGGTGACGGACTGGCAGGAGCGGAGAGTTGGGTTGGTGAAGTAGATCTTTCAGGGTGGGATGCAATGGGCATTATTGTGTGGCATAATGTGTAAGGGGCATTAATGAGTGGCAAAACATGCTATTCGGGGTATTAGTGTGGCATAATGTGTTATAAAGGGCATTGCTGTGAGGCATTGTGTTATAAGGGACATTGTTGTGTGACATAATGTGTTGTACAGGGCATTATGGTGTGGCATAATGTGTTATAGGAGCATTATGGTGTGGCATAATGTGTTGTAAGGGGCATTATGGTGTGGCATTATGTGTTATTGGGGCATTATGGTGTGGCATAATTTGTTCTAAGGGCCTTACAGTGTGGCATAAGTTGTTATAGCGGCATTACTGTATGGCATAATGTGTAAGGGGCATTAATGTGTGGCACAAGATGCTATTAGGGGTATTAAGGGTATTTATATCCTAGCAGCCCCTGCAGCCTCTCCTGAACTGTGACACCGGCACATAGGCATAACAGACCTGACTGCAGACTCCTGGCTTTGCAGAGGACCGCTGTTGAGCACAGGATCACTGGTGCCCTGGATACCAGATCACTTTGACAGAAGAGTAAGTATTCTTCAATTGCTACTTAGCCAAGCTATATATTGCATTGAACTGATGCGATATATAGTGAAAAGTAACAATTCATTTACACAAAACTTCATGAATAGACCCCAATGTCTTCAAACTCTATTGTCTCTGACACTTGCTCATGGCTGAGGGTGTCAGCACTCAGCAGCATCATGATTTGATACCACACATATCTTAATTTGTTGCTCTCCCACTGCTGTCTCTTTCCTTTCTGCATATTCTCTCTCTGTTGCTTATTTCAGTTTTTTTTTTGCTTATTTGTCTCTCCTCTTGCAGCTGCTCATCTCTGCTCAATGGTATCATCAGCTCTATCATCCCAATGGCTCCAACGGTCACTCCTCAAAACTGCTGTTCTTATTTTTTTTAAATAACCTTTATTCAAAATGGCATTGGCCTCTATGCCCTTTTCCAAAATAGCCTTATTTTAATGGGATATCACACTTGGAACAGTCTTTGCCAGGATGCTGGTGCTCAGGATCCAGGTGGTCAGAATCCTGATGCCAGCATCCTGACACTTGTCGGTCAGTATTCTAACCCTTCCCCTCTCCCTACCCCTAACCCTCCCTTCCCAATGCCTGACACTAACCTCCCCTCTAGTGCCTAAACCTAACCTAACCCTCCCAGCACCCTAAACATAACCCTCCCCCCTTAGTGCCTAACCCTAACCACCCCCCTAGGGCCTAACCCTAACCTCCCCACCAACCCCGCTACTTTCGGTGTTAGTGTTAGAGTTATGGCTGCCGTTAGGGTTTCGGTTACAGTAGGAAGAGAATTAGCCTAACGGCACCTTGTTAACATTTCACCAATGTCAACATTACATCAGTGTCAACATAGTGACTGCTGAAATTGTGAACATGTCGACATTACAGCCATGTCGACATTTTTCGTGTCCACACAATGAATGTCGACATTCACAATGATAGACCAAAGATATAGCGCACCCAGGATCATAATATGACCTGCGTCTTAAGGCGGATTGTAAAATAAATGGATTTAACCTAAATTCAGGTTTAATAAATATTCATGAAGATTGTGTGAATGGGTTTTTATATTTAAAGCTATATGAGCATTTTTATATCCAGAACAAAATCTGCTAAAAAACCCTTTGCATTGTACATTATATTTGATTTATAGGTGTGCATGAAGCAAAAATTGGGACTGTTAACCTGTCATCATTTACATTGGACATATTTACAAAATATGTATTTTTGTGCAAGATTTGACAGGTCTCTATCACTTTCCCAATACTTGGTAACTTGCCAGTATTAGAGACCTTTCACATCTTGCATACAAATTAGAAAAAAAATGTATTCAAATATTTATGTTTTTCATGACATAAATTTATTAGTGGCATAAAACAATTTAGAAACAATTGCAACATAAATGTTCACATAAAATTGTAATTCTACAGTATAATAAAAACTGTAAACCATAATGAAAATCAAGAATAAATGAACAATGTACACTGAAAAGGATAGTATCTATATAAACGCATTCATATTTTCATGCTGAAGTTATGCATAGATTTGTATATAATCTCCGCCTACAAAAATCATCTGCTATGTACAGTAGACTTCATAAAATAAGCATTGTCTGCTTCTAAGATGACTAAATACTCTCTTGTCTAGCTGAACTCGATGGGTGTAGTCTTAAATCATCACAAATAGGACACTCATTACTAGAGAGTTATGGATTGTAAGTAAATTGTATAAATGATAGGTTATTTTAAATCGTGAACTGTCTGTTCTCACCAGCTAAATATAGGAAATACAAAAAGTGGACTAGCTAGTAAAGTCACAGATCAATATAATACAATATAAAACACATGGAGTGGCCAATTTATTAGGACCACCAGGCGATTTTATGCACAGTACCTATTCTGCAGATAATACTGACGTAGTATGTCTCAATCGGTATAAAAATAGAAAGGAGAATGCATGTAGAGACTAATCAAGTGTATTACTCGTTAATAATTGGTAAATGTCACGGTCTTTGAGCGTGAAATGATTGTTGGTGCTCATAGTACAAGTGCGAGCATTAGCAAAATGGCTGCATTGGTGAATTGTTTGAGGGCAGCAGTTGTTAAAGTGTACACAGAGTGGACCAGGAGACCAAAAAACTGGGTCTGTGAAACGGCTACTGGTAGCTTGAATGGAACGGAGAGTGAGCAGACTTGTTCAGTACCACGGACAAGCAACAGTGAATCAAATTACATATAAACTGAATCAAGAACCAATTAGGATGGTCTCTCAATGAACAGTATTCTGCATATTACATCAGATGGACAACAGAAGCAGAAGGCCTGTCCGTACGCCATTGCATCTGCTGTTGCTATCTGCTGCAAACAGGGTGAAACACTTCCAGTTTGCTCAGAAACACAGGAATTGGACAGTAAATTGTAGGAAATGGGTCATGTGGTGTGACTAATCACGTTTTCAATTACACCATGCAGATGGTAGTCTGAGGATATGGAGACAACAACATGAAATCATGGATCCTTCTCGTGACATTTCAGGCTAGCAGAGGCAACGTTATGGAGAGGCACTTCACTGCATTTGGGCTAATATTCCCCACGAAACATTTGGACAGTTAGTAGAATTCATGCCTAGAAGAATTCAAGCCATACTTTGGGCAAAAGGTGACCCAACTAATTTTTATCTCAGTGGTCAAAAGAATTTGGCCACTGAGTGTATATACTGTAAGCATGCAACAGTCAGTTAATGAAAAGCTATTATTTTCTTCCATGTCTGTTGCATCACATCATCTGGTTTGTTCCACTTACTTTTGGTTAACTTATTACTAATTGTAGACCTGTAACTTAGAAATCTAGTTAGTTTTTGCATTGGCACTCAATAAGTGTATCTCTGTATCTATTTTAAAGAATTTTACTCAACATAGTCCAATCTGCAACAATGTAGTAAACAATATCATTTCTAAAAGTTCACAAGTCCTTGTAGGATTAAATAAGGTGCACCCTATGTAAGAACCAAAGGTGTGTCCTCTCCCCTCACCTCCCTTTTGTGTTTGAACTCACTTGACATAAGTGGATATGTGCTTCCAAATAATATTTCCCATATTGTGGTGTCCTCTGTAATCTTTAAATTATCATCCTCCCCTGGAACTAGCACTGTCTGGTGGGCACTGCCGGAAGGGGGCCTCAGAGGAATTCTATGGTTCGGGGCCCACAAAGTAGTGTGTTATGGGTGTATGCTCAGCTGTCAGTGGGGCTGTGGTCAAGCACCAGAGCTGCATGACCAGTCACTAGATGGTTAGTCCACAGAGGGCATGGCTAATGCAGTAATTTATTATATAACAGGCCTTTTGTCTGTCCAGGCTAAGCCTCCTACTATATCCCCTCACAGCCAAGGTGTAGGTGTAGCTACTGTGGGTCCATGGGATGCAGTTGCTACAGGGCCCTCCTTCCTCCCTGCACCCAGCTATAATTACACCTTGGCCCTTGCTTCCTATCCTCCTCCTTCCACCAAGGCATTCTACTCTGCAGCTTGCAGACAGGGAAGTGGCATCCCAGCTTGCTCTGCACATGGCCTCCTCCCAGTCCCCATCCAATCACATTGCAGAGTCCATCCCAGCTGCCTACCCTGCTGGGATGGACTGATTTGATTATAATGTCACAATAAGCAGTGCCAGGTGCTGCGTCACATGTGACAGGAGTCAGGACACAGGAAGAGTACTACAGCTGTTCCTTTAAAGCCCCGTACAAGGTGTGTGTCATGCTCATTCTCTAAGACATTATTAAGCAACAGCCTGCAGCAGAAGCTGCAGCGCAAGTCAATGAATGTGAAAGGCAAGCCCGGGACTGGAGAGGGGTTCTGAAAATGTGGGACTGGGGGGACCCTTTGACAATTTTGCTGTGAGGCCCACTTTTAGTTACACCCCTGCTTACAGCTCTCATTGGATGACTGACAGGACAGAACCTCCTGCTACCTCCTCTCACAACTCTCAAAGCTTCCTTCCAGGACACATCCCCCTGCCACCTACCCTCACTGGCTGCCTGCCAAGACACAGCCCCCTCCCCTCACAGTTGTCACTGGTTGCCCGACACTTTTCATTACAACTCACCCTGATCCTACTTTCAACTACCCAGCAGGAAGGCAAGTAAGACGCAAAGTGAGTGGAGTCTCTAGATTCTTTCTTCACCAGTGACACTTCAAGGCTGATGTAGGGATGGATATTGGGTACCCAGCATCAATATATTTATGATATCAATACGTGAATTTAATGTTTATAATGATACATTCGTTGGATTGATGAGCAAGCAGCTTGCACTTAATTAGAAAAAAAAGAGGGAAGAGAGAAAAGAGTTGGGGAGAGACTGGGGAGAGGGATTGAAAGACATAGGAAAAAGAGACTGGGGCAATAGGCAGAGAGAGAGAGATGGGGGTACATAGGTAAAGGGAGAGGATGAGGAGAGCCTGGAACTGGATAAGACAAACAGAGAGAGAGAGAGAAAGACAGGTCAAAAAAATTCAACAACACTAGCCACCACAGTTAGCAGCCTGGTGAATGAAAATTCCTTAATACTAGTATAATATATAATGGAAACGTATTCCTTGCACGAAGGCCATCTTGTAATAACTTTATCACCAGTAATAGTAGGGCTTATTATGCTTTGATAAATCGGCCTCTTAATACTTGCAAATCCCTGACTGATTGTGTCTCAAAACTGCATTAGGGTTTGTGCTAATAGGGGATTGAGCTTGAAGAATTGGCTCTGTAGAGGTCTATTTACTAAGTGCCGGTTTCTTGAATTCCGTTGGTTTGCCAACTGTTTTGCAATCCCTTGATTTACTAAAGGCAAAACCGAAGAGAGTCTGACAAAATGTCTGACTTTAGAATGCAATTGAACTTCGGCTCAGTATCGATGTTTTTACCAGTACAAATATAGAAATCCCGGATTTACTAAGCATCATATTAAAAAAAAATGATAAGAAACCAGCCAAAATCTAGTGAAAATTAAGTCCAAATAATACACTATCAACTGGGAGGTAGATTTGTGTCTAAAAACTAGAGATGTTAAGTTTGGTTTTCCTAAAGAACGAACACACCCAAAGTTACGGGTTCCGAGTCGAATCAAGTCCCAGCTCGTATCACTTTTGGTGTTCCGAGTGGAACAGATTACTGGTTCTGGTCTGCTGTAATTTCGGAACTCGGATTTAAAAATTGAATTTCGGTTTTGGACTGCATGTTAACATGTCCAAATTACACAATCTAAGCCGTTTTTGTTTCAGTTTTAAAGAAATCCATATCAAAACACTTGAGGGTGGTTTCTCCAAAACCGAAACCATATCATTTGAGGGTGGTTTTGCCCAAACCAAAACATGGGGGTCCACCAGTGTTAATTTAATCAATGAAAATTTTGACTAAAAGTAGGCTAATCGTAATTTTTATTGAGGACTAAATTGTAACAATAATGATAATATAAACATTTTAATAACAAAAATTATGACAAAATCTATGTTCAATTTTAAATAAGTGACTAAGACTAAATTTAAAATCTTTGTCAAACTTAACACTGCTCTGGCACTAGATTTACTTGCAAGTTGCAATGCCATCACAGGCTTTTGCCAAGTGGGTGTTTAGTGTTACACAGGGGACCTGACAAAGGCCCGTCACAACAGAACAAGAGTTATCTTGGAGAGAGGTGCATTCCTGAAACTAAACCGAGATAGGTAAACTGTATTACGTAAAATGTAGGTCGCGAAAATCACAGATTAGCTAAATTTCAGTACACTGATGTCCCTTATTTGCAGTTTCAGCAATTTGGCTGTAATCAGTCAGTTTGTATTTGTTAATACTGTCTTTTATACAGTTTTATCATTATGTTTACATACTACATACACTACTTTCTATTTTTGAAGTAGAGTTATTTTAAATTTTTAAAGAACAAGTATGTGTTCGAGATATATGGAGAAAGTAAATATGACCTGTGTGAAGGAAATATGATTGTGTTTTGCACTAACAAACTTAAGGCGTTCATTTGTATGTGATACAGTATATGGGGGGTGTACTGAGCCTAGATTACTAAACACATAGGTAAAGCTATGCTGACATTAAGTTCTCAAGGGAATTTTAGATAAAAGTTATTCAGTAAAATCCATTACAGTATCATTAAACTGTTTCTGAACACTATGACCAAAACATTGACTAAAAGTAGACTAAAATAAAAAATGAGGTCCACAGACTAAATCTTGACTAAAACAAAGCAAAAAAAGATGCTAAAATGTGACTTTAAACCAATTGCAATTACTAAATTTAAAACCCTTGTCAAAATTAACACTTGGGTCCACGTACATCTCTACTAAAAACCCATTCTATTGGTGAAAGCTTCATCATGTTGCTTATAAAAAAGGACATAATCATGTGGTGCACTGTGTTAGTAAGAATTCTGGAGTATCAAGGCTATTACATTCTCACCACTTATATATGCAGCACTGCACCAGCTGACAAGGAGGAGACAGGAGGTAGAACAACAGCAGTTTTCAGAGGTACTCTGGAGCCTATGCAGGCCAAGGTTCTTTTGTGGACAGTAAAAACATCAATATTGTCTCTGTTTGGCAAAATCATACAGAGGTTCTCCCTCAACTGCACCAATCTAATGAGCCTGTATTCTCATCAAGGATCAGCTTATGCCTTACACAGCAAGGTCACGAGCCATATTAGGCCTACTCAAGCTACTGTGTGCGCTGCATTTTTTTTGCCATTGGTTCTCCCACCATCTCTACCAGGTGTTAGCTGCTCTGAAGACTATCTACTACTCCTCCTCAATCTGCTTCACCAGCCAGGAGTCACAGTGGCATGAACTAGGGGTTGCTTTCTATAGTCATGCAGGCATGCTTAATGTACTGGTGGCTATAGACTACACACACACAGGGCTGAGACTTCCTAAGCAGAGAGCTGAGGTCTATATCAATTGTCACCATGCCAACTCTATGAATATACAGTTTTGTGATGCAAAACAAAAAATAGCGCTGCTGCTGGCTATCCTGGTTCCTGCCACGATGTCTTTATAATCATTCAGTCCCTCTGTGCTAAGTTTGAGGTGGAGTTAATACCCAAGGGATGCCTGCTGGGTAAGTTACCTGTACTGTTTTAGTAAGCTTTAAAGTTTAATACAATATACGGTTGTACTAATTTATTCCTATTTTCTTGAATAACACAGGTGATTATGGCTATGGCTGTAGCTTCTGACTTTATTGTTGCTTCTGCAGACTTTTGCTGACCATAAGTATAATTAAGCCCATAAATCCCCTAGATCAGTAATATAATGTACTTTTGGTGTTGTAAAAACTAGTTTCAAGTGTCTGGATAAACGAAGGTTTCTTACATTGTGCTCTGCTGCTGTCACCTCAACCTCCTCCACCAGTTTATGTAATAGACAGTGAACAGGAAGGGGTCTTGTTAACATCAAGTGACTATCAAAGCACCAACAGTGGAAGGCAGGTGAGGCAATCAATTATTAACAACTTTTTCACATGTAAGCATAGTTTTCCTTTGTGGTTCTGTACTATTAACAACCTAATTTAAACCATAACTTGGTATAGGCTAGGTGTGTGCTGCATCTGAGGACAGGAACTAAGTTTTAAATAGAATGACAACATGAAAATAATATGTAAATAAATTATTTACTTACAACATATTTCTGAACCCAAAGAAACCAGGAATAATAACCACTGTTATATTTCACATCTAAAAGTAAAACCAGCAATAGGTATCATATATATCATATCTTATATCATAATTTTATCATAAGATACATTTTATATGCTGGAGGTGCTCCCTGGAATTCTGAAAACAGAATTGAAAACCACAATAAAAGATGTTATTGTTCCACCGGATGTAATTTTATTTCATACATTGTATATATTCAAATTACAGCATCTCAGGTTTAGGAGGCAAGTATATTTTCAACACACACTGTAATTTGGTCATTCTCATTTAATTTTCTATTTTAGGAAGTGAAGCAGGAGAGGGATCATCAGGGTGTCTCCGTGTAGAACCACTGCATGTGTGGAGACAACCTCTGGGCAGAAATGGTGGTGCAGAACTGTTTGGTGGTGTGCTGCTGACAGATGTAGTAGTATGGGTATCAGACGAGCTACGATTTGTGCACCTAAAGACTCAATATTATTGTTTAGCGCTGTTATTGCATTGATTTGGGAAAGCATTGATTTGTGAATCTTGCACTCCTATAATTGCTAACATTTGTGCCTTTATGGCTGTACACAACCTCTGAAAACTATGATATGTGATAACATATGATTTACCATCCTAATATGTTTAGACATTTGTGTATTTTGCCTAACTTGTGTAGCCATAAAATCAATCCGAGTTCTTTCAATGGCAGCTATGGCCTCAATCATGTCCACTGCTGGATGTCTTGCAGGTGTAGGCTGCGGGGCAAGGGTGTCAACAGTTGCTTCTTCAGGTTATTGTACAGGTGGTGAGACAGCAAATAAAAAACAAAGCATGGTGGTTGCTAATTCCATGCTTAAAACAGTTTTTTGGGGAAAAAGGCAGAAAAAATATAATATGTCTTTAAAAAAATTACACGGAATGGGACGGAGTAGCGGGCAGACACTAATTTGACCAGGCATATGCAAGGTAGCTTTAATAGTAATTTTAATATTCTTGAAAGTGCATTCACTTATATAACTTATGTGAGGTTCTGAATTTGTTGTGGACCCGGGGTGGTGATAGGAGCAGACACAGAAGCAGACTTAAATGAAAAAGTAGGGTTTTTAATTGGTGACTTAGAAGACATGGGAATGGCAATTGAAAAGTCCAGGTATAGCACTAAAGTGCACTTGATAACTGTAGTGGGGGTTAATGGGAAATGTCCAGATAGTGACAGGCAGAAACAGCATACTTGCCTACTCTCCTGATTTGGTCGGGAGCCTCCCGAAAATCGGGTGCCGCTCCCGACCTCCCGGGAAGGCAGGCAAGTCTCCCGGCAGCTGCCGACCCCCTCCTGCCCTCCACCGTAATTACAAGAAAATTCCCAGGCAGCGGGGGGGCCTGTGGCACAGTTCATGCCGAAACGCCTCATTTTGGCCCCGCCCCCTGCTTCACATTGCCTGTAATATCGGCAGTGTGTAGCGGGGTGGGGCCAAAAGACGCGATGACATGGCTCTGCCCCCTGCCCCTCCCGCAAAACTATTGTCGTCTGGCCGGCCCCACCCCCCTTTGCTGGCCATGCCCCCCCAGTGAAGCCAATCTGGCTACTCCCTCCCGGAAGTGGCAGCCAGATAGTCAGCATGTATGAGGAACAGTCCAGTAAACAAGTATGGTGAGCTGAAACAGAATGCAGGTATGATGAGCTGTAACTGAATGCAGGTTTGATGAGCTGTAACTGAATGCAGGTTTGATGAGATGTAACTGATGCAGGCTGAGGTAGTGAAGTCCAGCTGGGAGTGAAATGAAGCAAGGTGCAGGGAAACAGCAGGTTCAGGTACTCAGGCAGATGAGAAGGTATATGGAGGGTGCAGGGTAAGTCCAGCAGGTTGGAGCAGGCAAGGTTCAGGCTAGAAGCGTATAAAAAGCAGGCAGGTAAGGCACAGGTACTCTCTCTCAGCCGCAGCTGAGAAACACGTTGCACTGGCAAAGGAAGGAAGGCTCTGGACCTTCCTAAATACTCAGTGCCGCGCTGTGACTGGCTGGAATGAGCGCATGACCTACCGGATGGGACAGCCAGGATCACATGGCCGCAGGCAAGATGGCGGCGCCCATGCCAATGGAACGGAAGCACTGCCAGACCTCACCAGGTGAAGTGACAATGTGCCTGCACAGAACCACGCGCAGCCAATGCCCCTCGCCAAATACCAGCAACGCTGCCAGAGACCCCCCGCCATAACGACCTCACAGGTAATACCCAGTGACTACCATGCCGAGAAACCCTGGCCGTGACAACTTATATTGCTACATGAAAGGTAAAATACCAGAATGGTGATCCTGTCTTCCTATTTCTCTGTTTGAACTGCCATTAAAGAATAACTTAATTTGGATGAGATGTTCAGAGAGACCCAGCATATGACTATGCATTGCTCATACTTGTGTACACTCCAGACCATGTGCTGTGCAAAAACAGCCAATGTATGCTGTGCACACAGGTGTACTCAACTCAGCATCATCAAATCTTTGTTAATTTGAATTCTGGAGGTTGATTGCACTTTCTATTGTATGTTAGGAAACACTTGGGGTTTTGGGCTCACTGGCCTGTTACCTTGTAGTCCAGGCTATACATGTGGAGGCTTGTGGTGTGTGTGGCGGAGTGTACAGCTTGCAACACATATGCCCTTCCCACTCTCCCCATGCCACATATGAAGCACTGCTTTTGCACACATGTGCACTAAAGGCCTGATTCCGAGATTTACGCTTCCCAATTGCAATCTCTTTCGTATCACATTAGTGAAATTATGCTAATGGCTTCCAAAGCTTACCCGAGTATAGGGACGCCCAGTGCTTCCTTGAAAAAGACACATCCTGTGTTGAAACATGTCGGGAGAGTGACAAGGGGGACTTATTACTTCACAGATCACGTGATCCAGAACCTTTTCCAGCTCTAGAAGTACCCGGGCTCTGATGCTGCTATGGTTATGTTGATCTGTTTATCATAATCTAGTATGAAGTAATTTTTACCCTTCCCTGTTTTTATTAATTATTTGGAATATATTAAAGCTGGTTTTTGAAACCATCTGCACCATGAGTTTGTTTATGTACATTTACATGGTTTCCCTGTGAGTTTGGAGCATTGAACATGTCCTAAAGAAACCATTATAGGAGTACAAGCATACATCCTTATGTAAGCTACAGTGTGAGCTTTGAAATTTTGCCATATGGTATGATACATGGCTATATGGGCACATGGTGGTCAATTGAAGAAGTTAAAGAAGAAGTTAAAGATAGCTTTATGGGAGGCTTACCTAAAGTTACTGTGTAATGTGATAATAGCTATCAATGTGATAATAGCTACAATTTTTGCATGAAGGACACTGGGGGTAAATTTACTAAGAATAGAGTTTGGTCGAGTTTTTTTTTTTTTTAACTCACTTTGACTCACCGAAACTTGGATGAGTTTCACGTTTTTCAACGCGAAAAATTTACTAAAAAGTGAGTTTTGCTGAAAGTGAGTTTTCCTATGGTGAAGCAGGACGCGTTTTTTCCCCCAAAATTGCGAGTTTAGATGAGATTACTTACCCGAGATTGCAGTGTTTTCTCTCTGAAAAACTCACCCAGGCAAGCAGCCTCCACATATCAGTGAAATATGTGAAGGCTGCTTGTGTCGTCTACCTGTAAAAAACGGATTCAATATTTTGTTTTTAAAATGACGTAGGGTCCCCCCCCAAAAGCCTAACCAGCACAGGGCACTGGCTGCAGGGGCCAGTCCTGGTTTTAACTATAGGGGAAAAAAAATTGAGTAGGGGTCCCCCTATAATTAAAACCAGCACCAGACCCAAAACGGCCGGGTTGTAATGCCACAACCTGGAGACCCTTTCACCGGGGCTCCGTGGCCAAAGCATTATCAGCCCAAGCCGGTCAGGCCAAGCTGTGGATCTCAGGGGAGATGGGGACCCCCCAAGAAGGGGTCCCTCAAAAAACCCCAGGCTTGGTCTGAAGCCCGGGCCTTTTCCCTGCACCCCTGGAGCTTTGGGTACTGGGGAAATAAAGTGAGAAATATAAGGAAACTATTGTATTTTACAGTGGGGCTACAGGTGCTAGCATGCCTGCCCTTTGGCACTTGTGGAACTACAAGTGCCAGCAGATGGCCGGCACCCGTACCCCCACTGTAAAATAAATAGTTAAACAAAGACAAAACACACACACCATGCCTAGTAAAACTTTATTTCATACACCTACCCATTCACACATACTTACCTGCTGCAGATGTGTCTGTCCCCTTCTCAAGTAGGATCCGTGTGCCTGGTTCTGCAAAAAATAATCTATACTCACCTAGATCCTGGTGCTGCTCTCCGTAGCATCCAGGGTATTGGTAAAACAAATAAATGAGTTATCCGAACCAGACCGGACAGATGTAAGTATATGCTGTTACATAAAGTTACATCTCGCAAAATGTCAGATGGCCGAAGTCAGCTATAATTTCTCATGGTGAGCGAACCAATCAGCGGCCACTTTACATGTCTAGCGGCCGCTCAGTGCCTGCTCCCACTTGGGTCCCAGCCAATGAGCGGCTGCTACATGTAAAGCGGCAGCTGATTGGCTCAGGCCGTTTTGGGTCCAGTGCTGGTTTTAATTATAGGGGGACCCATACAAATTTTTTTCACCCATAATTAAAACCAGCACTGGCCCTGCATCCAGGTGCTGGTTCTTAAATTATGGTGAAACCCTACTCATTTTGTTCCCCGTAATTTTAGAAACCAGGACTGGCTGGCAAGTCCGGGGCTGGTTAGGCTTTTGGGGGTGACCCCCAAAAAACACTTTATATTAGGTATTCAGGCAGAACATACACAAATCACACCGATCTATGTATGTTTCTACCAAACTTGCAGCTCAGTAGATGGTCTATTTGAAACTTGAATTTATCAGTGAGTTTGCTACAAACTCACCCCAGATTGTAAACTCGATTCTTTGTAATTTTGCGAGTTGCAACTTTTTCATGTAAAGTACTTCCTAGTTTGGCCGATGGTGAGTTTAGTCGAGTTGCAAACTCACATGAGTTTTAACAGTAAGAAGAGAAAACTCACTTCCAAACTCACACCTGTTTGGTCTTAGTAAATTTGCGAGTTTGAAAAACAGGCTAAACTCGCATGATTTTGCAAACTCACCCAAACTCAATTCTTAGTAAATTTACCCCTGGGAGTGGAAACACTGTGTTTTCCATATATAAAGAACACGGGAGGTACCTTCATATTATTTCTCCGGTTTCCTATTATACTCACCTCTTCTTTATTATTTAATGAGTATTCCTGAAACTGATACATATTATTCTGTTTTATGTTTTCCTCTCTAATCTGCTGAGGATGTTTGGTTCAAGATTAAAAGCCCTTTGCAAGAAGAACATTCAGGATTTTAAACAACACAGTTATTAATGTTTGAACCGTATGGGTGCAAAGAATCTGTACCTCTGTTTTGAATATTTTCCTTCTTATATCCGTCCGACAATGAACATCAGCATAAACATTGGGAACATCGAAGCAGATCGGGGAGCCACGCAGCTGTTATAATAAGTAGTTATATTATAAATGTCTACAAATGGGAATTGGGTATTATACAATATATTGTTACATATATATTTTGTTATGTGTCAGCAAATTAAATACACAGATTACGAATAACAAAATGATAAATGGAATGCAATGTTTAATTACCATCATGTCAAATCTGACATTGCTCTAAAAATACTTTCTTTTCCGGTATATCTACACCAGGGGATTCTTCTTTCTATCAATTTATTCTGAGGGACAGCTGTATACCCCCTAATCCTTATTAGGGCTGCAATCTTACAATTGGGATCATTCAGTTCCACAACTACTACGATGGAGACACCCGGGTCTTATTTTCCACAATAGGGACTTTACAGCCATTCATTCCCAGTGGAATGAATTCCACCGACACGCTCAAACTATATAATAGCACATATTCCACCATCTCCAGGCCCTGTGCTTCTGACCTCTGCCTTTCCACTCTGCATTTGGACCCTTTCATTGATCAAGCACACAGGCTCACCTGCTACCAACCTAGGCCTTGTCCTTAGCCAAGGCTTCACCTCTCCACTTCTTTAGTATTCAATCATACACACTGCCTTAGTTATGCTGCTCTGGATCTCCACCAGTCAATATGCTATTACCTTAGGTTGTGGTTTCAGCCTAGTTTTCACTGCTCTGCACTACACAACTCTAGGATGCAGCTCTAGCCTTGTCAGACCGGTTCTCACTCTCTACACTGAACCAAGCCTGTACTGGTGTTATCCCACTTTATACATAATTTATTTATCCTGTTGATCCTCTGCTCTCACCATCTTCTTTACCACTGCTCTGGATTCAATACCAGACCTCACCTAACTATCGAGACCACAATACAGCTCTAGCCAAGTCATCCGGGTCTCCTTCCTCCACTTGCCACAACCTCCATTTACTCTGGATCGACTGCCATTCCAAATTCTCCTATTGTGGAATTGTGATGTTTCAGACTTCAGGTATCCTAACTCTTCTGCAGCTGTGATCATGGCCTCCATCTGTATTTGAGGCCCTGGATTTGTCCTAGTTTTTAAGTGCTCCTCCATCTATGACGACCTGCCCTATCATTCTCCTCACCTGGCTTCTATGATTTCATCTTCAAACCTCCTCTACACACCTTCCTGTAGTTATCCTCATAAGATATACTATATACCATATCTGGACCTGACTGCACACCCTTCTTCTCTGCTCACACCCTTCTGAGCTACCTAAACGCTCCTGCCAATTGTTTTCATCCTTTCTACTGGTCTTGGCCTCCCTGTGGGCTACATAATCCCTGCTTGGTCTGTGCTAAGGACATCTGATAACACTCTGATGAAGGAGACTTTCCCACTACCAAGGCCTATATTCCATACCATCAAGGCCCCTGCTGCATATCAGCAATGTACCTGTTTCATACACCACCCTGGCCAGTAGGGCCTATGATCTATAAAAGCAAGGTCCTTGCTACATGCACAACCCAGGCCACCAAGCCCCATGCTCAATACAGGCCTCTACATTATCCTGGCTCTCAGACCATCTTTGCAAACTATCTGTTTTGTTTTCTGCTATGGTTGGTTATGTTATTCCCCACTGCATATCACATTTCTGCAAATTGCTCATCCTGTACATAGAAAAAGTAAAACAAGAATGCATCCCACACCATAGATTTGTATGTGTCTAACCTTAGAATGTTATTACACAGAAGTGGTGCTACCTTATAGTTTACATATCAAAAAAGGAGAAAAGGAAGAAAGTAAAGCTATTTGTGGGAGCACACACTGTTGTATATTCTAATAACAATAATAATAATAATAATAATAATAATAATAATAATAATAAAATGCATTAAATTTACAAAGTATGTGTCACCTATCTAGTCAACTTGTGTTAACCAGCATAATATTAAAGAAAAATGTTTTTTGCCTAAATTCTCTTAGCATTGGCTTAGAACATAAGCAAAATATTAAAATAAGATAGTAGAAAGTGAAAAGTAATAAGGAAATTGTGTGCGTAGTCCTTCTATATGAATATGTATGCAGGTGGTCATTAATCTAAATTGTATTGTGTGATTACACGAAAATAGAGCAACCATGTTAACTGGGCATATACTAGCTGTAACAACTGGGGACACACTAACTAACAACTTGGGATATACTTATCGTAACAACTAGATAAGATATTAGTAATAACGTATTGTACCAACTTTATATTTGCTACACAGTAAAGAGCACTGAATTAGTGTTAAGATACTGACATAACACTAGATTATCAACAAATTATTGTATTGGCGGTCCTCATACAGGTGATCCGCGGATTGGAAATTGCATGTACAGTATAATTTTAAATTAGGTGTTCAGTCCCCTTCAATTGCCAGCTCAAAGCAATTGTCATATATGTGCCATTCCCTATTATTAAATTTAAACCCAATACTTTGTATGTAATGCTTATATCGGGGATATATTATTTACTGTTGTAACAATTCCCTGTGACCTGTAACAGGGTTTGAGCGGGTGATGTACAGTATTGCTCGCTGATGTTACTGAATTCCAGCACTCTATTGCCCGTATTCAATTTGAGGCGAAATATCAGCGATGACGTCATTTTCACCTATTTTAAATATCCCCGTGTTCAATTACATTGACTTTTCGCAGGTGCGAAAAGTCAATGTAAAAAACGGGGATAATTTTTCACCTGCCTTTAGCAGGTGAAAAAAAATGCAGGATTGGGGTATAGGGGTGCAGGCTTAAAAAATAACCTGCACCCTTGGGAATGCCCCCTTAAAATGAAATATGCAAAAAAAGGAAAAAAAAAAAAAATCGGGACAACCCAAAAAAGTCATTTCAAATTTTGGGGTGAAAAAAAAAAAAAGTGGAACAGTGTTTAAAAATAGCAAAATAGGTTCAGGGGTATTCTGTAAGTATGCAGCAGGTGTTTTCTAGAATAGGCTATTAGTGGCAGGTGCATTTTTGCTGAATTTTTTAAACTTAGTTTAGGGACTCAAAAATATGCTAGTATCCATAAGTGGTCCCAAATTTGATGGGACCACTTTTACAAACAAAACAAAAAAATCTAAGTGCTCATCTGCATCACTTCTTCAATGTCGGGAAAAAAACACCTGTCCCGGCTATTTAAAAACCCCACTTTCTTCTGCAGGCAAAAACTGTGGTACCCATAGAGATCCCCCAGGTCTGGACATCTTTAGGAGGGTCCTACAATTATTTCCTGAAAATTCCCGTATTTTTTTGCTGATCCAAGTTTCACCTGTTCCCGATTTCCACTACTTTGGAAATGAATACAGGGAATAGCGGACATGCTCGCGATACTTTTCTGCCTGGAAAATAGGCGAAGGAGGCGAAAAGTCCAGCAGGCAAAAAGTCTGGACTTTTCGCCTCAAATTGAATACGGCCTATGTCTCAGCTAGAGGTGTGCCGCTCACAGTAAATTTAGGGATGCTGAATTCAGTGGAAATATCAGATTTTCTCTATCACATATTTACTAGATAAACACAAATAACAAAAGCGGTAATAGCTATGTCTGAAAAAAGATAAGTGAAAATTTAAATTAATGTCTATAGAATTTAAATATTATCATCATATTCATGTATAAAATACTAATAAAACTACAAAAACTATTAAAAACTGCATAAACTGAACTTCAGAAACTCTTAATCCAAATTAGCCGTACTGTAATTGCTAAAAAAAAAAGATAAAATGTAACGTCACTTTGCTTTAGGCAAATAAGACGCTTTCTATTTGTACAGTCTCATTGGTCTCCCTAAAAAGGAACTAGCAGTAATTTCCCATCATTGTGGGTTCCCAGCATCCTTGGTAGTGATGCTTCATTGTCAGAATGTCTTGGTGAAAACATTTTCAGCACTTATCCCACCAAGATTATCTGACGGAAATGTAAAAAGTGAATTTTAAGTGACATTCTACAACCCATATTCTTGCAGTTGTCCAATAGTACATTCATGATGGACATGTAGTTGGCTTCTTTTCTGTTCTCTAAGAATCCACGCAAAGCAGACCTGAAGGAGGACGAGGAGCAAGCAGCAGTCTCAATTTCCGTTAATTTAGTATTAAATATTTAATCCGTAAGCAGTTTCCTTATATGGGGGCCAACAAATATATCTTCTTTTAGCTTTAGATTGTTCTCCCCCTGCTATCTGGTGCTAGCAGAGGAGACTGATGCTGCACTCAGGGGTAGCAAGCAGCAGTCTTCCTGTACTCACTGCAGACCAGCATATAGCAGTATGTGCTGGGTGCTGCTGCTGCTGAAGGGGGGAGCTGCCAACCCGCTCACCTTCCCTCTTGGTGCCCCTGGGTGATGGAGCGGAACTTGAGCAGAGCGTGGTTTCATACAGCTCACTAGCCGGTGAGTGTTCGATTCTTGCAGGCAGTGGTGCAGGATGATGGAACAGCGTAATAGCAGATAATAACCAGGTCTGTCGTTAGAAGCTGAGTCACTCTACACAGTGGCAAGATGGTGCTGCGCCTGTGCAACACTAAGTCTAGCGACCATCTTGGTACAGGGAATGAAGTCTCCCTGTATGGATAGTAGGATGGAGTCTGAGCAGTAGCACACTCCACTTTCAATTTCCCCCTTTGCTACGAGCTTCTCCATGTTATACAAACATTAAATTTCAGCTTTGCTGTAGCAACCTGAAAAAAGAAATTGGGTTAAACACATGAAAAGTCATCAACATATCATGTGAGTTTTGTTTGGCCTTCTTGGAAGATACATTCGCAAAAGTTCCTTCACTGATAGCATCAGCCTTAACAACAGTCTTTCAACCCATGAACTTGGAACTACTGTCACTCTCAAGATTCTTGATACTATTCACACTTATGACTACTTGATCTTGCAAAGTCTTTTTTTCCTATCTTAGATTTCCATTCACACATATCAGACTTTAACTTTGGCTCCTGGATGTATTGAGGCTCACTCAGGGCAATGCTTGCAAATTCCTCATAATACCTTTTAGGTGGCTTGTTGATATTTGATCTTGCAGAAGATCTTTTCTGTGGTTGAACTTCCACACTTATAGTCTTTGTTTCAGATACATCACCAGTTCCTGGCATGTTCAATGACACAAACAACTTGTGTTGTCTCTTTAAAGATAACATCTAATTTAACAAGCCTTTTGGAATTTGGAATCCACAATCTGTATCCTCTTGGTTTATTTGGATATAGCAGGTACAGCTGTACTCACTACGGTATACAAACTGGTGATGGAGCGGAGCTTGAGTGGAGCAGGGTTTCATACAACTCACCAGCTGGTAAGTGTATGATGCTTGCGGGCAGTGGCGTAACTAGGGCAGGACGAGCGGGGTTTGTGCCCTGGGCGCCGTTGGACCGGCGGCGCGGGGGGGCGCCGTCGGCCACGGTACCGGCCCGCCCGCCCTAGATAGCCAGTGTAGCGCCGACCGCAAGGAGTGCGGTCAGCGCTACACATTTGCACAGGAGCGGCGCTAGGCTTCCAGCGCCGGTCCTGTGCTGCACGCCTGAGCCCGTTCCCTCCCCCTGAGCGCTTGCCCAATAGCGCCAGGAGGCGGGCTCAGGCTGTGCATAACACACGCAACGCCGCCAGTGCTGGCGGCGATGCGTGTGTTAAACAGCAGCCAATGAGAGTCAGATAGACTCTCATTGACTGCTGCAGCACCCACTGCAAGAGCCGGACTTCCGTCCGGCTCCTGCGGTGGGTAATGGGACTGACGTCATGACGTCAGTCCCATAATGCCGAGCGCGCCAGCCCGGGCAGACTGGAGGGCGGGAGCGGCATCGGCATCGCGAACAGGAGCAGCGTGGAATCAGGTAAGTATATTTTTATATATATTTATTTATTTTTAAACCTTACCTATCTGCACAACGGGGGAGGGGTTGGCTACTACTGGGGGGGACATCTACTGGGGGGGACATCTACTGGGGGTGCCATTGGGAGGACCTCTACTGGGGGGGGCTACTCTACTGGGGACTACTACTTGGGGGGGGGACTACCACTGGGGGCATTCTAAAAGGGGCACTGCATTCGGGGGACCACTAATGGGGGCAATAATAGGAAGGGCCACTACAGGGACCACTGGATAGGGGGGAGGTCACTACTGGGAGCCTGCATCAGGGGGACCACTACTGGGGGCACTGCATGGGAGGGGGGGGACACTACTGCTGGGGGCACTATATAAGGGGCTTACTGCTAGGGGCACTGCGAGGACCACTACAGGGGGCACTAGATAGGGGGGATCACTACAGGGTGCCTGCATAAGGGGACCATTACTGGGAAAACTGCATGGGGGGGACTACAGTTGGGGGCACTATATAAAAGGGCACTGCATAAGGGGATACCGCTACTGAGCGCACTGCATTGTGGGGACTGCTACTGGGGGCACTGCATAAGGGGGAACACTACGTGGGGCACTGCATTTGGGGGGGCCACTACTGGGGGTACTGAGTAAGGGGAACTAATTGGGGGCTGTATAAGAGGGACCACTACTGGGGATACTGTATAAGGGGCACTACTATGGGCCTGCATGAGAAGGACCACAACTGCATACTGGGGGTACTACTGGGGTTAAGGTGCATATGGATAGGAATGTTCAGTTTGAAAATAAAGGGGTGTGTCATATTGACACGCCCCATTTTTAAGTGACCACGCCCATTTTTTTGACGCGCGCCTTAGGCGCGCGCACATGGGGGGGTGGGCTCCCTTTTCAAATTTGCCCTGGGCTCCAAATACCCTAGTTACGCCACAGCTTGCGGGTAGCAGTGCAGGATGCTGGAACAGCATAATAGCAGGTAGGAGCTAAGCAGGAACGTCTCCCACCATGTCACTCTACACAGTGGCAAGATGGCACCGTGCATGTGCAGCACTATGTCCAGTGGGCATCTTGGTACAGGGAATGAAGCCTCCCTGGAGGGAGAGTAAGTTGGAGTCTGCGCACTAGCGCACTCCACTTTCAACACAGAAGAATAGCATTGATCATTCCTATAATTGTTTTCTGCATTTTCTAAAGTATCTAACAGAGATATTCTTACAGACATGATTGTTAGCTGTAGCCTGCCACAGGCTGTCATTTACTATTATTACATTGCACTTGCAATTGTGTACCAGAATCGCTGCATTATGTCCTGTGCATTCGTATGATTATACAGTGGTATATTAACAATGGGTGCAGGCACTGGCCAGACTAAATATGCAGAGGCAAGACTGTCATTTTGGCTCCACCTCCCATGGTGCAACTGTCTCCATCTGGACGATTCAGGGTTTTGATGACACATGTACCCAAAGCGGCATCATATGCCAGCACCGACACTGCAGAGCAGCCTGAGGGGCTGAAATCAAGCTGTCAGTTATTCACTATCACTGCACAACAATTTGGAGAGAGAGGAGCCACTAGTTTCTTAAAATTCCCCTGATTGCATTATTAATCTATGCTATTGTCCATTTTACTCTCAGTTGTATTTATTATTTGCGAATTCACTCGGTAATATCACACTACAATCCGCATTCAATATGCGGATTGTAGTAAATAGAGCCCAAAAGAACAAACTGACATCACAATTTAACATTTCCTTAACATCAAGACCTGTGATTTAATACCTTGGGCTCTATTTACTACAATCCGCATATTGAATGTGGATTGTAGTGTGATATTACCGAGTGAATTCGCATTGCGAATTCAGGCAATATCACAGGGATTTACTATAAATCCCTTGCAGGGACAGAGCTTGCGATAAAGCTCTGTCCCTGCGGATCCCATCCGCACTCTAGTCGCGGTATTTTCGGAAAAAATACCGCGACTAAGAGCCCGCGCATGCACTGACCCACCGTCGCTGCTACCACCACCGATGCTAAGCCCCGCCCCCCACGATCGCGGACCCCTGCGACCCCCCCCCTCCCTTTATTACACTTACCTGCATCCTCCTGGCCTCCGGTGATCTTCTCCGGGCTTCCCGATCAGGTGATCTCCCATACTGCACTGGGGCCCGATCACCTGATGACCGGGCAGCAGTGCACTGTGGGAGACCAGCTGTCCAGAGAGGAGCCATCACCGGAGGCCCGATCATCGGTCTCTGGATTCAGGTAAGTAAAAAAAAATGTTTCGATTTTTTTTTCTTTTTTTTACAGCAATCAGCTTGCGGTCTGTTTAGACCACACAGCTGATTACTGGTACCGGCTCCCGCCTCTGCTCTCCCCGTTAGAGCAGAGTGGGAGCCCGGCAACCGGGGGAGACCCTGGATAACGCCACCTCCAGGTGGCGTTATTATCACAGGTTTTCCCCCGGTATTTTTTTACAATTTATTTTTAGTAACTATGGTCGGATCACATTTCCCATTACAATTATGGGAAATGCGATCTGCTTTACTAAAAATAAGTGATACTTAGGGGTTTCAGTAGAATTTTACTAATTCTACTCCAATTGCCCTGTAATAACTATAGGTGATACTAAAATAATGTGAAAAGGGTGTGAAAACACCCTTTTTCACTTTATTTTAGTAAAAATAATGTTAATAAATAGAGCCCATAGGGCTCTATTTACTACAATCCGCATATTGAATGCGGATTGTAGTGTGATATTACCGAGTGAATTCGCATTGCGAATTCAGGCAATATCACAGGGATTTACTATAAATCCCTTGCAGGGACAGAGCTTGCGATAAAGCTCTGTCCCTGCGGATCCCATCCGCACTCTAGTCGCGGTATTTTTGGAAAAAATACCGCGATTAAGAACCCGTGCATGCGCCGACCCACCATCGCTGCTACCCCCCACCGATGCTAAGCCCCGCCCCCCATGATCGCAGACCACCGCGGCCCCTCCCTCCCTTCTTTACACTTACTTGCATCCTCCTGGCCTCCGGTGACCTTCTCCGGGCTTCCCGATCAGATCTCCCATACTGCACTGGGACCCGATCGCCTGATGACCGGGCAGCAGGGCACTATGAGAGACCAGCTGACCGGAGAGGAGCCATCACCGGAGGCCCGATCACCGGTCCCTGGATTCAGGTAAGTGATAAAAAAATGTTTCAATTTTTTTTTCTTTTTTTTACAGCAATCAGCTTGCGGTCTGTTTAGACCACACAGATGATTACTGGTACCGGCTCCCGCCTCTGCTCTCCCTGTTAGAGCAGAGTGGGAGCCCGGTAACCGGGGGAGACCCTGGATAACGCCACCTCCAGGTGGCGTTATTATCACAGGGCTTCCCCCGGTATTTTTTTACAATTTATTTTTAGTAACTATGGTCGGATCACATTTCCCATTACAATTATGGGAAATGCAATCTGCTTTACTAAAAATAAGTGATACTAGGGGTTGGAGTAGAATTTTACTAATTCTACTCCAATTGCCCTGTAATAACTACAGGTGAAACTAAAATAATGTGAAAAGGGTGTGAAAACACCCTTTTTCACTTTATTTTAGTAAAAATAACGTTAATAAATAGAGCCCATTGTCATTATTTTTGGTCATTTTTCTAAAAGTCATATCTAAATATTATATCTACTTACAGAATGTTGCAGTTTTTTTTGCACGTTTACTTGGTAATCCTGAAACAATTAAAATCCAAAATGATTTGAACTATGACAAATTGTTTCAATTAACTAGTTCTACACATGTGACGGCAATCATAAATTAAGAGGGAAGTCTAGGAGCAGAGCATATTGTCCCTCCTGTAATGGGTCCTGTTGGAGGGTCTGAATACATACAAAGAGTTATGAGAACTTTAACATACATGGCAGGACATTTATGAAAGTGGAGCAGAGAAAAAGTGGAGTTGTTTATCAATCCCATACTTGTGACTTGATCATTTTAATAACTATACTTACTTCACTAGTATAAGTATTACCCTCCTGTTTTAAAATGTTCCCAGATTACTTTTTGTCAGTGGATAAACCTGGAGTTGTTTTAGTTAATTGGCTTCGAAAAACATACTATTACAATAATTGTCTTCTAACTGCATTGCCCCTAATAAATTCTAGGCTCCACTGTTGAAGAGACTCATGTAAATAAATGAACAGCATTCTCTGTACCGTGCTGTGTAATATTTTGGTGCCAAATAAACAGTAATAATAATAGTGTATTGGTAAATCTGGCGCACTCATTTTTGTTCCTGTCCTTATCTCCTGCCTTATCCTCCATGAGCATTCTAATCTCCCTCTAATTAACCCCCAAATTATATTTTCTTCTTACATCTCAAATCCTTACCTCTTATACCTACAGAGAGAAGCCTCTGCCGCTGTCGGCTACAGCACAGAAAATGCATGTATATGTCAGGCATCTATCACACTTCCCCCCACAGGCTTTGTCTATGCTCAGACTTGCATCCACTCAGACCCCCACCTGGTGCATATTTCAGTATATTCCTTTTGGCCCATACCTGACCTGCTAGAGTGAGATAATGTTACAGCTATAGTGAAATCAGCCTAATGTGTGTGTCTGCTAAAGTGCAAGTACATCTCTGTGTTTGCAGACCTGAAATAGCAAGCATCTTCATACGTGCAATTAACTTGGGCCCTATGTAAATTAAGTTGTGTATGTGGCAATGAACTAATACATGATGGTGTGGTTGGTGCCTTTATCTAGATTTCTCAGTGCTTTTAGTCATCGATGCAAATGAATACATTATGGGCCTGTTTTAGAATTGGACGTAAATCCAACTGTGCATAGCAAAAATCTGCTTTTACTTGTGGAGATCCGGAGCTAATTACAGTGTGTGCAGAACTCCCCATGAGATGCTATTTAGTGTTGGCTGCATCTCCAGATACACCTCTAAAGGCCTCTACACACTAGACGATATTTTGAATGATTTGACCGATTTCGATGCATTGGAACGAAAAAATCGTTCAAATCATCCAGTGTGTATGCACTATGCGCGCACCCGCAGCGTCGTTCGGCGCATCTTCAGATCTTTTGTACATGCAGGAAGATCTGTCAGTCGGGTTGGGTATGGAATCTCGGCACTTGGGATGCCGGCTGTCAAAACACCAACAGCGGCAGTATGCTATCGCTTCTCCCTGCACCCCCTAACCCTCCTTTTGTGTACCCTAACCCTCTGTACCAGGCATTCTAAATGTAACCCTCCCGGTTATTGCCTAAACCTAACCCTCCCTTGGTGCCTATCCCTAACCCCCCTCCCCCAATGTTGCCTAACCCTCCCTTCCCGCAGCCTAACCCTAACCTCCCTCCTCCCGGAGCCTAACCCTAACCCACCTGGGGTGCCTAAACCTAACCGCCCCCGCCTCCACGGCTAACAGTTAAGGGTGCCCTCTGTACTTGCGATCGGCATGCCGGCTTGTGGAATCCCGGCGTCAGCATCTCCACTCATGTCAGGATTCCGGTGCCAGTCTTCTGTCCGCAGTTTGGGATTTCATTAGCCAGCATCCCGATCGTAGGTTTTTTTAACTACATCCCGTCAATCTCATTAACGATTCCCCTCAGATCGTGCAGTGTGTACGCACCGAACGAACAGGCAACATGGTTGCATTATGTAGTTAATGATCTAACCACCAAGCGATTCAAGATATATTGTTTGGTTGTTTGTTAGATTGCACAGTGTGTATGCACTATATAGTTTCCCGGGAGTTCAGGGGAAACCTTTTACGACATTGCATCGTTTGCAAGTTGTCTAATGTGTACTTAGCTTTAGGAGGGGAGTCTAGTTCTGACAATAATGATCATTAGCATGTAGCTATACTGTGTTTAAAAAAAAACAAAAAAAAAACCAATTTGAATAAATATAAGTCTGCTCGTCTGACCGTAAAAAATATAAATAAGTGACCAGCACTAGTGCTATAGTCTATGTTCAGTGGCAGAAATACAGAGGATGCAGGCCTAGTGCCCACCTTCTCAGGACCCAGCTTCCCCGACAAGGTCCAGACTCTGCATTCAAAAGAGTAGTGCGGAGGACAATGAGACTAGAAAAGTATTACCTACACAAATTATGCCATGGAGTCTTCTGCTCCAGCCTGTACTGGGTACTGCTAAAGCAGGTGGTTTCCATACAAAATTAATAGAGGGAAATGCATCAAAGTTTATAAGGAGTTGTAAAGGTGCCATAGCAACCAATCAGCTTCTAGCTAGCATGTAGCTAAATACATTCTATACAATGATAGTTAGAAG
Organism: Taudactylus pleione; assembly: GCA_031769625.1. NCBI lineage: Eukaryota > Metazoa > Chordata > Amphibia > Anura > Myobatrachidae > Taudactylus > Taudactylus pleione. The sequence continues at coordinate 4,805,883 of JAUIMM010000329.1, read as the reverse complement.
TTGATTTGTTTTTATGGGCAACTTCTCCACTTTGTCCCATAATGAGAAACAAGCCCAAGTCTGGTCTTTTTCAAAAACTCCTGCCAGAGAAACAGTTTCTGCACAAATAGGCTGTAGGATGTCTTCCACATGCCCAATTTCTAATCTTCATAGAGGTGGCTATTTATTCTGTAGGAGACCTCTGATGGAATGTTAGAGCTTTTACACACTGGCGTTTAATTGCTGTGCAAGGCATACAAACACATGTAAAAATACAATTCTACTTAATAAAGTGTGCGTACACATTTATTTCATACTTGCATACAGAATGTGATTCAGCGTTGTTTTTGTAAACATTGCTTGCTCCATTTCACTACCGGTACTTTCAAAGCATGTTACTGCACTTGAATCCATTCACCTCTAACGGAGCGCATTGTGTGCCTACCCACTCGAGGGTAACAAAAGTGATTACACCAGTGTTGTGCTGTATTTTTCCAATCCTAATAGCCTATAATTTCACTTGCCCCTTTATTTTAATGTTGTGCATTCTATTTAGAAATGTCATTGAAATAGGCCACCGACATGAATGGGCCACTGACATGAATGGGCCACTGACATGAAAGAATCTGCACAATATTGTTTTTTTTCCCCTGTAATTGATGTTACAAAAGCAGGAAGTTCCTGGGATAGCCATCACCACTAGCCATCACATCAAATCTAGTATGGGAAACTTGTGATTGGCTGACTGGTTCATATATCACAAATCTGATCTCAAAATTCTCTTTTTCTCACCTTCTCAATGCCATGCCTCATCTGCTAACCACTTCTCACTACCCACATATAGAATTCCCTACCACACCTGATCAGTGACATAGCATGAGTGGAACAGCCAGATCACCTGCTCAAAGTGCCGATGGCTGGTGAGAGCACCAGCAGAGACTATCTATGACTTTCTTTTAATGATTGACCACAGGAACAGCGATCTACAGTATTACTCTGGGGCAGGGAGCAGGATGAGAGCGGATACAAGGACTACAGGTGCAGATACACAGGAGGTGCAGCTATTATAGTGCACATGCCGCATCTCCTGATTGGTCCTCCTCCCTTAGAGTATGCACACTGAATTTGCTCTCCCTACACATGCCACACCCCTTACCTCTGCTCCTTCTCTGTTCTCTTCCTGAGCTCATCTGCTGCATCAGTCATGTGTTAGTCTAATTTTCCCAGCCCCCAATGTTTATGCCCCTATCATCCCATGGCACTGTGTGTGTCTTCCATGTATGTTTCTGTGCCCCCCCCCCCTTTTCTGTCTGTAGTTTTATATGTACACATCCATCTCTTTTTGTCCTTTTATTTCAATAATGGCTTATTTATTGTGTTCATGATTTCTTTTGATTTTATTTACTATTTTGTACACTGAGGGCCTGTTTTAGCAAGGAACGCAGTTGCTAAAATGCACACAATTGGCCGATTGTTGCGTACTGCGCATGCATCGCAGTGAGCATGTGCGAACTAGCTATTGCGATCAGGACTGCGATCACAGAGACTATACAGACCCCTCGCAGATTGATTGACTGGAAGTGGCATTTGGGAGAGGTGATACGGTCAGGGAAACGCACCTCCGGTCAGGGAAACGCAGGCGTATCATTGCGTTCACACATCATTGCAGGGGCATGCATAAATAATCCACTGCGATGCCATACGCAGTCTGAGGTCTCATAGCGTGCGTAGTTGTTAGCAATTTCTGAGTAAGTTCAGAGCTTGTGCAAGTGTTTCGCTATTCTGCTAAGTATTACGGATGTGTACAATGTAAAGTGGGCGTCCTTATGTAGTGCTGAGTTTGCATTGCGATCGCAATGGATTAACATACTATTGCAGTTGAACTGCTTGTGTACGCAATATTGCATACCTTAGTGAATCAGGCCCTGAGTTGGGCTCCTTACGATAATGCTAGGGACACTTAGATTTCTCACAGTCCAGGCTGTAGGAAAATCCCATTTATCTTTCACCACAGGGCTGGTAGTCAATTGAGGGTGGCAAAGCATGCTATGTGTGCCCCACCCTTCTATCCCATCATTGACTAGCCTGGGTCTGGATTCTATTATGACAGGGATATGCTGTATGTTTCACTGTTAATAGTTGAAACCATTTTAGACTGTCTAGCCAGGACCGGTTCCCTCTCTTGCATGCTTTTTGTTAATTTTTTTTTTAAATGAGGACCAGTACAGGCTCTCTCATGCTGTGGCTGATTCGGGTATCCCACTTTGCCTTCTGTTTCCATGTATTTCTTTAAGTTGTGTGTGAAGGATTTAATTTCAAAAGCCCATTCATTTCTATGGGGTTTCTATGAGCTCACATGTTGGAGAACTCAATGAAATTAGCTATTGGAATGAACTGCATTCAGGATTCATTCACAAATGCATGCAAATGTATCTATTTACCAATGTCAAAAGCATTTGGGGGCAGATTGCAAGTTTTATTAATTAGGCCCACAGTAGTTTTATAAATGTTCACTGTTTAGGGAAATGAAAGCCAGTGAGTAAAAGTCCTGATGTCAGCTACACAATTTCCTAAATAAAAAGGCGAAAATAATCTGTCTTTCCCATCAGGTACTTTTTCCATTAGCTCTGGCTGTAACAGGTCATTACTTGTAGAAAAGATATTTCTTACATATTGTGATATTCCTATGGCAGGTGGAAACCTACAACTTCCATGTGCTGACTATAATATCAGAAGAGATTACATCGGTGGATTCAAATATTGAACATAAAATATTTTGTACATACCTGTATTATATTTATTGACTTTATTTAGATCACAGCAGGTTTGTTCATTCCTATGAAAAAGCCTCATGCTATAGAAAGCATGGTCACCAATGTTCTATTTTGGTTTTGATTTATGTAATTTTTCTATGAGGAGGCCGTGGTTAATCAGTAGTGGTATATAAATGAAATTAAACATTCAGCTGATGACAAGCACGTCCTGCATGCAGGTGCCAAGGGTGGGGACGGATACAGATTAACAGGGGTTGTCAGGGAGTCTCTCCTTCTCTAGCATCCATGCCTGTGAGATGTCTTAGCTGCCCAGTTTGCATGAATATGCACTGTGCATATGTCGCTATGCAGACATAAATATATTTTGCATTCATCAAATCTTATGACCGGCAGGTGGAACAGGGATGAGAAAGGCATTCTCTTACATAGGCAAAGTGCAGTAATGGATTGTTTATGCAAAAGCGGTACATGCAGGTCACCAAGTAAGCGCATATATGTGTCTATAGGGCAGATGCAAGTACATACTGATGATCAACGCCAGAGCAGGGCTCCCTGGGGCACCGTGCCGGCCCCGTCTGCCCAATACATGACTTCATGCGAGGGGAAGGGGCCTCCAGCAGAAGTATGTGTAGAGCTGCCTGGACACAAGGGTGCGTGCAGCAGCATTACCAGTCACATGGTGCTGTTCCAGGCACCCTGCTAGCCAGATGCAGGGGCGGTGGGGCAGTAATGGTGCCTAGGGTACTGGACGACGGCACCTCTTGCACAACCTTCCTTATGACCCAGATCATGATAACTATGACTTGAAGTAAACAATATGCCAATTCAAAGCTGTATGCATATTCAGATGTGAACTGCTCTGCATACATTGCCCCCAGAGACTGGGCAGTGTGCACTGTCAGCTCCTCTTCTATGACAGGAGCCGGGTGCTGCAGGAGAATGTCACACTGCAGAACTCGGCTCCTGTCACTGCACAGGAGCTGGCATTTTGGTGTCACCCCACTGAGTATAACACCCGGGTGCGGCCATCACCCCTCTTATGACGCCACTGGGGGGACACAGGAGGCTAGAGTATGGGGCAGGAGCCTGGAGAGTCACATGGGGCAGGAGGCTGGAGAGACACAGGTGGTAGAAGGATGGAAAGACAGGTAGCAGGGGGCTGGAGAGACACATGGGGCAAGAGGCTGGAGAGACACAGGAGGCTGGAAAAATGGGGCAGTAGGCTGGAAAGATGGGCAGGAGGCTGGAGAGGCACAAGGCTGGAGAGAAACAGGGGCACAAGGCTGAAGAGACAGGGGGCAGAAGGCTAGCATGATGAGGCAAGAGGCTGGAAAAATACAGGGGACAGGAGGGGACACAGGGGGCATGAGTCTGGCTGAACCTCTTTTCTAAGATGATGACATTGGTTATATTCCTACACAAACAGGCACCTTTCCGGACCATGTGATCTCCTACAGGAATAGTGAATAGCAACTGAAGATACAGGGCCTGATTCAGACCTGCTCGCAAATGCATAGCGCTTGCAAGTGGGTCAATGGGCGGGCAGTGGGCACACGCCACATGCGCACTGCGTGTGCGCGAGCCCCGGAGCGAGTGAGAAATTAATTTGCTCTGGGGCTCGCTACAAACGGGGTGGCTGTCGATGTTGATCGACAGCTCACCCCTTTTTTTAGGCGGGTCAGAGGGGTGGCTTGCCAAACGAAGGCGTTCCCGAAGGAACGCCTGCCATTTGGGGGTGGCCCTACTGACCACTCATGATGTCAGTAGTGAGCTTCCTGCTCTATTAGAAGTTCACTGGGGCTTACTGCAGACGAGACCCTACCACAAGGGTCTCGTCGCAAGCCCAATTGTCGCGATGGTCACGACCATCGCGACCATCACCTGGCCACTCGCAAAAGCTGTGGGTGGTCACCCACAGATTAGCGAGCGGCCAGAAGGCCAGACAAAAAAAACAACAAAAAACACCCTTCAGACCTGCGAGCTGCCTCCGTCAGCGAGCGGGTCTGAATCAGGGCCACTGTCTGCCCAGGCAGGATCAATTTCTTCAGAGATTCCCGGTTCCAGAGAAAATAACATATACAGTATGTAAGTTGTATTTTAATTTAGTACACACAAAAAAACAGTATAGACCCTTTACTCACTCCAGGGCTTGTTGGAGTGGTCTGGCAGGGGCCCTGGTCAGTTGCTGAGAGGGACATTGGGCCTGATTCAGAGCCGCTCGTAAGCGGCCGCTCGTTCGCTCCAAGCGATGTTAGCCCAACTGCGCATGCGTACGGATCATTATACGCATGCGCGAACTAGTCAGTGCGGTCGAAATTCATGTGCTCGCAAAATAGCGAATGCCTGATAATTTGAGTGACAGAATGAGGCGTATGTGGGTGGTAACAGGGGAAGGTGCTTGAAAACGGGGAGAGGAGATCCGAACGCAGGCGTGCTTAAAGGTCAAAATGGGCGTTTTATGGGTGTGCATAATTAAAACAGCAGCGTCATTGACCACGTCACTGGGTTATTTTATAGCCAGAACAGGCTCGCAAGATTGTGGTAGCAAAAATCAACCACAAGAATAGCGAGCAGTTCATATGCTGGTCGATGTACTCGATTAATCTAATAAATAGCGGAAATGACGTACGATGCGAGCGGCCAGGGGGCGTATTTTTCAAAAAAACGACCGCAAGTTTTGTTCGCTCGTTCAGACCTAGAGGTGTGAACAGACCGCAAAGAGCGAACGGTTCATTTGAATAGCCACCCCTATTTTCTGGATGAGCGAGCGCTAATTGCGTCCGGCTCTGAATCAGGCCCATTGTCCCCTTTGCAGTGCGCAGCGCTCCCCTTTGCAACACACATTATCTTTTCTAGTTTTTTGGGGGAGGGAATGTGGCCACGACTCCTGGTTTTGGCCATGCCCCTACATGCCTCCCCCTCTTCCCACCAAACCCACCCCATGTCCTTTATTTTGCCAGAACAAAGATGGCAACAGTAATTTCACTAGCAGTAATAAAATGACCCTGAAAGTATGTTTGTTTTGTTTTATGTGATATTATCCAAGGATCCTGTGATACATGGGTTTAAAATAGCAATGTATGCACAAAAAGTAGAAAGACTACTACCTTTGAGAATGGAAAACGAAATGTATTATCCACACTGAGGTCAGAACAGTAGATGACCCCAAACTTTCTAAACAAAACTGACTGCCTTCCCTGGGTGGTTCCAAAAGTTCAACTTCTATAAAACTGTCACAGGGCCTGATTCAGACCCGCTCGTGAGCGTTCGCAAGCGGGTCGATGGTGCCCTAGTGCGCATGCGCACGACGGAGGGAGCTCCGTCGTGCGCATGCGCGAGACCCGCATAGCGACGGCCAGCTGTCGCTATGGGTCTCCCACCAAAGGGGGCATGCTGTCGATGGTGAGTTACAGCACGCCCCCTTTGGTGGGCGTGCCGGGGGCGTTGCTGCCCAGACGAAGGCGTTCCCATGGGAACGCCTACCGTTGGCTCTGATAGAGCCAAAAGCACTCCTGGGCTTGCGGCAGCGAGACCCTAATGCAGGGTCTCGTCGCAAGCCTGATGGTCACCCACAGCTATGCGAGCGGCCAATTTTAGGTAGGAGGGCCCTGATTCAGAGCGAGCGCTCTTGTCAGAGCGTCCAGCTCTGAATCAGGCCCACAGTACGGAAAGTCCCTAAACAAAAAAATGACACAAGAGAAATTGTGAAGGCTTTCATATGCCGTTAAGGGGTAGGGATATCATTAAGCACTTCACATACACACACTCCTTTTGTTTTCTCACAACACTCTTTAATCATATATGTTTTTATTTGTATGTACAGGTACACAGGGTTAACACTTGGAATTCTCTTGCTATATTGCAGGCCCTCAGTCTGTGTCTCCTTTTATGGCATCTCCACATGAGTAAGTGCTCTAGGAATGTTTGTGGGAGCTGACTGGGACTATGCAGAGACTCGAGAGTGCAATATTATGTGTGCATTTATATGTAACTAAATCTGCTAGTGTAAAACTGCCATAGATGTTAAATTGTGTATCAGTGAGAGTGTAGTCAAATGTCTTAAACTACACATCTACACATAAAGTGACTAGAAAACAAAATCAGATCTTGGAGCTCTACAATCCTCATCATGTCATGTTTGCAGAATTTGATTATACAATATGTGTGAATATTACTTATATAGCCTTTTTCAATAAACATAATCAAGGGCGGATTGGGAACTGTGGCCCTCGAAAAACTTCTAAAAGTGGCCTCACATAAGTGGGACCAAGTCAACTGTAGGCATCGTAGTGACTGCCATAAAATACAGAAAGCATTCAAGTGGCTGCCGTGCAACAGAAAGATCATCCTAGTGACCACAATCAGGGGTGCCGAGAGGGGGGGGGAAACGGGTACAAATTACCCGGGCCCGGGCTTGCTGAAGGGGCCCGGTGGGGGCCCGGCTCCAGCACCGCTTCCCCCCTCTTACATCACACAGCAGCCCTGCACACGCTGCTGTGTGCTGGGCTGCCCTGGAGACTGCTCGCGGCTGCTAAGAAGCAGGCGCAGCAGTCTCCTACAGTAGGTCTGTGGGGGGAGCGATCAAGCTGATCGCGCCCCCCACTGGTTATGCGCCACACTGAGGGGGCTCACTGTGCCCCCCCCTTCGTGGCGCTGCAAAACGATTTTTTTATTACCTAAGAAAGTGTGGCCACGCCTCCCGCGATTAGGTCACGCCCCCTTTTTTACCGGGGCCAGGCGCAGCTCTTGACGGGCCTGCCCACAATACAATATAGGGAGCACACTAGTGACAAATATTATGTAGAGAGCATTCTAGTGACCAATTTACAATATAGTGAGCTTCCTAGTGACTGATGCACAAAACAGGGACCATCCTGGTGACTGAATTAAAACGTAGAGAGCTTCCTAGAGACCACAATGTAATACAGAGTTTTCTAGTTACCAATACACAATACAAAGAGTATCTTAAGGTGCCCATACATCAGCGACTGATTGTCGCGATGCAGGGAAGTGATCGGAAATTTCCAATCGCCCACCATCGATGGTCAGCGATCCGTCAAAGATTTGATAATCGCAATCATGTTTTAATCACGATCGCCAAATCGGCAAAATCCAACAAGTTGGATTTCTGCAATCCCGCGATGCTGGGTTGCAGCACTCATCTTTCTCTCCAAACACTCTACATCTGCCTCCCCTCTCCTACAAGCCCTCCACTGGCTTTCCTTTCCTTTCAGAACCCAATTCAAGGTTCTCACACTCACTTACAAAGCCCTCACACACACCTCTCCCATTTATATCTCTGACCTCATCTCCCTTCACTCTCCTGTCCGCCCTCTTCATTCAACAAATGCACACTGCGTCTCCTGCCAACTGATTACTTCCTCCCACTCGCGCCTCCAAGACTTTGCACATGCTGCTCCCCACTTTTGGAACTCTCTCCCTTTCCCCATCAGACTCTCCACCCCTCTACAATCCTTCAAACAGGCTCTCAAGACCCACTTCTTCATCAATGCTTTCCAGGTCTCATCCTAACTTTCTGCTACATGCTCCCTCCTCCCTGTCTTCCCCATTTGTATCATGCCTGTATGTTTGCCCCTCTCCTTGAGAATGTAAGCTCTTGCGAGCAGGGCCCTCTACCCTCTTGTTCTTCTCCTTACTTAATTTTCATCTACTTCTTACCCACCATTAGGACACCTAACACTTGGGCCCTGATTCAGACCCGCTCGTGGTCGCTGGCCGCTCGCTGGGTATGTTTGTTTTCTTTTTATGTTCTCCGGCCGCTCGTATAGCTGTGGGAGACAACCCACAGCTTGTGCAAGCAGCCAGGAGACCATCGCGATAATCGCGACCATCGGCCTTGCGGTAGAGTATAGGCTGCCAAAAGGCAGAGTGGACTTCCTGTTCTAATAGAGCAGGAAGTCCACTACTGACATCAGCTGTCTCTCACCATTGACAGCCGTCCCATCTTGAACTTCAGTCACTTAGCGGGGCTCGCGCATTCGCATGCTGGACGCGGCACATGCGCAGTGTGGACACATCGGGCCGCTTGCGAGCACACAGCACTTGCAAGTGGTTCTGAAACATGGCCCTGGTTGCTTATGCTCTGTTGCTTATTTGGGTGTTATGGCTACCAATGTATCAATGTATATTATCCATGTCCTTGTTCTGCATTGTAGTGTATTGTACTGTAAGTCACTTTTTTGGTTATGTACTTTGTAAGGCGCTGCAGAACACTTGTGGTGCCATATAAATAAACGATAATAATAATAAATAATAATTGTGGATGATAACACGTCACATCCACCTAACTTAATACTACCCATATACATACCAACCGACAAACCATAACAAACTACCACCCCCCCACCTCCCCTTTAACCTAACCTAACGGAAACATAAGTACAACTTTTAAATGTATTCAAACCATTTCTTTATAATTTACTGATAATGTCACTACCCCCTTCTAAACGTTCCATGCTCTCATGCCCTGCATGTATTGATGCCCACTAGTTTGTGAAATCAAATTTAATTGTATGCAGTCTTTTGTGAATAGAAAACTCTTCCTTGTAGATACAATATAAGGGCCTGATTCAGCAAGGATCACTGATGCGAACGTGGCTGTAATCACGGCTGCAATCGCTCACGCAGTTCTGCTGTGAAAGTATGCTAATAATTGTAATCGCAAAGCACTCGCATGGACAACATGCAGACGCCCACCTCCCCTATCGCACATCCGTAATACCTTGCAATCCAGCCAAAACATCTGTAACATCGAAGAACATCGGAGAGACTCACACATTTAAGGCAGGTCTGACCCTACCACTAAATTGCTAACTTTCCTGTATGCAGTGAGAGCTCGAGCTGCGTATACCATTGCAGTGGTTAATTTATGCACGCCCCTGCAACGGCATTCAAATGCACTGGCACACCTGCGTTTCTCCGACCACCCCCAAATGGTTCTCCCTGTCAATCACTCTGCGATGGGTCTGCTTACTCACTGCGATCACAGGGTCACATTCAGACCCGGTCGCAAGCACTGATGTGCTCGCAACCGGGTCGATGGGTAGCCCTGTGCATGCGCAATCCCCGGAGTGAGAGAGAAACTCTCTCACTCCGGAGCTCGCTACAAAAGGGGCGGCTGTCGATGTTGATTGACATCTCGCCCCGTTTTGTAGGCGGGCCGGGGGGTGGTTTCCACAACGGAGGCGTTCCTTAAGGAACGCCTACTGTTTTGTTGGAGGCCGCACTGACATCATAAGTGATGTCAGTAGGGAGTTTCCTGCTCCATCAGAGCAGGAAGCTCCCTGGGGCTTGCGGTTGCCAAGACCCAACCTTAGGGTCTCGTCGCAAGCCCCGATGGTCGCGATGGTGACCATCGCAAAAGCAAGATGAAACAAAATTTCAAATGAAGCATATACATGACGAACACCTGAAACTAAACAAAGTATCCGATCAGGACAAACTGGGCGACGACGATCTTAAGCAGGGCCGGATTAAGGCTTGTGGAGGCCCCGGGGCAACTAAGTTGTGGGAACCCCATCAATAAAATTGCCCCGGCCTCACGCAGCGACTACTACAGAATCAGATATGTCGACTTGCATCTTTGCCGCTTCTGCAGCAAATCGTGCTACATATTGTGCTAGTCGTGCACCCACTAACAGGTATGCACGCTGCATTTGCACCCGCGATCTATAGGATTTCATGGTGCGAACGCAGCCACGGCATGGCGTACTGGGGCGTACGCAGATACGGCAAGCTGCATGGCGCGCTGTGTGCGCACATTTTCCACGCAAGCGGCAAGGATGCAAGAGGACACATCTGTACTGTATGTCTCTGGACTCTCCACTGACCAGCAAGGTCACAGCATACTACTTCATGCAGCTTTGCAAGGGAGCCAACGGAGATCTTGGCCTCTTCCCTCCCCCCCAACAGCGACGACACGCCTCCATTTTGAGAAACGGAGGCCGTCGCCGCCCCATCCTGCCCATAAACGGCAGCAGACTGTCAATCACTGACAGTCTGCTGCTGCTCTGCGTGCAAAAGTGCAAGACCTGTACTGCACATGCACAGTATGGGTCAGATGCCTGCACAGATTCCCGATTATCGGGAATCTGCGTTCAGCAGTGCACTGCTTAATAAGGCCCATGATCTAGGACACTGCCAGGAGCAAACGCAGGATTTTGAGAAGGGATATATATATATATATATATATATATATACAGTGAATAGATATGATAGCTATATAGATATATACAGTATATATATATATATATATAGATTGATTGATATATAGATAGAGATCGATAGAAATATAGATATAGAGAGAGAGAGAGAAGACATATAGAGAGCGAGAGGGAGAGGGAGGTAGGGACAGGGAGGGAGACAGAGAGAGAGGGAGGGAGAGAGAGGGAGGGAGGGAGAGACAGAGGGAGGGAGGAGGGGACAGAGGGAAAGAAAAAGGGAGGGAGGGGGTGAGAAAGGGAGAGAGAGAGGGGGTGAGGAAGGAACAGGGAGGGAGGCAGGGAGAGAGAGGAGGAGAATGGGAGAGAGAGAAGGGTAGGGAGTGGGAGATAGAGAGGGAGAGAGGGTAATAGAGGGAGAGAAGGAGGAGGGGACAGAGAGAATGGGAGGGAGAGAGAGAGGAAGAGAGAGATAGTTGAAGGAGGGTACTAAGAGAGCACGCACACACTACCTGTTACAGGAGCAGCTTTCTCGTGGGGGCAGGGCTCTTCACGACATTAGGCTCCGTCCCCTACCCTGAGCACCCGCGAATCACTGCATTATTTCCGCAAAGGAGGTGGAGTTTCCATTGTCCGCCACGGATGTCGGTCAGTCAGGAGTCAGGACCTTCAGTGAAGTGAGTGTGTTATGTGATGCTGCCTGGAGGTGGGAGCCGGCCAAGGACTGGGAGACTCTAGGGTGGCCAGGTTCTAGCCAATGTTTGCAGCATTGTGGGGGCCTATAATCCGGCCCTGATCTTAAGACCCGACCTTTAATGGCTTTTTAAATTAAATTAAAAACCCATATTATCATCCGTCTGACCATAAAGACTCAAAACATTAAAAATACCAGCAAGTCTATGGACCTAAAGTACCAGCGGCAAGGAGGTCCCATACAATAGAAAACATAAGCTGGTACTTAGGGCCTGATTCAGAGCCGTTCGTAAGCGGCCGCTCGTTCGTTCGGAGCGATGTTTTCCCAACTGCGCATGCGTACGGATCGTAATACGCATGCGTGAACCAGTCAGTGCGGCCGAAATTCGTTTGTTCGCTAAATAGCGAATGCCTGCTAATATGAGTGACAGGAGGAGGCGTATGTGGGTGGTAACAGGGGAAGGTGCTTGAAAACGGGGAGTGGAGATCCGAACGCAGGCGTGCTTAAAGGTCAAAACGGGCGTTTTATGGGTGTGCATAATTGATACAGCAGCGTCATTGACCACTTCACTGGGCTATTTTATAGTCAGAACTGCTCGCAAGATTGTGGTAGGAAAAACCAACCACAAGAATAGCGAGCAGTTCATACGCTGGTCGATGTACTCGATTAATCTACTAAATAGCGGACATGACGTAGGATGCGAGCGGCCAGGGGTCGTAGTTATCCAAAAAACGGCCGCAAGTTTTGTTCACTCGTTCAGAAATAGATGCGTGAACAGACCGCTAAGAGCGAATGGTTCATTTGAATAGCCACCCCCTTTTCATGAACGACCGTCCGCAAATTGCGTCCGGCTCTGAATCAGGCCCTTAGTCTTACTTGGTTAATAAGCAATGCAAAAACAGCTCCCACTGATGTCATGAAGTTTAGTAATTCATCAATATCTGTGAAGCAACCAAGAGACATGCAAAAATCTCCATTTCGTCTTTTGCCAACAATGAGAGGGGCATACAACACTGACTGCTGTTGCAGCAGGCAGTAATTCCCTAAATCTGAATGTCTGTTACATAAAAGACCCCCAAATTGTCACACCAAAAATGACAGTCAAATTGTTCAAGTGATCACTCCACAACTCCAGAGTGATGATGATAAGAAAAAGCTCCAGTAACAAGTTTGTGGTCAGCCCCCGGCAATCCACACCTCAAGCAAAGAAGCAATGCACCAAGAACAGTCCAGATATGCACCAGTTGCATCCATAAAGAGTTGAAAACAAGGGTTAAGAGGAGACTTGTTGCGCCAAATATGCACTTCATTAGAATCTAGGAGAAACGTTTCACAAATGCCAAAGATCCCAAAAGATCTCTGTAGACAAATGCAGAAAAATGGTGAGGTAAGTGAGGGCAGGCAACAGCCCATTCAAGCTTCCTTTAACAACCCCAACAAGTATTGCCCTTGGCTCAAAGTCACCTTCCCTACAGCCAAGGCCATCAAACTGATGTCGTGCAATTTAAGTACCCTTGCTGACATTAGTGAACCACAGCAATCAATCATAAATCAAAAATGTAAGACAGCCACATAGAAAGAATCTCAGTTTTATCATGTGTGAAAGAGTAGGGGGCACATATGTAATTAAAATATTGTACTGTTTACTCTAGGATTTTTTTAGGGCATCGTGCTGATCACAGAGGAGAGCACTTTCTCATTTTGAAGGGCACATTTTGATGCGAAGCTTCGCGTCGCTAAAGAGTGGATAGTCAGCGTGCAATACACAGCACATGTTAATAATTTTCTACACATATGTGCCCCTATTGTATTATATAACCCCACATACATATAAAATATATTTAGGGATTCCCCCCTCCTAAGACATTACTCACAGGCCACAATTTTGTACATCTGCAGCATTTAATCACTGAATTTATTTGACTATATCACAGACCTGCCTCCATTAGGACAGGGCTTAACATTTTTTTCTAAAATCTAGGAGCGAACTTCTATAGATTACACATATGCCTCTTAGACTTTCCAACACAACATGCCCCTTCAGTGCCCATCAAACCCAGTCACATGCACATCTCTTGCACACAATTTACAGTATGCTAGATAATAGTGCCCACAATTCACACAGCAGGTTCCCTAATTCAAAGCATGCCACACAGCAAGACACTAAGGGGCCTATTCATGATGTTAATTATCAGGGTCCGAACGGACCGCGATAATTAACATTCTAATTCATTGCGGCCACCGGAGCAATTCAGCATTGCTCCGGCGTGGTGACAGCTGATGTGAAATCAGCTGCCCCCGCGAGCGGCTTCACTGCTCCTTTCGGAGCAGTGTATCTTTTCACTGCTCCTGTTGGAGCAGTGACGGTGGTGCGCATGCGCGACCTACAGGTCACGCATGCGCACAAGAGCCCGGACGTCCGGTGGAAGGAGCCGGACAGGGGTGGAGGGATCCGAAAGGATCCCTTCTCGCAACCCGGCCCTACTTCACATGGGGAAGAGCGGGTTGCGAACCCCAAGCGGGGGTATTCGCCATCTGAAGATGGCGAATGCCCCCGCAGTCAAGCTCTGAAAATATAATATTTTCGGAGCTTGATGAATTCTGTCCTCATACTAGTGTATGGGGACAGCGGGCCATTCCGCAAACAGAAGGTAAGTAGGAGATATCTGTGATATCGCCTGCTTCACCTTCTTAATGAATGGCCCGAATACTTAATTGTCACAATTGCAGGTGAAAATTTGCTTTTTCACCTGCTTTTGTGACAATTAAGTGATGATGAATAGGCCCCTAATTCATAATAAGCCACATGGAATGGGTATGAATACCGGCGGTTCATATACTGACGCCGGCAGCCCGAACGGAGAAGATCCCTTAGGGTAAGTACTCTATCCCCACCCCTCTCCCCACCCTAACCCTAATCCTCCCTTATTGGTGCCTAACCCTAACCTCCCCCGTAGTGCCTAATCCTAACCTCCCCCCGGTGGTGCCTAACCCTAACCCCCCCCTTACCGCAACCTAAACTTAACCCTCCCTGGGGGGTTACCTAACACTAACCTCCCCCGAGGGTGCCTAACCCTAACCCTAGGGGTGCCTAACGCTAACCTCCCCCACCCAAACTTAACCTTAACCCCGCTATGGTCCCTAAATGAGTGGCATAAATTACAGAGGGTGCAGGGAGCCCGGTGGCTTAGGGGGCCCACCAACCCAGCAAGCGTCGCCCTGCACCCTCTGTAGCTGGTGCAACTGGGAACGCTGGAAGCGATCAGAGACTAAAGACACCTTTGATCACTTCAGATGCTAGCGTTGCCAGTGATGTAGTGTGCGGGTGTGCGGGTGACGTGATGACTTCACCCGCATCACCCGACATGTGAGAAGCCGCGTATCTGCTGGATATAGTTAGATCCAGTCAGCGGCAGGCACAGACGCAGGAGCGAAGCTGGTGCGCCGAGCGCTGACACGCGTGAAGACTGGTAAGTACTGCACAGCAGAGGGAGCACAGCATAAGGGGCATTACCGAAGGCACAGCATAAGGGGCATTACCATGGGCACAGCATAAGTAGAATTACAGGGGGCACTGCTTAATGGGCACTGTATAATGGGTACTACTGGGGGCACTGCATAAGTGGCTTAAATACAGAGGGCATTGCATAAGGGGCTCTAATACAGGGGGCATTGCATAATGGGCACAACTACAGGGGGGCATTGTATAAGGAGCACTGCAGCCACTACTGTATAGGTAGACCTATGGGGTCTCTTAGGAAATTTTGCTATGGGGCCCCCATACCTCTGGTTACTCCACTGCCCTAAACCTAACCCTCCCCCATTGGCTAACAATAAGGATGCCCCGGATTTGGCATCGGGATTAAGATAGCCATCGGTATGTTAGGATTTGGATGCCGGTCTCATAACTAAAGTATATCCCAGCCACACAGCAGGGCACTCAATTCATAGCAAGTCACACTATAGGACCCCCGCATTCATAGTAAGCTACAAAGCAGGGCTCGCAATTCTTAGTTAAACTGGGTACACACTATACGATGTGTCAGGGCCGTAGCTAGGGTAGTGCGGCCGGTGCCATCGCACAGGGCACCACAGGGCAGGGGGCGCTGTTTGGGCCTGCCAAATTTCTGTTTATTATCATTCTCACTTGTAACTTCCTCTTATTTCATCCCCAGCATCTCCCGCCCTCCCCTATCTCTTCCCTGGCCCTTCCCCATGAGGTCATTCCCCTTTTTTGGGTACATTATGGGCCTGATTCAGAGCTGGATGCTATTTGCGCTCGCTCGTTCAGAAAAAAGGGGTGGCTATTCAAATGAACCGTTCGCTCTTTGCAGTCTGTTCACGCCTCTATGTCTGAACGAGCGAACAAAACTTGCGGTCGTTTTTTGGGAAACTACGCCCCCTGACCGCTCGCATCCTACGTCATGTCCGCTATTTATTAGATTAATCGAGTACATCGACCAGCGTATGAACTGCTCGCTATTCTTGTGGTTGGTTTTTCCTACCGCAATCATGCGAGCAGTTCTGACTATAAAATAACCAAGTGACGTGGTCAATGACGCTGCTGTATTAATTATGCACACCCATAAAACGCCCGTTTTGACCTTTAAGCACGCCTGCGTTCTGATCTCCACTCCCCGTTTTCAAGCACCTTCCCCTGTTACCACCCACGTACGCCTCCTCCTGTCACTCAAAATAGCAGGCATTCGCTATTTAGCGAACAAACGATTTTCGGCCGCACTGACTGGTTCGAGCATGCGTATTACGATCCGTACGCATGCGCAGTTGTGCAAACATCACTCGGAACGAACAAGCGGCCACTTACGAGCGGCTCTGTATCAGGCCCTATGTCCCTTTGAAAAATTAGGGGGGCGCCAATGCTCTTTCTGGCACAGGGCACCAAAAAGTCTAGTTACGGCTCTGCGATGTGTGTACCCAGCGATGCGATGTAATGTTACATCATGCACGCCGCACACACTGCATGATCCAGTGTACAGTGGCACAATGTGTCCTTACATGTTGCATGTAACAGCACCGCGTTGTTCATCTGCAGAACAGCAGATGGGACGGTGCGATGAGTGACCATGGTGCACGACGGATCGTGCATAGATACTATACCATGTGTTCGATCTATCGTTCTAATCTATGGCAAAGATATATATTGTACCCAAGTTACACAGTAGGAACCCTAAATCATATGGGAAAGATTTCTGGACTGCACACCCTGTAATATATATGTAATGGGAGGTGCTACCTGATGAGACTAATTGCAGGCACAAAAACAGACAAATCTCAGGTGCACAACTCCAAATTATTAATAATATATAAATGCAATAGAATTTTGCAATCAATAGAGGTTTTTAGCATAATCTTGGCCAAGGTTATGGGCCCACCCACCATATCCAGGTAACCTCTTTCGGGTAGGTCCCTAACATACTAGGGTTCAAATCCAGAGCGCAGGACCCCCCTAAACCTCTATTGATTGCAAAATTTTATTGCATTTATATATTATCAATAATTGGGAGTTGTGCACCTGAGATTTGTGTAAAAATACAACCACTCTGGGTTCTGAGATTTCTGCCTTAAAGAGTGCGATGCTGGGGTAGCTTGGCTGAAGCAGTTGACAGGAGATGCTACAGAGGGCCGTGGTTGTTCCTTTGGGGAATTGGACTTAGGTCTTCCAAAGGGGTGGACCGTAGAATCAGGATTAGAGATTAAAGGCTTCAGAGCGGTCCAAAGGTTGGCCCCATCAGATCTTTACAACGTCTGAAACTACTTGAAGGGCATTCCTGATAATAACATTATTGAGAAGTCTGAGAGTGCACAGAGCTCAAATAATATAGGGTGCCCAGAATTGACAAGGCCCTTGATTGCCTTCAGATGATTTGATGGTTTTCCATCCTGAATTTACTTAATGACCAGTGGTGGGTCCAGAGGTGTGGCTGCAGTGCAGTCCAAAATTCAAATAGGGGAGTCATACCAACTGCCCTTTTAAATACTTCCAAACATTGCCGGTCAGGACTCCTTGGCAGTTGGTGTGGCTCCCCTATTTGAATATTGGACTGCTCTGCAGCCCCACCTCTGGAGCGGCCACTGTTAATGACTATTATCAAATAGCTATGAGCCCTGTAGATGCTGAAAAGACTGACTTCATATCAGTGCAGTGAGGATAGGTAAATGGCTGGGGAGGTATTGGCTAGTATCAGATCCAAATTTACAGATACATACAGTATATGAACCCAAGAGTTCATGTGGGCATTATAAAAAGGTGCAGCAGTATATAGTGCTGGAAATTTGGTGTATTTTGATCAGGGATGTGCGGGATAGGTAGGCAAGGGAGGCAGTGCCTCACCTGCCATACACTTTTTACTCCAGAGTTTTGACTATAAAAATGATTAGAATAATACAAAGAATATATTTATAATATTTTCTTTACATTTTTCTTAGAATTTTTATAGTCAAAACTCTGGAGTATACCTAACTATGGTAGGAAAGGCTCTGCCTCACCTGACCGCACATCACATCTAGAAGGATTCTTTAAGTTCATAAGGATGTCACAGGGGATGACAGGAGCTCCAGAATAATTCCAACATATCATGGTGGTCAGTAACATGAATTTCACAGAAGTCATTGTCTACATTGATCACCTGTGTCTTCTTGTGTTTGGGAAGACCTTTGAAGAACGCAATAAGGGTCTCTTGGAGTTCCTACAGTTGCATCACTTTTTGCCACAGATAAGACAGGACGTACATCCCCAAAAACTGGATTACTTTTTTTTTAAGTGACAATTTCTAGACCTGTCTTTACACTATCCCTGCGAATGGGGTGAAGTTGGCATCCTGGCAGTCGAGTTGCCGGCAGTCAGAATACCAGTGCCAGAATCCCGACCACTGACAGGGTTAGGGGTCAGAGTTAGGCACTAGGGGGAAGGTTAGGGTTAGGCTGCGGGGGGGAGGGTTAGTCAATTAGACACTGCCTGTCAAACACACAACATCACAGCAACAAGAACTGATACCTTTGTTGCTGAAGTGCTTGGTGAGTTTGGGCCTCTGAAAAAGAAAACATCTTGGTGGTTTGATTAAACCAAGCTGCCAATGGGCTTAAGGTGGCTCAAAGTTTAAAGATGTCATCATCCTCATCATCACCCTCATCACTTTTGTTAATATCATCATCACACAATATTAGCTCATCCCCACTGGAATCCACCATTACAGAAGTCTCTGTTTGTTGTAATTGGTGGCAAACGTTTTCCTCATAGAATTTGTAGATCATTTTGATGAACATCAGTCTTTACAAATATTTTGCTTCCTACATTGATCGCTCACAAGGATCCCTCTTGTGCTGAACACTCTTTCCCAGCACACACTGGAGAGTGGGCAGCTTTAGTATACTATATTTAGTTTGTATAAGGGGCTCCAAATTGTAATTTTTCTCCTCCCAGTATTCAAAAGTACAGTGTAGGATGTTAATTTGTACATTATCATTAAAGTAATCTTCCACCATTCTATTGATGCTTACTGTATCAGATTAAGTCATGATAGAGGTGTCAATATATATGGGCAATTCTTATAAGTATGATCAGATGATATCCTAATTTTTCACTCTGGTGCGCTGAATTGACTCATCATCATCACCAGTGGGTCTCTTGGAAAATATAAATTTTTTCCTAGCAACAGCATTTGCAGAGAAGCTGAAGCAAGAGACGTTGTTGTGTCATGTGCCACTTGAGCTGACAACTTGCTTGCAAGGGACACTTTGCATCTCATAAGATGACACATCCTGAGGCAATTTTTTAGTGGGGTAAGCCATTTTTCTATCATATCCCTCAGTGTTTTCAACAGATTGACACTGGTATGCCTCTTGCCGAAGCAAGTGATAAAGATAGTAGCTTGCATGTGAATTAGCTGGCATTGTGTTTTATATACTGCTGCTGCTAAGGGTGATACACCCACCCAGTGGGCTGTCACAGTCATGTAATCTTTAGTTTGACCAGTACCCCTTGTACACATATCTGTATTTAAGTGGATAGTTGATGCAATGTCTTCCTATATTATGGCATAATGTGTACATCATGATTGCTTGTTGCTGCTCCTCCATTCGCTAAAGCATATAAAAGGTGGAATTCCACCTGGTTACTACCTCTTGCTTCAGTTGGTGGCATGGCTAATGGAACTGTTGCAGCTGCTTCAATCTTCTACATGTGGTTTCTGAATGCAGAAAATGCCTAGCAATTTTTCGGCCCACAGGCAGCATGCCCTACACCTACCTGTCATATTTTAAGAAATTTCTGAACCAACAAGTTTATTATGTGTGCATAACATGGTACATGTTGAAATTCACCCAGTTGTAGTGCTCATACAATCAGGGCCGGTGCAAGGTTTCTGGGCGCCCTAGGCAACATTTCACCAACCGCCCCTGCTCCCTCCAATTCATAATATGCCACGCACCAGTTTCTCCAGTTAAATAACATGCCACACAGCAGTGTCCCAAATTCATAAAATACCAAATAGAATATTACACACAGCAGAGCACCAAAATCATAATGTACCTCATAACACTGCTGCAAATTCATAATATGTCACACAGCCATGAATTATGCCATTCATTTTGTTAATAGTAGACTCAACGGCGCCTCCCAGTGGCCAGCGGCCATAGGCGGCTGCCTAATGGTAGCACCAGCCCTGCATACAATGTTACTTGCGTTAACAGATATGACAAGTCCTGAGGAGAGTCTTTGTGGGGTAAGACATTTTGTTATCACGTCCCTGAGTTGTTACAACAGATTGACACTGGTATGCTTCTTAGTGAAGGCAGTGATACAGAGAGTAGCCTGTTTGTGAATGAGCTGGTGTTGTGTGTTAGATACTGCTGCTGAAGGCGATACACCTACCCAGTGGGCTGTTACGGTCATGTGATCTTTGGATTGACCAGTACCACTTGCCTACATATCTGTATTTAAGTATATAGTCAGTACAATGTCATTTTCTAGGCATAGAATAACTTTTTGTTTAACGTCCCGGTACAGGTGAGGAATTACTGTTCTGGTTAAATAGAATCAAGATGGAATTTGGCAGCATGGACACATGATCACAATTAATTGCCTAAAACCAGATGCATTGATGGCAGATATTGGGCCTGATTAAGAGATGTTAGTGCAAATGCAACTGCATACTCTCATAGATCGCAGTTGCTAAAATATGCTAATGCATTCCGAAGTACAGCCGAACAAAGGAAGGCCCTCTGCTACCTTCTCATATATGTCTGATGACGTAAAACAGAGTAAATGTTAACATTGACGTACATTGGGCAGCCATGCTGCACATGCAGTATGTCTGACCATCCTCAAACACTGCAGCTCTACTTACACGCAGAGAGCTCTGATGCTGCACAGGAGATCACAATGACTAATTTATGCACGCCCATGAAACAGTGTTTTAAAGGTCAGACATGCCTGCGTTTGCCTAGCCAGCCCCCATTACCTCCCCCCCAAAGGGTGTGGGTGTAATCGCAAAATAATCGCAATGACAAACAATCGCTCGATCTGCATAAAAATTGGCACTGCGTCTATCTCTGAATCAGGCCCATTGGATGCAGATCTAAAGTCTTCATGGCTACAGTGATCCACTGTGCAACAGGCTGGCGGCTGTCATACTTGGTTCCTCTAGCAAAATGATTGTTCACAGTCAATAGTTATTTAAAACTAATAGTCTTCTTGTCCCCTTTCTGTGATGAAGATTCACCCCCAGCAGTAGCCGTTTAATGCACAAGGATTTTTCTTGGGAATCCTGGATGGGGGGTGTCAGTTTGCCTTTGCAATTTGGGTGCAAGTCTACCTCCATTCATTAATGAGGAGGTTGATGACAAAAGTTTTGGCAGTGAAGATTGCATGTGCTGGGTTCTATCCATGCTGCTGGTAGCTGATGCCGGATTGCTTGTTATTATTTTGTTTTTTTTTACCCAGATTTTGATAAATAATTTGCATGAACTCACTGCAAATTGTCTAAGTGGGAGGAGGGGCCTAGATGGTTGATGTCCCCACCTCTACTTACTTAAGCATCACAAATGCTAGAGATACCTTGACAAATGTTGTCAGGATTTGATAAAAAATTATCTTACATGGACTAGGTGTCTTTTTTGGTATTATGGGCACGCATGACAAAGACCTTCTTTTTATCACTGGCAAGAGCTACTGCCAATGATGGCTGACTAGCTTTGACACAAACATCATCATCCTCCTGAATTGTATCTACTTGTTCTTGTCGATCACATTCATCATCAACATCCTCATTAGTATCAGACACACAATTATCCCCCTCATCCTGTTGCACTTCCAATGTAGCATCCTCAATTTCTATGTCTAAACCATTATCATCATTACTTTTACTATTACTCATCCTCACATTTGCAGAGAGTTCAGAAATGGTAGAAGGAAGCCTCTCTAGGATTACAGTGACAGAAATTTGAGACTTACACATAGCATTTGTGCACACCCTTAAATTCTCCTCAGGAATCTGTGAAGTTTCTGTACACACAGGGCCTGATTCAGAGCCAGACGCTCTGACCAGAGTGCTCGCTCTGAATCAGGGCCCTCCTCCATGAAAATGGAGCGGTAGGGTCTCCCTGCCACAAGCCCTGGAGTGATTTTGGCTCTATCAGAGTCAAAATCACTCCCACTGAAACCACTAGTGATGTCAGTGGGGCCGGCTTCTGACGGTAGGCGTTCCCATGGGTACACCTCCGTCTTGCCGCCACGCCCCAGGCACACCCACCAAAGGGGGCGTGCTGTCAATCAACATCGACAACACACCCCCTTTGGTGCAAGACCCGGAGCGATGGAAAAAGCCCGTCGCTCCCCGGGTCTCGCGCATGCGCACGACGGAGCTCCCTCCGTCGTGCGCATGCGCAGTGGGGAACATCGACCTGCTTGAGAGCGTACTGCCGCTCGCGAGCGGGTCTGAATGACCCCCACAGTTTGCTCTTTAGCCTTAGGGGTTTATTTACTAAAGTGCAGGTTTTTAGAAGTGGAGATGTTGCCCGTAGCAAACAATCAAATTCTACTTAACATTTATCTAGCACCTTCTAGAAGATAATAGCTAGAATTTGATGGGCAACATGTCCATTTCTAAAAAACTGCACTTTAGTAAATATACCCCTTAGTGTTCTTTTTGTGCACTGATTTGCCTGTTTAAGAGGTGACTTATCTAGACTATGACTGCCAGCATAGTACTGGGTTGCTCTTCTTCTATAAACTGATCCATGATTGATTTTATTTTAACACCAGTACAGGAGTAAAGCTACTGTAGCTACAGAAGTTGAACTGAGCTTACCACTCTCAGAGCCTAATTCACTATGGATCGCTATTGAGCTTATAAGCACGCAACACAGTTGCTAATATCAGCGGTGACATGTAAATATTTGCATTCACATTTCGATTGCAGCCTGACATAAAACGCCCACTTCCACTTACTCACATCTGTATACTTGGCCAACATAGAGAAACAATTGGTAACATCGAGTAACATGGACCCATACACACAGTTAATGCAGGTCAGAGGTTACTCAGGAATTGCTTTCTTCAGTGCATGCTATGAGTCCTCATGCAGCGTCTGGTATCACAGTGGCTAATTTATGCATGCCCATGCAATGGCGTTGAAACACACTGGCACGCCTGCTTTCACCCGACCACCCCCCCTGTCACTACCCACAAATGGCACTTCCTGTCAATCACTCTGCCATGGATCTGCGTAGTTCCAATTATATCATCTGGCTCTCGCATGCGCACTACGATGCATGCACAGTGCGATATCATTGACCGATTGCATGCGTATCAGTAACAGCATTCCTTGCTGAATCAGGCCTTCAGAACACAATCTCCTATCCTTCACTCTTTCCTCATCTCCTCCACTCCTCCCCACACTAAAATCCACCATCACCATATGCAATTTGATGCTATTGAGCCCACTACCCTGACCTCCTCGCTTGATACCCTCCTCTCTCATCTATCCACCCTGGCCTGCCCCAACTAGACGGCCACCATCTACAACCTCACCCTCACCTCCATTCTCGACACTGCTGCCCTCCCCTCTCCTGTCCCCCATTGCCACTCCAAACCCCAAATCTGGCAGTCCAAACTTACCCAGTTCCTTAAAAAATGCTCACACATGGCCGAACGCCACTGGAGAAACTCTCGCTCCCTGATGGACTTCCTCTTCTTGCAGTTCTGCCCTCTCCCTCATCAAGCTTTCCTTCTTCAAGTCTATCATCGCTTCTCAGTCCTCTAGTCCTCGCCACCTCTTTGCTACATTCAACACACTCCTTAATGCGCCCACTCCTCATCTCTCATCCTCCTTCACTGCCACTAACTTTGCCTTCTTTTTCACTACCAAAATTGAGGCTATCCATCATGAAATCTACTCCCCCTATCACTCGTCTGACACCCCTACAACACCACCCTCCCATACCTCCAGCCACAAGCCCATGTGAATCTTCCACCCCACTACAATCGACAAAGTCCATTCGCTTATTTTATCCCCTCACTCCTCTACCTGCCCCCTGGATCCTATCCACTCTCACTCCTTCGCTTCCTCTCCCACACTGCCTGCTCCCACCTTGCTCACTATTTCAACCTATCCCTCTCCACCAGCGTCTTCCCCTCATCCTTCAAACATGCCCTAGTCTCACCAATTATAAAAAAAACCCTACTTTTGACTTGACCCTCCTTACTCTCTAATTACAGCCCAATTTCTCCTCTCCCGTCTGCCTCCAAAATACTCGAGCGGCTCATCTACAACATCTCACCTGCTACCCCTATGACAACTCTATCCTTGATCATCTCCAATCACATTTCCTCCCCCACCACTCCAAAAGATTTACTTGGAAGTAGGGATGTGCGCCGGACCATTTATGCTGGATTTGGATTTGGCTCTGATTCATCGTCTGGCTTTGGATTTGGATTTGCCAAACCTGCCGTGACTGTCTTTGGATTTGGATTTGGATTTTTTACAAAATTTGACCAAAAAAGCTAAATCATATAATTTGGGCCTTTTTTGTTCCTAGAGTATTATTACCCTCAATAACATTAATTTCCAGTCATTTACAGTCAATTTAGACCACCTCACAGCTTATAATATTATTTTCACCATTATTGGCCTGTATACACAGTGGGCTAAGGCCCAAAGAGTAACGGTGCTTTTCTACACAGAGGGAAACTGCCCAAGGAGTCACGGTGCTTTTAATTTATACACATAGGGCTACTTCCTAAGGAGTCATGGAACTTTTATACACAGAGAGCTACTGCCCTAGGAGCCACGGTGCTTATATATACAGTGGGTTAAGGCCCAAGTAGTTACGGTGCTTGTATACACAGAGGGCTAAGAGCCCGATTCAGACCTACTCGCTAGGAAGCGTTCGCCCGCAGCCAGATGATTTTCTCATTGTGCGCATGCGTACACATCGCAGTGCACGCACGTTAATCAGTGCGAGAGATTGGGAAGCGTTCGCTCGCTGCGCATAGACTGCGCAGCAGAGTGAGTGACAGGAGAAGCCGTTTGTGGGTGGTGACAGGTCCTGGCTGCTAGAAATGGGGGAGTGGAGTTGCAAACGCAGGTCTGCCTGAACGTCTCAATGCCATTTCAGAGGCGTGCCTAATTTAGAGGCAGCGTCATAGTACATGTCACCTGGCTGTTTTTTACACTGAAGTGCTTGCAGTGCTTGCGGTAGGGCAGTGATTCTCAAACTCGGTCCTCAGGAGCACACACAGGGTCTCATTCAGACCCGCTCGCAAGCGGTAGAGCGCTCGTAAGCGGGTCGATGTTGGGCCCTGCTCACGCGGAGCGACCGCACTGCGTGTGCGCAAGCCCCGGAGCGAGAGAGAAATTCTCTCGCTCCGGGACTCACTACAAAAGGGGTGGCTGTCAATGGTGATCAACAGCTGGCCCCGTTTTGTAGGCGGGGCTGGGGGGTGGCTACACAAACGGAGGCATTCCCGACTGACATCACTCGTGATGTCAGTGGTGAGCTTCCGGCTCTATTAGAGCTGAAAGCTCACTGGGGCTTGCGGTAGACGAGACCCTACCACAAGGGTCTCGTCGCAGGCCCCGATGGTCGCGATGGTCTTGACCATCGCGACCATCAACCTGGCTGCTTGCTAAAGCTGTAGGTGGTCACCCACAGCCTAGCAAGCAGCCAGGAGGCCGGGTCACAAACTACATGCGGCCGCCCTCATTCAGAGCGAGAGCTCGCATTTTGCGAGCGTCTCTGAATGAGGTCCACAGTTCACATTTTCCAGGTCTCCTGGCAGGTGCACAGGTGTATTTATTACTCACTAACACATTTAATAAAAAATCACAGGTGGAGCTAATTATTTCACTTGTGATTCTGTGAGTAGACCTTGAAAACATGCACTGTTTGGGGCCTGAGAACCAAGTTTGAGAACCTGTGCGGTAGGCTATGGTCAGCCACAATCGCTGCGATCGCATCCTATGGTACTTGATGTTACCGGTGCTTGCATATATTTTCTGGAGATGAAGTGTGCATCTTAAGACTGGCAGGTGGGCGTCTGCATACCCCAAGCAATCGCACGCCAAGACATAGTGGGTGTGCTAATGCCATGATGTGCGATCACCTGCCTTTGCTGGATTTGCATATGCAGGGTGCGAACGTACTATCGAAACTGGATTATTGGCTGAGACAAGATCAGTTTAAAATTGAAGAGTGCGCGATGCCATCTTGCGAATGGCAGCTAGACTCCATTTTAGAAACAAGAATCTGCAAGACGCCATTTTGCGACCAGCGTCACTTTAAGTTACAACTCAGGAGCTAAGAACAGATGGCAATGTTTTTGATAATCTACCAAGGGCAACTGGAAGAACAAGCTTCCTGACTAAAAGTAAATAGAATAGACAATGAGTGTTTTTACATATAAATTGGGAATCCCTGTATGCAGACAAAGTATAGTTGTGGCAATTGTAATATAATCCAGGCATTGATCTACACAATTGGATTTGTCTGAATCCAAAACAGGTTTTAGCCCCACACCCAGACAGGATGGCCCCAACTTCACAGCTTGAGGTGGTAACACAGTTGCATTCACACAAGAGTCTGGGAGAACAAAAGAGCTTTCTCATTTGAACACAGGAAATGTGGGGGCCTGCTGACAGAGGGCATGTGGAACTATCATGCTCAGCAATCCACACTGCTAGATGTTCACTTTGTGATATGAGAAATGATGCACTTAAATCTCACTCATTAATAACTAGCGTCTTTATATCAAACCCCGAATACTCACACATTACATATTCACACATAAGGTTTAATAAGCTTTAAAGTATATGATTTAAGTTGGTTCAGTTAGTTTAAATGCTGAGAAAATAAAGATATATGATAACTAAGGTTTTATATATACTAGGAAAGTCATGTTTGGGTTCGTACTGATGCATACTCTTTCAACAGAATTCCGGTACTATCGGTGTGGAGATCGCATCATGCATTCTCAACTTATGGACCACAGAGACTACAAGCAACAAAATGTATATTTTATGAACAACTGTTAGGATGCAGCATTAGGGGTGGGAGGGGAAAGACTCTCAGCTGTTAGAGGCAGGGAGAGTCTATTTGAACCAGCCTGTTAAATGCACTGTAACATATGTTTCACCCCTGGGAACCAATGACATCAGCAACAAAATTCTCTATTGTCCGGTCTATTCTGGGGGGGTATAAATACGTGTGCTCAAACACTGGGTTCTTAGTCTTCTTGCTGAATGCTGAATGACGAGGGGTCTCTTGCTGATGCCTATCACCGGGTCCGGAAGCGCTGCGTATATATACTGTACTTGGGTCTGTATAATTCCTTTGCATCTAATTGTGTCTGGATCAATAGCGTGTCACTGACTGTACTTTTACTTGAATAATACTTGTGCTTTGGAACCACAGATTCCAGGTCTAAGTCTTTATTTACTGTATGACTGCGTACGGAAATTAGCGTCATCCTTAGAAGGTATAGGCAGGATATTAGAAGATACAGGCAGGGGTATATAAAGGTTCATTTTAATATCAACAGATGGGGGCTCATCGAGTGAAGTCACTTACCTACTCACACGGCACATACGGCTATCGATATCTCAGCAAAGGGTGGAGTGGCCACATACAGGGTTTTCCTGTAACCGCTTTGTGCTGAAAAATCGCTATCCATTTTTGGAGCAAAGGAAGCTGACTAGAATCCAGGGACAAGAGAGGAAAAAGTTTGTTTTCCTTTGTTGATAGAACCAAATGTTTAAAAGGGTGCCGCAGTATTGAGTATGCGGCTGAGTCACAGTTTTGCGCACAGTGGGGACTCACTTTTGCGCACGCAGCTATAAAGTTGTCATACGGTTGTGTGGTAGTCGCATTATTTTGCATGTGACTGGTTACACAATAGCGTATACGTACTTCCGGTTGTGCTGCCACGGTGTTTAAACAAAGCCGTTGAGGTTTACCTTTTTCAATTGTTATCAATATCTGGCGTTAACGTGTATTTTTCTGCGCAGGAAAAAAGTGTGTAACAGTGAATATTTGTTGGACAAAGTTAAGGGTATCGTATGATCCTTAAGGGCTAGGTGCAAGAGTTAGTCTAGCCGCTCGGTAAGTAGCTTTACCATTCTATACACAGTAGCAGGTGTACATGTTGTCTTTGTTGTAGAGAGGTGCGTGGGAGCGGCCGACATACAAACTCCCATAGGTGTGGAAGTTGCCTTACTAAATCTTATCCGGGTGTGGAAGTTGCCTTTTTCAAATCTTATCCAGGTGTGTGGGCACCGCCGACTTAAATCGTCCACAGGTAAGTGAAAGTATCTTGATTGTCTTTCACCAGTTTAAATCTGTATTGAAAAGCGTAGGATTTTGTCTCAGAATGGGAGCCATGCAAACAGTAGAGATGTTAGACAATTATGTGCTGCTAATGGAGGCACCGATCGGATCGGCCCGTCGTATTATGCATACTAAGTACGGTACTTATGCAATAAGGTATTGTGATGTATGGTTTAAAATGATGATGAAGAGTGTTAGACCGTTTCCCAGAATTGGTAGTTTTGATAAGGATGTATTAGATAACGTCCGGGATCACATCAGTCTGATGCACTCCCAAGAAAAAAAAAGGTCAAATATTTTGAATGTTTAAAATTGTGGCAGCATGAAGGGGATGCGTGGCTTAAAAATGTGCAAGTGACGCAAACTAGCGTCGCGAGCGCATTGCCAGAAAATACATCCGCGACGCTGAATTGCAATACGGGCGAGCCGCAAAATGGCTCGCACATGCGGCAAGGTAGCGTTGTGGAGAGCATTGCCAGCAGTTCACGCTCACCTCCCCCACCTTATGTGGATGGAGGTGCAAGTACAGTTACCAAAAATACCCATAAAAATGTAACAAGCAATTTGTACCCTCTCTTAAGCAACCATAAAGAAAATGTTTATGATGTGGATGATGAGCCTATTGTAATGTCTGCCATTTCCCATGCTGTGCAAATGGTAGATGCTGCATCACCACAATCACGGGTGGTGCCGCCATCTCCATCGGTAACAGCAAGGGAAGTGGTAACACACTCTGCACCCGTAGAGGAAGTTGTTAATACCATACGTAGCAGCAGCAGACTAAACCCCCAGCCAGGTAACCAGGTCAGAGGTAGCAACGCTACCGGTCTGCATCCCATTCGGACGATAACTGTTCCGAATGGAAATGCAGATGCGAACGGTGTAGTGCCCACGAGGGAAGTAGTAATGCTTTGTCCCTGGACAAGAGCAGAACTAAATTCCATCATAAATGATTTCCCTGATCCCAAAAAGGAACTAGCCAAATGTCAAAGATTTTTGAGAAATTTGGGTAGTTCTCATGAGCCAACTAATAAAGATTGGCGTGTGGTGTTAAGGGCCTGTCTGCCACGCAATACCGACGTGACAAAATTTAACACGGATTGTGTATTGGATGGTGACGTTCCCTTAACAGACCAAGTAAACCAAGGTAACATTTCCCGCATTGTAACTCAATTGGGTATATATATTTTCCATTAGTAGTTAACTGGAACAAAATTTTTACAATAAAGCAAAAGGAGAGTGAATCTGCAGAGGATTATTGCGTCCGTGCTCTGCAGGCTATCACCCAGTACACTGGGATAGAAGATATTAAAGATAACACTCACCACAGGGGAATGATAGTCACGGTACTCATGGACGGTCTGAGAGACGACTTAAAGACTGGGGCTCAGACCTCACAGCCTGGCTGGAGGGGACTTACAACAGATAACCTTATAGAGTCTGCCATAGAACATGATAAAAATATCACAAAGAAGAGAGAGACTCAGAGCGAAAAACTAATGCCTGTCAGTATCCAAGCTCTGGAAGGAATGACAATAACATCACAGCCAACCGACACACCTGCACCCACACACACACCTGCACCTGAACAATTACACGTCCTCACCAATCCCACACCACAGCAAACACATCCTCACCCCACATATCATACACAACCACAGGTCCCATACTCATATCCCCCACAATATCCTTACCCTCCCTATCCTTACCCATACCCACCACCTTTCCCTCTTGCTCAAATCCCACAACAATCTTTTCATCCACCCCGTTCAAAATTATGTTTTAACTGTCACCAAGTGAGACACGTAAGTAAGAACTGCAAAGTGAAGAACACCACACAGGAACACAAGTTTCCCATGGGTTCATAGGTAACCCCAGTATCTTCTCCCAGGCCCTTATACAGGGCCGCAACTAGGGGGGGGCTGGAGGTGCACGTGCACCGGGTGAGCCGCTGTACCTGGTGCCAGTGACCTCCAGCCCGGCGCTGCAGAGAGGCTCCAAGCCGGACGTCCGCTGGTAATATTTATTACCAGCGGGCGCCCGGCTCCTTCTCTGCAGCGACGCGGTGTAGCCGGAGCCGGAGGCTGGAGTTCTCTCCCGAACTCCAGCTTCCGGCTCTCCCCACGGGCACTATGGGGGAGACGTCATGACATCTCCCCCATAGTTCCAAGGAGCAGCCGGCGGACCGGACGCGACGCTGGATGCAGGAGCGGGGTTCGAGGTAAGTATTTTTTTTTTAAATAAGCTGCACTACAGGGGCATTATTATGGGGGCAGGGGCATTACCACAGGGGCATTACTATGGGGGCATAGGCAATAAGGGGCATTACTAATGGGGCATGAGCACTACAGGGGCATTACTATTGGGGCATGGGCACTACAGGGGCATTACCACAGGGGCATTACTGTGGGGGCATGAGCACTACAGGGGCATTACTGTAAGGGCACTACAGGGATATTACTATGGGGGCATGGACAATACAGGGGCATTACTATGAGAGCATGGGCACTACAGGGGCATTACTATGAAAGCATGGGCACTACAGGGGCATTAATATGGGAGCATGGGTACTACAGGGGCATTACTGTATGGTGGGCACTACAGGGGCATTACTATGGGGGTATTAACATATGGGCATTACTATGGGGGCATTACAATATGGGCACTACTGCAGGGGGAATTACATGGGGGGCGCCAAATTACTGTCTTGCCCCTGGTGACAAAAATCCTAATTTCGGCCCTGCCTTATATGACTGTTTACAATCTTTTCAACCTATCAATGGATCTGTTCTAATGTAAACTGTGGATGATTTATTGTTGTATTTTAGGTCATGTTTAAATGATATTAAACTGTTGTGCTTTATCTCCCACTCATAGGACACAAGGTTGATAAGAATAAACGGCAGCCATGCCAGGCTAAGGTCGACTACTCTGAATATTATCCAACCCAGTGGCCCAGGCATTATTTAGAGCAGTAGCTATTAATAACAAGATTTAATTGCAGGAATCTGTATGTAGATACTATATCCCTAGAATTATTAAAAATGATGGGGGGACTTATTTTACAGGTGACGTTTCCAAGATCATGTGTAAGATGATGGGTAACAACACTAAGATTATACCAGACTGTCTTTTCCTTTATTTGCCCCCCTTTGAGATACTGTTCAAACAGGCAGCCTCATGTGAAAATATGATAATGAGGTTACTGTGCAGGGTCTCACGAAGATGAATGAGAATAACCGAAATTGAAAGTGTTATTAACTAACATATTTAATGCAAACTGTCATGATGTCAAATCTGGAAGAAATTGTTATGACCCCAATTTTTCTTTAGCTCAGGTTGTTTGACTGATCGGTGGAAAGGTCAGCATCTAACGATACAACATCCTCAAAGGGTGGCCGGGGAAGATACGTGGGTCCATTCCACTCACTATAGGGAGGTTAACCAACCAGTGGAGATACAACGTGGAGACAAGGCCGATAACGTGGACCTGTCGATTGCGAGCTTGTGCCGGAAGGATTAAAAAGGTGACGGTGAGATATCTGAGCTAAAGAAATGTGTAGATCAGTGCTTCCAGCAATGGAGTGGTCTGCTGTGGTCATCCTAGTTCTTTTTTTTTTCCAGAGTTTTTGTCGTGATGATCTGTTCGGGGATACTCAGTGTCTGTGATGGAGGACCGATTGAGGAAATGGGAGCTGATGGCAGTGCTGATGGAGTGGAGTCAGGAGGAGTGCAATGCCAATCAGGGAGTGTCTGACCAATTTTAGTATTGTAATTGTTATGTTATTTGGGAAGAGTAGTCCCAGAAGTTATGACCCTCACACATGTTGAAATGCTTGGTATACATTAAAAACACACCATCATCATATCTTCACACGCAATATGAACACAGAGGCAAGAGAAATATGATACCTGATGTGCATAAAGCCGCTCAGTTAATTAGTGAGACAACTGGCTTTCAGGTTTTAGTCGCACTGGATCCCACCAGAATTGCTTGGGGTACATAACATTTTAGATATATTCAGGAACTTGCTAAATTGATAGATAATATCACCGAGATGTACGATGACACATTCAGGTATACAGGGAGAGAATTGCAAGCGTACAAGTAAGAACTGGTGCAACACAGGCTAGTGTTGAATTATTTAACTGCTGTTACTGAAGGGTATTGCGTAATGTTAGCCACCCAATTTGGAGTAAAATGTTGCACCTATGTCACCAATGATACCAGCGACCCCAAGGAGGTGATAGACCGGAAGATGGATGAAATTCTGCAGCTAAAGTGGGAATTTTGCAAGAACCATAACGCTTCAGTGGCTGAAGTAGGGGAGAAGATAGAAGGATGGGTTTCATTGCTGAACCCAGTGAAATGGTTCTCATGTCTAGGGGAATGGGTCCAGGAAGTGATCGCCAGCATAGGCAAATTCTTGAACCTTATACTAATTGTCATCATAATAATTGGCATATGCGTCCAGTGTGTTCCTATGTTGAAGTGTGGAAAATGTAAAAATAGAGTTAAACAAAAGAATTAAATTATGATGGTGGCCAGTATGAATACCGAGGTAAATACAGAACTGCATTACAACCCTGAGCTAGGAAATACCATCATTTAATGTATTATATTTAGACATGCATAGAATGTATTATTGAAATTTTATTTTTAAAACACCTCAGATACTGTAAAGTCTAAATTCCCCTTCAAGACTGCCTTTAAAAGACTGGTGCATCCCCACATCTTTCACATGATCTTCCAAGATCCGCGGTGTGCGTATAATAGTAGTTTTATATTCCCACTCAGAGACACATTATTGATGTATTAAGAACCACCTTTTGCCATCCCATAATAACACTAAATAATATGTAAATGTAAGCCTAAATTAAATTCTAATAGCAGATTGTGATAGCATGTTGTTTGCTATCAAAGGGTGGGCTGTCGAAACTGGATTATTGGCTGAGACAAGATCAGTTTAAAATTGAAGAGTGCGCAACGCCATCTTACGAATGGCAGCTAGACTCCATTTTAGAAACAAGAATCTGCAAGACGCCATTTTGCGACCAGCGTCACTTTCAGTTACAACTCAGGAGCTAAGAACAGATGGCAATGTTTTTGATAATCTACCAAGGGCAACTGGAAGAACAAGCTTCCTGAGTAAAAGTAAATAGAATAGACAATGAGTGTTTTTACATATAAATTGTGAATCCCTGTATGCAGACAAAGTATAGTTGTGGCAATTGTAATATAATCCAGGCATTGATCTACACAATTGGATTTGTCTGAATCCTAAACAGGTTTTAGCCCCACACCCAGACAGGATGGCCCCAACTTCACAGCTTGAGGTGGTAACACAGTTGCATTCACACAAGAGTCTGGGAGAACAAAAGAGCTTTTTCCTTTGAACACAGGAAAGGTGGGGGCCTGCTGACAGAGGGCATGTGGAACTATCATGCTCAGCAATCCACACTGCTAGATGTTCACTTTGTGATATGAGAAATGATGCACTTAAATCTCACTCATTAATAACTAGCGTCTTTATATCAAACCCCGAATACTCACACATTACATATTCACACATAAGGTTTAATAAGCTTTAAAGTATATGATTTAAGTTGGTTCAGTAAGTTTAAATGCTGAGAAATAAAGATATATGATAACTAAGGTTTTATATATACTAGGAAAGTCATGTTTGGGTTCGTACTGATGCATACTCTTTCAACAGAATTCTGGTACTATCGGTGTGGAGATCGCATCATGCATTCTCAACTTATGGACCGCAGAGACTACAAGCAACAAAATGTATATTTTATGAACAACTGTTAGGATGCAGCATTGGGGGTGGGATGGGAAAGACCCTCAGCTGTTAGAGGCAGGGAGAGTCTATTTGAACCAGCCTGTTAAATGCACTGTAACATATGCTTCTCCCCTGGGAACCAATGACATCAGTAACAAAATTCTCTATTGTCCGGTCTATTCTGGGGGTATAAATACGTGTGCTCAAACACTGGGTTCTTAGTCTTCTTGCTGAATGCTGAATGATGAGGGGTCTCTTGCTGATGCCTATCACCGGGTCCGGAAGCGCTGCGTATATATACTGTACTTGGGTCTGTATAATTCCTTGCGTCTAATTGTGTCTGGATCAATAGCGTGTCACTGACTGTACTTTTACTTGAATAATACTTGTGCTTTGGAACCACAGATTCCAGGTCTAAGTCTTTATTTACTGTATGACTGCGTACGCAAATTAGCGTCATCCTTAGAAGGTATAGGCAGGATATTAGAAGATACAGCCAGGGATATATAAAGGTTCATTTTAATATCAACAGTATGCATCTTGTGAGCTGGTCTGAATTGAGCCTTAAGGCCCAAGGAGTTACGGTGCTTGTATAGAAAGAGGGGTACAGCACCAAAAAATAAATTTTTTTTTCTTTTTAAATTTTTAACTTTCTTGAACTTTTTTTTTTGTACACACAGCCACTTGTGAGTCTCAACACTTTAATCAGCAGAGTATAGTGCAGCATACATCAGCGTGCAGTGTGCCCCCTTACACAGTCACTTTGCCAGCACAGCCACTTGTGAGTCTCTGGACAAAGCCACTTAATTAGCAGAGTATAGCACAGCATACATCGGCGTGCAGTGTGCCCCCTTACACAGTCACTTTGGCAGCATAGCCACTTGTGAGTCTCTGGACAAAGCCACTTAATTAGCAGAGTATAGCACAGCATACATCGGCGTGCAGTGTGCCCCCTTACACAGTCACTTTGGCAGCATAGCCACTTGTGAGTCTCTGGACAAAGCCACTTAATTAGCAGAGTATAGCACAGCATACATCGGCGTGCAGTGTGCCCCCTTACACAGTCACTTTGGCAGCACAGCCACTTGTGAGTCTCTGGACAAAGCCACTTAATTAGCAGAGTATAGCGCAGCATATATCGGCGTGCATTGTGCCCCCTTACACAGTCACTTTGGCAGCACAGCCACTTGTGAGTCCCTGTACACAGCCAGTGAGTATCAGCAGAGTAGTGCGCAGCATGCGGAGTGTGGGAGTGAAATGGTGCCGAGTCCCGGTCTCAGCGCCTTATGTAGAGGCAAACTCTTTTGCGAGAATCTGACGTCAGGAGGATGACGTTCGGCCTCGCAGTGGGATCCGAGTCAGGCGGGAACACCCGAGCCGCGGCTCAGGTGGACTCGGATCCACGCTGTTCGGAGCGATTCGAATTCCACAGAATCCCAACCGCTCATCCCTATTTGGAAGGCAAATAACTGTTAACTGTTAATAGAGTAAGAAGTAACACTCATATTAAAATGGTACACCATGAACCAAATGACTAGGTATTTATGTGGCTAACTGATGTAAGAAAATGATTACCATCAGTATATTGGAGTGGATACAGTGTACAAACAATTATGTTGTCCTGTACAGTGGTCAAAGTGGGAATTTTGAAGTGGGGGTACGGAAAACCCAAGGTACTTATGCACGCTCTGGAAAAGGAGGCGTGGTCACTCAAAAGGGGGCATGTACTTAAGACACGCCCCTTTTTCATCAGTGTAGTGTACCACACCATAGTACCCCTTATACACATTATGACACACAATAGTAGTGCCCCTAATAAAATGCCCACAGTAGCAGTGCCACTTATACAATGCCCACAATAGTAGTGCCCCTATACAATGCCCACAGTAGTAATGCCCCTTTTATTAGTGCCCTTTACACATAGAGAAACACAGACACACACACAAACAGTACTTAACTGAATCCCCACTCCTGCGCCTGCCATCGTCGAATCGTTCCTTGTGCTCAGCACTGTGGGAGAGACGTCATGACATCTCTCCCAACACCCACTATGGGAGCTGGAAGGTGGAGCTCATGAGTGAGCTCTATCCTCTGGCTGCAGTTAGGGAGCCGCTGGGCGCCCACAGGTAACAAAATCTCAGCGGGCACCCGGCATACGGGGAAGGCAGTGGCTGCGCCTCTCCAGTCCGGCTGAGTGATGGGCGGCTCAGTGCTTAAAGTGCCGGTATACCATACCGTTGTATACAGGGGCTGCTCTGTATTTGAGCACTGGTCCTGTATGCAATTATGTTTAATTCAGTAATAGCCCATATCAGTTAGGTACATTGTGATTGTCCACTACCATGTAACATTTAGCTCAGAGAGTAAAGAGCCTGTGTAAGCATTAGTAGCTGCTTTCCCTTGTTTACCGGAGCATGGAATGGGGGATGAGTGTTCTTATGCTAGGGTACAGTGAAGGTCAGAAATGTAAGAATATACTGTCTGTCCAGACCGGTAACAGTTATACACACACCCTAATACTGGGCAGCCACTGATTAAAGAGTATCACGAATCAAAGAGATAGGGGACATTGCCTGTATCAGAGTGTTCCCACTGCAGTTTTGTTTTGTGGTTCAGAAGGTCCTTTGTGCCCAAAAAGGTGCCCCCTAGAGACAGGATGCATGTTTTGCCAAAGATTTTTCATGTAATTGAGCAAGCAGACTCCTCCCAGACATCTGGCCTTATAATGGGAGATAACCCCCAGGCTCACACTGCTGTGCTTTCTAAATGTCCAAACTATTTCTCAGCCAGATAATCTGGGAAATGTCACCAGTGTAAAGGCACACATCCACTAGACAATTAAATTGAGGGATTGAACGATAACGATACGATACGATTTGCACATCATTTAAAAAAATTTCTAAAATGACCAGCTATGCGCGCTCCCGCTGGTCGTTTAGATATCTATCATCGGGCAAATATGTTGTACAACCTATCGACAATGTCAGGTTCAGCATGTTTCCAGATGATTGATGTGTCTACACACTGAACAATTGCAAATGACAAACGACTGCAGGATTACAATGTCGTAATCGTGCAGTCGCTTTCATGTCTTTAAGTGGATGTGTGCCTTTAGAATGAGTTTGAAAGTAAGTTTAGCACTAAAGAATAAAAATGTCTGGAAGGTCAAGTTAACAGCTTCAAATTAGAGATGAGCGGGTCCAGTTCCCTGAGAACTGGACCCACCCGAATTTCGGGGATCCGGGGCGATCCGAGCGCAGCTCGGATCTCCCTGCCTGCCCCGGATCCCTGACCCGAGGCAAAACCTCGCGACCCCTCTGTCGAGTCGTGAGGTTTTGTTTTCAGCGGGCTTAACGCTGACTGGCTGAGAGAGACATCTGTCACGGCTCTCAGCCAATCAGCATTAAGCCCATTGAAAACACTGCAAAGGAGGAAAAAAAGATGGCTCCCGCCATCCCCCGCCTCCTAACACTGCCAGCACCCCCTGCTGTCGACACCGCCGGCACCCCAACTGGCAGCATCCCCGGCTGCCGACACCACCACTGCCGACACTCCTGCACTGCTGGCCAACGTACTGAGGACACTGTCAGCTACCCCCACACTGACGACACTGCCGACACTCCCACAGTGAGGACACCACCAGCACTCCTGCACTGCCGACACACTCAGCAAACCTGCACTGAGGACACCGCTGGCACCCCCGCACTGCCGACACCGCCGGCACCCTGCATTGAGAACACCCCTGCACTGCTGACACAGTGAGCAAACCTGCACTGTAGACATCGTTGGCACCCCCACTCTGCCGACACCGCCGGCACCCTGCATTGATAACTCCCCTGCACTGCCAACACAGTAAGCAAATCTGCTATGAGGACACCGCTGGCACCCCCGCACTGCCGACACAGCCAGCAAACCTGCACTAAGACACCGCTGGCACCCCCACACTGCCGACATCACCGATACCCTTCACTGAGGACACTGCCAGCACTGCAGGACTGCCATTCCATGTATTGAGGACACCGTCAGCAACCCCGCTCTGCCGACACTGCTGTCACAGTAAGTGCACTATTGGTGTATCCAACCCACACTGTATAACACACTGTATCTGTGTTGGAACTTAGAAACTGAACTGCCACATGTTAGTGCCGCCCACTGTGTCACTTAGCTTAGTCAGCCAGCTAGTTGGATGCAACCTTTTGGCCTTAACTAGATTGAGCAAATAATATTGGGAGGTGGTCAAAATTGATTGGAAATTACTGCAAATAAATGTTATTGAGGTTAATTATACTGTAGGAACAAAAACTGGCCCATTTTATGTTATTTTAGCTGTTTTTATGATTTTTTAAGAAAAAATCCAGATCCAAAACCAAACACGAAAACAAAACACCAAGGAAAAAAATCCAAAACCAGATTCAGATCCAAAACCAGGCGAGATCCAGAACCAAAACCAAAACACGAGGGTCGGCGCATATCTCTAATTCAAATAAGAGTAAATCACAGGACATATAAAACAAATGTCGGAAACACCAACATACAGAGTAAAAATTACAAAGTGTGCAGGGTGGTAAATAATGTGCAAAAACACATGATTTCCAAATTATCCCTTCCTCCCTAAAGACAGAGGAGAACATACCTGAAAAGACAGACCATGCATAAAGCCTGCAAGAGCAAGTGTTATGGTTTTAAGCAGCCAGGATAAATCCCAAGGCCAAGGTAGAATGTATATCTGTAGAACGAGCAGCCGATTGGTAAGCCAATACACACTTACCAATCGGCCGCTTGATGCGTCTGCGCTGACATCACAACTGTGTGGGCATTTAAACTTATATTATATTCTTATATATAAACTTATATTCCACTTAACATTTAACTAGCACCTTCTAGAAAATAATATCTAGAATCTGATTGGTTGCCATGGGCAACATCTCCACTTCTAAAAACTCTCACTTTAGTAAATGTACCCTTCCACTAGACGATAAAGTTGAACGATTGAACGATAATGATAAAATCGTTCAATAATCGTTCGATAATCGTTCAAACATCGTTTGAACATCGTTTGCAAATCGTGCAGCAATTGTTTTTAACGATGTACGATGCACGCTCCCGCTGGTCGTTTGATTGTCTCCTCCATCGACTGAACATGCAGGTCAATTTCACTTGATTGCTTACAAATCGTTTACACATTGTTTACACATCGTTCAAGCTGAACGATCAAACGATGAACCACTATCTGCCCACTATAGCTGAAAGCTTTCAATCACAGATTGAAACAACATAGTTTATTGTTAGATCTTTTGCAAATCGTTTGCAAATCGTTTGCAAATCTTTTACAAATCTTTTGCAAATTGTTCAGAGTGGAAGATCAAATTTCAAGGGAAACTTCAAGGGAAAATCGTTAAGAGGTTGGACAGGGATAAAATCGTCTAGTGGATGCCCCCCATTAGAGTAGATGGGAGCTGTTAGAGAAATCTATAAAAATAAAAATTGGGAACATTTTTAGCAAAACAGAAATCATGAAATACAAACAGATAATTGAGTCTAGAAACCTCACAGAAAATGCACATCTTCTACAAAAGAGGACAGTGCTGCAAGATACTAGTTCTTGTCTTTAAAGAATGAGACTTGATCAAGAAGAAAAAACAGCAATGGTAAAACTGCAGCAAAAGTAAGACAAATGCCCAGTGCATACACATTGGCTGGAATGTTATTGCCTACAAATTTGTTAAAAGTACAGTGAATTGTAAATTGCAGCTTATGTGGCCCAAACCATTGATGCAGGTAAAAAGGTATCTGTTGCAAATTGCAGCCTATGTGGCCTTATTTATGTAGGTAAAAAAAGTATGCCCGTGCCAAAGGGTACCCTGTGCCCTGCCTTAGAAGAAATAGGGTTTCCCAGACCCTATAAGGAAAACTAGATGTGCAAATGATGATTTTCTGGCGCTGGGGAGGGTAAAGATTAAATAAATAAATGAATTAAATGAATAAATGTGTCTATGGGTTTGATTCAGCAAGGAAAGCAGCTGTGTATACGCACGCAATCGGTTGTTTCATTCGCACTGCACGTGTACGCATCGCAGTGCGCATGCGCGAAATTGCAATTGCAATGGGAACTGAGTCTGCAGAGGCTACGCAGACCCAGATGAGAGTGATTGACAGGAAGTGCCGCTTGTGGGTGGTGAAGAGGGGTGGTCGGGCAAATGGAGGCGTGCCAGTTTGTTTCAACGCCGTTGCATGGATGAGCAAAAATTAGCCACTGTGTTACCTGACGCCTCCTGAGGTCTCATAGCGTGCGCAGACGTGAGCAATTCCTGAGTGAGGTCTGGGCTTCCTTAACTGTGAGTATGGGTCCGATGTTACTCGATGTTACCGATTGTTTCGCCATGTTGCCTTAGTATACGGATGTGAGTAAGGGGAAGTGGGCGTCCTTATGTCAGGCTGTGTACGCAATGTGAATGCACACATTTAAAATAGCACTGCTGATATTAGCAATGCAGTTGCGTGCATATAAGCAGACTAGCGTTCCTTGCTGAATCAGGCCCTATTTCATTTAAACCTACTTACTCATTTTAGTGGTTTTAAAGTCTCTGATCTAATTATGTATAACTGTGACAACTTATTTAACCTTTTCAAAATACATAGTAGCTCACCCTATATGGGGAAGTAAGTGTGGGTCTAGTCACAGTATAATTTCACATTTATTTATTTAATCTTTACCCTCCCCAGATAATTTTCATTTGCACATTTAAACCAGTGGTGGGCTAAAATACAAAAAATAAAAATAAAAATGTGGCTCTCCAAAACCCTTCCTTCAGTAGGCTCTGCCATTCAGCATTATGACATGCTCGCCTTCCTAGGGATAACCAGCCCAATGCTAAATATGGTACCAGGGTAGTAATCATGTTAATTATTGAGTTCTTATATTCGTAATTTTTTGGGTGCCCCAGCTTAAAAAAGAAATTAAATATTACCCCTTTAAATATTGCCCCCTTAAAAGTAAATTAATACAATAATATATACTCTTCTCTTGAAATAGATTATATAGTGCAGCCATATATTATAAAAATTATTTCCCCCCATGTTTGTTAAACAACTGCCACCATAGAAAAAAAGGACAATAATTCCTTAGCTCAATACTTACCTGTTCTGTCATTCCTGTCTTGATCCTATGTAGTCAAATAGGAACAAAAAAACACATGACCCAAAGGCAATTTTGAAAATACACGGCCAATCAGGTATTACATTTTTAATGTTTATTATTTACCAAAGTCAATATTTTTTTTGGTTTGTACAATATGTAGGCACTGTGTCATTTATTTTATTAGAACAGGATATTATTTTATTCATTTATTTTTAATGGGCCAATATGTTTTTTAAAAAATTGTAAATGGAGGAGCCTCCCATGATTAGGCCACCCCCCCCCCCAATTGCCTGGGCTCGGACAGGCTCTATACGGGCCTGGGTGCGTCTTGAGATGCAACCATCAGTCACACAATTGAAACTTGCACCAGCCCTATGGCAGGTTTCTCTGTCTGAATATGGCCTCCTATGTGAGCGGTT
This sequence comes from Taudactylus pleione, assembly GCA_031769625.1. Taxonomy (NCBI): domain Eukaryota; kingdom Metazoa; phylum Chordata; class Amphibia; order Anura; family Myobatrachidae; genus Taudactylus; species Taudactylus pleione. Next base: position 4,764,068 of record JAUIMM010000329.1, on the reverse strand, counting down.
AAGCATCTGTGTACACAAAGACCTCAGTGACACCCCCATGACATTCTCATAACACACCCATAAGATGGACCATCTCCATGTGTCTGAATAGCCAACTCCCAGTCACTGCCCAGGAACACCACATACATTTTCAATGTACTTCTCTGTGAATGCATTTGAAATAGCAAATGAGATGAACACAATCTGGAGCATGTGATGTGCGACTTAGAATCAGGCCCATTATTTCAGCATAACATGTTTGGGATTTTCAAGGGGTTGGCAGTGATGATGTGACCGTAGTGTTCACTGAATCACGAAGGTGCAGATATTATTGGCAGTCATCAGGAGCTAATTAGAGGTCTCTTGTCAACTTTGAAAATAGTGGAGGTTTCTTGACACTGCAAGGTGATCTAGAATTTTGATCTGTCTAGGTTTGCGAAGGTTTCATCACATATTAAGATCTTGTGGGTTAAAGAAGTCAATGCAAGAACTGTATTTGGAGCCTTCTTTTCTTGCCAGTTTGCACTCAGAGACTGTGCTGATACAACTTACGTGTCTTCTGTGTTGTTAATAGGAGGATAATATGCAACATTTTATAGTAGAATGCTGAGAAATCAGAAAACCAAGGCATAAAGTAGGTGTAAGACGAAGGATAAGGAGATTTCCATTTCTATATAGTCTATGCCAGTGGTTCCCAAACTTTTTTGAATCACAGCGCCCTAAAGTATCAGCATTGTTTTCATGGCACCCCTAATCCAAAATCAGAAACAAATGTAGTAAAGTAGTAAAGTGAAGTACAGTATATTGTGCTTACTTATTATGCTTAGGTTCAGTTATGTGGTTATGGACAGGTTTGCTCTTCTGTTTGTCCACATATTTACATTGACCATAAATAATTTGATTTGGTTCTGGACCACCAACCTGAGGCACCCCTGCAAGTGTCCTGAGGCACCCCAGGGTGCCAGGGCGCACAGTTTGGGAACCACTGGTCTATGCAGTGGCATCAACCATAAATGGTATAGATAGAGAACCTGATGCATATTTAGAAGTAAATTGGGCATACATTTGTGAGAGGCACTTGGGCTGTGGTGCTCTCACCTTTAGGCTGCCAATGAGTGATGGTTCTGGAATGCAGGTCAAACACGATTATGGTGCAGGAGGGAAAACCCCAGTCTTTGGTCTCTGCAACAGAAGGCAGGTTATCTAAGTCCAGATAAACTTTACTGGGTTCAGTGGGAGTTAATCATTGGCAGTCTTGGACTCAGACTTAACTGCACAACCTGGTTTCTAAAATCAGGATGCACTTACTCAAATTGCCCGACAAAGGGAAGGGGGTGGAGATGAGTATGACAAACAGAAAGCTGATTACATTCACTGAAGGTACTCTTGTCAGCTTGCTGGATGGATGATTATGACCTTGGTACCTACAAATAATGACAAAGGAGAAGCCCACCCCCACAACTGTACTTGACTGCGCTTTTCTTCTAAGCGTGTGCCACCCTTTACAGCCTGACTACAACATAAATGTCTGGGCCCTATAATAATAGTGAACCAACAACAAATACCACAGGCTGGGTGTAGTGCACTAACCAATCTTTAACATACTAATACTATACTTCCAAATGATACAGTTATAATCAGAGCAATGACAGAAGCAGGTAACCTACCAACAGCATACCTTCAAAGGGACCCACACAATGACTAGGGCCTAATGACCACGAGTGACTCAGGTCTAGTACCCGCAGGTGGCTTGTGCCTAGTGCTTGCATATCAATGGGGCTTCACAGGGGCTCAGGCACATAATCTACCAGCAGCCTATCTTTAAAGGAATGTACACAATGACTAGGGCCTAAAGATCACAAGTTGTTCAATGCCTATTGCCTGTAGGTGGCTTGGGCCTAGTAGATCTAGTGCCCATCTGTTAATGGACTTACACAGGGGCTTGGGCCTAGTGCACACAGGAGGGCCTCAGCCCTGTGCCTGCATAGTACATACCAATGGGGCCTACACATGGGCTTGGGGCTAGTGCCCACAGGAAGGACTTGGGCCTAGTGTCTGTCTATCAATGGGCCAACACAGGGGCTCAGGCCTAGTGCCTACAGCAGGGGCTCAGGCTTAATGCACCACAATGAAAATTTAAGGAAAATTAGTATAAGGTCTTACCAATTCCAAAGTCTTCAGCTAAACCTTGCCTTGGCCATCTTGTATTTGCACTGCAGAGAGCCATGACTGGCTCGCTTGCAGTGCCATTTTTAAAAGCACCAATGTGATTGGCGGGGTCCGAATCTGAAGAGATTCAGGCCCGCCATTGTGTTTGTGGAGCTGTGATTAGAAACTATCACTGCTGAACCCACAACCAGGGGCAGCAAGAGGGGGGATGGTACTAATTACCCGGGCCCGGGCTTGCTGGAGGGGACAGTGCCGCCCCCCCCCTCTCTCTTACATCAAAGCAGCCCAGCACATGCTGCTGTGTGCTGGGCTACACAGGGAGACTGCTCGCGGCTACTAAGTAGCAACCACAGCAGTCTACTATGCCTGTGGGGAGAGCAATTACACTTATCGCACCCCGCTCTGGCTATGCGCCAGGCTGAGGGGCTCACAGTGCCCCCCTCCCTAATGCACAGCGGCGCAGCAAAAATGTTTTTTCTTTTTTTTCTCCTAAGGGGGCATAGCCATGCCTCCTGCGATTAGGTAATAGGTAACCTACCAGCAGCCCCCTTCATCCCCTGAGCCCGGTACGGCTGTTGGCACCCCTGCCCACAGCAACCACCATATCATACTGGAGGAGACTGAGGGCCTGATTCAGACCCGGACGCTATTTGCGGCCGCTCGCTGGCTAAAAGGGGCCGGCTATTTAAATCATGCGCTCGCACTGCGTCGCGTAAAGCCGCCCACTAAGTATTAGCGAGCGGCCTCACTATGCGCTCGCACCTGTATAAAGACACCCCTTTGCCACTCGCAACACACGTCATCTCCGGCAGTTGAAGGATTAATCGTGAACATCGAGAGCCATCAGAGCTGCTCGCAGTGCTTGTGGTAGCCTTTTCCCACCACAAAATTGCAAGCAGTTCAGGCTAAAATACAACCCAGTCACGTGTGTAATGACTCTACTTTGCTAGTTATGCACACCCATTAAACTCCGTTATGACGGTCGGGCACGCCTGTGTTCGCACACCCACACCCCCGTTTACAAGCACCTTCCCCTGTTATCACCCACAAATGGCACATTCTGTCACTCAAAATAGCGGCCCATCTGCGGGCTACGGGCGAGCACTTTCCCATCACATTGACCGGTTCGTGCACGCGCACTGCGGCTTATATGCATGCGCAGTTTGCAAAAAATCGCTCATTGCGTGCGGCCGCTTCTTTGCGACCAGGTCTGAATCAGGCCCTGAATCCCTCAGAATCCTGGCCCACCACCATTTCAGTGTCTTCTGCTGGGCTCCACTGCATCATAGATGGGATGCAAATTCCCAATTCTTCCTGATTCAGACCAGAGACCATGGCCTGGGCCTCCACTGCCCCTCTACATCCCTCCCTTTTCCATTGTAGCCCCTACAAAGACAACAGTGGCTACCTTTATCCAAGGCATCTGTCCTAACAGTGGGGACGTGTTCAAAGGTCCAGTCCTGACACCCTCAAGACAGTGCGATTTTTCCCAATGAACTGTATGATGAAGAGTGGACGGCTGCTAAGCTCTCAGAAGAAGAGAGTAGTAGTCCAAGGTATGCATATTTTCTTCTCCTGTCTCTTGCTGTTTTCTATCCTCTTCCTGCCAAGTCCTCGATCTCTCCTGTGGTCTCTTTTTTGTAATTTAATCTTTAGGAGCACTCCTCCATTCCTATTCTTCCATCAAACTGCCTTGCACCACCTTTTGCTAGCTAATATAAGCCAGCGGTAGGGGTCAGGCAGATGGCGCAGCTCTCCACTATTGGCTTGCCACAGCCATCTAGGATTGGTGCTGTAGGGAGCTGTGAATGGCTTGCTCATGGTCCCATTTTAAAAAAACGCAGCTGTGATTGGCAGGGCCTGAATCTGTGGAGGCTCAAGTCCGCTATCGTGCTCATGGGGGGGCAGATAGAATCCACCACACATTTCTCAAAGAACAGTCGATGGAAAAATATTATACTATCCCATATTAAAAGTCATATGAAATATGACCGTATCTTCATCTGTAGTAAATGCATATACTAGAAGTCCTCATCATCAGTGAGTACTTGCACCTAGTGTATATTATGCAGAAAAGCTAGGCCTCCAAAGCAGCGAATAATCCCTTACGGGGAAGCAACTATTCTGCTTATATGTAGATGTAATGGAAATGCGTATTTCTCTGCATTTCCGTACTTATTAGTATGTGTTTTGGTTTTGGATCTGGATCTCCCCTGGTTTTGGATCTGGATTGGTGTTGCCAAAACTTCACCTCCGTGTTTTGTTTTTTGGTTTTGTTTTAAAAAAAATCATAAAAACAGCTTGAATCACATAAAATGGTCCTGTTTTTGTTTCTACAGTATTATTAACCTCAATAACATTTATTTCACCTCGTTTCCAGTCAATTTTGACCACCTCACAGCTCACAATATTGATTTTTTTCATCTAGTTAAGGGCCAAAGGTTGCATCCAGCTAGCTGGGTGATAAATAGAGTTGAGGACTGTGCAAAGATGATGGTTGGGATACCCCTTGAGGATTGAAGAATTGATAGTTGGCGCAGCCACTGGCTGAAGTAAGAAGAGTTGATACTTGATTATTGGTGTAGCCACTTGCTGAAGAATTGATAGTTGGTGCAGACACTGGTTGAAGAAAGAAGAGGTGATACTTGATAATTGGTGCAGGCACTGGCTGAAGAATTGATAATTGGTGCAGACACTGGTTGAAGAAAGAAGAGTTGATACTTGATAATTGGTGCAGCCACTGGCTGAAGTAAGAAGAGTTGATACTTGAAAATTGGTGCAGACACTGGCTGAAATAAGAAGAGGTGATACTTGATAATTGGTGCAGCCACTGGCTGAAGAATTGATAGTTGATAGTTAATTGTTGATGCAGCCTCCGAGCTGAGTAGTAGTGGAATACAGAGCTATGATTAGGAAGGAACCAGTCCTGCAACAGCCTTGGGAGCTAGAACTCTTGGCAAGTTGAGGGCTGGTGAGGAGTGACGACAGGTGGCCTTTGGGCTGTGAAGCAGGATGCGGCCTTTGGGCCATGTAGCAGCCTTGAGGACTGAGAACCCTTTGCTGAATGTCACTGTTGTGCGACTTATGCCACCGGGTTGACACAACAAGCAGCAGTTAGTTCAGAATTTTCTTTAAAAGAAATGCAGGAGATGCTGTCTGTGGCCATTACAATTTCTGGACATTCATAAACCATAACATTAAAAATGTCAGGCAGCAATGCCCCAAACAGCACATAATGGTAAAGGAAAAAGGTGCAAGATGGAATTGTCCTTGGACCCTCCAACCCACCCTTATGTTGTATATATGAAACAGGACATTCACAGTTTAACAAACCAATCACTTCAGCGACAGGGACTGCCACTTGTGGCTGAAATGATTGGTTTGTTTGGACACCCCACAAAACAAGCTGCCAATATGCAGTGGACATTGGTGGCAGTGATCCTATACACAAACTTGCTTTACAATACATTAGATTAGATGTCGTCATCGTCTTCGTCATCATCATCCCCACCTGGTAAAGGTCTTCCTCATGGAATTTGTAATTCATTTTGAAGAACGTAATCTTTTCCACATTTTGGGGAAGTAACCTCCTACAACGATCACTGACAAAGTTCCCGAATGCTCTGAAAACTCTTTCAGAGTACACACTCTGCAAAGCCAGTTTGTGTAAAGGACTCCAAATGGCCTCTTTCTCCTGCCAGTAGTGAAACGAACTGTCTGATATGCCTATTTTGATGCTATCCCTAAAATAGTCATCCACCTTTCTCTGAATGGTGACCGTATCAGACAAAGTCATGGTAGACATGTCACTCATTGTAGCCAGTTCTTTCAGACCCAACCAGATGTCATGAGGTTTTGCTGACTGATCTGCATAACCACCAGCAGTGGGTCTCTTAGGAAAATGCTGCCATGTCACGTTCCGCTTGAGCTGACAATTTTTTCACCACCAGCTCTTTGCATCTTTTCAGATTTATGTCTGTCGGAAAGAAAGACACAAGGTATGACTTAAACCTAGTCAAGTATGGTCGCCAAAATATAGTGATCTGATTTCAAGAGAATGACGACCCTTGGATCCTGTCGAAGCGAATGAAAGGCTTGATCTACAAGTTCAACATACTTAGCGGAATTATTCTGTTTCAGTTCCTCCTTCACTTTCTCCAGCTGCTTTTGCAAAAGTCTGATTAGGGGAATGACCTGGCTTAAGCTGGCAGTGTCTGAACTAACTTCACATGTGGCAAGTTCAAAGGGCTTGAGAACCTTGCACAACATGGAAATTATTCTCCACTGCGCTTGACTAACTCCTCTGCCTATGCCATAGGCCGCAGTGTAGCCGTGGATGGCCTTTTTCTACTCCTCCATGCGCTGAAGCAGATAGATGGTAGAATTCCACCTAGTTACTACCTCTTGCTTCAGCTGATGGCAGGGCAAATTCAACAGTTCTTGCTGGTGCTGAAATCTTTGACACGCAGTTGCTGAATGTCGAAAATGTCCAGAAATTTTTCGGCCCATGGAGAGCATCTCCTGCACGCCCCTGTCATTTAAAAAAAAATGTTGCACCACCAAATTCATTGTGTGAGCAAAACATGGGATGTGTTTGAATTCGCCCAGATGTAATGCTCTCACAATATTGCTGGCATTGTTAGAAATTACAAATCCAGAGGAGAGTCCAAGTGGGGTAAGCCATTTAGCAATGATTTCCCTGAGTTTTTCTAAGAGGTTCTCAGCGGTATGCCTCTTAGTGAAACCGGTGATACACAGAGTAGCCTGCCTCTGACTGAGCTGGCATTTGTTAGATGCTGCTGCTGTTTGCACTGTTGGAGGCAATACACCTACCCAGTGGGCTGTCACAGTCATGTAATCTTTAGTTTGCCCTGTCCCACTTGTCCACATATCTGTGGTTAAGTGGACAGTGGGCACAACAACATTTCGGAGGACATTAATAAGGTTTCTTTTAATGTCCTTGTACAGATTGGGAATTGCTATTCTAGAGAAGTGGAATCTAGAAGGGACACAGTAGCGGGGATACAGGACCACCATTAACTGTCTAAAACCCACTGCATTAATGGCGGATACTGGATGCACATCTAATACCAGACCTGTTATGGTATCAGTAATCCGCTGTGCAACTGGGTGTTTGCTGTCAAACTTGTTTGCCAATGCAAAGGATTGTGTGACAGTCAATTGTTTGGTTGAACTTGAACTACTAAAAGTAGTCTTCTTCCTGGTCCCCTTCTGGGATGAAGATCCACTCATAGCAACAGCAGCAGCAGCTGGCGTAACACTCAAGGATCCTTCTGAGGAACAACGGACAGGAGAGGAGTCAGTCCTTATGATATTGGATGCAGGACTACTTCCGATCACGAATGAGGATGTTGATGATGATGCAGGTGTTGGTGGTGAATATTGCAGGCGCTTGGATCCAGATAGAAGGGAGCAGCTAGGTGACACTGCACTGATTGTTGTTGTTTTTTTTGTCCCCAAAGTTTCTATACCCTTTCCAATTGAATGAATGCGCTGCAAGTGACGTAATAGGGAAGAGGTTCCAAGATGGTTAAGGTCCTTACCTCTACTCACTGTTACATGGCAATGGTTACAAATGGCTTGGCAAAATTTGTCCGGATTTGGGTGGATCATCAACATCCTCATCATCAACATCCTCATCATCTTTGTTGTTGCTATTGCCAACTACATAAATATTCTCCTCATCCTCCTCGTGCAATTCCACAGAAGCATCCTCAATTTCTACGTCAGCATTTGACTTGTGCTGCTCATCCTCTCATCCCCACATTTGCAGAGGGCACACAAATGGTAGAAGTAGGATCCTCTACAAGTACAGTATTAGAAAGGTCAGGCTAACACATGGCAACTGCAGACAAACTTGGACTCTCCTCGGGGATCTGTGGCTTTTCGGAGACAATTTAAATTTTTTTTGTACCCCTTCTACAAGCAGAAGGGCTTAAACCAGCTAGAACCACCAGTCATAAATAAAGGCCAAGGCCTTATCCTTTCCTTGCCACTTCGTGTAGTGAATGGCATATTGCCAATTTTTTGTTTCTCTAAAGCCGACTTAGCTTTAGATTTTTTTTTCTTTAACAGAGTAAAAGTAGATTTTTTTAGCCTGACTTTTTGGCCTGACTTAAGCCCTGGTAAAACTTAAGCCCTTCATAGATGTTGACGGTCTTGCATCGTCATCATGACTGCTGTCGGCAGCTACAAGACTGGTATGTGGATTCTGCTCTCCTGTCATGTGACTGTCCTCCATATTCACTGCGGTCTTACAGCATTGTCGCCAAGCAATTATAGCGCGGCTAAGGCACACAACTAACCACGCACACAAAAAATTGTTTTTATTTTCTCACTGGTGGTGTGGCTAATACGCAATTACACACCCAATTTTTTTTTTCATTTTCTCACTGGCGGTGTGGCTAATACGCAGTTACGCACACACAAAAAAATGTGTTTATTTATCACTGGTGTGGCTAATACGCAATTATGCACACACAAAAAATAGTTTTTATTTTCTCACTGGTGGTGTGGCTAATACACAATTACGCACACAAAAAATTGTTTATTTTTTCACTGGTGGTGTGGCTAACACGCAGTTACGCACACACAAAAAATTGTTTTTATTTTCTCACTGGTGTTGTGTCTAATATGCAATTACGCACACACAAAAAATTATTTTTATTTTCTCACTGTTGGTGTGGCTAACATGCACACAGCAAAAAAAAATTGTTTTTATTTTCACACTGATAGTGTGCGGCAGGCTAACACGCACCAAAAAAAAATGTTTTTATTTTAACTCTGGTGGTGTGGCTAATACACAATTACGCACCCAAAAAAATTGTTTTCATTTTTTCACTGGTGGTGTGGCTAATAGGCAATTATGCACACACAAAAAATTGTTTTTATTTTCTCACTGGTGTTCTGTCTAATATGCAATTACACAGTTTTTATTTTCTCAGTGGTGGCGTGGCTAATACGCAATTATGCACACACAAAAAATAGTTTCTATTTTCTCACTGGTGGTGTGGCTAAAATGCAATTACGAACACACAAAAAATTGTTTTTATTTTCTCACTGGTGGTGTGGCTAATACGCACACACAAAAAATAGTTTTTATTTTCTCACTGGTGGTGTGGTCAATACTCAATTACGCACACACAAAAATTGTTTTTATTTTCTCACTGGTGGTGTGGCTAACACGCACACACCAAAAAAAATTGTTTTTATTTTCACACTGGTAGTGTGTGGCAGGCTAACATGCACACAGAAAAATTGTTTTTATTTTAACACTGGTGGTGTGGCAGGCTGACATGCACATACAAAATTTTTTTTTCATTTTCACACTGGTAGTGTGTGGCAGGCTAACACGTACAAAAATAATGTTTTTATTTTAATACTGGTGTTGTGGCAGGCTAACATGCACACACAAAAAAATTAGATTTTATTTTTTTCACACTGGGGGTGAAGAGCACCTTTTAACGAGGCAGCAGCCCCTTGATAAATGAGATACAGGCAGCACAGCACCCCTGCGCACCTATGTTGCTGATAAGTGTGGCTAACAGATGCGCACACACAGAGAAATAAAAATAAAACACTTTTTTTTTTTTCACACTGGATGTTAATAGCACCCCTGATGGACATAGCACCCCCTGGACAGCACAGCAGCACAGCCAGCCCGTACAGACAACAGCCAGCCAGCCCCTATGGAGTGGACAGGACAACAGTCAGCCAGCCACAGTATATATGGATATTATGGACAATAGCCAGCCCCTATGGAGTGGACAGGACAACAGCAAGACAGCCCCAGTATATGGACAAGAGCCAATCCCGCCCCCTATGTACATAAGCAGCCATCCCCGGACACAACAGTAGCCCAGCCAGCCCCTATGCACATATGGACATAAGCAGCCAGCCCCTGACACAACAGAAGCCAGCCCCTATGCACAGCAGAACAGCACAGCTCCCAGCTCCCTCAGCACAGTTCCCAGCTCCCTCCCTCTTCAATCTCCAGAGCTGGAATGAAAAATGGCAGCGATCGCGGGACCTTTATAGAATCCAAAACCTGCGAGAATCCTACAGCGGGATGATGACGTTTTGCCTCGTTTTCAGATCCGAGTCAGGCGGGAACACCCAAGCCGACTCGGATCTGATTCGGATCCCCTAAGCTCAGGTGGGTTCGGATCTCTGAGATCCGAACCCGCTCATCTCTAGTACTTATGCGCCCACTTTCTGAGCAAGTGCAGTGTGAATATACACAAGTAACACAATGCATGTCTAGGCATATGATTATGGCTAGATATATTACCACAAGCTCACAGAACAAGAGTCAGGGGAGTATTAACGCCTGAGGTGGTCTGTGTGCAGCGGGTCCTGTTCCCTTGAGCAGCGTTCTAGCCCTGCATTTTACCTTGTGCCGTGTACTGGCAAGCAGGTCCCTCTTCCTCCTCAGTGCTGCCATCTTCCCACTGACATGTTCAGGAAGCTGGCGCATGGGCATGAGACAGCAAAGGCTCTGGCACAGTGCCAGAGTATTTGCTTTAAATACGATTCGCCATCTTCCCAAAGATGTCACTGGGAAAATGGCAGCGGAGGAGGAGGGACCTGCTTGTCAGCACAAGGTAAGTATACTATGGGTGCAGGGTGTGCAGTGCAAAGCCCCCAGGACCCAGGGACTTGTGGGTAAACCTTGCAACCATTGTAAATATGCCCATGGTATGTATTAACCAGGGACCATTCCTATATTTGAAGACAGGTAATCTTGTTTTGTCATTCAGGAGGATTAAATCTTCAGAGGTACAGAAAAATATGAAAAGCTTAAAACTTATTTGCATGGATAACTTTGGTGCTCATTTTTAATATTTTTTACCAACAGTGATGGGCTCTAAAATTAAAGCTTTTCTAAGTTTCTTGTACAGGCATTGATGTTTTAATACTGTGATATAATAATTAATACATTCTGGGGAGGTAACTAAAGGCCCCTACACACTAGATGATATTTTGAAAGATTTGGCCGATTCTGACGCATTGAACGACAAACTGTTCAAATCGTCAGGTTGTGTGTACGCAATATGCGTGCTCCAGCGGCATCGTTTGTCGCATCTTCAGATCTTTTGTACATGCAGGAAGATCTGTCAATCTTGTTAGCAATTCGCTGTAGATCGCGCAGTGTGTACGCACTACCGAACGACCAGGTGATATGGTTACATTATATAGTTAATGATCTAATCACCAAACGATGCAAGATATATGGTTTGGTCATTTGTTAGATTGCACAGTGTGTATGCACTAGATCGTTTGCCTGGGAATTCAGGGGTATCGTTGACGATATTGCATCCTTCCAAGTTGTCTAGTGTGTACCTAGCATAACTTGCTTGGGTGATAGACAGTAGATATTTCATTTATACTGGTTGCTTTGTATTTAGCAGCCAATTTTGGATTGTTCAATGTATTTTATTTTTTTTAAGCAATGCAAAAATCCTCCTATTATAATATAGAACTTCCCTGTAAAACTCCTCTTATACACATACTATAGAACTATGGGCCTGATTCAGATCCGCTCGCTAGACTGTGTTTGCTTGTATTGTAGCTGCCAATGTTTTGCAATGTGCGCATGCGTATGCATCGCAGTGCGCGTGCGTGAGCTAGTTCATGCGATCGGGAAGCGTTCGCTTGCTGCGCATAGCCAGCCCGGAAGAATGAGTGACAAAACAAGCCGTTTGTGGGTAGTGACAGGAGTTGGTAGATGAAATCGGGGAAGTGGTGGTGCAAACGCAGGCGTGCCTGAGCGTCTTAACGCCGTTTCAGAGGCGTGCATAATTAAGATGGAGCGTCATAGTACGCATCACATTGCTGAATTTTGCACTGAAGCACTCGCACTGCTTGTGTTAGGGTATGGTCAACCACAAGCGCTGCGTTCGCTTCCGATGGTACTTGATGATACCGATGGTTGCATACACTTCCTGGAGATGACGTGCATAAGTGGGCGTCTTAATACACACCGTGATCGCACGCAAAGACATAGTGGGCATGCTTATGCCTTGCCGTGCGATTTCCTGCCTTGCTGTGAGTTTGCCGGATTTGCATATGCTGGCTGCGTGCCAACGCATCTATCGAGCGGGTCTGAAACGAGCCCCATATTCCCCTGTTGTTCAATTTACTCTGCATAAGATTTCCCTATGAATCTGTACAATATAGAAAAACAGGAGTGGGACTCACCATTCCTTCCCTAAAAATGCTGACTATTTTCTTCCATGTGGAAGCCAAGGCCAGGAGACATGAAAGCCATGTGGATCTGATTATAAATCAGCGACTCAGAGAGTAGAATGTTTAATGTGTAAAGCAGCCGTGGCCACATGGACAGGCAGCTCTGGTGTATTTATGTACATGAATCTGAACACTGCCCAGCTCGTCAGCTAGATTAATAAAATAGATTGACTCATTGCAGGTATCACACTGAAAAGGACAATTATACTCTGCATCTCATCATGACTTTCTGGGCTTGTCTTTAAGGGTATTCACAGAATATCATTACCTGTCTGAAACCACCCAAAACTACGTGCATGGGACGATAAACAATACAGCTTCTACAGGGTTACATGTGTTGCATTTATAGGGTTACCATGTACAGAGAAGAAAGAGTCAATTCGTTTTTATTCAGCTAGTGTATCTGTCTTTACCTGTAGAAACTGAGATCAGGGAGTCAATTCATTAAAGGGCCGCCAGCAACAGAGCTTTTTTTTGGTTATCCATGTGCAACAAAGGGTTACTGCAAGAGAAAACAAACACTGCTTTTACAGGATGTGTATTGTTTTTTCATTTATTTTCTAATAATAATTATATATTTTTTATTGGTGGATTTGAAAGCTCAAGTCTGTATTGCTGTATTACTTAGCTGCCCTACAATAATTGTTAATAAATTGCATCAATACAGGTTTATTGAGGCAATAAAAAAAACAGTTTTATCACCACAGAAAGGAACCTATTGATAAATAGGCCCCCACGTCTAACATATCAGAAATTGTATAGTCTTATCCTAGCAAATTAAGGGCCTCATTTATCAATGAGTTTTATCATTCACAACAAGTGAGATATGATAATTGGCCCTAAGCCTCTGCTAAGTGACTATAAGGTGGCAAGTGGCGAGCAGGGCTTTATTACCTGTTTGTCTGTCCCTTATTACTCAGTCTTATTTTATTGCTGTTTATTCCCAATTGCCCTACAGAATATGCCTAACACTATATATATATATATATATATATATATATATATGTACGTATATATTAGGGGTGAGCGGGTTCGGATTTCTGAAATCCGAACCCCCCCGATCCGAGGACGATCCGAGTCAGGCTCGACTTTTCCCGCCTGACTCGGATCTGAGATCGAGGCAAAACATCATCATCCCGCCTTCCGGGTCTCGCGGGTTTTGGATCCTATATAAGGTACCCGCGTCGGCGCCATTTTCTCACTCGGCTGTGGACAGTGAAGAGGGAGGGTGGGAGTTAGGGCTGGCTGGGCTGTGTAGTGTAGTGTAGTGCAGAGTAGTGTTGTGCTGTGCTGTGCTGCGCTGTGCTGCTGTTGTCCATAGGGGCTGTGTCCACTACTTCAAAGTCCATAGGGGCTGGCTGTGTTGTGCTGTGCTGCTGTTGTCCATAGGGGCTGTGTCCACTCCAAAGTCCTGTGCAGTGTCCCAGTCCTAAAGGGGTGCTGTAGTGTTGTCCAGGGGGGGCTCTGTCCGTCAGGGGTGCTCCCCCCAAGTGCTAAAAAAATATATATTTTTTCTGTGTTTGTGAATTGTGTGCAATGTGGCTGCATGTGCATCAACAAAGGAGCAGCGCCAAGCGTGCGCCTGTGTCCCATTAGTAAAGGGCTGGCTGGCTTGTCTGTTAAAGGGTGCTGTAACCCCCAAAGTACACTCAAAACAAAAAAAATATATATTTTCTGTGTTTGTGTCTATATATATATATATTAGGGGTGTGCACCGGCCACTTTTCGTGTTTTGTGTTTTGGTTTTGGATCTGGATCTTTCTTCGTGTTTTGGATCTGGATTGGTTTTGCCAAAACCACCCTTCCGTGTTTTGGGTTCTGGGTTTTGTGTTTTGGATCTGTATTTTTTTGAAAAAAAGCATAAAAACAGCTAAAATCACAGAATTTGTAGGTTTTTCTGCTCCTATGCTATTATTAACCTCAATAACCTTAATTTCCACTCATTTCCAGTCTATTCTGAATGCCTCACACCTCACAATAGTGTTTTTATGTCCAAAAGGTTGCACCGAGGTAGCTGGATGACTATGCTAAGCGACACGAGTGGGCGGCACAAACACGTGACCCATCTAGGAGTGACACTGCAGTGGCAGACAGGATGGCAGTTAGAAAAACTAGGCCCCAAACTGTACATAATGCAAAGAAAAAAAGAGGTGCAAGATGGAATTGTCCTTGGGCCCTCCCACCCACCCTTATGTTGTATAAACAGGACATGCACACTTTAACAAATCAATCATTTCAGCGCCAGGGTCTGCCACACAACTGTGGCTGAAATGATTGGTTCGTTTGGGCCCCCACAAAACAAGCTGGCAATTAATGTGTCCCTGCACAAACTGGCTCTACGGAGGCAAGATGTCATCCTCATCCTCCTCATCCACCGATTCCTCACCCTCTTCAGTGTGTACATCCTCATCCTCACAAAGTATTAACTCGTCCCCACTTGAATCCACCACCACAGGTCCCTCTGTACGTTCTGGAGGCTGGTCTCCCTGGAAGAGCTGATAATTCATTTTGATGAACATCATCTTCTCCACATTCTGTGGAAGCAACCTCCTACGCCTTTCGCTGACAAGGTTCCCGGCTGCACTAAACACTCTTTCGGAGTACACACTGGAGGGGGGGCAACTCAGGTAAAATAGAGCCAGTTTGTACAGGGGCCTCCAAATTGCCTCTTTTTCCTGCCAGTACAGGTATGGACTGTCTGACATGCCTACTTGGATGCTGTCACCGATGTAATCCTCCACCATTCTGTCAATGGTGACAGTATCATATGCAGTGACAGTAGACATGTCAGAAATTGTTGCCAGGTCCTTCAGTCCGGACCAGATGTCCAAACTTGGTCCTGCCTGCCCTGCATCACCGCCAGCGGGTTGCTTAGGATACCTAAGTTTTTTCCTGGCAGCCCCAGTTGCGGGAGAAAATGAAGAAGGAGCCGTTGACGTGTCACGTTCCGCTTCAGCTGACAGTGTGTTCACCAGCAGGTCTTTGCACCTCTGCAGGCTTGTGTCGGCCGGAAAGAGAGACACCACATAGGCTTTAAACCTAGGATCGAGCACGGTGGCCAAAATGTAGTGGTCTGATTTCAACAGATTGACCACCCTGGAATCCTGGCAAAGCGAATGAAGGGCTTCATCCACAAGTCCCACATGCCGAGCGGAATCGCTCCGTCTTAGCTCCTCCTTCACTTTCTCCAGCTGCTTCTGCAAAAGCCTGATGAGGGGAATGACCTGACTCAAGCTGGCAGTGTCTGAACTGACTTCACGTGTGGCAAGTTCGAAGGGCTGAAGAACCTTGCACAACACGGAAATCATTCTCCACTGCGCTTGAGTCAGGTGCATACCCCCTCCTTTGCCTATGTCATAGGTGGATGTATAGGCTTGTATGGCCTTTTGCTGCTCCTCCATCCTCTGAAGCATATAGAGGGTTGAGTTCCACCGCGTCACAACCTCTTGCTTCAGGTGATGGCGGGGCAGGTTCAAGAGTGTTTGCTGGCGCTCCAGTCTTCGGCACGCAGTCGCTGAATGGCGAAAGTGGCCAGAAATTTTTCGGGCCACCCAAAGCGTCTCCTGCACGCCCCTGTCGCTTTTCAGAAAATTCTGCACCACCAAGTTTATTGTGTGAGCAAAACATGGGACGTGCTGGAATTTGCCCAGATGTAATGCCCGCACAATATTGGTGGCGTTGTCAGATATCACAAATCCCCAGGAGAGTCTAAGTGGGGTAAGCCACTGGGCGATGATTTCCCTCAGTTTCTCTAAGAGGTTGTCGGCGGTGTGCCTCTTACTGAAACCGGTGATACACAGCGTAGCCTGCCTTGTAACGAGCTGGCGTTTCTGAGATGCTGCTACTGGTGACGCTGCTGCTGTTGCTGCGTAAGGTGATACATCTACCCAGTGGGCTGTCACAGTCATATAGTCCTTAGTCTGCCCTGTTCCACTTGTCCACATGTCCGTGGTTAAGTGGACATTGTGTACAACGGCATTTTTCAGGACACTGAGGACACTTTTTCTGACGTTTCTGTACAGTCTCGGTATCGCCTGCCTAGTGAAGTGGAATCTAGACGGGATTTGGAACCGGGGACACACTACCTCCATCAATTGTCTAAATCCCACTGCACTAATGGCGGATACCGGACGCACGTCTAACACCAACATAGCAGTCAAGGCCTCAGTTATACGTTTTGCTTCAGGATGACTGCTGTCGTACTTCATCCTCCTCGCTAAGGACTGTTGGAGGGTCAATTGTTTAGTAAAAGTAGTGGTGTTCCTACTTCCTCTCTGGGATGATGAACGACTCCCAGCAGCAGCAGCAACAGCAGCAGCGGCAGCAGTAGGCGTAGCAATGCAGGATCCTCCGGAGGAATCCCGGATAGGAGAGTCAGTCATGCCAGTGATATGGCCTGCAGGACTACTTCCGATCCTGACTAAGGAGGAAATTGACGAGGAGGGAGTTGACGGTGTGGTTTGCAGGCGCTTGGATACAACAGGACAACGGGATTTAGGTGTCCCTGGACTGCTTACGGTCTGAGCCAAAGTTTCTGAACTTGACAGTAACTTTTTATGAACGCGCTGCAGGTGCCGTATAAGGGAGGATGTTCCTAGGTGGTTGACGTCCCTACCCCTACTTATTTCACCTTTACATATGGTACATATGGCAAGACAGTTGTTGTCCGGATTTGGATAGAAATATTGCCAGACCAAAGAGGTGGAATGTTTGGTCTTCTGCCCAGGCATGACCGTGATGGGCTTTTTCATCCCACGGACAACAACTGTCTCCCCCGGAGCCTGATTTAAACAAACCACATCACCATCAGAATCCTCCTCGCCAACTTCCTCCTCAGCGCCAGCTACACCAGTATCCTCATCCTGTTGTACTTCAACAGTGACATCTTCAATTTGCATATCAGCAAGTGGACTGTGGGTGCTCCTTTCAGCACTTGCAGGGGGCGTGCAAATGGTGGAAAGAGCCACCTCTTCCCGTCCAGTGCTGGGAAGGTCAGGCATCGCAACCACCACCACACTTGGACTCTCCTTGGGGATTTGTGATATCTTCTTAGAAAGCACAGTTCTTCGCTGTGCTTTTGCCAGCTTAACTCTTTTGATTTTTTTAGTGGGAGGAGTGCTTCCATCGTCATGTGAAGCTGAACCACTAGTCATGAACATACTAGGGATCGACCTTAGCCGTTCCTTGCCACTCCGTGTCGTAAATGGCATATTGGCAAGTTTACGTTTCTCTTCAGCTGATTTAAATGTCTTTTTCAAGGTCATTTTCCTGAACTTTGCCATTTGGGATTGTATGTGCCCTCTACTATGACATTGGGCATCGGCCTTGGCAGACGACGTTGATGGCATGTTATCGTCTATGTCATGACTAGTGGCAGCAGCTTCAGCACTAGGAGGAAGTGGTTCTTGATCTTTCTCTATTTTATTTTTATCGGAGAAAGTTTGGTCCTCCATTTATGTTATATCGATTTGATATATACGTGCGGCTAAACACAGAAAATAATTTTTTTTTTGGTTTGGACTGGAGTGTACTTTGTGGGTTACAGCACCCTTTAACGGTCAAGCCAGCCGGCCCTTTACTTATGACACAGGCGCACTCTTGGCACTACTTTGTTGATGCACGTGCGGCTACTGCGCACACAATTCACAAACACAGAAAATAATTTTTTTTTGGTTTGGACTGGAGTGTACTTTGGGGGTTACAGCACCCTTTAACGGTCAAGCCAGCCGGCCCTTTACTTATGACACAGGCGCACGCTTGGCACTACTTTGTTGATGCACGTGCGGCTACTGCGCACACAATTCACAAACACAGAAAATAATTTTTTTTTGGTTTGGACTGGAGTGTACTTTCGGGGGTTACAGCACCCTTTAACGGTCAAGCCAGCCGGCCCTTTACTTATGACACAGGCGCACGCTTGGCACTACTTTGTTGATGCACGTGCGGCTACTGCGCACACAATTCACAAACACAGAAAATAATTTTTTTTTGGTTTGGACTGGAGTGTACTTTCGGGGGTTACAGCACCCTTTAACGGTCAAGCCAGCCGGCCCTTTACTTATGACACAGGCGCACGCTTGGCACTACTTTGTTGATGCACGTGCGGCTACTGCGCACACAATTCACAAACACAGAAAATAATTTTTTTTTAGGTTTGGACTGGAGTGTACTTTCGGGGGTTACAGCACCCTTAACGGTCAAGCCAGCCGGCCCTTTACTTATGACACAGGCGCACGCTTGGCACTACTTTGTTGATGCACGTGCGGCTACTGCGCACACAATTCACAAACACAGAAAATAATTTTTTTTTGGTTTGGACTGGAGTGTACTTTCGGGGGTTACAGCACCCTTTAACGGTCAAGCCAGCCGGCCCTTTACTTATGACACAGGCGCACGCTTGGCACTACTTTGTTGATGCACGTGCGGCTACTGCGCACACAATTCACAAACACAGAAAATAATTTTTTTTTAGGTTTGGACTGGAGTGTACTTTCGGGGGTTACAGCACCCTTAACGGTCAAGCCAGCCGGCCCTTTACTTATGACACAGGCGCACGCTTGGCACTACTTTGTTGATGCACGTGCGGCTACTGCGCACACAATTCACAAACACAGAAAATAATTTTTTTTTTGGTTTGGACTGGAGTGTACTTTCGGGGGTTACAGCACCCTTTAACGGTCAAGCCAGCCGGCCCTTTACTTATGACACAGGCGCACGCTTGGCACTACTTTGTTGATGCACGTGCGGCTACTGCGCACACAATTCACAAACACAGAAAATAATTTTTTTTTGGTTTGGACTGGAGTGTACTTTCGGGGGTTACAGCACCCTTTAACGGTCAAGCCAGCCGGCCCTTTACTTATGACACAGGCGCACGCTTGGCACTACTTTGTTGATGCACGTGCGGCTACTGCGCACACAATTCACAAACACAGAAAATAATTTTTTTTTGGTTTGGACTGGAGTGTACTTTCGGGGGTTACAGCACCCTTTAACGGTCAAGCCAGCCGGCCCTTTACTTATGACACAGGCGCACGCTTGGCACTACTTTGTTGATGCACGTGCGGCTACTGCGCACACAATTCACAAACACAGAAAATAATTTTTTTTTGGTTTGGACTGGAGTGTACTTTCGGGGGTTACAGCACCCTTTAACGGTCAAGCCAGCCGGCCCTTTACTTATGACACAGGCGCACGCTTGGCACTACTTTGTTGATGCACGTGCGGCTACTGCGCACACAATTCACAAACACAGAAAATAATTTTTTTTTGGGTTTGGACTGGAGTGTACTTTCGGGGGTTACAGCACCCTTAACGGTCAAGCCAGCCGGCCCTTTACTTATGACACAGGCGCACGTTTGGCACTACTTTGTTGATGCACGTGCGGCTACTGCGCACACAATTCACAAACACAGAAAATAATTTTTTTTTTGGTTTGGACTGGAGTGTACTTTCGGGGGTTACAGCACCCTTAACGGTCAAGCCAGCCGGCCCTTTACTTATGACACAGGCGCACGTTTGGCACTACTTTGTTGATGCACGTGCGGCTACTGCGCACACAATTCACAAACACAGAAAATAATTTTTTTTTTGGTTTGGACTGGAGTGTACTTTCGGGGGTTACAGCACCCTTAACGATCAAGCCAGCCGGCCCTTTACTTATGACACAGGCGCACGCTTGGCACTACTTTGTTGATGCACGTGCGGCTACTGCGCACACAATTCACAAACACAGAAAATAATTTTTTTTTGGTTTGGACTGGAGTGTACTTTCGGGGGTTACAGCACCCTTTAACGGTCAAGCCAGCCGGCCCTTTACTTATGACACAGGCGCACGCTTGGCACTACTTTGTTGATGCACGTGCGGCTACTGCGCACACAATTCACAAACACAGAAAATATATTATTTTTTTAGCACTTGGGGGGAGCACCCCTGATGGACAGAGCACCCCCTGGACAACACTACAGCACCCCTTTAGGACTGGGACACTGCACAGGACTTTGGAGTGGACACAGCCCCTATGGAGAACTGACTGCACAACACAGTCCAGCCAGCCCCTATGGACTTTGAAGTAGTGGACACAGCCCCTATTAACAACAGCAGCACAGCACAACACAGCCAGCCCCTATGGACTTTGAAGTAGTGGACAACAGCAGCACTACACTACACTACACTACACAGCACTAACTCCCACCCTCCCTCTTCACTGTCCACAGCCGAGTGAGAAAATGGCGCCGACGCGGGTACCTTATATAGGATCCAAAACCCGCGAGACTCGGAAGGCGGGATGATGACGTTTTGCCTCGATGTCAGATCCGAGTCAGGTGGGAAAAGTCGAGCCTGACTCGGATCGGACTCGGATCGGGGGGGCTCGGGGGGGTTCGGATTTCAGAAATCCGAACCCGCTCACCCCTAATATATATATATATATATATATATATAATATGACATTGCTACCTCTGCATCAATAGACTGAAACAGCTTACGTATTACAGAAGACCTTGCAATGCTGTAGACTTGAGCAAACCCAGATTCTGCATAATGAAGCCCAGCAACATCTGTAAGAGACAAAACACTCTATCAAGTGCTCCCACCACTTGGCCACAATTGGCTGAGCTCCGTGTAGACCACACCCTCACAATAACCTGCTCCTCTTTCATAGCTGCTTTGTTGGAAATCACTGTCACTCATAGAGAGATTGCGGCTACCATACACGTTTGAAGTTTGCAGAATATTGCAGTCTGTGCTCTCCTGCAGAGCATTGCTGCACACATTTTTTCTTTCATCTCTGGAAGCAAAAATCACATGTGCCAGAGATTAAATGACTTTTCACGGGTAGCGAAAGAAAAGCCAGATGGAAAGGCTACAATGAGAAGATATCTTAGCTAACAGTCTAATGACAGAAAATATCATAGAAAGGCATGTAGACACCTGAACAGCACCTCTGAAGTTACTGAGAGTTATTTAGTTAAAACATTTTTTTTTTAACACATAACATTAATATTGATTTTTAAAAAAATATAGACTGACTATATATTGGAATATCAATCATTGGGACATTGCGACTTTACATTTCCCCGGCGGCTTCTCCTTTCTGCAGCAGCCGGGTATACACTGGGGGGCTGAGGGCTGTTCCATTGGCGGTTATCTTTTTTCGCCCAGTGGGCGTTTCTCTCTGGTCGCATTGTTTGTGACCATGTCAGGTAGTGCACTGCCTGGCGTGGTCCCAAACAATACTACCATGCCAGGCAAGTGGTTAATAAGATTAATGTGAATAATAAACATATAATAACTAATACCTACAGTAAATATAATTAGATGGATAACTCTTTATTAGAAATTACTGTAAAAATAACTTGCTATTTTAAAGAGTGGAATATTACAAGCAAAATAGTATAAATAAATAGGTGTAAAAATATTTAATAATTGACTTAAATACGAAAATAAATCAGTTACCCAGGTATAAGATCGCATCTAAAAAACTATTTTGCTGAAAGTTCTAAAAAATAAAACCAGAAAGGGAAAAAAAAATAAATGAATGTTGCTGGTCAATGATTTTGTCATCAAGTGATCCTTACTGGTTACTTTGATGAGAACTGATATACAATATTATGGAGGGTAATACCAGTGTGGGAAAAGAGCTCTTCAAAACTCTCTTTTTTTGGGACATTTATTTTTATAGTTGATATTAGCTGGAAAAATCAGAACACAAGTTTTGTGAATTCCAATGTGTTGAAAATCTAAAATATGCCAAAGAAACAGACCAGTGAATGAGCCTAAGCAGTCTACTTATCAAAATAGATTAAGAAAAGAGAATTTCTATAACTGTATATCACAGAGATAGAAGATATATCAAAGCTATTTATTATAAAAATGTCGCTGGGAAGATTAGCGATGTTGTGCTCCCTGATGAGACTGACCAAGCAGAGACTTACTTATTTGCCAACCAGACCAGATCCTTGTGCACATTTGACCCAAGCAACAGTGATTCTTTAAAAGTAAAAACAAATACAGTAAAAAATTTGAGAAATTTCAAAATAGATTTCTTTTAAAAATTAGTTTTAAATGGAGAAAAAAAATAGTATTTTTTCCTAGCATCACAACCTGTAATCACCATCCTGACATGGCAATAGCATGGAGGCTAGTTGTCCTTAATAGATTTGTGGTAATTGCTGTAGCTTGGTAAATGGAAGAACCCTTAAATACTTCAAAAACTGACATTTTTACAGGACTTATTTATTGGTAACAGTTATTTATATATATATATATATATATATATATATAAATATATATACATGAATAAACATTTGGTGCGCAAATCGCAACATGAAAAAAGTCACTCCCGGTTCTTTATCAAATCATTCAATGCTAGTCTGTAAGCACTGCCTCGTGTATTGGGCTTGCGTCCTCCCCTTTTTCTGAAGACTCCCTGTATCCACACAATGGGTAAATAATTCTAAAAAGCAAACAAAGGGTGCGTCACAAACATTTATTCAAAGCAACATAGGTAGCAAACAACGTACTGACGGTCAGACCACTGCAAGTGTAGACAGCTTAAAACAACCCAGAGACTTAATGTTTTAAGCTGTCTATACTCGCGGTGGTCTGACCGCCACCGTCGGTACGTTGTTTACTACCTATATTACTTTGAATAAATGTTTCTGATAAGGCACTATGTGGCGCACCCTTTGTTTGCTTTATATATATATATATATATATATATATAGAACTAAAAAGGCTGCGGCACTCTGAGACTTGTAGCAAGACAAATGTATTAAATAGTGTCACATGAAGTAAACCAACGTTTCGGAGCGTTAAGCCCCTTTGTCAAGGTTGTGACACATATTTAATACATTTAATACATTTGTCTTGCTACAAGTCTCAGAGTGCCGCAGCCTTTTTTGTTCTAGAATTTCAGCATTCGCTGAGAGCACCGAAGCAAGTTATTTGTTTTAAGAAGGAGTGCCGGACCGAACCTCCTTGCGTATATATATATATATATATATATATATATATATACATTACAAAAAAAATAGAGGGGACAAGTGCCTGATAGTGTGTTATTGTCAGATAATACAATGAACAATTTTTTAGAAGTAAGTGGGTACCCGTACCATAAGTACACTTGTATATTAAGTGTAACAATAAATCCATCTTTAGACAGGGATCCCTCACGTTCCACCTTTCTAATTGATCTCTTCCCCCGACTCCAATTTGGATATCCTTAAAAGTGAACTACAGTCACTAGTATCCAATAATTTTTATTTTTATTTCATGGTGAATAATTTTTAAAACAATTTTACAATAAGAGTAAAAGAACTTATCTTAAAAACAGGGTGGCTTGTCCTAAGGGAAAGTTTTCTTGTATAATCGTCATTTCCAGGGATGCACAAGTTAGTCTCTCAGTCAATGGTGCAGGGTGTTGGATATAGTTCCCAACATGTTTCACCTCATAGGATTCCTCAGTGGTTACCTTATTCTAAGACTTCTTATATACCTGGCTGATCCTGCCCTCTAATTGTAACAGATTACTAGAGGAATAGTGATATAATGATAAAAATGTAAAAAATATATATATTTTTCTTTAAAAATTCCCTAAAACCCTAAAAAATTAAGTATTTTGTAAAAAAAATTTAAAGATTTTTTTATAAAGTTTTTTATGAATTTTTTATAGAATATATTTTTTAAGGGTTTTTAGGGAATTTTTAAAGAATTTGTTTACATTTTTTTATCATTATATCATAATTGTATCTCTAATGTTTATCTGATTATTGTCTTTGGCTTTATAATATAGTAACATGCGGTTATAATATAAGTGTCTTTTATACACTGGGGATCCTGCCTTTTTCCTATTAGAATTGCACTATATTACTATGCATTGGAGGAATCACCAACAAAATGGCACCTCACAGGGTGAAGACTAAGTAGCTCTATACTACTATCCCTCTAGTAATCTGTTACAATTAGAGGGCAGGATCAGCCAGGTATATAAGGAGACATAGAATAAGGTCCCCCGTAACCCCTGAGGAAGCCTATGAGGTGAAACATGTTGGGAACTATCGGGAAATAGTGGGACTGGGACCAGAATGCTTGAGTCTGACTGGAACCAGGAGATTACCAGACTTGCGACTGAAATGCTTGAGCCGGACTAGAACCGGGTGATAACTGAACTGGGACCTTGAGCTCAGTTGGGGTACTAGAGCTGGACTGGAACTGGGAGATTACTGGAATGGGACCAGAATACTTGAGCTGGATGGGAACCGGGAGATAACCGGATTGGGACCAGAATACTTGAGTCATACTGGAACCGACGAACTCTCTGTACTGGCTGGATAAGGAAGTCCTGAAAAGCAGCAGAGCACAGAAGACCAGATAGGCATCTAGAGAACTATGATGTTGCACTGACAACTTGCTAGTGCACGTGGAGTCTTCTTATAGGGACTGCTGGTTTTCCATTGGTCAGTTGGCCAGGAGCAGTGTTCTGATTGGCTGAGAGGAGTCAGATTACAGCCAGCCAACAAGGCGGTGCCTATATGCCGGTTTTGGCGGGGATGCCGGCGTGAAGATGGGCTGGCAGCATGCTGTGAGGTCCCCTGGAGAAGACAGAGTGTGCAGATCCCCAGGACAGCAGAGTGAGGCAGCGAATAGGTAAGTGCATGGGTCTAAAAGTCGGGTGTGACAGATATATTCAGCCCTTTATGTATTTTGCTCATGTGTTATAAAAATACCTTTGCATGTTGGAAAATTAATTGTAGATTTTAGTAATATTTAGGTTTATTAGAATAAATAGTTTGTTCCCTCCCATGCTGTTACAGAATATGTTTTTCTAGTTTTAAATGTATAGTATTATCTAGTAATATCTTTGTAAATTCAACATATTGCCCTATCTTCTATGTTTTCTTCTATATTACAGTAGCAGATTTCCTGCAAGGCACCCAAGGCGGCCGCGTAGGGTCTGGCAGGACCGAGGGGGCCCGTCGATAGGTGCAATGATTTGGAGAGCTTTTGTAATTCCAGGCAGTACCTGAGCTTTGCCGAAAATTTTCGAGCGCCGGGCTGGCTGAGTCCCGGCAAGTTGTCAGTGATGACGGCTGCCGTGTGCCAGCTCCAGCGCAGCAGACATTTGCCTTGTGTGTGTGACCCGTCATTACGCTCGTGCCCATAATGTCACACACATGGGAAGGAGTCGAGGCGCACGCAGAGGAGTGAGTTGATGCCTGATCTACGGAAGGGGATCTATCTACAACGGTTGTGTATAAATCCCCTTCAGTTCTGACACCTGCCCTGCCTCTGGTGTTTGATGTAAAGTACTAGCCACAGGGGGAGGAGGGGGGCACAATCGGAGTGGGGGCCTGTGGGAACAAACAGAGGGGGAGGGCACCAATTGTTACTGACTTAGCCTGGTTCTACTTGCTACAAAAGTGGTGGTGGGGGGAAACACTTTCTGAGCCTGGCCCTGATTGCTACAAAAAGGGGGGAGGGGGTAGAAATTGTCACTGTCATTGCCTGGCCCTGCTCGCTACAAATGGGGAAGGGGGGTGGCGGGACACTGTTACTGAGTGAACCTGACCCTGACTGCTATAACGGGAAGGAGGGGGGGGGGGTCAGTCATATACTGAGCCTGGCCCTGCTTGCTACAAATGGGAGGGGGGCATTCGCAGAGGAACCCTAGATGCAATTTCCATAAACCTTGTGTTTTTTTATTCAGAAATGAGCCAGACAATTCATAGATTATCTTTATTGTCCTTACTTGACCTGGACAGAGAGGCCTCTCTATCACGTTTGTAAAACAGTTATTCCTTTTCTCATATTACCCGGTTTTCTTGGAAGGGTTTATGTGTCTTTAATGTCCCACATAAAGATTCATAGGTGCTGTAATGAACCTTCAGCAGCTTGGTAATAGGAGAAAAACAATTGGATGTAGTCGGCATCCTGGCGTGCGAGATGCCAACGGTCTAAATACCGGCACTGAAATCCTGACAGGTCGGGATCCCGGCACCAGTATCTCGACCGTTGGCATCCCAAAGGTAAGTATCTGGGTGTTAGGGGGAGGTTAGTGTTAGCGAGCATGGTTAGGCATTAGGGTGAGGGTTAGGCACTGGGGAGGGAGTGTTAGGATTAGGGTGCAGGGAGGGGGAGGTTAGGTTTAGGCACTAGGGGGGAGGTTAGGTTTAGGTACCGGGGAGGGGGTGTTAGATTTAGGGTGCGGGGAGGGGGAGGTTAGGTTTAGGCATCGGGGATGGAGGGTTAGGATAGGGGTAGGGAAAATACCACCCGTTCCTATGGGTGTCAGGATTCTGGCTGTCGGGATGCCGCTGTCGTATTCTGAACAGCAGCATCCTGACATTCGGGATTTCATACCCAACCCAAAATAATAACTGCTTTACAAACGTGATGGAGAGACATCTCTGAATAGAGACCAGGCCCCAAATTGATGTCTAGCTTAGGGCCCCATGAGGTCTAAATCCGCCTCTACATGGTGAGATCTCCTTCTAATGTATGTTTATCTTGATTCTCCAGTTTGAGAATATGGCTTCATATCAAATTTATTCAGGCACAGTGGCGAAACTAGCGGCGGTGCAGCCGGTAGCTTGCACCGGGGCCTGCTGTGGTGCAGGGGCCCATAGCCGCTGCACCCGCCGCCAGTGTCCCCCAGACCACACAGTATTTAAGTGTAATGCAGACCACAGTGAGAGCGGTCTGCACTACACAGTAACAAACACAACGCCGCCAGCAATGGGAGCTGGCTGGAGCTCACTCATGAGCTCCGCCTTCCGGCTCCCCCCCCGCAGCGGGTGATGGGTGAGACGTCATGACGTCTCTACCATAGTGCAGAGCGAGGCAGGAGGAGTGGACAGAGGATGTCGCGGCAGGAGCGGGGATTCAGGTAAGTTGTGTTTTTTGTGTGTGTGTGTGTAAGGGGCACAGGCACTCACACTGCATGGGGGAGCTACTGGGGGCACTATATAGGGGGGTGGCCGCTACTAGGGGCACTGTATGGGGGGCGCTACTGGGGGCACTGTATAAAGGGGCTGGCCGCTACTGGGACACTGTATAGGGGGGGACTACTACTGGGGGCAATGCATAGGGTTCACTACTACTGCAGGCAATGTATAGGGGGGACTACTACTGGTGCACTGCATAGGGGGGATTACAACTGGGGGCAATGCATAGGGGGACTACTACTGGGGGCACTGAATAGGGGAGTCCATTTCTGGGGCACTGTATAAGGGGCACTACTGGGGGCACTGCATAGAGGGACCACTACTGGGGGCACTGTATATGGGGCACTACTGGGGGCACTGCATAGGGGGTCCACTACTGGGGGCACTGCATGGGGGGGCCCAAAGCATATTCTTGCACCTGGACTCACCACTCTCTAGTTCCGCCACTGTTCAGTCAGTGACATGATTTGCCACAGATTGCCGCAGTTTGTGCTCAGTGTTACTCCACGGAGTTTATCATGTTCCTGGAGCTGGCTTGCACAGGGATTGTGGAGGTGGGTAGACCAAGGAGGACACAGATGGGTGTGACTGCTACAGCATCTTTGTTTGGTGGGGGGCATGCCTGGACATTATGACTGGGCGCTGGGACACAGAATGATTTACAGAATGAACCTGAGAATGATCCTGCCCCCAGACTCAGTCACTGGTGCTCCAAGCACCATCTTCCATGCCCTCTGTCCGGTGCATCCTTGTTGACATCCAGCTCCTGTAAGATCTGCACATGCACTTATGCATGGGCCAGCCACTCAGGACTGCTGCACGGCTCTGCAGTTAGAGCCGCCAGAGAGGATTGGTATGGGGAGCTGTGGGCAGGGGCGGATTGGGATTGAAAACCAGCCTGGGAAATTTCTGGAAGCAGCATTGTATGGGGAGGGTCTGTTGAGGGGGGGGGGTCTGTTGAGGGGGTGGGGTCAGTGGAGGAGGGCAGGATACTCCCTCTTCTTAGGGCCTGGAGGGGCTTTTACAAGCCACTGAGGGGGGCAGGGTCGGCAACAGAAATCTTGGTGAATGATACACTCTTTTTGGGACCCTCATCCCTCTGAACTAGGTACAGGCCAGTCAGTTTGGAATTCTTTTTTCTTACCTATATTGTGGTTTCTCTGCAACAGGGAACCTTTGAAGAATTTGAGCCTTACTGGGCAGCGTCTTTAACCGGGATTCATTATTCATGTAGATCACACTGTCTGGAAGATGCCTGTTTACGTAGAAATATAACTAATGTCATCCTCATAACCAGATAATGTATAGTAACAGAGTTTTTGTGCAGGGCAAAATGTGAATTTACAAAGAATATGGATCTCAGACTGCACATTCTGGACATATATATATATAATTGGAGGTGCTACCTGTGGAGACATTGATATATACACAAAGAAGAAATACAGGTGCACAACTCCAAATTAACTGATTATGTATAAATAAATATATTTTGCAGTAAATACAATAGAGGTATTTGGCATAATCTTATGGGCCTGCCCACCATATCCGGGTAACCTCTTGTCAGCCAATCCACCCCAAAGCACCGCTCTAATAAGAAAAGTGAAGTGTTATATATATGTATTTCACTTTTTAATTTTTATGCTTTATATGCGGCCAGTGGCTGCTCTTAACACTTCACTTTTCTTATTAGAGCGGTGCTTTGGGGTGGATTGGCTGGGCTAGTTTGGGGGTAACCTACACTCTGGATTTGAGCCTTAGTATGTTAGGGACCTGCCCGACAAGAGGTTACCCAGATATGGTGGGCAGGCCCATAAGCTTGGCCAAGATTATGCCAAATACCTCTATTGTATTTACTGCAAAATATATTTATTTATATATAATCAGTTAATTTGGAGTTGTGCACCTGTATTTCTTCTTTGTGCAAAATGTGAATTTCCCTGATCAAACAATTGATGTGTCTTTCATGGCTCCCGTGTTACTCCAGACCCCCTTACATCTTTCCATCCTCAGGCCCCCTATGGTTCTCCGGGCTCCCTGTGTCTCTCCATCTCCAGGCCTCCATGTATCTATCCAGGACCCCATATGTCTCTCCAGGACCTCCTGCGTCTCTCCATACACATGCCCACCTGTAGCTCTCAGCCTCATTTCCCCAGCCCCCGTGTGTCTCAGCCTCATTTCTCAGCCCCATTCTCCCAGACCCAGTCTGTCTCTCAACCCCATTCCCTCAGACCCAGTTTGTGTCTCTCAACCCTATTCCCCCAGATCCAGCCTGTGTCTCAGCCCCATTCCCCCAGACCCAGTGTGTCTCTCAACCCCATTGAGTCAGGCTCATTACCCCCAGCCCCAGTGTGTCTCAGCCCCATTCCCCCAGCCCCAGTGTGACAGCCTCATTCCCACCAGCCCCAGTGTGTGTCTCAGCCCCATTCCCCCCAGCCCCAGAGTGTGTCTCAGTCCCAGTGTGACAGCCTCATTCCCTCCTGCCCAAATGTGTGTCTCAACTCCATTCCCTCAGACCCAGTGTGGGTCTCTTAGACCCATTTTTCCCAGCCCTAGTGTTTGTCTCAACCCCATTCCCCAGCCCGTGGGTCTCAGCCCCAGAGTGTGTCCGCCTCATTCTCCCCCACTGCAATGTGTCTCAACCCTGTTCTCCAGCCCCAGTCTATCAGCCTCATTCCCCCCAGCCTCAGTATGTGTCTCAACCCCATTCCCCAGTCGCAGTGTGTCTCAGCCCCAGTGTGTCAGCCTCATTCCCCCCAGCCCCAGTGTGTCTCAACCCCGTTCCCAAGCCCTAGTGTGTGTCTCAGTCCCAGTGTGTCAGCCTCATTCCCCCCAGCCCCAGTGTATGTCTCAGCCCGTGTGTGTCCACCTCATTCCCCCCAGTCCAGTGTGTGCCCACCTCATTCCTCCCAGTCCCATTGTCTCAACCCCACTCCCCAGCCCAGTGTGTGTCTCAGCCACAGTGTGTCAGGTCCCCAGCCTCAGTGTGTCTCTCAACCCCATTCCCCAGCCTCAGTGTGTCTCAGCCCCATTCCCCCCAGCTCCAGCGTGTGTCTCAGCCCCAGTGTGTGTCCACCTAATTCTTTCCAGCCTGTGTCTCGACCCCATTCCACAGCCCAGTGTTTCAGACTCATTCCCCCCAGCCCCAGTGTGTGTCTTAACCCTGTTGCCCAGCCCCAGTGTCTCAGCCCCATTCCCCCCAGCTCCAGCGTGTGACTCAGCCCCATTCCCCCCAGCCCCAGTGTTTGTCTCAGCCCCAGTGTGACAGGCTCATTCCCACCAGCCCCAGTGTGTGTCTCAGCCCCATTCCCCCCAACCCCAGTGTGTGTCTCAGCCCCAGTTTGTGTCCGCCTCATTTCCCCCAGCCCCAGTGTGTGTCTCAACCCCATTCCAAAGCCCCAGTGTGTCTCAGCCCCATTCCCCCCAGCTCCAGTATGTGTTTCAGCCCGTGTGACAGCCTCATTCCCCCCAGCCCCAGTGTGTTTCAGCCCCATTCCCCCCAGCCAAAGTGTGTCTCAGAGCCCCAGTGTGTGTCTTAGCCCTACTGTGTGTCTCAGCCCCATTTTCCCAGCCCCAGTGTGTCTCAGCCCCAGTGTGTCAGCCTCATTCCCTCAGCCCCAGTGTGTGTCTCAACCTCATTCCCCCCAGCCCGTGTGCCCTAGCCTCAGTGTGTCTCAGCCTCAATCCCCCAGCCTCTGTGTCTCAGCAGTGCCTGTGTGCCCCAGCCTCAATGTGTGTCAGGCTCATTCCCACCAGCCCCAGTGTCTCTCAACCTTTCCCCCCCATTCCCCCCGTGCAGCCGCTGCTGCCGCCACTTACTTGCAGCTCTTCTGTCTGCCCGCTGCTTGTCTCGGCTGCATGGTGTCACTGTATGCAGGCTGCTGTCCTGGTTGTGGGAAGCCTCAGGAGGGCCGCAGAGAGGCTGGACGGAGGCGGAGGCGTCAGTGATGATTGACAGGCTCCGCAAACGCTTGTGGGAGGAGCTCCCCATCAGACTTTTTTTTCCATCAGCAGCGTTTGCGCATGCGCTGCAGAACTTGTAGTGCTGCCCGATCGGAGCTGAGCTTCGATCGCGGCAGCATTGGGTGGACAAGTGCTGGGTGGCCGCAGGCCACTGTGGGGATCGGCCCAGCGGGAACCAGCCAGACTTCCTGGCGGCCCAATCTGCCCCTGGTTGTGGGTGAGGGGGAGCACAGGGACTGTTGCACGGGTTTGAGGCTAGACCTGCCACCAGGGAGGAGTGAAATGGAGAGTTGTGGTTGAGGGGGGCACCAGACATGTCACACTGACATAAGAAGCTGCTGAGGAGCAGCTACACCAATGAGTAGGGACAGGCTATAGAAAGAAGGAGGCAGCAGCAGATGGCCTGACACAAAGCTCTCCACTAGTGTATCATGGCTTCTCAGGTCCAGGAAGAGGTGCCATGTATTGGGCAGTACTCTATGGTACATAGGGCCTGATTCAGAGCCGCTCGTAAGCGGCCGCTCTTTCGTTCCGAGCGATGTTTGCCCAACTGCGCATGCGTACGGATCGTAATACGCATGCGCGAACTAGTCAGTGCGGCCGAAAATCGTTTGTTCGCTAAATAGCGAGTGCCTGCTAATATGAGTGACAGGAGGAGGCGTATGTGGGTGGTAACAGGGGAAGGTGCTTGAAAACGGGGAGTGGAGATCAGAACGCAGGCGTGCTTAAAGGTCAAAACGGGCGTTTTAAGGGAGTGCATAATTAATACAGCAGCGTCACTGACCACGTCACTGGGTTATTTTATAGTCAGAACTGCTCGCAAATTTGTGGTAGGAAAAACCAACCACAAGAATAGCGAGCAGTTCATACGCTGTTCGATGTACTCGATTAATCTAATAAATAGCGGACATGACGTAGGACGCGAGCAGCCAGGGGGCGTAGTTATCCAAAAAACGACTGCAAGTTTTGTTCGGTCGTTCAGACATAGAGGCGTGAACAGACCGCAAAGAGCGAACGGTTCATTTGAATAGCCACCCCTTTTTTCTGAACGAACGACCGCAAATAGCGTCCGGCTCTGAATCAGGCCCATAGTTACAAGTAGGGTGAATATATTGTGGGCAATGGAGGAGGTGCCCCTTCAGTGCTCACACCGGCAGGCACCTCCATTGTCTCCCATAGTTCTGCCTCTGCGAAGGAGTAAGAATTGATCAGCGTGTTTCCTTTATATACATCCTCTTTGGTAAGACCTATAACATGTAGTACGGCTCTCTCCATTAGCTTATAACAAATTATTTATTTGTGTTGATATTTGTACCTACAACCATAGATAGCTTTTAACACTGTCGGTGCCACTTCAAAAGAACCGCAGGAGGCACCTGGTTCACATGTAGATAGCAATCATGTGGCCTCCTGGAGGCCCTGTATCTAATTAGACATATGCGGAAAGTGATCTCATAGGTATCACTGCCCAATAGCTTATAATAGCACCACTAATGTGGCAATATCACTGGTGTATTCAACATCAAGGAAACAATGTGGGCTAGTAAACCCAGATCCTTTGGCTACAGTGCCTCTAGTGTCAGATAAGGGTATACCCTGTGATATCTATCACATCCAAGTCTTTTTAAAAAATATTTTATTCTAGGCTTGTCAGAAACAAATCAAACAAAAGTGGCATTTCTGGTATATGATACATAATCTTTTGAGTTTAAAGTAATACAGTATTGCATTTAAACACATGCTTTGGTGAGTAAATGTAAAGGTTAAAGTTGGCATGCAACTTAAAAAAAAAGCGTTAAAAGAAGAATTGAAAAATACATTAAATTAAAGTGTAATACAAAAAAATTATATTTGTGTCCATTTAAATCTTACAGTAGAATCAGCAGAATTAAATAAGCAGATTGTTCTGTTGATTTCACTAGTAATAAATACAAAGAAATATATTCCTGCAGAAATCAACGTACCACGAAAAGTGTGAAATATGTTGCATCCTTCCGATGTACAATGTTGGCATTGACCCCTGACAGCAGAAAGGTTACAGAGAGCCACTTGACATATTTAGACAGTGCTTTTTCTTTAACGAAATGGAAAAAAGAACGTGTACTTATCAAGGTAAGACCTCATCAATATGTGTCATTCATGCTGTTAGCTTTTAGGACAAATTCACTAACAATTTATCAATCCAGCCCCATTTCCTTAATTAAGTCACACTTGCCTATCTATGAAAATGCATTTCATAGAGATTGTGAAAGCATCACCTATGTGCAGCTGCTGTGAAGAAAGTGTGTACGACTGCATCCGTGAGGCATCATAAAATTGAATTACTGTACATCCAACTGTAACTGTTTCCCATAGCTTGGCACACATAGACCAAGCTAGATTAAATGGGTAGGGTGCAAATCTGATAGGAGGCTGTTCTTTGTACCTAGTATTTAAGTGTTTCACAGTTGTCACATTTTACCACTTGTATAGCGTGGCTTTACCTGACATGGTCGCATCTGATACGATCAGTCAGAAACAAAATACCCACTAGGCGGCTGCTAGAAGATATTGAGGGAGATGTATGAATGGCCGATATGGCAGAGGAGTGGTATCAGCGCATGTTATGTGCGCTGATACCGCTTCTCCCCTAATGTATTATTTTGGGGTTCATTAAGTGATTGGACACTTACAGCAAACATATCAACAAGATCTTATTGACATCAGTACTTTGTAGGTCCACCACATGCAGTGAATACTGCAGACAACCTTCTTGGCAAACTATCCACAAGTCCCTGAACAACAGCAGGCGGTATGTTTTCACTCCCCCACTCCGGCAGATAAGATATTCATACATCTCATCGGTAGTGCTTCCTGCTTCGCTTCGGTAAAGGAACAAAGCAGGAAGAGTTATAGCGGCACAGTGCGTGCCATTATAACACATCTGACACATTATTCCTGAGAGAGGTATAGAACCCAAATTCACCAGAGACCAAACTCAATACTTAAAATATTTTAAAGACGGGGGAGATGCACTAAGCCTTGAAAAGTGATAAAGTGGAAAGTGATAAAGTACCAACCAATCAGCTCCTAACTGTAATTTTTCAAACACAGCCTATAAAGTGACAGTTAGGAGCTGATTGGTTGGTACTTTATCACTCTTCACTTTATCACTTGTCAAGGCTTAGTACATCTCCCCCTATACTGTGAAAATAATTTCTCTCCCATCCATTTTTTTCTATCTTTGACATTTTTTAGTTGCCATAAAGTGAAACCCAAGATGGTAACTGCATAGAAATGTGATACACCTGGTGCTGACAGGGCCAATGCACATTTCAATATAGGAGACTTCCACCAGGTAGTGCCATTGTGTGCCAAAACTGAGACAAGTCAGCAACATAACAGTGTGTTTGTTGGTTGCACATGTGCAGTGGAGATCAGGAGACACCAAGGAGCAGAGTGCAGAGCGGGGGTGAACTGCTGCAGGTGTGCTGTAAGAGACAAGAGACTAGGCAAAGCATTATCGCTGAAGTGGTGAGGTGACAAAACCATTGAATAGCCGCTGATGATGTGCTGAGTAACCACTGCAGAAGCTCCAGCTGATAGCCGGTGACAGTTTGTGAGCACTGGGATCCACATTTGAGATCTGTGGAGGATGCGAGTGAGTATATAATATACAATATATACTGTGCTCTTTTCTTATGTGTAGTAAAACAGGAATGGTATTACAGTGAGCTGTAATAAATACTGACTGAATAGATACACATATGTGGGCAACATGTCAGAATAGAAGGTGATATCAATAGGTCGGTATAGTCTTTGTTCCTCTACATGATTGGCTATAAAGTCAGATGATGGGGTAATATATAATTCAGGAGCCCTGTGTGGTCTTAATTCTACAAGTAATAAGGTCTAGGGAGGGGATGTTGCTGGTTGGGTTCCTAAGAACTTGTCCCTTCCACTGCAGAGACTTACCTTCCTGTCCTTCCACCATTGCTGGGTCTGTATTCTCACCAGCTTCCATCTGGGGTCAGTTGCTTCTGGCCTTCCCGTTGGACTTCCTTGTTGGCACACCACCAGGGCCAGCGCCACCATTATGCAGCCTTGGGCAGCTGCGTAGGGGCGCTGATCACTGAAGGGCACCATACGCCACTGATAAATGCACTTGCTTGCGCTGTTGGCTGTCTGTGATAGTCTAGCGGCGGTGTGGCACTGGTCTAGCCAGCCGCAGCCACCGCTGTTAATGACTGTGACAGTACACACTGGTCTCCTTGCTCATTCCCCGCAGCATCACGATCTGCCCGCCATTCCCGGGGTGTCTGTCAGTGTCAACGCTGATGGCTTGCTTTCACTTCTTTACAAGTGAATGAATCAATCACCTCTGTAGAGCCCGCCCCCTAGCTTCCTATTGACTTCCCTTTGCTCCTCCTCTTCCTCTCAGGGATGAGGAGCCGTCTGAGCTTAGAGCCTGAGAAGAGAGGAGAGACTCAGTCAGTCACAGTCTTCATAGTAAGTGTAATGACGCTGTATATAATATCTATTAACAAGAAATGTTTGTGTGTGTCTTGTGTCAGTAAGTGTAATGTTACTGTAGAGAGCATATTATATACTGTCTACAGTGCCTTTACACTTACTGACACACAACATACATTTGTTAATATATATAAGATACTGTATATTATATATATTAACAACAAATGTATGTGTGTTGTGTGACAGTAAGTGTAATGGCACTGTAGACAGTATATATAATATAATATATATATATATATTTATAAAAAAATGTATGTTGTGTGTGGCACAAGGCAAAACATAAAAATAATTAAAAAAATCTGGGGGACAACGACAGTGGGCAGAAGGTTTGCCAAGGGTGCAGAGCAACCTTGTACTGGCCCTGCATGTCATGTGACTGCTTACTATGGAAGTTAGGAGAGCAATCTTAGTATACTAGCAGCACACCCCTCACATTGTCCTTAGTCCTCAGTGTGCTGGTGCACGTAACATTGTGAGTAAGTAAAAGAGCTGTGAAAGGGAGACATCCTTACTAAGCTGTAGTGCCACTGAGAATTGTTTAGGAGCTACTGAAAACTGTTACAGAGCTATAGTGAGAGTATATGAGAGATACTGAGAATTATCAACAGATACTGATAATTACTGATAGAGAGATCTGCTATATTTCATATATATTTAATCCTGACTTGTGCAAGAGACTGAGTATGAGAAAACAGCTTGATAGTCCTCTTGTTTGAGCTACTAGAGAAACAGTGCCTGAGTTTGTCAAGAGTGGCAACCATTTTGTGTGAATAATGAACTGAGTTAAGGAACATGTTGGGACTGAGTTATTTCTACTATGTTGTGCTGAAGATAATTGGGATATATTACAAGTGGAACTGCATTTATTAAGCCTTATCATTGGAATGCCAAAGCTATTGATCTCTGGAATCAGGAAAGAACGGCATTAGATGCTAAGCTTATTGATGTTACTAATTATGGATTATGAGTACATGCATTTAATAGATCAGTGATTGTCCACTAACACAATACTCCAATGACAGAACTTTGCATGCACTTTAATGTAAAATACTGAAGTTTTGGGTGTTTTGCTAAATCTGTGTTGCTATTACTGTATGTCTGTGTTTTGCAAAGTTAAATGTATGTTTAAAGTATAGTAAATTGAGATAACTGAGAAATTGCCTTTTCCTAGTTATAGCTAAATAGGTGCTGCAACAGCAAAGATAAAGCCAGTTTAACTATTGGAAAAAGTTATTGTTCATTGCCTATACAACTAAATTGCTAACTAATTTGTTGAAAACTTGAAATTTCTACAGATGTGTCCTCATACATCTAGCTTCAATACGCCATGCAGCATGACTTGCCTGGCATGAGTGAGCCTCCAGGCCCCTTTTTTGACAGAAAATTCATGTTGCAATGCGATGTGACTATAATGCACCAGCCAACTGTGCTGATTAACACTTGTATATCTGTGTGCACCTGAGTCTGAATACTGTATGAAGCACAACTGAACCTGGAATAAAAAAAGCTGTGGCCGCTACATAGTAGCATTGCGTATACAGATTCAGGGACTCAGTCGCACACAAATATATACAGATATATAACTGTCACATATCAAATTTATTAGCAGTCTGCTGGTGCATCTTAGTCGTATCGCATTGCAACTTAGATGCATTTTTGGCAAAAAAGACACCCAGCACTAGCAGAGGCTCACGGGACCTGGCATGCCGATAAGGGATTTATGGCGCAACTGCAGCAAAGATGAGTAGGGGCACGCCTGTAAATTCCTTTTTATGCTGCAATCTCCTGTCATATGTATGGTGTAACACTGGGTATTAAAATGAGGATTCCAGACAGGCAGGTATATATTTTGGTAAAGCAGGCTTTAAAGCAGGCTTTTTAATAGCAGCATACGTGAGTTTAGGCCTGCACACATACAGGCATATGACATAAAATAAACAAACATAAAAGTCTCAGCACTCCTTGCAGCCACAATTTGGGCATGCTTTCCCTATCGCCTGGCTAGCTTATCCAGCATCAGGAGCAATGAGCAACAAGTGTGTGAGAGTTTTAAATCATTCCAGTGCTGCTGACTTCCTGCTGGCTCTGGGCGACCTGGAAAACGTGGAATTCTATATGTCCAGTTTGAGCTGCGCAGCCCAGAAAACCCGGAATTCCAAACTTCTATTGTAGGTGCAAAATGTGCCAATCTTGTTTTCCTCTGGTAATCATCATTATCATAGTGACCTGCCCTGGATCTAAGTCCTTGGCAAATGCCAAGGTACCCAGAAGGCTGCAGAATGCCAAGCTGAATGAGAGGCTGCAGAAAGAGAGACTGAATGCAGGTACCAGCTAAAATTGACAGTCACTCTGCAGTCAGAGACCCAAATATATTATCGGGAATCTGCACATGTGCAGGGCCCATTCTTAGAGTGTGCAGAATGGGTCCTTCTAACACTTATTGACAGACACAGGCATTTAAGGGGCGGTGCGGGGGCACCCCATTTTCCGGGAGTGGCTATCCCAGAGATTGCGTGGATGTATGCAGTTTGCTGGGCTCGCAAGCCGGCTAGCCTGATTGAGCTGAGGCTTACTCAGCTGGCCGGGTCCCCGGCGCTGTCATACACCTCCTGCTGCATTTGCATGATTGCAAGGATTGATTGCGATCCTTGCTGAATCAAGCCCTCTATCCAGAGTACGTCCCTGTGCTGGAGGAAGATTGGGATTTGGATACTTTTCTCAGGGGATTTGAAAAAACCTGCAGACTGTATGCACTGGCCCCTAGTCAGTGTGCCCTTTATTTAACTATTGGGCTTTGAGGTAAAGCCCTGAAGGCCTTTGCAGACTTTCTAAAACCCAATATTAATAATTCAAATAAATATAAGTAATCAATAAAGAATAAACTACACCATCATCTTAAACAAGGACCAAAACCAATTTAGACACAAAGAATACTATACAACGCTATTTTTTCCTAAGGGGAGAACAGAATAGACTCAGATACAGAGAGCATTATGCAAGATTACTCCATATTAGGAATTAACAGACCTTAATTCCAAAGGTTGCAGTACAACAGGATTCTTTGTGAAGAGATACAAAAATAATTATCTATTTGGCAATAATTGAGAAAGAATTCTATCTCACTTAAACCACCATCTATATTTTATGTTTTGATTTAATGTAACACAGTATCCGACTGTACAATTTAATAAAAAATAATAAAATGTATATTTTAACCAAACTTTTTCACAATGAAAATAAAATGTGTAACTGTATGTAAATTAAGGGTATGTGCACCAAGTAAGAAACCCTTTCTTCTATTCTTCTCCAGATGGTGGAAAAACCTGTAGGTGTAGGGTGTGCCCTTCTTATACCCCTGCCCATCATAGCAGTGCCCTTTGAATGGGTTGCTATAGATAGTGAGAGGCTCCTAGCAGTGATGTGCAGTGAGGTCAATGGCTAGAGAGGCACACATGAAGATGGGTCTGCATGCTGGGAGCCTGTCTCACCTCCTCCTCACTGTAACTCTGCCCTCACTACACTAAGCTTCAGTGTCCATTGATTCTCCTACCTGCATCACTGTGTCCTTTCTTGCTGCTGCTGACTGAGCTTTGATCTCTAAACACTGCAGTGCACTTCTAAGGTGTCCATCAGTGCTCAAGGCAAGCCCCCCATACTCAGAGGCATGCCTCTATTAGCTCTCTTTCTGTGCTGCTTCCTGCCCGTGGTGTGGTCCTGTCCCCAGCTCTGCAAGCAGTGTATCTTGGAACTGGGTCTGTGACACTATAAATAAAGTCTTACTTTAAATTGGCATGCTCACAATTAGGTTAAAAAAAAACATTTTTATAAACATTTTATATAAAAAAAAAATTTTAATTGACAAAAGCGGAACTAGAAACTCAAATCCAGGGTTACAGTTCCATTGTACATCCACGAGCCGACAAACCGGCTCAGGCATGCCCAGATCCCCCCAAGATAAAAGGTGAAGGGCTAAATCGAACAACTCGCGATTTGCGGGAGCCGGCACGATTCTGGTGATATAATCACTAGATTTAAAATGGCAATTAGTTTAAAGACAAAACCAACCTGATTTTCCCTTTAAACTAATTGCTGCTTTAAATCTAGTGAATATCTCACCGGAACTGCGCTGGCTCCCGCAAATCACGGTCTATTACATTGGCCCCAAGTGTTGAGAATGCTCTTAGTTTTGCCGGCAGCTGAATATCGCATAGCTGCTCAAGTGAAATTTTCTATTTCTGCAATGAGTTATGATAGAAAATCTATGTTATCACTGCTTCTTAACAAATAGGGTCCTGATACATTAATGTCAGGACTCATGACACTGCTGGAATTAGAGTAGGGGAAATTGTTGGAGAAATTGCTAGGGTCAAAGTGCATGTTTAAGTGGAATTGTAAAGAGAACAGAATAAAAACAGAATTGCAGTATATGGGCTGGGGACATGGACAGGTTTATTTGACTATAATGCATTTGTATACATTATTTTCAAATGGCACTCTGTGTATAAGTGATGCCTGGCAGTTATCAGTGGCGGAACTCCCGGAGACAATGGAGTCATTTGCCGCCGGGCTCCAGCCCTTAAGGGGGCATCTGGCTCCCTTGTCCCCCGGGCCGTTTCGGGCACTGCTATGGAGATGGAGCGCCGCTGGAGGTGGAGCACCCCCTATTTGCCGGGCGCACGCTGAGTGTGTTACCAGCGGGCACCCGGCTCCTTCTTTCCCCCCCGGCGGTAGTCGGAGGAACGGAGCTCACTCCTGAGCTCCGCTTCTGGGTCCCGCAATGCACTATGCAAGTGACGTCATGACGTCACTCCCATAGTTCTGAGGAGCGGGTGCCAGGGACGGAAGGCAGCAGCACTGGAGCGGGGTTTCAGGTAAGTATTGTTATTTTTTTGTATGTGTGTGCGCTCGCAGGGGGGGGGGCTCACTACATGGGGCATTATTGGTTGCTCACTACAGGGGGCATTATTGTGGGCTCACTACAGGGGGCATTACTGGGGGCTCACTACAGGGGGCATTATTGTGGGCTCACTACAGGAGGCATTACTGGGGGCTCACTACAGGGGGCATTACTGGGGGCTTACTACAGGGGGATTGAATGGGAGCTCTACAGGGGGCATTACGGGGCTTACTACAGGGGGCATTACAGGGGGCTTACTACAGGGGGCATTACTGGGGGCTTTCTACAGGGGGCATTACTGGGGGTACTACAGGGAGTTTACTACTGGGAGCACTACTGGGGGCACTACAGGGGCCCTTACTACTGGGGCACTGCAAAGGGGGACAACTAGTGGAGGTTCTGCATAGGGGGACCATTACTGGGGGGCACTACATAGGCGGCACTGTATAGGGGGACCTCCACAGCTGCATAGGGGGGCGGCAGCTGGGGCTGGCATAGGTGCTGGGGGGATGGTACATTTTAATTTGGGGGGGGGAACCAACATTTATCTTGCCGCCAGGCATCTGGGATGAAGTTACGCCACTGGCAGTTATAAATCAGCATTAACTTACTGCTTTGGTCTCTTACGGGTCATGCTACTTGCACATTCTTACTTCAGCATTTAAATGTCATAATCACTTTATACAGATGTCAAACACATTTTCTGTATGTTATAGATAGGAAAGAGGAGCTATCAGGTATATACTATCTCCTTTATTGTACAATAATTCGGCATCCATATCATATTTTGGTTGCTACTTTGCTGCAAAGCCTGGACACCGCTGCCACAGCACAGTGACAAGTGAAGCAATTGTTTTTTCAGGTGGGGGAACTCATTATGTGCTGCAATATATAACGCTTCATCATGTTTTTGATGCTGTAAATCTGTAACTAGAAATGCTTATTTTCCTAAATTTCTAACTCCAGATGTGCGTAGAAGATTAACAACATTTGTAGGACAATATTACAAATCCTTCAACATAGTTCAAAGCTAAAAGAAACCAGGAGCATCTTTTATCTGGTGAACAAATCTGATGGGGGTGTTCTAGCTTTAAAAATATGAGAAACTTGAATCTTCTGTGAGAAGCTTCATTCACTAGTTCAAATGACACTGCCACATCAAGGGCTCTATTTACTACTACTAATGCAGATTGTAGAGTGATATTACTGACTGAATTCGCATTGAGAATTCAGGCAATATCACAGGGATTTATTACAAATCCCTTGCAGGGACAGAGAATGCGAGAAAGCTCTGTCCCTGCGAATCCCCTCCGCACACTAGTTACGGTATTTTCGCAAAAAAATACCATGACTAGTGCCGCCGCAGCTACCCCCCGGCGCTAAGCCCCACCCCCGCGATCGCAGACCCCCCGCGACCCCACCCTCTCCCTTACTTACACTTACCTGCATGATCCGGGCTCTGGTGATGTCCTCCGGTCAGGTGATATCCAATACTGCGCTGGGACCCGATCACCTGATGACCGTACCGCAGTGCAGCATTGGAGACCAGCTGACCGGAGGGGAGACATCACCGGAGCCCCGACCACCGGTCCCTGGAGTCAGGTAAGTGAATTTTGTTTTTACTTTTTTTTTACACTGTATCAGCTTGCGGTCTGTTTAGACCACACAGCTTATCCCTGGGGCCGCCACCCGGCTCTGCTCTCCCCGTTAGAGCAGGGTAGGAGTCCGGTAACAGGGGGAGACCCTGGATAACGCCACCTCCATGTGGTGTTATTATCACAGGGCTTTCTCCAGTATTTTTTTACAATTTATTTTTAGTAACTTTGGCCAGATCACATTTCCCATTACAATTATTGGAAATGCGATCTGCTTACTTAAAATAAGTGATACTTAGGGGTTGGAGTAGAATTTTATGAATTCTACTCCAATTGCCCTGTAGTAACTTTAGGTGAAACTAAAATAATGTGAAAAGGGTGTGAAAACACCCTTTTTCATTTTATTTTAGTAAAAATAATGTTAATAAATAGAGCCCCAAGTGTCTTACTCAGCCAGAGTGAGCTAGCAGCAATGGAGATAGCTGGTATATAAAATTAAGTGATTGAGAGGTCCATTCATCATGTTAATTATGGGGGCCAGGTGGCTCAGATACTTAAGTATCCAACTCGCTGCGAGTAGCAGCGGTGGTAACATATTCACCTAAGCAATGAAACATTGCTCCAGTGCAGAGACAGCTGATCAGAAAATCAGCTGTCTTCACAATCCCCTTCGCTGCTACTTTCGGAGCAGTGAATGTTAGCACTGCCGAATCTGACTCAGCAGTGCTAGTGCGCCCGCGTGAACTGAACTTCACGCAGGCACACAATGCCCCGGTGTCTGGCGGAAGCAGTCGGACAGGGGCGGGGGGTATCCTAAAGAATCCCTCTTCGCAAACTGGGACTCCTTCCAATAGGGAATAAGCAGGATGCGGGAGCAAACACAATCTGAATATGGAGAAAGCTCCCGCAGTCAAGCTCTGAAAATATTATATTTGTTATTTTTCACCTACTTTTCTAGAAATGAAGTGATGATGAATGGACCCCGATAGGGATTATTAGAGCCAAGGAGTTTGAGTAACCACAACCTTTATTTTGTGATAAATATCAGATGGTTAGACAGCACAAGGATTTAGATCTCTAGAATAATATAAATCCACAGACAGTAGCCACTGAAGGCCTATCTAGCTGGTAGTCATGGTTTATCATTTATTGTTCTTATTTATTTTTGATTTATTTAAAAATTTATTTTTTAGTTTTGCATGTTATATTTTATTATTCAGGCCTTTTATTGTTTTATGCCTCTTTATCTATCTGATACTGATTCTTGTTGCAATATCTTTATTTACCAACTGCTTTTATATTACCTCTAACTTCTTACTTCCCCACTTTCCTACCTCTCTCTTACCCTTAAACTAAAATTTGCAAGTGTGGTGAAGCATTTGTC
The DNA here is from genome assembly GCA_031769625.1 of Taudactylus pleione. Taxonomy (NCBI): domain Eukaryota; kingdom Metazoa; phylum Chordata; class Amphibia; order Anura; family Myobatrachidae; genus Taudactylus; species Taudactylus pleione. The sequence goes on along the minus strand of JAUIMM010000329.1, from coordinate 4,720,357 downwards.
TACCGCTCCCCGCACAGGGAGGAAGGGAAGAGAGAAAGAGAGTGAGCCAGATGGAAGGAGGGGGAGACAATACACACAGAATTAAAAGAGGAGGAGGGAAGAAAGGTCTGGAGTTTATCCCAAAAATGTATTGTATCTGCCACATCAGCACCACACTAACTAGTCACTCAGATGTGGTGCAGATGGGAAGAGAACATTGGCTTGCAAGGGGTTATTCAGGAATGATTTGTAGGTTTGGGGTTGGAGACGGGTTAATGGTTGCACTGCAGAAAAGTTGAAGTGAATTTCAACTTTCTTTAATACGTGGACACCACCAGGTGTCTTCTACATTACACCACTGTTATAAGAGTACAGTCTCTAAGTTACGGAAATCTTCTACTCCCCTAATTTATACTTATTAAAGATGACTCCGGGGTTTGTATTGCATAGTAATACAGTATTTTCTATTTTAATAGATTTGTCCTTTTACTTAGAGGTAGCTTTGTTCTGGAATCTCAGAGCCAGAGAGTCAGATGCTGGCAGATTGGTGCAAATAGCAGTATCAGCTGAGTCTAATGACTTCAGTGCAGGGCACTATGAATATTTATGTAAACTACATAAGGGGGCGTTAAAGAATTGTTCTGTTTGATACTGTAGGTATTATCCTTTCTTAGTCGTGAGCTATTTGGTATGTTTAGGAGCCTTTTTTTTTAACAATATCATGGTTCTAAGTCCTCTTAATAGCATTAGAAAACTTCAAATACATGTTGGTTTGAATAAAAGAGCTCCTAAGAATGGCTTTTATTTAATGTATTGGGTGTGTGTGTGTAAGCGTTATCCCCCCCTCCTGACAAACTTCTGTTTAGTCTCAGCGTTAAAAGATCTGAAAAGAAATACAAGCATACCTGAACTGTAAAACAGGACTGACTGTCCAAACTATTTTCTGGAGACATACGGGAGATGTACTAAGCTATGGAAAGTGATAAATTGAAAAGTGATCAAGTACCAGCCACTCAGCTTCTAACTGTCATGTTACAGGCTGTGTTTGAAAAATAACAGGAGCCGACTGGTTGGTAGTTTATCACTCTCCAATTTATCACTTTTTATAACTTAGTACATCTCCCCCATATATCAGCAAAGTCACGCTGATGTGGCGAAGGCGGTTTTGTTACTCCTGGAACCCAGAACTCTCTAAAAGGCATCATCTGTCTGTGTCACACATGGTATAAGAGACTCTAGAGTCAACGGGAAACCACTGAATCATGGGACCATGGGCCTGATTCAGATGTGTACGCAATGTCGATATTTACAGGGGTGATCAGTTATCAGCAGACTGCGCATGTATCTTAGCCACAATGCGCATGCGCAGCAATTGAATTGTAATCAAAGTTGGCTACGGTTGAAGTGAGGATTTATTTACAAGTGATTGACAGACAGAGGCACGTGTTGTGGGAAGTAGCAAAGAGTGGAGGCAAAGACATGGGCAGGTCGTGACCATTTTTAGGGTGTGTATCTGCCTATACTTGCGATCCTGTACGCAGAAAATATGGTGCAAGTGTCTCCGTTCCCGCAGCAATTTAGCATTGCCATAGGATTACTGAGATGGCCGATTATGGAAGGATCTGCGACCACTGCTACGTGTTTGTACGCACTTGCTTGGATCTGCAATGCTGCCTGGGGGCATCTTAATACATTTCCAGGCAGCTGCATGCATTAGCGTATAATTGCACAGCAGAAGCGTACGGGATGGCAGCTGTTATTGCATTAGCATACATATCTGTATCAGGCCCAGAGTGCACTGGACATTCACCACTCAAGGGCTTCAGTAAGTTGGCTGGCTGTAAATAGTGATAGACACAAGGGCACAAACACAGAGTGGCAGATAGGACGTTTGAGAATAGAATATAAACCAAGGTGTATATTTGTGTATGCGCAGCAAAACCCTAATTAATAGTGTAAAAAAAAATGCAAACAAAGTTCAAATGTTTCTTGATTTACAAATCATGGTGGTTAAGTGTGGTGGGTATTGTGTGAGTGTCAGTATCAAATCGCTGATAGCAGGCAATACAAATACATGGTGATGTTTACTGTAACTCTGAGCAAAACCCCAAAAAGAATAAAGCTTTTTATGTTAAACAAACCAATTATGTCAGTATGAATGATATTGTGGGGCAGTGTCTGAATTATAAGATAACCGTCTTTCCTTTCTCTATTTCATTGCGTGTTCACTTAGGAGTATATTTACCAACAACTGCGAATACGGTTGTGGTAAGATCATTTTGCCTCAACTCGCAACGTGGTCATGAAAATGCACTTATCAGAGTTCGGTCTCTTAATAGCATTAGAATACTTAAAATACATGTTGGTTTGAATAAAACAGCTCCTAAAGAGGGGCTATTAATGAGGAGCTTGTTTCCATGTTATATTATATGGCGTTAGTTTCCAGGGGCAAGCTTGGTAAATCCGACTTTCATAGCAACCCCAATAAAAACCTGTGGGGGATGCTTTTGTGGTTGGAAATGAAGGGACCATGGCAGATATGGGAGATATCTTCTGTAATCTCTCCTTGTTATATCTAAGCATGTAGAAATAATTATTGCATGAACAGCAGAATTCAAATATTAGGGCACTTGTCATGGTATTTGAATTCTACACGCTGTTGCTGACAAGTGAGTGCTGTTCTCTGCTTTGTCTGGATGGATGGGGTAAGTGTTGATATACAGTAGCAAGTATGATTGATGGACCCTGCACCTTATATTGGATTTAAATGAGTGCTGCCTCTCAGTAACTACTCGCTTGTTAATCTAAGGGATGCTTAGTTTTTGCAGGGATCCCCTAAAAATATCTGTTTATGGGGGATTTCCTGCAAAATACGAGGGTGGATCAATAAGTACCTCTCACGTGTGTAATGTTCTCTATTTCATTCTAATTTCCCACCAGACCAGAGCAGATAGACCACTGCTCCACCTTTAGACTGCACCTCATATCAGTCATATTGTCCCAACATTAGTTTTAAGATGGCGGGGCTGGCGGAAACATGGCCAAACATTGAGGTGCGTAGTGTGATCACATTTGTGCATCTAAAGGGCACATCAGCAGCAGTATTCATCGTCAACTTGTCAAGGTGTATGATGATAATGATAATGTCATGTCATGGAAATAGGTTTGGGTTTGGTGCAATGCCTTTGATAACGACAAGAAACACATCCAAGATGAGCAGCAATCCGGCTGCTCATCTTGAATGCATGAGCAACAAGCACATCCACCACTGATGACAATTTGTGCCAAACTGAAGGTCTGATTCAGGAGGACAGACGCATTCAAGTTAGTGATATTGCTGATGAACTGAACATCTCAGTGGGTTCTGTGCACAATATCATCCATGAGCAACTGATGTACAGGAAAAAGTGTTCATGCGGGGACTGAAGCAACTCACAGAAGATCACAAAACCAATAGGATGGGATTGTCTCTTGTGCACTTGACATGGTACTATGATGAGGGAGTGCAGTTGCTACACTGTATTGTTGCAGGCGATGAAATGTTAGTGCATCAAGTGACACCGGAGATGAAGCAAGCACCCATGACATGGTAACACACATCATCCCGACCTTCAGAGAAACTCAAAACAAATCCATCAGCAAAGAAGGTCAGGGTGACCATGTTTTGGGACCACAAGGGTGTGCTTCTTGTTGATTTCCTCACCAAGGTAGATACTGTGAATGCTGTCCACTATTGTAACATATTGAGCCGGTTGTAGAGGGCAATTCGTTGACCTGAGTCATATTGCTGCACGATAACGCCAGGCCACATTCAGCCAACTGCATGCATGAGTTATTACAACGTTACCATTGGGAGGTACTGGAGGGATTTCCATCTTTTTGGACCATTGAAGAAGCACCTGGGTGGAAGGTGATTCACACCTGACGGTGAGGTTCAGCAAGCCATCATGTCCTGGCTTCAGGCACTTAACACTGATTTCTTCTGTGCCAGGACAGATGCCTTGGTGTACTGTTGGAACAAATGCTTAGTATGGGGAAAAATAATCTGTACCAAGACCATACTATTCTATTGATTATACGTATAAGTTGAATAAATTTAAGCAATGAGAGGTCTTGTTAACTGATTTTTTGAACCACCCTTGTAGCTTAAATAAATAGGCCCTTAGTGTGGTGGCACTACAAGTATGTATCAACATCTTTAATGAAAATAGCTAACATCCTATACACCACCTAAAGTGATAAGTAAAGGCACAGACTATGGGTATTTTTTTACCAGTAAAGGTCCTACTACTTATGATTAGACAATTAGAGGGAGGAGACCGGGCCAACAAATTACTTAAGTTGGAATCTAGATGGATTTACATACTTAACACTACAGCACCCAATGGTTTGAATGAAAAGATGCAGTGGACTGTATATCTTTAATATACATTGACATTTACTCCACTGAACCCGTATATTTAGTCTGTTTTAACTTCCTAATTTAGAAGTAGTTTTACTGTGTATACGATATTATGACCCTATTGCAGTGGTTCCCAAACTGTGCCGTGGCACCCTGGGGTGCCTCAGGGCACTTGCAGGGGTGCCTCGGGTTGGTGGTCCAGTTCCAAATAAAATTATTTTTAGTCAGTATGATAGGCAAAACCAGTGCTAATGACTGTCAATCAAACAATATGTGGACACAAAGAAGCGCAGCCCTATCAGCCACCACATAACTGAACCTAAGGGTGACATAGAAGCACAAATGACTCCCATTTAATTTTTGCTGAATTTCTCAGTAAGAAACTTCTGGCTTAGGGGTGCAATGGAAAAAATGCTGATATTCTAGGGTGCTGTGATTCGAAAAAGTTTGGGAACCACTGCCCTATTGGGTGTTACCTATTATGTCCTTGCTTTATTATTCCAGTGCATCTGTTCATGCACTTTAGTTGGAACCCATTGACAGTTTCTGCAGGCTTTCTATTGTATATAGCTTATTAAAGTGCTTGAGACCCATTAACAGATCCCTAGTACTGGTTATAATTAATTTCTCTTGGTGGAGGTATCTGATTCACATAACACTTTGTTTATTCACATTCTCCGACAAGGGTGCGTGGCTAGGCGCACGCTGCATCTGGGTGCCTTGGTTACCAGCTCTGCAGTGTGTAGGTGGACACGTTATCACCCCCGGACACCGATGCACCACACGTGGGCGGCCAGGACCAGAACAGGAGCTGCACAAACACCGGTGGCTTAGTACGTAAGGTAGAGGTTTCCAAACTCGGCCCTCAAGGCACCCTAACAGTCCAGGTTTTAAAGATATCCATGTTGAGCTCAGGTGACTTAATTAGTACCTTAGTCACTTTGATTCAACCACCTGTGCTCAAAAAATATCTCTAAAACCTGAACTGTTGGGGAGCCTTGAGGACCGTGTTTGGGAACCTTTGACTTTAGGTAAGATTATTTTATTATACACGTTACCTTGGCAAAAGAGCGGTGTGCACTATGAAATGTTGGAATTGCTTCAGTATATATATATATATATATATATATATATATATATATGTGTATATATATATATATATATAAAATAAGCAAGAAAGTGTCTGTGTGTCCTGTATGCACGGCCACAGTTTTGGGCCTAGCTCCACCAAATTTGGCATGGTGGTGCAGTTTGACCAGGATTAGGTTTTTACTTAGGTTTGAACTTCGTCAGGGCCACACATTGTCACATAATCGCTGAAAATAGGAACACTCTTAAGGCCCCCATACATCAGAGATTGATTGCAGCAATCGTGCAATTTGCAATCGATTATGTATAAAAATCTTTCCCTTTTTCAATCGATTGCAGATTGCAGAATTGCCACAATCGATTGAAAAAGGGAAAGATTTTTATACACAATCGATTGCAAATTGCACATTTGCTGCAATCAATCTCTGATGTATGGGGGCCTTAGATTACACAAATTCTAGGGCTGGTTCCAGTGGAAATGAGCAGTCTGCCAAAAACCTGTGAGAATGCAACAAAAGTATAATTTTCACCTCTGAGCAAGCTTGATGACTCATGCAAGTTCATATTAAATACAAAGCATCTATATTTGCATGCAAGGGTGTAATCACCACATGTGGTGATGTGTTGTCCTGTTTGCACCTTGTGCTATTGTCTTGATGATGTTTCTGTGAGGACCGAAACGTCGACTGCTATGACATTTTAGTAAGTTCTAAATAAAGATGTGATTTTATTTTTCAAATAGCTTGTGAGTGCCCTTTTTTTCTATTTTTCTATATATTTGGATATCTCTGGGATTCATGAGGAGCACCGCCGTGACATGTCTTTGATTAAGATTTTAATGGGAACTTAGGGCCCGATTCAGCAAAGAACGCAGTTGCTAATACGCACGTGCGCGAACCAGCCACTGCAACCGAGACTGCGATCGCAGACCCATCGCAGAGTGATTGACAGGAAATGCCATTTGTGGTGATGGGGAGGTGGTCGGGGAAATGCAGGCGTGCCAGGGCATTTGAACGCCATTGCAGGGGCATGCATAAATTATTCACTGCGATGCTCTATGCAGCCTGAGGCCTGATAGCGTGCGTGGCAGTTAGCAATTACTGAGTAAGATCAGGGCTTGTGTAAGTGTGCATGAGGCTGCTATGGTACTTGATTGTACTGATGGTTTCAAAGTCCTGCTAAACATTATGGATGTGTGTAAGGTAAAGTGGGCGTTCTTATGTAGCACAAAGGCGGCATTGAGATCACAATGAATTAGCAAACTATCGCAGTTGAACTGCGTGCGTAGTTGCTATTGCATTCGCAGTTGTGTTCCGTAGTGAATCAGGCCCTTAGACATATATATATAAATAAACAGTATGTATATATATATATATATATATATATATATATATATATATCTATATATATAAACAGTATATATACAGTAATAAATATGCTTGAGCCGGCACTCAATTGGTTCACTCAAACTACATACTAACTGCATAAACTATAGTACCCGGAAGTGCAGCAGTGTTTGGAGTATCTTCGGGAGTTATTATGTCAGGTTTGCCTTTAGTGAATCCAGGGGTATCAAAACTGCTGGAAAACCGCAAAAACTGTAAATGCAATCCTAGAGGCTGACTCTGAGGTAGTCACAGTTCACGGTCTCAGAAAACATAAACATACAAAAACATACACACATTTACTGATTTTTCATTTCTAACACCATCGAAACTAATGACCTACCCTCCAACATGACCCTCCCATCAGGTACATAATGCTCTGCTCCTGGATTTCCCACCTAATGTATGATTGCAGTCACCTGTGTTGAACTAGTTAACTGTGTAGAAAGGTGTTTCAGCTCAGGTGTGTGCAATCATACATTAAGAGGGAAGTCCAGGAGCAGAGCATTTTGTACCTAATGGAATGGGTCATGTTGGAGGGTCTGTAATGATAACATTATTTTTATATATGCTTTATATATATATTGAATTATTGAATGCTCATATCCAATTTCAGGTGTCTGCAATTTTCCCTCTGGGCAGATTTACTGATTAAATATGAGTAAAAACTATTCCACTGCTATTAGCCCAAACACTTGCATTGGCTCCTCTTAGCAAAGCAGGGTACACATGTAATATTGGCCACATATACTATATGCAGCATCTGAAGAGTCTGTATATACAGAATAGAAAAGCATCCCACCACAATCACATTTTGGACCCTGTTTATTGCATTCATACTCTGATAAAATTAGAATTTTGTCCTCTTGACTATAGAGGACAACATAATCAAATGTCCACCGGCACTAGTACTATTCACTTGGTGAAAGCATAGTGAAATTCCAGTCTTGCATGGAAAAGGCTGTTTCGCAGACATGTTCAGTGTTTCTCTAACTTGGTCGTCAGGACCTCAACAGTTAATAATAATATAATAATAATAATAATAATAATAATAATAATATTATTATTATCATTTATTTATATGGCGCCACAAGTGTTCCGCATGCTGTTCATGCTTTCCAGGTACATAGGTACAGTCATTACTAATGGTCACATTTTAAAAGATGTGCTGAATTCATTACTAATTAATTGATACATTCTAAAGATCCACAGGTGGTCTGGAAATGTGAACTGTTAGGGCTCTTGGGGATCGAGTTTAAGTTGAGAAACAGTGAGTTATACAATCTTTGAGTACAAGCATTTCATCAGTGCCAATGCAGGGCTCAGTGCTGCCCTGTGTGTCCCCCGAATACGTGATATCATCTGAGGGGGCGGGGTCACCAACAGGCAGAGCATAGGCATTTTAAGCGAATGCCTAGGGTGACAGGAATGCCCTCTGAGAGGGGCTGGGTGCGTGTGTGTAATATTATATACGCTAGGGGGCACCAGCCAAAGTTTTCCTAGGGCACCGAAATGGCTAGGGACGACTCTGCCAACAGGAGAAAATATAGAGAGCTCCCCGGACACTCTGAGTTGACTCTACATGCTGCAGGGTGCAGCACTGCTACTGGACACAGGATGTCATTCCACGTACCCTGCTAGCCAGATGCAGGGGCTGTAGGGCAGCAACTGTGCTGCCTGTAGGGCACTGTGATTCGGGCAACGGCACTGTGCGCACAGCTCTCTCTGCAGCCCTACGTTTCATTCACTATACCACCCTGTATTGGTAAGTTTGAATTTCACAGAATTAATAGAACTGGGACAATAGCTGTTAATTAATTAAGGCAGATATTTTTTTTGTAGACATGCTTATTAAAGGCAAATATATCACATATTGACTATATTAGGGCTCTATTTAATAACCTTAAAAACATCTTTTCTCCAGCATCTTAGTTGGTGAAAACAAAACTTTTCTCTGCCTTTTTGTTTCTCCATTAATGATCCTGCAGCCCCCATTGGTTTTAATGGGGAGTCTCACCTTTTTTTGACAAACATATTGGCATCTCTGTATGACGTTATGTTTCTTTTTTTAACTGATGAAGTGGAGAAAAGCAGGGAAGAAGCAATCTCTTCCTGCTGTCCCCCAGTCTCCTAGCCGGCTCTCTGCCCAACGGCTTACTCTCTGCACCCCTGGCTGGCTCTCCCTCTTTAGCGCTCCATCATCCAGCTCTCCATCATGCGCAGTGGCATTAAAAAAGGAAGCAGGCGTCTTTCTCTTAGGAGAAAGATGTAAACTCTCTCTTTGCCAGGACAACCCATTTTCGCATGGACTGTCCAGGCAGAAGCTTTCATATAAACATGGTAAAAAAAAAATATGCCTGTGAAAAGCAGTGAAACATATCAACAACAGTAAGTAATATTTAAAATAATAGAAATGAAGGTAAATGGAAAAAGCATTCCCCATATCTGCAGACCTCAGATAAGGTACTCTTACTATTATAGGAATTTATCAAAATAAAATCATGGTGTATGCAATGGTAACTAAAATACACAAAATTACACATTATGAGTTATGACATATATTTTTCTCTTAAATATAGGGACCAAATTATTGGCACTAGTTATGTTCACATCTAAGTTTGAAATGTAATCATTCCACAAATGTATCTGTTTTATAACTACAAAAAGAAAGAGAAGGGAAGGACCAGGGCTGTAATTACACGTGGTCTTTGCGAGCAGTAGCACCAGAAGGTCACAGGAGTGCATAGGAATCATAGTCACACCCTCTCCAGAGGCCACACCGCCTACAGAGCCCGGGCCTGCAATGATTGACCACAAAGGGCGCAAAGCTGAAGGGGGGAGCAGGGGACCTAATATTTTAGGTTCATTTGAGGTTATTGGTCTTCCTTATTGTCTCAGGCATCAAAATATCTACAGCTTTGGATAGAACATCAGAGTGAGAATAAGAGCTGCAAAAGGTAAGGTATTTCAAAGAAATAAAGGTTCTATAAAAATAGGTGTTGTAGGTATACGCCTGTGACAGAAAAAACAATTATTAAATGGAGATGAGAAGCTCAAGTTTGTTGAAAACCGAACACACCCAAACTTTGGGGCTCCAAGTTGAACCGAGGCATGCCTCAACACTCCCAGCAAAATCCAGGACTGAAATTGAGGCAAGATATCATAATCCCGGAAATGTCAGATCTTGCATGTTTTGGATTGCATATAAATCCATACTTGCCTACATTCTGATTTTCCTCTCCAGGAGAAGCCCAGAAAGGAGATTCAGGTGGGGGGTGGGGGGGGGGCAGACTATTGGTGTCATTATACTTCACCCCCTCTTGCTACAATATAGCAAATGCCATATATTTAAATAAGGGGCGGGGCCACATGGCATGATTCTCATAGAATCACATCATTAGGCTCCACTCCCTGCTCACGGACCACTGATCCCTGGGAAAATTCTCCCCATTCTGTCCTCTAAACTAGGAAGTGGGCGGGAAGTGGGAGAAAATCCTACTCCTCCGGCGGTGCGGGCAGGGGTGCAGAGAGGGGGGGGGGCAGGTACTAATTACCTGGGCCTGGTCTTTTGGAGGGATCCGGCGGGGGCCCGGGTCTGACACCACCCCACCTCCCTCTTACCTGTCAGCACATGCTGCTGTGTAGTGGTCTGCAGAGGGAAGCCAGGGAGGCTGCTAGCTGCCTTTGAGAAACAGTAGCAGCAGTCTCCTCTCCTCTGGCTGCGGGGGGGAGCGATTACACTGATCGCAACCCCCTGTATTTGCACCAGGCTAACGGTCGCACAGCGGCCCCTCCCCAGCGCATAGCTCTGCAAATAGGGTTTTTTTCCTAAGGGGGTGTGGCCACGCCTCCCACGATTAGTCCACGCCCCACTGCTGTGCCACAATATGTGCTATAATCTTTTAAACTGCCATGTGTTTGTGCCGTTGTTCTGTCACTTAGTTTAGCTATCCAGCTCGCTGCAGCCTGGAAATTACTGGGATTTAATTTTAATAAAGTTAATAATACTGTAGGAACAAATAAAAGGTATAATTTTCATGATTTTAGCAGTTTTTATCAATCGAAAACCAAACCATTTTAGGGTGGTTTTACCAAAACCAAAACACAATGAAGATTTAGTACCAAAATATGTGGGTCAAATCTCCACTATTAAAATGAGATATATATATATATATATATATATATATATCAGTTTAACAAGTCAAAGTGCTATATACTGTAAATGGAATGTTTTTCCAATAAGATTAGACAAAATAATCTATTTAAATAGCAATGATGCTTCTAAATCAGACACTGGAGGTCATTTATTTACCACAAAACAGTCACTCCACCAGACACCCTGATTTCAGTAAGTGCACCTAGATTTCCCATATCTTTATTGAGCAGGGTGACTACATTCACAGAGGAGCAGTGGGTTGTTCAGGTACAGGAGAGAAGCTGGGAAGACTGATGACAGTCCCAGTAAAATATGGACGAGGTGCAAACCTGCACTACAATTTTCTGGAGCAGAGCAGACAAAAAGATTTTATTATTTTTTGGAGCAAGCATATTGCATATTCTAGATAAAGGTAAAGAGAGGATACAGTACGTTTAGTGGTGGTCTTTGGGTGTTATCCGACACTTTAATTGTCCCGTATTACTCCCCTATGCTGAAATTTCTTGAAGTGCTTCAAACAATGTTATACAAAATCTACGCTCAAATGTAACAAAGACAGTCTCACTGTCCCTTCATCCATTTCAAGGGTGTGGAAACATCTAATGAGACCAGAGGGTAAGTTAACAACTTAAAGCGCACTGGGCAGGTGCAGAAACTTAAGTGTTGCATATATCAATTACCTACAATGATGTTTTTGAGATTTTGTAGAATAAATGTAATAAATTATACCCAATAAACTCTAAAATGCTCTTAAAACTTCCTTACCATTTGTCTTGTTTTGAAAACTGATTATGTGCTGCCCTCTAGTGGATATTGTGTAAATCTTGAGATAAAGATCTTTGAGCATCAGGGCTCATTAAACACAGCCTTAATAGTTTACATGGTGGTTACATTAAGTACTCTGGTAAATAACTTTGGTAATGGTGCAAAAATAAATTAGAGACTGTAATGTAATGACGTAGTGCCAAAAAAGAAATTGCCTGATCTGCAAGACTCTATTATGGAGCAGTCTTATAGCCTATATAAATATTGAAATAAAATAGGGGTGTGCACCGGCCACTTTTCGTGTTTTGGTTTTGGATCTGGATCTTTCTTCGTGTTTTGGATCTGGATTGGTTTTGCCAAAACCACCATTCCTTGTTCTGGGTTCTGGGTTTTGTGTTTTGGATCTGAATTTTTTTTTTTTTTTAAAAGCATAAAAACAGCTAAAATCACAGAATTTGTCGGTTTTTCTGCTCCTATGCTATTATTAACCTCAATAGCCTTAATTTCCACTCATTTTCAGTCTATTCTGAACACCTCACAATAGTGTTTTTATGTCCAAAAGGTTGCACCGAGGTAGCTGGATGACTATGCTAAGCGACACGAGTCGGCGGCACAAACACGTGGCCCGTCTAGGAGTGACACTGCAGTGGCAGACAGGATGGCAGTTTGAAAAACTAGGCCGCAAACAGTACATAATGCAAAGAAAAAAAAGAGGTGCAAGATGGAATTGTCCTTGGGCCCTCCCACCCACCCTTATGTTGTATAAACAGGACATGCACACTTTAACAAACCAATCATTTCAGCACCAGGGTCTGCCACATGACTGTGGCTGAAATGATTGGTTCGTTTGGGCCCCCACAAAACAAGCTGGCAATTAATCTGTCCCTGCACAAACTGGCTCTACGGAGGCAAGATGTCGTCCACATCCTCCTCATTCACCGATTCCTCACCCTCTTCAGTGTTGTGTACATCCTCATCCTCACAGAGTATTAATTTGTCCCCGCTGGAATCCACCACCACAGGTCCCTCTGTACGTTATGGAGGCTGGTCTCCCTGGAAGAGTTGATAATTCATTTTTATGAACATCATCTTCTCCAGATTTTGTGGAAGCAACCTCCTACGCCTTTCGCTGACAAGGTTCCCGGCTGCACTAAACACTCTTTTGGAGTACACACTGGAGGGGGGGCAACTCAGGCAAAACAGAGCCAGTTTGTACAGGGGCCTCCAAATTGCCTCTTTTTCCTGCCAGTACATGTACGGACTGTCTGACATGCCTACTTGGATGCGGTCACCGATGTAATCCTTTAGCAGACAGACGCACGCTTGTCGCTGCTGCTTTGAAGATTCAGGTGCGGCTACAGCCCACACAATTCACAAAGACAGAAAAAAAAAAATTTAAAATTTTTTGTGGAGCGCACTTTGGGGGTTACACCACCCTTTAACAGACAGACACTCGCTTGTCGCTGCTGCATTGAGGATGCAGGTGCGTCTACTGCGCATACATTTCACACACAAACACAGAAAAAAAGATTATTTTATTTTGGTTGGAGTGCACTTTGGGGGTTACACCACCCTTTAACAGACAGACGCACGCTTGTCGCTGCTGCTTTAAGGATGCAGGTGCGGCTACAGCCCACACAATTCACAAAGACAGAAAAAAAAAGATTTTTTTTATTGTTTGTGGAGCGCACTTTGAGGGTTACACCACCCTTTAATAGACAGATGCACGCTTGTCGCTGCTGCTTTGAGGATGCAGGTGGAATCTAGATGGGATTTGGAACCGGGGACACACTACCTCCATCAATTGTCTAAATCCCACTGCACTAATGGCGGATACCGGACGCACATCTAACACCAACATAGCAGTCAAGGCCTCAGTTATACGTTTTGCTTCAGGATGACTGCTGTCGTACTTCATCCTCCTCGCTAAGGACTGTTGGAGGGTCAATAGATTAGTAAAAGTAGTGGTGTTCCTACTTCCTGTCTGGGATGATGAACAACTCCCAGCAGCAGCAACAGCACTAGGAGGAAGTGGTTCTTGATCTTTCCCTATTTTATTTTTATCGGAGAAAGTTTGGTCCTCCATTTATGTTATATTGATATATACGTGCGGCTAAGGCACACACAAACACAGAAAATATTTTTTTATTTTTGTTGGAGACTAGTGCACTTTGTGGGTTATATCACCCTTTAAGAAATGAGCCAGCCGGCCCTTTACTTATGAGACACAGGCGCATGCTTGGAACTGCTCCTTTGTTGATGCATGTGCAGCCACAGTGCACACAATTCACAAACACAGAAAATATTTTTTTATTTTGTTTGGAGTGCCCTTTGGGGGTTACAGCACCCTTTAACGGACAAGCCAGCCGGCCCTTTACTTATGGGACACAGGCGCACGCTTGGTGCTGCTCCTTTGTTGATGCACATGCAGCCACATTGCACACAATTCACAAATACAAAAAAAAATATTTTTTTATTTTTTTTGGAGTGCTCTTTGGGGGTTACAGCACCCTTTAACGGTCAAGCCAGCTGGCCCTTTACCTATGACACAGGCGCACGCTTGGCGCTACTTTGTTGATGCACGTGCGGCTACTGCGCACACAATTCACAAACACAAAAAAATATATATTTTTATTTTCTTTGGAGTGCACTTTGGGGGTTACAGCACCCTTTAACGGTAAAGCCAGCCGGCCCTTTGCCTATGGGACACAGGCGCACGCTTGGCGCTACTTTGTTGATGCACGTGCGGCTACTGCGCACACAATTCACAAACACAAAAAAATATATATATTTTTTTTTTTGGAGTGCACTTTGGGGGTTACAGCACCCTTTAACGGTCAAGCCAGCTGGCCCTTTATCTATGACACAGGCGCACACTTGGCGCTACTTTGTTGATGCCCGTGCGGCTACTGCGCACACAATTCACAAACACAAAAAAATATTTTTTTTAATATTTTTTGGAGTGCACTTTGGGGGTTACAGCACCCTTTAACGGTCAAGCCAGCTGGCCCTTTACCTATGACACAGGCGCACGCTTGGCACTACTTTGTTGATGCCCGTGCGGCTACTGCGCACACAATTCACAAACACAAAAATATATTTTTTTAAAATTTTTTTGGAGTGCACTTTGGGGGTTACAGCACCCTTTAATGGTCAAGCCAGCCGGCCCTTTACCTATGTCACAGGCGCATGCTTGGCGCTACTTTGTTGATGCCCGTGCGGCTACTGCGCACACAATTCACAAACACAAAAAAATATATATTTTTATTTTTTTTGTAGTGCACTTTGGGGGTTACAGCACCCTTTAACGGAGAAGCCAGCCGGCCCTTTACTTATGGGACACAGGCGCACGCTTGGCGCTGCTCCTTTGTTGATGCACATCCAGCCACAGTGCACACAATTCACAAACACAGAAAATATTTTTTTATTTGGTTTGGAGTGCACTTTGGGGGTTACAGCACCCTTTAACGGTCAAGCCAGCCGGCCCTTTACTTATGACACAGGCGCACACTTGGCACTACTTTGTTGATGCACGTGCGGCTACTGCGCACACAATTCACAAACACAGAAAAAATATTTATTTTTTTTGACTTGGGGGGAGCAACCCTGATGGAAGAGCACCCCCTAGACAACACTACAGCACCCCTTTAGGACTGGGACACTGCACAGGACTTTGGAGTGGACACAGCCCCTATGGACAACTGACTGCACAACACAGTCCAGCCAGCCCCTATGGACTTTGGACTGGAGGAGTGGACACAGCCCCTATGGACAACAGCAGCACAGCGCAGCACAGCACAACAGTACACTGCATTACACTACACTGCACTACACAGCCCAGCCAGCCCTAACTCCCACCCTCCCTCTTCATTGTCCAAAGCCGAGTGAGAAAATGGCACCGATGCGGGTACCTTATATAGAATCCAAAACCCGCGAGACCTGGAAGGCGGGATGATGACGTTGTGCCTCGATTTCAGATCCGAGTCAGGCGGGAAAAGTCGAGCCTAACTCGGATCGGCCTCGGATCGGGGGGGCTCGGGGGGGTTCGGATTTCAGAAATCCGAACCCGCTCACCCCTAAAATAAAATTTAACTTTTAATGTATCAAGAAAATAGATTAAAATGGATTTACAAAACATAAACAATGAAATAATTATTATTTTGTTTTTTAAAGAAGATGTGTAAGGTTTACGGAAAGGGCTGTGAGGGATTAACCCTCGTGGGGCGGCGAAGTATGAAAAAAGTGATAAACTTTAACCGATATATAAAAAGAACTGCGCAGTGTGGGACACCCCTACACCCAGATTTTATGAAGACACATGTCCTTGATTAATTAATTGCTGTTATACATCCATGCTTTCATCTATTATTCAACTGCAATAAGTATCTGTCAGTTCTTTAAACAGACTGCAGTGTGACAATGCGATGTGTTTTTTCTTTTAGAGAATATATACTGCATACGTTTTCTCTACATTACTAGGAGATTTCTCTTTATGGTGCACTTTATGCTAGTACTGCTGCTAAATGATTATCTAATACCCCTTTTACACCGGAGCTAAAACCCGGGTTTTCGAAGGGTTAACCGGGGCAGCTCCCTGGTGTAAAAGGGGAGAGAGTTGGATCGCTGGGTCGAGGGACCCGGCAATCCAACCCAGGTAACTAGCAGGGTTTAACACGGGCGTAGCCCGTGAAACCCTGCTGTGAGAACAGCGCACTCCGGGTCACGATGACCTGGAGCGCGCTACTAGCCGGCCGATTGGTCCGGCTTCAGTGGCGCTTGGAGATGATGTCATCTCCAAGCGACCACTTTGACTCCGCAAAAGCCGGGTCTATGCAGACCCGACTGCGGTGTGAGCGGCGCTGACTCGGGAATATCCCGAGTCGTGGCCGGCAAAATTCCGGGTCTGATCCGGATAGGAACTTTGTTCCAACTCCGGGTCAGACCCGGAATTTAGGTGGAAAAGGGGTATAACTGTGCACCATATGCTGTTCTATACTTGCTGCTACAGGTAATGCACAACTCCACTTTATTATTGAGAAATAGCTACCTCAGCAAGGTGTTTTTTCCTTCAAAGAATATATACTGCATATATATCTTCTCTATAATACCAGAAGATTTTTTAATTTATGATGCACTTTATGCATATACTGCTGCTAAACAACTGTCTTTGAATTGTACAATTTATGCTGCTTTATACTTGCTGCTATAGATTATGCACAATTGCACTTCTTGATTGAATAATAGCTACTTCAGCATAATCCTTGACAATACTATTGTATAGTAGATGACTAATGCTGGGCATCCACTATGCAATATTCTGTCAGATATCTGTCCAATCTGGCTGGTTGGAATGAAAACCTGGTAATGTATGGGAGCAAATGACAGTCATCATATGGTTTTAAACACTAAAAAAAGGACAAAAAAATTGTTCAAATTGGTTAAATGTTTGTGTTTTACCCAATTTGTCTGAACGACCATTTTGGCTATTTTCCAGTGTTTGTGAGCAAATGGACGATTGTCATTTGCTCCCATACATTACCAGATTTTCATTCCAACCAGCCAGATTGGACAGATATCTGACAGAAAATTGTATAGTGGATGCCCAGCTTTAGACAATTATGTTGTGATTACAAGAATTTCTGCACTGGCATGTAATAAGCTGATACTGACATCAGAGGGAATCAGCATGAAGGACCGTCGGACGTCAGCCCGGCAGTTCAAATCCCGACGCCGGCAGCCCGATGGGTGGAAATCCTGACAGCACAGGTAAGTATACTATCCCTACCCATCTCCCCCCCTAACCCTAACTCTCCCTTAGGGGTGCCTAACCCTAACCTCCCCCCCTAGTGTCTATATCTAACCCCCCCTCCCCACACCCTAAACCTAACCCTCTCGGGGGGGCGCCCAACCGTAACCCTCACCCTAGTGCCTAAACCTAATCCCCGCTTCCACTAGCCTAACCCTAACCTTCCCCGGGGGGTACCTAACCCTGAGTCCCCCTGGGGGTCACTAAACCTAACCCCCCCATCCCTCCACAGAGGATGAACGGTCCGTCATCCTCTCATCGTTCCGGCACCGGGATTAACATAGGCGATGTTTTCCACATCCTGACAGTGATGAATGCATTATCATTTATCACAACCCTATTCTATATGAGCACTAATAATACCCTTGTCATAATCCCTTCCCATTTTCACCCAGCTAATTACAACACCATTCACTATCACTACCAGATTAGCCTCCCCTATCAGGTGTCCCATCACAGTTGAGGCAACAGTCAGGCAGGAGAATACAGTGCTGCATCATAGGTCCCTCCATTTATACCAACTGAGCCATATGCAAAGAAACTGCATTCCAGCCTAGTATATAGAACTGGAAGTGACACCGTATCCTGTCACCCAGTCACACAACATAAAAACACTGATTACGTAAGAAATTTATAGCAATGACAGGTCTATTGTCAAGCTGGTCAAATAATACTTTATTATACCCCTTTTACACCTAAATTCCGGGTCTGACCCGGAGTTGGAACAAAGTTCCTATCCGGATCAGACCCGGAATTTTGCCGGCGCTGACTCGGGATATTCCAGAGTCAGCGCCGCTCACACCGCAGTCGGGTCTGCATAGACCCGGCTTTTGCGGAGTGAAAGTGGACGCTTGGAGATGACGTCATCTCCAAGCGCCACTGAAGCCGGGCCAATCGGCCGGCTAGCAGCGCACTCCAGGTCTTCGTGACCCGGAGTGCGCTGTTCCCATAGCATGGTTTCACGGGCTACGCCCGTGTTAAACCCTGCTGATTACCTGGGTTGGATTGCCGGGTCACTCGACCCGGCGATCCAACCCTCTCCCCTTTTACACCAGGGAGCTGCCCGGGTTAACCCTTCAAAAACCCGGGTTTTAGCTCCAGTGTAAAAGGGGTATAAATTTCTTCATCATTAAAGCAAATCACTCCTTGTTCAACTTGTTCCCATGGGAACGCCTCCGTCTGGGCAGCAACGCCATCGGCACGCCCACCAAAGGGGGTGTGCTGTCACTCACCATCGACAGCCCGCCCCCTTTGGTGCGAGACCCATAGCGACGGCTTGGCCATCGCTATTCGGGTCTCGCACATGCGCACGACGGAGCTCCCTCTGTCGTGCGCATGATTACTAGGGCACCATCGACCCGCTTGCGAGCACTCAGCGCTCGTGAGCGGGTCTGAATCAGGCCCAGACTCTCCTGTGTTCGCACCACCACACCCCTGTTACCATCGATCACCCCCCGTCACCACCCGCAAACGGCATGTCCTGTCACTCATGCTTGGCAAATCATCTGTATACAGGGTATGATATAGCAGAAATCTCCAGAATTTTAGAGAATGTAATGACTATTGTACATTGGTGATTACCAGCTAAGCTGGTGTAAGCTGTTTAAGTGTTTTACTTTTAAGACTCACCACCTCCAGAAGATTGAAGCTGACTGATGTGCTGCTTGAAGGCTCTGATACTATGCTGGCTCACAGGTGGCAGCCAGTGCAGCGTCTTAATGACATTGGCTGTATGTTGGGGGTCGTTGTCCTATCGTTAAATAAATTTGGAGCAACTCAGATACCTCCCTGTTAATAATGCAAGTACCTGCCTGTATTTCTCAGCATTGAGGACACCATTAATCCTGACCAGATCCCCAACTCCACTTGCTGAAATGCAGCCCAAAACTTGCAAGAAACCTCCCCCATGCTTCACTTTTGCCTGCAAGGGTGTAATCACCACATGTGGGCAGCACAGACGGTGTAATGGTTAGCATTACTGCCTCACAGCACTGAGGTCATGGGTTCAATTCCCACCATGGCCCTACCTGTGTGGAGTTTGTATATTCTCCCTGTGTTTGCGTGGGTTTCCTGCGGGTGCTCCGATTTCCTCCCACACTCCAAAAAATATACTGGTAGGTTAATTGGCTCCCAACACAAATTAACCCTAGTGTGTATGTATGTGAGCATGCGATAGGGAACATAGATTGTAAGCTCCACTGGGGCAGGGACAGATGGGAATGGTAAGATATTCTCTGCAAAGCGCTGCGGAATATGTGTGCGCTATATAAATAATTGGTAATAATTAGGGGTGAGAGGGGTTCGGATTTCTGAAATCCGAACCCCCCCGATCCGAGTCCGATCCGAGTCAGGCTCGACTTTTCCCGCCTGACTCGGATCTGAAATCGAGGCAAAACGTCATCATCCCGCCTTCCGAGTCTCGCGGGTTTTGGATCCTATATAAGGTACCCGCGTCGGCACCATTTTCTCACTCGGCTGTGGACAGTGAAGAGGGAGGGTGGGAGTTAGGGCTGGCTGGGCTGTGTAGTGTAGTGTAGTGCTGCTGTTGTCCACTACTTCAAAGTCCATAGGGGCTGGCTGTGTTGTGCTGTGCTGCTGTTGTTAATAGGGGCTGTGTCCACTACTTCAAAGTCCATAGGGGCTGGCTGGACTGTGTTGTGCAGTCAGTTCTCCATAGGGGCTGTGTCCACTCCAAAGTCCTGTGCAGTGTCCCAGTCCTAAAGGGGTGCTGTAGTGTTGTCCAGGGGGTGCTCTGTCCATCAGGGGTGCTCCCCCCAAGTGCTAAAATAATAATATATTTTCTGTGTTTGTGAATTGAGTGCGCAGTAGCAGCACGTGCATCAACAAAGTAGTGCCAAGCGTGCGCCTGTGTCATAAGTAAAGGGCCGGCTGGCTTGACCGTTAAAGGGTGCTGTAACCCCCAAAGTACACTCCAGTCCAAACAAAAAAAAAAATTATTTTCTGTGTTTGTGAATTGTGTGCGCAGTAGCCGCACGTGCATCAACAAAGTAGTGCCAAGCGTGCGCCTGTGTCATAAGTAAAGGGCTAGCTGGCTTGACCGTTAAAGGGTGCTGTAAAACCCAAAGTACACTCCAGTCCAAACCAAAAAAATATATATTTTCTGTGTTTGTGAATTGTGTGCGCAGTAGCCGCACGTGCATCAACAAAGTAGTGCCAAGCGTGCGCCTGTGTCATAAGTAAAGGGCTGGCTGGCTTGACCGTTAAAGGGTGCTGTAACCCCCAAAGTACACTCCAGTCCAAACCAAAAAAAAAATTATTTTCTGTGTTTGTGAATTGTGTGCGCAGTAGCCGCACGTGCATCAACAAAGTAGTGCCAAGCGTGCGCCTGTGTCATAAATAAAGGGCCGGCTGGCTTGACCGTTAAAGGGTGCTGTAACCCCCAAAGTACACTCCAGTCCAAACCAAAAAAAAAATTATTTTCTGTGTTTGGGAATTGTGTGCGCAGTAGCCGCACGTGCATCAACAAAGTAGTGCCAAGCGTGCGCCTGTGTCATAAGTAAAGGGCCGGCTGGCTTGACCGTTAAAGGGTGCTGTAACCCCCAAAGTACACTCCAGTCCAAACCAAAAAAAAAAATATTTCCTATGTTTGTGAATTGTGTGCGCAGTAGCCGCACGTGCATCAACAAAGTAGTGCCAAGCGTGTGCCTGTGTCATAAGTAAAGGGCCGGCTGGCTTGACCATTAAAGGGTGCTGTAACCCCCAAAGTACACTCCAGTCCAAACCAAAAAAATATATATTTTCTGTGTTTGTGAATTGTGTGCGCAGTAGCCGCACGTGCATCAACAAAGTAGTGCCAAGCGTGCGCCTGTGTCATAAGTAAAGGGCTGGCTGGCTTGACCATTAAAGGGTGCTGTAACCCCCAAAGTACACTCCAGTCCAAACCAAAAAAAAAATTATTTTCTGTGTTTGTGAATTGTGTGCGCAGTAGCCGCACGTGCATCAACAAAGTAGTGCCAAGCGTGCGCCTGTGTCATAAGTAAAGGGCCGGCTGGCTTGACCGTTAAAGGGTGCTGTAACCCCCAAAGTACATTCCAGTCCAAACCCCCCAAAAAAAAATTTTCTGTGTTTGTGAATTGTGTGCGCAGTAGCCGCACGTGCATCAACAAAGTAGTGCCAAGCGTGCGCCTGTGTCATAAGTAAAGGGCCGGCTGGCTTGACCGTTAAAGGGTGCTGTAACCCCCAAAGTACACTCCAGTCCAAACCAAAAAAATATATATTTTCTGTGTTTGTGAATTGTGTGCGCAGTAGCCGCACGTGCATCAACAAAGTAGTGCCAAGCGTGCGCCTGTGTCATAAGTAAAGGGCCGGCTGGCTTGACCATTAAAGGGTGCTGTAACCCCCAAAGTACACTCCAGTCCAAACCAAAAAAAAAATTATTTTCTGTGTTTGTGAATTGTGTGCGCAGTAGCCGCACGTGCATCAACAAAGTAGTGCCAAGCGTGCGCCTGTGTCATAAGTAAAGGGCCGGCTGGCTTGACCATTAAAGGGTGCTGTAACCCCCAAAGTACACTCCAGTCCAAACCAAAAAAAAATTATTTTCTGTGTTTGTGAATTGTGTGCGCAGTAGCCGCACGTGCATCAACAAAGTAGTGCCAAGCGTGCGCCTGTGTCATAAGTAAAGGGCCGGCTGGCTTGACCATTAAAGGGTGCTGTAACCCCCAAAGTACACTCCAGTCCAAAACAAAAAAATATATATTTTCTGTGTTTGGGAATTGTGTGCGCAGTAGCCGCACGTGCATCAACAAAGTAGTGCCAAGCGTGCGCCTGTGTCATAAATAAAGGGCCGGCTGGCTTGACCGTTAAAGGGTGCTGTAACCCCCAAAGTACACTCCAGTCCAAACCAAAAAAAAAATTATTTTCTGTGTTTGGGAATTGTGTGCGCAGTAGCCGCACGTGCATCAACAAAGTAGTGCCAAGCGTGCGCCTGTGTCATAAGTAAAGGGCCGGCTGGCTTGACCGTTAAAGGGTGCTGTAACCCCCAAAGTACACTCCAGTCCAAACCAAAAAAAAAAATATTTCCTATGTTTGTGAATTGTGTGCGCAGTAGCCGCACGTGCATCAACAAAGTAGTGCCAAGCGTGTGCCTGTGTCATAAGTAAAGGGCCGGCTGGCTTGACCATTAAAGGGTGCTGTAACCCCCAAAGTACACTCCAGTCCAAACCAAAAAAATATATATTTTCTGTGTTTGTGAATTGTGTGCGCAGTAGCCGCACGTGCATCAACAAAGTAGTGCCAAGCGTGCGCCTGTGTCATAAGTAAAGGGCTGGCTGGCTTGACCATTAAAGGGTGCTGTAACCCCCAAAGTACACTCCAGTCCAAACCAAAAAAAAAATTATTTTCTGTGTTTGTGAATTGTGTGCGCAGTAGCCGCACGTGCATCAACAAAGTAGTGCCAAGCGTGCGCCTGTGTCATAAGTAAAGGGCCGGCTGGCTTGACCGTTAAAGGGTGCTGTAACCCCCAAAGTACATTCCAGTCCAAACCCCCCAAAAAAAAATTTTCTGTGTTTGTGAATTGTGTGCGCAGTAGCCGCACGTGCATCAACAAAGTAGTGCCAAGCGTGCGCCTGTGTCATAAGTAAAGGGCCGGCTGGCTTGACCGTTAAAGGGTGCTGTAACCCCCAAAGTACACTCCAGTCCAAACCAAAAAAATATATATTTTCTGTGTTTGTGAATTGTGTGCGCAGTAGCCGCACGTGCATCAACAAAGTAGTGCCAAGCGTGCGCCTGTGTCATAAGTAAAGGGCCGGCTGGCTTGACCATTAAAGGGTGCTGTAACCCCCAAAGTACACTCCAGTCCAAACCAAAAAAAAAATTATTTTCTGTGTTTGTGAATTGTGTGCGCAGTAGCCGCACGTGCATCAACAAAGTAGTGCCAAGCGTGCGCCTGTGTCATAAGTAAAGGGCCGGCTGGCTTGACCATTAAAGGGTGCTGTAACCCCCAAAGTACACTCCAGTCCAAACCAAAAAAAAATTATTTTCTGTGTTTGTGAATTGTGTGCGCAGTAGCCGCACGTGCATCAACAAAGTAGTGCCAAGCGTGCGCCTGTGTCATAAGTAAAGGGCCGGCTGGCTTGACCATTAAAGGGTGCTGTAACCCCCAAAGTACACTCCAGTCCAAAACAAAAAAATATATATTTTCTGTGTTTGGGAATTGTGTGCGCAGTAGCCGCACGTGCATCAACAAAGTAGTGCCAAGCGTGCGCCTGTGTCATAAGTATAGGGCTGGCTGGCTTGACCGTTAAAGGGTGCTGTAACCCCCAAAGTACACTCCAGTCCAAACCAAAAAAAAAAATATTTCCTATGTTTGTGAATTGTGTGCGCAGTAGCCGCACGTGCATCAACAAAGTAGTGCCAAGCGTGCGCCTGTGTCATAAGTAAAGGGCCGGCTGGCTTGACCGTTAAAGGGTGCTGTAACCCCCAAAGTACACTCCAGTCCAAACAAAAAAAAAAATATTTCCTATGTTTGTGAATTGTGTGCGCAGTAGCCGCACGTGCATCAACAAAGTAGTGCCAAGCGTGCGCCTGTGTCATAAGTAAAGGGCCGGCTGGCTTGACCGTTAAAGGGTGCTGTAACCCCCAAAGTACACTCCAGGCCAAAACAAAAAAATATATATTTTCTGTGTTTGTGAATTGTGTGCGCAGTAGCCACACGTGCATCAACAAAGTAGTGCCAAGCGTGCGCCTGTGTCATAAGTAAAGGGCCGGCTGGCTTGACCGTTAAAGGGTGCTGTAACCCCCAAAGTACACTCCAGTCCAAACAAAAAAAATATATATTTTCTGTGTTTGTGAATTGTGTGCGCAGTAGCCGCACGTGCATCAACAAAGTAGTGCCAAGCGTGCGCCTGTGTCATAAGTAAAGGGCCGGCTGGCTTGACCATTAAAGGGTGCTGTAACCCCCAAAGTACACTCCAGTCCAAACCCCAAAAAAAATAATTTTCTGTGTTTGTGAATTGTGTGCGCAGTAGCCGCACGTGCATCAACAAAGTAGTGCCAAGCGTGCGCCTGTGTCATAAGTAAAGGGCCGGCTGGCTTGACCGTTAAAGGGTGCTGTAACCCCCAAAGTACATTCCAGTCCAAACCAAAAAAAAATTATTTTCTGTGTTTGTGAATTGTGTGCGCAGTAGCCGCACGTGCGCCTGTGTCATAAGTAAAGGGCCGGCTGGCTTGACCGTTAAAGGGTGCTGTAACCCCCAAAGTACACTCCAGTCCAAACCAAAAAAAAAAATATTTTCTGTGTTTGGGAATTGTGTGCGCAGTAGCCGCACGTGCATCAACAAAGTAGTGCCAAGCGTGCGCCTGTGTCATAAGTAAAGGGCCAGCTGGCTTGACCGTTAAATGGTGCTGTAACCCCCAAAGTACACTCCAGTCCAAAAAAATATATATTTTCTGTGTTTGTGAATTGTGTGCGCAGTAGCCGCACGTGCATCAACAGAGTAGTGCCAAGCGTGCGCCTGTGTCATAAGTAAAGGGCCGGCTGGCTTGACCTTTAAAGGGTGCTGTAACCCCCAAAGTACACTCCAGTCCAAACCAAAAAAATATATATTTTCTGTGTTTGTGACTTGTGTGCACTGTGGCTGCACGTGCATCAACAAAGGAGCAGCGCCAAGCGTGCGCCTGTGTCCCATAAGTAAAGAGCCGGCTGGCTCATTTCTTAAAGGGTGGTGTAGCCCACAAAGTGCACTACTCTCCAGCAAAAAAAAAAAGATATTTTCTGTGTTTGTGTGCGCTTTAGCCGCACGTATATATCAATATAACATAAATGGAGGACCAAACTTTCTCCGATAAAAATAAAATAGGGAAAGATCAAGAACCACTTCCTCCTAGTGCTGTTGCTGCTGCTGGGAGTTGTTCATCATCCCAGAGAGGAAGTAGGAACATCACTACTTTTACTAAACAATTGACCCTCCAACAGTCCCTAGCGATGATGATGAAGTACGACAGCAGTCATCCTGAAGCAAAACGTATAACTGAGGCCTTGACTGCTATGTTGGTGTTAGACGTGCGTCCGGTATCCGCCATTAGTGCAGTGGGATTTAGACAATTGATGGAGGTAGTGTGTCCTCGGTTCCAAATCCCGTCTAGATTCCACCTGCATCCTCAAAGCAGCAGCGACAAGCGTGCGTCTGTCTGTTAAAGGGTGGTGACACCCTCAAAGTGTGCTACACAAACAATAAAAATATTCTTCTTTTTTTTCTGTCTTTGTGAATTGTGTGGGCTGTAGCCGCACTTGCTTCCTTAAAGCAGCAGCGACAAGCGTGCGTCTGTCTGTTAAAGGGTGGTGTAACTCTCAACGTGCTCCAAAAACTAAAAAACTATTTTTTTGAAGTGTTTGTGACTTGTGTGCGATGTAGCCGCACTTGCATCTTCAAAGCAGCAGTGACAAGCGTGCGTCTGTCTGTTAAAGGGTGGTGACACCCTCAAAGTGTGCTACACAAACAATAAAAATATTCTTCTTTTTTCTGTCTTTGTGAATTGTGTGGGCTGTAGCCGCACTTGCATCCTCAAAGCAGCAGCGACAAGCGTGCGTCTGTCTGTTAAAGGGTGGTGTAACCCTCAAAGTGCGCTCCACAAACAATAAAAATATTCTTCTTTTTTTTTCTGTCTTTGTGAATTGTGTGGGCTGTAGCCGCACTTGCATCCTCAAAGCAGCATCGACAAGCGTGCGTCTGTCTGTTAAAGGATTACATCGGTGACAGCATCCAAGTAGGCATGTCAGACAGTCCGTACCTGTACTGGCAGGAAAAAGAAGCAATTTGGAGGTCCCTGTACAAACTGGCTCTATTTTACCTGAGTTGCCCCCCCTCCAGTGTGTACTCCGAAAGAGTGTTTAGTGCAGCCGGTAACCTTGTCAGCGAAAGGCATAGGAGGTTGCTTCCACAAAATGTGGAGAAGATGATGTTCATAAAATGAATTATCAACTCTTCCAGGGAGACCAGCCTCCAGAACGTACAGAGGGACCTGTGGTTGTGGATTCCAGCGGGGACAAATTAATACTCTGTGAGGATGAGGATGTACACACTGAAGAGGGTGAGGAATCGGTGGATGAGGAGGATGAGGATGACATCTTGCCTCCGTAGAGCCACTTTGTGCAGGGACAGATTAATTGCCAGCTTGTTTTGTGGGGGCCCAAACGAACCAATCATTTCAGCCACAGTTGTGTGGCAGACCCTGGCGCTGAAATGATTGGTTTGTTAAAGTGTGCATGTCCTGTTTATACAACATAAGGGTGGGTGGGAGGGCCCAAGGACAATTCCATCTTGCACCTCTTTTTTTTCTTTGCATTATGTACAGTTTGGGGCCTAGTTTTTCAAACTGCCATCCTGTCTGCCACTGCAGTTTCACGCCTAGATGGGTCACGTGTTTGTGCCGCCCACTCGTGTCGCTTAGCATAGTCATCCAGCTACCTCGGTGCAACCTTTTGGACATAAAAACACTATTGTGAGATGTGAGGTGTTCAGAATAGACTGGAAATGAGTGGAAATTAAGGTTATTGAGGTTAATAATAGCATAGGAGCAGAAAAACCTACAAATTCTGTGATTTTAGCTGTTTTTATGATTTTTTTCAAAAAAATACAGATCCAAAACACAAAACCCAGAACCCAAAACACGGAAGGGTGGTTTTGGCAAAACCAATCCAGATCCAAAACACGAATAAAGATCCAAAACCAAAACACAAAACACGAAAAGTGGCCGGTGCACACCCCTAGTAATAATAATAATAATGTGTTGTCCTGTTTGCACCTTGTGCTATTGTCTTAATGTTTCTGTGAGGACCGAAACATCGACTGCTATGATATTTTAGTAAGTTCTAAATAAAGATGTGATTTTATTTTTCAAATACCTTGTGAGTGCCCTTTTTTTCTATTTTTCTATATATTTGGATATCTCTGGTATTCATGAGGAGCACCGCCGTGACATGTCTTTGATTAAGCTTTTAATGCGAACTTAGGGCCCGATTCAGCAAAGAACGCAGTTGCTAATATGCATGTGTGCGAACCAGCCACTGCAACCGGGACTGCGATCGCAGTAACTGTGCAGACCCATCGCAGAGTGTATGACAGGAAATGCCATTTGTGGTGATGGGGAGGTGGTCGGGGAAATGCTGGTGTGCCAGGGCATTTGAACGCCATTGCAGAGGCATGCATAAATTATCCACTGCGATGCTCTATGCAGCCTGAGGCCTGATAGCGTGTGTGGCTGTTAGCAATTACTGAGTAAGATCAGGGCTTGTGCAAGTGTGCATGAGGCTGCTATGGTACTCGATTGTACTGATGGTTTCAAAGTCCTGCTAAACATTACGGATGTGTGTAAGGTAAAGTGGGCGTCCTGTTAAATTCGTCAATAAACCTTTTAATATATTCCTTCCTATAAACCTCTAAGATTCACCTGCCTAGAACCTCTAAGACAAAAACCTGCCTAAAACCTCTAAACAGAACGCTAATTGCGTACGCAGTTTAACCGCAAATAAGGACAGGAGTGGAATCTGTGTTTCCAATGCACAAGTATTATTCAGGTAAAAGTACAGTCAGTTACACGCAATATATGCATACACAAGTTAGGCGTAAAAGGAAATAATACAGACCCAAGTACGGTTATACATACGCTTCGCCTCTGGACCCAGAGATAGACTTCTGACTAGATATCCTCAGTTCACCCAAAATTCAGCATGAACTGGCAAACCAGTGTTCGGACACATGTATTTGTTCCCCCCCAGACTGAAACAGGACAAAGGGGGAACTTCCTGCTGATCTCATTGGTTCCCAGAGGAGAAGCATATGTAACGACACATTTAACAGGTTGTTTCAAATAGACTTTCCCTGCCTCTAACAGCCAGAGTCTTTCTGGTAACGCCTCCTGTAACATTCCATCAACTAAACATTTTGTTGCTTGTAAGTTCTGCTATCCGTAACTTGAGTTTGCATGATGCGATCTCTCCACCGATAACACCGGGATTCTGTAAAAAGCGTACGCATCAGAACAAAACCAAACACACCTTGCTTATCATGTATAATACCTTAGATATCAAAAACCTCTATTTCTTAGCATTTAAACTAACTTAACCAACTTGAATCATACAATTTGATGCTAATGGAACCTTGTGTGCGAATATGTAGTGTGTGAGTATTCGGGGTTTGATATAAGGACGCTAGTTATTAATGGGTGAGATTTAAGTGCATAATTTCTCATACACGAAGTGAACATCCAGCAGTGTGGATGGCTGAGGGTTGTAGTTCTACATGCCCTCTGTCAGCAGGCCCCCACCTGTTGTGTGTTCAAAGGAAAACAAAACCTCTTTTGTTCTCACAGACTCTTGTGTGAAATGCAAATGTATTACCACCTTAAGCTGTGGAATTTTGGGGCCATCCTGTCTAGGATTCAGACAAATCCAATTGTGTAGATATTATATTACAATTGCCACAACTATACTTTATCTGCATCCAGGGATTCCCAATTTGTATGTAAAAATACCCATTGTCTCTTCTTATTTACTAATACTCAGAAAGCTTGTTTTTCCAGTTGCCCTTGGTAGGTTAACAAAAACATTGCCATCTGTTCTTAGCTCCTGAGTTATAACTTGAATTGACGCTGACCACAAAAATGGTGTCTTGCGATCTCATTTCCAAAATGGAGTCTTGCGGCCATTCGCAAGATGGCATCGCCGCGATTAAATTTTAAACTGAACTTGTCTCAGCCAATTATTCAGCTTCAACAGTCCACCCTTTGATAGCAAACAACATGCTATCACAATCTGCTATTAGAATTTAATTTAGGCTTACATTTACATATTATTTGGTGTTATTATGGGATGGCACAAGGTGGTTCTTAATCCATCAATAATGTGTCTCTAGGCGGGGGCATAAAACTACTATTATACGCACACCACGGATCTTGGGAGATCATGTGACAGATGTGGGAATGCACCAGTCTTATAACAGCAGTTTTGAAGGGGAATTTGAGACTTTACATTGTCTGGGTGTTCTATAAATAAAATTTCAATAATATCTTCTATGCATGTCTAAATATTATACATTTAAATGATGGTACTTCCTAGCTCAGGGTTGTAGTGCAGCTCTGTATCTACCTCGGTATACATATTATCATTTCTGACCACCATCATAGTTTCATTCCTTCGTTTCACTCTGTTTTCACATTTTCCACACTTCAACACAATAGGAACACACCGGACGCATATGCCAATTACTATGATGACAATCAGTATAAGGATCAAGAATTTGCCTACGCTGGCGACCACTTCCTGGATCCACTCTCCTAGACCCGAGAATCATTTCACTGGGTTCAGCCATGACACCCATCCTTCTATCTTTTCCCCTGCTTCAGCCACTGATGCGTTATGGTTCTTACGAAATTCCCACTTTAGCTGCAGAATCTCATCCATCTTCTGGTCTATCACCTCCTTAGGGTTGCTGGCATCATTGGTGACATAAGTGCAACACTTTACTCCAAATTGGGTGGCTAACGTTACGCAATACCCTCCAGTAACAGCAGTTAAATAATTCAACACTAGCCTGTGTTGCACTAGTTCTTTCTTGTACGCTTGCAATTCTCTCCCTGTGTACCTGAATGTGTCATCGTACATCTCGGTGATATTATCTATTAATTTAGCAAGTTCCTGGAGATATCTAAAATTTAATGTACCCCTAGCAATTCTGGTGGGATCCAGGGCGACTAAAACTTGGAAGCCAGTTGTCTCACTGATTAACTGAGCGGCTTTATGCATATCACCAGGTATCATATTTCTCTTGCCTCTGTGTTCATATTGTGTGTGAAGATATGGTGACGGTGTGTTTTTATATATTCCCAACATTTCAACATGTGTGAGGGTCATAACTTCTGGGACAACTCTTCCCAGATAACACAAACCTTCGGAACTCGGGGAGAGCCATTTATACGCTTTTCTTCCACATATAAAATATACATTATCAGGGAGAATATAAGGAATGGTATGCATCATTATCATTAAACACATTTCTCTTGCAAACAATCCTATCTCAGGCTCTTCCATCTGGTATATGCAAGTTTCTGGTTGTATTATTTTTGCACAATAACCATCAGGTACTTTACCAATCATTTCTTTGGTGGAACTCAATGTATACCGGTACCTAAAATATTTCCCACTTGATTTAATTGAGCGTAGCAGATCATAGTTTATGGACTCATTATCAGCTCTTTGTGAGAAGGTCATCGTCTGATTATTCCCTGTCACTTCCCAACCTCCGGGTTTATTGGGGTTGGTTATGTTTAAACACAAAAGTGATTTATCTACTTGAAATTGATAGAGTTTGAAATGAGGCGGTTTGGATGAGAGGAATTTTCCATCCAATGTGTTCCCCTTCTGTAATTCTAAAATTTCCGTGATATTCAGCGGAAATGGCACCAACCCTACATTATGCTGTCCCTGTGGCACATGTGAACACACCCAGCAATCGGTTTGATTTAACACTTTGCCTACCATGCTGTGATAATCCTCTAAAGGATACCCTCCCCAGTACGGGTTATATTTAGGTTGGCACCGTTGAATACAGTTCTCATCAACTAGGGACCCACAAAACTCACAAATACAGGAATCTTCAGACGATAACCCTTCACACCTTCCCCGAGTATCCGGAATGACAGCTCTCTTAACAATAACAGTACTAAGATTGGTCAGACACTCCCCTGATTGGCATTGCACTCCTCCTGACTCCACTCCATCAGCTCCGCCATCAGCTCACATCTCCTTTATCGGTCCCCCATCACAGACACTGAGTATCCCCAAACAGATCATCATGACAAAAACTCTGGAAAGAAAAAGAACTAGGATGACCACAGCAGACCACTCCATTGCTGGAAGCACTGATCTACACATTACTTTAGCTAAGATATCTCACCGTCACCTTTTTAATCCTTCCGGCACAAGCTCGCAATCGACAGGTCCACGTTATCGGCCTTGTCTCTGCCTTGTATCTCCACCGGTTGGTTAACCTCCCTATAGTGAGTGGAATGGACCCACGTATCTTCCCCGGCCACCCTTTGAGGATGCTGTATCGTCAGATACGGACCTTTCCACCGATAAGTCAAACAACCTGAGCTAAAAAAAATTTGGATCATAACAAATTCTTCCAGATTTTGACATCATGACAGTTTGCATTAGACATGTTAGTTAATAACACTTTCAATTTCGGTTATTCTCATTCATCTTCGTGAGACCCTGCACAGTAACCTCATTATCATATTTTCACATGAGGCTGCCTGTTTGGACAGTATCTCAAAGGGGGGGCAAATAAAGGAAAAGACAATCTGGGATAATCTCAGTGTTGTTACCCATCATCTTACACATGTTCTTGGAAACGTCACCTATAAAATAAGTCCCCCTATCATTTTTAATAATTCTAGGGATATAGGCCCTCATTCAGAGCCAATCGCTAGCGGCAGTACGCTCGTTCCGAGCGATGTTCGCACATCTGCGCATGCGTACGGTTTTTAGTACGCATGCGCGAACCAGTCAGTGTGGCCGAAAATCGTTGGTACGCAATATAGCGAGGGCCTGCTATTTTGAGTGACAGAATGAGGCGTATGTGGGTGGTAACAGGGGAAGGTGCTTGAAAACGGGGAGTGGAGATCCGAACGCAGGCGTGCTTAAAGGTCAAAACGGGCGTTTTAAGGGAGTGCATAATTAATACAGCAGCGTCATTGACCACGTCACTTGGTTTTTTTTAACTCAGAACTGCTCGCAAAATAGCGGTTGAAAACACCAACCACAAGAATAGCGAGCAGTTTATACGCTGTACGATGTACTCGATTAATCTAATAAATAGCGGACATGACGTATGGTGCGTGCGGCCAGGGGGCGTTTTTATCAAAAAAACGAGCGTATGTTTTGCTCGCTCGTTCAGACTTAGAGGTGGGAACAGACTGCAATTTGCGAACGGATCATTTGAATAGCCACCCCTTGTTTTTGAACGAACGACCACAAATAGCGAACGGCTCTGAATCAGGCCCATAGTATCTGCATACAGGTTCCTGCAATTAAATCTTGTTATCAATAGCTACTGCTCTAAATAATGCCTGTGCCACTGGGTTGGATAGTATTCCGAGTAGTCGACCTCAGCCTGGCATGGCTGCCGTTTATCCTTAGCAACCTTGTGTCCTATGAGTGGGAGATAAAGCAAAACAGTTTAATATCATTTAAACATGCAACAATAAATCGTCCACATTTTTCATTAGAACAGATCCATTGATAGGTTGAAAAGATTGTAAACAGTCATATAAGGCCTGGGAGAAGATACTGGGGTTACCTATGAACCCATGGGAAACTCGTGTTCCTGTGTGGTGTTCTTCACTTTGCAGTACTTACTTATGTGTCCCACTTGGTGACAGTTAAAACATAATTTTGAACGGGGTGGATGAAAAGATTGTTGTGGGATTTGAGCAAGAGGGAAAGGTGGTGGGTATGGGTAAGGATAGGGAGGGTAAGGATATTGTGGGGGATATGAGTATGGGACCTGTGGTTGTGTATGATATGTGGGGTAAGGATGTGTTTGCTGTGGTGTGGGATTGGTGAGGACGTGTAATTGTTCAGGTGCAGGTGTGTGTGTGGGTGCAGGTGTGTCGGTTGGCTGTGATGTTAACGTCATTCTCTCCAGAGCTTGTATACTGACAGCCATTAATTTTTCGCTCTGGGTCTCCCTCTTTTTTTGAGATGTTTTTGTCATGTTCTATGGCAGACTCTATGAGGTTTTCTATTGTAAGTCCCCGCCAGCCAGGCTGTGAGGTCTGAACCCGAGTCTTTAAATCGTCTTTCAGACCGTCCATGAGTACCGTGACTATCATTCCCCTATGGTGAGTGCTATCTTTAATATCTTCTATCCCAGTGTACTGGGTGATAGCCTGCAGAGCCCGGTCGCAATATTCTTCTGCAGTTTCACTCTCTTTTTGTTTGATTGTGAAGATTTTGTTCCAGTTAACTACTACTGGAAAATATACACCCAATTGAGTCACAATGCGGGAAATGTTACCTTGGTTTACTTGGTCTGTTAAGGGAACGTCGCCATCCAATACACAGTCCGTGATAAATTTTGTCACGTCGGTATTGTGTGGCAGGCAGGCCCTTAACACCACACGCCAATCTTTATTAGTGGGCTCATGAGAACTACCCAAATTTCTCAAAAATCTTTGACATTTGGCTAGTTGCTTTTTGGGATTGGGGAAATCATTTATGATGGAATTCAGTTCTGCTCTTGTCCATGGACAATGCATTACGACTTCCCTCGTGGGCACTACATCGTTTGCATCTGCATTTCCATTTGGAACAGTTATTGTCCGAATGGGATGCAGACCTGCAGCGTTGCTACCTCTGACCTGGTTACCTGGCTGGGGGTTTAATCTGCTGCTGCTACGTATGGTATTAACAACTTCCTCAATGGGTGCCGAGTGTATTAACACTTCCCTTGCTGTTACCGATGGAGATGGCGGCACCACCCGTGATTGTGGTGATGCAGCATCTATCATTTGCACAGCATGGGAAATGGCAGACATTACAATAGGCTCATCTTCTACATCATAAACATTTTCTTTATGGTTACTTAAGAGGGGGTACAAATTACTTGTTACATTTTTATTGGTATTTTTGGTAACTGTACTTGCACCTCCATCCACATAAGGTGGGGGAGGTGAGAGTGAACTGCTGGCAATACTCTCCACAACGCTACTTTGCCGTCCGTGTGCGCCAATTTGCGGCTCGCCCATATTGCAACTCAGCGTCGCGGATGTATTTTCTGGCAATGCGTTCGCAACGCTAGTTTGCGTCATTTGCACATTTTTAAGCCAAGCATCCCCTTCATGCTGCCATATTTTTAAACATTCAAAATACTTAATCTTTTTCTCTCGGGATCGCACCATACTGATGTGATCCTGGACATTATCTAACACATTTTTGTCAAAACTACCAATTCTGGGAAACGGTCTAACACTCTTTCTCGTCATATTAAACCATATATAGTATGCATAATACGACGGGCTGATCCACCTCCATTAGCAGCACATCATTGCTTAACCATTCTACCGTTTGCGTGGCTCCCATTTTGAGACAACTCCTACGCTTTTCAATAAAAATTTAAACTGGTGAACGACAATCAAGATACTTTCACTTACCTGTGAACGATTTAAGTCGGCGGCGCCCACACACCTGGATAAGATTTCGTAAGGCCACTTCCACACCTAGATAAGTTTTGAAACAGGCAACTTCCAGACCCGGATAAGCTTTAGTAAGGTAACTTCCAAACCTATGAGAGTTTGTATGTCGGCCACTCTCACGCACCTCTATACAACAAAGACAACATGTACACCTGCTACTGTGTTTAGAACGGTAAAGCTGCTTACCGAGCGACTAGGCTAACCCTTGCACCTAGCCCTTAAGGATCATACGGTACCCTTAACTTTAGGGAATAAATTACCCCTACCAACAATACACACACTGTTACACACTTTTTCTCTGCGCAGAAAATAAATGTTTAACCCAGATATTGGTAGATAGAAAAAAATGTAAACCTCAATGGCTTTGTTCAAACACGTGGCAGCAGAACCGGAAATGCGTATACGCTTATTGTGCGACCGGCCGCATACACAATTATGCGACTACCACACAAGCGTATAATTACTTTTTAACTGCGTACGCAAAAATGCGTCTCAGCCGCATACTCAATACTGCGGCACCCCTCTAAAGGTAAGGTTCTATCAACAGAGAAAAAAAAAATTTTTTTTTTCTCTCTTGTCCCTGGATTCTGATCAGCGCTTCCTCTACACAATAACCGGCAGTACGCTCTCAGCAACACTGTGGTAATGAAAGACTAATGCGTCTCCCAAAAGGCGCCTCCACCCTTTTGCTGAGAGAGGACTGACCGAGTGTTATCGTGTATCAGATAGTGTGATATCCCGGATAAGCCCCCACTGTTAAATTCGTCAATAAACCTTTTAATATATTCCTTCCTATAAACCTCTAAGATTCACCTGCCTAGAACCTCTAAGACAAAACCCTGCCTAAAACCTCTAAACAGAACGCTAATTGCGTACGCAGTTTAACCGCAAATAAGGACAGGAGTGGAATTTGTGTTACCAACGCACAAGTATTATTCAGGTAAAAGTACAGTCAGTTACACGCAATCTATACATACACAAGTTAGGCGTAAAAGGAAATAATACAGACCACAGTACGGTTATACATATGCTTCGCCTCTGGACCCAGAGATAGACTTCTGACTAGATATCCTCAGTTCACCCAAAATTCAGCATGAACTGGCAAACCAGTGTTCGGACACATGTATTTGTTTCCCCCCAGACTGAAACAGGACAAAGGGGGAACTTCCTGCTGATCTCATTGGTTCCCAGAGGAGAAGCATATGTAACGACACATTTAACAGGTTGTTTCAAATAGACTTTCCCTGCCTCTAACAGTCGGAGTCTTTCTGGTAACGCCTCCTGTAACATTCCATCAACTAAACATTTTGTTGCTTGTAAGTTCTGCGATCCGTAACTTGAGTTTGCATGATGCGATCTCTCCACCGATAACACCAGGATTCTGTAAAAAGCGTACGCATCAGAACGAAACCAAACACACCTTGCTTATCATGTATAATACCTTAGATATCAAAAACCTCTATTTCTTAGCATTTAAACTAACTTAACCAACTTTAATCATACAATTTGATGCTAATGGAACCTTGTGTGCGAATATGTAGTGTGTGAGTATTCGGGGTTTGATATAAGGACGCTAGTTATTAATGGGTGAGATTTAAGTGCATAATTTCTCATACACGAAGTGAACATCCAGCAGTGTGGATGGCTCAGGGTTGTAGTTCTACATGCCCTCTGTCAGCAGGCCCCCACCTGTTGTGTGTTCAAAGGAAAACAAAACCTCTTTTGTTCTCACAGACTCTTGTGTGAAATGCAATGTATTACCACCTTAAGCCGTGGAATTTTGGGGCCATCCTCTCTAGGATTCAGACAAATCCAATTGTGTAGATATTATATTACAATTGCCACAACTATACTTTATCTGCATCCAGGGATTCCCAATTTGTATGTAAAAATACCCATTGTCTCTTCTTATTTACTAATACTCAGAAAGCTTGTTTTTCCAGTTGCCCTTGGTAGGTTAACAAAAACATTGCCATCTGTTCTTAGCTCCTGAGTTATAACTTGAATTGACGCTGACCACAAAAATAGTGTCTTGCGATCTCATTTCCAAAATGGAGTCTTGCGGCTATTCGCAAGATGGCGTCGCCGCGATTAAATTTTAAACTGAACTTATCTCAGCCAATTATTCAGCTTCGACAGTCCTTATGTAGCACAAAGGCGTCATTGCGATCACAATGAATTAGCATACTACCGCAGCTGAACTGTGTGCGTAGTTGCTATTGCATTCGCAGTTGCGTTCCATAGTGAATCAGGCCCTTAGACATATATATATATATATATATATATATACAGTAATAAAAATGCTTGAGCCGGCACTCAATTGGTTCACTCAAACTACATACTAACTACATAAACTACAGTATATAAAGTATATATACTGTAGAATCTGTCACCAGCAGGGACTTTCTTGCAGTGGCAGTGACTTCCCACTGGAATTATTCACTGCTAATCACAGACAAACAGGCAGTCTCAGGGAGAGGTGTTTTCTCCTCCTGGGATTGCCAGTCTGGACTGCTATAGCAGAGAGAGCGCTTCCAATGGGAAGCCCCTCCCCTGCTATTACAGCAGTAATATCTCCAGCTGTATTTTGACAATAGATTACTAGTAAAAATTCTTACCCTGAGTCACAGCTCACATGAGCAGCAGCAGATATGAAGGTTTGATCATCAGGGCTTTAACAGGGCTTAACAGCAACCCTGTGCTGGCCTTTCCCCCTTTGCGCATGACATCATGATATTGTGCATAGAGGGCGGGGCCACCAGCACCCGGAAGTGCAGCAGTGCTTGAAGAATCCAGCGGTATCAAAGCTGCTGGAAAAACCACAAAAACTGTAAATTTACTCCTAGAGGCTGACTCTGAGGTAGTCACAGTTCACGGTCTCAGAAAACATAAACATACAAAAACATACACACATTTACTGATTTTTCATTTCTAACACCATCGAAACTAATGACCTACCCTCCAACATGACCCTCCCATCAGGTACATAATGCTCTGTTCCTGGATTTCCCAGCTAATGTATGATTGCAGTCACCTGTGTTGAACTAGTTAACTGTGTAGAAAGGTGTTTCAGCTCAGGTGTGTGCAATCATACATTAAGAGGGAAGTCCAGGAGCAGAGCATTTTGTACCTAATGGAATGGGTCATGTTGGAGGGTCTGTAATGATAACATTATTTTTATATATGTTTTATATATATTGAATTATTGAATGCTCATATCCAATTTCAGGTGTCTGCAATTTTCCCTCTGGGCAGATTTACTGATTAAATATGAGTAAAAACTATTCCACTGCTATTAGCCCAAATACTTGCATTGGCTCATCTTAGCAAAGCAGGGTACACATGTAATATTGGCCACATATACTGTATGCAGCATCTGAAGAGTCTGTATATACAGAATAGAAAAGCATCCCACCACACTCACATTTTGGACCCTGTTTGTTGCATTCATATGGTGCATACACACTGGGCGATTAAAGTGGACGACTGAACGATAACGATATCGTTATCGTTCAGTTGTCCACTTTATCGTCCATTTTTAACACAAAAACGATGAACGATAACGACGACGCGCGTTCCCCCGGGTCGTTTGTCATCATCGTTCATCGGGTTAACATGCAGGCCAACCTGACGATGTTGTGGAATGGGGGAGAGAGCCCGGCGCTGAACGATATCATTAATGATATTGTTCAGCGGGTGTGCTCAATGTCATCGCTCAGGGAGCATATCGTCTAGTGTGTACGCACCATTGCTCTGACAAAAATTGAATTTTGTCCTCTTGACTATAGAGGACAACATAATCAAATGTCCACCGCCACTAGTACTATTTACTTGGTGAAAGCATAGTGAAATTCCAGTCTTGCATGGAAAAGGCTCTTTCGCAGACATGTTCAGTGTTTGTCAAACTTGGTCGTCAGGACCTCAACAGTTAATAATAATAATAATAATAATAATAATAATAATATTATTATTATTATTATTATTATCATTTATTTATATGGCGCCACAAGTGTTCCGCATGCTGTTCATGCTTTCCAGGTACATAGGTACAGTCATTACTAATGGTCACATTTTAAAAGATGTGCTGAATTCATTACTAATTAATTGATACATTCTAAAGATCCACAGGTGGTCTGGAAATGTGAACTATTAGGGCTCTTTGGGATCGAGTTTGAGTTGAGTAACATTGAGTTATACAATCTTTGAGTACAAGCATTTCATCAGCGCCAATGCAGGGCTCAGTGCTGCCCTGTGTGTCCCCCGAATACGTGATATCATCTGAGGGGGCGGGGTCACCAACAGGCAGAGCATAGGCATTTTAAGCGAATGCCTAGGGTGATAGGAATGCCCTCTGAGAGGGGCTGGGTGTGTGTGTGTAATATTATATATACGCTAGGGGGCACCAGCCAAAGTTTTGCCTAGGGCACCGAAATGGCTAGGGCCGGCTCTGCCAACAGGAGAAAATAGAGAGCTCCCCGGACACTCTGAGTTGACTCTACATGCTGCAGGGTGCAGCACTGCTACTGGACATAGGATGTCATTCCACGTACCCTGCTAGCCAGATGCAGGGGCTGTAGGGCTGCAACTGTGCTGCCTGTAGGGCACTGCGACTCGGGCAATGACACTGTGCGCACAGCTCTCTCTGCAGCCCTGCGTTTCATTCACTATACCACCCTGTATTGGTAAGTTTGAATTTCACAGAATAGAACTGGGACAATAGCTGTTAATTGATTCTGCTGTTGTGTGGTTGGACTGGGAACATTTTAAGGCAAATATTTTTTTAATTAATTAAGGCAGATATTTGTTTTGTAGTCATGCTTATTAAAGGCAAACATTTCACATATTGACTATATTGTAGGTGACAATGTAAGGAGAGCCTTAGGGCTCTATTTAATAACCTTAAAAACATATTTTCTCCAGCATCTTAGTTGGTGAAAACAAAACTTTTCTCTGCCTTTTTGTTTCTCCATTAATGATCCTGCAGCCCCCATTGGTTTTAATGGGGAGTCTCACCTTTTTTGACAAACATATTGGCATCTCTGTATGACGTTATGTTTCTTTTTTTAACTGATGAAGTGGAGAAAAGCAGGGAAGAAGCAATCTCTTCCTGCTGTCCCCCAGTCTCCTAGCCGGCTCTCTGCCCAACGGCTGACTCTCTGCACCCCTGGCTGGCTCTCCCTCTTTAGCGCTCCATCATCCAGCTCTCCATCATGCGCAGTGGCATTAAAAAAGGAAGCAGGCGTCTTTCTCTTAGGAGAAAGATGTAAACTCTCTCTTTGCCAGGACAACCCCTTTTTAGCATGGACTGTCCAGGCAGAAGCTTTTATATAAACATGGTAAAAAAAAATATGCCTGTGAAAAGCAGTGAAACATATTAACAACAGTAAATAATATTTAAAATAATAGAAAGGAAGGTAAATGGAAAAAGCATTCCCCATATCTGCAGACCTCAGATAAGGTACTCTTACTATTATAGGAATTTATCAAAATAAAAACATGGTGTATGCAATGGTAACTAAAATACACAAAATTACACATTATGAGTTATGACATATATTTTTCTCTTAAATATAGGGAACAAATTATTGGCACTAGTTATGTTCACATCTCAAGTTTGAAATGTAATCATTCCACAAATGCATCTGTTTTATAACTACAAAAAGAAAGAGAAAGGAAGGACCAGGGCTGTAACGTAGTCTTTGCGAGCAGTAGCACCAGAAGGTCACAGGAGTGCATAGGAATCATAGTCACACCCTCTCCAGAGGCCACACCCCCTGCAGAGCCCGGGCCTGCAATGATTGTCTACCCTGTGTGTGAGAGGATTAACCACAAAGGGTGCAAAGCTGAAGGGGGGAGCAGGGGACCTAATATTTTAGGTTCATTTGAGGTTATTGGTCTTCCTTATTGTCTCAGGCACCAAAATATCTACAGCTTTGGATAGAACATCAGAGTGAGAATAAGAGCTGCAAAAGGTAAGGTATTTCAAAG
This sequence comes from Taudactylus pleione, assembly GCA_031769625.1. Taxonomy (NCBI): domain Eukaryota; kingdom Metazoa; phylum Chordata; class Amphibia; order Anura; family Myobatrachidae; genus Taudactylus; species Taudactylus pleione. Next base: position 4,679,573 of record JAUIMM010000329.1, on the reverse strand, counting down.
AAATAAAGGTTCTATAAAAATAGGTGTTGTACGTATACGCCTGTGACAGAAAAAACAATTATTAAATGGAGATGAGCAGTTCAAGTTTGTTGAAAACCGAACACACCCAAACTTTGGGGCTCCAAGTTGAACCGAGGCATGCCTCAACACTCCCAGCAAAATCCGGAACTGAAATTGAGGCAAGATATCATAATCCCGGAAATGTCAGATCTTGCATGTTTTGGATTGCATATAAATCCATACTTACCTACTTTCTGATTTTCCTCTCCAGGAGAAGCCCAGAAATGAGATTGAGGTGGGTGTGGGGGGGAGAGGGCATGGTGGGGGGCAGACTACTGGAGTCATTAAACTTCACCCCCTCATGCTAAAATATAGCGAATGCCATATATTTAAATAGGGGGCGGGGCACATGGCATGAATCTCATAGAATCACATCATTAGGCTCCACTCCCTGCTTACGGACCACCAATCCCTAGGAAAATTCTCTAAACTAGGAAGTGGGTGGGATGCGCGAGAAAATCCTACTCTTCCGGTGGTGCGGGCAGGGGTGCAGAGAGGGGGAGGGCAGGTACTAATGGGCCTGGTCTTGTTGGAGGGATCCGGCGAGGGCCTGGGTCTGATGCCACCCCACCTCCCTCTTACCTGTCAGCACATGCTGCTGTGTAGTGGTCTGCAGAGGGAAGCCAGGGAGGCTGCTTGCTGCCTTTGAGAAGCAGCAGCAACAGCAGTAGCAGCAGTCTCCTCTCCTCTGGCTGGGGGTGAGCGATTACACTGATCGCACCCCCCCTGTATTTGCATCAGGCTGAGGGTCGCACAGCGGCCCCTCCCCAGCGCATAGCTCTGCAAATAGGGTTTTTTTCCTAAGGGGGTGTGGCCACACCTCCCACAATTAGTCCACGCCCCACTGCTGTGCCACAATATGTGCTATAATCTTTTAAACTGCCATGTGTTTGTGCCGTTGTTCTGTCGCTTAGTTTAGCTATGCAGCATGCTGCAGCCTGGAGATTACTGGGATTTAATTTTAATAAAGTTAATAATACTGTGGGAACAAATAAAATGTATAATTTTCATGATTTTAGCAGTTTTTATCAATCCAAAAGCAAACCATTTTGTAGTGGTTTTACCAAAACCAAAACACAATGAAGATGTTGAACCAAAACATGGCTCTACTATCTAAATCTATTTAAATAGCAATGATGCTTCTAAATCAGACACTGGAGGTCATTTATTTAGCACAAAACAGTCACTCCACCAGACACCCTGATTTCTGTAATACCCCTTTTACACCAACTGAATAACCCGGGTTATTGCCGGGTCAATCCGGGTGGATGGTCTGTGTGAACGGCTTCCAGAAAAAAATCCTGGGTTGATTTACCCGGAAATCTTACTCGGGTTGAGAGCAGGGTTGAAAACGGGTTGTTCCCGTGTCATGCGGCAGTGTGAACGGGTGCTACCCAGATTATTTTTCCCGGCTACATTCTGCTATTAGCTGATTGGAGCTTCTGGGGCGCTGGCAGATGATGTAATTTGTCAGGGCCCTGCAGAGAAATGCACACGCAGCCATTACTTACCTGCCTGACCACCTGCACACAGCCTGCACCACAGCCTGTCCAACTCCCACAAAACGCAGGCTGATACACAGGCTGCCACAGTCAGAACTGCAGCCTGCACCACAGCCTGACCAGCAGCTCCAAACGCAGGCTGATACACAGCCATAACAGCAGCCTGATCCACAGCCTGTTGCTACAGCAGCATGTGTGCTGCATCAAACTGGACCGATGCCGATATCCGAGAGCTACTGCTCATAAGGGTCGGAGGAAGAAATTAAACGCCAGATGACCGGCACAGTGAAAGATGCAGTAGTGTACCACAATATAGCCCAGATGCTGGAGTCCCGAGGGATAAAACGCACGCAGCAGCAAGTGGTCAATAAATTGAAGGTCTTGCGTAAGCAGTTCACTAAAGTGCACAATCATAACCGCAACAAAAGTGGTGCAGGCCGCAAGGAATGGGTGCATTACCAATTGTGCTACAGCGCTTTTGGAAATACAGCGCTTTCAAACCCCATAGCACTGTCCTCCCCAATTGTGCCATCCTGCTCCAGCCAGCAGGAGGACAGTCAAGAGGTACCGGCTACACAGGTTACCCTGCCGTCCTCGCAAAGCAGACCAACATCACAGCTCCTACTGACCGATGAGCCTGGAGAAGGAAGTGGGATGGATTCATCTGTGAATGCTGACAGGATGGATTCATCTGTGAATACTGACAGTGTCACTACCACCATAGATGAGGTAGTTGAGACAAGCTCAGAGACTGCGCCCCCTAAAAAGACCCCTCCGCTACGCGCTAATAGTAAGTATTTTAAAAAAGAAAAACACCCACATTACACACACACACACACACTGCATTCACTTAAATCCAAATGGTAACTGTTGCAGAGTGCTGCTAGCGTGCAGGTAGACAGAAGGCCACAAGCACATGTACGCAAACACCACTGCTATCTTTATGTCGGCTCAGTGCATATTATATATATATTTTTTTTTTTCCCCTTTGCAGTCTACAATGTGCCACCCAGAAAGAAGAAGTTCAACAGGTCGGAGCAAGCGGCTAGAGCGATGACTTCTGTGATCGTGGAGCATCTCCGCAAATTGGATGCCGACATTCAGGCAGGAGGATGCTAGATTGGATCGGTTTCTAGAGTCCGAAAGGCAAATGCAGCAGTCATTTATGAGGCAATTAATGGATATGCAGGAGAGACAGATGTCTTTTTTAGAGCGCACATTTGCTCGTGGTTATCCCAACCAAACACAGCCATTACCACAGGCCCCAGTGTACCCAGAACACAGATTTGGGCAGTGCAATATGGGGCCCAATTATTACAACCCTAGCACTAACCCTAACACAACCAAACCAAGTGTCACCACAGTATACAGTGTATAGGCAATTGCCGTAAACATGGCCATTTTAAATATTTTATCGTTGTACCAACCGGTACATGTTCTATTTTAGTTTTTTTTTATGTTGTGTGGCTAAAATTATAATGTTTATTGTGTGAAGGCACTTTTCATTTTTTTATTACTTTTATAGTATATTGTTTTGCCCGCAGGGATCTATAAGGCACTTTTCTTTTATACTGGGCATACGATGTTTTACATATGTTTTTATACTTTTTCAACAATCTGAGAATGTGTTAAAACTGTTCTATAAAAAAACACAATATATGCACATGGTTAAAGTAAAAAAAACAACAACTTTAAAACCAAATAAACCAAAAACATGTTTGGAATATGAAATTTTGCCTTTTTATTTTAAATCAATAAGGGAAGGTTTGTTGCAATGGTGACCCGGATGAGCTCGGCACTGTCCTCATGCTCCCCCACGTAGCTTACTGCATCACTTGTAATGCCCCCCACCTCAGTGTCCTGCACATTCCACTCGGGAAGGAAGTGGTCCTTTTGAATTTCGCAAATGTTATGAAGTACGCAGCAGGCTGCTACTACATGGGGCATGATTTTTAGGTCCACATCATTCCTCTTCATGAGACAGCGCCAACGTCCTTTTAAACATCCAAAAGCATTTTCCATAGCCATCCGGGCAGAGCTAAGGCTGTGAGTGTAGGTGACCTTTTCCGGGGACAACTGTACATGTTGTGTATAACCCTTCATTAGCCAATGCTTCAAAGGATATGCCGCATCGCCAATGATGTGGGCCGGGACCTCCACGCCATCTACGGTCACCGATTTCTGTAAAAAAAAAATATGGTCACTATAATGAGAAGTGGCATAAGGTGTATTCACATGGTGGTCAAGTAGGTTTCAAAAATGTCATGTATTTAAACCTTCTATCGGATGAGGTGTTGTCATGTGTGCAAACCACTTATCATACTAACATAAAATAAAGACACTGAGACGTGGATTTGGCAGATAACTTGATGGCGATTTATTGGAGCAATAATAATTATTATTTATTTAAGGATGTATGGTGGCAAAGAAAGGACGGCCAGAAATCAGCCAGATCTGCTATGCCCACACACAAACAACAAAAGGCATAGCAGGCGTAGATCGCCCAGAGTGCATACACATAACCATGTAACTCATATCATCAACAAAAGGTAACGCTCACCCCCATCTTGACTTCCCACCCGTTTAGGTGGTGATACTGCCCCCCGTTAGGTTGGTACAGCCAACTACCAGTCAACGAAGGGAGCGCCCTTAAATCATAATTGCACCCGGACTGGCGACCTGCCGTTCTTTCCCGCCACAGCAAGGTTCAGCTTATAGAACCGCCGCACCGCCACCATACCAAGTACTACCCCAATAACGCCAACTCCTCAAAAAGATCCCCAATAAACAATGACACACCCTCCTCTGTTAAATGAACTCCATCGGGTCTATACATATAACTAAATCGAAATTGAATGTTATTATGGTAAATGAAACGGCCATAATTGGCCATCACAAATTTGGCAACTGCGAAATTAAGTTTCTTCCTAGCTTCGTCATTAGTAGGAAAACTCCTAACCCCACGCCAGACCTGTCGAGGTACAATGCAAGACCAAATTAATTTACACAAGGGCCAGGCCAATAGCACCCTCGCCAAATCGTTGACAATATCAACTCGTAATTCTACAGTGGACCTCTGCCCTAAGTCGTTGCCTCCTAAATAAGCCACCAAAATACGTGGCCTACCAAAAAGCCTTGCATACTCTAACAGTTTAGGACAAAAGGAATGCCATCTCATACCTCTGGAACCTATCCAACGGACCCTAGCTGAATATTCAAAAATTGGAGCTTGATCTGAACTCAAACCTAGCAGCCCAGAAAATATATGAGTGGCCTATAACCCAAATGTCCTGCGTGTCAAAGAGCAATCCTAAAGGTGGAGGAAAGCAGTAAATAAAAAATTAGTAATTGTCATAAAACAATAAAATTTTATGGTGTATTAGTGGGATCTGATAGAACATAAGTGAGTATCTGCCAAAAAGAAAAATTTTCTATTGGTCGCCGACTTTACTATTTGAAGTGGCTGAGACAAACAGAAGACACAAAGGGGAAGAATGGGTGGGGGGGAATTGGGAAAAAACAGGTGAACTCGGCAAGAGGTAAAATAAAAACCTGCTGAGGGATGGACTATGGCCTAATTAAATGATTGAGAATAGCCGAATTGAATCCGTCAGTTCAGGTAAAAATTGTAAAATCCCTCAAGACTCCCATTGCCAGCAATGGCGAGTAGCTAATCCCGAGTAGGACGGACAGGGGTAACAGACAAGACAGGACAGTACATGAGACAAGACAAAAACCAGGCAAGCATAAAATATAAACGTAACCGGAACAGACTGTGAAATGACTTTAAACAAAGGGCCTTCATGCCTAGGTCGAATGTAACCTTTATAACTATCCGATTTCCAATGTCCTAGGGCCTTAATTTCTGATGCCGAGAAACCCGCAGCTGCCGCCGAAGTTGCGGCTCCGATCAGAAACGAGTGTGTACCAAAATCTTGAGGCGGGAGGCCTAAAACTGATACACACCTCTTCAAAAACCAACCAAACTGGTATTTGGTAAGCGGAGTCCTGTCCATATGCATGAGTCATGAACCAGGAACATCCGGCCGCAATAACTCATACCGCATAGCTAGTGCCACGGGGCAGATCTGTTCGTCCCTAGATGGACCCAACGAGATCCACCTACCCCTACCAGTCTGGTCGGTCTTCGACTGCCGAATCCTACAGAGAACAGACCTCTCACTGACCAGGATATCCGAGAGGAGCATGGCGGCATCAACCCATTTGGATGATGCCACCAGCTCCGATACCCTCAAGGTGCCGTGAAAAGCCTCCGAAAACACCACTTGAATCAGGACCGCCTCATACGCAGTAAGAGCCACTCCGAGAACCGCCCCTAATACTGCCGGAAGCAGATGAGCGTCCACAGGTCTCCTACGGTCAGCTACTGGCCGGGAGACCCGTGCCCAACCCTTTAAAGCCTTCACTATCAGAAAACTTTTAGTAAAGTCAGGTTGGCCCTTCAATTTACAATAAAATGCAATGCCCCCCAAAGAGCGCGCAACAGAAGCCCTGGATCTGCCAGCCAAACGGAGACTCCAAATAAAAGAAAGCATCGAACGATGCTGACTCTTACCTGCCTGTTTGCTGCTACGGGAATAATCTTCCCATTCATTCCATGCCTGCCAATATGCTCGCAACGTGGAGGGGACTAAAGACTGTTCTGCTTAGCCCTCCATGCCGGCTCGATCACCTGCCAAACATAAGAGGGGCAAAGCACAACGTCAGCACCAGGGGCCACAGATCGGGACCTAGCCCACTGGAAACGTGATAACGCATCGTCTATCTCATTCTCCACCCCAGGAACGTGTCTTGCCTTAAACATGATGTTACAGCGCAAACATGTGAGCACAGCTGCGCTAGCAAGCGCAAAACCAGCAGGGAAGCCGCATGTTGCTGATTGTATCGCATGGACCATGCCCAGGTTGTCACACCTGATAATGATGCTGCGATTGCGTAACCATTCCCCCCAGATTTCCAAGGAAACCATTATGGGAAAGAGTTTGAGAAGGAGTAAGTCCTTAGTCAAACCCTTTCCCACCCATTCTTCCAGCCAACGGCCAACGCACCAGGAGCCATCAAGGTAACATCCGAACCCCGTGGTGCCTGCTGCGTCGGTGAACAGCTGCAGCTGCAAATTGTCAGCGGCTGGAGACATCCACAACCGAACGCCATTAAAATCCCGAAGAAACGAGAACCAGACAGAGAGGTCCTGCTTAATCTCTGAGGATAAACGTAGCAAATGTCTCGGTTAGTGACACCAGCCGTGGCCCTTTCCAATTTACGTGAAAAAGCTCTGCCCATTGGAATTACTTTACAGGCCCAGGAGGGATTGCGCCTGCCGCAGGGTAATTCTACTGGAAGCCGTGCATTCCGCTATGGCATTACTTGACAGGCTTATCGAGAGGAATGCGACAAGAACCCACCGAGGTACAGATCTCGATACCCAGGAATGACAAGGGAAGGGCCCTCCATTTTGTCCACAGCAACGGGAACTCCAAATGAAAAAACAGCGCTCGTAAAGAAAACAAAAGATAACTGCATCTGCCTGAACCGGAAGGGCCGACACACAGAAAGTCATCGAGATAGTGGGCTATTCCATGACTACCGCAAAAATTAAATAAATAAATTCCGCGCACCAGTGTAGGAAGGTGCTAAAATGCTCGAAAAACGCACAGGACACAGAACACCCCATAGGCAAGCATTTGTCTATGCAATATCCGTTGTCCAAGCTAAAAACCCATAAACTGGAATGACTCTGGGTGCAAAGGAAGTAGACGAAAAGCTGACTCAACATCTATCTTAGCCATCAGTGCGCCCGGACCATAACACCTAATGACGTCCAAAGCATCGTCAAAAGACTGGTACACCACCGAGGAAACCTTAACTGGTATGGCATAATTTACTGACGAGCCTGGCGGATAAGACAGATGTTGCATGAGCCCTTATTTTCCTGGAATTTTCTTGGGAACCACTCCCACCGGGGAATTCACAAGATCCCTAATGGGGGTTCTGCAAAAGGCCCAGCAATGCGCCTGCGCTAACCTCGCCAGCCACTTTTTCCCTAAGAATGTGAGGCAATTCAAAGGCAGACTTCAAATTTCTAGGCGAATATGTGTCGACATCCCTGCAAATAGGTAAACGAAAACCAAAACTGAAGCCTTTTAACGAAAATTCTGCGTCCTGCAGAACCGGGTACCAACTCAACCATTTTGCTATCGCTGTGACACGGACAGGGGATGGAACTTTACTTAGCACTTGTGCCTTTTGCTGGCTGTGCAGGCTGCTGCTGGGCACCCCCCTTGAAACACTTGGCAACTGGGTGATTGCCACCACATCGCAAGCAGAGGTGACGAAAACGACATTTTAATGTGGAATTATTAAAGGCGAAGCATTTTCCCCAGACGCCTGCTGTTAGCCCTGACGAACTGAACTAGCTGCTTTGCACGCGTTGTACCCCTCATAGGCAGGACGCGAAGGCTGCGTGACCTCCAGCAATGTATATTTGTGGAAGTAGGAGCATAGCTGAGAATGGAGCTTCCCGGTGATAGCTGCTTGGGGCAGTGATTGCAATAATAAGCTGTGCACCCTGTAGAAATTCACTGTAGCACATGTATTCTGTCTATTTTGTAAGTTAAATGCTCAGAATACAGTATATAATACAATCTCCTCTATTGGCTGATAATAATGATTCAAAGGAGATAAAAGCTAGATCTTAGGTGCTATAGATAAATAAAGCAGTGTCAAAGCCATTACCCCTTACTGTCATATAACGCATCACTAAAGCATTCTATTCCCCCAATGATACCTCAATGCCCAGCATAATACTGACACTGTTTGCTGCAACTGTTTTCTACCATTAAGAGGGCATAATCAGCACTTAGACCATCTATAAAATACATCATACGAATGTACTGAATGATATAATTCTGGCATATACAGGACCAGCAGACACAGTAAGTAATTATATGTAGAAGTAGAGCCATCCTGTCTGAGCTGAATCTTTTTATTTCATGTGCCGGCTCCTTTACAGATCATATGAGCAAGTTGGGGAATCTGGGAGAGGGCAGAAAAAGAAACCATGCACTGTCCTGGACATAGATGCACAGATTGGTCCCCTTATGTACTGGATGGTGTATTATCCAGTATTAATAATTGATCCAATAGGTGGTCCATATCAGTGCACCCCGTACAGTGCATGTTTTCCAGATCTAGTTGGTGCACAACAATATTCATTACTGGCTTTTTAACTTTTTCTACTGGCTGACACATTTAAAAGATCAACAGGGACTGTAGTGCTAGTTATTTCATTTGTGACACTGAGGGGATCCTAAAAAACATGCAACTTTAGTATTATATGCTATTTCTATTGTAGTCATCATGGTGTGGGCTGAGGGGGGGGGGTTCAGGCAAGGCACTCATAAACTAGGGGTGTGCACCGGCCACTTTTCGTGTTTTGTGTTTTGGTTTTGGATCTGGATCTTTCTTCGTGTTTTGGATCTGGATTGGTTTTGCCAAAACCACCCTTCCGTGTTTTGGGTTCTGGGTTTTGTGTTTTGGATCTGTATTTTTTTGAAAAAAAGCATAAAAACAGCTAAAATCACAGAATTTGTGTGTTTTTCTGCTCCTATGCTATTATTAACCTCAATAACCTTAATTTCCACTCATTTCCAGTCTATTCTGAATACCTCACACCTCACAATAGTGTTTTTATGTCCAAAAGGTTGCACCGAGGTAGCTGGATGACTATGCTAAGCGACACGAGTGGGCGGCACAAACACGTGACCCATCTAGGCGTGAAACTGCAGTGGCAGACAGGATGGCATTGAAAAACTAGGCCACAAACTGTACATAATGCAAAGAAAAAAAAGAGGTGCAAGATGGAATTGTCCTTGGGCCCTCCAACCCACCCTTATGTTGTATAAACAGGACATGCACACTTTAACAAACCAATCATTTCAGCGCCAGGGTCTGCCACACAACTGTGGCTGAAATGATTGGTTCGTTTGGGCCCCCACAAAACAAGCTGGCAATTAATCTGTCCCTGCACAAACTGGCTCTACGGAGGCAAGAAGTCGTCCTCATCCTCCTCATCCACAGATTCCTCACCCTCTTCAGTGTTATGTACATCCTCATCCTCACAGAGTATTAATTCGTCCCTGCTGGAACCACAGGTCCCTCTGTACGTTCTGGAGGCTGGTCTCCCTGGAAGAGTTGATCATTCATTTTATGAACATCATCTTCTCCACATTTTGTGGAAGCAACCTCCTACGCCTTTCGCTAACAAGGTTCCCGGCTGCACTAAACACTCTTTCGGAGTACACACTGGAGGGGGGGCAACTCAGGTAAAACAGAGCCAGTTTGTACAGGGACCTCCAAATTGCTTCTTTTTCCTGCCAGTACAGGTACGGACTGTCTGACATGCCTACTTGGATGCTGTCACCGATGTAATCCTTTAACAGACAGACGCACGCTTGTCGCTGCTGCTTTGAGGATTCAAGTGCGGCTACAGCCCACACAATTCACAAAGACAGAAAAAAAAAAAGAATATTTTTATTGTTTGTGGAGCACACTTTGAGGGTTACACCACCCTCTAACAGACAGACGCACGCTTGTCGCTGCTGCTTTGAGGAAGCAAGTGCGGCTACAGCCCACACATTTCACAAAGACCGAAAAAAAAGAACAATATTTTAATTGTTTGTGTAGCACACTTTGAGGGTGTCACCACCCTTTAACAGACAGACGCACGCTTGTCGCAGCTGCTTTAAGGATGCAGGTGCGGCTACAGCCCACACAATTCACAAAGACAGAAAAAAGAAGAATATTTTTATTGTTTGTGTAGCACACTTTGAGGGTGTCACCACCCTTTAACAGACAGACGCACGCTTGTCGCTGCTGCTTTGAGGATGCAAGTGCGGCTACATCGCACACAAGTCACAAACACATTAAAAAAATAGTTTTTTATTTTTTGGAGCACTTCGTGAGTTACACCACCCTTTAACAGACAGACGCACGCTTGTCGCTGCTGCTTTAAGGATGCAGGTGCGGCTACAGCCCACACAATTCACAAAGACAGAAAAAAGAAGAAGAATATTTTAATTGTTTGTGTAGCACACTTTGAGGGTGTCACCACCCTTTAACAGACAGACGCACGCTTGTCGCTGCTGCTTTGAGGATGCAAGTGCGGCTACATCGCACACAAGTCACAAACACATTAAAAAAATAGTTTTTTATTTTTTGGAGCACTTCGTGAGTTACACCACCCTTTAACAGACAGACGCACGCTTGTCGCTGCTGCTTTAAGGATGCAGGTGCCCACACAATTCACAAAGACAGAAAAAAGAAGAAGAATATTTTTATTGTTTGTGTAGCACACTTTGAGGGTGTCACCACCCTTTAACAGACAGACGCACGCTTGTCGCTGCTGCTTTGAGGATGCAAGTGTGGCTACATCGCACACAAGTCACAAACACATTAAAAATTTTTTTTTGATTTTTTGGAGCACTTTGAGAGTTACAACACCCTTTAACAGACAGACACACGCTTGTCGCTGCTGCTTTGAGGATGCAAGTGCGGCTACAGCCCACACAATTCACAAAGACAGAAAAAAAAAGAACAATATTTTAATTGTTTGTGTAGCACACTTTGAGGGTGTCACCACCCTTTAACAGACAGACGCACGCTTGTCGCTGCTGCTTTGAGGATGCAAGTGCGGCTACATCGCACACAAGTCACAAACACATTAAAAAAATAGTTTTTTATTTTTTGGAGCACTTCGTGAGTTACACCACCCTTTAACAGACAGACGCACGCTTGTCGCTGCTGCTTTAAGGATGCAGGTGCGGCTACAGCCGACACAATTCACAAAGACAGAAAAAAGAAGAGGAATATTTTTATTGTTTGTGTAGCACACTTTGAGGGTGTCACCACCCTTTAACAGACAGACGCACGCTTGTCGCTGCTGCTTTGAGGATGCAAGTGTGGCTACATCGCACACAAGTCACAAACACATTAAAAAAAATTTTTTTATTTTTTGGAGCACTTTGAGAGTTACAACACCCTTTAACAGACAGACGCACGCTTGTCGCTGCTGCTTTGAGGATGCAAGTGCGGCTACAGCCCACACAATTCACAAAGACAGAAAAAAAAAGAACAATATTTTAATTGTTTGTGTAGCACACTTTGAGGGTGTCACCACCCTTTAACAGACAGACGCACGCTTGTCGCTGCTGCTTTGAGGATGCAGGTGGAATCTAGACGGGATTTGGAACCGAGGACACACTACCTCCATCAATTGTCTAAATCCCACTGCACTAATGTCGGATACCGGACGCACGTCTAACACCAACATAGCAGTCAAGGCCTCAGTTATACGTTTTGCTTCAGGATGACTGCTGTCGTACTTCATCCTCATCGCTAGGGACTGTTGGAGGGTCAATTGTTTAGTAAAAGTAGTGATGTTCCTACTTCCTCTCTGGGATGATGAACAACTCCCAGCAGCAGCAACAGCACTAGTAGGAAGTGGTTCTTGATCTTTCCCTATTTTATTTTTATCAGAGAAAGTTTGGTCCTCCATTTATGTTATATTGATATATATACGTGCGGCTAAAGCGCACACAAACACAGAAAATATTTTTTTATTTTTGCTGGAGAGTAGTGCACTTTGTGGGTTACACCACCCTTTAAGAAATGAGCCAGCCGGCTCTTTACTTATGGGACACAGGCGCACGCTTGGCGCTGCTCCTTTGTTGATGCACGTGCAGCCACAGTGCACACAAGTCACAAACACAGAAAATATATATTTTTTTGGTTTGGAGTGTACTTTGGGGGTTACAGAACCCTTTAACGGTCAAGCCAGCCGGCCCTTTACTTATGACACAGGCGCACGCTTGGCACTACTTTGTTGATGCACGTGCGGCTACTGCGCACACAATTCACAAACACAGAAAATAATTTTTTTTTTGGTTTGGACTGGAGTGTACTTTCGGGGGTTACAGCACCCTTTAACGGTCAAGCCAGCCGGCCCTTTACTTATGACACAGGCGCACACTTGGCACTACTTTGTTGATGCACGTGCGGCTACTGCGCACACAATTCACAAACACAGAAAATATATATTTTTTTGGTTTGGAGTGTACTTTGGGGGTTACAGAACCCTTTAACGGTCAAGCCAGCCGGCCCTTTACTTATGACACAGGCGCACGCTTGGCACTACTTTGTTGATGCACGTGCGGCTACTGCGCACACAATTCACAAACACAGAAAATAATTTTTTTTTTGGTTTGGACTGGAGTGTACTTTCGGGGGTTACAGCACCCTTTAACGGTCAAGCCAGCCGGCCCTTTACTTATGACACAGGCGCACACTTGGCACTACTTTGTTGATGCACGTGCGGCTACTGCGCACACAATTCACAAACACAGAAAATTATTTTTTTTCGGTTTGGACTGGAGTGTACTTTGGGGGTTACAGCACCCTTTAACGGTCAAGCCAGCCGGCCCTTTACTTATGACACAGGCGCACGCTTGGCACTACTTTGTTGATGCACGTGCGGCTACTGCGCACACAATTCACAAACACAGAAAATAATTTTTTTTTTGGTTTGGACTGGAGTGTACTTTCGGGGGTTACAGCACCCTTTAACGGTCAAGCCAGCCGGCCCTTTACTTATGACACAGGCGCACGCTTGGCACTACTTTGTTGATGCACATGCGGCTACTGCGCACACAATTCACAAACACAGAAAATAAATTTTTTTTTGGTTTGGACTGGAGTGTACTTTGGGGGTTACAGCACCCTTTAACGGTCAAGCCAGCTGGCCCTTTACTTATGACACAGGCGCACGCTTGGCACTACTTTGTTGATGCACATGCGGCTACTGCGCACACAATTCACAAACACAGAAAATATATTATTTTTTTAGCACTTGGGGGGAGCACCCCTGATGGACAGAGCACCCCCTGGACAACACTACAGCACCTCTTTAGGACTGGGACACTGCACAGGACTTTGGAGTGGACACAGCCCCTATGGAGAACTGACTGCACAACACAGTCCAGCCAGCCCCTATGGACTTTGAAGTAGTGGACACAGCCCCTATTAACAACAGCAGCACAGCACAACACAGCCAGCCCCTATGGACTTTGAAGTAGTGGACAACAGCAGCACTACACTACACTACACTACACAGCCCTAACTCCCACCCTCCCTCTTCACTGTCCACAGCCGAGTGAGAAAATGGCGCCGACGTGGGTACCTTATATAGGATCCAAAACCCGCGAGACTCGGAAGGCGGGAAGATGACGTTTTGCCTCGATTTCAGAATCCGAGTCAGGCGGGAAAAGTCGAGCCTGACTCGGATCGGACTCGGATCGGGGGGGCTCGGGGGGGTTCGGATTTCAGAAATCCGAACCCGCTCACCCCTATCATAAACCCCTCCTGCATTTGCCTATGGTGCTGGCCATTGCAGCCACAAAGATGATATTGACCAGGGGCATTAAGGACTAAAGGGAAGCACCCCTCCCCCGCACTGGCACACCTTCCACAAAGCTGCTGCAGCCTGAGGGGGGATAGAACTATCAATAGGGGAACCACACCTGCAGCTCCTAATAACATGGGGGCACTGTGGAGCCAGGGACCAGGGTCTGGGGAGGCTCATTACTAGGCAGGACATAGCTACACCCACCCCCAGCAGAACAAGAAATCAGAAAAGACAGTGATTGAGGACAGAAAGGAAAAGTAAAAGCAATGATATGAAGTAAATGAAAAGAGACTAAATACAATAAGGAAAAGGAGGAGAGAAGAGGAGAAGAAGGAGAAGCACGAAGAGAGATTTATTAAGGAAAATGACAACTGACAAAATGCACTTCCCTGTCCTGGAGGAATCTGGAACAAAGAGGCTTTGGCCCACACTTTTATCCCACTATATAATGTTCCTGTTACAAACCCGCCCCTGCTTGCCCTAGGCTAACTCCCACAAGTAATTTGCATACATGCCTGCCCCCATCCTAGAGGTTTAAAACACCTCTTTTCTTATGCAATCTTTCGGTTTCTCTTATAGCACAATATGTATGTTGGCAAATACTTTGGAATATCATGCATTCCACACCATTTCACACTTCATATTTTGCTAAAGCACATAAGTATAGTGGACAAAAAGAGAAAAAGGACCATATATTCTTTCTTACCTCTCTAGGGAAAAGCCATCCACCCCGCTTTTCCTCTGCAATATTGTACAAGTCAGAGTTGGCTAGTACTCTGGCATCATGTGCCCGTCCAGGCCACACTATGAAAACATCTGTAAAACTAAAAAAAAAAAAAATGAGTATTCTACCAACAATAAACATAATATAAAAGTAGATATAAAAGAATAATTAGTACAAATTTACTTACCAGTATCGGTGGTCCACAACAACTTGAAGAATAATGTAATGCCACCCTTTCCGATTATAATAATCCACAGGGTTTTCATGGGGGACGATGATGGGAATGTGGGTCCCGCCTATGGCACCAGCACACTGCGGATACCCACGCCTGAGGAAGCCTTGGATGGTTTCATCTAGGTGCTGTCCTTCTGGCAAGGAGATAAAGCGCTGGTACAGGGTATCCACTAATGCCCGCGTCACCTGGTAAATGATCTTGCAGACTGTGCCAATCCCAACACCAAATAGACAGGAGAGTGTGCGGTACTCTCCGGGGGTAGCATACCACCAGAGTGCAATGACTAATCTCCCGATTGGGGTGATGGGCTTTCGGTAGTTGGTGGTCTGCATCATCAGTGCTGGTGCCAGTAATTCCAATATATAATAAAAGGTGGCAAGCGACATCTGAAAGTGTTCCAGCCACTGCTCCATTTGGAAAGCTTCTACAGTCTGCATGAAAGCTTCTCCATGGTGGCGGTCTCTGGCCCACATTCATCTATTTCTCATGGTGGTCAATCTCATCATGGTGGTGATATTGACTAATATCAGTGCTCAAATATTGCCATCGAAATCTGGCCCTCTCAGCCAAGAATTGCGCTCTCCTCCTCAAACCCTGCACAAGGTGCCACATCATAAAAAGCTGCATCCAATTCTCTGTTGCTGAAATCAACAGAAAGCTAAAAACAGTGAGGACATCGGGAATACCCACATGTGCTCCGTCTGCCATCATTGCTGCAATGCTGTAAGCAGTCCCCACCCCTCTCTTTTTTTGTTGCCTTTTGTGACCTCATCTTTGTCAGCCCTTAAAAAAGTCAATTTTTAATAACATCTATAGGAAAAAGCAGGGAAAAGCAGGGATTACCCAGGTTCAGTGTGAACGGGGCAAACCCGGGAATAACCCGGGTCAAGTTGCAGTGTAAACGGGGTGTGAAGCCAAGTTCGACCCGGGATTGACCAGTGTTCAAATTCCAGGGTCGGACCCGGGATTTTGGTGTAAAAGGGGTATAAGTGCACCTAGATTTCCCATATCTTTATTGAGCAGGGTGATTACATTCACAGAGGAGCATTGGGTTGTTCAGGTACAGGAGAGAAGCTGGGAAGACTGATGACAGTCCCAGTAAAATATGGAGGAGGCGCACTTCTGCACGTCAATTTTCTGGAGCAGAGCAGACAAAAAGATTTTATTATTTTTTGGAGCAAGAATATTTCATGTTCTAGATAAAGGTAATGAGAGGATACAGTACGTTTAGTTGTGGTCTTTGGGTCTTATCCGACACTTTAATTGTCCCGTATTACTCCCCTATGCTGAAATTTCTTGAAGTGCTTCAAACAATGTTATACAAAATCTATGCTCAAATGTAACAAAGATAGTCTCACTGTCCCTTCATCCATTTCAAATCTTGAGATAAAGATCTTTGAGCATCAGGGAGATGGCTCATTAAACACAGCCTTAATAGTTTATATGGTGTTACATTAAGTACTCTGGTAAATAACTTTGGTAATGGTGCAAAAATAAATTAGAGACTGTAATTAGGGAACAGTTATCAGAGGATTCTTTGATGGACGTAGTGCCAAAAAAGAAATTGCATGATCTGCAAGAGTCTATTATGGAGCAGTCTTATAGCCAATATAAATATTGAAATAAAATATAACTTTTAATGTATCAAGAAAACAGATTACAATGGATTTACAAAACAAAAACTAATAAATATATATATTTTTAAAGAAGATGTGTAAGGTTTACGGATAGAGCTGTGAGTGATTAACCCTCGTGGGGTGGCGAAATATGAAACAAGTGATAAATTTTAACAGATATATAAAAAGAACTGCGCAGTGTGGGACACCCCTACACCCAGGTTTTATGAGGACACATGTCCTTGATTAATTAATTGCTGTTATACATCCATGCTGTCAACTGCAATAAGTATCTGTCAGTTCTTAAACAGAGCAGTGTGACAATGCGATGTGTTTTTTCTTTTAGAGAATATATACTGCATACGTTTTCTCTACATTACTAGGAGATTTCTCTTTATGGTGCACTTTATGTTAGTACTGCTGCTAAATGATTATCATTAAACTGTGCACCATATGCTGTTCTATACTTGCTGCTACAGGTAATGCACAACTGCACTTTATTATTGAGAAATAGCTACTTCAGCAAGGTGTTTTTTCCTTCAAAGAACAAATACTGCATATATATCTTCTCTATTATACCAAAAGATTTTTTCATTTATGATGCACTTTATGCATATACTGCTGCTAAACAACTGTCTTTGAATTGTACAATTTATGCTGCTTTATACTTGCTGCTATAGATTATGCACAATTGCACTTCTTGATTGAATAATAGCTACTTCAGCATAATCCTTGACAATACAATTGTATAGTAGATAACTAATGCTGGGCATCCACTATGCAATTTTCTGTCAGATATCTGTCCAATCTGGCTGGTTGGAATGAAAACCGGGTAATGTATGGGAGCAAATAACAGTCAATCATATGGTTTTAAACGCTGAAAAAATTGTTCAAATTGGTTAAATGTGTGTGTTTTAACAAATTTGTCAGAACAACCATTTTTGACTATTTCCCCGTGTTTGTGAGCAAATGGACGATTGTCATTTGCTCCCTTACATTACCAGGTTTTCATTTCATTGAATATCTGCACCTTGGCAAAAGAGCGGTGTGCACTCTGAAACGTTGGAATTGCTTCAGTGACATGCCATAAAAGATTTTTCTGCATATTAAAGACTCAGAGTGCCGCCCTTCATTTCTGTACCACTATATATATATATATATATATATATAATTATATATATATATATATATATATATATTAGGCAAGAAAGCGTCTGTCTGTTTATCCTGTATGCACGGCCAGAGTTTTGGGCCTAGCTCCACAAAATTCGGCATGCAGTTTTACCAGGATTAGGTTTTTACTTAGGTTTGAACTTTGTCAGGAACACATACTGTCACTCAATCGCTGAAAATAGGAACACTCTTAATTACACAAGTTCTAGGGCTGGTTCCGGTTGAATTTAGCAGTCTGTGCGCGAACCAGCCAATGCAACCGGGACTGCGATCGCAGTGACTACTCAGACCCATCGCAGAGTGTATGACAGGAAATGCCGTTTGTGGTGATGGGGAGGTGGTCGGGGAAACGCAGGCGTGCCAATGCATTTGAACGCCGTTGCAGGGGCATGCATAACTTATCCACTATGATGCTCTATGCAGCCTGAGGCCTGATAGCGTGCATGGAAGTTAGCAATTACTGAGTAAGATCAGGGCTTGTGCAAGTGTGCATGAGGCTGCGATAATACTCGATTGTACTGATGGTTTTAAAGTCCTGCTAAACATTATATATATATACAGTAATAAAAATGCTTGAGCCGGCACTCAATTGGTTCACTCAAACTACATACTAACTACATAAACTACAGTATATACAGTATATATACTGTAGAATCTGTCACCAGCAGGGACTTTCTTGCAGTGGCAGTGACTTCCCACTGGAATTATTCACTGCTAATCACAGACGAACAGGCAGTCTCAGGGAGAGGTGTTTTCTCCTCCTGGGATTGCCAGTCTGGACTGCTATAGCAGAGAGAGCGCTTCCAATGGGAAGCCCCTCCCCTGCTATTACAGCAGTAATATCTCCCCCTGTATTTTGACAAAAGATTACTAGTAAAAGTTCTTACCCTGAGTCACAGCTCACACAAGCAGCAGCAGATATGAAGGTGGGATCATCAGGGTTTTAACAGGGCTTAACAGCAACCCTGTGCTGGTCTTTCCCCCTTTGCGCATGACATCGTGATGTCGCGCATAGAGGGCGGGGCCACCAGCACCCGGAAGTGCAGCAGTGCTTGGAGAATCCAGGAATATCAAAACTGCTGGAAAACCACAAAAACTGTAAATTCACTCCTAGAGGCTGACTCTGAGGTAGTCACAGTTCACAGTCTCAGAAAACATAAACATACAAAAACATACACACATTTACTGATTTTTCATTTCTAACACCATCGAAACTAATGACCTACCCTCCAACATGACCCTCCCATCAGGTACATAATGCTCTGCTCCTGGATTTCCCACCTAATGTATGATTGCAGTCACGTGTGTTGAACTAGTTAACTGTGTAGAAAGGTGTTTCAGCTCAGGTGTGTGCAATCATACATTAAGAGGGAAGTCCAGGAGTAGAGCATTTTGTACGTAATGGAATGGGTCATGTTGGAGGGTCTGTAATGATAACATTATTTTTATATATGCTTTATATATATATTGAATTATTGAATGCTCATATCCAATTTCAGGTTTCTGCAATTTTCCCTCTGGGCAGATTTACTGATTAAATATGAGTAAAAACTATTCCACTGCTATTAGCCCAAATACTTGCATTGGCTCCTCTTAGCAAAGCAGGATACACATGTAATACATACTTGCCTACCCTCCCGATTTGGTCAGGAGCCTCCCGAAAATCGGGTGCCGCTCCCGGCCTCCCGGAAAGGTAGGCAAGCCTCCCGGTCCCCGGCGATCTATCTACCCCCCCCGCGACTACAGTATAATCCCCGGCAGCGGGGGGCCGGTGACGTGATTCGCGCTGAATCGCGTCATCGTGGCCCCGCCCCCTGCTTCACAATGCCATTTATCTCGGCATTGTGAAGAGGGGGCGGGGCCGCGATGACGCGATCGTGCTGTCACGCCCATGCCCCGCCCCCATTGTAGAGTCATTTTCTGGGCCAAGCCCCCTTTTGATGTGGCACGCCTCCCTGCTGAGGACACCCGACAGCTCCCTCCCGGAAGGAGGGAGCTAGAAGTCGGCAAGTGTGATGTAATATTGGCCACATATACTGTATGCAGCATCTGAAGAGTCTGTATATACAGAATAGAAAAGCATCCCACCACACTCACATTTTGGACCCTGTTTATTGCATTCATACTCTGGCAAAATTTGAATTTTGTCCTCTTGACTATAGAGGACAACATAATCAAATGTCCACCGGCACTAGTACTATTCACTTGGTGAAAGCATAGTGAAATTCCAGTCTTGCATGGAAAAGGCTGTTTCGCAGACATGTTCAGTGTTTCTCAAACTTGGTCGTCAGGACCTCAACAGTTAATAATAATAATAATAATAATAATAATAATAATAATAATAATAATATTATTATTATTATCATTTATTTATATGGCGCCACAAGTGTTCCACATGCTGTTCATGCTTTCCAGGTACATAGGTACAGTCATTACTAATGGTCACATTTTAAAAGATGTGCTGAATTCATTACTAATTAATTGATACATTCTAAAGATCCACAGGTGGTCTGGAAATGTGAACTATTAGGGCTCTTTGGGATCGAGTTTGAGTTGAGAAACAGTGAGTTATACAATCTTTGAGTACAAGCATTTCACCAGCGCCAATGCAGGGCTCAGTGCTGCCCTGTGTGTCCCCCAAATACATGATGTCATCTGAGGGGGCGGGGTCACCAACAGGCAGAGCATAGGCATTTTAAGCGAATGCCTAGGGTGACAGGAATGCCCTCTGAGAGGGGCTGGGTGTGTGTGTGTAATATTATATACGCTAGGGGGCACCAGCCAAAGTTTTCCTAGGGCACCGAAATGGCTAGGGACGGCTCTGCCAACAGGAGAAAATAGAGAGCTCCCCGGACACTCTGAGTTGACTCTACATGCTGCAGGGTGCAGCACTGCTACTGGACATAGGATGTCATTCCACGTACCCTGCTAGCCAGATGCAGGGGCTGTAGGGCAGCAACTGTGCTGCCTGTAGGGCACTGCGATTCGGGCAACGGCACTGTGCGCACAGCTCTCTGTGCAGCCCTGCGTTTCATTCACTATACCACCCTGTATTGGTAAGTTTGAATTTCACAGAATTAATAGAACTGGGACAATAGCTGTTAATTAATTAATTAAGGCAGATATTGGTTTTGTAGACATGCTTATTAAAGGCAAATATATCACATATTGACTATATTAGGGCTCTATTTAATAACCTTAAAAACATCTTTTCTCCAGCATCTTAGTTGGGGAAAACAAAACTTTTCTCTGCCTTTTTGTTTCTCCATTAATGATCCTGCAGCCCCCATTGGTTTTAATGGGGAGTCTCACCTTTTTTTGACAAACATATTGGCATCTCTGTATGACGTTATGTTTCTTTTTTTAACTGATGAAGTGGAGAAAAGCAGGGAAGAAGCAATCTCTTCCTGCTGTCCCCCAGTCTCCTAGCCGGCTCTCTGCCCAACGGCTTACTCTCTGCACCCCTGGCTGGCTCTCCCTCTTTAGCGCTCCATCATCCAGCTCTCCATCATGCGCAGTGGCATTAAAAAAGGAAGCAGGCGTCTTTCTCTTAGGAGAAAGATGTAAACTCTCTCTTTGCCAGGACAACCCATTTTCGCATGGACTGTCCAGGCAGACGCTTTCATATAAACATGGTAAAAAAAAAATATGCCTGTGAAAAGCAGTGAAACATATCAACAACAGTAAGTAATATTTAAAATAATAGAAATGAAGGTAAATGGAAAAATCATTCCCCATATCTGCAAACCTCAGATAAGGTACTCTTACTATTATAGGAATTTATCAAAATAAAATCATGGTGTATGCAATGGTAACTAAAAATACACAAAATTACACATTATGAGTTATGACATATATTTTTCTCTTAAATATAGGGACCAAATTATTGGCACTAGTTATGTTCACATCTAAGTTTGAAATGTAATCATTCCACAAATGTATCTGTTTTATAACTACAAAAAGAAAGAGAAGGGAAGGACCAGGGCTGTAACGGGTCTTTGCGGGCAGTAGCACCGGAAGGCCACAGGAGTGCATAGGAATCATAGTCACACCCTCTCCAGAGGCCACACCCCTGCAGAGCCCGGGCCTGCAATGATTGACCACAAAGGGCGCAAAGCTGAAGGGGGGAGCAGGGGACCTAATATTTTAGGTTCTTTTGAGATTATTGGTCTTCCTTATTGTCTCAGGCACCAAAATATCTACAGCTTTGGATAGAACATCAGAGTGAGAATAAGAGCTGCAAAAGGTAAGGTATTTCAAAGAAATAAAGGTTCTATAAAAATAGGTGTTGTACGTATACGCCTGTGACAGAAAAAACAATTATTAAATGGAGATGAGCAGCTCAAGTTTGTTGAAAACCGAACACACCCAAACTTTGGGGCTCCAAGTTGAACCGAGGCATGCCTCAACACTCCCAGCAAAATCCGGAACTGAAATTGAGGCAAGATATCATAATCCCGGAAATGTCAGATCTTGCATGTTTTGGATTGCATATAAATCCATACTTGCCTACATTCTGATTTTCCTCTCCAGGAGAAGCCCAGAAAGAGATTCAGGTGGGGGGTGGGGGGGGGGCAGACTATTGGTGTCATTATACTTCAACCCCTCTTGCTTCAATATAGCGAATGCCATATATTTAAATAGGGGGCGGGCCACATGGCATGATTCTCATAGAATCACATCATTAGGCTCCACTCCCTGCTCACGGACCACCGATCCCTGGGAAAATTCTCCCCATTCTGTCCAATAAACTAGGAAGTGGGCGGGATACGGGAGAAAAGCCTACTCTTCCGGTGGTGCGGGCAGGGGTGCAGAGAGGGGGGGGGCAGGTACTAATTACCTGGGCCTGGCCTTGTTGGAGGGATCCGGCGGGGGCCCGGGTATGACACCACCCCACCTCCCTCTTACCTGTCAGCACATGCTGCTGAGTGCTGGCCTGCAGAGGGAAGCCAGGGAGGCTGCTTGCTGCCTTTGAGAAACAGTAGCAGCAGTCTCCTCTCCTCTGGCTGCGGGGGGGAGCGATTACACTGATCGCAACCCCTTGTATTTGCACCAGGCTGAGGGTCTCACAGCGGCCCCTCCCCAGCGCGCAGCTCTGCAAATAGGGTTTTTTTCCTAAGGGGGTGTGGCCACACCTCCCACGATTAGTCCACGCCCTACTGCTGTGCCACAATATGTGCTATAATCTTTTAAACTGCCATGTGTTTGTGCCGTTGTTCTGTCACTTAGTTTAGCTATCCAGCTCGCTGCAGCCTGGAAATTACTGGGATTTAATATTAATAAAGTTAATAATACTGTAGGAACAAATAAAAGGTATAATTTTCATGATTTTAGCAGTTTTTATCAATCGAAAACCAAACCATTTTAGGGTGGATTTACCAAAACCAAAACACAATGAAGATTTAGTACCAAAATATGTGGGTCAAATCTCTTCTATTAAAATGATATAGATATATATATTAGGGGTGTGCACCGGCCACTTTTCGTGTTTTGGGTTTTGGATCTGTATTTTTTTTTTAAAAAAAACATAAAAACAGCTAAAATCACAGAATTTGTGGGTTTTTCTGCTCCTATGCTATTATTAACCTCAATAACCTTAATTTACACTCATTTCCAGTTTATTCTGAACACCTCACACCTCACAATAGTGTTTTTATGTCCAAAAGGTTGCACCGAGGTAGCTGGATTACTATGCTAAGCGACACGAGTGGGCGGCACAAACACGTGGCCCATCTAGGAGTGACACTGCAGTGGCAGACAGGATGGCAGTTTGAAAAACTAGGCCCCAAACTGTACATAATGCAAAGAAAAAAAAGAGGTGCAAGATGGAATTGTCCTTGGGCCCTCCCACCCACCCTTATGTTGTATAAACAGGACATGCACACTTTAACAAACCAATCATTTCAGCGCCAGGGTCTTCTACACGACTGTGGCTGAAATGATTGGTTCGTTTGGGCCCCCACAAAACAAGCTGACAATTAATCTGTCCCTGCACAAACTGGCTCTACGGAGGCAAGATGTCGTCCTCATCCTCCTCATCCACCGATTCCTCACCCTCTTCAGTGTTGTGTACATCCTCATCCTCACAGAGTATTAACTCGTCCCCGCTGGAATCCACCACCACAGGTCTCTCTGTACGTTCTGGAAGCTGGTCTCCCTGGAAGAGTTGATAATTAATTTTTATGAACATCATTTTCTCCACATTTTGTGGAAGCAACCTCCTACGCCTTTCGCTGACAAGGTTCCCGGCTGCACTAAACACTCTTTCGGAGTACACACTGGAGGGGGGGCAACTCAGGTAAAATAGAAACAGTTTGTACAGGGGCCTCCAAATTGCCTCTTTTTCCTGCCAGTACATGTACGGACTGTCTGGCATGCCTACTTGGATGCTGTCACCGATGTAATCCTCCACCATTCTGTCAATTGTGACAGTATCATATGCAGTGACAGTAGACATGTCAGAAATTGTTGCCAGGTCCTTCAGTCCGGACCAGATGTCCAAACTTGGTCCTGCCTGCCCTGCATCACCGCCAGTGGGTTGCTTAGGATACCTAAGTTTATTCCAGGCAGCCCCAGTTGCGGGAGAAAATGAAGAAGGAGTTGTTGACGTGACACGTTCCGCTTCAGCTGACAGTGTTTTCACCAGCAGGTCTTTGCACCTCTGCAGGCTTGTGTTGGCCAGAAAGAGAGACACCACATAGGCTTTAAACCTAGGATCGAGCACGGTGTCCAAAATGTAGTGGTCTGATTTCAACAGACTGACCACCCTGGAATCCTGGCAAAGCGAATGAAGGGCTTCATCCACAAGTCCCACTTGCCGAGCGGAATCGCTCCGTCTTAGCTCCTCCTTCACTTTCTCCAGCTGCTTCTGCAAAAGCCTGATGAGGGGAATGACCTGACTCAAGCTGGCAGTGTCTGAACTGACTTCACGTGTGGTAAGTTCGAAGTGCTGGAGAACCTTGCACAACACAGAAATCATTCTCCACTGCGCTTGAGTCAGGTGCATACCCCCTCCTTTGCCTATGTCATAGGTGGATGTATAGGCTTGAATGGCCTTTTGCTGCTCCTCCATACTCTGAAACATAAAGAGGGTTGAGTTCCACCGCGTCACAACCTCTTGCTTCAGGTGATGGTGGGGCAGGTTGAAGAGTGTTTGCTGGTGCTCCAGTCTTCGGCACGCAGTTGCTGAATGGCGAAAGTGGCCAGAAATATTTTGGGCCACCCAAAGCGTCTCCTGCACGCCCCTGTCGCTTTTCAGAAAATTCTGCCCCACCAAGTTTATTGTGTGAGCAAAACATGGGACGTGCTGGAATTTGCCCAGATGTAATGCCCGCACAATATTGGTGGCATTGTCAGATATCACAAATCCCCAGGAGAGTCTAAGTGGGGTAAGCCACTGGGCGATGATTTCCCTCAGTTTCTCTAAGAGGTTGTCGGCGGTGTGCCTCTTACTGAAACCGGTGATACACAGCGTAGCCTGTCTTGGAACGAGCTGGCGTTTCTGAGATGCTGCTACTGATGACGCTGCTGTTGTTGCTGTGTAAGGTGATACATCTACCCAGTGGTCTGTCACAGTCATATAGTCCTTAGTCTGCCCTGTTCCACTTGTCCACATGTCCGTGGTTAAGTGGACATTGGGTACAACCGCATTTCTCAGGACACTGAGGACACTTTTTCTGATGTTTCTGTACAGTCTCGGTATCGCCTGCCTAGTGAAGTGGAATCTAGACGGGATTTGGAACACACTACCTCCATCAATTGTCTAAATCCTACTGCACTAATGGCGGATACCGGACGCACGTCTAACACCAACATAGCAGTCAAGGCCTCAGTTATACGTTTTGCTTCAGGATGACTGCTGTCGTACTTCATCTTCCTCGCTAAGGACTGTTGGAGGGTCAGTTGTTTAGTAAAAGTAGTGGTGTTCCTACTTCCTCTCTGGGATGATGAACGACTCCCAGCAGCAGCAGCGGCACAAGGAGGCGTAGCTATGCAGGATCCTCCGGAGGAATCCCGGATAGGAGAGTCAGTCATGCCAGTGACATGGCCTGCAGGACTACTTCCGATCCTGACTAAGGAGGAAATTGACGAGGAGGCAGTTGATGGTGTGGTTTGCAGGCGCTTGGATACAACAGGACAACGGGATGTAGGTGTCCCTGGACTGCTTACGGTCTTAGCCAAAGTTTCTGAACTTGACAGTAACTTTTTATGAACGCGCTGCAGGTGCCGTATAAGGCAGGATGTTCCTAGGTGGTTAACGTCCCTACCCCTACTTATTTCACCTTTACATATTGTACATATGGCAAGACAGTTGTTGTCCGGATTTGGATAGAAATATTGCCAGACCAAAGAGGTGGACTGTTTGGTCTTCTGCCCAGGCATGACCGTGATGGGCTTTTTCATCCCACGGACAACAACTGTCTCCCACAGAGCCTGATTTAAACAAACCACATCACCATCAGAATCCTCCTCGCCAACTTCCTCCTCAGCGCCAGCTACACCAGTATCCTCATCCTGTTGTACTTCAACAGTGACATCTTCAATTTGCATATCAGCAAGTGGACTGTGGGTGCTCCTTTCAGCACTTGCAGGGGCCGTGCAAATGGTGGAAAGAGCCACCTCTTCCCGACCAGTGCTGGAAAGGTCAGGCATCGCAACCGCCACCACACTTGGACTCTCCTTGGGGATTTGTGATATCTTCTTAGAACGCACAGTTCTTCGCTGTGCTTTTGCCAGCTTAACTCGTTTGATTTTTTTAGCGGGAGGAGGGCTTCCATCGTCATGTGAAGCTGAACCACTAGTCATGAACATAGGGAAAGACCTTAGCCGTTCCTTGCCACTCCGTGTCGTAAATGGCATATTGGCAAGTTTACGTTTCTCTTTAGATGATTTAAATGTTTTTTTCAAGGTCATTTTCCTGAACTTTGTCATTTGGGATTGTATGTGCCCTCTACTATGACATTGGGCATCGGCCATGGCAGACGACGTTGATGGCATGTTATCGTCTATGTCATGACTAGTGGCAGCAGCTTCAGCACTAGGAGGAAGTGGTTCTTGATCTTTCCCTATTTTATTTTTATCTGAGAAAGTTTGGGCCTCCATTTATGCTATATTGATATATACGTGCGGCTAAGGCGCACACAAACACAGAAAATATTTTTTTATTTTTATTGGAGACTAGTGCACTTTGTGGGTTACACCACCCTTTAAGAAATGAGCCAGCCAACCCTTTACTTGTGGGACACAGGCGCACGCTTGGCGCTGCTCCTTTGTTGATGCACGTGCAGCCACAGTGCACACAATTCACAAACACAGAAAATAATTTTTTATTTTTGTTGGAGACTAGTGCACTTTGTGGGTTACACCACCCTTTAAGAAATGAGCCAGCCGGCCCTTTACTTATGTGACACAGGCGCACGCTTGGCGCTGCTCCTTTGTTGATGCACGTGCAGCTACAGCCCACACAATTCACAAACACAGAAAATATTTTTTTATTTTGTTTGGAGTGTACTTTTGGGGGTTACAGCAGCCTTTAATGGATAAGCTAGCCGGCCCTTTACTTATGGGACACAGGCGCACGCTTGGCGCTGCTCCTTTGTTGATGCACGTGCAGCCACAGTGCACACAAGTCACAAACACAGAAAATAATTTTTTTTTTTGGTTTGGACTGGAGTGTACTTTGGGGGTTACAGCACCCTTTAACGGTCAAGCCAGCCGGCCCTTTACTTATGACACAGGCGCATGCTTGGCACTACTTTGTTGATGAACGTGCGGCTACTGCGCACACAATTCACAAACACAGAAAATATTTTTTTATTTTGTTTGGAGTGTACTTTGGGGGGTACAGCATCCTTTAATGGACAAGCCAGCTGGCCCTTTACTTATGGGACACAGGCGCATGCTTGGCGCTGCTCCTTTGTTGATGCACGTGCAGCCACAGTTCACAAACACAGAAAATATTTTTTCATTTTGTTTGGAGTGTACTTTGGGGGTTACAGCACCCTTTAACGGACAAGCCAGCTGGGCCTTTACTTATGGGACACAGGCGCACGCTTGGCGCTGCTCCTTTGTTGATGCACGTGCAGCCACAGTGCACACAATTCACAAACACAGAAAATATTTTTTATTTTTGTTGGAGACTAGTGCACTTTGTGGGTTACACCACCCTTTAAGAAATTAGCCAGCCGGCCCTTTAATTATGGGACACAGGCGCACGCTTGGCGCTGCTCCTTTGTTGATGCACGTGCAGCTACAGCCCACACAATTCACAAACACAGAAAATATTTCTTTATTTTGTTTGGAGTGCCCTTTGGGGGTTACAGCACCCTTTAACGGACAAGCCAGCCGGCCTTTTACTTATGGGACACAGGCGCACGCTTGGCGCTGCTCCTTTGTTGATGCACGCGCAGCCACAGTGCACACAATTCACAAACACAGAAAAAAATTTTTTATTTTGTTTGGAGTGCCCTTTGGGGGTTACAGCACCCTTTAATGGACAAGCCAGCTGGCCCTTTATTTATGGGACACAGGCGCACGCTTTTCACTACTTTGTTGATGCACGTGCGGCTACTGCGTACACAATTCACAAACACAGAAAATATTTTTTTATTTTGTTTGGAGTGTATTTTTGGGGTTACAGCACCCTTTAATGGACAAGCCAGCCGGCCCTTTACTTATGGGACACAGGCGCATGCTTGGCGCTGCTCCTTTGTTGATGCACGTGCAGCCACAGTGCACACAATTCACAAACACAGAAAAATGTTTTTTATTTTGTTTGGAGTGCCCTTTGGGGGTTACAGCACCCTTTAATGGACAAGCTAGCTGGCCCTTTATTTATGGGACACAGGCGCACGCTTTTCACTACTTTGTTGATGCACGTGTGGCTACTGCGTACACAATTCACAAACACAGAAAATATTTTTTTATTTTGTTTGGAGTGTCTTTTGGGGGTTACAGCACCCTTTAACGGTCAAGCCAGCCGGCCCTTTACTTATGACACAGGCGCACGCTTGGCACTACTTTGTTGATGCACGTGCAGCTACTGCGCACACAATTCACAAACACAGAAAATATTTTTTTATTTTGTTTGGAGTGTACTTTGGGGGTTACAGCAC
Organism: Taudactylus pleione; assembly: GCA_031769625.1. Classification (NCBI taxonomy): domain Eukaryota; kingdom Metazoa; phylum Chordata; class Amphibia; order Anura; family Myobatrachidae; genus Taudactylus; species Taudactylus pleione. The sequence continues at coordinate 4,650,668 of JAUIMM010000329.1, read as the reverse complement.
CCTTTAACGGTCAAGCCAGCCGGCCCTTTACTTATGACACAGGCGCACGCTTGGCACTACTTTGTTGATGCACGTGCGGCTACTGCGCACACAATTCACAAACACAGAAAATATTTTTTATTTTGTTTGGAGTGTACTTTGGGGGTTACAGCACCCTTTAACGGTCAAGCCAGCCGGCCCTTTACTTATGACACAGGCGCACGCTTGGCACTGCTCCTTTGTTGATGCACGTGCAGCCACAGTGCACACAATTCACAAACACAGAAAAAAAATTTATATTTTGTTTGGAGTGCCCTTTGGGGGTTACAGCACCCTTTAACGGACAAGTCAGCCGGCCCTTTATTTATGGACAAAGGCGCACGCTTGGCACTACTTTGTTGATGCACGTGCGGCTACTGCGCACACAATTCACAAACACAGAAAATATTTTTTTATTTTGTCTGGAGTGTACTTTGGGGGTTACAGGACCCTTTAATGGACAAGCCAGCCGGCCTTTTACTTATGGGACACAGGCGCACGCTTGGCGCTGCTCCTTTGTTGATGCACGCGCAGCCACAGTGCACACAATTCACAAACACAGAAAAAATTTTTTTATTTTGTTTGGAGTGCCCTTTGGGGGTTACAGCACCCTTTAATGGGCAAGCCAGCTGGCCCTTTATTTATGGGACACAGGCGCACGCTTTTCACTACTTTGTTGATGCACGTGCGGCTACTGCGTACACAATTCACAAACACAGAAAATATTTTTTTATTTTGTTTGGAGTGTATTTTGGGGGTTACAGCACCCTTTAACGGTCAAGCCAGCCGGCCCTTTACTTATGACACAGGCGTATGCTTGGCACTACTTTGTTGATGCACATGCAGCTACTGTGCACACAATTCACAAACACAGAAAATATTTTTTTATTTTGTTTGGAGTGTACTTTGGGGGTTACAGCACCCTTTAACGGACAAGCCAGGTGGCCCTTTACTTATGGGACACAGGCGCACGCTTGGCGCTGCTCCTTTGTTGATGCACGTGCAGCCACAGTGCACACAATTCACAAACACAGAAAATATTTTTTATTTTTGTTGGAGACTAGTGCACTTTGTGGGTTACACCACCCTTTAAGAAATTTGCCAGCCGGCCCTTTAATTATGGGACACAGGCGCACGCTTGGCACTACTTTGTTGATGCACGTGCGGCTACTGTGCACACAATTCACAAACACAGAAAATATATTTTTTTGTTGTTTAGAGTGTACTTTTGGGGTTACAGCACCCTTTAACGGACAAGCCAGCTGGCCCTTTACTAATGGGACACAGGCGCATGCTTGGCGCTGCTCCTTTGTTGATGCACGTGCAGCCACAGTGCACACAATTCACAAACACAGAAAAATATTTATTTTTTTTGCACTTGGGGTAGCACCCCTGATGGACAGAGCACCCCCTGGACAACACTACAGCACCCCTTTAGGACTGGGACACTGCACAGGACTTTGGAGTGGACACAGCCCCTATGGACAACTGACTGCACAACACAGTCCAGCCAGCCCCTATGGACTTTGATGGAGTGGACACAGCCCCTATGGACAACAGCAGCACAACACTACACTGCACTACACTATACTACACAGCCCAGCCAGCCCTAACTCCCACCCTCCCTCTTCACTGTCCACAGCCGAGTGAGAAAATGGCGCAGACGCGGGTATCTTATATAGGATCCAAAACCCGCGAGACCCGGAAGGCGAGATGATGACGTTTTGCCTTGATTTCAGATCCGAGTCAGGCGGGAAAAGTCGAGCCTTACTCGGATCGGCCTCGGATCGGGGGGGGCTGGGGGGGTTCGGATTTGTGAAATCGGAACCCGCTCACCCCTAATATATATATATATAATCAGTTTAACAAGTCAAAGTGCTATATTCTGTAAATGGAATGTTTTCCCAATAAGATTAGACAAAATAATCTATTTAAATAGCAATGATGCTTCTAAATCAGACACTGGAGGTCATTTATTTAGCACAAAACAGTCACTCCACCAGACTTCTGTAAGTGCACCTAGATTTCCAATATCTTTATTGAGCAGGGTGATTACATTCACAGAGGAGCAGTGGGTTGTTCAGGTACAGGAGAGAAGCTGGGAAGACTGATGACAGTCCCAGTAAAATATGGAGGAGGCGCACTTCTGCACCTCAATTTTCTGGAGCAGAGCAGACAAAAAGATTTTATTATTTTTTGGAGCAAGCATATTGCATATTCTAGATAAAGGTAAAGAGAGGATACAGTACGTTTAGTGGTGGTCTTTGGGTCTTATCCAACACTTTAATTGTCCCGTATTACTCTCCAATGCTGAAATTTCTTGAAGTGCTTCAAACAATGTTATACAAAATCTACGCTCAAATGTAACAAAGACAGTCTCACTGTCCCTTCATCCATTTCAAGGGTGTGGAAACATCTAATGAGACCAGAGGGTAACAAGAACTTAAAGTGCACTGGACAAGCGCAGACACAAAAGTGTTGCATATATCAATTACCTACAATGATGTTTTTGAGCTTTTGTATGAGAAATTTAATAAATTAATAAATTATACTCAATAATTTGAATAAATTATACCCAATAAACTTTAAAATGCTTTTAAAACTTCCTTACCATTTGCCTTGTTTTTAAAACTGAGTATATGCTGCCCTCTAGTGGATATTGTGCAAATCTTGAGATAAAGATCTTTGAGCATCAAGGAGATGGCTCATTAAACACAGCCTTAATAGTTTATATGGTGGTTACATTAAGTACTCTGGTAAATAACTTTGGTAATGGTGCAAAAATAAATTAGAGACTGTAATTAGGGAACAGTTATCAGAGGATTCTTTGATGGACGTAGTGCCAAAAAATAGATTGCATGATCTGCAAGAGTCTATTATGGAGCAGTCTTATAGCCAATATAAATATTGAAATAAAATATAACTTTTAATGCATCAAGAAAACAGATTAAAATGGATTTACAAAACAAAAACAAATAAATAAAAGAAAATATTTTTAAAGAAGATGTGTAAGGTTTACGGATAGGGCTGTGAGGGATTAACCCTCATGGGGCGGCGAAATATGAAACAAATGATAAACTTTAACAGATATAAAGAACTGCGCAGTGTGGGACACCCCTACACCCAGGTTTTATGAGGACACATGTCCTTGATTAATTCATTGCTGTTATACATCCATGCTGTCATCTGTTATTCAACTGCAATAAGTGTCTGTCAGTTCTTTAAACAGAGCAGTGTGACAATGCGATGTGTTTTATCTTTTAGAGAATATATACTACATATATATACAATTGTATAGTAGATGACTAATGCTGGGCATCCACTATGCAATATTCTGTCAGATATCTGTCCAATCTGGCTGGTTGGAATGAAAACCTGGTAATGTATGGGAGCAAATGACAGTCAATCATATGGTTTTAAACACTGAAAAAAGAACTAAGAAATTGTTCAAATTGGTTAAATTCGTGTGTTTTAACCGATTTGTCTGAACAACCATTTTTGTCTGTTTTCCAGTGTTTGTGAGCAAATGGCCGATTGTCATTTGCTCCCATACATTACCAGATTTTCACTCCAACCAGCCAGATTGGACAGCTATCTGACAGATAATTGTATAGTGGATGCCCAGCTTTAGACTATTATGTTGTGATTACAAGAATATCTGCACTGGTATGTAATAAGCTGATACTGACATCAGAGGGAATCAGTATGAAGGACCGTCGGACGTCAGCCCGGTGGTGCTGAGCTGCTAAGCCCGGGACCATATGACTATAGAGCACTAGCCCAATGCAGCACCTATCATTGGTGAGAGGCTGAACATTGGAAAACTCATCTTATTTTATGATTTGTTTATTTGTTCTTTTATCTATTTTGCCTTTTAAAATGTTGTATGCAGGAATAAATAGTTTGTCCCTTAATTGGGTAATTTTACTATCCAAAGTTTTGACTCACCTTCTAATTCCGATTTAACAAGTAGCACCAACCAATTACACTAATTTATTTTGTAATTCCTGAGTAAGGTCAGAGCTTGTGCGTGAGGCTGCGATTGTACTCGATGTTACCTTTGGTTTCTCAGTCTTGATAAGTATTATGGATGTGTGTAAGTTAAGTTGGGTGTCTTTATGTTGTGCTGTGACAGAATAGAGATCGCAGGACTAGCATATCTTCACAGTGAGACTGCTTGCGTAATCACTATTGCAACTGCAGTTGCGATCTGTACTGAATCAGGCCCACACAAATAAACACAAATAAACTTGTTGGTTCAGAATTTCTTAAAAAATTACAGGTACGTGTAAGACATGCTGCCTGTGGCTCGAGATATTTCTGGCCATTTTTGGCATTCAGCAACTACATGTAGAAGATTGAAGTAGCTGCAAGAACAGTTCCATTAACCTTGTCACCAACTGAAGCAAGAGGTAGTGACCAGGTGGAATTCCACCCTTTATATGCATTAGCTAATGGAGGAACAGCAACAAGTCATCATAACGTACACATGAAGCCATGATATAGGGAGAGGAGGGACATGTTACCACCTTACTGCAACACACTGGATAATACTCTCGGTTTTATGCAAGCAACTAAAACCATTTGAAATTATAACCTGTGAAGTGAGTTCAGACTCTACTAGCCTCAGCCAGGTCATACCCTTAATTAGACTACTTGGAAAGCAGCTGAAGGAGGAGATGAAGCAAAGCAATACTGCTAAGTATGTTCAATGTGTAGATCAAGTTCTTTTATCAGTTTGCAAAGGACCAAAGGGTTTGCAACATCTGACAATTGGATCAAAACATTTGGCAACTATGCTTGACCACAGATTTAAGTTATAATGTCTTTGGCACACTCCTGTTATTCTGTAGATCCAGCTTGGGACCCTTAGGTATGATGGATGTGCATAGGAAATGTGGAGGCTTAATAATACTTTGGCTCATGGGTATAAACAGGAATGATAGGTACACTAGTGACGATGAAGACAGACTTTTGATATGCATGGATACTGAACTGGAACTGGAGTAAACAGACCAGATCCACTGGGCAATCCCTCGCCTAGTGACCTGTGAATGCCAGCAAGTCCAGGGTCACACTACAGGGACAAAGGTGACCGGAACTCAGAACAATACAGTACTAGTAGATTGGAACTCAGAACTCAGGCCGGAAATCTGAGTCTAATGTAGTACAGCTTGAGGAAGCTGCAACTCTGGTTCTGCTCTAACACAAGACCTGGAACTGGAACTCGGTGAGAAACTCAGAAACTGAGAGTGAGGATAAGTAATACAGCTTACTGGAATCCTCAGTGTACAGACCATATTCTGCACACTGGACTCTAGCCTTGGAACTTGCACCCTTCTCGGAACCAGCCCAAGACAATAGCACACAGTACAGGGAAACCAATACAAGGTCAGCACAATAGTATAACCCAATAACCTGAATAACCGCCAAGCTCAGAGTAATGTAGTATAGGTAACTTGCATGCACTGTCCCAGCGGTATGATGAAATGAAGGCTGTGGCTACTCTCACCGGCACTGCACTTTGTAGTAGCAAGTTGGTATTCAACATGGAAGCTGCCATGCTGAATACCAATGCATCTGCCGCTGTGATGATACACAGTGTCAGATGGAAAACATGTAACGGTATACTTGCTGGCTGAAGGAAGTGGTTGGAGCAGGTCGATATGCAGCATAGAAGCTGTGGTGGTAAATAGTGATGAATCCACACAGTAGCAATGAGAGCTCAGAATACAACGAGTAAACCTGGAGCCTAGAACTGTCCTGGGAAAGGAACAGGTTGTTCAAGCAATGTACTGAATCCAGGTGCAGCTTTAAATATCAGACGATCCAGCCCCATTGGAGCATAGGATCAGTTAAACACTGCTGAGTTACTCAGGTGCATTAGGTAATTGCAATGGACTGTTTCTGCATAGGCCTGGAGTCAGCTATGAAAGAGTGTCTGAGCTTGTAAGAAATGCTAAGACCCAGATTTGTGACAGTCTTTCTGTCAAACTCACAGAGATATTAAGAAATGCAAAGAGCTCCTTGAGTGCAACTTGTCAGCTCAAGTGACAAATGAGATGATAATATCTCCTGCTTCAGTTTCTCCTGAAAATGCTGCTGCCAGGAAAAAAACTGACCTTTTCCAAGAGACCCACTGGTGATAATGATGAGGCAACTCAGCACACCAGAGTGAAACAACATTATGACATCTGACCAGGCTTAAAAGAATTGCCCACAATTATTGACATCTCTACCATGACTCACTCTGATACAGTAAGCATCAATAGAATGGTGGATAAATATTTTAATGAAACAAATTAGCATGATTAGCATGTCACAGTCCCTTTGAAGGAGGAAAAAAAGGCAATTTGGAGCCCCTTGTACAAACTAGCATTGCTTTTACTTAAACTGCCCAACCTCCAGTGTGTACTTGGAAAGAGTGAGTGATCAGCGTAGGAGGCTACTTTCCAAAAAATGTGTTAAACCTGATGTTTATAAAAAAATAAACTATAAATTCTATGAGGAATACCTTTGCCGCCAATGAAAACAAAGTACAGAGACTTTTGTAACGGTGGATTCTAGTGAGGATGAGCTAATATTGTGTGATGATGATATTAACACAGATGAAGATAAGGATTATAATGACATCTTCCAACAGTGACAATGATTAACAACACTGTTGGCTGCCTTAAGCCAATTTGTAGCTTTGTTTATGGGGGCCCAAACAAAACAAGCACTTCAGCCACAAAAGTGACAGTCCCTGCTGCTGAAGTGCTTGGTTTGTTTAACTGTGGATGGGAGTTCCCAAGGACAATTTCATTGTGTGCCACTTTTAATTATGGGCTTTGCCAAGTTTGTGTGTGTTTAAAAGGCAATTTTTATTACTGGGGTGCTCATGTTTTTTTGCATCTTGCAATGCCATCCATCATTAGCTTCTTATCCAGGAGTATAATATAATATACAGTATATATAATAATAATAATAATAATAATAATAATAATAATAATAATAAAAAGAATACGATATAAATAAATGAAATATTGTTTAAAAAAAGTTACTTTTTTTCCAAAGGGATTCATGTGAACTGAGTAGATTACCCCTTCTTGATCTTCCCTCTTCATACTCTAAACTTGGGGTCATCAGTAGCACTCCTACATATAGGATATGATCAAATATGTGTTTTTTTTTGTCTATGTGTGTAAGGGCACTGGCACTGGCACTGCATAGGGGGGGGTGGTACTGGGGGCACTGTATAGGGGGTTGGCCACTACTAGGGGCACTGTATGGGGGGGTGCTACTGGGGGCACTATATAGAGGGGGTGGACGCTATTGGGCACTATAGGGGGGACTACTACTGGGGGCAATGCATAGGGGTGATTACTAATCGAGGCAATGCATATGGGGGACTACTACTGGGGGCACTGCATATGGGGGGACTACTACTAGGGGCAATGCATAGGCTGACTACTACTGGGGGCACTGTGTAGGGGGGACCACTTCTTGGGGCATTGTATAAGGGGCACTACTGGGGGCACTGCATAGGGGGACCACTACTGGGGGCACTGTATAAGGGGCACTACTGGGAGCACACCATTGGTGGACCACTACTGAAGGCACTGCATAGGGGGGCCCAAAGCAAATTCTTGCACCTGGGCCCACCACTCTCTAGTTTCGCCACTGATGTGCGGTGCTGAATAAAACGGCCGATCTGCATACGTAGTTGCAATTGTGGACGCTGCTGAATCAGGCCCAATATATGTTTTTGCATACAAGTGTTCATGTTGACTGTTTTGTTCTTAGAGTATTGTTGTGTTAAATAAAGATTTAGATTTTTTCAAAAGTGAATGTAATTGACTAATTATGTAGATATTAAAAAAGATTGCACAGCACCAGCAACATGAGCATTGGCAAATAATAACTCATCCGAGATTGGCAGTAATTTGTGTGTGTGCCAACTGAAATAAAAAGAGAGAGTATGATCTACAATTTGATTAGTACTCCGGGGGCTACTGCAGATCGTGTGTGGAAAGTAAACCAAGACTGTAAATGGATATAGTGCAGTGGTTCCCAAACTGTGTGCCGCGGCACCCTGGGGTGCCTCGGGACACTTGCCTCAGGTTGGTGGTCCAGCACCAAATCAAATTCTTTATGGTCAATGTAATGTAAAAATGTGCACAAAAAGGAGCACAAACCTGTTCACCACTATATAACCAGACCTAAGGATGACAGGTAAGCACAATTTACATCACTGTACTACTTCACTACATTTTTTTCTGAATTTCTCAATAACAAACTTTTGGCTTAGGGGTGCTATGAAAACAATGCTGGGGTACTAGGGTGCCGTGATTCAACAAAGTTTGGGAACCACTGATATAGTGTGAAAATGTTGCCATCTAGTGGACAGAAAGCATAACTATTTACCTGTAATGAGAAAATTAAATTCAAGCCCTAAGTAAAGTATCACTCACAGTGGTGTATCTATAATTACCTGGATGCAGGGTGTGCGGTGCACATGGGGTCCCCAGGGAGGCCCACACCCTGCACCCATTTCTTCAATACTTGCCTCTCCGGAATCTCGCATTGTTGGTAGCATCACTGTAGAAATCACCAGCAAAATGGCACGGCGGATAGAAAGGAGAGGGCCCCAGACGGAGACTGCACACAAACCCCTCCTCTCTTAATATGCCCCTGGTATCATTGTTTAATTCTTTGACCAAACCACCAGGACAGCCACCTGGCAAAGCTTCATTTGGTTCATTGAAAGTTACTTTGTGAAACCCTACTGTTTCCAGTTGAACTTGTTAATACATATCACATGGATCACATGGTACATTTATTATTATATATTCTTGTTAAACAGTTACAAATACTTGGTAAAATTAATAAGACCTCTAATAATATTATCAGTGAGCTACAACATCAAATAACCTGTAAAATTATCGTTACTGGTATTTACACCATTATAAATGCATTTAACACTTCTAACGATTCGATTTTGTCTTTTATATTGGAGCATATTGAGACTTTGAGCAGTATTACAGGAGTTGATTATACAGTCAGGTCCATAAATATTGGGACATTGACAGAATTTTCATATTTTGGCCTCTATTCACCACCACAATGGCTTTGAAATGAAACAAACAAGATGTGATTTAACTGCAAACTTTCAGATTTAATTTGAGGGTAATTACATCCAAATCAGGTGAACGGTGTAGGAATTACAACGGTTTCTATATGTGCCTCCCACTTTTTAAGGGGCCAAAAGTAATGGGACAAACTAAACAATACTAAATCTAACTTTCACTTTTTAATACTTTGTTGCAAATCCTTTGCAGGCAATTACAGCCTGAAGTCTGGAACGCATAGACATCACCAGACGCTGGGTTTCATCCCTGGTGATGCTCTGCCAGGCCTCTACTGCAAATGTCTTCAGTTCCTGCTTGTTCTTGAGGCATTTTCCCTTCAGTTTTGTCTTCATCAAGTGAAATGCATGCTCAATCGGATTCAGGTCAGGGGATTGACTTGGCCATTGCATAACATTCCACTTTTTAGCCTTAAAAAACTCTTTGGTTGCTTTTGCAGTATGCTTCGGGTCATTGTCGATCTGCACTGTGAAGCGCCGTCCAATGAGTTCTGAAGCATTTGACTGAATATGAGCATATAATATTGCCCGAAACACTTCAGAATTCATTCTGCTGCTTTTGTCAGCAATCACATCATCAATAAATACAAGGGAACCAATTCCATTGGCAGCCATACATGCCCACGCCATGACACTACCACCACCATGCTTCACTGATGAGGTGGTATGTTTTGGATCATGAGCAGTTCCTTTCCTTCTCCGTACTCTTCTCTTCCCATCACTCTGGTACAAGTTGATCTTTGTCTCATCTGTCCATAGGATGTTGTTCCAGAACTGTAATGGCTTTTTTAGATGTTGTTTGGCAAACTTTAATCTGGTCTTCCTGTTTTTGTGGCTCACCAATGGTTTGCATCTTGTGGTGAACCATTTATATTCACTCTTGTGAAGTCTTCTCTTGATTGTTGACTTTGACACATATACATCTACCTCCTGGAGAGTGTTTTTGATTTGGCCAACTGTTGTGAAGGGGTTTTTCTTCACCAGGGAAATAATTCTTCTGTCATCCACCACAGTTGCTTTCTGTGGTCTTCCGGGTCTTTTGGTGTTGCTGAGCTCTGCGGTGCGTTCTTTCTTTTTAAGAATGTTCCAAACAGTTGATTTGGCCACACCTAATGTTTTGCTATCTCTCTGATAGGTTTGTTTTGATTTTTCAGCCTAATGATAGCTTGCTTCACTGATAGTGACAGCTCTTTGGATCTCATATTGAGAGTGGACATCAACTGATTCCAAATGCAAATGTCACACCTAGAATCAACTCCAGACCTTTTACCTGCTTAATTGATAATGAAATAACGAGGGAATAGCCCACACCTGTCCATGAAATAGCTTTTGAGTTGATAGTCCCATTACTTTTGGCCCCTTAAAAAGTGGGAGGCACATATTGAAACCGTTGTAATTCCTACACCGTTCACCCGATTTGGATGTAATTACCCTCAAATTAAATAGGAAAGTCTGCAGTTAAATCACATCTTGTTTGTTTCATTTCAAAGCCATTGTGGTGGTGAATAGAGGCCAAAATCTGAAAATTCTGTCAATGTCCCGATATTTATGGACCTGACTGTACATTGGATTATTGTATGATTATATGCAGAGCCACTAGATTTGATTGTATTTAGAATGGCACAAGGCAGTACTGATCTATGATGAGGTATTGTTATCGCAAGTTGAACAAGGAGTGATTTGCTTTAATGATGAAGAAATTAATAAAGTATTATTTGACCAGCTTGACAATAGACCTGTCATTGCTATAAATTTCTTACGTAATCAGTGTTTTTATTGTTGTTGTGACTGGGTGACAGGATACGGTGTCACTTCCAGTTCTATATACTAGGCTGGAATGCAGTTTCTTTGCATATGGCTCAGTTGGTATAAATGGAGGGACCTATGATGCAGCACTGTATTCTCCTGCCTGACTGTTGCCTCTACTGTGATGGGACACCTGATAGGGGAGGCTAATCTGGTAGTGATAGTGAATGGTGTTGTAATTAGCTGGGTGAAAATGGGAAGGGACTATGACAAGGGTATTATTTGTGCTCATATAGAATAGGGTTGTGATAAAATTGATAATGCATTCATCACACTCAGGATGTGAAGAGATATTGACACTTTTGATAGATATCCACAGAGAATGGGAAATAAGCACCATTTAATGGTCTTGACCATCGCGACCATCACCTTAGGTGGTCGTAAGGCTGTGGGTGTTAACCCACAGCCTTACCACCGCAAAGGAGGACGTCTTCAAAATTCAAGACGTCCTCCCCTCATTCAGACTGACTGCACGCTCTGTGCGACCGGCTCTGAATGAGGTCCTCAGTACCTGAGCTTCGACGTACAAGGCTCAAGTTCCCTGGCTTGTTAGCTTTAGTCTCCTTGCCTTCTCCAGCTGTGATTTCACTCCGGCTCTAGTTGCTAAAGCCCGGTCCCACTCCGGCTCCAGTTACTAAGTCTGTATCCACTCCAACTCCAGTTGCTAAAGCCCAGTCACAATTTGGGTCCAGTTGCTAAGTCCAGTCACACTCCAGCTCCAGTTGCTATAGTCCAGTCCCACTACGGCTCCAGTTGTCTGATTCCACTCCGACTCCAGTTGCTAAGTCTGGTCTCATTCCAGCTCCAGTTACTAAGTCTGTTTCCACTCCGACTCCAGTTGCTAAAGCCTGGTCCCAATCCAGCTCAAGTTGCTAAGTCCGGTCCCAATCCGGCTCCAGTTGCTAAGTCTGGTTCCACTCGAGTTGTGCTGCCATCCAGTACATGTCCCAGAGGCTTACTCCAGTGCCCTGCTCTCCATAGTATTGTCTTGTCACTTACTCCGGTTACCTTGCACACCTATGAGGAAGTGGTACATCCTCACTACTCCAAACCTCCTGAGTTGTTAGCGAGCAGGTACCTAGACCTCATCCGGCAAGTCCAGAGTCCCCTTTCCTGACAACTGGCCAGTGTCTTTGAATTATATTTCTTAAGTCTCTGCAATCATGACATGAGTCACTTACAAGTCTAGCAAATTTGTTGGACATTTTGTCTTTGGTATTTTCTTTAAAGAAGATGGACTCCCTTTTGTTTTTAGAAATGACTACTAGGCTTTGTTGATACATCTGCCATTGTAGCTTCTCTCTTTTATCCTGTGTGATAGTTCAATTCTTTTTTTTTTTGTAGGTCTGATCATCCAAGCAGTTCCTGTGCAATGTCAGAAATCCATGGGATGTTTTCTATAGTGGCTGGGAAGTGTAACCTAGACTGATGCAGAAAACTATTGCTTACTGTCTTCTTCCTATATATGTCAGTTGCCAACATGTCATTGGGATGCCTTTAACTTTTCAAATCAAGGAAGTCTTCATTGATTTTGTGGTTTAGTCTCATATGGAAATTGTTATTACCGAGAGTCTGTATAAAAGGGAGGAGCAGTTTTTTACTCTCTTCCCAGATGAAAAAAATATCATCTATGTATTTTAACAACAAGATGACATGTTTGGTTACATGATTATTCTTGTCATTAAACACCCATTTGTGCTCCCACCAGCCAAGAAAGAAGTTTACATATGTGGGGGAACAAGGAGCCCCCATTTATGTGCCTCTCACTTGCAGGTAGAATTTATCATAGGAAGTGAAATAGTTGCTATATAGGACAAGTGTAACATCATGAAGGAAAGCATGGAATTCACTGGAACCTTTCTTAGTGAAGAAGTATTTAATGGCTTTGAGACCAGTTTCATGCCTTATACTGGTATACAGTACAGCGACTTGTCTTCAAGCCAAACTAGAAGTTGTTTTTTATCCAGTTTAATGTCATGATTTTTTCTGGGGAAGTCCTGAACATATGAAGGTAAGTTGAGAACATGATGTCTGAGGGTTACTGTAATGGTACTTGCTTTCTTAGCGGTTCCACCTAAACCTGATGCAATTGGTTTGCCCAGTATACAGTATGTATGCATCTTTGTGGACTTTGGGCAGTAGGTAGATGGTTGGTGTCTTAGGTTTATCCATTTTTAAACATTCATAGTCTTATTTTGTGATTATCCCAATAGTAAGAGGTCCCTGTATTATTCTCTCAAGGTAAAGGTTACAGTTGTCAGTGGGATTAACAGTGGCGTAACTAGGGTATTTGGAGCCCAGGGCAAATTTGAAAAGGGAGCCCCCCCCCGATGTGCGAAAAAAAATGGGCGTGGTCACTTAAAAATGGGGCGTGTCAACATGACACACCCCTTTATTTTCACACTGAACATTCCTATCCATATGCACCTTTACCCCAGTAGTACCCCTTATACAGTACCCCCAGTATGGAGTTGTGGTCCCTCTTATGCAGGCCCATAGTAGTGCCCCTTATACAGTATCCCCAGTAGTGGTCCCCCCAAATGCAGTGCCCCATGTAGTGTTCCCCCTTATGCAGTGCCCCCAGTAGCAGTCCCCACAATGCAGTGTGCCCAGTAGCGGTATCTCCTTATGCAGTGCCCTTTATATGGTGCCCCCAGTAGTAGTCCCCCCCCTATGCAGTGCCCTTTATATAGTGCCCCCAGCAGTAGTCCCCCCCATGCAGTTTTCCCAGTAGTGGTCCCCTTATGCAGGCACCCAGTAGTGATCCCCCCTATCCAGTGCCCCCTGTAGTGGCCCTTCCTATTATTGCCCCCAGTAGTGGTCCCCCGAGTGCAGTGCCTCTACTAGTAGGCCCCTTTTATAATGCCCCCAGTGGTAGTTCCCCCCCAAGTAGTAGTCCCCAGTAGAGGTTCCCCCTCCCGATTAAGTGCCCCCAGTAGTAGCACCCCCCAGTAGAGGTCCTCCCAATAATGGTGCCCCCACCCCCAGTAGAGGTCCTCCCAGTAGTAGCCACCCCCCCTCCCCCGTTCTGCAGATAGGTTAAAAAAAATATATATGTATATATATATATATATAAAAACATACTTACCTGCTGCTCCGGTCCGCGCCGCTGCTCCCGCCGCCGCCCGCCAGTCCTCCCAGGCTGGCGCGCTCAGCATTATGGGACAGACGTCATGACGTCAGTCCCATTACCCACTGCAGGAGCCGGACGGAAGTCCGGCTCTTGCAGTGGGTGCTGCTGCAGTCAATGAGAGTCTATCTGACTCTCATTGGCTGCTGTTTAACACACGCATCGCCGCCAGCACTGGCGGCGATGTGTGTGTTATGCACAGCCTGAGCCCGCCTCCTGGTGCTATTGGCGCCGGTCCTGTGTAAATGTGTAGCGCCGACCGCAATCACTGCGGTCGGCGCTACACTTGTGGCTAACTAGGGCAGGCCGGACCGTGGCCGGCGGCGCCCCCCCGTGCCGCCGGTCCCACGGCGCCCAGGGCACGCACCCTGCCCGACCCCTCCCTAGTTACGCCACTGGGGTTTAAACATAATCATACCAAATTTTGATTTAGTCAAGTGCTTCCTTTCAATGGTTCTGTTCTGTGCTGAGAGATTGATTCTCTTTAGGTTGTTGTCCTTGTTTAATTGCCCCAGGTCACCCAGATTTGATACCTTGGTTGATCTCTTCCTCTTTTTGTTGCCCCTCCTCATATTCCTCTTGGGCAACCTCTGCTGGTGTGCCTTGTTTTCTCTAAAAACAAAAATGGAGGTGTTGCTATTATTTCTGGAGCGGTATTTGTATAATATAAATTGTCTTCACCTTCTAATGCTGGGCATACACTGCCAGATAAAATGTCTGTCAGACCGACAGACATTTTATCTGGCTGGCTGCCAGCCGCAGATGTCCGCGGCATACACTGTGAGAGAAATCTCACAGTGTATAGCCCGACATCCGCACTCCGCCCCCGGGGGAGGAGACATTTCCCTGTTCCTTCCGTAGGAAGGAACACAGGAAATGTCTGTCTGTCGGCCGCGCTGGCATACACTATAAACTATATGAAGTCTTGTGTATTATCTATTGTTATGTGCGATACCTGACATCATGTAAATGACTCCATAGAGGGCTATGGGGGAGATTTATCAAAGCTTGGAGATAAAGTGGAGAGAGTTAAAGTTCCACCCAATCAGCTTCTAACTGTCATTTTATAGGCTGTGTTTGAAAAATGACAGGAGCGATTGGTTGGTACTTTGAGGTCTATGTACTGAGCCAAGAGAGATAAAGTGGATGGAGATAAATGGGACTATGGGCCTGATTCAGAGCCGGACGCTCTGAACGAGCGCCCGCTGTGAATCAGGGCGTGTTTTTTTTTTTGCGAATCGGCCTTTTGGACACTCGCATAGCTGTGGGTTACCACCCACAGCTTATGCGAGCGTCCATGATGATGGTCGTGATGGTCAAGACCATCGCGACCATCGGGCTTGCGATGAGACCCTTGCGGTAGGGTCTCGTTGCCGCAAGCCCTGGAGTGATTTTGGCTCTATCAGAGCCAAAATCACTCCCACTGACATCATTAGTGATGTCAGTGGGGCCGGACCCAGACGGTAGGCCACGCCCCCGGCACGCCCACCAAAGGGGGCGTGCTGTCAATCACCATCGACAGCACGCCCCCTTTGGTGCGAGACCTGGAGCGACGGCTTCCCCGTTGCTCGCCGGGTCTCACGCATGCGCACAACGGAGCTCCCTCCGTCGTGCGCATGTGCACTTGGGCACCATCGACCCGCTTGCGAGCGTACAGCGCTCGCGAGCGGGTCTGAATGAGACCCTATGTACTAAGGGGAGAAAAGGGGTAAACATGCAAAAGACAGTGAAAATCCCTGTACATATCACTTCTCAGTACGTACTAATGCGATTTTCTCTTTCGGCAGCCTGCCAATGCTAAGTGCAGGCTACAATATCGCACTGCACCAGGGTCACTTAGTGCTGCAATAGACACCTATGGCAGCGCTAAGTGCCCCAGGTGTTACTAAGAGGAGAGGTCACTTACCAACGGGGGTCTTCTCCAGTGCTGATATCACTTCATGTAGCTGCCAGTATCTGCTTCTCCTCACTGGAGCAGCAGAAAGTGAGCTCTGTAACTTTGGCAGTGTGTCAATAAAGTTGCTGAAAAAAAAAAAATTCTCTGATTCCTCTGCACAGGACTAGGGATGGACATCAGAAGCCCGACATCAAATTATTGTCGGGCTCCCAACATCATATCCAGCGATGCCTACACATCACAACCATTTCATAGTATAACCATCGCGATGGTTATACCTGCAGACAAAAAGTGGGTGGAGCCTCGGTGGAAGGGACGGAACCTCGCGGCATCCCCTGTCCACGTCACTGTGGGGGCGTGCCCAGCACTCTCCGAGATGCTGGCCTGCCCGTAGGCTCCCCCTACACTATTCTTCTGCTGCTCACTCGCTGCTCTGCATAGCCAGCCATCGGATGGGCATCGGAAAATTGCCTCTGATGGCTGGCAACCATCAAATTCCCAGTATTCGATTGAAACAGTACTTCCATCAGAAACATCGATGGTTGCTAACTATTGACTTCCGATGTCCATCCCTACACAGAACAGGACTCCAGAGAATTGGGGAGTCCAGTCTCTGCTCTACTGCCTACTTAACGTTCATCCTCCTCGGCAGGTCTGTTATTAGTAACAATCATGGAAGCAGGCTAAGCAGGAGCAGCTTTTATACCTCAGTGTCCCCTTAATACATACACACCAAAGTACAAATTAATCAGCTCCCAACTGTCATGTTACAGGCTATGTTTGAAAAATGAAATTTAGGAGCTAATTGGTTGGTACTTTATCTCCATCCACTTTATCTCTCTCCAAGGCTTAGTACATAGGGCCTGATTCAGCAAAGAATGCACAGGAGAGAATACACGCACTTGGCCGATATCTTTGCTCTGCGGATGCATCGCACTGCACGTTCCTGAACTTGCCAGTGCGATTAGATTATGGTACGCAGACTACACGCAGTGTGTATGCAGACCATTCCAAAAATGATTGACAGGAAGTGCCATTTGTGGTTGGTGGTCAGGTTGAACGCAGGCATTATAACGCCGTTATAGGGGCATGCATAATTAAGGCAGTGTGGCAGCATACACAGCCATACCGTAATCTGTACGCAGGAAGTGGCCAAATTCCTGTGGCAGGGCAGGTCAACCACTATTATGCTAATGGGTCTGATGGTTCTCGATGTTACCGATGTTTACACTATCTTGCGTGCTGATCAGGCTGTGAGTAAAGGTAGATGGGCGTCTTAATATGGGGCTTGGCGTCTGCATCTTATGCTGCGGTCTTCGTGCATTTGCATTGATTAGCATATTCTCGCAGCAGACAGGTGCGTGCGTCTGCTTGCGTGCGTTCCTTGCTGAATCAGGCCTATAGACCCTTAGTACATAGATTCCTTTATCTCTCTCCACTTTATCTTTATCCAAGTTTTAAAAAATCTCCCCCTATAACCCAGAGTCATTTTGGGAATTATAAGGAGTCACATTTGTGTGTATTTATCACTTATTGTCTAAGTGTGATATCAAAATTGATCTACTGTATCTACCATGGCTCCATAGCAGGCTATACCTGGGGCTACATTTATCAACGGTCGATTTGGCATTTTGAGTGATTTGAGGTGTGATTTTCATTCGATTTGTATTCGATTTTGCTTTTGGGTATTTACTAAAGGCCAAATCGAATGTAAAATCGAATTTCCAATCGAATTTGTAGTCAAATCGACCATCAGAAAAACATTGGTACTGTTACATAGCCCAACACACAAAACCCTTATTTACTATAATTCGATTTGAAATCGACCTCAAAATCGGACTTCAAATCGAACTTCAAATCACCAAATGAATAGACCTGCTTCATGCTTTCGATTTGAGCATGAGCAGGTCGGATTGACACAGATACCTGCACAGTGAGATGCCTGCATGTATCTGACTGTAAAAAGTAATGAAACAGTTAAAAGTAAAAAAAAATTGATGTGAGGTCCCCCCCAAAAACAGAACCAGCCCTGGACTGTTCAAACCCAGGTCTGGTTGACTAAGTACAGGGAAAAAATTACGTAGGGTCTCCCTGTACTCAGTACAACCAGCACTGGGCTATGGGAAGCAGGGCTGGTTCTGGAATTACAGGGAAAAATTTGCGTAGGGTCTCCCTGTAATTCACCGAACCAGCCCTGGACCCTTTCTAATGGGGGACTGATGCCACAGCCAGGGGAGCCCTATCACTGGGCCCCCAGGCCGCAGCATCAGCCCTGACCGCTAGTAAGCCCAGGCCAGGGATTCCTGGGGAGTTGGAGACCCCTCCAATAAAAGGGTCTCCCTCTCCAGGGCACCCCTAGCCTGAGCTGATAGCCCGGGGCTAACCCCGCCACCCCTGGGAGGTGGGTGGCGGGTTGATTGTGTTAGTGTAGTGTAAAAATAGAATATAAACATTGTCTTTACAGTAGAACTGCAGGTCCCAGCAAGTCTCCCCCGCATGCTGGTACTTGGAGAATCACCAACCAGCAAGTACCAGCATGCGGGGCATTAAGGGCCCACTGGGACCTGTAGTTCACCTGTAAAGAAATGTTGAAAGAAACACACCTTACACAGTATAAGATTAATACATACATACATACACACTCACACATACTCACCTATATTACCTCGAGTGGTCCCCTTGTCCAGTAGGCATCCATGGGTCTTCTTAAAATAACAAAACGATAAACACGACCATCGTACTTAGTAATATTCATCGAAACCAGGATGAATATTCCTTCCCGAATGAAGCGCAGACGCGGCTTCCTCCTTTTAAGCTCCGGGTCTGAGCGCTCATTGGCTGAGAGAGGTCAGACCCCGTCTCTCAGCCAATGAACGGCTAACTGAACTCAATGGTGGGAGCCGCAAGATAAACTTTAGTTACCCTGCGGCTCCCACCATTGAGTTTAGCATTTAGCAGTTATATTATTAAGTTAAGCATGGTTAGAGTGTGCACTTGCATTTGTCTCTTTTTGCTTGCAGCACTACAAGTCTCAGCAGGTAGCACCTCACATTGTGCATAGGGTGTGCAATCTAGGGCCCCTCCCCCTAAGTATTTTGCACTGTGTATATGTATGTACACCGGAAGGATGAGACTACTTCCACCTTGATTAGCACCCCTCCCACCTGTTCCTGGGTTTTTTTTAATCATCAAGGAGTCCTTGCACTCCAAGACTGCACATCTAATGAGGCACACTGAGGGTAAGACCTATTATATATATGCTGTGTCCATTTTGGGACTGGTATTGGGGTGCGGGGCTCTCTGGGCTGGTGTAGCTGGGCTGCTTCATAGCATCATAATGTACACTTCTTTAGTTTGTTTTTTATACATGTAGCACTTTATACACTTTTTATTATAACCTCCTACTTATGTAGGACTTAACACATAGGCTTTCTTTATTATTCTTTAACCCTCACTTTAAATCTCACAGTAGTGTGATGCCATGGGGCGGTTCTGCTGGGTTGGCCTGGGGGGTCCCGTGCCCTATATTTGTTCCATAGGAGTGTTAGGGACCTGTCTGATGGAGGTCACCTGGACAATAATTATGGCCATTATTATGCAAAGAACCTCTTTGATGCTATTTAGCAGTTATATTATTAGGTTCAGCATGGTTAGAGTCTGCACTTGCATTTGTCTCTTTTTGCTTGCAGCACTACAAGTCTCAGCAGGTAGCACCTCACATTGTGCTTAGGGTATGCAATCTAGGGCCCCTCCCCCCATAGCGTGTTTTATTGCCAGCATAAAATATTGAGGATTAAAACATTGGTGCATTGTGGACAGAGCTGGATTAAGGCTTCGGGGGGCCCGGAGCACTTAAGACTGGGGGGCCCTAAAGACCAACGTTTGGGATACAGGGATTGTGTTCTCATGGGCAAGCCTTCGGTGCGCACATGAAAAGGGGGGCATGGCCACCTATCACACCCCTATTCCTTTCTCACTTCCTCAGCCTCACCGAGCAGGCGAGAGTGTCCCCTAAATGTAGGACAGTACTGTCAAAATTGGGGTAGTTGAGGGTTATGCATACATACATACATAGGGAGGGATTTATAAAGCATCGCATGTGAGGGCTTCCCGGGTTTATGACCTGGGAGTCCTACTGCAGATGCGTGGCCGCGGGGGACACTGGGATAGATCTTATTGGATCCCTTTTGGGGAGTTATGCGAAATGAAGCCCATAGGCTTCTATAAACAACACCATCTATAGAAGACATTGCCTATCTGATAGCTTGATACATATGGGGAATGCGGTCAAACATTAGAAAACATCAGTTTTTAGAGGTTTGACCACACATTGCCGGTAGTACATCTTGCCCATAGCCACACACATATACACTTACATAGTCACACCCAGGGTTGCCTACCTTTAATATTCTCTTCCCGGGAGAAGCCCGGGTAAGAGAAGCAGCAGGGGGCCAACGGGGGCGGGGCTTGATGATTCGCAGAATCACAGCTTAAGCCCCGCCCCCTTCACGGAGACCCGCGATTGCCGCGGGTATTCTCCTAATTCTGCCCACTTCACTAGGAAGTGGGCAGAATGCGGGAGAAATGCCTACCCTTCCGGGGGTGCGGGGGGTTACCCGAAAAATCGGGAGCCTCCCGCGAAAACCGGGAGGGTAGGCATGTATGGTCACACCACACATATATACAAATACATAGTAAAACACATGCACACATATATACAGTTACACACACATACAGTACATACAGGACAGTTATTCGCACACAGACACACTAACACAAACACACATACATACAGTCACACACTAATACACACACTTATACACACACATGCAGGAACTCCTGAACCTCTCATTAACTATGACATAATGTCCTGGGCCAAAATATATTTTCTATAAGATAAGTTTTGTCTTCAAGACCCTTTTGAGTGCCTTCCTTTCTAAATACTATATACTGTATGTATGTATATACATATATATATATATACTAGGGGTGAGCGGGTTCGGATTTCTGAAATCCGAACCCCCCCGAGCCCCCCCGATCCGAGTCCGATCCGAGTCATGCTCGACTTTTCCCGCCTGACTCGGATCTGAAATCGAGGCAAAACGTCATCATCCCGCCTTCCGAGTCTCGCGGGTTTTGGATCCTATATAAGGTACCCACGTCGGCGCCATTTTCTCACTCGGCTGTGGACAGTGAAGAGGGAGGGTGGGAGTTAGGGCTGTGTAGTGTAGTGTAGTGTAGTGCTGCTGTTGTCCACTACTTCAAAGTCCATAGGGGCTGGCTGTGTTGTGCTGTGCTGCTGTTGTTAATAGGGGCTGTGTCCACTACTTCAAAGTCCATAGGGGCTGGCTGGACTGTGTTGTGCAGTCAGTTCTCCATAGGGGCTGTGTCCACTCCAAAGTCCTGTGCAGTGTCCCAGTCCTAAAGAGGTGCTGTAGTGTTGTCCAGGGGGTGCTCTGTCCATCAGGGGTGCTCCCCCCAAGTGCTAAAAAAATAATATATTTTCTGTGTTTGTGAATTGTGTGTGCAGTAGCCGCACGTGCATCAACAAAGTAGTGCCAAGCGTGCGCCTGTGTCATAAGTAAAGGGCCGGCTGGCTTGACCGTTAAAGGGTGCTGTAACCCCCGAAAGTACACTCCAGTCCAAACCAAAAAAAAATTATTTTCTGTGTTTGTGAATTGTGTGCGCAGTAGCCGCACGTGCATCAACAAAGTAGTGCCAAGCGTGCGCCTGTGTCATAAGTAAAGGGCCGGCTGGCTTGACCGTTAAGGGTGCTGTAACCCCCGAAAGTACACTCCAGTCCAAACCAAAAAAAAATTTATTTTCTGTGTTTGTGAATTGTGTGCGCAGTAGCCGCACGTGCATCAACAAAGTAGTGCCAAGCGTGCGCCTGTGTCATAAGTAAAGGGCCGGCTGGCTTGACCGTTAAAGGGTGCTGTAACCCCCAAAGTACACTCCAGTCCAAACCAAAAAAAATTTATTTTCTGTGTTTGTGAATTGTGTGCGCAGTAGCCGCACGTGCATCAACAAAGTAGTGCCAAGCGTGCGCCTGTGTCATAAGTAAAGGGCCGGCTGGCTTGACCGTTAAAGGGTTCTGTAACCCCCAAAGTACACTCCAAACCAAAAAAATATATATTTTCTGTGTTTGTGACTTGTGTGCACTGTGGCTGCACGTGCATCAACAAAGGAGCAGCGCCAAGCGTGCGCCTGTGTCCCATAAGTAAAGAGCCGGCTGGCTCATTTCTTAAAGGGTGGTGTAACCCACAAAGTGCACTACTCTCCAGCAAAAATAAAAAAATATTTTCTGTGTTTGTGTGCGCTTTAGCCGCACGTATATATATCAATATAACATAAATGGAGGACCAAACTTTCTCTGATAAAAATAAAATAGGGAAAGATCAAGAACCACTTCCTACTAGTGCTGTTGTTGCTGCTGGGAGTTGTTCATCATCCCAGAGAGGAAGTAGGAACATCACTACTTTTACTAAACAATTGACCCTCCAACAGTCCCTAGCGATGAGGATGAAGTACGACAGCAGTCATCCTGAAGCAAAACGTATAACTGAGGCCTTGACTGCTATGTTGGTGTTAGACGTGCGTCCGGTATCCGACATTAGTGCAGTGGGATTTAGACAATTGATGGAGGTAGTGTGTCCTCGGTTCCAAATCCCGTCTAGATTCCACCTGCATCCTCAAAGCAGCAGCGACAAGCGTGCGTCTGTCTGTTAAAGGGTGGTGACACCCTCAAAGTGTGCTACACAAACAATTAAAATATTCTTCTTCTTTTTTCTGTCTTTGTGAATTGTGTGGGCTGTAGCCGCACCTGCATCCTTAAAGCAGCAGCGACAAGCGTGCGTCTGTCTGTTAAAGGGTGGTGTAACTCACGAAGTGCTCCAAAAAATAAAAAACTATTTTTTTTATGTGTTTGTGACTTGTGTGCGATGTAGCCGCACTTGCATCCTCAAAGCAGCAGCGACAAGCGTGCGTCTGTCTGTTAAAGGGTGGTGACACCCTCAAAGTGTGCTACACAAACAATAAAAATATTCTTCTTTTTTCTGTCTTTGTGAATTGTGTGGGCTGTAGCCGCACCTGCATCCTTAAAGCAGCAGCGACAAGCGTGCGTCTGTCTGTTAAAGGGTGGTGACACCCTCAAAGTGTGCTACACAAACAATTAAAATATTGTTCTTTTTTTTTCGGTCTTTGTGAAATGTGTGGGCTGTAGCCGCACCTGCATCCTTAAAGCAGCAGCGACAAGCGTGCGTCTGTCTGTTAAAGGGTGGTGACACCCTCAAAGTGTGCTACACAAAGAATAAAAATATTCTTCTTCTTTTTTCTGTCTTTGTGAATTGTGTGGGCTGTAGCCGCACTTGCATCCTCAAAGCAGCAGCGACAAGCGTGCGTCTGTCTGTTAAAGGGTGGTGACACCCTCAAAGTGTGCTCCACAAACAATAAAAATATTCTTTTTTTTTTTCTGTCTTTGTGAATTGTGTGGGCTGTAGCCGCACTTGAATCCTCAAAGCAGCAGCGACAAGCGTGCGTCTGTCTGTTAAAGGATTACATCGGTGACAGCATCCAAGTAGGCATGTCAGACAGTCCGTACCTGTACTGGCAGGAAAAAGAAGCAATTTGGAGGTCCCTGTACAAACTGGCTCTATTTTACCTGAGTTGCCCCCCCTCCAGTGTGTACTCCGAAAGAGTGTTTAGTGCAGCCGGGAACCTTGTTAGCGAAAGGCGTAGGAGGTTGCTTCCACAAAATGTGGAGAAGATGATGTTCATAAAATGAATGATCAACTCTTCCAGGGAGACCAGCCTCCAGAACGTACAGAGGGACCTGTGGTTCCAGCAGGGACGAATTAATACTCTGTGAGGATGAGGATGTACATAACACTGAAGAGGGTGAGGAATCTGTGGATGAGGAGGATGAGGACGACTTCTTGCCTCCGTAGAGCCAGTTTGTGCAGGGACAGATTAATTGCCAGCTTGTTTTGTGGGGGCCCAAACGAACCAATCATTTCAGCCACAGTTGTGTGGCAGACCCTGGCGCTGAAATGATTGGTTTGTTAAAGTGTGCATGTCCTGTTTATACAACATAAGGGTGGGTGGGAGGGCCCAAGGACAATTCCATCTTGCACCTCTTTTTTTTCTTTGCATTATGTACAGTTTGGGGCCTAGTTTTTCAATGCCATCCTGTCTGCCACTGCAGTTTCACGCCTAGATGGGTCACGTGTTTGTGCCGCCCACTCGTGTCGCTTAGCATAGTCATCCAGCTACCTCGGTGCAACCTTTTGGACATAAAAACACTATTGTGAGGTGTGAGGTATTCAGAATAGACTGGAAATGAGTGGAAATTAAGGTTATTGAGGTTAATAATAGCATAGGAGCAGAAAAACCTACAAATTCTGTGATTTTAGCTGTTTTTATGCTTTTTTTCAAAAAAATACAGATCCAAAACACAAAACCCAGAACCCAAAACACGGAAGGGTGGTTTTGGCAAAACCAATCCAGATCCAAAACACGAAGAAAGATCCAGATCCAAAACACAAAACACGAAAAGTGGCCGGTGCACACCCCTAATATATACATATATATACATTCTATAGCTCTACCCCCAATTCCTGAACCTATTTATTTTCAGAAAGATAGCCCTTCACACACACGCATACATCATACTTGCCGACATTCAGCTCCCTCCTTCCGGCGTTGTGAAGCAGGGGGCGGGGGCACAATGACACGATTCAACACGAATCGTGTCACACCCCACCCCTGCTGCGAGAGTTTGTATATTTACTCTGAGGAGGTCCGGTAGGGTCAGCGGTTGCCAGGAGGCTTGCCTGCCTTTCCGGGGGGCCCGGATCGGCACCTGATATTCGGGATTCTCCAGCCCAAATCGGCAAGCCTGACATACATGCAGTTACACACACACACACACACACAAAATATGGTGGTCCCCTACACCCTCTCATTTTACAGAACACACTGTCTGTATCAAAGTAGCTCTTCCGTCCCCTCCTCTCTCTAATCTCTCCCATGCTGCTGGCCTTGCACTGACGGAATCGGTATGATATCCCGGCTGCCGAAAGGCCGGGAGTTCGAATCCCGGCAGCCTGACAAAACAGCAGAGCCCGGCAGCGGAAGCCCGACAGAGCTGGAAATCCCCGATCGTGGTAAGGTAAGTATCTACTAATCTACCCTAACCCCTAACCTTAACCCTTACCCCCCAGGCTAAAAGTTGCCAGCCAGCCCCTGCTTAGGGGTGCCTAACCCTAACCTCCCCCCCAAGTGCCTAACCCTAACCCCCCCTTCCCTGCTGCCTAAACCTAAGTCCCCCGGGGGGGTGCCTAACCCTAAGTCCCTCCCGGGTGCCCTAAACCTAACCCTCCCCCTCCGAAGCTGTCTGTTCGCGGCACCCGGCATCGGCTTGATCGGGATGCCGGGCGCCGGTCTCCCGGCGTCGGGGAAATGAGCAGCGTCTAGATATAGACGCCGGTCATTTATCCCACGGTGGGATAAAGCAGTCGGTGAGCCGGCTGCCGGGATTCCGGCAGCCTGCTTCCCGATTGTATACCGCACTGACTGACTGTGTCGTGTAGCACCACCCTCTGCCCCAACTCCACCTCCCTCCCTTTTAGCCTCCTCCTATAGCTCGAAGTGCAGTCCTGCTGCACTGCAACTATATAATCAAAGGCCGGGGGCCCCCAGAGAGAGGGGGCCCGGGGTGGCATGCCCCTTGTGCCCCCCCCTTTAATCCAGCTCTGGCTGTGGATAGTGGCCCCCATGGGACAGTAACGGAGGTGCCTTCTCAAATTTCCAAAGTCTGTGTATTTCCTAGATCTTGAGGAACACATCATTGTGTTAGATGATAACTGGATATCTGTAATATTTACACCCTGAAAGGAACATACAGTTTTTATGGCTTGTCTCTGGAATCACTATTGTATGTCTTACAGAGAAAAGTTATATACCTCAACTTAATGGATCTTGGTAATATATTATAAAAAAAAAGTCAACATGGCTCTTCCAGCAACTGGCCAAGCCTCTTACTGGACCTCTGTGATTGCATTCTCCTGGTGAGACCTTCGTACCCCATTCCGACACTAGTGCAACTAGCACTGGTCTTCATCTGTAGAATACATCTAGGGGTATATTAACTAAAGATTGGATTTTCAAAGCTGCTGATTCTACTTGAGTTTGAGCGTTTTATTTAAAAGGGACACAGTAGTACATGCAAACTCAGGCTTGTTTTGCATGTATTACTATTGCCCTTTTAAATCCAGCCCTCAAAGCTGCCGAGAATGTGGAGCTTTGAAAAACTTATCTTTAGTAAATATGCCCCTGAGATTGAGTTAATTCGACCAAACTGTACTGAACAACATCCTGGCTTGTAGTAAATCTTCAAGGTCAAGTCCTTAGCAACTGGGGGCCTGATTCAGCAAGGATGGCAATTCTGCTTATATGTACGCACCGCAGTTGCTCATATCAGTGGTGATATTTAAATGTGTGCATTCACATTGCGAATGCAGTCTGACATAAGGACGCCCACTTCCCCTTACATCCATATACATGGGCAACATAGTGAAACAATCGGTAACATTGAGTACCATCGAACCCATACTCACAATTAAGGCCGGTCAGAATTGCTAACTTCTGCACACGCTATGAGACCTCAGGTGGTATCTAGTATTGCAGTGGCTAATTTATGCACGCCCACGCAACGGTGTTGAAATGCACTAGCACACCTGCATTTGCCCGACCACCCCCCCTTCACCACCCACAAACGGCACTTTCTGTCAATCACTGCTGCCAAACGTAGTTTCCATCGCAATTGCTAGTTTGCACACTGCGATGAATATGCATGCACAATGCAAATTAATCTACCGTTTGCGTGCATATTAGCAACTGCGTTCCTTGCTGAATCAGGCCCTGAACTAGTTGGCAAGCTTATTATGAATTTACCAAGGACTGACTTAAGATATTGGCCCTCATTCAGAGCCGGACACTCTGAGCAGAGCGCTCGCTCTGAATGAGGGCCGTCCTCCATAAAAATGGAGCGTCCTCCTGGACGCTCGTATAGCTGTGGGTCACCACCCACAGCTCATACGAGCGTGCAGGATGATGGTCGTGATGGTCTTGACCATCGCGACCATCGCCAGTGCGACCAGAAGCCTGTGGTCGGGGTTTTCGACCAGAAGCCCTGGAGTGATTTTGGCTCTATCAGAGCCAAAATCACTCCCACTGACATCACTAGTGATGTCAGTGGGGCCGGCTTCTGAAGGTAGGCGTTCCCTTGGGAACGCCTCCGTCTGGGAGGCACGCCCCCGGCACGCCCACCAAAGGGGCGTGCTGTCAATCAACATCGACAGCACGCCCCCTTTGATCAGACACAACGAGCGAAGGAAAGTCCTTCGCTCGTCGCGTCTGGCGCATGCGCACGACGGAGCTCCCTCCGTCGTGCGCATGCGCAGTGCACACCATCGACCCACTTGCGAGGGGACAGCCGCTTGCGAGTGGGTCTGAATGAGGCCCATAGTTGATATAAACTGCAACTGGAGGAAGAGTATTAATGTTGTCATGTAGTAAATGTTTACCTTTTTCTGGTTCAGTTCATAAGTATCATTCCTTTTCACAAAGGGGTAAATATAATAGCCTGTGATTTACAGGCATCGGCAAGATCCCGGGAAGTCTGGCCGATGTTTTAAAATTATGCCATTATATTAGCTCATGCATGTCACACCTCCCATTGAGTCTTATAAATGCAACTGCCATTGCAACTGCCATTAATTGGTGTAAGGCCATCAAGAGCCGACAAGAGCCTGGGTACTGGGGGGCGTGGCCAAATAGGGTTACCCTGGGCCACTCTTAGTCTAGGGCCAGGTAATTAGTACCCCCCCCTTCTAGGCACCCATGTGTAAGTGTGCCTGAATGTTTGCCTTTAAACTGCATTAGGCGTGCAGTTTTTAAGACTCTTTCTTTGAACGGAATCGGTATGATTTACTGCCGGACCCATGCCCGGCGGTTGGAATCCCGACAGCGGCATCCCGGCAGAGGAGGAAATCCTGATCGTCCTAAGGTAACTATTGACTAACCTATTTCTACCCCCTAACCCTCCCTTAGGGGCAGTGGCGGGCTGGGCTGGGGGGCAGGGTGCCATGTGCCCCCCGGGCCGCAGCGTCATGTGGGCCGCGGGCAGTCTGTGTCACTGTGACACAGGCTGCACCGCGTGTGTAGCGCTGACCGGATGGAGTTCGGTCAGCGCTACACAAGTGCCAAACACACAGCCGCCGGCTCCGGCAGCTGTGTGTTTGTTGTTATCAGCAGCCAATGAGAGTCTGTCAGACTCGCACTGACTGCCGCTGTGCCCACTGCAGGAGCCGCTCCATCTTCCAGCTCCCGCAGTGGGCAATGGGAGAGGCGTCATGATGTCATGACATCTCTCCCATAATGCAGAGCGGCCCGGGAGGACAGATGGAGGAGCGGATGGCGGCGGGAGCGGGGATTCAGGTAAGTGTTTTTTTATATTACGTGTGTCTACTGCGAAGGGGGTCTGGCACTACAATGAGGAGACCACTACTGGGGGCACTACTACTACTACTGGGGGCACTACAAGGGGGGGACTACTACTACTGGGGGCACTACAAGGGGGGGGACTACTACTACTGGGGGCACTACAAGGGGGGGGCTATTACTACTGGGGGCACTACAAGTTGGGAACTACTACTACTGGGGGCACTACAAGGGGGGGGACTACTACTACTACTGGGGGCACTACAAGGGGAGGGGACTACTACTAGGGGCACTGCATAGGGGGGAGGGGACTACTACTAGGGGCACTACATAGGTGGGCGGGGACTACCACTGGGGGCACTGCATCGAGGGATCACTGCAGGGGGCTCTATATAAAGGGCAATACTGGGGGTACTGCATAGGGGGAAGACTACAACTGGGGCCACTATTTAAGGGGCAATGCAGAAGGGTTACCACTATTGGCCCTGCATGGGGGTGGACTGCTACTGGGGGTACTATATATGGGGCACTGCACAGGCGGGACCACTACTGAGGGAACTATATAAGGGGCTTACTACTGGGGGCACAAGGGGCACTGCATAGGGGGGGATCACTACTGGGGGCACTACTGGAGGCCTGCATAAGGGTGTCCTCTCCTGTGGCACATGGGGGCACTGCATATGGGCACTACGACAGGGGGCTGCCCCTAATCTTTATTTTTACCTTACATTAATCCCATATGGATCCGCCTCCTCCCTGGAACACTTGGGGGGGCGCCATAGCACGCACATTCTTCGGGCACCCTGGCAACACGATACTCCTCTGCCAGGGCTGCCTGCATGCATTTACCCCCCAGGCTAAAAGTTGCCAGCCAGCCCCTGCTTAGGGGTGCCTAACCCTAACCTTCCCCCCCAGTGCCTAACCCTAATCCCCCTTCCCCTAGCCTAAACCTAACCTCCCGGGGGGGTGCCTAACCCTAAGTCCCCCCCAGGAACCCTAAACCTAACCCTCCCCCCCACGCAGCTATCCACGCTCGGCGCCCAGCATCCCTTCGATCGGGATGCCGGGCGTTGGGCTCCCGGCGTTTGTCTAATTACAGGCGCCGGCATGCCAACGCCTGCCTTTAGACCCTTGCCGGGATATGACAGTTGGGAAGCCGACTGTCAGGATTAGGTTCGCCGGCTTCCCGACTGCATACCCTTTGAACACATAAAAATGACTGCCAGGATGAAGTCACTTCTCTAGAACTCCTTCAGAGTCTAGTTTCCAGTGCTGCGTTTCAGTCATGCTGTATTTTGTGTTTTCCAGCACCATTTTCATCACTTGCGCACAAAAAAGTCAGTGGGAGACCATTGTAAATGTACTCTGTGCATCACCATGTCACCATCATGCATTTTTGAATGCAATTTCTGAACCTTCTGAACCTTTCCATAACAACCCATGTAATGTTTATTTGCAGACCTTCGCAATGAATATGGAAGACTTAGGAGCTCATTCAGAGTCGGTCGTGAGCGCTGAGCGCCCACGACCGACTCGATGTTGCCCCACAGCGCATGCGCACGACGGAGCCGGCTCCGTCGTGTGCATGCGCAAGACTCGGCTAACGACGGGTGATCCGTCGTTAGGGGTCTCGTCGTAGACGGGGCGAGCTGTCGATGTTGAGTGACAGCTCGCCCCGTTTGCTGGGCGGGTCGGGGGCATGCCTGGCCAAACGGAGGCGTTCCAGTAGGAACGCTTGCCGTTTGGGGGCGGCCCCACTGACATCATCAGTGATACACCGGAATAGAACCAGACTGGATACACCGGAATGGAACCAGACTGGATACACCAGAATGGAACTGGACTGGATACACCGGAATGGAACTGGACTGGATACACCGGAATGGAACTGGACTGGATACACCGGAATGGAGCTGGACTGGATACACCGGAATGGCACCTGACAGGATTACCAGAATGGCACCTGACAGGATTACCAGAATGGCACCTGACAGGATTACCAGAATACCCCTGGACAGGATTACCAGAATGGCAGGAGAGCAACTGGAGCAATGCAGCAAGATGGGAATCTAAACTGAGTAATAGAGAATTCTGCAGACACTCAACAATAGGCATGTATATGTCTGGACTGGAATAGGACCGGATAGGATTCACCGGAACGGGACTGGACACTCTGGAATGGAACAGGACTTTATACCAGTGTTCGCAAAATACGCACTATAGCGCGTATTAAGGTGTTACAGATGATTATGGACTCAGGGCCTGATTCAGAGCCGGACACTCTGACCAGAGCGCTCGCTCTTAATCAGGGCCCTCCTACCTAACATTGGAGCGGCCTTTTGGACGCTCGCATAGCTGTGGGTTACCACCCACAGTTTATACGAGCGTCCATGATGATGGTCGCGATGGTCAAGACCATCGCGACCATCGGGCTTGTGACGAGTCCCTGCGGTAGGGTCTCGTTGCCGCAAGCCCAGGAGTGATTTTGGCTCTATCAGAGCCAAAATCACTCCCACTGACATCACTAGTGATGTCAGTGGGGCCAGACCCAGACGGTAGGCGTTCCCATGGGAACGCCTCCGTCTGGCAGACACGCCCCCGGCACGCCCACCAAAGGGGGCGTGCTGTCACTCACCATCGACAGCACGCCCCCTTTGGTGCGAGACCCCGAGTGACGGCTTCCCCGTCGCTCGCCGGGTCTCGCGCATGCGCACGACGGAGCAGCCTCCGTCATGCGCATTTGGGTACCATCGACCCACTTGTGAATGTCCTGCGCTCGGGAGCGGGTCTGAATGAGACCCTCAGTTTTTAAAAATGACCGGGTCCTGGAATGACCCGGTCTGCAGCATCTTCTCCTCCAATCGCCATCTGAGTCTCCGCCTCATGGTCACGTGATGCTGCCAGGCTTTCTCTATTCAAGGTCTCTGCAGCTCCGAGTCCTGCCTCCTGTACTGACACCCTGCACGCATACAGAGGGCAGCACTGACTGGCAACACTTGCTGATATGTGACTGTGCCCCGGCCCTCCATGCTAAGGTGTGCGGCTACTGGCTAAGTGACTCAGGATCCCCCCTTCTGCTCCTGGGCCGATCCTCTGACCCCAGCTGTGTCCAATATCGTCTGCCGAGATGTCCTGAACAGTGAGTAGCTGCTGCCGGGTTCTTATGAGCTTCCCTGAGCTACCAGTGTGTGTGGTGCAAGGGTGCTCCCTCTGTGTAGTGGGAGCCTTCTTTGTGTTGCCACTATGTGTTGGGACCCTACTGTTTGGAAACAGGGTGCTGCCAGTGTAGTACCAGTGTGTGGTGGGACCCTTCTGTGCAGTGCCAGGGTTGTGCCATTGTGTTTTGGGACCCTTCTGTGTAGTACCAGTGTGTGGTGGGAGCGGACCCTTCTCTGCAGTGCCATAGTGGTGCACCTGTGTTTTGGGACCCTTCGATGTGGTGCCAGTGTGTAGTGGGGCCCTTAAGTGTGGTGCAAGTGTTTGCTGGGATCCTACTGTGCAGTGCCAGTGTTTGCTGAAACATGCTTGTGCAGTGCCAGGGTGCTGCCAGTGTGTGGTGGGACCCTTCTGTCTAATGGCAGTGAAATGTCGTAACCTCCTCCTTGTCCCCCAGTACTGCACCAGCTGCTATTTACCCTACTCCCAGTCCTGCCTGCCCCTTGTATCCTCCTTGCCCCCCAAGCACTGTCGCAACTGCTGTTTGCACTTAAGCCCTCACTACTCCTAGCACTACCTGCCCTTACTCCCCTCTACCCTCAGCGCTACCCCAACTTCTCCCTGCCTTTACACCCAGCTCTATCCTAACTGCTACTTGCCCTTAACCCCCTCTAACCCAACTGCTACTTGCCCCCAGCACTGTCACAACTGCTGCCTGCCCTCACCCTCCATAATATGTGATGGGACCCAGAAACAGTAGAGTGGGACCCCAATTTTCTAAAGTGAGGGGTCCCCGGGACCCACAATTTTTTATGCTCAGCGCGATCACTCTATATACCAGAATGGAACTGGACTGGATACACAGGAATAAAACTGGACTGGATACACTGGAATGGAACCGGACTGGATACACTGGAATGGCACCGGACAGGATTACCGGAATGGCAGCGGACAGGATTAACAGAATGGCACCGGAAAGCAACTGGAGCGGTGCAGTGAGATTGTAACAGATAATTCTGCAGGTACTCAAACAAAATCTCACAGATAGGCTGAAGATAACATTGCACTGGCAACTTGCACAGTGCTGGGAACTTCCTTAAATACCCTGGGTTAGCCAGGGATTGGATAGTGGAGTCAGGTGACGGCAGATTGGGATTCCATTGGCTGTGAGTTAGTCACCTGATTGGCAGCAACATGGTACGCCCATCTCTGATATTGGCATGGAACACACTGTGGGCATGCAGAGAGAATGGCAAGCCCTAAAGGACTGGAAACAATACATTCACATGATCTCTGCAGTTCAGGTCCAGCAGGTAAGCTGGATTGCCAAACTCTGCTTGTAATCAAAAGTCTGCAGATCTCACAGACAGAGAGGCTCTCAGATGCACAATCAGTCCAGAAGGGGAATCCATCAATTAGCAACACAGACACATGCTGCAACCTGCATACTGAGCAGATCTCCCAGGCAAATCTGGATATCCTAACCTGCAGAGATAAGTCACAGGATAAACTAGTAAATATGAGGGAAATAAGGGCCTGATTCAGCAAGGATAGCTATTCTGCTTATACGCACAAAACGCAGTTGCTAATATCAGGGGTGATATGCAAACGTTTGCATTCTCATCAGGGGCGGATTTACCACAAGGCAGTACAGGCGACCGCCTCGGGCCCGGTGGTCCCAGGGGGCCCACCTGTCAAATGCCGCTGGCAAGTACAGATGAAAAAAAAATCCTATTCTAGTTTTCACCGGCCGCTGGAACTGCACTGACCGGGCGGGGGAAGGAGATACTAGTTATTCCCACAGAGAGAAGCAATATGTGGCCATCGCACTTTCAGTGCCAGGGGGAAGTGGTGGAACAGTACGTACGGTGCGCATGCCGTGGCCCCTGACCTCTCTTCTGCTGGCCGGGTGCTCACTTCCTTCCTGGGCAAGAGGAGAGGATAAGGTACCAATGAAACTGCTGTCTGCTGAGTCTGATGACGCCCCCTGGGATTACTGTGACATGTGACGATCGTAGCAACTGCCTTGTTATTCAGTTGCACTACAGTCAGTGCACTTCCTGGACACTTCTGCTCCACCTCCTCCCCGTGCTACTATCAATGAATAGGTACAGTAAGTGTTTGTTTACCCTTTCCCAGTGTGTATGATCCCATCACCCACTGTCTCTGTTCAACCCTGTGTTTATAGGTACTGTATCTGTGACTTTAATAGTGCACCTGTGTCTAGTCCCCTAACTGTCCCTCTGTTTCTCCATCTGTCTTCGTTTCCACCCCCCCATTACATAATGTGATATATATAATGTATATGTGTGTATGTATGTATGTATGTGTATATATATATATATATTAGGGGTAAGCGGGTTCGGATTTCTGAAATCCGAACCCCCCCGAGCCCCCCCGATCCGAGTCCGATCCGAGTCAGGCTCGACTTTTCCCGCCTGACTCGGATCTGAAATCGAGGCAAAACGTCATCATCCCGCCTTCCGAGTCTCGCGGGTTTTGGATCCTATATAAGGTACCCGCGTCGGCGCCATTTTCTCACTCGGCTGTGGACAGTGAAGAGGGAGGGTGGGAGTTAGGGCTGTGTAGTGTAGTGTAGTGTAGTGTAGTGTAGTGTAGTGCTGCTGTTGTCCACTACTTCAAAGTCCATAGGGGCTGGCTGTGTTGTGCTGTGCTGCTGTTGTTAATAGGGGCTGTGTCCACTACTTCAAAGTCCATAGGGGCTGGCTGGACTGTGTTGTGCAGTCAGTTCTCCATAGGGGCTGTGTCCACTCCAAAGTCCTGTGCAGTGTCCCAGACCTAAAGGGGTGCTGTAGTGTTGTCCAGGGGGTGCTCTGTCCATCAGGGGTGCTCCCCCCAAGTGCTAAAAAAATAATATATTTTCTGTGTTTGTGAATTGTGTGCGCAGTAGCCGCACGTGCATCAACAAAGTAGTGCCAAGCGTGCGCCTGTGTCATAAGTAAAGGGCCGGCTGGCTTGACCGTTAAGGGTGCTGTAACCCCCGAAAGTACACTCCAGTCCAAACCAAAAAAAAAATAATTTTCTGTGTTTGTGAATTGTGTGCGCAGTAGCCGCACGTGCATCAACAAAGTAGTGCCAAGCGTGCGCCTGTGTCATAAGTAAAGGGCCGGCTGGCTTGACCGTTAAGGGTGCTGTAACCCCCGAAAGTACACTCCAGTCCAAACCAAAAAAAAAATTATTTTCTGTGTTTGTGAATTGTGTGCGCAGTAGCCGCACGTGCATCAACAAAGTAGTGCCAAGCGTGCGCCTGTGTCATAAGTAAAGGGCCGGCTGGCTTGACCGTTAAGGGTGCTGTAACCCCCGAAAGTACACTCCAGTCCAAACCAAAAAAAAAATTATTTTCTGTGTTTGTGAATTGTGTGCGCAGTAGCCGCACGTGCATCAACAAAGTAGTGCCAAGCGTGCGCCTGTGTCATAAGTAAAGGGCCGGCTGGCTTGACCGTTAAAGGGTGCTGTAACCCCCGAAAGTACACTCCAGTCCAAACCAAAAAAAAATTATTTTCTGTGTTTGTGAATTGTGTGCGCAGTAGCCGCACGTGCATCAACAAAGTAGTGCCAAGCGTGCGCCTGTGTCATAAGTAAAGGGCCGGCTGGCTTGACCGTTAAAGGGTGCTGTAACCCCCAAAGTACACTCCAGTCCAACCAAAAAAAAAATTATTTTCTGTGTTTAGCCGCACGTATATATCAAATCGATATAACATAAATGGAGGACCAAACTTTCTCCGATAAAAATAAAATAGAGAAAGATCAAGAACCACTTCCTCCTAGTGCTGAAGCTGCTGCCACTAGTCATGACATAGACGATAACATGCCATCAACGTCGTCTGCCAAGGCCGATGCCCAATGTCATAGTAGAGGGCACATACAATCCCAAATGGCAAAGTTCAGGAAAATGACCTTGAAAAAGACATTTAAATCAGCTGAAGAGAAACGTAAACTTGCCAATATGCCATTTACGACACGGAGTGGCAAGGAACGGCTAAGGTCGATCCCTAGTATGTTCATGACTAGTGGTTCAGCTTCACATGACGATGGAAGCCCTCCTCCCACTAAAAAAATCAAAAGAGTTAAGCTGGCAAAAGCACAGCGAAGAACTGTGCTTTCTAAGAAGATATCACAAATCCCCAAGGAGAGTCCAAGTGTGGTGGTGGTTGCGATGCCTGACCTTCCCAGCACTGGACGGGAAGAGGTGGCTCTTTCCACCATTTGCACGCCCCCTGCAAGTGCTGAAAGGAGCACCCACAGTCCACTTGCTGATATGCAAATTGAAGATGTCACTGTTGAAGTACAACAGGATGAGGATACTGGTGTAGCTGGCGCTGAGGAGGAAGTTGGCGAGGAGGATTCTGATGGTGATGTGGTTTGTTTAAATCAGGCTCCGGGGGAGACAGTTGTTGTCCGTGGGATGAAAAAGCCCATCACGGTCATGCCTGGGCAGAAGACCAAACATTCCACCATCTTTGGTCTGGCAATATTTCTATCCAAATCCGGACAACAACTGTCTTGCCATATGTACCATATGTAAAGGTGAAATAAGTAGGGGTAGGGACGTCAACCACCTAGGAACATCCTCCCTTATACGGCACCTGCAGCGCGTTCATAAAAAGTTACTGTCAAGTTCAGAAACTTTGGCTAAGACCGTAAGCAGTCCAGGGACACCTAAATCCCGTTGTCCTGTTGTATCCAAGCACCTGCAAACCACACCGTCAACTCCCTCCTCGTCAATTTCCTCCTTAGTCAGGATCGGAAGTAGTCCTGCAGGCCATGTCACTGGCATGACTGACTCTCCTATCCGGGATTCCTCTGGAGGATCCTGCATTGCTACGCCTACTGCTGCCGCTGCTGCTGTTGCTGCTGCTGGGAGTCGTTCATCATCCCAGAGAGGAAGTAGGAACACCACTACTTTTACTAAACAATTGAGCCTCCAACAGTCCTTAGCGAGGAGGATGAAGTACGACAGCAGCCATCCTGAAGCAAAACGTATAACTGAGGCCTTGACTGCTATGTTGGTGTTAGACGTGCATCCGGTATCCGCCATTAGTGCAGTGGGATTTAGACAATTGATGGAGGTAGTGTGTCCCCGGTTCCAAATCCCGTCTAGATTCCACTTCACTAGGCAGGCGATACCGAGACTGTACAGAAACGTCAGAAAAAGTGTCCTCCGTGTCCTGAAAAATGCCGTTGTACACAATGTCCACTTAACCACGGACATGTGGACAAGTGGAACAGGGCAGACTAAGGACTATATGACTGTGACAGCCCACTGGGTAGATGTATCACCTTACGCAGCAACAGCAGCAGCGTCACCAGTAGCAGCATCTCAGAAACGCCAGCTCGTTACAAGGCAGGCTACGCTGTGTATCACCGGTTTCAGTAAGAGGCACACCGCCGACAACCTCTTAGAGAAACTGAGGGAAATCATCGCCCAGTGGCTTACCCCACTTAGACTCTCCTGGGGATTTGTGATATCTGACAACGCCACCAATATTGTGCGGGCATTACATCTGGGCAAATTCCAGCACGTCCCATGTTTTGCTCACACAATAAACTTGGTGGTGCAGAATTTTCTGAAAAGCGACAGGGGCGTGCAGGAGACGCTTTGGGTGGCCCGAAAAATTTCTGGCCACTTTCGCCATTCAGCGACTGCGTGCCGAAGACTGGAGCGCCAGCAAACACTCTTGAACCTGCCCCGCCATCACCTGAAGCAAGAGGTTGTGACGCGGTGGAACTCAACCCTCTATATGCTTCAGAGGATGGAGGAGCAGCAAAAGGCCATACAAGCCTATACATCCACCTATGACATAGGCAAAGGAGGGGGTATGCACCTGACTCAAGCGCAGTGGAGAATGATTTCCGTGTTGTGCAAGGTTCTCCAGCCCTTCGAACTTGCCACACGTGAAGTCAGTTCAGACACAGCCAGCTTGAGTCAGGTCATTCCCCTCATCAGGCTTTTGCAGAAGCAGCTGGAGAAAGTGAAGGAGGAGCTAAGACGGAGCGATTCCGCTCGGCATGTGGGACTTGTGGATGAAGCCCTTCATTCGCTTTGCCAGGATTCCAGGGTGGTCAATCTGTTGAAATCAGACCACTACATTTTGGCCACCGTGCTTGATCCTAGGTTTAAAGCCTATGTGGTGTCTCTCTTTCCGGCCGACACAAGCCTGCAGAGGTGCAAAGACCTGCTGGTGAACACACTGTCAGCTGAAGCGGAACGTGACACGTCAACGGCTCCTTCTTCATTTTCTCCCGCAACTGGGGCTGCCAGGAAAAAACTTAGGTATCCTAAGCAACCCGCTGGCGGTGATGCAGGGCAGGCAGGACCAAGTTTGGACATCTGGTCCGGACTGAAGGACCTGGCAACAATTTCTGACATGTCTACTGTCACTGCATATGATACTGTCACCATTGACAGAATGGTGGAGGATTACATCGATGACAGCATCCAAGTAGGCATGTCAGACAGTCCATACCTGTACTGGCAGGAAAAAGAGGCAATTTGGAGGCCCCTGTACAAGCTGGCTCTATTTTACCTGAGTTGCCCCCCCTCCAGTGTGTACTCCGAAAGAGTGTTTAGTGCAGCCGGGAACCTTGTCAGCGAAAGGCGTAGGAGGTTGCTTCCACAGAATGTGGAGAAGATGATGTTCATCAAAATGAATTATCAGCTCTTCCAGGGAGACCAGCCTCCAGAAGGTACAGAGGGACCTGTGGTGGTGGATTCAAGTGGGGACGAGTTAATACTTTGTGAGGATGAGGATGTACACACTGAAGAGGGTGAGGAATCGGTGGATGAGGAGGATGAGGATGACATCTTGCCTCCGTAGAGCCAGTTTGTGCAGGGACACATTAATTGCCAGCTTGTTTTGTGGGGGCCCAAACGAACCAATCATTTCAGCCACAGTTGTGTGGCAGACCCTGGCGCTGAAATGATTGATTTGTTAAAGTGTGCATGTCCTGTTTATACAACATAAGGGTGGGTGGGAGGGCCCAAGGACAATTCCATCTTGCACCTCTTTTTTTTTCTTTGCATTATGTACAGTTTGGGGCCTAGTTTTTCTAACTGCCATCCTGTCTGCCACTGCAGTGTCACTCCTAGATGGGTCACGTGTTTGTGCCGCCCACTCGTGTCGCTTAGCATAGTCATCCAGCTACCTCGGTGCAACCTTTTGGACATGAAAACACTATTGTGAGGTGTGAGGTGTTCAGAATAGACTGGAAATGAGTGGAAATTAAGGTTATTGAGGTTAATAATAGCATAGGAGCAGAGAAACCAACAAATTCTGTGATTTTAGCTGTTTTTATGCTTTTTAAAAAAAAAATACAGATCCAAAACACAAAACCCAGAACCCAAAACACGGAAGGGTGGTTTTGGCAAAACCAATCCAGATCCAAAACACGAAGAAAGATCCAGATCCAAAACCAAAACACGAAAAGTGGCCGGTGCACACCCCTACTTCAAAGTCCATAGGGGCTGGCTGGACTGTGTTGTGCAGTCAGTTCTCCATAGGGGCTGTGTCCACTCCAAAGTCCTGTGCAGTGTCCCAGACCTAAAGGGGTGCTGTAGTGTTGTCCAGGGGGTGCTCTGTCCATCAGGGGTGCTCCCCCCAAGTGCTAAAAAAATAATATATTTTCTGTGTTTGTGAATTGTGTGCGCAGTAGCCGCACGTGCATCAACAAAGTAGTGCCAAGCGTGCGCCTGTGTCATAAGTAAAGGGCCGGCTGGCTTGACCGTTAAAGGGTGCTGTAACCCCCGAAAGTACACTCCAGTCCAAACCAAAAAAAATATATTTTCTGTGTTTGTGAATTGTGTGCGCAGTAGCCGCACGTGCATCAACAAAGTAGTGCCAAGCGTGCGCCTGTGTCATAAGTAAAGGGCCGGCTGGCTTGACCGTTAAGGGTGCTGTAACCCCCGAAAGTACACTCCAGTCCAAACCAAAAAAAAAATTATTTTCTGTGTTTGTGAATTGTGTGCGCAGTAGCCGCACGTGCATCAACAAAGTAGTGCCAAGCGTGCACCTGTGTCATAAGTAAAGGGCCGGCTGGCTTGACCGTTAAAGGGTGCTGTAACCCCCGAAAGTACACTCCAGTCCAAACCAAAAAAAAATATTTTCTGTGTTTGTGAATTGTGTGCGCAGTAGCCGCACGTGCATCAACAAAGTAGTGCCAAGCGTGCGCCTGTGTCATAAGTAAAGGGCCGGCTGGCTTGACCGTTAAGGGTGCTGTAACCCCCGAAAGTACACTCCAGTCCAAACCAAAAAAAAATATATTTTCTGTGTTTGTGAATTGTGTGCGCAGTAGCCGCACGTGCATCAACAAAGTAGTGCCAAGCGTGCGCCTGTGTCATAAGTAAAGGGCCGGCTGGCTTGACCGTTAAGGGTGCTGTAACCCCCGAAAGTACACTCCAGTCCAAACCAAAAAAAAAATAATTTTCTGTGTTTGTGAATTGTGTGCGCAGTAGCCGCACGTGCATCAACAAAGTAGTGCCAAGCGTGCGCCTGTGTCATAAGTAAAGGGCCGGCTGGCTTGACCGTTAAAGGGTGCTGTAACCCCCGAAAGTACACTCCAGTCCAAACCAAAAAAAATATATTTTCTGTGTTTGTGAATTGTGTGCGCAGTAGCCGCACGTGCATCAACAAAGTAGTGCCAAGCGTGCGCCTGTGTCATAAGTAAAGGGCCGGCTGGCTTGACCGTTAAGGGTGCTGTAACCCCCGAAAGTACACTCCAGTCCAAACCAAAAAAAAAATTATTTTCTGTGTTTGTGAATTGTGTGCGCAGTAGCCGCACGTGCATCAACAAAGTAGTGCCAAGCGTGCGCCTGTGTCATAAGTAAAGGGCCGGCTGGCTTGACCGTTAAAGGGTGCTGTAACCCCCGAAAGTACACTCCAGTCCAAACCAAAAAAAAAATTATTTTCTGTGTTTGTGAATTGTGTGCGCAGTAGCCGCACGTGCATCAACAAAGTAGTGCCAAGCGTGCACCTGTGTCATAAGTAAAGGGCCGGCTGGCTTGACCGTTAAAGGGTGCTGTAACCCCCGAAAGTACACTCCAGTCCAAACCAAAAAAAAATATTTTCTGTGTTTGTGAATTGTGTGCGCAGTAGCCGCACGTGCATCAACAAAGTAGTGCCAAGCGTGCGCCTGTGTCATAAGTAAAGGGCCGGCTGGCTTGACCGTTAAGGGTGCTGTAACCCCCGAAAGTACACTCCAGTCCAAACCAAAAAAATATATATTTTCTGTGTTTGTGAATTGTGTGCGCAGTAGCCGCACGTGCATCAACAAAGTAGTGCCAAGCGTGCGCCTGTGTCATAAGTAAAGGGCCGGCTGGCTTGACCGTTAAGGGTGCTGTAACCCCCGAAAGTACACTCCAGTCCAAACCAAAAAAAAAATAATTTTCTGTGTTTGTGAATTGTGTGCGCAGTAGCCGCACGTGCATCAACAAAGTAGTGCCAAGCGTGCGCCTGTGTCATAAGTAAAGGGCCGGCTGGCTTGACCGTTAAGGGTGCTGTAACCCCCGAAAGTACACTCCAGTCCAAACCAAAAAAAAAATTATTTTCTGTG
This sequence comes from Taudactylus pleione, assembly GCA_031769625.1. Classification (NCBI taxonomy): domain Eukaryota; kingdom Metazoa; phylum Chordata; class Amphibia; order Anura; family Myobatrachidae; genus Taudactylus; species Taudactylus pleione. Next base: position 4,609,463 of record JAUIMM010000329.1, on the reverse strand, counting down.
TTTGTGAATTGTGTGCGCAGTAGCCGCACGTGCATCAACAAAGTAGTGCCAAGCGTGCGCCTGTGTCATAAGTAAAGGGCCGGCTGGCTTGACCGTTAAGGGTGCTGTAACCCCCGAAAGTACACTCCAGTCCAAACCAAAAAAAAATTATTTTCTGTGTTTGTGAATTGTGTGCGCAGTAGCCGCACGTGCATCAACAAAGTAGTGCCAAGCGTGCGCCTGTGTCATAAGTAAAGGGCCGGCTGGCTTGACCGTTAAAGGGTGCTGTAACCCCCAAAGTACACTCCAGTCCAAACCAAAAAAAAAATTATTTTCTGTGTTTAGCCGCACGTATATATCAAATCGATATAACATAAATGGAGGACCAAACTTTCTCCGATAAAAATAAAATAGAGAAAGATCAAGAACCACTTCCTCCTAGTGCTGAAGCTGCTGCCACTAGTCATGACATAGACGATAACATGCCATCAACGTCGTCTGCCAAGGCCGATGCCCAATGTCATAGTAGAGGGCACATACAATCCCAAATGGCAAAGTTCAGGAAAATGACCTTGAAAAAGACATTTAAATCAGCTGAAGAGAAACGTAAACTTGCCAATATGCCATTTACGACACGGAGTGGCAAGGAACGGCTAAGGTCGATCCCTAGTATGTTCATGACTAGTGGTTCAGCTTCACATGACGATGGAAGCCCTCCTCCCACTAAAAAAATCAAAAGAGTTAAGCTGGCAAAAGCACAGCGAAGAACTGTGCTTTCTAAGAAGATATCACAAATCCCCAAGGAGAGTCCAAGTGTGGTGGTGGTTGCGATGCCTGACCTTCCCAGCACTGGACGGGAAGAGGTGGCTCTTTCCACCATTTGCACGCCCCCTGCAAGTGCTGAAAGGAGCACCCACAGTCCACTTGCTGATATGCAAATTGAAGATGTCACTGTTGAAGTACAACAGGATGAGGATACTGGTGTAGCTGGCGCTGAGGAGGAAGTTGGCGAGGAGGATTCTGATGGTGATGTGGTTTGTTTAAATCAGGCTCCGGGGGAGACAGTTGTTGTCCGTGGGATGAAAAAGCCCATCACGGTCATGCCTGGGCAGAAGACCAAACATTCCACCATCTTTGGTCTGGCAATATTTCTATCCAAATCCGGACAACAACTGTCTTGCCATATGTACCATATGTAAAGGTGAAATAAGTAGGGGTAGGGACGTCAACCACCTAGGAACATCCTCCCTTATACGGCACCTGCAGCGCGTTCATAAAAAGTTACTGTCAAGTTCAGAAACTTTGGCTAAGACCGTAAGCAGTCCAGGGACACCTAAATCCCGTTGTCCTGTTGTATCCAAGCACCTGCAAACCACACCGTCAACTCCCTCCTCGTCAATTTCCTCCTTAGTCAGGATCGGAAGTAGTCCTGCAGGCCATGTCACTGGCATGACTGACTCTCCTATCCGGGATTCCTCTGGAGGATCCTGCATTGCTACGCCTACTGCTGCCGCTGCTGCTGTTGCTGCTGCTGGGAGTCGTTCATCATCCCAGAGAGGAAGTAGGAACACCACTACTTTTACTAAACAATTGAGCCTCCAACAGTCCTTAGCGAGGAGGATGAAGTACGACAGCAGCCATCCTGAAGCAAAACGTATAACTGAGGCCTTGACTGCTATGTTGGTGTTAGACGTGCATCCGGTATCCGCCATTAGTGCAGTGGGATTTAGACAATTGATGGAGGTAGTGTGTCCCCGGTTCCAAATCCCGTCTAGATTCCACTTCACTAGGCAGGCGATACCGAGACTGTACAGAAACGTCAGAAAAAGTGTCCTCCGTGTCCTGAAAAATGCCGTTGTACACAATGTCCACTTAACCACGGACATGTGGACAAGTGGAACAGGGCAGACTAAGGACTATATGACTGTGACAGCCCACTGGGTAGATGTATCACCTTACGCAGCAACAGCAGCAGCGTCACCAGTAGCAGCATCTCAGAAACGCCAGCTCGTTACAAGGCAGGCTACGCTGTGTATCACCGGTTTCAGTAAGAGGCACACCGCCGACAACCTCTTAGAGAAACTGAGGGAAATCATCGCCCAGTGGCTTACCCCACTTAGACTCTCCTGGGGATTTGTGATATCTGACAACGCCACCAATATTGTGCGGGCATTACATCTGGGCAAATTCCAGCACGTCCCATGTTTTGCTCACACAATAAACTTGGTGGTGCAGAATTTTCTGAAAAGCGACAGGGGCGTGCAGGAGACGCTTTGGGTGGCCCGAAAAATTTCTGGCCACTTTCGCCATTCAGCGACTGCGTGCCGAAGACTGGAGCGCCAGCAAACACTCTTGAACCTGCCCCGCCATCACCTGAAGCAAGAGGTTGTGACGCGGTGGAACTCAACCCTCTATATGCTTCAGAGGATGGAGGAGCAGCAAAAGGCCATACAAGCCTATACATCCACCTATGACATAGGCAAAGGAGGGGGTATGCACCTGACTCAAGCGCAGTGGAGAATGATTTCCGTGTTGTGCAAGGTTCTCCAGCCCTTCGAACTTGCCACACGTGAAGTCAGTTCAGACACAGCCAGCTTGAGTCAGGTCATTCCCCTCATCAGGCTTTTGCAGAAGCAGCTGGAGAAAGTGAAGGAGGAGCTAAGACGGAGCGATTCCGCTCGGCATGTGGGACTTGTGGATGAAGCCCTTCATTCGCTTTGCCAGGATTCCAGGGTGGTCAATCTGTTGAAATCAGACCACTACATTTTGGCCACCGTGCTTGATCCTAGGTTTAAAGCCTATGTGGTGTCTCTCTTTCCAGCCGACACAAGCCTGCAGAGGTGCAAAGACCTGCTGGTGAACACACTGTCAGCTGAAGCGGAACGTGACACGTCAACGGCTCCTTCTTCATTTTCTCCCGCAACTGGGGCTGCCAGGAAAAAACTTAGGTATCCTAAGCAACCCGCTGGCGGTGATGCAGGGCAGGCAGGACCAAGTTTGGACATCTGGTCCGGACTGAAGGACCTGGCAACAATTTCTGACATGTCTACTGTCACTGCATATGATACTGTCACCATTGACAGAATGGTGGAGGATTACATCGATGACAGCATCCAAGTAGGCATGTCAGACAGTCCATACCTGTACTGGCAGGAAAAAGAGGCAATTTGGAGGCCCCTGTACAAGCTGGCTCTATTTTACCTGAGTTGCCCCCCCTCCAGTGTGTACTCCGAAAGAGTGTTTAGTGCAGCCGGGAACCTTGTCAGCGAAAGGCGTAGGAGGTTGCTTCCACAGAATGTGGAGAAGATGATGTTCATCAAAATGAATTATCAGCTCTTCCAGGGAGACCAGCCTCCAGAAGGTACAGAGGGACCTGTGGTGGTGGATTCAAGTGGGGACGAGTTAATACTTTGTGAGGATGAGGATGTACACACTGAAGAGGGTGAGGAATCGGTGGATGAGGAGGATGAGGATGACATCTTGCCTCCGTAGAGCCAGTTTGTGCAGGGACACATTAATTGCCAGCTTGTTTTGTGGGGGCCCAAACGAACCAATCATTTCAGCCACAGTTGTGTGGCAGACCCTGGCGCTGAAATGATTGATTTGTTAAAGTGTGCATGTCCTGTTTATACAACATAAGGGTGGGTGGGAGGGCCCAAGGACAATTCCATCTTGCACCTCTTTTTTTTTCTTTGCATTATGTACAGTTTGGGGCCTAGTTTTTCTAACTGCCATCCTGTCTGCCACTGCAGTGTCACTCCTAGATGGGTCACGTGTTTGTGCCGCCCACTCGTGTCGCTTAGCATAGTCATCCAGCTACCTCGGTGCAACCTTTTGGACATGAAAACACTATTGTGAGGTGTGAGGTGTTCAGAATAGACTGGAAATGAGTGGAAATTAAGGTTATTGAGGTTAATAATAGCATAGGAGCAGAGAAACCAACAAATTCTGTGATTTTAGCTGTTTTTATGCTTTTTAAAAAAAAAATACAGATCCAAAACACAAAACCCAGAACCCAAAACACGGAAGGGTGGTTTTGGCAAAACCAATCCAGATCCAAAACACGAAGAAAGATCCAGATCCAAAACCAAAACACAAAACACGAAAAGTGGCCGGTGCACACCCCTAATATATATATATATATATATATATATATATATAGATATACAGATATATATGCATCTCTGTGTGTATACATAATATAAATATATGTAGGTGTGTCTGTACAGTATGTGTGTGTGTGTGTACTGTGTATATATATATATATATATATATATATATATATATATATATATATCTCAAAGAGCTCAGCACTCGAGATCCTGCAGTATAAATATATAAGCAAATAAATAAAAAAATAAAAAAATATATATATATACATATATACAGTCAGGTGCATAAATATTGGGACATTGACAGAATTTTCAGATTTTGGCCTCTATTCATCACCACAATGGCTTTGAAATGAAACAAACAAGATGTGCTTTAACTGCAGACTTTCAGATTTAATTTGAGGGTAATTACATCCAAATCAGGTGAACGGTATAGGAATTACAACGGTTTCTATATGTGCCTCCCACTTTTGAAGGGGCCAAAAGTAATGGGACTATCAACCCAAAAGCTATTTCATGGACAGGTGTGGGCTATTCCCTCGTTATTTCATTATCAATTAAGCAGGTAAAAGGTATGGAGTTGATTCTAGGTGTGACATTTGCATTTGGAATCAGTTGCTGTCGATTCTCAATGTGAGATCCAAAGAGCTGTCACTATCAGTGAAGCAAGCCATCATTAGGCTGAAAAATCAAAACAAACCCATCCGAGAGATAGCAAAAACATTAGGTGTGGCCAAATCAACTGTTTGGAACATTCTTAAAAAGAAAGAATGCACCGGAGAGCTCAGCAACACCAAAAGACCCGGAAGACCACGGAAAACAACTGTGGTGGTGACAGAAGAATTATATCCCTGGTGAAGAAAAACCCCTTCACAACAGTTGGCCAAATCAAGAACACTCTCCAGGAGGTAGGTGTATATGTGTCAAAGTCAACAATCAAGAGAAGACTTCACAAGAGTGAATATAGAGGGTTCACCACAAGATGTAAACCATTGGTGAGCCTCAAAAACAGGAAGACCAGATTAAAGTTTGCCAAACAACATCTAAAAAAGCCATTACAGTTCTGGAACAACATCCTATGGACACATGAGACAAAGATCAACTTGTACCAGAGTGATCCAAAACCTACCACCTCATCAGTGAAGCATGGTGGTGGTAGTGTCATGGCGTGGGCATGTATGGCTGCCAATGGAACTGGTTCCCTTGTATTTATTGATGATGTGACTGCTGACAAAAGCAGCAGAATGAATTCTGAAGTGTTTCGGGCAATATTATATGCTCATATTCAGTCAAATGCTTCAGAACTCATTGGACGGCGCTTCACAGTGCAGATGGACAATGACCAGAAGCATACTGCAAAAGCAACCAAAGAGTTTTTTAAGGCTAAAAAGTGGAATGTTATGCAATGACCAAGTCAATCCCCTGACCTGAATCCGATTGAGCATGCATTTCACTTGATGAAGACAAAACTGAAGGGAAAATGCCCCAAAAACAAGCAGGAACTGAAGACATTTGCAGTAGAGGTCTGGCAGAGCATCACCAGGGATGAAACCCTGATGTCTATGCGTTCCAGACTTCAGGCTGTAATTGCAGCAAAGTATTAAAAAGTGAAAGTTAGACTTAGGATTGTTTAGTTTGTCCCATTACTTTTGGACCCTTAAAAAGTGGGAGGCACATATAGAAACTGTTGTAATTCCTACACCGTTCACCTGATTTGGATGTAATTACCCTCAAATTAAATCTGAAAGTCTGCAGTTACAGCACATCTTGTTTGTTTCATTTCAAATCCATTGTGGTGGTGAATAGAGGCCAAAATATGAAAATTCTGTCAATGTCCCAATATTTATGCACCTGACTATATATATATATATATATATTAGGGGTGAGCGGGTTCGGATTTCTGAAATCCGAACCCCCCCCCGATCCGAGGCCGATCCGAGTCAGGCTCGACTTTTCCCGCCTGACTCGGATCTGAAATCGAGGCAAAACGTCATCATCCCGCCTTCCGGGTCTCACGGGTTTTGGATCCTATATAAGGTACCCGCATCGGCACCATTTTCTCACTCGGCTGTGGACAGTGAAGAGGGAGGGTGGGAGTTAGGGCTGGCTGGGCTGTGTAGTGTAGTGTAGTGTAGTGTAGTGCAGTGCAGAGTAGTGTTACGCTGTGCTGCTGTTGTCCATAGGGGCTGTGTCCACTACTTCAAAGTCCATAGGGGCTGGCTGTGTTGTGCTGTGCTGCTGTTGTTAATAGGGGCTGTGTCCACTCCTAAGTCCTGTGCAGTGTCCCAGTCCTAAAGGGGTACTGTAGTGTTGTCCAGGGGGTGCTCTGTCCGTCAGGGGTGCTCCCCCCAAGTGCTAAAAAAAAAAAATATTTTTTCTGTGTTTGTGAATTGTGTTCGCAGTAGCCGCACCTGCATCAACAAAGTAGTGCCAAGCGTGCGCCTGTGTCATAAGTAAAGGGCCGGCTGGCTTGACCGTTAAAGGGTGCTGTAACCCCCAAAGTACACTCCAAACCAAATAAAATATTTTCTGTGTTTGTGAATTGTGTGCGCAGTAGCCGCACGTGCATCAACAAAGTAGTGCCAAGCGTGCGCCTGTGTCATAAGTAAAGGGCCGGCTGGCTTGACCGTTAAAGGGTGCTGTAACCCCCAAAGTACACTCCAGTCCAAACCAAATAAAAAAATATTTTCTGTGTTTGTGAATTGTGTGCGCAGTAGCCGCACGTGCATCAACAAAGTAGTGCCAAGCGTGCGCCTGTGTCATAAGTAAAGGGCCGGCTGGCTTGACTGTTAAAGGGTGCTGTAACCCCCAAAGTACACTCCAAACCAAATAAAAAAATATTTTCTGTGTTTGTGAATTGTGTGCACTGTGGCTGCACGTGCATCAACAAAGGAGCAGCGCCAAGCGTGCGCCTGTGTCCCATAAGTAAAGGGCCGGCTGGCTTGTCCGTTAAAGGGTGCTGTAACCCCCAAAGTACACTACAAACAAAAAAAATATATATTTGTTTGTGAATTGTGTGCACTGTGGCTGCACGTGCATCAACAAAGGAGCAGCACCAAGCGTACGCCTGTGTCCCTTAAGTAAAGAGCCGGCTGGCTCATTTCTTAAAGGGTGGTGTAACCAACAAAGTGCACTACTCTCCAGCAAAAATTAAAAAAATATTTTCTGTGTTTGTGTGCGCCTTAGCCGCACGTATATATCAATATAACATAAATGGAGGACCAAACTTTCTCCGATAAAAATAAAATAGGGAAAGATCAAGAACCACTTCCTCCTAGTGCTGTTGCTGCTGCTTGGAGTTGTTCATCATCCCAGAGAGGAAGTAGGAACACCACTACTTTTACTAAACAATTGACCCTCCAACAGTCCCTAGCGAGGAGGATGAAGTACGACAGCAGTCATCCTGAAGCAAAACATATAACTGAGGCCTTGACTGCTATGTTGGTGTTAGACGTGCGTCCAGTATCCGCCATTAGTGCAGTGGGATTTAGACAATTGATGGAGGTAGTGTGTCCCCGGTTCCAAATCCCGTCTAGATTCTACCTGCATCCTCAAAGCAGCAGCGACAAGCGTGCGTCTGTCTGTTAAAGGGTGGTGTAACCCTCAAATTGCGCTCCACAAACAATAAAACAATTCTTCATTTTTTTCTGTCTTTGTGAATTGTGTGGGCTGTAGCCGCACCTGCATCCTCAAAGCAGCAGTGACAAGCGTGCGTCTGTCTGTTAAAGGATTACATCGGTGACAGCATCCAAGTAGGCATGTCAGACAGTCCGTACATGTACTGGCAGGAAAAAGAGGCAATTTGGAGGCCCCTGTACAAACTGGCTCTATTTTACCTGAGTTTCCCCCCCTCCAGTGTGCACTCCGAAAGAATGTTTAGTGCAGCCGGGAACCTTGTCAGCAAAAGGCATAGGAGGTTGCTTCCACAAAATGTGGAGAAGATGATGTTCATAAAAATGAATTATCAACTCTTCCAGGGAGACCAGCCTCCAGAACGTACAGAGGGACCTGTCGTTGTGGATTCCAGCGGGGACGAATTAATACTCTGTGAGGATGAGGATGTACACAACACTGAAGAAGGTGAGGAATCGGTGGATGAGGAGGATGAGGACGACATCTTGCCTCCGTAGAGCCAGTTTGTGCAGGGACAGATTAATTGCCAGCTTGTTTGGTGGGGGCCCAAACGAACCAATCATTTCAGCCACAGTCGCGTGGCAGACCCTGGCGCTGAAATGATTGGTTTGCTAAAGTGTGCATGTCCTGTTTATACAACATAAGGGTGGGTGGGAGGGCCCAAGGACAATTCCATCTTGCACCTCTTTTTTTTTCTTTGCATTATGTACTGTTTGGGGCCTAGTTTTTCAAACTGCCATCCTGTCTGCCACTGCAGTGCCACTCCTAGATGGGCCACGTGTTTGTGCCGCCCACTCGTGTCGCTTAGCATAGTGATCCAGCTACCTCGGTGCAACCTTTTGGACATAAAAACACTATTGTGAGGTGTGAGGTGTTCAGAATAGACTGGAAATGAGTGGAAATTAAGGTTATTGAGGTTAATAATAGCATAGGAGCAGAAAAACCCACAAATTCTGTGATTTTAGCTGTTTTTATGCTTTTTTAAAAAAAAATACAGATCCAAAACACAAAACCCAGAACCCAAAACACGGAAGGGTGGTTTTGGCAAAACCAATCCAGATCCAAAACACGAAGAAAGATCCAGATCCAAAACCAAAACACAAAACACGAAAAGTAGCAAGGAGCGTACACACTAGACGATATGCTCCATGAGCGATATCATCCACTGTGTCCCCGGCAGGGTGTGCTCAATGTCGTTCATGACATTGTGCACACCCGCTGAACGATATCATTAACAATATCATTCAGCACCGGGCTCTCTCTCCTATTCCCCAACATGCAGCAACCTGACAATATCATCAGGTTGTATATGGGAAGGATTCCTGGACTGCACACCCTGAATATATATAATGGGAGGTGCTACCTGATGAGACTAATTGCAGGCACAGAAACAGACAAACTCCAAATTATTGATAATATATAAATGCAATAAAATGTTGCAATCAATAGAGTTTTTTAGCATAATCATGGCCAAGGTTATGGGCCTACCCACCATATCCAGGTAACCTCTTTAGGTTAGGTCCCTAACATACTAGGGTTCAAATCCAGAGTGCAGGACCCCCCCTAACTGGCCCAGCTAAGCTTCCCCAGGGCACTGCCATAGTAAGAAAAGTGCAGTGTAAAGAGATAGTTAAGAGCAGCCACAGCTGCATATAGAGAATGAAAATAACAAAGTGAAGTACATATATATTAAACACACAGTGAAGGGTTAAAATGTGTTATAAAAGAAAAATGTGTTATAATGCTGTGCCCTGAAACAGATCAACCAAAGCAATCCAGGGGGACCCACGCCCCAAAAATGAACCAAAGTTGCACTACAGTATATAACTTGTAGGACTTACCTAGAATTGTGCCTAATACCAGTGTGCATATACATTACCAGACTCCATGCTTTTAAACCAATAAGGAAGGGTGCTTTCCAGACTGAGGGCATCTCCTTTCCCTCAGATGTGCAATAAAGCACATTAAATGGACTATATGGAAAAGATTCCTGGACTGCACAACCTGAATATACTGTATATAATGGGAGGTGCTACCTGATGAGACTAATTGCAGGCACAGAAACCAACAAATCTCAGGTGCACAACTCCAAATTATTAATAATATATAAATGCAATAACATTTTGCAATCAATAGAGGTTGTTAGCATAATCATGGCCAAGGTTATGGGCCTACCCACCATATCCAGGTAACCTCTTTAGGGTAGGTCCCTAACATACTAGGGTTCAAATCCAGATTCATGTCGTCAGATTGGCCTGCATGTTTGCCGGATGAACGTCAATGACGACCAACCCGCGGGAACGCGCATCGTTGGTTGTTTGTCGTTATCGTTCATAGTTTTGGTGTGAAAAATGGACGATATAGTGAACGATAATGATATAGTTACTGTTCAGTTGTCCACTTTATCGCCCAGTGTGTATGCACCATAAGTCGCTTATTACTGCTGCCAGCCAATAGCGCCAAGGAGCTGAACATCACTCAGCTGTCCTGGCTTTATATGTTAAATTGAATTAATAGAATATTTTATGTCTCTGCAATAAGTGGCAGCAGAAATTTTAATACCGTCCCAAACAGTAGATATACCCATAAGGTAGAGTGGAAGCGGATGGAGAAGGTGGGGGGGGGGCAAACTTGCACTGTGCCTAGGGCCCTTTGGGGCCTAAATCCGGCTCTGATTCTCATTGCGATCACAGCCTAACATAAGGACGCCCACTTCCCCTTGCTCACATCCGTATACTTGGGTAACATAACGAAATAACCGGTAACATCGGACCCATACGCACAGTTAAGGTAGGTCAGACCTCACTCAGGAATTGCTTCAGCGCACGCTATGAGACCTGCCTCAGGCTGGTATTGCAGTGGATAATTTATGCACGCCCATGCAACGGCACGCCTGCGTTCGGCTGACCACCCCCCCTGCCCGTCATCACCCACAAACGGCACTTCCTGTCAAACACTTTGTGATGGGCCTGCGTGGTCACTGTGATGGCAGTCCCGATCGCAGAGGGCGGTTCACGCAGGCGCAACAATTGCCTGATTGTGTGCGTATAAGCAACTGCAAACCTTGCTTAATCAGGGCCTAAGTCAGGATCATGACAATCTGAAGCCAAGCATGCCAGTAATGACCTTCCGCTGAACCTAGTGGAGGCCATCCGGACTTAGGGGCCTATTCATCATCACTTAATTTTACAAAAGCAGGTGAAAATGCACATTTTCACCTGTAATTGTAGAAATTAAGTTATCGGGTCATTCATCAAGAGGGTAAAGCAGGAAATACCACAGATATCTCCTACCTACCGTCCTTTTGCGGAATGGCCTGTAATATTTTTGGAGCTTGACTGCAGGAGCATTCAGATGGCGAATGGTACTGCTCCAGCCTCGCAAAACACGCTCCTTCCCTATGGGAAGGAGGTCCGGGTCGTGAAGAGGGATCCTTTTGGATCCTTCCGTCCCTGTCCGGCTCCTTGTGCGCATATATGACCTGTAGGTCGCGCATTCACAGTCCCGTCACTGCTCCGACAGATTACTGCTCTGAAAAGGAGCAGTGAAGCTGCTCATGGGGACAGCTGATTTCGCATCAACTATCACCGCGCTGGAGCAATAATGAATTTCTCCAGCAGCCGCGGTGAGTTAGAATGGTATGATAATTAACATCATGAATAGGCTCCTAAGGGCCTTATTCAGTAGTGGATGTATGTATGCATATGCGCAGTACGGGTCCTACTGCGTCCTCTGCTGAATCACCCTCTTAGTGCATTTGCCTTCCTTTGCAGGGTCTGGGATCGGGATTTTCCAGGTAAATGCCCAATTTAAGGATTGCCCTGCCATTTTCAGCCAGCCCTAACACTGGCACAGCCTGGTGCTGGTTTCCACTTGTGCTGGGGGACGCCACACTTGTTGTCATCCTGTTTAAGCAGTAAGCAGCCAAGGCTATAGTTTTGCATCTAGGGATCACTATGTCAATTTTTACTGTATGTATTATTTTTATATGAATGTGGCATTTTGAAAAAATAACCTTCACAATTTGTGGCAAGAGCCCTAAAGCAACCAGCACTGTTGCTACATGCAAACCACAATTACAATGTAAAATAGTAACCCATTAATGGAGTAATGTGGTAAAATGTGATGCTCTGGGTGTCCATTTTTAACTTACTACAAGAAGTCATCAAACACCACACTATCATCACGGAATGGAATTGATATGGCGGCGGCTTCAAATCCCGACAGCGTCAGGCAGAGAGAATGAAATCCCGACAGCGTGAGGGTAGTTACCTAACCCTCCCCTCTCCCCCACCTAACCCTAACCCTTCCTTAGGGGTGCCTAACCCTAAACTCTGGGGGTGTTGCCTAACCCTAAGTCCTCTCAGGGGGTGCCTAAACCTAACCCCCCTCCCCGCACCCTAAACCTAGACTTCCCAGGGGAATGCCTAACCCTAACCTCCCCCCCAGTGGTGCCGAACTCTAACTCTCCCCCCTAGGGGTGCCTAACCCTAACCCCCCCCAAACCTAACGCTAACCCCGTTAGAGCTACTAATCCTAACCCTCGCCCCCCCTGCGGTTAACGCTAAGGACGCCCTGGACTCACCTTCATTCGGGCTGGCGTCCTCGGCGTTCCGGCTTCGGGATTAACATAGGCGTCGGTATTTCGATGCCTATATTAAATCCCTTGCTGGGATTCCGCTGTCGGGATTGAGACCGGTGGCTATGTGGCCGCCGGTCTCATAACTACATCCCATCATCGCTATTACTTGACTCAAGGCCTGATTCAGTAAGGATTGCATTTGCAATAACGATTACGCACGCAGTTCAACTGCGATAGTATGCTAATCCATTGAGATGGTTATGCCGCCACAGCACTACATAAGGACGCCCACTTTACCTTACACACATCTGTAATGTTTAGCAAGACTGCAAAACCATTGGTACAATCGAGTACCATCACAGCCTCACGCACACTTGCACAAGGTCAGACCAAGACCAAGGTCATAGTGTGCGCTAACTTCAGCGCACACTATGAGTCCTCAAGTTGCGTAAGGCATCGCAGTGGATAAGTTATGCACACCACTGCAACAGCGTTCAAACGCACTGGCACGCCTGTGTTTCGCCAACCACCCCCCCGTCACCACCCTTCACCCCTTATCACTTCCAGCCAATCACTCTGCGATGGGTCTGCATAGTCACTGCAGATCGCAGTGGATGGTTCACGAATGCACACTGCGATGCATATGCAATGCATGCGCAGTACGCAACAATCGGCCGGTTGCGTGCATATTAGCAGTTGCGATGCAGGCTGAATCAGGCCCTCAGATAAGTCTAACTGATCACCACCTTCAGAAATACAATAATCAATTTTAAAGTTACCCCATTCATCACTGTCAATATCACTTGTCGCACTGGCAGACAATCATCACTATTATAACCAAAAATGTAATACATCCTCTCTTGGTTTCATCCCCAGTCCTAAGCCCCCATACTTGTTCTGCGATTTTAATAGTTCAAAATGCAATTGTGGAACTATCACCATTGTTGAGAGTACCCGTCCTCACCTCTAGCCACAGCATCCACTCCAGTAGTTCTGCCACTGATTGTAGACAAAGATTCTCTTTAACAACCATATTTTGAATCAACATTTATATTACACCATTCTTTGTCACCATGTCTAATTAAAATTATTAATAAAATAAACAAAATTATATATTGGAAGAAGGTGAGAAACAGTGAAAAAATGTTGCACAATTGACAAAACAGTATGAAATGTCACAGAGCAAGGAAAAATCAATTCTCACAGTGATCAGTAAGTGTAAGCTAATAGATCGTTGGCATAAATGAGTAACCAACAAACAAAAATGTCAGCTGCTCAATCAATCTAGCAGTACTAATCAGGTACATGAAAGGGAGGGGTCATACTAAGTAGAAAAAGGAGGGGTGTTTAACCCTCTATTGTTCCTCAGCACACTGAATAATACTTGCAACAATATATGAAGACTATATGGTCATAGAAATTCAGAGATATTGGTTGCATGCATTTGCAAATACATGGGAAGCTGCTAGGCCACGTCACGGCTTCTCTGTCACTAGCAGTCCCTAACACTAAGGGGTTCACACCCAGGGCGCAGTGCACCCTGAAAAACGTCCAGCCCAGGACCCCCCCAGGGCATCACATGAAAAATGGAAAAAGAGTGACAGTGCAAATTATAGATGTGTAAGACTAATTAATAAGTGTTGAAAAAAGGGGTTAAAATATATGTGAAATATTACATGAATAGAATACAAACATAACAGGTAATGTGAAAAGCAACTATGGGCCTGATTCAGAGCCGTTCGCTATTTGTGGTCGTTCGTTCAAAAACAAGGGGTGGCTATTCAAATGATCCGTTCGCAAATTGCAGTCTGTTCCCACCTCTAAGTCTGAACGAGCGAGCAAAACATACGCTCGTTTTTTTGATAAAAACGCCCCCTGGCCGCACGCACCATACGTCATGTCCGCTATTTATTAGATTAATCGAGTACATCGTACAGCGTATGAACTGCTCGCTATTCTTGTGGTTGGTGTTTTCAACCGCTATTTTGCGAGCAGTTCTGAGTTAAAAAGAACCAAGTGACGTGGTCAATGACGCTGCTGTATTAAATATGCACTCCCTTAAAACGCCCGTTTTGACCTTTAAGCACGCCTGCGTTCGGATCTCCACTCCCCGTTTTCAAGCACCTTCCCCTGTTACCACCCACATACGCCTCATTCTGTCACTCAAAATAGCAGGCCCTCGCTATATTGCGTACCAACGATTTTCGCCCGCACTGACTGGTTCGCGCATGCGTACTAAAAACCGTACGCATGCGCAGATGTGCGAACATCGCTCGGAACGAGCGTACTGCCCTATGTGTATTAAGTGGTGATTCCCTGAGAAGGCCCTGCCCCGTGGGCACTACGCCCAAACGCTCACCCCAGTTCTCAGGGGTGACTCCCAGGTAAGCTGCCTCTCAATTTGGATGCATTTATGTAGTCTATTCCATCACAGTGGTATAGCACTGACTCCGCAGGTCCACCCAATGCGTTCACAATGTGACTCCATATTTGGGTGCAAGAAAACTCTACAATAATAAAAAAAGTAAAAAAAAATAAAAAAGTTAAACAAATAAATATTAAAATAGTTGTATTTGTTTGTACTGTGCACTGCATCCCAGTACGTTGTAGTACCCCAGAGCCAGTAGCGCATGCAGGTGGGGTTTCTGAGTGCCCAGATACCCCCCCTGACAGACTAGAGTGCAGGCAATGTGTTCTTAAGCCCCGCCCCCTCGCTGCAATTTTGTCGCGATTCGTGTGTCAATATGGAGATGGCGGAGCCAGTATGACACAATTTTATTAGATTAGAGTCATTTGGCTCTGCCCCCTCCCGATTGACACGCGAATAGCGGCAAAATTGATGCGAGGGGGCGTGGCTTAAGGTCATGGTGGCAGCCTACTAGATCCTGTCTCTATCAGATCTGCTGCAAGGTAAGTTCTTTGTAATGTATGTGACATATGTTTGTGTGTGTGTAAGGTATGTGTGACATATGTATGTGTGTATGTATATATGTGTGTATCCATGTATATATGTGTGTGTGTGTGTATGTAAATTTATGCGTATATCATATGTATGTATGTGTATACAAATATATATATATATACTAGGGGTGAGCGGGTTCGGATTTCTGAAATCCGAACCCCCCCGAGCCCCCCCGATCCGAGTCCGATCCGAGTCAGGCTCGACTTTTCCCGCCTGACTCGGATCTGAAATCGAGGCAAAACGTCATCTTCCCGCCTTCCGAGTCTCGCGGGTTTTGGATCCTATATAAGGTACACACGTCGGCGCCATTTTCTCACTCGGCTGTGGACAGTGAAGAGGGAGGGTGGGAGTTAGGGCTGTGTAGTGTAGTGTAGTGTAGTGCTGCTGTTGTCCACTACTTCAAAGTCCATAGGGGCTGGCTGTGTTGTGCTGTGCTGCTGTTGTTAATAGGGGCTGTGTCCACTACTTCAAAGTCCATAGGGGCTGGCTGGACTGTGTTGTGCAGTCAGTTCTCCATAGGGGCTGTGTCCACTCCAAAGTCCTGTGCAGTGTCCCAGTCCTAAAGGAGTGCTGTAGTGTTGTCCAGGGGGTGCTCTGTCCATCAGGGGTGCTCCCCCCAAGTGCTAAAAAAATAATATATTTTCTGTGTTTGTGAATTGTGTGCGCAGTAGCCGCACGTGCATCAACAAAGTAGTGCCAAGCGTGCGCCTGTGTCATAAGTAAAGGGCCGGCTGGCTTGACCGTTAAGGGTGCTGTAACCCCCGAAAGTACACTCCAGTCCAAACCAAAAAAAAAATTATTTTCTGTGTTTGTGAATTGTGTGCGCAGTAGCCGCACGTGCATCAACAAAGTAGTGCCAAGCGTGCGCCTGTGTCATAAGTAAAGGGCCGGCTGGCTTGACCGTTAAGGGTGCTGTAACCCCCGAAAGTACACTCCAGTCCAAACCAAAAAAAATATTATTTTCTGTGTTTGTGAATTGTGTGCGCAGTAGTCGCACGTGCATCAACAAAGTAGTGCCAAGCGTGCGCCTGTGTCATAAGTAAAGGGCCGGCTGGCTTGACCGTTAAGGGTGCTGTAACCCCCGAAAGTACACTCCAGTCCAAACCAAAAAAAAAATTATTTTCTGTGTTTGTGAATTGTGTGCGCAGTAGCCGCACGTGCATCAACAAAGTAGTGCCAAGCGTGCGCCTGTGTCATAAGTAAAGGGCCGGCTGGCTTGACCGTTAAGGGTGCTGTAACCCCCGAAAGTACACTCCAGTCCAAACCAAAAAAAATATTATTTTCTGTGTTTGTGAATTGTGTGCGCAGTAGTCGCACGTGCATCAACAAAGTAGTGCCAAGCGTGCGCCTGTGTCATAAGTAAAGGGCCGGCTGGCTTGACCGTTAAAGGGTGCTGTAACCCCCAAGTACACTCCAGTCCAAACCAAAAAAAAAATTATTTTCTGTGTTTGTGAATTGTGTGCGCAGTAGCCGCACGTGCATCAACAAAGTAGTGCCAAGCGTGCGCCTGTGTCATAAGTAAAGGGCCGGCTGGCTTGACCGTTAAGGGTGCTGTAACCCCCGAAAGTACACTCCAGTCCAAACCAAAAAAAAAATTATTTTCTGTGTTTGTGAATTGTGTGCGCAGTAGCCGCACGTGCATCAACAAAGTAGTGCCAAGCGTGCGCCTGTGTCATAAGTAAAGGGCCGGCTGGCTTGACCGTTAAAGGGTGCTGTAACCCCCGAAAGTACACTCCAGTCCTAACCAAAAAAAAATTATTTTCTGTGTTTGTGAATTGTGTGCGCAGTAGCCGCACGTGCATCAACAAAGTAGTGCCAAGAGTGCGCCTGTGTCATAAGTAAAGGGCCGGCTGGCTTGACCGTTAAGGGTGCTGTAACCCCCGAAAGTACACTCCAGTCCAAACCCAAAAAAAAATTATTTTCTGTGTTTGTGAATTGTGTGCGCAGTAGCCGCACGTGCATCAACAAAGTAGTGCCAAGCGTGCGCCTGTGTCATAAGTAAAGGGCCGGCTGGCTTGACCGTTAAAGGGTGCTGTAACCCCCGAAAGTACACTCCAGTCCTAACCAAAAAAAAATTATTTTCTGTGTTTGTGAATTGTGTGCGCAGTAGCCGCACGTGCATCAACAAAGTAGTGCCAAGAGTGCGCCTGTGTCATAAGTAAAGGGCCGGCTGGCTTGACCGTTAAGGGTGCTGTAACCCCCGAAAGTACACTCCAGTCCAAACCAAAAAAAAAATTATTTTCTGTGTTTGTGAATTGTGTGCGCAGTAGCCGCACGTGCATCAACAAAGTAGTGCCAAGCGTGCGCCTGTGTCATAAGTAAAGGGCCGGCTGGCTTGACCGTTAAGGGTGCTGTAACCCCCGAAAGTACACTCCAGTCCAAACCAAAAAAAATATTATTTTCTGTGTTTGTGAATTGTGTGCGCAGTAGTCGCACGTGCATCAACAAAGTAGTGCCAAGCGTGCGCCTGTGTCATAAGTAAAGGGCCGGCTGGCTTGACCGTTAAAGGGTGCTGTAACCCCCAAGTACACTCCAGTCCAAACCAAAAAAAAAATTATTTTCTGTGTTTGTGAATTGTGTGCGCAGTAGCCGCACGTGCATCAACAAAGTAGTGCCAAGCGTGCGCCTGTGTCATAAGTAAAGGGCCGGCTGGCTTGACCGTTAAAGGGTGCTGTAACCCCCGAAAGTACACTCCAGGCCAAACCAAAAAAAAATTATTTTCTGTGTTTGTGAATTGTGTGCGCAGTAGCCGCACGTGCATCAACAAAGTAGTGCCAAGAGTGCGCCTGTGTCATAAGTAAAGGGCCGGCTGGCTTGACCGTTAAAGGGTGCTGTAACCCACAAAGTACACTCCAGTCCAAACCAAAAAAAAAATTATTTTCTGTGTTTAGCCGCACGTATATATCAAATCGATATAACATAAATGGAGGACCAAACTTTCTCCGATAAAAATAAAATAGAGAAAGATCAAGAACCACTTCCTCCTAGTGCTGAAGCTGCTGCCACTAGTCATGACATAGACGATAACATGCCATCAACGTCGTCTGCCAAGGCCGATGCCCAATGTCATAGTAGAGGGCACATACAATCCCAAATGGCAAAGTTCAGGAAAATGACCTTGAAAAAGACATTTAAATCAGCTGAAGAGAAACGTAAACTTGCCAATATGCCATTTACGACACGGAGTGGCAAGGAACGGCTAAGGTCGATCCCTAGTATGTTCATGACTAGTGGTTCAGCTTCACATGACGATGGAAGCCCTCCTCCCACTAAAAAAATCAAAAGAGTTAAGCTGGCAAAAGCACAGCGAAGAACTGTGCTTTCTAAGAAGATATCACAAATCCCCAAGGAGAGTCCAAGTGTGGTGGTGGTTGCGATGCCTGACCTTCCCAGCACTGGACGGGAAGAGGTGGCTCTTTCCACCATTTGCATGCCCCCTGCAAGTGCTGAAAGGAGCACCCACAGTCCACTTGCTGATATGCAAATTGAAGATGTCACTGTTGAAGTACAACAGGATGAGGATACTGGTGTAGCTGGCGCTGAGGAGGAAGTTGGCGAGGAGGATTCTGATGGTGATGTGGTTTGTTTAAATCAGGCTCCGGGGGAGACAGTTGTTGTCCGTGGGATGAAAAAGCCCATCACGGTCATGCCTGGGCAGAAGACCAAACATTCCACCTCTTTGGTCTGGCAATATTTCTATCCAAATCCGGACAACAACTGTCTTGCCATATGTACCATATGTAAAGGTGAAATAAGTAGGGGTAGGGACGTCAACCACCTAGGAACATCCTCCCTTATACGGCACCTGCAGCGCGTTCATAAAAAGTTACTGTCAAGTTCAGAAACTTTGGCTAAGACCGTAAGCAGTCCAGGGACACCTAAATCCCGTTGTCCTGTTGTATCCAAGCGCCTGCAAACCACACCGTCAACTCCCTCCTCGTCAATTTCCTCCTTAGTCAGGATCGGAAGTAGTCCTGCAGGCCATGTCACTGGCATGACTGACTCTCCTATCCGGGATTCCTCTGGAGGATCCTGCATTGCTACGCCTACTGCTGCCGCTGCTGCTGTTGCTGCTGCTGGGAGTCGTTCATCATCCCAGAGAGGAAGTAGGAACACCACTACTTTTACTAAACAATTGACCCTCCAACAGTCCTTAGCGAGGAGGATGAAGTACGACAGCAGTCATCCTGAAGCAAAACGTATAACTGAGGCCTTGACTGCTATGTTGGTGTTAGACGTGCGTCCGGTATCCGCCATTAGTGCAGTGGGATTTAGACAATTGATGGAGGTAGTGTGTCCCCGGTTCCAAATACCGTCTAGATTCCACTTCACTAGGCAGGCGATACCGAGACTGTACAGAAACGTCAGAAAAAGTGTCCTCAGTGTCCTGAAAAATGCCGTTGTACACAATGTCCACTTAACCACGGACATGTGGACAAGTGGAACAGGGCAGACTAAGGACTATATGACTGTGACAGCCCACTGGGTAGATGTATCACCTTACGCAGCAACAGCAGCAGCGTCACCAGTAGCAGCATCTCAGAAACGCCAGCTCGTTACAAGGCAGGCTACGCTGTGTATCACCGGTTTCAGTAAGAGGCACACCGCCGACAACCTCTTAGAGAAACTGAGGGAAATCATCGCCCAGTGGCTTACCCCACTTAGACTCTCCTGGGGATTTGTGATATCTGACAACGCCACCAATATTGTGCGGGCATTACATCTGGGCAAATTCCAGCACGTCCCATGTTTTGCTCACACAATAAACTTGGTGGTGCAGAATTTTCTGAAAAGCGACAGGGGCGTGCAGGAGACGCTTTGGGTGGCCCGAAAAATTTCTGGCCACTTTCGCCATTCAGCGACTGCGTGCCGAAGACTGGAGCGCCAGCAAACACTCTTGAACCTGCCCCGCCATCACCTGAAGCAAGAGGTTGTGACACGGTGGAACTCAACCCTCTATATGCTTCAGAGGATGGAGGAGCAGCAAAAGGCCATACAAGCCTATACATCCACCTATGACATAGGCAAAGGAGGGGGTATGCACCTGACTCAAGCGCAGTGGAGAATGATTTCCGTGTTGTGCAAGGTTCTCCAGCCCTTCGAACTTGCCACACGTGAAGTCAGTTCAGACACTGCCAGCTTGAGTCAGGTCATTCCCCTCATCAGGCTTTTGCAGAAGCAGCTGGAGAAAGTGAAGGAGGAGCTAAGACGGAGCGATTCCGCTCGGCATGTGGGACTTGTGGATGAAGCCCTTCATTCGCTTTGCCAGGATTCCAGGGTGGTCAATCTGTTGAAATCAGACCACTACATTTTGGCCACCGTGCTCGATCCTAGGTTTAAAGCCTATGTGGTGTCTCTCTTTCCGGCCGACACAAGCCTGCAGAGGTGCAAAGACCTGCTGGTGAACACACTGTCAGCTGAAGCGGAACGTGACACGTCAACAGCTCCTTCTTCATTTTCTCCTGCAACTGGGGCTGCCAGGAAAAAACTTAGGTATCCTAAGCAACCCGCTGGCGGTGATGCAGGACAGGCAGGACCAAGTTTGGACATCTGGTCCGGACTGAAGGACCTGGCAACAATTTCTGACATGTCTACTGTCACTGCATATGATACTGTCACCATTGACAGAATGGTGGAGGATTACATCGGTGACAGCATCCAAGTAGGCATGGCAGACAGTCCATACCTGTACTGGCAGGAAAAAGAGGCAATTTGGAGGCCCCTGTACAAACTGGCTCTATTTTACCTGAGTTGCCCCCCCTCCAGTGTGTACTCCGAAAGAGTGTTTAGTGCAGCCGGGAACCTTGTCAGCGAAAGGCGTAGGAGGTTGCTTCCACAGAATGTGGAGAAGATGATGTTCATCAAAATGAATTATCAGCTCTTCCAGGGAGACCAGCCTCCAGAAGGTACAGAGGGACCTGTGGTGGTGGATTCAAGTGGGGACGAGTTAATACTTTGTGAGGATGAGGATGTACACACTGAAGAGGGTGAGGAATCGGTGGATGAGGAGGATGAGGATGACATCTTGCCTCCATAGAGCCAGTTTGTGCAGGGACACATTAATTGCCAGCTTGTTTTGTGGGGGCCCAAACGAACCAATCATTTCAGCCACAGTTGTGTGGCAGACCCTGGCGCTGAAATGATTGGTTTGTTAAAGTGTGCATGTCCTGTTTATACAACATAAGGGTGGGTGGGAGGGCCCAAGGACAATTCCATCTTGCACCTCTTTTTTTTCTTTGCATTATGTACAGTTTGGGGCCTAGTTTTTCAAACTGCCATCCTGTCTGCCACTGCAGTTTCACGCCTAGATGGGTCACGTGTTTGTGCCGCCCACTCGTGTCGCTTAGCATAGTCATCCAGCTACCTCGGTGCAACGTTTTGGACATAAAAACACTATTGTGAGGTGTGAGGTGTTCAGAATAGACTGGAAATGAGTGGAAATTAAGGTTATTGAGGTTAATAATAGCATAGGAGCAGAAAAACCTACAAATTCTGTGATTTTAGCTGTTTTTATGCTTTTTTTAAAAAAAATACAGATCCAAAACACAAAACCCAGAACCCAAAACACGGAAGGGTGGTTTTGGCAAAACCAATCCAGATCCAAAACACGAAGAAAGATCCAGATCCAAAACCAAAACACAAAACACGAAAAGTGGCCGGTGCACACCCCTAATATATACCGTATATACAGAAATGCCCCCACCATTCGTTAAAGCATTGAGGCCGTACTCCCTTCGTGCCATGCCACATAATATCACAGATGTTTTGACATTAATAGAAAAAGAAGCATTGTGCAGTTATCTATGCATACATAATAAAAACAGATAACGCCTGCATCTCCATTATAAAGTTATTCTGTCATACAAATTGCCAGGCATGCTGCCAACACCACAATGCCATCTGCATTCCACAGACAAACCAAATCATTTTGCTATTCCCTGGGACCACCGCACAGACGGGGTTCTTTAGTTTTCAAGTAGACCTCTCTGAGATTTTCTTGCTAAAGTTAATATGCATCCTCTATCTAACTTCATTGTACAACAGAACAGTAAAGGTGCCCATACACGGTATGATTCTTTACCAGATATGGACAGTTTCGACAGGTTATACAGACCAATCGTATGAAAATAGGTGTTTTTTGTGTGTTCTGCGACCCCGATGCGCGTCCCCGCTGTCCTCTAGTTGCATCGCAGATCAGATGGTTTTGCAGAGAGATCTACGATCTTTTGAGTACTGTCACGGCCAGTGTATTTCAGCATGGCGCTAGGCGGGTGTTACCTGTGAGGTCATTGTGGCGTGGGCTGTCTGGTGGCGGAGCTGGTGTCTGGCGGGGGGCTTTGATTGCGCGCGTTGTTGTGCGGCCCTGTTGTCACACTGCGCTGGTGAGGCCTGGCGGCGTCTCTGTTCCGTTTGGCATGGGCGCCGCCATCTTGCCTTCTGGCCATGTGATGCGGCTGGCCAATCCTGGTGAGTCACATGTTCCCTCCGGCCAGTAACAGCACGGCATGGGGTATTTAGGAAGGGTCAGTGCCTTCCTTCTTTGCCAGTGCAACATGTATCTCAGCCTAGCTGAGAGGGAGTTCTCTGTGCTTTCCTGTTCCTGTGAATTCGCTGTCTGTCAGTCTGCCTGTCAGCTCCTAGCTCCCACTGGACTACCCCGCTTCCTCCATCACCCTTGCCCATACCTGAGTGCCTAAGACTGCTGACATCCTGCGCTTCAGTTCACTACCTGCAAACCTGGCTTGATTATTTTCAGTTTCACTACCTGCACACCTGGACAGCTCTAATTGTTTCTATTTGGACATTAACCCTTTTGCACCCACCACAGAACTCTTGTGCACATTTATATATTCCTGGACTTTTATTTACTGCCACATTATATGTCTACTCAAGCACTTATTAAAAATCCTAGTTTTATTTTCAAATCTGCTTCTGTGATCGCTCCTGCTACCACCCCGGGTCCACAAACAACCCAGAACATAACAAGTACATTGTGATACACTTCTATGCATCTTATCCTATGATCTTAACGATCAATCGTACACCATTTGACCACATCGTATGAAGAATTTCAAGGAAAGAATTTCATGGGCAATTGTACAACACATCTTACCAACTTTGAATTGCACCGTGTATGGGGGCCTTAACTTCTGTCTGTGCCTGTTGCTCCTTCTGTTGCTGCTTTTACAATTCTGTTAGTAGCAGACAGGCCCTTACATGGATTATGGCATCATTAAAAGTAGAAGCAAAGAGTTAATAATAGGAAATAACAGGTTGCAAATAGTACATGAATTAACAAAAGGTGTAAAGAAAAATGTAGACCATGCCCGTATTATAAATGATTAAGCATATAATACCAAAATCTGGACAAAAAGTAAAAACAGGTGAGAAATATTAATAGAAAATAATAAAAAAAACCTTCAAATATAGAGGGGACCATAGTGAATTGCATAGGAGTTTGTTGAGTATAAGATAATTCTCTTCAAGGTTTATATAAAAGTAACCTGATGCAAACTGAAATAATCCAAAGTCTTTAGCACATGACGAAGCTGAAGTTGGCTTCTTATTCGGCCAGCTTCTTATTCACTTCTCATTCAAGCTCTAGCGTCTTATTCACGCTCCAGCTTCTTATTCACTTCTCATTCAAGCTCCAGCTTCTAATTCACTTCTTATTAATTTTCCAGCTTCTAATTCACTTCTTATTAATTTTCCAGCTTCTAATTCACTTCTTATTAATTTTACAGCTCTTATTCAGAAAATGTTGTATTAAAACATTTAAATAAAGTTAGATCACTAAACTAACACTATGTAAGCAAAGAATTGTGTCCCTTACACAGTTTTCAATTGTTATTTTCCTGGCACAATAAGGATTTGAGCATAAATAGGGCAGTAAAGCGGGCACAGGCACCACATTTTGTCATTTTGAATAATAAGCTGTAGTTGTGCAGGGGTTAACTAGCTTCGGTCATCAAATTTTACACTTAAAACCCACAGAGGGTGATCACATACATATGACCCACTTGCCATTTGCCTTGACCAAAAAGGATTTTGGCATAAATAGGGCAGTAAAGCGGGCACAGGCACCAGATTATGTCATTTTGAGTAAGAAGCTGTAGTTGTGCAAGGGTTAACTAGCCTCAGTCAACCAATTTTACACTTGGAACCAACAGAGGGTGGTCAGGTACATATGACCACTTGTAAAAATTAGGAAGGGGACGCGCTAAACTGTTATAGTAGGGCTGTGGTATGCGCTTAGTGCCTTTTCTTTACATATGACCCACTTGCCATTTGCCGTGACCAACAAGGATTTTGGCATGAATAGGGCAGTAAGCGGGCACAGGCACCACATTTTATCATTTTGAATAAGAAGCTGTAGTTGAGCAGGGGTTAACTAGCTTCGGTCATCAAATTTTACATTGAAATCCACAGAGTGTGGTCAGGTACATATGACCCACTTGCCATTTGCCTTGATCAACAAGGATTTTGGCATAAATAGGGCAGTAAAGCGGGCACAAGCACCACATTTTGTCATTTTGAAAAAGAAGCTGTAGTTGTGCCGGGGTTAACTAGTCTCGGTCATCAAATTTTACACTTGAAACCCACAAGTGGTCACATGCATATGACCCACTTGCTATTTGCCTTGACCAACAATGATTTTGGCATGAACAGGGCAGTAAAGCTGGCATAGGCACCAGATTATATCATTTTGAATAAGAAGCTATAATTGTGCAAGGGTTAACTAGCTTCGGTCATCAAATTTTAAATTGAAATCCACAGAGTGTGGTCAGATACATATGACCTACTTGCCATTTGCCTTGATCAACAAGAATTTTGGCATGAATAGGGCAGTAAAGCAGCCACGGGCACCACATTTTGTCATTTTGAATAAGAAGCTGTAGTTGTGCAGGGGGTTAACTAGCTTTGGTCAACAAATTTTACACTTGAAACCCACAGAGGGTTGTCACATACATATAACCCACTTGCCATGTGCCTTGTCCAACAAGGATTTGGGCTGCCTCAGGCCTAGTGCCTACCTTCTAGGGGATCAATGACACTATATAGGGCCTATTGCCCACATAACAATGGGTTAATGATGTGGAACCCAAATGAACCCTATAGGGCCTAATGCCCCTTATACCTTGTGGGACTAGTGCCCTCTCTGGCTCAGGCTTATTGTCCGCCTAACAAAGGCCGTCCCTGCTGATTAGAGCTTAATGCTCACAGTGGCCACGGGCCTAATGCCTGACAATTTAAATACCATGCAATTGAATGAAAATACAATGCAATTAGACTTACCAGTCCAGTAGTCTTCGACTGAACTAAGCCTAGTTCAGCCACGACCACTATGTGTTCTTCACCTGAGGTGGGCTGACTCCCACGATCTCAGGGCTTCCTGTAGCATTTACCTTGAGCTGGCAAACTCCCACTGCCAAAGCAGTCTTCACCCCGGTAGCAGTGACCAAGGTCCAGGGGCATAATTAGGGTGTTTGGTGCCCAGGGCAAGATTAGAAGTTGGCACCCCCCTTATTTATTTGACCTGGGCCTATTGCACAGGGTCACTTATAGCCTTAGGAGCACCAGCCTAATGTCCACTTATTTGTGCCACATGCCTAAGGCCTGGTGACCCCCACGTGCCTACTGATTGTCAACCTGTTGGTCTAAGGAGGAGTTAATGATGGTAAGTCCTCATAGAAGGTATACCTGTCCGGTGGGAGAGGCTGCAGTGAGGAGCTTCATTTGGTCTTTTACTTCCCAACCACTGCAGTACTCTCCGGTCCGCTGCCGGAGCTACTCTATTGAGACCGGTGTCTCCTGGCGTCTTCTGCAGCCGCTGGAGCTCTTCTCTTTTGAGCACAGTGTCTTCTGGACTCTTCCATGGCCACTGGAGCTCTTCACCCATTTCCGCCAAACTGACTCTTCCAACCAGAGCTGTCTGATGTCAGACGCTACGGGCTCATATTCAAATTGTCACCCCTCTTCAATGGGCGGCGGTCCATGAGCTGCATGTAGCTAGCAGCCAATGCCACATGTCAGCCTCCGCTGATCCTAGACATACTGTCCCAGCGCCAGACACTTATATGTCCTGGTGGGGATACATCTCACCGGACTGCAGGACTAAGACGCTGGTATCAAACACATGGGCACAGCACTGGTTGTGGCGTAACTAGGGTATATGGAGCCCAGGGTAAATTTAAAAATGGAGCACCCCATCCCCATGTGGGCGCGCTGAAGAATGGGCATGGCCACTTAAAAATAGGGCATGTCAACATGACACAAACCCCTATCTCATGAACATTCCTTTCCATTCCATATGCACCTTAATGCAGTGCCCCTTATACAGTGCCCCCTGTAGTGGTTCTCCTTATTCAGTGCCCCCAGTAGTAGTCCCCACCCCCCATGCAGTGCCCCCAATAGTGGTCCCCCAATACAGTTCCCCAGTAGTAGTCCCCTCCCCAGTAGTGCCCCCAGTAGTGGCCCCCCCTGATGCAGTGCCCCCCCTAGTAGTCGTCCCAAGTAATAGTCCCCAGTAGAGGCCCCCCTGATGCAGTGCCCCCAGCAGTACTAGTTCCCCCCCTCGTTAGTAATAGTCCCTAGTAGAGGTCACCTCTCCCCCGATGCAGTACCCCCAATAGACAAACGCACAAGTAAAAAAAAAAAAATACCACTTACCTGAATCCCCGCTCCAGCTCCTGCTCCCGCTGCCGTCCGCACCACCGCAGTCCTCCCGGACTGGCATGCTCTGCATTATGGGAGAGGCATCATGACGTCTCTCCCATAACCCACTGCAGGAGCCGGAATGCAGAGCTCATGAGTGAGCTTCAGCCAGGCTCTTGCAGTGTGCAAGAGTCTGTCTGACTCTCATTGGCTGCTAAAACACACACATCACTGCAGGGGCAGCGGCGATGTGTGTGTAAATGCACTGGCAGCTCTACGGGCTAGCCTGAGCCCGCCTCCCACCCTTCGCCTGGCGCTATTGGGTAAGCACTCAGGGGGATGGAAGGGGCGCGGCTCTGCAGCACAGGACGGCGCTGGGCGCAGGGAAGCCTAGTGCCGGTCCTGAGCAAATGTGTAGTGATGACCGCACTCACTGCTGTCGGCACTACACTGGCCAACTAGGAAAGGATGGGCCGGTACCGTGGCCAGTGGCGCCCCAGGCACATGCCTCGGCAGTCCTGCCCTAGTTACGCCACTGCCAGTGTACCAGCTGTCCGAGAGATTCCAGAACTGGGCTGAATAGTTTAGGGCTGGCTAATTTGATGGCAGGAGGACACCACGCTGTGTGTCTCCCTGCTATAGCGTTGCCCACCTAACACCCTATAACCAGCCAAGTGCTGGTTATCGGAATAAAAGGTGAACCCCGCACCAATTTTTATTCCTGTATTCCAATACCGAACCATGCTTAGAGGTGTGGGGCTTTTACTAATTTGGGAAATGACTCCAATTGTCAAATTTGTTGACCAAGGCTAATTAACCCTTGTAAAACTACAGCTTCTTCAAAATTACAAAATCTGGTGCCTGTGCCCGCTTTGCTGCCCTATTCATGCCCAAAACATTGCTGGTCAAAGCAAATGGCAAGTGGGTAATATGTACCTGACCACCCTCTGTAGGTTCCAAGTGTAAAACTTGATGACCGAAGTTAGTTAACCCCTGCACAACTACAGCTTCTTATTCAAAGTGAAAAAATGTGGTGCCTGTGCCCGCTTTACTGCCCTATTCATGCCAAAATCCTTGTTGGTCAAGGCAAATGGCAAGCGGGTCATATGTATATGACCACCCTCTGTGGGTTTCAAGTGTAAGATTTGATGACCGAAGCTAGTTAACCCCTGCACAACTACAGCTTCTTATTCAAAATGACAAAATGTGGTGCCTGTTCCCGCTTTAATGCCCTATTCATGCCAAAATCCTTGTTGTGCCAGGAAAATAACAATTGAAACTGTGTAAGGGACACAATTCTTTGCTTACATAGTGTTAGTTTAGTGATCTAACTTTATTTAAATGTTTTAATATAAAATTTTCTGAATAAGAAGCTGGAAAATGAATAAGAAGTGAATAAGAAATGAATAAGAAGCTGGCAGAATAAGAAGCTGGAAAATGAATAAGAAGCTGGAGCTTGAATAAGAAGTGAATAAGAAGCTGGCAGAATAAGAAGCTAACTTCAGCCTCGTTTGGTCATGTAGCTCTAAGTATACTATATGTGAAACTGAGATGTGAGGACCAGTCAATGTGTCCCGGGTAATTCATAGTAAAAGAGGAAGAGAGGTCAGAAGATGGAGAAACAGGTGTGCAAGAATTACTGTGACAAAGGAAGAGGAGGAAGTGTAGCAGCAGAATGGGAGGTGAGAGAGGGGGAAGGTGTGAACCAGGAAAAGAAGGACAATGAGGGTCAGAGTGAGGCGGTGAAAGAAGTTAAGAAAGAGGAGGTGGGTGGAGACCTGATGTGTAAGGAGGAGAAAGGAAGAGGCACAGACAGTAGGCAGACAAGGAAGAGGAGAGGATCATCATGTGAGCAGGACAGATCAAAAGTGAAGGAGAGAAAGACGTGAGACAGAAGAAGTGCAAACCACACAGGGAGTGTATAGGAGACCACAGCGAGATAACGGAATACAGGCATGGCAGGATGCTCCTTCTCCAGGAAAATCCATACAAAGTTTCTGGCCAGCTGTTTTGTACCTGTCAGTGCATCGGTAAGAAGTGACACTCCTATCATACAGCATACAGTTCATCACACACACACACACACACACACACACACACACACACACACACACACACACACACACACACACACACACACACACACACACACACACACTACCACTAGTGTAGCACATAGACTCACCACATACCACATGTGTAACACACACACACTACATACCACATGTGTAACACACACATAGTACATACCACATGTGTAACACACAGACACACCACATATGTTACACACACACACTACAAACCATGTGTAGCACACACACATACAGCGCATACCACGTGTAGCACACACACATACAGTATATACCACATGTGTAACACATACCTATCATGGAGCACATACCACATGTGTAACACACACATCTATCATACAGTAGATACCATATGCGTAACACACACATACCACATGTGGAACACACACAGTGAATACCACGTGTAGCACACACACATACAGTACATATCACATGTGTAACACACACCTATCATGGAATACATACATGTGTAACACACACCTATCATACAGTACATACCACATATGTATAAAACACACACACACACAAACACAAACCCAGCAGCACTTCACAAAGAGCACACAAACACTAGAGCAACTCAGGTTTCTCTGCCATTGCAAAGGCCTGCACCTCAAGTTTACAAAATATCTGGCAAAGCTATAGCAAACACTACAGAAATATAGTAAACACTAAAAAGGTATAATAAACATTGCAAAAAAGTATAGTAAACATTTAGCTCTGCTTAATCTCTGACATTTTAGGGCTGTGGGCGTACATAGCAATAGTTCATTTCACTTCCTTAATAGTAAAGGTTAATAGTAAAGGTTGGAATACAAAGGACATTGTTTAAACACATTTTATACTGAGATAATCAATGTTCAAATGATATAGCATACAGGTATTCACAATGTAACAGATGCTCCCTGCAACAATCCTCATACTCAAGCCACCTCAATTTAGTGGTAAAATACAATCATTTGTTTTACCAATTGTTACAAGAAAGTAATAGTTGTCAGTGGGTATAACTAAATAGGATGAAACATAAGGGAATAAATAGGACTCCTATCTCGATGAATGGAACAACTGTATCTAAAATCAGATGCAAATGTGAATTTAAATTTAACTGAATCTTTTCTGTACTGTATCTCCCATGCTCTAGATCAGGGATGGGGAACCTCAGGCCCTGGGGGTCGTATAAGGCCCACGTAATAATTTAATCTGGCCCTTTGAGCTTTTTTTCTGCTGGCCTCATCTGGCTAGCAGGGTGCCTAGAATGTTAATCTGCAGCCAGAATCTATGCAGCAGTGCCGCCTGGAGCATCCTTAGGACGCTTCAGATGGTCACACCGCTGCCCTTACAGTCATTGCTGTAATCACCAGCGATTGTGATCCGCCCCCGTGTGATGTCACATGGAGGGGGCGTGGCCTGCACTGGGCCCACAAAAGTTTTTATATATATCAAAATGGCCCTCGGCAGAATAAAGGTTCCCCACCCCTGCTCTAGATTACTGATGTATGACACATAAGTTTGTGCTTAAAATTAATCAGCAGTTTATCACAGGTAACCAAAGTCTGGCGGACCATGCTTGGACTTGTAGTTCAAAAAAGTAGGAGATCTTCAGGTTTTCTATGCCTGGACTGTAAACACTAACATGAGTACACAATTTCCTGCACTAACATCCTGCTTATTTCCATGCACTGATGAACAAGAACACATACATTCACTCAGGTATCTTTGCAACTTTATACTTTAGAAACATACTGTATACTTTTACATGTTGCTGGGCTAAAGGCATGCTGTACTAGCTACACATTATTTGAACAAGGTGCATAATCTTATCTTTGCTGTAACCAATTTATCTTAAAAAAAAACTGCTATGCAAATACAGGTGATTTATCTAACATTAAATGTACAATACATCATGTGAGATTAGTTGCAGCATTGCTACAGTGTTGCATGTAAATTGCAGGAGAGAGAACTAGAAGCAGCCAATTGCTTCTTTAAAGGGTTTTCCCATCTCTATTTTTTCCTAACTCACTCCTAGAGGCCATTTATTTTAATATTAACTTTAATATAAAATATTGCTACACATATACTGTGCATATATATATATATATATATATATATATATATATATATATATACTATAATGCACTGAACGATATTGCTGTACTTTAATTTTCTGGGTTCTGGCTTTCCTGGCTCGCCTGCCATAACTCACTGATTATAATATGGCAGTATGCTATAACTATATTTCCCCAAATGATAATGTCCCATAACTGTATAGCATGTTACAATCACACGTGTACTGTATGACAGGGAAGCCAATATCTGGGAACAACGTCAGTCACTGTAACCATAACTGCCTGCAGCCAGCTCACATTGGCAGAGCAGAACCTGCAGTTGTAGCTCTCAGACCTGAATAGTGTTTGTAATATAATAGTGTTCTTAATATAATAATGGCTGGTCTAATATTATTTTATTTTAGTCTATAAAGTGGGGAGGGCCGCTCTAGGAAGGGTTGCAAACCATCATAAATTTGCTGACCAGGAAAATAGATGTGAAGGAAAAATTTTAAGTGAAACCCTTCCTGCACTACAATACACAAAGAAGTGTCAATCCAATGTTTTTGACATTGTGTAAGGTGTTGAGCACCTTTTCTACAAACCTGTGTCCAGTCGTGTAGATTGATTTACTTCTTTCAG
The DNA here is from genome assembly GCA_031769625.1 of Taudactylus pleione. Lineage (NCBI taxonomy): Eukaryota > Metazoa > Chordata > Amphibia > Anura > Myobatrachidae > Taudactylus > Taudactylus pleione. The sequence goes on along the minus strand of JAUIMM010000329.1, from coordinate 4,577,766 downwards.
TTCTTATTTTATATATATAGATAGTTAGAAGCAGGCGGCATTCATCCGGACTTATTCAAAGTGTAATATGCTTTTTATTACGCCGACGTTTCAAGGCCGGAATGGCCTTGTCATCAGGGTGTGAAATACAAACAGTGAAAGTGCTTACCTTATACAGTATAAGATACCAGTAACGGTAAAAGTGCAGTTGTGCTGGTACCATTACTGGTATCTTATATAAGGTAAGCACTTTCACTGTGTATTTCACACCCTGATGACAAGGCCATTCCGGCCTTGAAACGTCGGCTTAATAAAAAGTATATTACACTTTGAATAAGTCCGGATGAGTGCCGCCTGCTTCTAACTGTAGGAGAACTGCTTGGTATACATCACCCCTAGGAAGGCACCACGGCAATAACCATTGTGATACCCTGAGTGCCCATCTACATACTGCTATATATATATTTTTTTTTTCTAGGAAAATACATGGGAGCGCATACTGTAGTAAGACTGTACATTTTATGTAATAAGAATCTCATAAAAAACGTACATTGAGGTAACCATTAATCAGCTCACGAAAACAGCTTGATAGCCTGTGGATTGCCCGTCACTCCAGACACTACCGTTCACCGCTACTTCAGCTTTATGCCAAGCCTTGACTCCGATCCCCAGTGGGAGCTCTTTTCAGCAGCCACCGTCAGCACAATGGATGTCTCGCCACAGAGTTCATGGAGTTTCTCATGCACAGTGCTAGTACACGTCACCGTCCTAGGCATGCCCGAACGCGCTTCGTCATATGAAGGACTTCATCAATGGTCGAAGTCCTTCATGTGATGAAACGATTTTACGTTTACAGTTTTACTACAGTGTGCGCTCCCATGTTTTTCCTAGCAAAACAGCAAACATACAATGGAAGCTGCTCAAATGAATTTGGCAAAATGCATGCAACAAATATCTCTGAATTTCTATTACCATATAGTTTTCATGTATTGTTGCAGGTACAATTTAGTGTGCTGGAGGATATTTAGGGGATGCTCCCCTATCTGTTTTTCAGTTCTGTAGAATAGCCTATTCCGCTGTCAAATTTGGTTCATGCCAAATGCACTCACAACTTTGCTCATCTCTTATAGAATAATAATGTGTTAGGAAAAATTATACTTGTCAGTAAGTTTGCTTTTAATTAAATTGTCAGTAACCATATTTTCAAGGGTAGACCACACTTACACTTGTGGAAGAACCTCTTTAATAGGTTGTAAAAAATTAACCAAATTGTTATGAACATACACAAACACCATATTTTGCTTAGCCACAAGCTTGTTTCTAAACGTATAATATTACAAATATTTATATACAGTCAGGTGCATAAATATTGGGACATTGACAGAATTTTCATATTTTGGCCTCTATTCACCACCACAATCGTTTGAAATGAAACAAACAAGATGTGCTTTAACTGCAGACTTTCAGATTTAATTTGAGGGTAGTTACATCCAAATCAGGTGAACGGTGTAGGAATTACAACGGTTTCTATATGTGCCTCCCACTTTTTAAGGGGCCAAAAGTAATGGGACAAACTAAACAATCCTAAATCTAACTTTCACTTTTTAATACTTTGTTGCAAATCCTTTGCAGGCAATTACAGCCTGAAGTCTGGAACGCATAGACATCACCAGACGCTGGGTTTCATCCCTGGTGATGCTCTGCCAGGCCTCTACTGCAAATGTCTTCAGTTCCTGCTTGTTCTTGGGAATTTTCCCTTCAGTTTTGTCTTCATCAAATGAAATGCATGCTCAATCGGATTCAGGTCAGGGGATTGACTTGGCCATTGCATAACATTCCACTTTTTAGCCTTAAAAAACTCTTTGGTTGCTTCTGCAGTATGCTTCGGGTCATTGTCCATCTGCACTGTGAAGCACTGTCCAATGAGTTCTGAAGCATTTGACTGAATATGAGCATATAATATTGCCCAAAACACTTCAGAATTCATTCTGCTGCTTTTGTCAGTCACATCATCAATAAATACAAGGGAACCAGTTCCACTGGCAGCCATACATGCCCTCGCCATGACACTACCACCACCATGCTTCACTGATGAGGTGTTATGTTTTGGATCATGAGCAGTTCCTTTCCTTCTCCATACTCTTTTCTCCCCATCACTGGTACAAGTTGATCTTTGTCTCATCTGTCCATAGGATGTTGTTCCAGAACTGTAATGGCTTTTTTAGATGTTGTTTGGCAAACTCTAATCTAGTCTTCCTGTTTTTAAGGCTCACCAATAGTTTACATCTTGTGGTGAACCCTCTATATTCACTCTTGTGAAGTCTTCTCTTGATTGTTGACTTTGACACATATACATCTACCTCCTGGAGAGTGTTCTTGATTTGGCCAACTGCTGTGAAGGGGTTTTTCTTCACCAGGGAAATAATTCTTCTGTCATCCACAGTTGTTTTCCGTGGTCTTCCGGGTCTTTTGGTGTTGCTGAGCTCTCCGGTGCGTTCTTTCTTTTTAAGAATGTTCCAAACAGTTGATTTGTCCACACCTAATGTTTTTGCTATCTCTCTGATGGGTTTGTTTTGATTTTTCAGCCTAATGATGGCTTGCTTCACTGATAGTGACAGCTCTTTGGATCTCATATTGAGAGTCGACAGCAACTGATTCCAAATGCAAATATCACACCTAGAATCAACTCCAGACCTTTTACCTGCTTAATTGATAATGAAATAACAAGGGGCTAGCCCACACCTGTCCATGAAATAGCTTTTGAGTTGATAGTCCCATTACTTTTGGCCCCTTAAAAAGTGGGAGGCACATATAGAAACCGTTGTAATTCCTATACCGTTCACCTGATTTGGATGTGATTACCCTCAAATTAAGTCTGAAAGTCTGCAGTTAAAGCACATCTTGTTTGTTTCATTTCAAAGCCATTGTGGTGGTGAATAGAGGCCAAAATATGGAAATTCTGTCAATGTCCCAATATTTATGCACCTGACTGTATACACACTTACAATAACTTGTTACATAGAACACTTAAAATAGCATGACCAAACATATTGCATTTATGTGACATATGTAGCATAAACAAAAGTATGTGTACATGTATTATACCAAACAAAACCATAGATATATATGTTCTGAAAAAAACAGTCACTCGCTCAAAATAAATCTTTAAAGCCCAGGTGTCAGAGTCCAGTATTGTTAGTAAGAAATGAAAAAACTCCCTGAGCTTGGAAAAGACACTTACTGATTTGAAATGTTGATGCTTGTACAATAAACACATTGGTTTATTGCAATTAACCCTGAGTGCCATTTAATTGCATTTCTGTATTGGCCATTTCCATGTCAACCTTTTGTACGAGTTGACCTTCTGTACCATCTAACTTTTGTAATGTCAACCTTTTGGTGTCGACCAAATTATTGTCAACCTTTTCATTGTTGACCTTTTGTACCACACTCATGAAATCATCACCAAATTTTCTCTTTTCAGATGCCATGTCGTGTCACAGAGTAAGTTAATACTATTTTAATACTCAACTCACTTAACCTATTATTATGTTTGACTTCTCCTAATAGACCCTCATATTATTCAATATATTCTTTACATGTGACCTCTCCCATTAACTCCTCCTGTTAATTGATTTAACCTCTCTATAACTTCTCCCTATTACTCAGTAAAACCTATCCTTATTCCTCACGTTACTCCATATAACCTCTCCAAATAAAACCCCTACAATTCCATTTACCCTTTTCTTGTATCTAGTCCTGTTGCGTCATATAACCTATTCCTCTCACTCTTATTACTCCGTACGTCATCTCCACATAATTCCTTCCTTATTACTCCATATAATCTCTCCCTATATCTCCTCCTATTATTCCACATAATCTCTCCCTATTACTACTCTTATTACTCCACCCAACCTCTCCTTGTAACTTCTACTATTACTCCACATAATCTTCTGCTATTACTACTCCTATTACTCAACATAATCTCTTCCTATTACTACTCCTATTACTCCACATAATCTCCTCCTATTACTACTCCTATTACTCCACATAATCTCTTCCTATTACTACTCCTATTACTCCACATAATCTCCTCCTATTACTACTCCTATTACTCAACATAATCTCTTCCTATTGCTACTCCTATTACTCCACATAATCTCCTATTACTCCACATAATCTCTTCCTATTACTACTCCTATTACTCCACATATCTCTTCCTATTACTACTCCTATTACTCTATATAACATCTCCCTATGGGGCCTATTCATCATACCTAAAAATTCAATGGAGGTAATTCGGTTTAGAACTTGCATGGAGTTCTACCTAATTACAGGAGGAATTCATCATTCCTCCTCTCCATAACTATTTCGAAAAGCTGCCATTTTTGCGATGACAGCTTTTCAGGAAATAGATAGTTATCTCTATCTACACTAACTTACCGCAGCTGGAATCCGTTCTGTGCATGCGCTGTTACATTCGTAAAGCCAGCGCATGCGCAGCACTGCCTACAGTGGCGGTAAGTTTGTATCCCCCCCAACCCCCTCTTCTCCCCCGCTCACCTCCCCCCGTCCCCGCACTTACCTGCCCGCTGTAGCGGATCCGGTGGCTGTGCTGACACATGGTCTCCCAGCAGCACACTGTACAGTTTAGATTTAAAAAACAAAAAAGGTTTTTTTTTCTAAACTTTATTGTGTTCTGCTGTGAGAACACGTCTCAGAACAGCCAACAGAGCCAGAGGAGGGACCAGAGCGACGGAGAGAGCCGGGGGATCTGCCCACGCTGACACAGGTAGGTTTTACCTGCTATTCGCCACCTCACAGTGGTGAATAGTAACACCATCAACTTCCGAAAATACATAATTTTCGGAATTTGAAGAATACCATAATTTCCACATCCCCATACTAATGTATGGGGAGTGTGGAAATTAACGCAGGGGGACTTAACCAGGAGATATCAGTGTTAAGTCTCTTCATGAATACTAAAATAACATTAATTAAGGAAAATGTCCTTAAAAACGTTATTTTAGTGTTGATGAATAGGCCCCTATATCTCCTCCTATTACTCCACATAACCTCTCCTTGTAATTCCTTCTATTACTCCATATAAGATCTCTCTAGGTCTCTACCTGTTATTGTTATAACCTGCAGTAGATATTATAATATGTGGGCTTTTGGCTACAAATTCTTGATTTTCTGGTCTTCTTAGTCTTGCACAATGATGCTCTCAGTGGAAATATAATTGAGAGGTATCTTTGTCCAGGAAACACGGTCTTAAAGGGACACTTTCATAAACATATTATTTTGTTTGTATTTAACACAATAAAGTGCAAAAAGTGTTTAAGCGCTTGTGGTGATCTGAGCGGACAAACAAAACAAACATACAAATAACACATATATGTTTATGCTCTTTTGTTACTAATGAGAGTGGCAGCTTGCTGGTATCTTATCAGCGTTGCTGTGGGTGGGAGTCCGTATGTCCGTTCCTCTCCTAACTGTCCCTTACTATACCTCAGAATGTCCGGTGATAGCGGCGGTCTTCTCCCTTGCACGGGGTGCCTTCTCACTCCGGAACACGACTCTGCTTGCAGCGCTGTAAGTGCGGCCGCGGCAGCCGGGTATCTGCAGGCTCTAGCGGTGAGGACTGTTCCACGTGACTCCAAACTCTCCTGCTCCAACGCGTTTCGGACCTCGCTGGGTCCTTTGTCATCCTTGACAAAGGACCCAGCGAGGTCCGAAACGCGTTGGAGCAGGAGAGTTTGGAGTCACGTGGAACAGTCCTCACCGCTAGAGCCTGCAGATACCCGGCTGCCGCGGCCGCACTTACAGCGCTGCAAGCAGAGTCGTGTTCCGGAGTGAGAAGGCACCCCGTGCAAGGGAGAAGACCGCCGCTATCACCGGACATTCTGAGGTATAGTAAGGGACAGTTAGGAGAGGAACGGACATACGGACTCCCACCCACAGCAACGCTGATAAGATACCAGCAAGCTGCCACTCTCATTAGTAACAAAAGAGCATAAACATATATGTGTTATTTGTATGTTTGTTTTGTTTGTCCGCTCAGATCACCACAAGCGCTTAAACACTTTTTGCACTATTACTATTTTAATTTTAAGCAGCTAATTAGTCAAGCGCATACACTCCATTTCTTCCATTAACACAATAAAGACCAGTAATAAACACAGTAGACATTTATTCCAATTATAAAACATTGGAAGCAAAAACTTTTTGTGGCGGATTTTACCTAGAGGCTGCCATATAATACAGAGAGGTTCGCAGTGACAGCCAGATCAGGAAGAATCACAGTGACTGCTATATAATGTAGAGAGGTTTGCAGTGCCTGCCAGATCAGGGAGCGTCGCAGAGATGTGCCATATACTACAGAGAGGTTTGCAGTGACAGCCAGATCAGGGAGTGTTGCAGTGATGTGCTATATAATGAAGAGAGGTTTAAGTGACTGTCAGATCAGAGAGCGTTGCAGAGATGTACCATATAATACAAAGAGGTTCGCAGTGACAGTGAGATCAGGGAACATCACAGTGACTGTCCTATAATGCAGAGAGGTTTGCAGTGCCTGCCAGATCAGGGAGCATCGCAATGGGTGCCAGATAACTCAGTATCAAATCATGCAGAGACCATCAGTGACCCACATATAACACAGATATTATGAATATACCCTTCACACACAATAATAATACCCCCCCCACACACACATTATTACACCACCCTCAGCACCTACGGTATTAAAACAACCTCCTCCCCACAAAAATAAAAACAACTACACCCTCCCTCATTGCATAAGTATTCCAACCCCCCTACTCCCCCTCAAATATCATTTAAACATTTTCACACCTCCCCTGGCACTTACCTGCCTAGAAGGATGTTCTGTCTCTGGTCCCTGAGGAGCTCCAGGGTACAGGAAGAGATGACACACACAGGATAGACTAGTGAAGGGGCGGAGACCCGGGGGTGAGGGGGCAGGGACAGACTATTAATATAGTCAGACATGGTAGGAGAGGGGGTGGGCCTCCTGGTGAGGGGGCGGGATCTTAGCCAGGGACAGGAAGGAGCCAGACACAGAGAGCCTGAGGAAGATAGTGTAAGTGTACCAGTACAGCCCCTGCAGCGGAGCAGTCACGGAAGGAGCGCTGCTCAGTGTGCAGTCACAAGCTGCATAGATGTGACAGGCAGCCAGGTAACAGGCAGAGAATGCTGCCCAGCCGCTCTGATGCTGCTATAGTCGGAGCTACTGAGAGCACTTTCTGCCTGTCACCCAGCCGTCAGTCCTGCATGTGTAGCAGGGTGTGGGGAGCCGGCTGTGCTCTCTCTCCTCGGCTCCTCGATGACAGCATGTCACTGACACCCCCCCAAGACACGGAGCACATTACACAGGCTCAGATCACAGCACAGGCTGAGCACAGCCTTCTCAGCTCAGTGCATGATGCGGACTGTGGGCCTAATTCAGAGCCGGACGCTCTGAACGAGCACCTGCTCTGAATCAGGGCGTGTTTTTTTTTTTTTGTGAGGCGGCTTCGTGGACGCTCGCATAGCTGTGGGTTACCACCCACAGCTTATGCGAGCGTCCATGATGATGGTCGCGATGGTCAACACCATCGTGACCATCGGGCTTGCGACGAGACCCTTGTGGTAGGGTCTCGTCTGCCGCAAGCCCTGGAGTGATTTTGGCTCTATCAGAGCCAAAAACATTCCCACTGACATCACTAGTGATGTCAGTGGGGCCGGACCCAGACGGTAGGCGTTCCCATGGGAACGCCTCCGTCTGGGCAGACACGCCCCCGTCATGCCCACCAAAGGGGGCGTGCTGTCAATCACCACCCTTTGGTGCGAGACCCATAATGACGGCTACCCCGTCGTTATTCGGGTCTCGCGCATGCGCATGACGGAGGCGCCTCCGTCGTGCGCATTTGGGAAACATTGACCCGCTTGCGAGCGCTGAGCGCTCGCGAGCGGGTCTGAATGAGACCCTGTGCTAGGGGGGGGGCGATCGCTCCAACCGCCCAACCCCCCCCGTGGATCCGCCACCGCCTAGTACTGGCTCCCATTGGAAGTGCTCCATGCTAATCACAGCCGGACAGACAGTCCCAGGGGGAGGTATTTTCTCCCCCTGGGCTGCAAGTCCAGACTGCAATTAGCAGAGAGCGCTTCCAATGGGAAGCCACGCCCTGCTATAACATCAGCCCAAGCTGATACAGGACCTCATTCAGAGTCGGTCGTTGCGGCCGCACGGTCGTATGGGAAAAGGGGCCGGATATGCAAATGATGCACTCGCATGTTGCGTCCTTAAGATCGGATCGTTAGCTGGTCGACCAAAGGGAGGAAGCGGCCGGAAGACAAAAAATACGCCCCCTTCTTGTACGCAATACACGTCATCTCCGGGCATATAAGGATTAATAGAGACCATCGGGAACCATCGAAACTGGTCGTAGAGCTTAAGGTTGACCATACCCTCTCTTAAGCACTACGATCAGGTCAGTGTACAAACCACCCATGTCACGTGTGCCATGACACTACTTTGTTAATTATGCACTCCCATTAAACGCCGTTCGCATAATTAGGCATGCCTGCGTTCGGATCTCCACTCCCCCGTTTTCAAGCACCTTCCCCTGTTACCACCCACAAACGCCTCATTCTGTCACTCAAACTACCGACCTGGCTGTGTTCAAGGAGAGAGAAATTTCTGATCGTAGCAGCTAGTTTGCGCACGCGCATTGCGAACTTTACGCATGCGCAGTTCAGCGAACATCGGTGGCGTACGAACGTGTGGCCGCAACTACCGACTCTGAATGAGGTCCACAGTCCCTAGAAGCCTGCTTGTTGATTTGTGTGCATGCACCTGCGCACTTTTCAGACAGCTTCGGCAGTGGGCACCAGGCCCCCCAGGAGCTAGAGGTATAGAGGTAGGATTTGCTGCTGATTATAAATAATGCATTATGAAATTTCCATACTACTAGGGCTGCGTCATGTTTAGTTTAGTATCACAGTGATACTAACAAAAATACCACAATATAAACTACCAGCCAATCAGCTCCTAACTGCCATGTCACAGGCTGTGTTTGAAAAATGACAGTTTGGAGCTGGGTGGCTGGTACTTTATGTCTGTTCACTTTATCTCCATCCGAGTCTTAGTAAATAGACCCCAAAATCACATAAGTTATATGTGGCCTTAATATGTAAAATTGGAGAGAGAGGATACTAAGCTTTGGAGAGAGAGAAAGTACCAAACAATCAGCTTCTGTCTCTCCAAGGCTTAGTACCTAGACCCCATAATCTTTACTGAATCAAAAAGGTTACGTCAATTGCATCTCTTACTGTCATATATGAGTGTAGTGAAGTTAGACAAGTAATCCATTTCCAATCAGACTGCCATAATGATCACCAATGCACAGCATGAAATGAAGTCAGCAGATTATTTACATCTGTAGCTAATACCCCTTTTACACCAACTGAATAACCCGGGTTATTGCCGGGTCGACCCGGGTCGATGCTCTGTGTGAACGGCTCCCAGAAAAAATTCCCGGGAATCTTACTCGGGTTGAGAGCAGGGTTGAACACGGGTTGTTCCCGGGTCATGAGGCAGTGTGAACGGGTGCTACCCTGCTTATTTCACCCGGCTAGCTCTGAAAGATGCTGATTGGAGCTTCTGGGGCACAGGCAGGTGATGTAATTTGTCAGTGCCCTGCAGAGAGAGACACACATGAAGCCATCGCTTGCCTGCTTATCCTTCTACACCACAGCAGCCTGACCAGCAGCCACAAAAGTAGGCAGGCACACAGCCTGCCACAGCCAGAACTGCAGGCTGCACCACAGCCTGACCAGCAGCCACAAACACAGGCTAATACACAGCCTGCCACAACCAGAACAGCAACCTGTAGCAATGCTGTAAGCAGTCCCCACCCCTCTCTTTTGTTGCCTTTTGTGACCTCATCTTTGTCAGCCCTTAAAAAAGTCCATTTTTAATGACATCTATAGGGAAAAGCAGGGATTACCCGGGTTCAGTGTGAACGGGGCAAACCCGAGAATTACCCGGGTCGAATTGCAGTGTGAACGGGGTCTGAAGCCGAGTTCGACCCGGGATTGACCAGTGTTCAAATTCCAGGGTCAGACCCTGGATTTTGGTGTAAAAGGGGTATTATTGTAGTTTACTTCAAATTTATGTTTCAAAGCATAAATATTTTATGGGAACTGTTGGAGCATTACATCATTGTGTGTTGTTAATGTCTTAGTAACATGATATGTACAGGTCTATGAGATATGTTAATGCTTTTTAAATAAAAAATAATAGTGTAGGATCAGGCGGCTTTTATAAAGTAGTATATGATATAATAGCAGATATTTATTTTATTTTGGTCTCATTTTTCTGGCATGTCTTACTCACACAGTGCATTTCTTGTGTAGGTGTCTGGATGGCTTTTCCTGTTGTGATTCACAGAGCAAAGTCTACCTGGACTACAGCTGGTATGGGTAGGTCACTTACACCATATCTATTCTTAATTTTTTGGTACTCTGCTGAGCATCTGTCTGGATTGTGTCACATGTGACAACAATGGAAAAAGACATCACACAAATAAATATTTAGACTAGGTTGATGTCACATTCCTCTTACTGACAAAGACAGATTACTCATCCTGAGTCGGCAAAGGCATAAAGCCTGTAGTAATTGCAGCCTTGTACTTGTTGATCCCCCTAGAATAATCAGCATGCTTTTTTCCTAAGTGTCAGACCAGTGCCAGGAAACGTTCTTATCTAATAACCTTGCCAGCGCAAGGCAAACAAGAGCAATGCTGACAATTACAGCAAACATCAGGCTATTTGACTTGCTTGGTAATGATGCCAGTATGTTCACTCACCAACTGACACAATGTTCTGGGTGGAGGAAATTAAAATAAGAAAATGATTCCCATAAAATAAAAACAGAATATATCTAATAAGGTATTGTCTAACTTTAGTTGGTTAAAGCCAACTCTGCATCCTCTGCATTGGTGGACTGCAAATCTCTCACACATTAATTTGGTGTGAGTTCTTTAGTGATCCCTCCAGTGGTAGATTTCCCACTGGGTCCTTAAGGCACATGCCTAGGGGCACCACCTGCTAGGAGCAACACAGCAGGCTGCCCCCTAGCCCCGTCCCTGCCTGCATTAGAGCTGCTGATCTATGTAGCACCAGCAGGGGGAGGGGAAGTCTATAGAGGATGCACTTGTCACGGAAAAATGGCCGCGGCGGACATTTTCCAGTAGTTTTTACAGCGCCGGACACCCGCGCCGACTTGGGACTCCAGAGAGGTAAGTAATCCTATGGGTGCAGAGTGTACGGTGCGAGGCCCCCTTGGACCCAGGGGCCCGTGTTCCCCGCACACCCTGCACCCATTATAGATACGCCCCAGCAGTTAGGGTCATATATATTTGGGCAGGTTGGGTACGGAATCCTGGTGGTTGGGTTTCTGGCTTCATAATACCGACAGCAACATCCCGACAGTTCTAGACCTAACCCCTAACCTACCTTTCCCGCAGCCTAACCCTAGCCCTCCCTCTCCATAGCCTAATATTAACCCTCCCTTCCGCAGCCTAACCCTAACCCTCCCCCTAGTGCCTAACGCCTAACCCTCCCCCTAACCCTAATACTTACTGTCAGGATTCTGGAGCCGGTATTACGACTGCTATCGAGGTTCCGGTGACAATATTCTGAGCGCGGGCATCCCACAATTTTTGTAATTTTAGTTGTTTACCAAAATATATTAAAGTTACAGTTATATAATTACAGTTATATAATTAAATATATTATACATTATCCAAGTCTAGCATAAAGAGGAGACTTCACTAGAGCAAATACAGAGGGTTCATCACAAGGTGCAAACCGTTCATAAACCTCAAGAACTGAAAGGCCAGATTAGACTTTGTCAAAAAAAAACATTGAAAGAAGCCAGCCCAGCTCTGGAGCAGCATTCTTTAGACAGATTAAACTAACATCAACCTGTACCAGTATGATGGGAAGACAACAGTATGGACAAGGCTTGGAATGGCTCATGATCCAATGAATACCACATCCAGGGCCGGCTCCATGGGCAGTTGTGCCCCTGTGCCACCCGGGTGATGGTCGTCCCTGTAGTCGCCCCCATTCCTCTCCCAGCACTGAATGAATGCCGCGCGCATGTGCGCAGCATCCATTCAGACTCCGGGGTCCGGCACCGGCACACAGCTGCGGCGGTGGGGGTACCCAACCTCCCGATTTCACCACCCGCGGGCCACTTCAGCCCACGGGCGGAACATTGGGACAGTGCTCTGGTGGTCGCATGCTCCAGCAGTGTGCTACGCAGGGCAGGCACACCTCCTCTCAGCCATGTCTCCTCCCAGTATCAATGAGGAGAGGCGGGGCCGACCGTGAGGGCAGATGTGCCACCTTGCACAGCACACTGCTGAAGGACATGATCACGGCAGCGGATGGCCTGGCAGCGTAGGTGCAGGGGGACGGGGGTGGTCCCTGGGTCGGTCTGGGCCCCATAGCAGCCGTACCCCCTGCACCTACGGTAGTTATGCCAGTGTCTGTAGTGTGCATTGGTGGCTAGTACTCATGAGTACGGTTCAGCATTAGCTAGATGCTCTATCCCAGAGAGCCTCCAATATCCCAGCTGGTCTAGTGGACAAGTGTGAGGAGGATCAGGCACAGCAGCATCTCTCACTTCAGCTCCTTTATACAGCAGGCTGCCTCCAGGTACCGAGCCCCGTAGCAAATATTTAGCTCCCCTTCCTGACCTTTGATAGTGCCGGCTGCTGCAAGGGCTGGAACACACCGGGCACAATGTCAAGGAGCTCCGCCCTGGCAGACAGTGCTCCTGCTTCACTGTCTGCCCACCATCCTCCTGCCAGCAGCAGGTCACCCCTTCTGCTCCACTCCCTTCGACCAGCTGCTGCTCACTTCCAACTGTCACTTTTATTATCACCTGACGCTGATCATGTGATGTTTTCCTGATCTCTTCAGGAGCTGCAGAAGCTGCTGGGAGTTGTGGTCTGCCTGTGTAATGGCATACACATGTGCTGGAGCACGATGCACAGCGGCAGACGTAATACCTCGCATAGCGGGGTATTACACACTAATAATCCCAAACCACACATTATACCCCACTCCTTCCCCCCGTGAAACAAACACAATCAATCGTGTCTCTGAGGTCTCAGGGGAAAGTTATTGAACTGCACTGCGTGCGTGCCTGCTCACTGACACAGTCTGAAGAGGTTGGTCCAGGCAGAGGGGCAGGCTAGGAGGTGTGCCACAGACATGCCAGGGGCGGGCAGAGGTGGATGGTTGCGCCCTTCCAGGCTACATCACTCCGGATGATGGCCATGTCAACCCACCATTCAAGCCTCCCATGTTACTCACAATAAAGCACTATTCTAATCTCTACTCTGAGTCATATTCACTTTGTCTACCTTGCACGTATCCCCTGTTTTATGTATTTCATTTTACTCTACTGTCTAGAGCTGCAAAGCACTGTGGTATCTGACAAATCACTAATAAAGTTATGATAATAATATAGATTGAAAGGTTGCGAGCTCGGCCCTCTCTCCTTTTTGTCTGTCAGTTATTTATTACCCAATTATTACCCAGTTTTGTTTTATTACTGTATTGTTCCCAATTGTAAAGCGCAATGTAATATGCTGGCGCTATATAAGTTTATGTTAATCATACTTGTCGACTTTTGATTTGTTCTATCCAGGAGAGGTCTGATCACTTTGGGGCTGGGCTCTTTGCGTCAGTCCGCCCCATTACTGCAAAATTACGCATATCATGGATCCACCTTAAGGGGGTAGGGCTACTATGATGTCGATTGCACCATGTTGGCACTGCCCCCACCCTACAGACCCGTGATTCTATGTATTATCTCCCAATCCTGCCCACTTCAGTAGGATGTGGGTGATCCACCCACTCTTCTGGGGACTATATGAAAAATTTGGAGTCTTCCTTGAGAAAAGGCAAATATGATGTAATAAAAATTTCAGAGACTTTCACTCCTTAACGTTTTACTCCCTATAAGTTGCATCAGGTCCATGTTTAACTTAGAGCATATACAAAGGCTCAATTATACTACATTTAAGTGCTAAACCAGTCATATTTTCATTTAACTTTAACTAAACAGATAAGAGAGTATATTTTCTAAAGATTGTTTTTAGTTTTATGTTGTATTTGTTGTCAATTTTCATTCTTTTTTACAAATCAGAGATTTACTAAAGGCAAAATGGACTATAAAACCAAATTCCAACCAAAACCAAATATCGATACTTTTACAGACGACTACAGGAACCCCGGACTTATTATCAGTCAGTTTTAATAATAAACCGACTTATTAATCACCCAAACAAAAGACCCATTTGAGGCAGTTGTGTTTGGGAGAAGCACTGCACAGAAAACTATGATCTGTGCAGGCTTCTTAGGGTTAAAAGCAATTCAATAGTTAAAAATTAAAAAAAAATTGGTGTGGGCCCTTCCCCTCACCTCAAAAGCATAACCAGCCCTGGACCTCTGAGCCCATTCTGGTACAGGAAAATTGGTGGAAAAACTGGAATGAGATTCCCCCTATTTTTCTATAAACAGCACCGGTGAGCCAGTCGAGGTAGTAATGCCATAACAAGACACACAGCGTGGTTTTCCCCTGCCTAAGCTTTAATCAACCCCAAACTGGTCATCCCAGGGTTGGCAATCCTCGAAAAGTGGGGTCCCCAAAAATAAAATGAGCCCCGCCCTCCCGAGGATCATACCCTGTTATAATTCATATGCATGCAGTATCCATATTAGTGACCACCATGAATCACTTTTCAGTAAAACGAAACCAGTAAAAAAGTAACATCACTTTACGTGAAATCTTAAAATAGCGCTAAAATATGATCTTGACATTGATATATCTTTAGTTGAAAATGATTTTGTGCCCACAATCCATGTTGATGTGCTGCACAATACGTTATCTGTATTATTGTGTCTGGATGAGCCTTGAATCATAAATAAATAATACATACAATTTACAGTGTTTCAGTATATTTTTGGTATCAACTATAAATTATTTAACATGATTTTCTATCTTAGTGTCTCTGTGATTAAGCATAGTGTCCTTAACTTTCACTAACAAGCTGCAGATGCAGTTACCTTAATGTCTCCAAGGCAGTTTCTCCTCTTGCATTAGGTGAGAATAGTGATAGTCCTGCAATAAAGCAGTATACATCACTTTTTTGTACTATGAAAAAAGGGAATCAGTATGATTTACCGCCGGCCGCAAGAATGAAAGCCTAACCCTAACCTCCCCCAAGTGTCTAACCCTAATCTCCCCTCTAAGTGCCTAAACTTAACCCCCTCTTCCCCTAGCCTAAACCTAACCTCCCGGGGGAAGGCCTAACCCTAAGTCCCCCCCGGGAACCCTAAACCTAACCTTCCCCCCCCTACAGCTGTCCGCGCCCGTCGCCTGTCTTACCTTCAATCGGTAAGCCGGGTGTCGGTCTCCCGTTGTAGGTAAAATGACAGGCATCGGGATTTCGACGCCTATCATTTAACCCTTGCCGGGATTGTACAGTCGGGAAGCCGGCGGTCGGCATTACGTCCATCGGCTTCCCGACTGTTTCCCGAAAAAAGGTAGTGGTACTCACCTAAGTTGCTGTATTTATAATAATTTCATACTCCGGCCAAAGCTTCAGGCTCTTTTTTTTATTATATTCTGAAGTGATTGAACTAATTTCTTCCTGTTTCTAGAACTACTGTAGGTACAAGAATAAAAAATCATACTAGAAAAAAAGTTGCCGCTACTGCATATCATTGAAGTTTCACTACAACAAAGCACTGTCAGTATGCACAAAGTCTGTGCCTTACTTCACACATCTTCTCCCAAGTCTGTCCTCTTTGATTTTTCAAATGTCGAATCCTATACACGAGTTATGACTAGGGGTGTGCACCGGCCACTTTTCGTGTTTTGTGTTTTGGTTTTGGATCTGGATCTTTCTTCGTGTTTTGGATCTGGATTGGTTTTGCCAAAACCACCCTTCCGTGTTTTGGATTCTGGGTTTTGTGTTTTGGATCTGTATTTTTTTTTAAAAAAGCATAAAAACAGCTAAAATCACAGAATTTGTGGGTTTTTCTGCTCCTATGCTATTATTAACCTCAATAACCTTAATTTCCACTCATTTCCAGTCTATTCTGAACACCTCACACCTCACAATAGTGTTTATATATCCAAAAGGTTGCACCGAGGTAGCTGGATGACTATGCTAAGAGATGAGTGGGCGGCACAAACACGTGGTCCATCTAGGAGTGACACTGCAGTGGCAGACAGGATGGCAGTTTGAAAAACTAGGCCCCAAACAGTACATAATTCAAAGACAAAAAAGAGGTGCAAGATGGAATTGTCCTTGGGCCCTCCCACCCACCCTTATGTTGTATAAACAGGACATGCACACTTTAACAAACCAAACATTTCAGCGCCAGGGTCTGCCACACGACTGTGGCTGAAATGATTGGTTCATTTGGGCCCCCACAAAACAAGCTTGCAATTAATCTGTCCCTGCACAAACTGGCTCTACGGAGGCAAGATGTCGTCCTCATCCTCCTCATCCACCGATTCCTCACCCTCTTCAGTGTTGTGTACATCCTCATCCTCACAGAGTATTAATTCGTCCCCGCTGGAATCCACAACCACAGGTCCCTCTGTACGTTCTGGAGGCTGGTCTCCCTGGAAGAGTTGATAATTCATTTTATGAACATCATCTTCTCCACATTTTGTGGTAGCAACCTCCTACGCCTTTCGCTGACAAGGTTCCCGGCTGCACTAAACACTCTTTCGGAGTACACACTGGAGGGGGGGCAACTCAGGTAAAATAGAGCCAGTTTGTACAGGGACCTCCAAATTGCTTCTTTTTCCTGCCAGTAAAGGTACGGACTGTCTGACATGCCTACTTGGATGCTGTCACCGATGTAATCCTTTAACAGACAGACGCACGCTTGTCGCTGCTGCTTTAAGGATGCAGGTGCGGCTACAGCCCACACATTTCACAAAGACAGAAAAAAAAAGAAGAATATTTTTATTGTTTGTGGAGCACACTTTGAGGATGTCACCAACCTTTAACAGACAGACGCACTCTTGTCGCTGCTGCTTTAAGGATGCAGGTGCGACTACAGCCCACACATTTCACAAAGACAGAAAAAAAAGAAGAATATTTTTATTGTTTGTGGAGCGCACTTTGAGGGTTACACCACCCTTTAACAGACAGACGCACGCTTGTCGCTGCTGCTTTAAGGATGCAGGTGCGGCTACAGCCCACACATTTCACAAAGACAGAAAAAAAAGAAGAATATTTTTATTGTTTGTGGAGCGCACTTTGAGGGTTACACCACCCTTTAACAGACAGACGCACGCTTGTCGCTGCTGCTTTGAGGACAGTATCATATGCAGTGACAGTAGACTTGTCAGAAATTGTTGGCACGTCCTTCAGTCCAGACCAGATGTCCAAACCGGCCCTTGACTTATGACACAGGCGCATGCTTGGCACTGCTACTGTGTTGATGTGTTGATGCACGTGCAGCTACATCGCACACAAGTCACAAACACATAAAAAAAATAGTTTTTTATTTTTTGGAGCACTTTGAGGGTTACACCACCCTTTAACAGACAGACGCATGCTTGTCGCTGCTGCTTTGAGGATGCAAGTGCGGCTACAGCCCACACAATTCACAAAGACAGAAAAAAAAAGAAGAATATTTGTATTGTTTGTGGAGCGCACTTTGAGGGTTACACCACCCTTTAACAGACAGACGCACGCTTGTCGCTGCTGCTTTAAGGATGCAGGTGCGGCTACAGCCCACACATTTCACAAAGACAGAAAAAAAAAGAATATTTTTATTGTTTGTGGAGCACACTTTGAGGGTTACACCACCCTTTAACAGACAGACGCACGCTTGTCGCTGCTGCTTTGAGGATGCAAGTGCGGCTACAGCCCACACATTTCACAAAGACAGAAAAAAAAGAATATTTTTATTGTTTGTGGAGCGCACTTTGAGGGTTACACCACCCTTTAACAGACAGACGCACGCTTGTCGCTGCTGCTTTAAGGATGCAGGTGCGGCTACAGCCCACACATTTCACAAAGACAGAAAAAAAAATAAGAATTTTTTAATTGTTTGTGGAGCGCACTTTAAGGGTTACACCACCCTTTAACAGACAGACGCACGCTTGTCGCTGCTGCTTTGAGGATGCAGGTGCGCTACAGCCCACGCAATTCACAAAGACAGAAAAAAAAATAATATTTTTATTGTTTGTGGAGCGCACTTTGAGGGTTACACCACCCTTTAACAGACAGACGCACGCTTGTCGCCGCTGCTTTGAGGATGCTGGTGGAATCTAGACGGGATTTGGAACCGGGGACACACTACCTCCATCAATTGTCTAAATCCCACTGCACTAATGGCGGATACCGGACCCACGTCTAACACCAACATAGCAGTCAAGGCCTCAGTTATACGTTTTGCTTCAGGATGACTGCTGTCGTACTTCATCCTCATCGCTAGGGACTGTTGGAGTAAAAGTGGTGGTGTTCCTACTTCCTCTCTGGGATGATGAACAACTCCCAGCAGCAGCAACAGCACTAGGAGGAAGTGGTTCTTGATCTTTCCCTATTCTATTTTTATCGGAGAAAGTTTGGTCCTCCATTTATGTTATATTGATATATATGTGCGGCTAAAGCGCACACAAACACAGAAAATATTTTTTTATTTTTGCTGGAGAGTAGTGCACTTTGTGGGTTACACCACCCTTTAAGAAATGAGCCAGCCGGCTCTTTTTACTTATGGGACACAGGCGCACGCTTGGCGCTGCTCCTTTGTTGATGCACGTGCAGCCACAGTGCACACAATTCACAAACACAGAAAATATATATTTTTTTGGTTTGGACTGGAGTGTACTTTGGGGGTTACAGCACCCTTTAACGGTCAAGCCAGCCGGCCCTTTACTTATGACACAGGCGCACGCTTGGCACTACTTTGTTGATGCACGTGCGGCTACTGCGCACACAATTCACAAACACAGAAAAAAAATTTTGTTATTTGGTTTGGAGTGTACTTTGGGGGTTACAGCACCCTTTAACGGTCAAGCCAGCCGGCCCTTTACTTATGACACAGTTGCACGCTTGGCACTACTTTGTTGATGCACGTGCGGCTACTGCGCACACAATTCACAAACACAGAAAAAAATTTTTTTTATTTCGTTTGGAGTGTACTTTGGGGGTTACAGCACCCATTAATGGTCAAGCCAGCCGGCCCTTTTCTTATGACACAGGCGCACGCTTGGCACTACTTTGTTGATGCACGTGCGGCTACTGCGCACACAATTCACAAACACAGAAAAAATATTATTTTTTTAGCACTTGGGGGGAGCACCCCTGATGGACAGAGCACCCCCTGGACAACACTACAGCACCCCTTTAGGACTGGGACACTGCACAGGACTTTGGAGTGGACACAGCCCCTATGGAGAACTGACTGCACAACACAGTCCAGCCAGCCCTTGACTTTGAAGTAGTGGACACAGCCCCTATTAACAACAGCAGCACAACACAGCCAGCCCCTATGGACTTTGAAGTAGTGGACAACAGCAGCACAGCGCAGCACAGCACAACACTACTCTGCACTACACTACACTACACAGCCCAGCCAGCCCTAACTCCCACCCTCCCTCTTCACTGTCCACAGCCGAGTGAGAAAATGGCGCCGACGCGGGTACCTTATATAGGATCCAAAACCCGTGAGACCCGGAAGGCGGGATGATGACGTTTTGCCTCGATTTCAGATCCGAGTCAGGCGGGAAAAGTCGAGCCTGACTCGGATCGGCCTCGGATCGGGGGGCTCGGGGGGGTTCGGATTTCAGAAATCCGAACCCGCTCACCCCTAGTTATGATGCATGGGGCTTCTTCCTTGTGTTCATACACCTGACAGACACATCAGGAGAGTAGAATGTTTCATTATCTTCTGTAATATTTTTGTGCAGTTATAGATGGTGATATGTGCACTGTACAGGTCAATAAAAGGATGTTAGCAGGTCAGTCATTCAGAATCAAACACGGCAAGTGCAGTATGCCTGCTGGTGGTACAGTATTTGTGAAAGACATGGTGCTAAGGAGCTCATTCAGACCTGCTCGCAAGATGCAGTCGCTCGCAGACGAAAAGGGGCCGGATATTCAAATTCGTCAATCGCACTGCGTGGCATAAGGGCGCCAACTATGTCTTAGCGAGCTATGGCACAGAGCGCTCGCTAATGTATAAAGACGCCTCCTTTCCCCTCGCAACACATGTCATCTCCTGGATTTGTTTGATTAATATGTAACATCGAGAGCCAATGGAGCTGCTCGCAACCCTTGAGGTAGCCTTTCCCCGCTGCAAGCACTGCGATCAGTGCTGGCTGAAATGCATTCAGGTGACAATGACGCTACTTTGCTAATTATGCACGCCCATTAAACGGCATTTTGGCGGCCTGACACGCCTGCGTTCGTAACACCACTCCCCCGTTTACAAGCACCTCCCCCTGTTACCACCCACAAACGGCACTCAAAGCAGCAACCTGATAGTGGCTTACGATCACAAACACTGGCTTGCGCACGCGCACTGCGAATTATACGCATGCGCAGATGGGTGAAAATCGCTCAGAGCGAGCGAGCGCGACTTAGCGACCGGATATGAATCAGGTCCTAAGTCTGTTATCCCAATGGACCTTAGGGCACTTTAGTCCTGCCATGTAATGTTTATTGAGTGTGATTATAATGTTCTATTTTGCATTTTAAATGCTTCACTTCAATATATATATATTAAGGTTACAGAATTAAGAATAGATTGTGATGTTTTTTTTTATAACAGCTATGCATTCATTCCTGGTTTATGCACTTTAATGTTACACAGGGTTGTCACAATGTTCATATTTCAACTTTGTTCTCTGGATTATGCACTTTTTTGAATATAAAGAATTCCCAGATTTAAATGGGTGTACTGGTGTATTTGTATGGGTGTATTTGTCATCTTGTGTGCAATTGACCTGTTTAAGGACCGTTTACTGTAACATTTTACATTTAGTTGTGCCTATGTAAAAGTCCTAATTTTTTACACAGTACACTACACACTCACACACATTTCCCAACTCCAGTCCACACCCCTAGCAATCATGTTTTCCAGTTCTCCATTGACCTATGAACTCAATGTCCCTTTCAGTCACTCAAGGACCTTCAAATAAAGTATTTTTCACTACATATGAACTGGTGTGCATATCTATCGATCTATAGTTTGATAGGCATATATAAAAATATATATTTTTTTCTCTTTCTTCCTACAGGCCCCTGTTTATCTGTATGTTGATAGTTTTCACAGTTCTGTGCCTTTGTGGGATCTGTAATAATGTCTGCCGCTTCCGACAGCGATCCCCACCATCACCACAACAGACACCATTCATAGACATGAGTGCACCACCACCGTATAGCGAGGTAAGTTACAGCAATGTCATAACATGTGTTACCTACACTACATTGCTGCTGAACAATTTAGTCACACACCCTTGTGTATGAGAGAGTCAGAGAGACCATAATCTATTTCCAGGTCACCCACACCACTTGTACAAGAATAATCTATTATTAAAAGTATCTCAATAACTCCAGTATTTTTATCACTTTCACTTAATGGTGCCATTAAGGATATTTGCATTGAACATCAAAGAAGCAGATCATTGGACAACTTGGAAGGCTATGTTCCACTGATCTTGTTGTTCACATAGCAATTCATGTCGCTGAATACTATTTTAAAATATTTTTTAAAACTTACAAATGGCACTTAGAGGCAAGAGATTTATAGTACATTTAACTAAAACATACACGCCATACCATACCTCCCAACATTTATATAGGCAAATTCAGGGCATAGTAAGTGATGCCCGACCAGCACAAATCACTATCGCTATTCATACCAACCATGCCAAATGTACATAGACATGCCCACGTTCTGACTCACTATGGCATCTCAGTGACAAATTCACAGTGAAATTGGGACAGAAGTGAGGTATGCCATACATTGATTATTGTTATGTATGACATACATTGCAATAATCATATTCTAATTGTAGAAGCAAGAGCACTTTAAGAAGGTTATACTTTTAAGTTTACCTGGTTGCATATTTCAGATTTGCCTTCTAAGGCATGCTTAGCCACTGCATTTATTTTTCAGTAAACCCTACAGATAACACTGTCAGTTGCTTGCTTATTACAATGTGTTGTGATATTCACTAATATGAGAACTCTTATTCTCTCACTTCCCACAGGTTACTGCCAAGCCTTTCCTTTACCCTCCAAGTACAGCAAGTCCGCCGTCTTACAGCAGTGTGGTACAGACAGGACAAGCGCCTCCTCTTATGGGAGATCAGAGTTGATGATAAAAACATTGGACTGTCTGGACAGAAGTTCCTCTATTTATGTTCACTCAAAGACGTTGTCATTCAGAACAATAGGAGTGCCATATGGAGCAGTTACATGGAGCAATAGCAGGAGTTGTAGTAGTGAAGGTGTATACTGCATGAAACCGTGGTAGGGGTTGTTAGCCATGGTTATTTGCAGTCATTGAATGATTTAAACAATGGATATCCTTTGTAGTAATAATAGCAGGACTAATAGGGAGAAGATTGAAAAGTAATAAGAGTTATATGAAGAGGAGGGGAAAGGGAAAACTTATATGGAGGAAAAGCTTATATGGAGTAATAGGAAAATTTGGGAGGACAGGGTATATGGAGTAAATGTTATGGGTGTAATAGGAAGAGTTAATGGGGTTTATTTTCTAAACCTTGGATGGAGATAAAGTGAACGGAGATAAAGTTCCAGCCAATCAGCTCCTAACTGCCATGTTAAGGGCTGTGTTTGAAAAATGACAGTTAGGAGCTAATTGGCTGGAACTTCGTTCACTTTATCTCCATCCAAGGCTTAGTTAACAGATCCCATAGGGAGATATATGGATTAATAGTCGGATTCATAGGGACAGGTTGCTGTATATAGAGTAGTAGGAGGATTCATAGGTACAGGTTGCTGTATATGGAGTATTAGGAGGATTCATAGGGACAGGTTGCTGTATATGGAGTAATAGGAAGAGTCATAGGGACAGGTTGCTGTATATAGAGTAACATGAAGAGTTATAGGGACAGGTTGCTGTATATGGAGTAACAGGAAGAGTCATAGGGACAGGTTGCTGTATATGGAGTAACAGGAAGAGTCATAGGGACAGGTTGCTGTATATGGAGTAACAGGAAGAGTCATAGGGACAGGTTGCTCTATATGGAGTAATATGAAGAGTCATAGGGACAGGTTGCTGTATATGGAGTAATAGGAAGAGCCATAGGGACAGGTTGCTGTATATGGAGTAACAGGAAGAGTCTTAGGGACAGGTTGCTGTATATGGAGTAATATGAAGAGTAATAGGGACAGGATGCTCTATATGGAGTAATAGGAAGAGTCATAAGGACATGTTGATGTATATGGAGTAATAGGAAGAGTCATAGGGACAGGTTGGTGTATATGGAGTAATATGAAGAGTAATAGGGACAGGTTGCTCTATATGGAGTAATAGGAAGAGTCATAAGGACATGTTGCTGTATATGGAGTAATAGGAAGAGTCATAAGGACATGTTGCTGTATATGGAGTAAAAGGAAGAGTCATAGGGACGGGTTGCTGTATATGGAGCAACAGGAAGAGTTAGAGGGAGATGTAATATGGAGAAATAGGAGTTGAGGGAGAGGTTATATGAAGTTATAGGAGGAGTTACAGAGATGTAGGAGTTATAAGAAGATGTTATTTGGACTAATAGGAAGATTCACATCAGTTATATGGAGAAATAGGAGTTATATGGAGAGATTATAATTGGAAGAGATATAGGGAAAGGTTACGTGAGGTAACAGGAAGAGTCATAGCGTGTATATGCAGTAATATGTGGAATAAATGAAGAAAATAGAGAGAGGTATTTTATGGAGTAATAGGAGGAGGTATATGGAGGAGTTATAAGAGAAAAAAAATGAATTTTGAGTAAAATCTTAGATGGAGTAATAAAAGTTTTAGAAGGAGAGGTTTTATGGAATAATATGAGGCATTATAGGGAGAGATTATATGGGTAGGATGAGTTATATGGAGAGCATATATGATTGAATAGGAATCTTTGGAGGACACGTTGTGTGGAGTATAGTAGTAGGTGTTACAGGGAGAGACTATATAGAGTAGTAGAAAAGTTATATGGAGAGGTTATATAAATGAATATGAATCTTTACAGTAGAGGTTATGTGGAGTGGTAGGATGCATTATAGGGAGAGATTGTGTGGAATAATAGGAAGATATATAAGCAGAGAATATATGAAGAGGAAGTTTTAAAGGAAAGGTTATATGGAGTACTAGGAGGAGTTCTATGGAGATATTACATGGAGTAATAAGAGGAGCTACAGGGAGAGATTATGTGGAGTACTAGGAGGAGTTCTATGGAGATATTACATGGAGTAATAGGAGGAGCTATAGGGAGAGATTATGTAGAGTAATAGGAGGATTTAGTGGAAGGGATTATATGAAATATTAGATGGAGTTAATAGGAGATGTCCCACAGAGTAATATAAAGCGTGTTGGATAAGGATATCAGGAAGACATTATGTACAGTAATAAGAGGAGTCCAGCATAGAAGGAAATGCTTTTTTATTATTAAAGGTAGCAGTAAAATGGTTATATTAGATATACATGGACCAAATATAATCTCAGCTTCTGTTTTTATTGAGGAAATGTTTGCATACTGAAAGAGTGTGAGATGCAGTGATTACATGCTTGGATGTATATATATATATATATATATACTGTATATATGTATAATGTGTGTATGCAATATGGCTATTGAAGCGCAGTTTGTGAAAGTGGTAACCTGGACACTTGCTGCCACAGCTGCAGTAAATCATTCATTTCCAATAGGACCATATAGAAAAGGCAGCACTATCTTTTCTCTTATCTCCAATACCAGTATATTTAAAGATAAGTTAATTATAATGACAACACTCTAAATCATTTAGATTTATTAAATAGCAATCATAAATCAAGAAAACTAAACATGTTATGAGTAACAACATAGCAATATGTAATAGTCAGATATCTATTTTAAAAATACAGCAATGTCTGGAACCCTTTATATCTATGTTAATTATTGACAGTTTCACCAGATCATTGTAATTCTGCTTTATTTGGTAATTAGATGTTCTTCAATGTATATTCCATACTAGTGATACAGTATATACAAACATTGCAAAACTCTTTCTTAGGAACATACACTTCCACTCAATTATAGAGCTAAATGTGACCCATGTTATGGTCAACAGTCAATTGCGGACTCCAGCTTCACTGTTCCCTACCTGTTCTCATGGCGCAATGTGTCAGTCATTTGTTCTGTGTGCGGACACTTTGATACTTTATGTAAAAATACAGGGTTCCAGCATCAAGTCTATTCTTCTTTTCTTGAGATACATTTAGTAATACATATACACATAATATAGTTTTAAGTTCACAAATGAATTATCAATAATATATAACAAAAGGAATGATATGATTTGGAGGTGCTATGCACTTGTGGTGCATGATGAGAACAGACAGATATTGCTATTGATTCATCTATAAGTGTCTCTTGCTCATCCGTTGTTTGAGCCTCTTTTTCAGCATCAGTAAGTCCACATACAGGATTCTATTAAGAACAGCTGAAGCACAAAGCAATCCTCCGTGTACAGCACCTGCTATACCACTACTGAACACATCCTGTCCTGTAACAACAAACATGACAAGATTATTTCTACAATTTACTTGCGACTTTCTGAAGCCAGTTGCTATTAGGTTATTTTAGTACATTCTTTGGACTTATGTACAAATTTCACTCCACTGTTGCTACCTGATTTATCATCAGCCTAAATGCTCTTGGATCTATACTTTTGACCTTCACTGCAAATAACTTTATCTTCCTGTCAGATGATCATTTGAAACTTTCCACTCTTTAGGTAGATATACACCTGGTATTTCCCTGTAGCTCCAGTCAGACAGAAACCTTACTCTTCCTGTACTCTAGTTACATTAGGTAGCTGGAACACCCTTTTCTCCTGTCAAATATACACCTGGCATTGCTGCCAGAGACTGGGAATGGACTGATTGTACTGCTAGCGGCTGGCGCTGAGGCGAGGAGTCTACACAAGCTTTTTGTTTTCACTAGAGACTTCTGTCTCATGTACGCCCATTACTCTGCTGCTCTCCTGTCTCATATGTACCCATCACTTCTCTGCACTGCTGCTTATACACAACCATTACTCTCCTGCCCTCATGACTCATACACAACCATTACTCTCCTGCCCTCCTGTCTCATTCACACCTATTACTCTCCTATCTGATACACATTACTCCCCTGCCCTCCTGTCTCATACACACCTCCTATCTGATACACACCCATTACTCCACTGCTCACCTATCTCATACACACCCATTACTCTCCTATCATACACACCCATTACTCTCATGCCCTCCGATCTCCTACACACTCATTACTCTCCTATCTGATACACACACATTACTCACCTGTCTCATACACACACATTACTCCTCTGCCCTCATGTTTCATACACACCCATTACTCCTTTGCCCTCCTGTCTCAAACTTCTCTGCCCTCCTGTCTCATACACACCTAATACTCCCCTGCCCTCCTGTCTCATACGCACCCATTACTCTCCTGCCTCATACACATCTATTACTCCCCTGCCCTCCTGTCTCATACGAACCCATTACTCTCCTGTCTCATATGCACCCACTACTCTCCTGTCTCATACACACCCATTACTCCCCTGCCCTCCTATCTCATACATACCCATTACTCCCCTGCCCTCCTTTCTCATCCACACCCATTAGTCTACTGCCCTCCTGTCTCATACACCCAGTACTCCCCATTCCCTCCTGTCTCATACACACACACATTACTCCCATGCCCTCCTTTCTCATACACACCCATTACTCTCCTGTATCATATGCACCCATTACTCCTCTGCCCTCCTGTCTCATACAAACCCATGACTGCCCTGCCCTCCTGTCTCATACGCACCCCTTACTCTCCGGTCTCCAACACACCCATTACTCCCCTGCCCTCCTGTCTCATACACACGCATTTCTCTCCTTTCTCATTCACACCCATTACTCTACTGCCCTCTTATCATACACACCCATTACTCCCCTGCCCTCCTGTCTCATACACACCCATTTCTCTCCTATCTCATACACACACATTAATCTACTGCCCTCCTATCATTCACACCCATTACTCTACTGCTCTCCTGTCTCATGCACCCCCATTACTCCCCTGCCCTCCTGCATGATATGCACCCAGTACTCCCCTGCCCTCCTGTCTTATATGCACCCATTACTCTCCTGCCCTCCTGTCTCATATGCACACATTACTCTCCTGTCTCATACACACCCATTACTGCCATGCCCTCCTGTCTCATACACACACATTACTCTCCTGCCCTCCTGTCTCATACGCACCCATTACTCTACTGTCTCGCACACCCATTACTCCCCTGCCCTCTTGTCTCATGCGCACCCATTACTCTCCTGCCCTCATGTCTCATACACACCCATTACTCCCCTGCCATCCTGTCTCATATGCACTCAGTACTCCCCTGCCCTCCTGTCTCATACACACCAGTACTCCCCTGCCCTCCTTTCTCATCCACACCCATTACTCTACTACCCTCCTATCTCATACACACACATTACTCTACTGCCCTCCTGTCTCATACACACCCATTACTGCCCTGCCTTCCTGCATCATATGCACCCAGTACTCCCCATGCTCTCCTGTCTCATACACACACATTACTCCCATGCCCTCCTTTCTCATACACACCCATTACTCTCCTGTATCATATGCACCCATTACTCCTCTGCCCTCCTGTCTCATACACATGCATTTCTCTCCTTTCTCATACACACCCATTACTCTCCTGTCTCATACACACCCAATACTCCCCTGCCCTACTGTCTCATACGCACCCATTACTCCTCTGCCCTCCTGTCTCATACACACGCATTTCTCTCCTTTCTCATACACTCCAATTACTCTCCTGTCTCATACACACCCAATACTCCCCTGCCCTACTGTCTCATACACACCCATTACTCCCCTGCCCTCCTGTCTCACACACACCCAATACTCCCCTACCCTACTGTCTCATACACACCCATTACTCCCCTGCCATCCTGTCTCATATGCACCCATTACTCCTCTGCCCTCCTGTCTCATACACACACATTTCTCTCCTTTCTCTTACACACCCATTACTCTCCTGTCTCATACACACCCAATACTCCCCTGCCCTACTGTCTCATACACACCCAATACTCCCCTGCCCTACTGTCTCATACGCACCCATTTCTCCTCTGCCCTCCTGCCTCATATGTACCCATTACTCTCCTGCCCTCCTGTCTCATACACACACATTACTCTACTGTCTCACACACCCATTACTCCCATGCACTCCTGTCTCATACACACCCAATACTCCCCTACCCTACTGTCTCATACACACCCATCACTCCCCTGCCCTCCTGTCTCATGTGCACCTATTACTCCCCTGCCCTCCTGTCTCATACACACCCATTTCTCTCCTATCTCATACACACCCATTAATCTACTGCCCTCCTATCATACACACCCATTACTCTACTGCACTCCTGTGTCATGCACCCCCATTACTCCCCTGTCCTCCTGCATCATATGCACCAAGTACTCCCCTGCCCTCATGTCTCATACACACCCAATACTCCCCTGCCCTACTGTCTCATACACACCCATTACTCCCCTGCCCTCCTGTCTCATGTGCACCCATTTCTCTCCTATCTCATACACACCCATTAATCTACTGCCCTCCTATCATACACACTCATTACTCTACTGCACTCCTGTGTCATGCACCCCCATTACTCCCGTGTCCTCCTGCATCATATGCACCCAGTACTCCCCTGCCCTCATGTCTCATACGCACCCAATACTCTACTGTCTCACACACCCATTACTCCCATGCCCTCCTTTCTCATACACACACATTACTCCCATGCCCTCCTGTCTTATACGCACCCATTACTCTACTGTCTCATACACCCATTACTCCCCTGCCCTGTCTCATACACAAGCATTTCTCTCCTTTCTCATTCACACCCATTACTCTACTGCCCTCTTATCATACACACCCATTACTCTACTGTCTCATACACACCCAATACTCCCGTGCCCTCCTGTCTCATACGCACCCATTTCTCTCCTATCTCATACACACCCATAATCTACTGCCCTCCTATCATACACACTCATTACTCTACTGCTCTCCTGTCTCATGCACCCCCATTACTCCCCTGCCCTCCTGCATGATATGCACCCAGTACTCCCCTGCCCTCCTGTCTCATATGCTCCAATTACTCTCCTGCCCTCCTGTCTCATATGCACCCATTACTCTCCTGTCTCATACACACCCATTAATCTACTGCCCTCCTATCATACACACCCATTACTCTACTGCACTCCTGTGTCATGCACCCTCATTACTCCACTGTCCTCCTGCATCATATGCACCTAGTACTCCCCACCCTCATGTCTCATACGCACCTATTACTCTCCTGCCTTCCTGTCTCATACACACACATTACTCTCCTGTCTCATACACACCCATTACTCCCCTGCCCTCCTGTCTCATACACACCTCCTATCTGATACACACCCATTACTCCACTGCTCACCTATCTCATACACACCCATTACTCTCCTATCATACACACCCATTACTCTCATGCCCTCCGATCTCCTACACACTCATTACTCTCCTACCTGAAACACACATTACTCACCTGTCTCATACACACACATTACTCCTCTGCCCTCATGTTTCATAGACACCCATTACTCTCCTTTCTCATACACACCCATTACTCCTTTGCCCTCCTGTCTCAAACTTCTCTGCCCTCCTGTCTCATACACACCTAATACTCCCCTGCCCTCCTGTCTCATACGCACCCATTACACTCCTGCTCTCCTGTCTCATACACATCTATTACTCCCCTGCCCTCCTGTCTCATACGAACCCATTACTCTCCTGTCTCATATGCACCCACTACTCTCCTGTCTCATACACACCCATTTCTCCCCTGCCCTCCTATCTCATACATACCCATTACTCCCCTGCCCTCCTTTCTCATCCACACCAATTACTCCTCTGCCCTCCTGCCTCATACACACGCATTTCTCTCCTTTCTCATACACACCCATTACTCTCCTGCCCTACTGTCTCATACACACCCATTACTCCCCATGCCCTCCTTTCTCATACACACCCATTACTCTCCTGTATCATATGCCCCCATTACTCCTCTGCCCTCCTGTCTCATACAAACCCATGACTGCCCTGCCCTCCTGTCTCATACGCACCCCTTACTCTCCGGTCTCCAACACACCCATTACTCCCCTGCCCTCCTGTCTCATACACACGCATTTCTCTCCTTTCTCATTCACACCCATTACTCTACTGCCCTCTTATCATACACACCCATTACTCCCCTGCCCTCCTGTCTCATACACAGCCATTTCTCTCCTATCTCATACACACACATTAATCTACTGCCCTCCTATCACTCACACCCATT
This sequence comes from Taudactylus pleione, assembly GCA_031769625.1. Taxonomy (NCBI): domain Eukaryota; kingdom Metazoa; phylum Chordata; class Amphibia; order Anura; family Myobatrachidae; genus Taudactylus; species Taudactylus pleione. The sequence continues at coordinate 4,547,052 of JAUIMM010000329.1, read as the reverse complement.
ACTCTACTGCTCTCCTGTCTCATGCACCCCCATTACTCCCCTGCCCTCCTGCATGATATGCACCCAGTACTCCCCTGCCCTCCTGTCTCATATGCACCCATTACTCTCCTGCCCTCCTGTCTCATATGCACACATTACACTACTGTCTCATACACACCCATTACTCCCCTGCCCTCCTGTCTCAAGTGCACCCATTACTCCCCTGCCCTTCTGTCTCATACACACCCATTTCTCTCCTATCTCATACACACCCATTAATCTACTGCCCTCCTATCATACACACCCATTACTCTACTGCACTCCTGTGTCATGCACCCCCATTACTCCCCTGTCCTCCTGCATCATATGCACCCATTACTCTACTGTCTCACACACCCATTACTCCCATGCCCTCCTTTCTCATACACACACATTACTCCCCTGCCCTTCTATCTCATATGTACCCATTACTCCCCTGCCATCCTGTGTCATACGCACCCATTTCTCTCCTATCTCATAAACACCCATTAATCTACTGCCCTGCTATCATCCACACCCATTACTCTACTGCCCTCCTATCTCATACACACCCATTACTCTACTGCCCTCCTGTCTCACACACCCATTACTCCCATGCCCTCCTGTCTCATACACACCCGGTACTCCCCTGCCCTCCTATCTCATACGTACCCATTTCTCCCCTGCCATCCTGTGTCATACGCACTCATTACTCTCCTGTCTCATACACACCTATTACTTCAGTTTCCTCCTGTAAGATATGCACACTCTAAATTGTTAATTAAAAATTAATATTCTGTCATGATCCATATGCATTCATTAAATTTTTACAAGCTTGACCTTTCTCTCACCTGTCAAGTATAACCCAGGGACTGCAGTCTGTGACCTCATCTTGCTGATAATCTCACACTGGTATCTGCTGCAGTTCTGTTCAGCTCCATACATGGATCCTTTTGGTGCCCGTAGGTAATACTCATTACTCACTGGCGTGGCAGCTTCCATGTATTCAATCTATGTTTGTGAAAGTGCAAATACTCATTGACCACATAACATTGTGTATAGTGCTGTGTATAGTGCTGTATGGATGTGCATATTATTGTGCATCAGCAGGTAATGCCTCTGACCAAAAGGCAGCCCTAGCACACAAACCACACCAGCCCACATTTAGGCATATGCTTAAAGCTATATATACCAAAATGCCACTTGGACTGCAAATTAAAGGTCAACACCAGCACAATATCTTACAGGCCAGGCTGGAAAGAATATTCCAGTTATTAATGTGGAAAAACAGTATTTTTTATTTCAAGAAAAGGTGGCAACATGTACTGGCTGCAGTCCAATGCTGTCAAATGCAGGGCTGTGATTTTGTCTGAGGCTAAGGGACCCAATTTATCAAAAGTGTGGAGGCCCAGAACACCCAACATGTTTATTCACACGCACAGCCTCCAACAAGGGACAGAGGGCCTGATTCAAACATGTGCGTTAATTCAATGTTGACGCACATCTCCGATGTCTTAAGAATTGCTCATGCTCAGAAGCCGCACTGCACGTGTGCAGATCTGGCTCTGCAATGTTGTTTGCAGTGCCCCAAAAGCCGCAGCATAATTGATATGTTGCTGGCCTTAGGGGGTGGCATTCAAGAAAACAGGGGCATGTCAGTCTCGTTTTCTTGACGTCCCAAAGCCAGTGGTTTCACTGGTCCCAGCTGTATGATTTCACCAGACATCCTGAATACCCTGGTGGTTACTGAGATATCCGATGTTCACGCTGCTGATCAGAGAAGCCAGCAGTGGGTGTCTTTTTACATAAGACGTGTCCTGCAGCTTTTGCATCATTTTGCACAGCTACCAGCATACAAAGACGCATTGGCTGTGTGAATAGCGTCCATCACTGAACCAGCCTATCGGGAATCTGCGTGTGCGCAGGACCCATTTTGCGAGTGTGTGGAATGGGTCCTGCTAAGACGCCTGCAAGCTCTTGAATGCCTCTGCCTGATTGACAGAGGCATTTAAGGGGCGGTGCGGGTTGTGGGGGCAGCCGTTTGCCAGGAGTGGCCAGCCCAGGGACTACGTGGACATACGCAGCCTGCTGGGCTGGCAAGCCGGCCAGCCTGTGTAAGCTGAAGCTTTATTGCATTACTGCAAGGATCGCAATTGCAAAGCTGCTTTATATAAAATCACTTGAAATTTACTTAGGGTCTGGGTAAACAAATCCAAGTCTTCCATACAGTATTTACAAATACTAATGACACATTTAGAGAATGTAGTTTTGGAGACCAATTTCAATTATAAGCAGACAGGCATTATATGATAGATACGCTTAGGTAATAGGCGTTTATTATACACTATTACATAGAAGACCTTGAAATTGTTTACAATAAATGAGCATTGCGTGCATGGAAATAAGTGCATAAAGTAACAGGTGTGCAGAGTCATATGTAGAATATCTTTGCTGTTCGCCTCCCCCAATTTGTACGCTAGGTTTTTCTAAGCATCAGCATTTCAGTGTATTCTTGCACAAGCCTATACGTAGTGCAAATGATACAGCTGGAAACAGGACTACAGGTATATGCTGTACACTTCCGTAGTACAGTAGTTTGCACACTGGACTTTGGCTTTGTGAGGCCTCTTCAGTCACAAGGGGAAATGCAGCTGAAATACATAGCATATGACCCCGCATTGACTGTAATTGCGTACACTCAGGGCCTGATTCAGACCCGGTCGCAAGCACTGAGCGCTCGCAACCTGGTCGATGGTGGCCCACAGTTCATGCGCACGACGGAGCACTGGCGACGGGCACTCCGTCGCTCCAGGTCTCGCACCAAAGGGGTCGAGCTGTCGATGTTGAGTGACAGCTCACCCCTTTAGGTGGGCGGGCCGGGGGGGGAGTGGCTGCCCAAACGGAGACGTTCCCATGAGAACACCTGCCGTTTGGGGGCGGCCCCACTGACATCACAAGTGATGTCAGTGGAGAGCTTCCGGCTCTGTTAGAGCTGAAAGCTCTCTGGGGCTTGCGATGAACAAGACCCTACCACAAGGGTCTCGTTGCAAGCCCGATGGTCACAATGGTCTTGACCATCGCGACCATCATCATGGCCACTCGCTATAGCTGTTATCCAAAAAAAAAAAGGCCCGGCCCTGATTCAGAGCGAGCGACTCTGAATCAGGCCCTCAGTTCTGGAGCACGCTCAGTGTGAAAATACGCAAGATGACCCTGCAAAAAGGCGTCGGACCCAGGGTGTTTGCAGTTTCTGTATACTCCTATATAATAAGATAGTGCTTTTCCATGTCGATTTAAAAGTTCAGTGTAACTGGTGTGGGTTTTTTTTTTTAAATAAACAGTGCACCAACACATTGTAAAAATCAGTCAAACATTGGCTTATATACTGTAAACCACACTAGAATAATTGACAGCTGGAATCTGATTGGTTGGTATGAGATGCATAATATTGGAGTATAAAGCACCATTTTTAAGAGATGGGTAAAATGACTAAGAATTGTGTTTGACTTCTAAACCAAATTGGTGGACATCACCAGAATGTTTTAAGCTCAAAATCTCAAATTTACTAAGCATCGTGTTGGATTGTCTATTTTGATTCGATGGCGATACTCATCAGTTTCTGCTGTGTGTGATGATATCAGTTGATTTTCAGTGTTTACAATAGACTCTGCTGACAAATAGAAGTATGAATCTGATTAGTCAGCAGCAAATTCAGAGCACTGTACAGCTCAGTATGACCTGTGCAGGCTTTTGTGTGTAAAGTTGTAATAAATTATTCTGACTCAGCTAATCAGTGGACGGTTTCTATGACAGTGTCCGCTAATTGGCTGAGAGTTTCCAGCTCCTAGCCAAACAACGCTTCCTCCTAGACTCCTATGACAGTGACCCATGTGGGAACTGTCATTTCAGGAAGCGCTGTACACGAGTCCGTGGGATCGAGTCACAGCGTATTTTTTGTTTTACCAAGATCTGTGAACTACTACCAAGCACATCCAAGGAGTAGGTAAGTATGAAGCGTGATCCTTATTTTTAATAAAGGGTTAACACATTCAGCTTGCGTGTCCTGTCATTTTTTAAATATTTTCTTTACAGTAGGAGTACGGATGCCAGCAGGACCAGAATGTCAGGGCATACCACTGTAAAGAACAATATTATTTTCTATATTTTATATAATTACAGCTGCATTCAACACCACAAGGGATGTGGGATAGAGCCCCAGGCTTTCAGTCCAGGCCTGGTTAATCTTCGCGAGGGAGACCCCCATTTTATTTTTGGGGTCCCGAAGACTCCAGCCCTGGGATCACCAATTTGGTTCTGGTTTTACATTAGGACAGGAGGACTCCATGTTGTGTGTCTGCCTGCTATAGTGTAAGCTGCCCACTAGGTTCAGCCTGGCTGGTCACTGGAAAATAGGGGGGACCCCACATCGGTCCCCCCCCTGGGGCTTGTTATGCTTTTTTTGGGGGGGGAAGGGGACAACCCTTTGGTTACACCATCATACGACAAAGTCTGCACAGATCATACTAATATGTGCAACGTTACAGACAAACCTGCCACTCACAGGTAGATCTATTGGTTTCTTCTATTTTGATGTGATTTTGGTAGGATTTGGACAACACGGTTCTTAGTAAATACGTGATTTCTATTCTCTAGTTTATGTAAACCATACAATGTTTGACCCCGATTGTCTGAAGAAGGCTATTGCCGTCTAAAGTCATGTTTGAAATATGATTTCAATGCAAGTTTGTCTTTAGTAAATCTCTGATTTGCTTAATTGGGGAGATATCACAGAAAAAGTCCAATTCGACCAAACACGATTCTTAGTAAATTTACCCCCCAGTGTTCATGTTTACTTGCTCATATTTGTGCTCATACTTTGCCTTCAAGTTGTGGAAATTTCTGTATGGCTCTTTCAACCATACATTCCGCCAATTTCATCTTGATGCTGTGGTATTCCTCACCGCGGTGCCGTGGCTTCTGCCCTCTCCACTGGCAGAACCAGTCATAAGGAGCCATTGTCAGCAGAGTCATACAGGAGTTGCCTATAGAATAGTTAATACGGAAATAAATAAAATAAAAAATGTATTATTCATAGTGCAAATTAAATGTTTTATGGATAGAATAAGGTTATTAGAGAACAGTCACTCATATTGCTGAGACATTTATTATTCTGTCACTCCTGCTTATCTGCTGTAATTTCCTCCCTTAAGTATCCTTTGTACTTATTCTGGAATCGATATATGAGCATTATAAATTCACAAAGTCCACAAAGCAGAATAATCAATATTTAGATATAGAAGCTGTCACATGTGTGGAGTGTCCTTCAAGTTATGATACCCATAGATGATCAGATACATTGATGTATGTGAACTTGTGTTTTTCTTGCTGACCTTCACTATGGTTACATCAGTTCCAATACCTACCGCTGGATTTCTTAAATATTAGACATGGCAATCAATAGATCAGGACCAGATTTAAATATTTTGTACCACTAGGCGACTTGCCTGTCTCTGTCACCACCCACCCATACTTTCATAGGTCTCCATAAATGAATTCTTCACTAGGGATGGTTTTTATCGATGGTGTAATCAGTGATAGTCAATGTCATGAACCATCGTTGTTGGCCCATCGATGGTTTGCACCCACTGTTGGCCATCCCTGCCACGGGGCATGGTGGGACTGCGGGGCAATCAGGTTCTGGGGTAGGGGATAACAATGCAGTGCAGTGGGACTTAATTATATGGGATGAGGCAAAGCTTTGTGTCCTCTGCATCAGAGAAAAAAAATATATTGCTGTCAGGTACTAGACCATTGTCGGCAAAACTGTCACCCATCCGTGGCAATGTGTGGCAATGGCCATCCCTATTACTGCCATAAAACTGATGCAAAGTAAACATGTGGTAAGGATCAATACATAACATAAAACAACAAAAAACAGTAATGTGCAAAGTGTACAGAGTGCTGTACTTGATACTCTTAGGTACAATCTGGGCTTGCACTGGATAATCTAGATGGAAACCAATGAGACAGACATACATACATACATTGCGACAAAGTCACTGGTATAGTGCTGGAAGGTCACTATATTTCCCCTAGGTTCCTTACCTATGTGTTCTAAAATAAAACAGGAAAATGTCTGTGTTGATGTTATCAACTTTGTGGGTTTTTTGACAAAGCTGGAAAAGGGTTCCTGGGGTTTATGAATTGAGGGAGAGGGCGGGCTCCATTCATTAGGACCAGACCGGCTTTTGGGGTTTTTGGCCTCACAGGAGACTAATTAGGGCTTGCAGCTGTGTATGTGTGTTTTAAGGCTGTCAGGCTGATCATTCGGGAGACACTGCCTGGGGAAAGGAGAGTCTTTCGTGTCTCCGTGAGAGAAACAGGTTGATGAAACCAGGTGAACTATGCCTGGTGAAAACTTCTTGTACTTTGTTTTATTAGTGAGCTAGGATCACTTCTGTGTTTAGTTAGTGCCAGACGGCAAGGTGTTTATTCTGTTTATTATGTTTTGCTGCATAATAAAACTGGCTGAAGCCAGTTGCACCAGACCAGCGGACGTTGAGTGATTTCTCAGCTGCTGCGCAGTGCCATCTACTCCAGGAGATGGTATCGGTTCCCCAACCCGGTTACAATATAAAAAAATATATATATATATATATATATATATATATAAATAATTTGCTTAGTCCCTTTATCCAGAACACTTTTTGAATTTTAATATATTAAAGACTAATTAAGATATTAATGTGATTTCAAATCAGCAACAAAATACAAAATTTGGAATAAAACTCTTTATAAAATTTGATAAAAATATGATAAAAAAAAAAAATCGACAAAAGCCATAATAAATGCTTTGGTATAGCTTTTGTCAAGAAAACAGTGACCCAGGGGAAGCGGGATAGGGTTGACCGCCGCCGGCTGTTGTTCTCACGCACTACTGGTGGTCTGTGCTCTCACGTGGCCCTAGCCTGTTTACGTTCTGCCCAGTTCGGCTATTGATTGGCCGTGTGACGTAGCTATCACATAATGAGGGAGGACTCGCAGGCCGCACAACAGATGAGGCTGCTTCCGTAGGGGGCGCTCTTCCCTCACCTACTTTCCCAAACAAGTAGATTCCAGTATCACAATTCCCAGCCAATCAGCACCGGGTTTGCGACTCGAAAGCAACGCCTCTTTTCTCTGCTTTCCACGAGAGCTGCCGGATGCCGCTGATTGGTGGGAGGCTGGGAGACGGTGAGCCGGAGTAACAGTGTATTATCATTTGCATCTTTAAGGGCTCAGCTTGCAATACTTCGTGGAAATGGTCCATTTTGCTTCAGAGTCCATGGCCAAATATATCAACATGTCGAATCCAGGCTTGCAACTCCCATCCAATCAGTGCCGGGTTTGCGCCTCAAATGTTACTGTAAAAACGATGATGGTCAAATACAGACCACTATGTTCTATTAAAAAAAACTGATAGAAACACGCTTGTACTAGCAGTCATCATCATCCACAAATAGTGAGGAAGTGATGACAGCCAAAACATGGTCTATTGTATCATCAGGCAAACAGTTACCTGCTCTATATGGATCCACCATATTACCTTCTTTTAAGAGAGGATGTAACATCAGAGACATACTAGTGCACAATGATATCAGGCTACAATCTAATAAACCCACACATTTTTTGACATGTAAACCTGGTAATTACAGGTGTGTAGGTTACACTACATGCAGTTTTTAGAGATTGGTAACACTTTTGTATATCCAAGGTCAGAGAAAATATTCCACATCAGATATCTGTAGATATATTGTTTATTACATCAGATCCCCCTGCGGCTTGTTATATATCGGAAAATCGACACACCAAATTAAAGAAAGTATGGCAATGCATCGGCTAAGTATACGGGGCGACCCTTGAGGGCAAAAATTGTTACCAACCAGTTGCACGCTATTTCTGGGACTTCCATTATAACCTATCCACAATCAGGTATAAGATCATTGACTGGGTCCCACCCAGCATCAGAGGTGGCTATAGAGATCATATCCTGCTGCATAAAGAAGGAAAATGGATCTATAATCTGCAAATGGTCCATCCATTGGGACTCAATGAGAATTTATCATTTCCGTGTTTCCTGTGAGCTATAGTAGCTCAATGATTGATAGGTATAAATTAGGCAGGCTAAATAGTTAGCTTTTGTTTATTGGTTGAAGAAATAGTCACTGTCAGTACTTGATACATCACTTTGGTTAGATCATGTATTCTTCCAGATATGTATTTATATTTACAGGTATAGGATATAGAACGTTTTTGTTTATTATTGGCAGATTTGCCATATATTGCAATGTATTGGTCCTCTAGGTTGTATGCTCCTCTATATGAGTACATCGTAGATAATACATCCACTTTGCCAGTTTTTCTGTTTTTAAGACTTTATGAATGTGGATTTATAGATCTAACTCTAGATGTTTTAGTAGTTAGGTCTAGATAATTGTCTACAAGAATATGCTATCTCTGCTTTAGGACTCTAGCCAGATGTGTGTTCTGACATCAGAACATGTGATTTAAGAGACCTTTTTCCCAGTGCGTCTGTTTATTTGTTTGTTATGTTGTCATGGTGTTGGCACCATGGTGATTTTGACAGCGCCCCCCAGCGCTGTCCGTACCGGCCGGTGCATCTCAGTCTGATGACATCATCGGTGTGAGCGGCAGCGTTCGTGGGCCGGAAGGTGATGGAAATGGGGTGTTTCAAACTGGTATTTATTCGGTTTTATCTTTGTATATTGTGTATGTTTGATAAAAGCGCTTCTTTGCTGAAACGTTGACTATTTACACCGGCTTGGTCAGCTGTTCTCTCTATAATTTATCAGTCTGGGAGTGCCATCCATACGTATGTGTGTGTGTCATTGTCCTGCTGCAGAATAAATTTGGAACCAATCAGACGCCTCCCTGATGGTATTGCATGATGGTTAAGTACATGCCTGTATTTCTCAGCATTGAGGAAACCATTAATCCGGGCCAAATCCCCAACTCAATTTGCTGAAATGCAGCCCCAAGCTTCCAAGGAACCTCCACCATGCTTCACTGTTACCTGCAGACACTCATTGTACAGCTCTTCAGCCCAACTAGGAAACACTGCTGAAGTAGAGAGACAAGTAAGGTGTTTACCTGGAGCCACAGCTCCAAGGGATAAAGAGCGCATGCTGAGAATTGTGAAGGGAGCAAGAAAAGATGGAGAGGTGGATGTCATTGTCCACCTAGGGACAAATGACCTGGCCAATGCTGAAGTCATGGCAGTAAAAGATGAATTCAGGAAGTTAGGGACTGCTCTAAATCAGGTGGCAACCACTGTAACTTTTTCAGAAGTATTGCCAGTACCCAGAGTGGGAGATAGAAATCATTGCATCAGAAACTTCAATGTTTGGTTACAGAAGTGGTGTTATGAGGAGGGATTTGTATTGACAGTTCATAGCCACGCCATCTGGCAAGATAGAAGCTTATACAAATAAGATGGCCTGCACCCATCTTCAAAAGGAACTAGAATACTGAGTGAACAGTTTGAAAGTTTCACCAAGAACTATTTAAACTAGAAGAGAGGGACAGTGAACCAAACAAGAAAAAATAAATCTGCTCCTCCAACCAAGAGGTATTATTTCTGCTGGCAATTGGAACAGGAAGCATATCCACAGCAACAGAAGATAATTCAGAACAAAACCAACTAAACATAGGCAGAGAGATGAACATACATAGAAATAAACAAACAAATAAAAGTCTAAGGGCCTGATTCAGAGCCGCTCGTAAGCGGCCGCTCGTTCGCTCCGAGCGATGTTTGCCCAACTGCGCATGCGTACGGATCGTTATACGCATGCGCGAACCAGTCAGTGCGGTCAAAATTCATGTGCTCGCAAAATAGCGAATGCCTGATAATTTGAGTGACAGGAGGAGGCGTATGTGGGTGGTAACAGGGGAAGGTGCTTGAAAACGGGGAGTGGAGATCCGAACGCAGGCGTGCTTAAAGGTCAAAACGGGCGTTTTATGGGTGTGCATAATTAAAACAGCAGCGTCATTGACCACGTCACTGGGTTCTTTTAAAGCCAGAACTGCTCGCAAGATTGTGGTAGCAAAAACCAACCACAAGAATAGCGAGCAGTTCATACGCTGGTCGATGTACTCGATTAATCTAATAAATAGCGGACATGACGTAGGATGCGAGCAGCCAGGGGGCGTATTTATCCAAAAAACGACCGCAAGTTTTGTTCGCTCGTTCAGACCTAGAGGCGTGAATAGACCGCAAAGAGCGAACGGTTCATTTGAATAGCCACCCCTATTTTCTGGACGAGCGAGCGCTAATTGCGTCCGGCTCTGAATCAGGCCCTAAGAGCAATGTGTGCAAATGCTAGGAGCTTAGGAAATAAAATCCCCAAACTAATTGCAATAATGACAAGGGATGATCTGGATATTGTGGCTATTACGGAGTCATGGTGCAATGAAAATCATGACTGGGACATAGCTATACCAGGATATATTTTATTTAGGAAGGACAGAATGGGAAGAATAGGAGGAGGAGGAGTAGCAATGTATGTCAAGGAAAGCATAAATACTACATTAATACATAGTATTGAAGAAAGAAGGAAGAGGAACTGGACAATAAACTATTGCAGGACATAACTAAAATGGCATTAAAAGGAAAGGTTATAAAATAGGATTTTGGTACTTACCGATAAATCCCTTTCTCCGATTCCACAGGGGACACTGGAGCCGCAGTACAATGGGGTATAGGAGTGTGTTAACCGGGAGCTGGCACCTTTAAATAAAAAACTACTGGTAGCTAGCTCCTCCCCCTCTATACCCCCCCCCAGGTTAGTCTAAAAACAACTGTGCCTGAGGGGAGCTGGAAAGTAAGGAGAAGGAGACAGAAAAGCTACATTAATCACATATACATAAGAAAACAACATATACATGAAAACAAGAACAGGTCAGTCAGACAACACTAAACGCAGCGTCTGAACCTGTAAAACAGTAACAATGCAGGTAGAACAGCGTAGGGAGGGTGTCCAGTGTCCCCTGTGGAATCGGAGAAAGGGATTTATCGGTAAGTACCAAAATCCTATTTTCTCCTTCATCCATCAGGGGACACTGGAGCCTCAGTACAATGGGGACGTCCCAGAGCTTACATCCCGGGTGGGAGAGCGCTGAGAGCCCTGCAACACCGCACGACCAAACTCCGAAGCGGAGGCCGCAAAAGTATCAAAACGATAGAATCGTAGGAAGGTATGCGTGCCGGACCAAGTGGCTGCTCTACAAAGCTGGTTTAAGGAAACCCCGCGAGCAGCAGCCCATGAAGGACCTGCCGAGCGTGTAGAATGCGCCGTAATAGGACCCGGTGGTTGTTTGGAAGCCACCACGTATGCTTGCCTAATAGTGAAGCGAATCCATCTAGAAATGGTCTGTTTGGAGGCCGGCCAACCTGGACGGGCCACATCAAACCGAATGAACAAAGCATCTGATTTACGGAGGGAGGCAGTCCTGTCAACGTAAATCTGGAGTGCTCTGACTACATCCAGGGATCTTGAATTGGAAGAGTCATCCTTAAACACCGGAACCATGATAGGCTGGTTTATATGAAAAGCTGTCACCACTTTTGGAAGAAAAGCCCTTTGAGTACACAGCTCCGCCCTATCTTCATGGAAAATAAGATAAGGAGGGCGGCAGGATAAAGCACTGAGTTCTGACACACGCCTTGCCGAAGTGAGTACCAAAAGCAGAACCACCTTCCAGGTTAAGTACTTTATCTCCACTCTCTGTAATGGCTCAAAGGTATCAGACTGGAGGAAGGCCAACACCAAATTCAAATCCCATGGTGCCATGGGAGGCACAAAAGGAGGTTGAATCCTCACAACTCCTTGGAGAAAAGTCTGTATATCCGGGAGCAAAGCCAATTTTCTCTGAAAGAAAATGGACAACACGGATACCTGTACCTTTAATGAACCAAGACGAAGGACTGCTGTGAGACCAGCCTGAAGAAAAAGAAGGAGACGTGATACCTTAAAGACTGACGGAGGAGAATTACGTCTCTCACACCAAGCCACATATGTCTTCCATATGCGGTAGTAATGTTGAGAAGTGACTTCTTTCCTAGCCCGAATCATTGTGGGAATCACACTAGACGGAATACCCTTTTTTCTGAGGACGGCCCTTTCAGTAGCCAGGCTGTCAAACGAAGCCGCCTTAAGTCACGATAAACAAATGAAGAAGGAGGTCGTCCTCAAGAGGCAGTGGCCACGGCTCGCCTATTAACAGATTCTGTATCTGGGAGTACCACGCTCGTCTGGGCCAATCTGGTGCTATCAGAAGCACCTTGATCCCTTCTCGCTTGATTCTTTGAAGCAGACGCGTAATGAGTGGAAACGGAGGGAATAGGTAGACGTAATGAAACTTCCACGGAGCCGTCAGTGTGTCCACTGCAGCTGCTCGTGAGTCCCTTGTTCTGGAGTAGTAAACTGGTAGTTGGTGGTTTAACCTTGACGCCATAAGGTCGGCTTGAGGATAGCCCACCTCAGAGTTAGTTGCTGGAACACCTGAGGATTGAGTGACCATTCCCCTGGATGAACATCCTGCCGACTGAAGTAGTCTGCCTCCCAGTTTTCTTCTCCTGGGATGAAGATCGCAGAAATCGCTACTGCAAATTCCTCTGCCCAAAGCAGAATCCTTGTTACCTCCCTCATGGCGGCTCTGCTTTTTGTGCCACCCTGCCTGTTTATATACGCCACTGCAGTGGCATTGTCCGACTAGACTCTGATTGCCTGCCCCTCCAGCAGCGGATGCGCCAGCTGGAGAGCATAAAATGCTGCTCTCAACTCTAGGATATTTATGGGCAATCTGGCTTCCTGCTGCGTCCAGTGCCCCTGAAAATGCTTTCCCAGAGTCACTGCTCCCCAGCCCCTCAGGGTTGCATCCGTGGTGAGGAGGGTCCAATCCCACTCCGCAAACCTTTTCCCCGCCAGCAGGTGGGGAAGGTTCAGCCACCAAATGGGAGATGTTCGAGTCTGAGGCGCCAGGAGAACTCTCTGATGGAGAAAGAGGTGGGATCCTGACCACTGGGAGAGGAGAACCAGTTGAAAAGGCCGGGCGTGAAATCTTGCATACTGAATCACCTCGAAAGCCGCTACCATCTTCCCAAGAAGGCAGATACAGAGATGTACAGACACTCGGTGATGTTTTAAGACCAGGCGCACCATATGCTGAATGGAGGCAGCCTTGTCTTGAGGCAGGAAAACTCTTTGCTGCACTGTGTCCAGTATCATTCCCAGGAATAGTAAACGCTGTGTAGGGATCAGGGAGGACTTTTTGAAATTTAGTATCCAACCGTGTTGCAGGAGGATGCTCTGAGTTAAGCGAATGTCCCTTAACAGCCGAGCTTCCGAAGAGGCCTTTATCAATAGATAGTCTAAGTATGGAACAATGATGACTCCCTGACCATGCAGTAGGGCCATCATTGCCGTCATAACTTTTGTGAATACTCTTGGGGCTGACGAAAGTCAGAAAGGTACGGCATGGAATTGAAAATGTGACTCTAGGACAGTAAAACGAAGAAAGGCCTGATGGGGGGGCCAGATTGGGATGTGGAGATAAGCGTCCTTTATGTCTAAGGACACCAGAAACTCGTTCCTGTTGAGACCAGCTATAACGGATTGGAGAGATTCCATCTTGAATTTGAAAACTCGAAGATGAGTGTTTAAATCCTTGAGATTGAGTATGGGCCTCATGGAGCCGTCCGGCTTGGGCACCACAAACAGGCTGGAATAAAACCCTTGACCTCTCTGGTGGGTCGGAACATTCACTATTGCCTGAGACAATAGAATTTTTTGTATTGTCTCCTGAATTTCCCCTCGTTTTTCTGCAACCAGAGGTAAACCGGTTCTGAAAAAACGAGAAGGAGGTTGTACCCTGAAGTCCAATTTCAGGCGGTGAATAATGATGTCCCTGACCCAGGCATCCTGGCAAGACTGGATCCAAATGTAATTGAAGCATAAAAGGCGCGCCCCAACCCTGGGATCCCCCAAATGAGAAGGAATGGCGTCATGCAGCAGGCTTGGCAGCTGCCTTGTCCTGCTGAGTGTTGGAGGCGGCTGATGCTGAAGCTCTACCTCGGCCTCTGGAACCTCTTGAGAAGGCTGGACCTCCTCTGGAACGCCCTCTAAATCTTCCAGAGGCACGAAAGGATCAAAAGGAGGGACCTGTCAAAGGTCTTCTAGTAGGAGGAGGAGCTGCAGATGGTAGGTAAGTGGATTTCCCACCTGTAGCTTGTGAGATCCACTTATCTAACTCCGATCTGAAAAGTACCTCCCCAGTAAAGGGAAGGGCCTCTACCGCTCTCTTGAACTCTGCATCTGCCTGCCATTGATGCAGCCACAGAGCCCTTCTAGCAGATATAGCTAATGCTGAAGATCTGGCGGATAGATTACAAATGTCCTTAGACGCTTCCCCGAGGAAAGCAGCCGACTCTGCAATCTGTTCGGCTGACTGAATTAAGTCGTCAGTTTGCGTACCTGTCTTAATCCCCTCAGCCAGCTGCAATGGCCTTATTTACCCAGCAACTAACTAGTGCTGGATGCATCAAAACCCCTGCAACTGTATACAAGGATTTCAATGTGTGTTCCATCTTCCTATCCGAGGTTTCCTTTAGGGAAACTGCGCCAGGCACCGGAAGCACCGTTTTCTTAGAAAGACGGGCTACTGACGGGTCCACTGCTGGAGGAGTTTCACATAATCTCCTACTGCCAGGTGGAAAAGGGTAATAAAACAAATATTTCTTAGAAATTTTAAATTTTTTGTCTGGGTGTTTCCATGCGGAAGAAAGAATCTCATCCAGCTCTTCTGATGCTGGAAAGGTAACAGACTGTTTAAATCTTTTACCGAACATAGATGGTTTTTCAGTAACCTCTAAATCCTCTACATGCAACACCTGGCGTACTGCTGAAATTAAAACATCCACGCCCTGAGATGCAGGTTCGGGGTCCTCAGGAATGTAAATTTCCTCTTCCTGAACCTCGCCCTCTTCAGTGTCCTGCAACTCCTCATCTGACTCATCCCAGTGCAAGGGATTATGAATCAATCTCCTATTAAGGACCTGAGCAGGAGAAGAAGAAGCAGGTGGGGCTTGGGACATTGCTTTTGTAAGTCCCTCAACAGATCTGGCCAGAGACAGCTGTTGTTTGTCTCAGCCTCTCCCTGTCCTTACGAGCTGCTTTCAGCTCTGATGACAGATTTGATATAACTGCAGTCAATTGATCAGACCACCTAGGCTGGACTACAAGATCAGTATCTTGAGGTAAAAACACACATTTATCACACAGTAAGGAAGTATTAGACTTTCCCTGTGTGAATTTTTCACCACAAGCCTTACATGAAAAAGACTTTTATGTAGCTTTAGACCCCTTGGTAGACATGTCTCTAGTACAGACACCACACCCACACACACAGAGAAAAGGACAGTAATGCAATAACAGATTATACAATCACACTACACAGAGACCCTGCTGAAAGGGGCACAGAGGGAGATAAACTATGATCTTTGCAGCGCTAACAGAATAGTGCTGATAACAAGAATAAAAATGCAAGTGCTGATACACAGAGTACTAGCCTGACTCCTGACACAGCTCTCTCTCCACCCTGTAGTGCGTGTAAAATGGCCACCAGTGTCCTTCTGGAAGCACTGAGGCTGCTGGGAGGCAGGAGCAGAAGGAAAACTTAGGCTCCACCCCCCCCGCTATGGCGTTCTCAGCGCTAGCGGAGCGCACTGTGAATACCCACCTAAATACTTGTCCTGGCTCCTCTGCTAACCAGGGAGCCAGGGAACACTAACCTTATCCCTGCCTGTGCTGCCGGCGGCGGGCATATGCTACTGGGTCCCACGACGTGCACTGCATGCAGCGCGTCTTTGGGTACCCAAGAGACTGAGGTCTCTGTAGCAGGAGACCTCAGCGCAAACCGCATGCAGCAGCGGTGAGGATCTCTCCGGCAGCTCCCTCGGCGCATACAGGCAGGGGCAGTAGGCTGCCTGTCTGTCCTCATGCTGATAGAGATCATATTTTCAGAGCCCTAAGGAGGCTTACGTCCAGCTCCCGGGGCACATTTTTTAGACTGACCTGGGGGGTATAGAGGTGGAGGAGCTAGCTACCAGTAGTTTTTTATTTAAAGGTGCCAGCTCCCGGTTAACACACTCCGATACCCAATTGTACTGAGGCTCCAGTGTCCCCTGGTGGATGAAGGAGAAATTATAATCATGGGAGATTTTAATCTACCCGATGTAAACTGGGAGGTGTCTGTGGCAAATTGCAGTAGAAGTAGGGACATCCTGAATTCATTGTAGGGAACCTCCCTCCAGCAATTGGTGAGGGAGCCCTCTCGGAAAGACACAATATTAGACTAAATACATACAAATGGAGACAGAATATCTGATGTAAAAGTGGGTGAAAACCTGGGATCCAGATGGGATACATCCAAGGATACTAAAAGAGCTTAAAGGGGTGCTGGTAATACCGTTAACAGAATTATTCAACCAGTCACTAGCTACTGGAATGATTCCAGAGGACTGGAAAAGAGCAAATGTTGTCCCACTGCACAAAAGTGGAAGCAAGGAAGAGGCAAGCAATTACCGACCAGTGAGCCTTACATCAGTAGTAGGGAAATTGATGGAAACACTCTTAAAAGAAAGAGTCATAGATTATCTCAAATACAGCAATTTGCAGGACCCCAAACAGCATGGATTTATTTGGGGGGATATCATGTCAACAAATCTTATTGACTTTTTTGACTGGGTGATTAAGGAAATAGATAAAGGGGGGGCCATAGATATAGCTTATCTAGTAAGGCTTTTGACACTGTTCCATATCGCAGACTGTTAAATAAACTGGAAAGCATGGGATTGGATACAAAGATAGTTGAATGGATAAGATCATGGCTGCAGGATAGAAAATGGAGTTGTAGTAAATGGAGTGCAGTCTCAAGAGGGAAATGTTACCAGTGGAGTACCTCAGGGATCTGTACTTGGACCAGTGGTTGTTAATATCTTTATTGTGACATTGCAAATGGTATTGAAGGGAAACTATGCCTTTTTGCAGATGACACAAAGGTATGCAACAGGGTAGACACAACAGGAGGGGTAAAACAAATGATTGATGATCTAGGTAGACTAGAGGAATGGTCAAGAACGGGGCAACTACAGTTTAATGCCAAAAAATACAAGATCATGCACTTGGGTCTCAATAATAAGCTGACATAAAGGTAAGCAAACATTGTAACAAAGCAATGGGGAAGGCAAGTCAGATGCTCGGTTGCATAGGGAGAGGAATCAGTAGCAGAAAGAAGTGATAATACCACTGTATAGGTCATTAGTACATCCTCATCTCGAATACTATGTTGAGTTCTGGAGGCCATATCTCCAGAAGGATATTAATACATTAGAGACTGTACAAGGAAGGGCAACTAAAATGGTGCCAGGTCTACACCACAAAATGTACCAGGAAAGACTAAAAGATCTTAATATGTATAGTTTGGAGCAGAGAAGGGAAAGGGGGGACATGATAGAAACGTTAAAATATATAAAGGGTTTTAACAAGGTAAAGGAAGGAGACATTCTTCAAAGAATGAGAAGTATTAGAACAAGAGGACATGTTCTGAAACTGGAGGGTGGTAGGTTCAGGGGAAATTTGAGGAAAAATTACTTCACAGAAAGGGTAGTGGACAAGTGGAATAGCCTCCCATCAGAGGTGGTAGAGGCTAAGATAGTAGAGCAATATATCCATGCATGGGATAGACATTAGGATAAGAAGAAGAAGTAAGGATCACTAAGGGTTCAGGTAACAATATGTTTAAAAATGGGGCAGACTAGATGGGCCAAGTGGTTCTTATCTGCCGTCAAATTCTATGTTTCTATGCAGCCAAGATCATTGAGAGCTATCTTCAGCGTAAAGAAGAACAAGGAGTCCTGGAAGTGATGATATGGGCCCCACAGAACCCTGATCAACATCATCGAGTCTGTCTGGGATTAAATGAAGAAACAGAAGGAAATGAGCAAGCCTACATCCACAGAAGATCTGTGGTTAGTTCTCCAAGATGTTTGGAAACTCCCTGCCAAGTTCCTTCAAAAACTGTGTGCAAGGGTTTGTTTTATTATATCTCTAATAAAACAAAGCCCAAGTCTAAATTCATCCTATACCCTGACTTATGCCTTCCCAAAAATCCCCCATAGACTACAGCAGAAAAGTGGTCCTAACTGAAAGTGGCAGAAAAAGCTGACAGTTGGAAATGTAGATTACTCCTAATTACTCATTTGGAAACTTGTTTGCCCTGAAATTTGGTATGCAGCACCGAACGACAGTTCTACCTGTCCATGCCAAATTTCAACTCGGTACATCAAATAGCTTTTGAGGTATAGACCCTTAAACACCATGCTCCCCTCCCAGGAATTCTCTATGGGAGAATTCAGTTTATTCAATTCAGCCTCAATATAAGGGCACGACTGTGCCCTTATAATATATATTACTGTTGTATAGTAAATATTTATAAACAAACCAGCAGACATAGGGGCCTATTCATCATCGAAGGTCGTATGGCCTCCGATGATTTATTATTAAACTCGCAGCGGGGGGTAGATTACACCGAAGCAATTTATCATTCCATAGCTGTGTTACTTACCACCTCCCCATCGGCACGAATGATAGGAGGGCTGCTTGCTGTCCATTGCTGTTCCATATCAGTGAATATTTCTAATATTGCCAGCATGGATATCACTGGGCAGCCTAAATATTACCAGTATTGCAATAACTAGGCAACCTGAATATTACCAACTTGGCAACCTCTTAGCACCTTAAATATTACCAGTGCAACCGCTGTACAGTTTATAGGGGATGCAGTCGGGATGGCGACGGTCTAAATGCCGACCGTCGGCATCCCGACTGTTTAATCCCGGCAAGTGTCTAATGACCGGCATCGAAATCCCGATGCCTGTCATCAGACCAACGTCGGGAGCCCGACATCCGGTTTACAGATCGAAGGTAAGCCGGGCGGACAGCCGCGAGGGCGGGGTAGGGATAGGATAGGGCTCCGGGGGGGGACGACTTAGGGTTAGGCACCCCTAGGAGGTTAGGGTAGGGCTAGGGGAAGGGGGGGTTAGGGTTAGGCACCCCTGGGGGGAGTTTAGGGTTAGGCACCCCGAGGGGAGGTTAGGGTTAGGCACCCCCCCGGGAGACTTAGTGTTAGGCTGCGAGGAAAGGGGGGGTTAGGTTTAGGCACTTAGAGGAGGGTTAGGGTTAGAAACATGGGGGGGGGGTTATGGTTAGGCACCCCTAAGGGAGGGTTAGGGTTACGGGGGGAGGCTAGATTAGTGAATAGAAAAAAATACTTCCCTGTCGGGGTCTCACTGCCGGGCTTCCACTATCAGGATTTGAACCGCCAGCCATGCGGCATGGCCGGCGGTATATCATACTGATCCCGTTTATAGTGCATGTTTTCATCCTTATATAATAGGGTCAGACATTTTGTTAGTAGCAACAATGAAAATGCAGCATATTAGTTCACCAAGAACCAATGCAAAGTTGGCAATTCAAATAAAAGCAATGGCCACAAGTTGCTGGAGTCGAGACAGTTTCCCCAGCATCTGGTGGCCAGAGACAGCTCAGATTTTAAATCGCAGCCCATAGAGGTGCTGTGCGTTTGTGCACGTCAATGAAAACTGAATCACCCTTCAAGCATTATACCTTATTTTATGATGTGAAGTTTCTCTCTCAGCCATTATTTAGATTACCATGGTCCTTTTTATTTATATACTATGTATTTCCTTCTACATCTTTTACATTTAATACATTGTATTAAATGTTTTGCGACTAGCTACTGTACTTCTGTATTGTCACTGGTTACTATGTATCAATGATCTGCATTCTTATGACTAGTTCAAGCCTATCAACTGCTTCCTAAACTGCTTTCATGTACAATTTAACTTCCTAAACTGCTTTCATGTACAATTTAATCAGTTGATACTTTGAGGAGAGGCATTTGAAATGCACTGAAAACTATGAAATTCCTCATATATGTGTATAGAACTTTATATAATATGTATTTTTCATCTGGTGATCATTACCTGGGTGTCTCTGACTGTAAGTGGGATCCTTAGCAGATGGGAAAGTGATAAACATTAGTGGTAGGTTCTCACATACTTCCTCCCATGCTGAAGAGAAGTATTTCTCCATCCTGTATAAGAGACAACAAAGTACTGTAAACAGGAAAGCCTTAACTAGCTCACCTACAGCCTGATTCAGAGGTGCATGCAATTTGCATGTAATGCCGATATTCACGTAGTTGATCGATTATTTACAACTGCGCATGTGCAAAAAATTCTGAAAACCCCTACGGGGCGTACGTTATACAGAGCGTACTCACAAAGATGCTGCATCAGATAAGGGACATGCACTAACCCATGGAGAGTGATAAAGTGAACAGTGCTGTCCCTGCTGTGGTGATAGGGCAACAACAGCTGTCAACAGGGCTGCCATCAGAAATTGTGTGGCCCTGTACTGACAAAATAGACAGGGGCCACCCAGGGGGGGATGGGGCAAAGGTGGGTGGAGCTACACTGGGGGGTTGGACACCAATTGTTGCGTAAACCAGTTTAAAAATTCTCAGTATTTGGGCTGTGGTCAGAGGAGTAGCGTGGAACCATGACACCAGGAGAAAGTGCATGTCATAGCGCCCCCCCACCCTGTACTGAACTGTGCCAGTGGGGTATGGCCAATCTGCGGGGGAATACTGAAGTGAAGAGAATAAGAGCTAACAGTGACAGTATCATGCTGGAGTATGGAGGCCCCGCTGGGGGAATAGAATGCTTTGGTGATACACTATCTGACATTAAGGAGTAGCTCCTTTGGCACTGCTTTATTTATGTATAGCACCTAGGATCTGACTTTTATCTCCTTTGAATCATTGTTATTAGTCAATAGAGGAGATTGTATTATATTTTCTGATCATTTAACTTAAACTGACAGAATACATGTGCTAGAGTGAGATTCCACAGGGTGCACTGCTTATTACTGCAATTACAGCCCCGAGCAGCTATCACTGGAGTGGGGACACCTATAGGAAGCTTCATTCTTAGCTATTCTCCCACTTTGCAAATTTACATTGCACCTATATCAATGTGAGTATTACTAATCATGTTCTGTCTACCACCATTATTATTATTTCAGGTCTCCTAATATTTTTTAAAAGACCTTTCAAATAACACTGTGTGGTCAGGCCTAGGAATATCTCAATACTTTGAATTGAAGTTTAGGATTTTACCACAGATGTGTAACTATTAAGTCCATTGAAGCACAATGATTGAATAAATGAATGAATGAGGAGAGGAGGGAGGGGATCAAAGAGGAGATTGGAGAGGAAAGTGCTGATAAGAGAGGGGAGGTGTCAGAGGCCAATACAAAAGAAGAGGGGAAGGCCAAAGCCAAAAAGAGAGGGCCAGTGCCAGAAGCCAATAAAAAAAGGAGAGGAGAGGGGTGGTCATGGAAGCTAATAAGAAAAGGAGAGGAGAGGGGTGGTGACAGAAGCCAATAAGAAAGGAGTGGACAGGGCTAAAGAGCCGATCACAGGGTAGAGAAGGGAGGGAATTAGAGAGGCGAGAAGTGGATGTAATCAATCTGACAGGAAAGGGGAGGTGACATAGCCAAAACCACATATAATACATAAATAAAAATCCAGATCCACATAAAATACACTGAAAAAGTCAGATCCATATAAAATACACTGGAAACGCCAAGTCCACATAAAATACTTTGAAATAGCCGGATCCACCTACAATACATTGAAACAGCCAGACCCACATATAAAACCAGAAGGGAAGTGCAGGACAGAGAGAGCTGCACCTATTGGGAGCACAGGAATGGCTAGACATGGTTAGGGGGGGTGGCACACAGGACAGGGAAGGGTGTCTGGACTAGGGTACACAGGGCTGGGTAGGCTGTCTGGACTGAGGGGGGGACAGGGAAAGCTGGCTGGATTACGGGGGGAGGCACAGGGCATGGAAGGCTGGCTATACTAGGGGGGGGGGGAAGGGCAGGCTGGCTGGACTGGGGGGGAAACGGAAGGCTGGCTGACTGGGGGGGGACAGGACAAATTGAGGAACTATGTAGTACCTGGTTTAACATTTTTACTTTCTTCAGCTAGTGCAGCCAGCCAGGTGGAAACAGCACCAATGGCTCACTCACTGGCCTTGCCCCTCCTCCTGCCTTCCCAGTCACTTCTATCTAGCATAAACCCAGCGTTGAATGCATTTGAAATATGGCGCCTGCTGCGAACTCTGGATGGGTTGCGGCTGGCGCCATATTTGATATGCTGGCGGTGGCCAGCATAGCGCTCTATCTATTCTCTCTGGCTGCTGGTGGAGCCACCCAGGCCCACCTCTCTCTCTGCTCCCTCCGGGCCCGGTACTCTAGGCCCAGCGGTCCCCCTACTGATGGCGGCCCTGGCTGTCAATATCTGCAGCTGTCAGAACGGTCAGTGCCACTGACCGTTCATACATTGCCCAGCACATCAGTGCTGCTATCTTGTAGCAGCGGATCCCACCAGACCCCACAATAATACATGGGGGAGAAGCTGTGTCAGCGCACAGAACGTGTGCTGACACCACTCCTCCCCAATATCGCCCCTTCATGCATCTCCCCCGGTGTTTGGAAAATTACAATTAGGAGCTGATTGGTTGATACTTTATCACTCTCCAAAGCTTAGTGCATTAGAAATGGGGCAGTAAAATGATGGGTGTTCTTGGGATGTGGTTAGAAGTGAACGCAAAAAAAAGTCTGTCTCATAGGTGTGTTATGTGAGTGTCAGTGAAATCAGCTGCATTTCCAAACGCACAGCCACTTCTTAAAGAATCACCGGTGGTGTTACAGCATGCAGAGAAGCAGAAAGTGGGCATGTCACTCCTTGCAAAGTCCGATACATGCTTGTACTCCAGGAGCAGGCTGATACTAGCATCTGCACATTATAGCAGCCACAACTCCGGCAACAGAAGCAAGAACTGATGAAGTAGCCTCCACCTCTAAATCATTCCCTTAATGGGCATAGTAACCAATCAGATTCTAGCTATTGTTTATCTAGTACATTTTATAAAATTATATCTAGAAGTCGATTGGTCGCTACATGCCACTTCTCCAACTGTCCTTTATTGAAGGTTTGATAAATCTCCCTCAAAATTAGAAAGCAATAGTAGACCTTAGTTGTAGGAAGATCATAGCTGATCCTTTTAATTGTAAATCAAAATGTTCAAACACAGCCTGTAAAATGTAAGTTAGAAGCTGATTGGTTGATACTTTATCATTCACACTTTTATCTTCCTCCAAGCTTTGATTAATACTCCCCCTAGTTTGTCTGTCATATATGTATATTCAGCTTCCACTGTCATACCAGGGGTAAATTTACTAAGCTTCGAGTTTGGGGCAATTTACTAAAGACAAACTCGAGTGAGTTTGGAAGTCTCTTTTTTCACTGTTAATACTCATGTGAGATTGCAAACTCGAAAAAACTCACCATCAGCCAAATTAGGAAGTACTTTACATGAAAAAGATGGAACTCGCAAATTTACTAAGAATCGAGTTTTCAATCTTGTGTGAGATTGTAGCAAACTCACTGTGAAATAGAAGTTTTAAATACTCATCTCCTGAGCTGTGAGTTTGGCAGAAACATACACAGATCAGTGTGATTTGTGTATGTTTCTCCCTGCATACCTAATATAAAGTGTTTGTTTTAAAAAAGATGACATAGGGTCCCCCCCTAAAGCATAACCAGCCCCGGACTTGCCAGCCAGTCCGGGTTCCTAAAATTATGGGGAACAAACTGAATAGGGTTCCACTGTAATTTAAGAACCAGCACCAGGCAGCAGGGCCAGACCTGGTTTTAAATATAGGGAGAAAAAAAATGGCGTGAGGTTCCCCATATATTTAAAACCAGTTCCAGACCCTTTCTAGCAGGGGACCAATGCCACAGCCAGGGAAGCCCTTTCACCGGGCCCCCCAGCCTCAGCATAAATAAAATCACAGACACCGCTCCCGGTAAGAGCTGTCCTTTGCGATAGAGGGACTTCCGGGTTTATGACCCAGAAGTCCCTCTGGCATCCTTCTACGGAAATGGTATGAAATACCGGAAGCCCGAACGCTGAAAATCCTGACAGGGGTGGTAAGTATACTATCCCTACCCTCTCTCCCCCCCTAACCCTCCCTTTTTGGTGCCAAACCCTAACCTCCCCCCTAGTGCCTAACCTCTCCCTGATGGTGCCAAACCTACCCCCCCCCTTACATCACCCTAAACCTATCCCTCCGGGGGGTGCCTAACCCTAACCCCCCCTGGAGGTGCCCAAACCTGCCCCCAGTGTCCAGGCGTTTGGGATTCCGGCGATTGGGATTCCGGGCAGCGGGATTCCGGCGTCAGTATTTCAGCAGCTGGCATCCTGTCCGCCGGCAATTTAACTACATCCCCCTTCTACGCATGTGCAGAAGGACACGCTCCGTGGGGAGTGCTGGGAGGGATCCAATTGGAGGGGAGTCGAATTACAAGCCCATAGGCTTCTATTGGGCAATGCCATCTGAAGATGGAATTTCCCCTCCATATCCAAGCCCTGGAATGTATCGCATGTATCGGGGCTTGGTGCATATGCAGTGAGCGGTCAAACCTCAGGAAACTTCATTTTTGGAGTTTTGTACAAAAAAAAAGCAATAGTGCATCCCACCCTTGACAATGTTTCTATGGATCTATGGATCTAGGGCCTGCACGCAGCCTTACTGCAAAAATATGCTAATGATTGCAATCGCAATGTCGCAGCCTAACATAAGGACGCCCCCTTTACCTTACACACATCCGTAATACTTAGCAAGTCTGCGCAACCTTCATCGAGCATCATCAGAACCTCACACACATTTGCACAAGGTCTGATCTTACTCAGAGATTGCTAACTTCATCGCACGCAGTGAAAGTATAAACTGCGTATGGCATCGTAGTGGCTAATTTATGCACGCTCCTGTAATGGTGTTCAAACGCACTGACATGTCTTTGTTTCGCCTACAATCCCTCCATAACCACCCCCAAATGGCACTTCCTGTCAATAACTCCGCGATGGGTCTGCGCAGTCCGATCGCAGTGAGACCTTCGCGCACGTGCATTGCGATGCATACATATAATGCAAAAATCGTCCGACTGGGTGCATAATTGCAGTTGTGATCCTTGCTGAATCAGGCCCCTAGTTTGCAGCTACATGTGAATAACTTGTGCTATTTGGGGAGATTTGATAATAATTTTTCCATAACACTCACAGTTTATTGAGATCACTCTTCTGGTAGATCCAGAGATTGGTGGATTTAAGCCCCAGCTCATCACTTGTCCCTCGTAGACCAACAAAGACTAAAAAGCAACCCATCCCATGCTGCAAACTGGACAGGAGTGACTCCACTTCTAGTGAGATAAAAGAGATGATGATGGCAAAGAAAGAAAGCATTTTTCAGTTTTGTACACTAGTAAGCAATTTCCCAGTAGCCATAATTTGAGTGAAATACTATGTAAAGCAGCATTTCTCATTCCTGATCCCAACAGCCCACTAGCAGTGTGTTCTAGTGCCCTATCGGTAACACACGTGTGTTATTTAGTGACCAAATCATTTTGGAAAATCCATTTATGGTATTAAATTACTCCATCTCCGATTCTATGAGTAGTTGTTGTTCGTGGCATAACACTGACAGATAATATTTCCTATTTACATAGTAAATAAAGTTAAATAAAAGACCCTTCATTTTTTCATAAATTCTTAAACTTTCTGTCGTCAGATGATAGATGTGACCCATAAACTTAAACTAAACTTAACTAAAATAAACACAGGAGACCAAGTTATGCCGTTTAAATTAATTGGTCAGCTTTATTTGGTTACAAAGGTAGACATGGTGGCAGGAGAAAGAACGGCAACTAACCCGCGTCCGCTTGTCTTAGGCCGGAAGTAAATCACAACTTGTGAGGGCCAACTATCCCAGACAAGGGTAGGGTGATCTTAAAAACTTGCAAAGGGCCAACTATCCCTTTCAGAGCAAGTGATGCGGCCCCAACACCCATGCCAATGCACCATTCATCCTGCTCGGTCGAGAGGTGCCGCTGACCCCAATAGGGTGAAATCAGCCTATCAGTGCATTGAAGGGGTGCGCACCGCTATTACTGCTGCAAGATGGACACTTCAATATTGCCGGTCTTTCCCTGCCAATGAAATAAAGCCGACACAAGACACAAGAGGGTAGGGAGGGTGGGAGATCAATTCAAAAGAGGCAGATTTTACCACAGTAGATTCTCTACACCCTCTCACTAACTCCGCCCCTAACCCAACGTCCTATCGCATCTGCCTATAACTGTAAACAAACATTTTTAACTTTATTAACCCCTCTATCCCTGACTAGAAGTTTATGTGCCGTCGGCTCTATTCCTAACCTCCGTTATATTAAACTTTCTATCGTCAGATGATAGATGTGACCCATAAACTTAAACTAAACTTAACTAAAATAAACACAGGAGACCAAGTTATGCCGTTTAAATTAATTGGTCAGCTTTATTTGGTTACAAAGGTAGACATGGTGGCAGGAGAAAGAACGGCAACTAACCCGCGTCCGCTTGTCTTAGGCCGGAAGTAAATCACAACTTGTGAGGGCCAACTATCCCAGACAAGGGTAGGGTGATCTTAAAAACTTGCAAAGGGCCAACTATCCCTTTCAGAGCAAGTGATGCGGCCCCAACACCCATGCCAATGCACCATTCATCCTGCTCGGTCGAGAGGTGCCGCTGACCCCAATAGGGTGAAATCAGCCTATCAGTGCATTGAAGGGGTGCGCACCGCTATTACTGCTGCAAGATGGACACTTCAATATTGCCGGTCTTTCCCGCCACAGCGGCTCTCAGGAGAGAAGCAGCCCGCCACCATGCTAACCAACCAAACCCTTAAAAACTGCAAAAATATCTTCTAGAAACAAAAAATGACCCTCCTCAGTAAGATGAACTCCATCCCTGCGGAAAAGGTGGGCATCCTGAATCCGAATTAAAGGATGGTGCACCACTAGCCCTCCCATTTCCAGCACGTGCCTAGCCACCCATTTATTAACCTTCCTCCTGGACCTGTCCAAAGCCACACTATTATAGCAATAGCGCCAGGAAAGCCTGGCGATGATAGGGGACCACACCAAAAGGCAGTTAGGCAATAACCGAACCACCTCTCTCAAGTCACGAACAATCGCATGGCGCAACTCTAAGGACGTTTGCTGACCCAAATCGTTGCCCCCGAGATGGATAATTAACACTAAAGGGGGACCAAATTCAGCTACTGCCCTGTGCAAGTTGCGCAACAAAGCTTCCCACAGCATGCCCCTCTGCCCCAACCACCTAACACTCTCCCAACGTGGGAACACGGAGGCATCTTCAGCAAAGCGCGACTGCCCGGCCCAAAAAATAAAAGAGTGACCAATCAACCAAATGGGCCTAGCGTCCTGGAAACCTGCAAATATACAGAAATATAATAGATAAGTATATATGCAACATGTAAATCACGAAGGAGGAGTGGGAGGGTGGGAGGGGGGGAGGAAGACTTGACCCGAGGTGAAAACCTACAAAAAACCTGCTGGATCTTTTCTATATTTCATTCGTTCACATTAATATTATTTTAAGCTAAACGATCAATGTCCAAAGCAGGGCAAAAAACAGGGCAAAATCTCTCGGGACCCCCACCGGAAAGGCAGCGAGTTGGCCAAGGCACTCAAGTCCAAACGAATAAAGTATAACAATTTATGATTCCAGACGAACATAACTTCTGTAAGCATTGGACTTCCATCTTCCGAGAGCCTGGATCTCCTGTGAAGAAAGACCCGAGGAGGCCGCAAAAGTGGCGGCACCTATTCTAAAAGAATGGGTGCCGTAATCCGAAGGGGAAAGCCCGAGGTGCCGTATGCAGCGATGGAAGACCGATCTAAATTGGAATTTAGTCAAAGGACTTCCGTCCTCGTGCATAAGCCAAGCCCCCGGCCGCATTGGCCTGCAAAGAGTATATTGGGAGGCTAAGTGAACCGGACAAATCCCGTCATCAGGACAGGACTTCAGGGACACCCAGCGACCTCTACCCATCTGATCGGTCTTGGAACGCCGAATACGGCACAGCAGCGTATCACGCAGCAAAATGTGACAACGAAGCAGAGGGGGCTGAGCGCGGCGCGAAGACGCTACCAGCTCACTGATGTGAAACGCCCCATGAAAGGCCATCGCAAAAGCGAGTCGGAATAACAGAACCTGGAATTGCGAAGAACAAATGCCCGTCAAACTTTCACCTAGACGCGCTAACAAATCAGGACCAATAGGACGACGTCGGTCATCCGCGGCAGGCCTGACGCGAGACCAACCCCTAAGGGCCCTTTGTATTAAAAAACCCTTAGTTATGTCCCTCCGCCCCGCTAGGCGCAAAAAGAACGAAATCCCAGCAAGCCTCTGGGCAACATAAGCCCGCGACCTGCCGGAATCGAACAAGAAACAAACAAAAGCAACCATATTAGTATCACGAGATTTACCTGACGAACTCCGCCCTTGCAAAAACTTCTCCCACTGTTGCCAAGATGTCTGGTAGGCCGTCAACGTCCGTGGGGCCACGGACCGACGTGCGAGATCTTCCATTCTGGTTTGATGATCTGCCAGCAATGAAATGGACAAAGCTCACCTTTTAATGCCGCGTACGGGGCCAATTCGCGGAACCGTCGCCAATCCTGTCTGGAGAGCGCATCAGCAATGGAATTATCAGTACCCGGCACATGACGAGCTGTGAACAATATGTTAAACTGCAAAGCGCGCAGAACCAGCCAAGCAAGAAGCCGCAACACTGGCAGCGACGACGATCTTTGGTTATTGATCGCATGTACTACCCCCAGGTTATCGCACCAAAAAACTATGGAACGGTCGCGCAACCGCTGACACCATAGCTCTAATGCCACCACTATGGGAAACAGCTCCAGTAGGAGCAAGTTCTTGGTCAATCCTGCCTGCACCCATTCCGCTGGCCAAACTGAAAAACACCAATCTCCTCCCAAAAAAGATCCGAAACCTGATGATCCAGCAGCATCCGTGAAGAGCTGCAGGCAAGCATTAGGCTGAGGATCCGCAGGCCAGACGCGCACTCCATTAAAATCGACCAAAAAAACGTCCCAAACCGCCAGGTCCAGCTTTAGCTCAGACGACAGTCGCAGAAAATGGTGCGGGTGACGCAGCCCTACCAAAGCCCTCTGTAGCTTCCGACAGAAAATCTTCCCCATCGGGATAACTCGACACGCGAAGTTAAACAGCCCGAGCAGGGATTGACCTTGACGAAGAGTTACCTTTCCTCCTGCCAACGCTAGGAGGATAGTATCCTGCAAGCGACGAATCTTGTCCGGCGGCAGCCGGCAAAGACCCTCCAAGGTATCAATTTCAATACCCAAGAAAACCAGCTTAGTGGCTGGGCCCTCAGTTTTATCTTGCGCAATAGGTACTCCAAATTCCGAGAAGAGTGCTTGCAATGAAAAAAGGAGACGATTGCAGCGACGCGAGCCAGCTGGACCTACGCACAAGAAGTCATCCAAGTAATGGGCTATGCTCGTCTCCCCAGACCCCACCGCGACACACCAATGGAGAAAGGAACTGAAACGCTCGAAGAACGCGCAGGAAATAGAACAACCCATCGGAAGACATTTGTCCAGGTAATAGCCATCCGTCAACCGAAACCCCATGAAACGAAATGATTCAGGTTGCAGGGGCAACAATCTGAAGGCGGACTCAATGTCCACTTTCGCCATGAAAGAACCCGGACCCGCTGCGCGAACCAAGGCTAACGCAGATTCGAATGACTGGTACTGTACGTGGCAGACCTCAACATCTATGGCGTCGTTAACCGACGTGCCTGACGGATGTGACAGGTGCTGAATTAAACGGTAACTCCCGGGGGCCTTCTTGGGGACAACACCCACAGGGGAAAGGACCAGATCGGGTATCGGAGGCTGCGGGAAAGGTCCAATCATGCGACCCAGCCCTACCTCCTTCATAACCTTATCCTTTAGTACGTGAGGTAAATCGCAGGCCGAGCGTAATTTCCTAGGGGACCCGGAACTGACAGGCCGTATTATTGGAAGCGAAAATCCTTCTGCAAAACCCTTACGCAAAAAGGCGGCGGCGTCCCGCACAGGATACCAGTCTAACCATTTTGCCATGGCATCCAGATGAATGGGGGTCAACGCTTTACTTTGAAGTCCCGGCCCCTGACCGTTTGGCAGAGGGTACTGCAGAGGAGGCCTGAGCTCCTCCTGGACCGCGGGAGCAGTCCTTACTGGGGTGTGCCGCGCCGCAGCGAAGGCACTGGTGTCGAAAGCGACACCTGTTACCAAGGGTACAATTCCCATTGTTGTATGCGTAACACTTCAGCTTGTTTTGCCCTCCATTGGCTGTCCTTGGTGCCGAGGGGGACGAGGGTTGAACTGGCCACCCAGGGGACTGATCAACAAGGACGCGTGTAGGCTGGGTCACCTCCATCCACACTTCAACATCTTTACAACCCAATTCCATGACCTTAACCCGATCTTGTTTTCGACGAAACTCTTCGTCGTATTGACGCCAAGCCGTACTGCGTGAGGCCTTGAATAGGCCATGTATCAGGTGTAAGTATCGTATTACGTTAAGGTACTCGGAAGGCCTGGTTTTGAGATAGCAAGTTGAAAACACGCAGAACCCAGATATCCAATTCGTGTAAGACTTAAAGGCCTCCAGACCAATACCCCCTTTTGCCTTTGCGGTCGCAGCAGCTTTCTTCGCCGTAGCTGTAAGGGTGAACATATCTACGTAGCGCCCTTTTTTGATCCGCTGCTTAACCCTGGTACGCATACCTCGAGTGACAGCTGTATTAGCGCAGTGTACAACATCCTCCGGACCCACTCCGCGATCTACACTGGTACTACTGCCAGAGGACCGTTCGCTAGAATGCCTGTGACGACGTGAGCGACGTCTGCGAGACCTCCTTGCCCTTTTACGCCTAGCCTTCCACGAACTATCGCTTGAAGAGGAAGAGGAAATGGAAGTAGACCCGCAGTCAGACGTACTGTCACACTCACCAGAAGCGCTGGCGAGGGCATTGGAAACTCCAGCGCCCGCGTTAGCTCCGACTTCCGCCGTCGCACTTCTGGTCGGGGCTGCGACCACTGTTAACTCCTCCAGACTGTCGTCTGTAAAAGAAGAGACTGAGGCGGCATTGTGCGCATTGTCTGTGTCCGTAGCCTGATTGGGCTGAGGAAGGGAGATGGCAGAGGGAGAGAAAGAAACGGAAGGAGCTGCGGGCATGGGAGCGAGGGAAAGACCGCAAATCCTGCATAATTGCTGCACCAGAGGGCCAAGCTGCGTCTGCACGGTGGACGCCGCTGACGCAGAAGGGCCTCCAGTGTCAGCGTTTCCAGGCTGCTGGGTCAAAAGCGGTGTCAGTGCACCCACCACAGACACCAGCAGTCCGGCTATGGCACCAGCATCCAGCAACGGAGCACTCCCTGGTGCCGCAGGCCCTGCAGGCATAGCAGACGCCGGAGCAGCTGCCACCCCCGCAGGCCTGGAGGAGCTGGCTACTGCAGACATGGGGGACCCCATGTCTGCATCATTATGAACAGAGGGCAGCAGAAGAGGGGGCGGATTAACCTGCCTGTCACTATGCAGGCGTTGGCTCCGCCCCCTTCGTCTCCGCCCCCCGCCTGTATTAATGTGGGCCTGCGTGCAAGCCGGCGCCATGACAGGCATCCGGCCTGCACGCTTATGTGGCCGCTTCCGCCGCCCTTCCCCCCGGACTTCAGCCGGCTCCCTCTGAGCGGCCACCGGGGAAGAAGGGACGGGCGGTGTGACTGCCCGCTGCTGGCCGCGAGAGCGGCCGGAGCGCGCACCCGCGACTCGCGCAGGCACTATAGTATGCCTGGCCGCCCCCGATCCCCGCCCGCCCTGGTCCCCAGTCGCACTAGTACTGGCGACCCGCGGGGAACCAGGTGCAGGCGGAGGCAGCACCTGTGGCGTCTCGCGGGACCGCTGCGGCCGCGTGCACGTGACCGCAGCGTTGTCCGCTAAGGGGCCCGCTGTACCTGACCCTCCCGAACGCCGGGAGGGCAGTACCTGAGGGGAATAAAGTGCGCCGGGCCCGCCACCGTCTGACAGACGGGCGGGTACCGAGCGCGCGCGCTGGGGGCGGCTCATAGTGCAGGGAAGCAAGATAGGTAGGTAAAGAAAGAGAAAGAAAAGTTAGATAAGAAAAAAGAGTGTATATATAGGGAAAGTATAGAGAATAGAGTAGGGAAAGATATAAAGTAGGGAAAGAGAAAGTAGGGATGAATAAAAACAATTATCCCAACAGACAGATCTGCTAATAAAGGAACTGCACTTCCCTGGTCGCAGATCAATTCAAAAGAGGCAGATTTTACCACAGTAGATTCTCTACACCCTCTCACTAACTCCGCCCCTAACCCAACGTCCTATCGCATCTGCCTATAACTGTAAACAAACATTTTTAACTTTATTAACCCCTCTATCCCTGACTAGAAGTTTATGTGCCGTCGGCTCTATTCCTAACCTCCGTTATATAATTGTGCTGCTCTTAAAGGAGGCAAAACATAAATTGACAGTGGCCATGGGATAAATTTCCTGGATCAGTCTCACTCCCGAAAAGTCCTTTACTAATAGCTATGGAGACATCTCCTATAAGAAGAGTATCCAGATGTCATAAAGAGGCCCACAGTTTTACCTCTCATACCAGGGCATACATGGGATCTCTAGAGGCAGGTTTCTGAATCCTTGATTTTATGGAGACTGTGGACAACCCATGAAGAGGGCATAAATAGCACTTAACAAGCTATAGTCTGCCTCATACAAAGTGCAGTGTGTGTAAGTAATACTTCAGTCATATAGAAGGCCAGCAATCACACTAAGCCGTTAGATGTCGCAGTAGGGCCAGCCCGACTAAGCTGAAAGATTTTCTTCAAGATGTGGGCTCCATTCCACAACCCGAGTCCCTTGTTCTGCGGGGTAATCAGAGAGCACAAGAACCTAGTATCACCTCTGGATATACAGTATATTGTGTACACATCGTTCTCCTTATGCATTGGATGGTAACTGTTATACAATATTAATAATTAACACTAAGGATCAAGGGTATTCAACATATGGCTCTCCAGCTGTTGTGGAACTACACATCCCAGCATATCCTGCTACAGTTTTGCGATTGGAGCATGTTAAAACGGTGGCAGAACATGCTGGGATGTGTAGTTCCACAACAGTTGGAGGCCCACATATTCAATACTTCTGATAGATATAGTCTATAGCAGTGGTTCCCAAACTTTTTAGAATCACTGCGCCCTAGAGTATCAGCATTTTTCCCACGGCAGCCCTGGGGCAAAAGTTTCTGATTGAGAAATTCAGCAAAACTTAAACAAGTAAATTGTTCTTATTAGGGATGAGCGGGTTCAGATTTCTGAAATTCGAACCCCCCCGAGCCCCCCCGATCCGAGTCGTATCCGAGTCAGGCTCGACTTTTCCCGCCTGACTCGGATCTGAAATCGAGGCAAAACGTCATCATCCCGACTTCCGGATCTCGCGGGTTTTGGATTCTCTGAAAGGTCCCCGCGTCGGTGCCATTTCTCACTCCGGCTGTGGACAGTGAAGAGGGAGGGTGGAAGCAGGGCCGTTTCTAGGGGCGGGCGACCCGTGCAATCGCACGGGGCGCTCCGCCTAACATAGGCAAAACTGCCTCTGCCGCAATTTCGCATTATCTATAAATTATAGAATAATGCAGTTAATGGCCGGCATCAGGGCGGCTGTAACGCCACTCAGACTGACCGGGAGGACCTTCCCCTGTGTAAGCTCCGCCTCCCCTAGGTAAGCACCAATCGGAATCAACCATTTGGTGCACGAGCGCACGGTAACGACATGACGTCGGACCATGCGCGCTAGCGTGTCAGTGAGGAGCGGAGCTCTGAAAAGGCTGGCCTCGAGTCTGCAGTGTGCCGCTGCTGACTGCCCGCCCTTCCATCCTGCGTGTGCCGGGAGCTGTCTCCTTACAGAAGGACTCTGCAGCATCAAAGCTGCAGAGTCCAGCCTTGTGGCCCGGCTCCCCCGCATGTGCCGAAAGCCCGCCCGCCGCTCGGTGTCAGGTGAGAGAGGGGTCTGGAGGTGTCTGGTTAGGGAGGGGCCTGGAATTGTCTGGTGAGGGAGGGGGCCAGGGGTGTCTGGTGAGGGAGGGGGCCAGGGATGTCTGGTGAAGGAGGGGTCCGGGGGTGTCTGGTGTAGACCCGTCATGCAATGTGACCATGCCCATTTTTTGGAGCGCGCCTTCGGCACGTGCACACATTAATTCTCTATGCCCCCACTTCAAATATCCACTTCCACCTATATATATATATATATATATATATATATACACAAATACACACATTATATTTAAACAAAATCAAATCACACAGAAATTTTTGTGAAAATATTATAACGGGGGGGGGTGCATTTTGAATGCTCACACTGGAAGCCAGATTGTCTAGAAACTGCCCTGGGTGGGAGCTAGGGCTGGTTGGGCTGCGTTGTGCTGCTGTTGTTCATAGGGGCTGTGACCACTCAGTCCATAGGGGCTGGCTGGGCTGTGTTGTGCTGCTATCATAGGGGCTGGCTGGGCTGTGTTGTGCAGTCAGTTGTCCATAGGGGCTGTGTCCACTCCAAAGCCTATAGGGGCTGGCTGGACTGTGTTGTGCAGTGTCCCATAAAGGCTGTAGTCCTAGAGGGGTGCTGTAGTGTTGTCCAGGGTGTGATCTGTGCATCAGGGGTGCTCCCCCAAAGTGCACTCCATACAAAATAAAAAATTATTTTCTGTGTTTGTGATTTGTGTGCACTGTGGCCGCACGTGCATCAACAAAGTAACGCCAAGTGTGCGCCAGTGTCATAAGTAAAGGGCCGGCTGGCTTGACCGTTAAAGGGTGCTGTAACCCCCAAAGTGCACTCCAAACAAAATAAAAAATTATTTTCTGTGTTTGTGAATTGTGTGCACTATGGCTGCATGTGCATCAACACAGCAGCAGCGCCAAGCGTGCACCTGTGTCATAAGTCAAGGGCCAGTTTGGACATCTGGTCCGGACTGAAGGACATGCCAAAAATGTCAATTTCTGACATGTCTACTGTCACTTCATATGATACTGTCACCACTGACAGAATGGTGGAGGAATTATTTTCTGTGTTTGTGAATTGTGTGCACTGTGGCTGCACGTGCATCAACAAAGGAGCAGCGCCAAGCGTGCGCCTGTGTCATAAGTAAAGGGCCGGCTGGCTTGTCTGTTAAAGGGTGCTGTAACCCCCAAAGTGCACTCCACAAAAAATAAAAAGTTCTTATTTTTTCTATCTTTGTGAATTGTGTGGGCTGTAGCCGCACCTGCATCCTCAAAGCAGCAGCGACAAGCGTGCGTCTGTCTGTTAAATGGTGGTGTAACCCCAAAAGTGCACTCCAACAAAAATAAAACATTTTCTTCTCTGTTTGTGAATTGTGTGCACTGTACTGATGTGCCCAGCTATAACGTGGCATCACAGCGTTCTCTCACGCCACACATGGCGCGCCACACACCACGCCATGAGTCGCGCCACAAAGAAAGTTTAGTAATGAAAAAAGTCATTACGTGTAATACAACATTTTGCCCACCAGATGTCACTTTTCCTAAACTACATAGCGCATGCGTCTGATTTCATTACGTGTAATACAACATTTTGCCCACCAGATGTCACTTTTCCTAAACTATATAGCGCATACGTCTGATTTCATTACGTGTAATACAACATTTTGCCCACCAGATGTCACTTTTCCTAAACTACATAGCGCATGCGTCTGATTTCATTACGTGTAATACAACATTTTGCCCACCAGATGTCACTTTTCCTAAACTACATAGCGCATGCGTGTGATTTCCAATGTACCATACGGTATGTTCTGTATCACCGCCCGATGATTGTTTGACAGAAGTGGTGATTCTGTACACTATGCAGTATTACAGCGTTTTCCACATGGAATCAGGAATGTACGGTATAATAAAGCGGTAGAAGAATGTCTAATCCAGTTTGAAATCATTAAGCTCTGTATTACCCACTGACTGTGCGGTTGAAATCGTACTGTGTTTGCGCAAATGTAAATGCACTGTCCCAGACTCAGACATTAGACTTTACAAACTACAGAACTCTAGTAATGGGTGAAGCGTGTGGCCTAGCGGTCTAATGCCTAGTCTCACTGCTTCTCCCCTCTTCTTGTTCCGTGGGTTCGAGACCTTGAAAATATGTTTTTTTAAATTATTTTTAAAATCTTAACTTAAAATATTCAGTATTCAATACAGTACATGTGGAGCGCATGCCCAGTGCTTTGGGAGTCAAACAGCGAAAATAGGATTTTTATTATTATACATACAGTACTGTACCTTAGAACGCAAACTTGCGTCAATGCCGGCGCTGACATAGACGTGGACATTATAGTGATTTTTTATGACCATCAAGTGGTAATGGGCTCTGTTAAAGAGACTGGTCTCTGTATAACAAACTGACTGCGCGTTTAAACTGCAAAATTGCGTCAATGTCAGCGCATGCCCAGTGGTCGGGTTTCAATCACAATGGAATGTGTGCCGCATGTCCAGTGGAGCCAAGCCATACACTAAGTAGCGCTATGCCATGGCGCATGCCCAGTTGTCTGTATTGCTACAGTACTGATGAATTTTCACACTTGTGCCATTCTGCACTTTCCGAGACTAACCGTACAGTATACACAATAGTAAATTCATGACTTCAGAAAGTGCTACAGTAGTGGACTTAGTTTGGAGGGAAGTCTGTGTATTACATACTGACTGTGATGTAGAGCGCAAACTTGCGTCAATGACAATGCTGTCCCAGACTTGGAAACTTTAGTGATTTAATGTGTTCAGTAACTGATAGTTGACTCTGTTTAAGAGAGAGGTCCCTGTAGTACAAACTGACTCTGCGTTTAAACCGCAAAATTGCGTCAATGTCTGTACAGTTGGCGCTGTGGTGACTTATAGCCAGTTCTGATGGGTTACGGTACAAATAGGATCTCTGGCGCGTGCCCAGTGGCGGGGTTGCAATGCATTGCCAGTGGTGCTACGCCATAGGCATACCCTTGTAGCGCTATGCCATGGCGTACAGTATGGAAGATCATACAGTAGCGGGTCATGATTCACACAGTGAAAGTGGTATCTCCGTATTACACACTGACTGTGTAATAATAATATTAAAAATAAAAAGTGTAACCTTGACTGTCTAATAATAATAAAAAAAATAAGTTTAACCTTCCAGGTAATACAGCCAACTGCGCATGCTCAGTGATGGCATAGCGCTACATGGCGTATGGCTTGGCGCCACAGATCCCATTGTACCCCCTCCATTTCTAATCCATCGCAGATGGCTGACAGCCACCATAGCGCCAACCGTGTAATACAGAAAGCTCTCTCTCATACAGATCCCACTACTACCGTACTTAGTGTGCAAGGTTGGAACAGCATCACCATTGTCATAAGTTTGCGATGCAACGCTATTTTGCGCTTCAAACGCACAGTCAGCTTTGAACACAGAGCGCTCTCTCACAGTCAGAAACCACTCTCAGACACAGTCCAAGAGACGTAGCTATCGTGTGTAAGGCCGAGACGCATCTACGTTGTCGCATGTTTGCGTTTTGCGCTTTGGGCGCACAGTATGTGATACAGAGCCCTCTCTTGGCGCTAAAGATCCCATTGTAACCCCTCCACTGAGCATGCGCATGAAATCCCATTGCAACCCCTTG
The DNA here is from genome assembly GCA_031769625.1 of Taudactylus pleione. Classification (NCBI taxonomy): domain Eukaryota; kingdom Metazoa; phylum Chordata; class Amphibia; order Anura; family Myobatrachidae; genus Taudactylus; species Taudactylus pleione. The sequence continues at coordinate 4,509,176 of JAUIMM010000329.1, read as the reverse complement.
AAGCAGACAGCCACCACAGCGCAGACATTGACGAAAGTTTTGCACTATTTAAACGCACAACCAGTTTGTAATGTCTTACTTTTAAGCAGCCTTTTAAACAAAAACACTACAGTATTACAGTACAACACTACTAAAGTAGTTTCACTATAGTGTCCAGAGCAGACAGTGACAATAAAAAAAAATATACGGTACGGTATATTCTTTTCCAGGGATCGAACACGGGACCATAATTCTACCAAAGTGATCACCTAACCACTTGCCCACACGACAGCTACAGTGAACCGCACAGAGCGGCCTCATCCTTGTGCACTCCTCTCGCTGCTGTTTTTAATGAAAAAAAAAATAATTGTCATACTGTAATTCATCCCATCTCAGTGAAAGCTGTGCGTGCATCTCATTAATCTACAGTATTGGTTATACCGTGACAACAACTCGGGCAACTTCTCTACTGTTCAGTTACTGCACCGTACCGTATGTACCGTACAATACTGTATGTGCAGTGATTTGCATCCTGTTATAAGATCTTACTGTACGGTACAGTACTGTACTGTATGTACATTATGTGAAATTAAAAATATAGTATTGGTTGTGCGAACATGCAAATGCTGTGAATGTGAATGTGATATCCATCCAATTTACTGTAAGTTTAACAGTATGGCATTCAGTACAAGGCATTCAGTACAAATTACAACAGTGGAGCACTCGCCACCCAGTGGTTAAGCACTGTATTACATGCAATTACAAAAGTGGAGCACTCGCCACCCAGTGGTTAAGCACTGTATTACATGCCGTAGCATATCCTTCGTTGAAGAATACCACAGTATTCCACAAGTCCATGGCGTGACTCAGAGGCCTGCATGCCACACCACACCACAAGTCCATGGCGCGACTCACGCCACGCCATGAGCAACAAAATAGCTGGGCAGATCGGTACGTGCATCAACAAAGGAGCAGCGCCAAGCGTGCGCCTGTGTCCCATAAGTCTGTTAAAGGGTGGTGTAACCCCAAAAGTGCACTACACAAAAAATAAACAATTCTTTTTTTTCTGTGTTTGTGTGCGAAATGTATGCACAGTAGCCGCATGTGCATCAACACAGCAGCAGCGCCAAGCGTGCGCCTGTGTCATAAGTCAAGGGCCGGTTTGGACATCTGGTCCGGACTGAAGGACGTGCCAACAATGTCAATTTCTGACATGTCTACTGTCACTGCAAATTATACTGTTACCACTGACAGAGTGGTGGAGGAATTATTTTCTGTGTTTGTGAATTGTGTGCACTGTGGCTGCACGTGCATCAAAAAAGGAGCAGCACCAAGCGTGCGCCTGTGTCATAAGTAAAGGGCCGGCTGGCTTGTCCGTTAAAAGGTGGTGTAACCCCCAAAGTGCACTCCACAAAAAATAAACAATTCTTTTTTTTCTGTGTTTGTGCGCGAAATGTATGCGCAGAAGCCGCACGTGCATCAACACAGCAGCAGCGCCAAGCGTGCGCCTGTGTCATAAGTCAAGGGCCAGTTTGGGCATCTGGTCCGGACTGAAGGACGTGCCAACAATGTCAATTTCTGACATGTCTACTGTCACTGCATATGATACTGTCACCACTGACAGAATGGTGGAGGAATTGTTTTCTGTGTTTGTGAATTGTGTGCACTGTGGCTGCACGTGCATCAACAAAGGAGCAGCGCCAAGCGTGCGCCTGTGTCATAAGCAAAGGGCCGGCTGGCTTGTCTGTTAAAGGGTGCTGAAACCCCCAAAGTGCACTCCAGAAAAAAAAAATTCTTCTTTTTTTTTCTGTCTTTGTGAATTGTGTGGGCTGTAGCCGCACCTGCATCCTCAAAGCAGCAGCGACAAGCGTGCATCTGTCTGTTAAAGGGTGGTGTAACCCCCAAAGTGCGCTCCAACCAAAATAAAATAATCTTTTTTTCTGTGTTTGTGTGTGAAATGTATGCGCAGTAGCCGCATCTGCATCCTCAAAGCAGCAGCGACAAGCGTGCGTCTGTCTGTTAAAGGGTGGTGTAACCCTCAAAGTGCACTCCAACAAAAATAAAACATTTTCTTCTGTGTTTGTGAATTGTGTGCACTGTACATGCATCAACAAATGAGCAGCGCCAAGTGTGCGCCTGTGTCCCATAAGGCTGTTAAAGGGTGGTGTAACCCCCAAAGTGCACTCCACAAAAAATAAACAATTCTTTTTTTTTCTGTGTTTGTGTGCGAAATGTATGCGCAGTAGCCGCACGTGCAGCAACACAGCAGCAGCACCAAGCGTGCACCTGTGTCATAAGTCAAGGGCCGGTTTGGACATCTGGTCCAGACTGAAGGACGTGCCAACAATTTCTGACGTGTACTGTCACTGCATATGATACTGTCACCACTGACAGAATGGTGGAGGATTACATTGGTGACAGCATCCAAGTAGGCATGTCAGACAGTCCATACCTGTACTGGCAGGAAAAAGAGGCAATTTGGAGGCCCCTGTAGAAACTGGCTCTATTTTACCTGAGTTGCCCCTCCTCCAGTGTGTACTCTGAAAGAGTGTTTAGTGCAGCCGGGAACCTTGTCAGCGAAAGGTGTAGGAGGTTGCTTCCACAAAATGTGGAGAAGATGATGTTCATAAAAATTAATTATCAACTCTTCCAGGGAGACCAGCCTCCAGAACTTACAGAGGGACCTGTGGTGGTGGATTCCAGTGGGGACGAATTAATGCTCTGTGAGGATGAGGATGTACACAACACTGAAGAGGGTGAAGAATTGGTGGATGAGGAGGATGAGGACGACATCTTGCCTCCGTATAGCCAGTTTGTGCAGGGACAGATTAATTGCCAGCTTGGTTTGTGGGGGCCCAAATGAACCAATCATTTCAGCCACAGTCGTGTGGCAGACCCTGGCGCTGAAATGATTGGTTTGTTAAAGTGTGCATGTCCTGTTTATACAACATAATGGTGGGTGGGAGGGCCCAAGGACAATTCCATCTTGCACCTCTTTTTTTTCTTTGCATTATGTACTGTTTGGGGCCTAGTTTTTCAAACTGCCATCATGTCTGCCACTGCAGTGTCACTCCTAGATGGGCCACGTGTTTGTGCAGCCCACTCGTATTGCTTAGCATAGTCATCCAGCTACCTCGGTGCAACCTTTTGGACATAAAAACACTATTGTGAGGTGTGAGGCATTCAGAATAGACTGGAAATGAGTGGAAATTAATGTTATTGAGGTTAATAATAGCATAGGAGCAGAAAAACCTACAAATTCTGTGATTTTAGCTGTTTTTATGCTTTTTACCAAAAAAATACAGATCCAAAACACAAAACTCAGAACCCAAAACACGGTACGGTGGTGGCTGGTGCACACCCCTAATGCTTATAAGTCACCCTTAGGTTCAGTCACGTGACGGTTGATAGGGCTCCACTTTTTTTGTCCATATATTTTTTGATTGCCAGCAGCCAGCACTGGTTTTGCCTATCACAAAGACTAAAATAATTTTATTTGTACTTGACCTCCAACCCAAGGCACCCCTGCAAGTACCCTGAGGCACCCCAGGGTGCCACGGCACCCAGTTTGGGAACCACTGGTCTATAGTATAGGCTGTAATGAAGATAGTCTAAACTTTCTGTATCATACATATTTATCACTTATAAATAACATAAGTGGTTAGGAAAAGTTTAAACATGCCATAATAAGTATACACACATACTGTAGTATAACCAGTAGGAGAAAGAACTGAGCTCTCTAAGTGCACATTCTCCCAGCTCATGTTAAAACATTTGTCTCTTCTTGCTGGTTTCTGACTAAGGGCCCGTTTTGACCTTTAAGCACGCCTGTGTTCGGATCTCCACTCCCCGTTTTCAAGCACCTTCCCCTGTTACCACCCACATACGCCTCCTCCTGTCACTCAAAATAGCAGGCATTCGCTATTTAGCGAACAAACGATTTTCGCCCGCACTGACTGGTTCGCGCATGCGTATTAAAATCCGTACGCATGTGCAGTTGTGCGAACATCGGTCGGAACGAACGAGTGGCCGCTTACGAGCGGCTCTGAATCAGGCCCTAAGTGGTCAGATCTACAGATACTGCATACTTGGTAGGAGAAGCTGCTGCCCATGGCATTTGCAGCAGCTACTTTCTGCTCTTTATACTGCATGTTGTGGCTGCAGATCTAATAAAATTGCATTATATACTACTGCTACTGTGGTCATGATTCAACTGGGGGAAAGTGAGGTAGTTCCAGGCAACTGGAAACCCCCTTTGTAGTGGTGCTCTGCATGTGCTGTTAAAATGTTACTTTATTGCAGTCACATTAATTTAATAATGGGCCAATTCATTATGTTAATTATAGTCGGCCGGGCGGTCCCTGATAATTACCATTCTGACTCGCTGCGAGCGCTGGAGCAATTCAGCATTACTCCGGCATGGAGATAGCTGATCCAAATCCTTTCATCCTACAGGATCCCTCCTCACACACCGGGACTCCTTTCTAGTGGTGTCAGTAGGGCTGCCCACAAACGGCAGGCGTGCCTAAGGGAACGCCTGGATTTGTGCAGTCCCCCCCTCCCCGCCTACAAAACGGGGCGAGCTGTCACTCACCATCGACAGCCGCCCCGTCTTGTAGCGAGACCCGCGAGACTGAGCTGCAGTCGCAGGACGGGACTCGCGCCTGCCAGAGGCGGCGCATGCGCAGTGGGGGACCATCGACCCGCTTGTGAACGCTGTGCGCTTGTGAGCGGGTCTGAATCAGCCCAAATTCTTTACAGAGACCATTTGGTCATTCACATCAGTTCCTGCCCCAGTGGAGCTTACAATTTATAGTCCCTACCACATTTTGGTCAGAACTTGAAGCCAGTTAACCTCGAAGTTTGTTTTTGATTGTGAGAGGAAACCGGTGTACCCAGAGGAAACTCATGCAAGCATGTAACATACAAACTTCACACAGTTAGGGCCTTGGTGGGAATCGAACACAAGACCTCAGTGTTGTGAGGCAGTAATGCAAACCATTACAATATCCGTGCTTCACTAAGATGCTCTGTCAATTTTGTGTGTCCTCAAAGTCTTCATGTACGGAACCATGTAGAGGAGGAGGTATGTTGGTGGGAGAAGGGTGATCGGAGATAAACTCATTTGTGCCGGCATTGCTGCTTTGACATTTGTATTCCATATCTGTTTAAGGCATGGTACAGGCTGGGCATGCAAAGGGTTAGGAGCAGGGGCATAGTCAAAACTTTGTGGGACACACAGCAACATTTTTGAAAGTGCTCCACCCTTATGTTTCTAGAGAGACATCTTTCTCTGCAGCAGTTATTCATTTTATACCCCATAGTAATGCCTTAGTTAATTTTATGTCCCATAGTAGTATCCTAGTTAACGTTATGCCACATAGTAGTGCATAATAGTGCAACATTTCAGTGCCCCAAATTTATATTATACCACACCACAATGCCCCAGTACATATTATTGCAAATTATGGTGGCCCCCAGTTCATATTATGCCAAATTACAGTGTCCCCTGTTAATATTATGCATTACTATAGTGCCTCCATTTCTTATTGTGCCACATTACAGTGCCCCAGGTCAGATTATACCACATTACAGTGCCCAGTTCAGATTATGTCACCTTACAGGCCCCCTTTACAATCATAATATCCTCTACACATATCATTTACTAAAAATAGATGTCACCCAGTGGGTCAGACCCAATTGCTAAGCAAGCAATTCTGGGAACTTCGTGGCTTAATATAAAAGCTGTGTTTGAGACCCCCTAATTCTCTGGGCATCGTAGCAATGGCACCCCCTGCACCCACTATAGCTATGCCTATTGTTAGGAGTGCCTTCCATGTTTTATTTGTACTGTGCCCCCAAATTTCTGATGGCAGTCTTGCCAAGGGTAATCACCCACAATATACAAATCGTATCCTTGGGAATGGCAATGGTGACAGAGCAGAAGCTACAATCTGTCTTCTACCTCTGTCTATCTTCCTCCATTCTTTCCCACCACACAGAGCAGGACAATGCAGCCACTCATTCAGACTGTCCAAAAAGAAGGTGACCAGAGCTCACTATGTTGATGCACAAAGTTAAGCCCTATCATACTGATCCAATCTTCAGCCCCTTTATTGTACTGATCTAATTGCCAGTCACAAGAGCCAAAGAATGTCATAATTTGGTACCTGCCAGGAGGCAGATATAGGTGTTGCAGCCACTATTTACATGAGACTTGCTAAGGGCGGGGTTTGAAAAAGGATTTGCAATGAGTCTGAGCTTACTAAATAATGTTATTGCATAACCTGGGAACATATATATATATATATATATATATATATATATATATATCTGCCCAATCTGTCTGATGAGAGGGAAAATCTGGTAATGTACGGTAGCAAATTACAATAGAAATTTGCTCCCAAACACTGGAAAACGGACCAGATTTCCAACAGATTGGACAGATATATCTATAGGTGTGTATGCAGCCTTAGGCCCTGATTCAGGGCCTGATTCAGAGCCGGATGCTATTTGCGCTTGCTCGTTCAGAAAAAGGGGCCGGCTATTTAAATTGAGAGCTCGTTCTTTGCGGTCTGTTGATGCCTCTATGTCTGAGCGAGCGAACGAAACATGCGCTCGCTATTTTGTAAAGACGCCCCCTGGCCGCTCGCATCCTACGTCATCTCCGCTATTTATTAGATTAATCGAGTACATCGAAAGGCGTCTGAACTGCTCGCAGTGCTTGTGGTAGGATTTTTCTACCGCAATCATGCGAACAGTTCAGGCTAAGAGACAACCAAGTGACGTGGCCGATGACGCTGCTTTGTTAATTATGCACACCCTTAAAACGCCCGATTTGACCGTTTGGCACGCCTGCGTTCGGATCTCCACTCCCCGTTTTCAAGCACCTTCCCCTGTTACCACCCACAAATGCCTCATCCTGTCACTCAAATTAGCAGGCACTCGCTATTTTGCGAGCGCTCGATTTCCGACCGCACTGACTGGTTGGCGCATGCGCATTACGACCCATACGCATGCGCAGATGTGCGAACATCACTCAGAGCGAACGAGCGGCCGCTTATGAGCGTCTCTGAATCAGGCCCTCAGTACGGATCTCTATTGGGATCGCAGCAGCGATTACACACGCAGTCTCATTGCGAAGATATGCTAATGATTGCAGTCGCAGTGCCATTGCAGCCTAACATAAGAAACCACACTTTACCTTACACACATCCGTAATACTTACCAAGACTGCAAAACCATCGGTTACATTGAGTACCATCGGAGCCTCACGCACAGTTGCACAAGGTCTGATCTTACTCAGGAATTGCTAACCTCATTACACACAGTGAAAGCCCAAGCTGCGTATGGCATCGCAGTGGCTAATTTATGCACGCCCTTGTAACAGCGTTCAAACGCACTGGCACGCCTGCGTTTCGCCAACCACCTCCCCATCACCACCCTCAAACGGTAGGTACTTCCTGGCAATCACTCTGTGATGGGTTTGCGTAGTCACTGCGATCGCAGTCCCGATCACAGTGGAGTCTTCACGAACACTGTGATGCATACGCAGAATGCTACAATTGGCCGATTAATCACAGTTGCGATCGGTAATGAATCAGGCCCTTAGAGTATTGAGGAATTAGTCGGGTGACGGATTAAGATATAATTGCATACAGGTGTGTTTCTATCTTAATGCAGTTTTTGCTTCTTTGTGTTATTGCAGTGTATTTGTGTGATAGTTTTAGAATGTATCACAGGGAGACAGCAGTCATGTGCTATACAAAATAAAAAAAACACTGTACGGGCTTTGCCATATAAGTGGCTTATTGTGTTGGGTCTCTGGGCAGACCCGCTCGCTAGGATGAGTTAGCACACAGCCAGCCGATGTTTGCATTCTGCGCATGCGTACGCATCCCAGTGCAAGTTCGCAAACCAGTCTGATCGATCGGGAAGCGTTAGCTCGCTGCGCATAGACAGCCCGGCTGTTTGAGTGACAGGAGAAGACGTTTGTGGGTGGTATTAGGGGCTGGCCGCTAGAAACGGGGGAGTGGAGGTGCGAACGAAGGCGTGCCTGAGCGTCTCAACGTCATCTGAGCGTCTGAGCGTCTCAACGCCATTTCAGAGGCGTGCATAATTAAGAGGCAGCGTCATAGTACACATAACTTGGCTGAATATTATACTGAAGCGCTCGCAGTGCTTGTGGCAAGGTGTGGTCAACAAGTGCTGCGTATGCATCCGATGGTACTCGATGTTACCGATGGTTGCATACACTTCCTGGAGATGACTTGCGCAAGTGGGCATCTTAAGACAGGCTGGTGGGCGTCTGCATACACAATGAAATCGCACGCTAAGGCATAGTGGGTGTGCTAATGCCTTGCCGTGCGATCGCCTGCCTTGCTGTGGGTTGGTCGGATTTGCATACGGTGGCTGTGTGCGTACACATCTAGTGAGTGGGTCTGAATCGAGCCCTCTGTTCCAAATACCCATCTGAAATTTATCTTGCCTTATTCGCTTACCTGGGGCTGTTCTAATGTCTGCAGGCAGAAGTCGCTCATAGGTATTGAAGATACCAGCATCCGATATGACCACTGGAGCATAAATACATACTTCCATATCTTTTTTCTGTACAGCCACCCCTAGATAGGAAATAAAATGCAGTGACAGGAAAGTATTTATCATTAACTCATTAAACCCTAAAGTTTCTAAAGCTTCCCCATGATGTGCCATATTCTACCAATACCATTTCTAGTATTCCCATCATCTTTTACTCCAGATCATGGGGTAAATTTACTAAAGGTCGAGTTTGCATTTTGAGTGATTTGAGGTGCGATTTTCATTCGATTTTGCTTTTGTGTATTTAGTAAAGGCCAAGTCGAATGTAAAATCGTACTTCAAATCGAATTTTGAGTCAAATTGGCCTCAAATCGACCATCAGAAAAACATTGGTACTTTTACATAGTCCAACACACAAAACCCTTATTTACTATAATTCGATTTGAAATCGACTTCAAAATCAGACTTCAAATAGAACTTCAAATCCCCAATAGAATAGACCTGCTTCATGCTTTCGATTTGAGCATGAGCAGGTCGGATTGACACAGATACATAGAGACATCAGCCTGCATGTATCTGGCTGGAAAAAGTGTCTAAAGAGTTAAAATTAAGCAAAAAAAAACGTAAGGTCCCCCCAAAACAGAGCCATCCCCAGACTGCTGAAACTCAGGGAAAAATTTGCGTAGGGTCACCCTGTAAATCACAGAACCAGCCCTGGACCCTTTCTAATGGGGGACTGATGCCACAGCCGGGGGAGCCCTATCACCCCCCCCCCCCAGCCGCAGCATCAGCCCTGACCACTAGTCAGCCCAGGCCAAGGATCCCTGGGGAGTTGGAGACCCCTTCAAAAAAAGGGGTCTCCCTCTCCAGGGCACACCTAGCCTAGGCTGATAGCCCGGGGCTATCCCCGCTAAGAGAAGTAATAAAACATTGTCTTTCCAGTAGAACTGCAGGTCCCCGCAAGCCTCCCCCGCATGCTGGTACTTGGAGAGCCACAAGTACCAGCATGCGGGGCATTAAGGGCCCACTGGGACCTGTAGTTCACCTGTAAAGAAACGTTGCAAGAAACACACACACACCTTACACAGTATATATTTACTACATACACACTCACACATACTCACCTACAGTATATTACCTCCAGTGGTCCCCTTGTCCAGTAGGCATCCATGGGTTAAAATAAGAAAACGAAAAACCCAACCATCGTATTAAAGAATAATCATTCTAACCAGAATGATTATTCCTTCCCGAATGAAGAGCACAGACACGGCTTCCTCCTTTGAAGCTCCGTGTCTGTGCATTCATTGGCTGAGAGAGGTCAGGCCCCGCCTCTCAGCCAATGAACGGCTCTTCCATTGTATTCAATGGTGGGAGTCGCAGGGTTACTAAAGTTTATCCCGCGGTTCCCACCATTGAGTTCAATGGAGGAGCCGTTCATTGGCTGAGAGGTGGGGCTGGTTGTACTGAGTACAGGGAGACCCTACGTAATTTTTTCCCTGTACTTAGTCAACCAGACCTGGGTTTCAGCAGTCCGGGTATGGTTCTGTTTTTTGGGGGGGACCTTATGGTTTTTTTTTTAATTTTAACTCTTTAGACACTTTTTCCAGCCAGATACATGCAGGCATCTCACTGATGTCTGCATGTATCTGTGTGAGAACGAACTGCTCATGCTGAAAGTGAAAACATGAAGCAGTTCTAACGTGTCGGGGATTTGCAGGACGTTTTGAAGTGTGATTTGCCGTTCGATTTGGACATAAGCATGCCAAATCGAACAGCAAATCACCGTTCAAAACCGACTCAAACCGAATTTGTTTTGCAAATCGCAAAACAATTCGAATAATAGTAAATGCAGTGAAAAAACGGTTTTCACTGCATTCGATTTGAGTTGATTTGAGAAGAGCTAAATCACCTCTCAAATCGACCTGCAAATCGGCCTTTATTAAATTTACCCCCATATCTTATTTCTTACCTGCGGCTCTACCATTGTTCAGCAAGATCCGTGTAACAGGGGCCCGTACAAGTACTCTTCCTCCAGCACGCTCAATAATGGGAACCATATGAAAGGCAATTTCACTGCTCCCTCCCCGAGGGTACCAAGCCCCTCTTTTGTAGTGATGGAGGAGAAGGGCATTGATCATGAAGCTGGAATCATTGGGAGAGACACCTGGAAAGGAAAGTAATGAGTTGAGGATGTTTATCTTCTATGCATGATTAGGCACGCACAGGATGACACCCCATACTTGCCTACTCTCCCGGGACTGTTGGGAGCCTCCCTAAAATCGGGTGCCGCTCTCGACACCCCGCAAGACTAGGCAAGTCCCCCGGAATGGATGCCGGCTCCCCGCTAACCCCCTCGCCAGTCGCAAAAGTGGGCGGTGCGGGGGTGTGATGACCCGATTTGCGCTGAATTGTGTCATCCTAGCCCCGCCCCCTGTCTTATAATGCCAGTAATATTGGCATTATAAAGCGGGGGGCGGGGTCACTATGACGCGATCACGTCGGCACGCCCCCGCTCCGAATATTTGAGCCGCCCCCATCCTCCCTGCTGGACAGACCTGCCAGCCCCCTCCCGGGTTCCCCTGCCGAAATGTCAGCAAGTATGCGACACCCCCTGCTGGGCATCTGTAAGAATAAGCGTCCGACGGAGCAAATTAACTGCTTCTCCGTTTGGGCGCCCATTAGTACTTAACGCGGGTAAAAGCACCGGGTTTAGCCGCATAAATCAGCTAAACCTGTCTAAAGATGTGATTAGGGTGCCCTAAAAACGGACTTTGCACACATTTCTTCTCGCACCTCAGGAGACTGTAGAGAAGAAATGGGGGAGATACAATTGTTTACACTACAGCTATTTTTTTTTTTAAGATGCCCGACTGAGCAATTGTTGCTCCGTCTGAGAGTGATAGCCGCCAGCGACAGGATTTCTGTTTGCACCCTCAGTAGGATGATAATTAATGGGCGCCCAGAACAAATGTATTGCAACACTGGGCGCCCATTAATTATCGCCGCCCACACAACAACTGAATTGCCCCCAATGGGTCCTCCCACAGCTTCAGGTGTCCAAACGGAGCAACAATTCAATTGTTCCGTGAGGCGCCTATTCTATATAGACACCCAGCAGGGGGTGTCTAAAACAATTGAATCGCCTAGTCAACCTTTTTAGGAGAAGTGCCCTAGTCCTGTACCTTCATTTTCTTTCTTTCTTGAGAGGTTTTGAGATTAAGGTTTAGAGAACGTCAGATGAATCTTACTAACAAGGAAAACCCCATTGGGTTATTTATGGGTAGGAGTTGTGAATCTCTAAATAGCAGACACACCACTACTAAGAGGTCTTTATTAACTAACGTGATTGTGGTCTAAAATAATTGTGATACAGCCTGTGCTTTAGATTTAGTGGTAATGTAAAGGAATATAGAAAAATACATTTTACTTATTAATATGTTTTCCTTTTAGAAAGTAATTTCCGGAATGTCTCATCGCCACAAACTGTACTACTAGTTATCACACACCAGTCTTCAGTGTACTTTGAGAGTACATAGATAATATGCCTATTTCCGCTGTTAGCATTAATTGTTTTATCAGTCATTTAATCAGCACTTCAATAAACTAATTAAAGAGAGTTAATGGATAACCAGAGACTAATTCTGGGGAGATGCAAGCTGAGATAGGTGTGAGAGAAAAGGAATGAACAAGACGTAAGCCAAGGGCGAAACTAGAACTGTAGAAGCTTTTAGCAAACTTTAGTGGGACCACTAAGTTTTAGGTAGGGTCATTCTTCCTATCTTATCTTACCAAGCTACCAGCTCTACCTTCTTCCTCCAAAGTATCTTTGTGGAATTACATAGTAATAGTCACTACAGTATATAATCTGGTTTTGCTGATTTGGAGAGCATTTATAGCACAGTTAAGTGATAAGGTTCATTAGTAAAAGTGCAAGGTTAATTTTGTCCCACCTCTGACCGAGCCAGGGCCGGATTAGCCATCTGCAACTTCTGGCATTTGCCAGAAGGGCTGCTGGTCTCAGGGTGGTTCAAGGAGGGCGGAAGTACCCCCGCCCTCCACTCCACACTGCCAGATACATGCTATTAGCTCCGGGGGAGGGAAGGGGTGGCGGCTGTGGGCCAGGCAGAGAGTGGAGTGTGCCGCGAGGCTAGGCACGTGACTGGCGGTACACCCCCCTTGAAACAAAACCTTGCCCCTTTCGCGAATGCGCACACAGGGCGGACTGCCAGGGCTAATGTACAGCCCCAGTCTGTCCCTGGACCGAGTAGAAAGGTTTCATCTGCAGCTGCACTTTTACAGAAAGGTACATTTCTTGAAGCTCCTTGACCAAAAATGTTAAATACACAAAAGTGACACATGTAATAAGTCAGTCCTTGTGGCCACGCGGATAGCGGTTGTGTTCTCGTGGCTGGGGGTGTGGCCTTGCGGCCTGAACCCCCATTTTAGTTACTCGAGAGGTCCCGGAGATGCGGACTGCCCCCTGGGACTAGTCTTTGTGCAGTGCCGTGTGTCAGGAGCCAAGTGCTGCACGGGTGACACCCCTTGTGGCGCCACTGATATGCTCCCATTTTTGGGCCAGGAACGCCCCCACTCTGCCCCCCAAACGCCGCAGCCTGTCAATCAGGCTGCAGCATGGAAACACTGTGAGTGTTCCAATTGAATAAGGCTGAAAAGCTCCGATTAAAAATAATGACATTGGGGGCGATTCAATTGTTGTGTGGGCAGCTATAATCAATGGGTGCCCACTGTTGAAATTTAATTGTTCTAGGCACCCACTAATTATCGTCATCTTCACACCCTATTAGAAAATGCAAAATGGCTAAACCTGTCTAAAGTCCTGGTTAGGGCGCCCAAACTATGGGCTACGGGCTTATCGCACATTTTTGCTGGCACCCTCCTGAGGTTATCGTGCCTGAACAGAGCAACAATTCAATTGCTCCGTTGGGCGTCCATGGGCACATGCACAGCCTAAAGTGACAGTTACAGAGAGGACAGTTAGTGACGGTTACAGGTGAGGCAGAGCTGGACAAGATGATCTGCACATTAATGTGAGAGGGGGAAAGACAGTTCTAGGACTTGGCAGGATAGCACACAGCCGCTGAGATTAAGAAAAAGGCGTCTGATGTATCAAAAATGCGGGAAACATCCACTTTTTTTCCCATCAGACATTGTGTATTTATCACTATTTTTTCGTTTTTTTTAACGTCTTCTTTATCATGTATTTTCAGCAAAAATGGGAATGTGCTAAACCCCTTGAATTATGATATTTTTTCCCATTTTAGCTTTAGAATTTGATAATGGAAAAACAACTACATATTTTTTATCGGAATTCGAAAAAAACAACTAACAACTGTGCATGCTCAGGTTCAGTTTTGGACATGTGCGGTGAATGCTAGTTCTGCGTGGGTAACGAGTGGAATTCTAGTGTTTCTTTAAATTAAAGGAATCCCTTGTTACTAGGAAGATATCCCCTCCCCTTTAGTTTCTCCTTATTTTCCCTCCAAAAAACTACTCAATTTCTTTGTCTCAAATAGAGGTTGAGTCTCCAATATCCAAATATTCCGAAATATGGAATTTTTTGAGCGTGACTGAGATAGCCACACCTTTTGCTTTTTTATGGTTCAATGCACAAAATTAAAAATATTGTATAACATCATCTTCAGGCTGTGTGTATAGGAAATATATGAACATAAATGAATTTCGTGTATGTACATAAAAATGTGTTTGATTAACAAAATGATTAAAAATATTGTAGAAATTACCTTCTGGCTATGCGTATAAGGTGTATATGAAACATAAATACATTCTGTGCTTAGACTTGGGTCCCATTCCTAAGATCTCATTATAGTATGTATATATTCCAGAATACAGAAAAATCAAATATCCAAAATACCCCTGGTCCCAATCATTTTGGATATTGGAGACTCAGCCTGTGTGTGTATAGAATAGCCAATGGTAATTTTGATTGTAAATAAGTACTTTATTTCACAAAAAAAAAATTTTTTACCGCAAGATCTATGATGCTCTAATACAATTAATGCAGCAAAAGCTGAAGAAAAAAAATGAATGATAAGTTTTGTAACAAATTGACGATAAAACAATGATACACATGAAACTCACTCATTTTCAATAGAAAAATAAATTTTGCGAAAATCAAAGCTTAACGAAAAAAATAGCGAAATTTATAGCGATAGACTTTCTTACATTCCCATGATACTTATTTACAGAGAAAATGAGACGAAAATTCCTTGTATCACTTTTTTTTTTTAAATCTGTTGATACCTCAGTCCCAAAAGGAGAAATCAGTGAACAGAGGAAGGAGTTTGAGGAAACCGCTTAAAGCAAATACAAATTGGGCTGCAAGCAACCCTGCATCCGGAGTCACTTACACTTATCGCAAAGCCAGCAGTTGTTATCATATCTGACTTTACCCAAGTTCAGAGGGAAAGCTGATTCACTAGTGATACTCAGCACCTAGAGAACTTTATTATCACACAATTATCACCTTTACTACTTCAGGGTATAAGAGTTACACACACAGTACAATAAGTACCTTGGCCAATACATGTGTATCTGGGTTTAACGTCTTATCTGGAGGACTACTGCTCTAAGCACATTCCGCTACACATACTGTATCTGTGACAGCTTTACTCTGCTACTATATTCTGCTGTCAACATACTACTCTGCTAACATCTTGCTTGTTCTTTATTTGTAGTTATGGGTATGTATTTATGATATGTTGGGCTGGGGACACACAGGGAATGAATTTGAGATTTTGATTGGGAAGAATTTTCAGAGAGAGTCAGTAAATATAAATCACTTCCATTTTTTTTATACAGTACATGTGGAGTGAGAGTAAAATAATATAATGATGATGTTTTTGATCATGAAATTATATGGAAAGAGAATCCACAGGTGTATCAGCAATGGTCCATCCCTATGCTTTACTCCACTGTGGATTCCTGTGACTTTTTCTAGTTATTATGTAGTGCAATTGGTAATGCTAGTTATGAAGTTTCCTCCATGCTAAATCTTTATCAGGAGTACCATGTATCAGTACAGATGTTCTCACTAACCATAGAAAAGATAGCTGAAGACAGTCTGTAACTCTTTATTGCTGGTCAGGGTTTCCACCACATCCTGGTGACTGGACTCTGCTAGCCGGAATATGGGAGACACTTGGTGCAGCAGACCAGACCGCAGGAGAAGCAGGGCCAAAAACTGTGGGATCATCTTTAGTACAGCCAGCAGCGGCACATGACGAGCAACCTTCTGTCAGCAGAAACATCATAAGCAATTGTTACTAAAGTAAATACTGTTGTCTATATCACTGTCATGATAGGATCCGGGAGGCTCCTTACAATGTGATACCATAGGCTAACAGACATTAGTAGTAGTTTCTAGTGAAACCGGGATTATTATAAGGAACACCGATTGTTATAGATCATGAAGTATTAATTACAATCTGCAAAAATCAGAAGACATATTCTATCTGGCCTAATGTAGGCTAGCGATTTGGGGGTAAATTTAGTAAGT
This sequence comes from Taudactylus pleione, assembly GCA_031769625.1. Lineage (NCBI taxonomy): Eukaryota > Metazoa > Chordata > Amphibia > Anura > Myobatrachidae > Taudactylus > Taudactylus pleione. Next base: position 4,493,122 of record JAUIMM010000329.1, on the reverse strand, counting down.
AGCTCTTTTCAAAGCCACCACATCTTCTACAGTTTTGGCTTCTGGATTTAAAAGGGCAATATTATTAAATACAAAGCACACCTAGTTTTGTAAATAATATTATTGCCCTTGTAAATCCAGCAGACAAAACTACCCAAGACGCGCCGACTTTGAAACGTGGTGCTTAATACATTTAATCCATGACCAATTTCTGTACAGTCATTCTCAGACAATACTTTAGGTTGCACATCCATCAATATTCAGACAATTTGCTTTAAGTCATCTGTGTGGCCAGAACTAGACATGGTCAGGGCAGCTGATAAGGGTCAAAAAGCCTAAATAGCAAAAGAGATCATTTAAAACTAGCTGTAACATTACTGGATATAATCAACACAAACAATTTTTTAAATAATGTTTTTTCGTTTTTGTTAAATCTACTATGAACCAAGCCAGTCACTTTAGCTTCTCTGTTACACATCTTTTTTCTATAGAAGAGTGAGACAGAGAATGATCCCTCCCCAACTACACAATATAGCAGAACAAATTGATGGTCATCATCCCAACTGTATTCATAAACCTTTCCACAAACACAAGTTTGGAATGACAAACGAGAACTCAAATATTCCATCACTTCTGTGAAATGGTCTATCCCACTGAGTCCAACTTTGTCTCAGTTCTGTTCATCTATACTTCCTATTCCCAGTTGATAAAAAAAAAGGATAAAATAATTTTTCCAAGCAGATCTTTTAAAATGCCAAGTGTAAAGAGAAGTACAGGGCAGATATTATGCTGGATATAACTAGTTTTGGTATGTCACATTGCTCATATAAATTTAAGGAATAGCATGACTAACTAAACTAACAAAGCATAGCTAAAAATATTTTTCCTATATCTGAGATACAACTATAATTTAAGTAAAACCAATAACATTTCATTACCTTCATCAAAGCTGTGAACTTGTCAATGGCTTCCTCTTCTCCTGGGAATTGCTTCTTCAGTGCGTCCGGAAATTCTGTTTTTCCTGCATAAAGCCGGTACACCCTGTGGCCTAGTATGACTGAGTCATATTGATTTCCCAAACGGTTCCACTGAAGCTGTCCTTCTGTTAATTGGTCCATGATTACACGCAACATTCCCCCTTCATGCATCTGCCCCACATAGTGAAGACCTGGAAAATTTCAGGATAATGTTAAATGCCATGGCTAAAGGTTTCTTAGAAATCGAAAAAAGTCATTAGTGATCATATCACTTCTTACAAATCACAGGGACAGGCTTCTTTCTGAGCACCTGTCCATGCATGCATATATTACTACATTCAGCCGATCCCTGCATGCATATAATACTCCATCCAGCCGATCCCTGCATGCATATACAGTCAGGTGCATAAATATTGGGACATTGACATAATTTTCATATTTTGGCCTCTATTCACCACCACAATGGCTTTGAAATGAAACAAACAAGATGTGCTTTAACTGCAGACTTTCAGATTTAATTTGAGGGTAATTACATCCAAATCAGGTGAACGGTGTAGGAATTATAACGGTTTCTATATGTGCCTCCCACTTTTTAAGGGGCCAAAAGTAATGGGACTAGTAACTCAAAAGCTATTTCATGGACAGCTGTGGACTATTCCCTCGTTATTTCATTATCAATTAAGCAGGTAAAAGGTCTGGAGTTGATTCTAGGTGTGACATTTGCATTTGGAATCAGTTGCTGTCGACTCTCAATATGAGATTCAAAGAGCTGTCACTATCAGTGAAGCAAGCCATCATTAGGCTGAAAAATTAAAACAAACCCATCAGAGAGATAGCAAAAACATTAGGTGTGGCCAAACCAGCTGTTTGGAACATTCTTAAAAGAAAGAACGCACCGGAGAGCTCAGCAACACCAAAAGACCCGGAAGACCACGGAAAACAACTGTGGTGGATGACAGAAGAATTATTTCCCTGGTGAAGAAAAACCCCTTCACAACAGTTGGCTAAATCAAGAACACTCTCCAGGAGGTAGGTGTATATGTGTCAAAGTCAACAATCAAGAGAAGGCTTCACAAGAATGAATATAGAGGGTTCACCACAAGATGTAAACCATTGGTGAGCCACAAAAACAGGAAGACCAGATTAGAGTTTGCCAAACAACATCTAAAAAAGCCATTACAGTTCTGGAACAACATCCTATGGACAGATGAGACAAAGATCAACTTGTACCAGAGAGATGGGAAGAGAAGAGTATGGAGAAGGAAAGGAACTGCTCATGATCCAAAACATACCACCTCATCAGTGAAGCATGGTGATGGTAGTGTCATGGCGTGGGCATGTATGGCTGCCAATGGAACTGGTTCCTTTGTATTTACTGATTATGTGACTGCTGACAAAGGCAGCAGAATGAATTCTGAAGTTTTTCGGGCAATATTATATGCTCATATTCAGTCAAATGCTTCAGAACTCATTGGACGGTGCTTCACAGTGCAGATGGACAATGACCCGAAGCATACTGCAAAAGCAACCAAAGAGTTTTTTAAGGCTAAAAAGTGGAATGTTATTGCAATGGCCAAGTCAATCCCCTGACCTGAATCCGATTGAGCATGCATTTCACTTGAAGACAAAACTGAAGGGAAAATGCCCCAAGAACAAGCAGGAACTGAAGACATTTGTAGTAGAGGCCTGGCAGAGCATCTCCAGGGATGAAACCCAGCGTCTGGTGATGTCTATGCGTTCCAGACTTCAGGCTGTAATTGCCTGCAAAGGATTTGCAACAAAGTATTAAAAAGTGAAAGTTAGATTTAGGATTGTTTAGTTTGTCCCATTACTTTTGGCCCCTTAAAAAGTGGGAGGCACATATAAAAACCGTGGTAATTCCTACACCGTTCACCTGATTTGAATGTAATTACCCTCACATTAAATCTGAAAGTCTGCAGTTAAAGCACATCTTGTTTGTTTCATTTCAAAGCCATTGTGGTGGTGAATAGAGGCCAAAATATGAAAATTCTGTCAATGTCCCAATATTTATGCACCTGACTGTATTACTACATCCAGCTGATCCCTGCATGCATATATTACAAAATCAAGCCCATTCCAGCATGTGTGTATTACTACATCCAGCCGATCCCTGCATGCATATATTACAAAATCAAGCCCATTCCTGTATGTGTGTATTACTACATTCAGCTGACCCCTGCATGCATCTATTACTACATCCAGCTGATCCCTGCATGCATATATTACTACATCCAGCTGACCCCTGCATGCATATATTACTACATCCAGCTGATCCCTGCATGCATATATTACTACATCCAGCTGATCCCTCCATGCATATATTACAAAATCAAGCCCATCCCTGCATGTGTGTATTACTACATTCAGCTGATCCCTGCATGCATCTATTACTACATCCAGCTGATCCCTGCATGCATATATTACTACATCCAGCTGATCCCTGCATGCATATATTACTACATCCAGCTGATCGCTGCATGCATATATTAGTACATCCAGCTGATCCCTGCATGCATATATTACAAAATCAAGCCCATCCCTGCATGTGTGTATTACTACATCCAGCCGATCCCTGCATAGTGTATGTTACTACATTCAGCTGATCCCTGCATGCATATATTACAAAATCAAGCCCATCCCTGCATGTGTGTATTACTACATCCAGCCGATCCCTGCATTCATATATTACTACATTCAGCTGATCCCTGCATGCATATATTACTACATTCAGCCGATCCCTGCATGCATCTATTACTATATCCAGCTGATCCCTGCATGCATATATTACAAAATCAGGCCCATCCCTGTATGTGTGTATTACTTAGAGATGTGCGCCGACCCCTTGTGTTCTGGTTTTGGTTTTGGTTCTGAATCTGGTTTGGGATTTTTTTCTTTGGTGTTTTGTTTTTAGGTTTTGGTTTTGGATCTGTATTTTTTTCCCAAAAATCATAAAAACAGCTAAAACCACATCATTTGGGCCTGTTTTTGTTCCTACAGTATTATGAAACCTTAATAACAATCATTTTCAGGCATTTCTAGGCATTTTTAACAACCTCACAGCTCACAATATTGATTTCACTATTTTTCAACAATACAGGCCAAAGGCTGCAGCGAGCTGGCTGGCTAAAGTAAGCAACAAAGCAGCAGCACAAACGCATGGCAGTTTAAAAAAATATCAGACATTTATGAAACATTACCACACAACAGTGGCAGACATGATGGCAGATTAATAAACTATAATAATGTCAATCGGCAATGCCCCAAATTGTGCCAAATATAAAGGAAAGAGGTGCAAGATGGAATTGTCCCTCCAACCCACTCTTATGTGGGATATTAAAAAGGACATGCACAGTTTAACAAACCAAGCACTTTAGCCACTAGGACTGACACTTTCGTGGCTGAACTTCTTGGTTTGTTTGGGCCCCCACAAAACATTTTTTGGAAGGACTACCTTCAATTATTAAGAAGGAGGTTGATGATGAGGGTGTTGGTGGTGGAGATTGCATGTGCTGGTCCAAACTGCTGTTAGCTGATACTGGACTGCTTGTTATTAATTTACAAATTATAATATTGTTAAACAAATTGCATGAACTCGCTGCAAATTATGTAACAGGGAGGAGGTGCCTAGATGGCTAACGTCCCTTCCTCTGCTAACTTTGGCTTTACAAATGGAACAGATGCATTCACAACTGTTGTCAGAATTTAGATTAAAATAATTCCACACCCAAGACGCTGCTTTTCTGGCTTTCTTTTTATCATTAGCAAGAACTGCTGCCACTGGTGGCTGATTTACGCAAACCACATCCTTATCATCAACATCCACATTAGCGTCAGATAGGACACAAATTTCCCTCTCATCCTCCTTTTGCACTTCCTCCACACTATCATCCTCATTTCTTATTATTTCACCATCTAATACTATCACAGCCGTCATGGCGTCAGTGATCCACTGTGAAACTGGGTGACAGCTGTTATACTTACTTCTTCTATCAAAGGACTGTTTAATAGTCAATTGTTCTTTTAAACTACTTCCGATCACGATTGAGGATGTTGATGATGATGCAGGTGTTGGTGTTGGAGATTGAAGGCGCTTGGATCCCACAGAGAGGGAGCAGGTAGGTGACACTGGACTTGTTGAGTTTTGGAACTTGGCGACATAAACTTTAATATTTGATGAATGTGCTCCAAGTGATGTAACAAGGAGGAGGTTCCTAGGTGGTTTAGGTCCCTCCCTCTACTCACTCTTGCTTTGCATTGGTTACATATGGCTTGACAACTGTTGCCCTGATTGGGGTGGAAATAATTCCACACATGACAACAATGGGCTTTGGCTTTTTCAATCCATGGGCAACTGCTGTTGCCTTACTTACACAAAGGACATCCTTGGCATCAACATCCTCATCACCAACATCTTCATCATCAACATCCTCATCATCCTTAGCACCTTCAACTACCAAACTATCCTCCTCCTCCATGTGCAATTCCACAGAAGCATCCTCACTGACTACGTCTGCAAGATGTTGACTGCCCTTCCCCACATTTACAGAGTGCACACAAATGTTGCAACTTGGAGGATCCTCCAGTACACTAGTATTTAGGTCTGGCTCACACATGGCAACCGCGGACACACTTGCACTCTCCTCGGGGATTTGTGATTTCGATTTCTCAGGGCACACAGTTGTTTTTTCCGAAGGGCTATCAGAATCAAAACCAGCAGTCTTCATAAAGAAAGGCCAAGGCCTTATTCTTTCCTTGCCACTTCGTGTAGTGAATGGCATATTGCCAATTTTTTGTTTATCTAAAGGCAAATTTCCTTTCATTTTTTTTTATTAACTTCAGTAAAAGTAGCTTTACCATATCGATGGAGTGACTTAAGCCCTGGGGCATGGGCCTTCACAGAGGATGAGGAAGTTGATTGCCTTGCACTGCTGTCGGCAGCTACAACATGTGGTTCTTGGCCTTGCTCTCCTGTCATGTGACAGCCCTCCATATTTTCTGCGGTCTTGAAGCAGTGTCACAAGCACCAATAGTGTAGCCAAGGTGCGGTTACAAAATTCACACATGTGCAGTCATGCACACACAGGAAAAAAATGTACAAAAAAAATACACTGTTTTTTTTTTTGCTGGTCCACAACTTGGGCCCAGAGCACAGATTGATGACGACTTGAGTCAGGCAGCACTAGGTTGCGTTGCCAACTTGCTAGATCTTCTGCGGCTAAGCCTAACACGCAAAGACACACAGACAATTATTTGAAAAAAAAGACAAAATGTTTGTTTTTATTTTTTTTCCAGCTCCAGAACTTGGGCCCAGAGCACAGATTGATGACAACTGAAGTCGGGCAGCACTAGGTTGCATTACCGACTTGCTAGATCTTGTGTGGTTAAGTCTAACACGCACACAGACAAATATATTGCACAAAAAAAATATTTTTAAATTTTTGGGGGGATACAGAACTTGGGCCCAGATGGACGCAGCAGACAGCACAGCAGACAGCACCAGCCCAGATAGACACAGCAGACAGCACAACAACACCAGCCCAGAATGGATCAGCACCAGTCCAGGAGACAGCAGACAGAACATGACACAGCAGACAGAACAGCACATCACCTCTCACTAGCCCTACACTACCCACCCTCCCTGTTCAGGCTCCACAGCTGGAGTGAAATCGGGACCCGCCGCGTCCCTTATATATAGAGACGAAAGCTCGCGATTTGCCTCGATTTGAGAGATCCGAGTAAGGCGGGAACATCCGAGCGGGCTTGGACCCGACTCGGATCTACAAAATTCGGGTGGGTTCGGATCTCTGAAAACCGAACCCTCTCATCTCTAGTATTACTACATCCAGCCGATCCCTGCATGCATATATTACTACATCCAGCCAATCCCTGCATGCATATATTACTACATCCAGCCGATCCCTGCACGCATGTATTACTACATTCAGCCGATCCCTGCATGAATCTATTACTACATTCAGCCGATCCCTGCATGTATCTATCACTACATTCAGCTGATCCCTGCATGCATCTATTACTACATTCAGCTGATCCCTGCATGCATATATTACTACATCCAGCTGATCCCTGCATGCATATATTACTACATCCACCTGATCCCTGCATGCATACATTACTACATCCAGCCAATCCCTGCATGCATATATTACTACATTCAGCCGATCCCTGCATGCATCTATTACTACATTCAGCCAATCCCTGCATGCATCTATTACTACATCCAGCTGATCCCTGCATGCATATATTACTACATCCACCTGATCCCTGTATGCATATATTACTACATCCAGCCAATCCCTGCATGCATATATTACTACATTCAGCCAATCCCTGCATGCATCTATTACTACAATCAGCCGATCCCTGCATGAAAATATTACTACATCCAGCCAATCCCTGCATGCAAATAGTACAAAATCAGGCCGATCCCTGCATGTGTGTATTACTACATTCAACCGATCCCTGCATAGTGTATGTTACTACATTCGGCCAATCCCTGCATTGTGTATATTACTACATTTAGCCGATCCATGCATAGTGTATGTTACTACATTCAGCCGATTGCTGCATTGTGTATATTACTACATTCAGCCGATCCGTGCAAAGTGTATGTCATACTTGCCGACAATCAGCTCCAGCCTTCCGGGAGGGAGCTGATTGTCGGCTAATAGCAGGAGGCGGGGCCGGCCATTGGGGGCGGCCATTTGGTGTCACACTGGGGGCTGGGCCGGGGCCGCACGATCGCGTCATCGTGACTCTGCCCCCGCTTCAGAATGCCGTTATTTTCGGCATTGTGAAGCAGGGGGCAGGGCCACGATGACGCGATTCTGCGCGAATCGTGTCCCGGGCTCCCCGCTGCGGGTGTTTCTGGTGTTTTCAGGGGGGAGGTCGGGATGGTCTGAGACTTCCGGGAGGCTTGCCTGCCTTTCCAGGGGGCCGGGAGCGGCACCCGAAAATCGGGAAAATCGGGAGGCCAAATCAGGAGGGTAGGCAAGCCTGGTGTATGTTACTACATTTGGCCCATCCCTACATGTGTATATTACTCCATTTGGCCGATCCCTGCACAGTGTATATTACTACATATGGCCCATCCCTGCATGTGTACTGTATATTACTACATCCTGCCCATCCCTGCATGTGTATAATACTACATTTGCTCCATCCCTGCAATTTTATGTACATTCGGGCAATAAGAAACTACAATATTTTCAGTGTGCGCATGTGTGCGAATCGCACTGAATATGCATCCTGTTGGCTATTGCTAGGGGATGCAGTGCAAATTTGGACGCAGAGGTGTAGGATTTCAGTGGGTGTTTCTGGATGGTGACAGGTAGGTGGCTAGCCAGATGCGAGTAGGTCACGGTCAGCATCTGCGACTTTTTCCGCATTTGCACTAATCCCAGCGGCCCTGTTCAGACGGACATTCTGTGTCTCTATAAGTCTAGTACAATGTTCGATGGCGCAACCGATGTGTGACTGATGGTGCAATATTTCTATTTAATTCCACAGTAGCTAGAGAGACCCTTCTAGATACCCTTTTCTAAATCCAAATACTCACCCACATCAAACTCATATCCATGTTCATGAAAAGTGTGACAGCTTCCTCCTGCTTGGTCATGCTGTTCTAGGACCAGAACCTTTTTACCTGCCTTTGAAAGCACAGCAGCTACCGATAGCCCACCTATGCCACTGCCAATAACCAATGCATCCAGGTTAGGAGGGATCTTGTCCTGGGAGAATCCTGCACTAGACAAAATAGACATACAAAACATTAACAAACAACAGAACATAATACGTTGCTGATTAATTAAAAATATGAAATTACTAACTCTTAATTAGAAATGTGCACAGGACCATTTTTGTTGGTTTTGGTTCCATTTGTAGGCCGGTTTTGGTTTTGCCAAACTGCCGTGACTGGTATTGGATTTTTTTCCAAAAAAAGCTAAAAATCACATCATTTGAGTCTTTTTTTTATTCCTAGAGTATTAACCTCAATAACATTAATTTCCACAAATTTCCAGTTAATTTTGACCACCTCATAGCTCACAATATTGTTTTCATCCAGTTTAGGCCAAAAGGTTGCACTGAGCTAGCTGGCTGACTAAGCTAAGCGACGGCAGTGGGCGGCACAAACATGTGACATTTCAAACATGGCACATGGCTCATACTGTGTGGAGCCACAGGGTTTATATATGCACGTGAACATAGTGCACCAAAAAGTACAAACAATAGAACATGAACATATATATATATATATATATATATATACACACACATACACACACACATATATATATATATATATATATATATATATATATATTAGGGGTGTGCACCGGTCACTTTCGTGTTTTGGTTTTGGATCTGGATCTTTCTTCGTGTTTTGGATCTGGATTGGTTTTGGCAAAACCACCCTTCCGTGTTTTGGGTTCTGGGTTTTGTGTTTTGGATCTGTATTTTTTTGAAAAAAAGCATAAAAACAGCTAAAATCACAGAATTTGTAGGTTTTTCTGCTCCTATGCTATTATTAACCTCAATAACCTTAATTTCCACTCATTTCCAGTCTATTCTGAACACCTCACACCTCACAATAGTGTTTTTATGTCCAAAAGGTTGCACCGAGGTAGCTGGATGACTATGCTAAGCGACACGAGTGGGCGGCACAAACACGTGACCCATCTAGGCGTGAAACTGCAGTGGCAGACAGGATGGCAGTTTGAAAAACTAGGCCCCAAACTGTACATAATGCAAAGAAAAAAAAGAGGTGCAAGATGGAATTGTCCTTGGGCCCTCCCACCCACCCTTATGTTGTATAAACAGGACATGCACACTTTAACAAACCAATCATTTCAGCGCCAGGGTCTGCCACACGACTGTGGCTGAAATGATTGGTTCGTTTGGGCCCCCACAAAACAAGCTGGCAATTAATCTGTCCCTGCACAAACTGGCTCTACGGAGGCAAGATGTCATCCTCATCCACCGATTCCTCACCCTCTTCAGTGTGTACATCCTCATCCTCACAGAGTATTAATTCGTCCCCGCTGGAACCACAGGTCCCTCTGTACGTTCTGGAGGCTGGTCTCCCTGGAAGAGTTGATAATTCATTTTATGAACATCATCTTCTCCACATTTTGTGGAAGCAACCTCCTACGCCTTTCGCTGACAAGGTTCCCAGCTGCACTAAACACTCTTTCGGAGTACACACTGGAGGTGGGGCAACTCAGGTAAAATAGAGCCAGTTTGTATAGGGACCTCCAAATTGCTTCTTTTTCCTGCCAGTACAGGTACGGACTGTTTTGACATGCCTACTTGGATGCTGTCACCGATGTAATCCTTTAACAGACAGACGCACGCTTGTCACTGCTGCTTTGAGGATGCAAGTGCGGCTACAGCCCACACAATTCACAAAGACAGAAAAAAGAAGAAGAATATTTTTATTGTTTGTGTAGCACACTTTGAGGGTGTCACCACCCTTTAACAGACAGACGCACGCTTGTCGCTGCTGCTTTAAGGATGCAGGTGCGGCTACAGCCCACACAATTCACAAAGACAGAAAAAAGAAGAATATTTTTATTGTTTGTGTAGCACACTTTGAGGGTGTCACCACCCTTTAACAGACAGACGCACGCTTGTCGCTGCTGCTTTGAGGATGCAAGTGCGGCTACATCGCACACAAGTCACAAACACATTAAAAAAATAGTTTTTTATTTTTTGGAGCACTTTGAGAGTTACACCACCCTTTAACAGACAGACGCACGCTTGTCGCTGCTGCTTTGAGGATGCAAGTGCGGCTACAGCCCACACAATTCACAAAGACAGAAAAAAGAAGAATATTTTTATTGTTTGTGTAGCACACTTTGAGGGTGTCACCACCCTTTAACAGACAGACGCACGCTTGTCGCTGCTGCTTTGAGGACAGTATCATATGCAGTGACAGTAGACTTGTCAGAAATTGTTGGCACGTCCTTCAGTCCAGACCAGATGTCCAAACCAGCCCTTGACTTATGACACAGGCGCACGCTTGGCGCTGCTACTATGTTGATGCACGTGCGGCTACATCGCACACAAGTCACAAACACATTAAAAAAATAGTTTTTTATTTTTTGGAGCACTTTGAGGGTTACACCACCCTTTAACAGACAGACGCACGCTTGTCGCTGCTGCTTTGAGGATGCAGGTGGAATCTAGACGGGATTTGGAACCGGGGACACACTACCTTCATCAATTGTCTAAATCCCACTGCACTAATGGCGGATACCGGACGCACGTCTAACACCAACATAGCAGTCAACGCCTCAGTTATACGTTTTGCTTCAGGATGACTGCTGTCGTACTTCATCCTCATCGCTAGTGACTGTTGGAGGGTCAATTGTTTAGTAAAAGTAGTGATGTTCCTACTTCCTCTCTGGGATGATGAACAACTCCCAGCAGCAGCAGCAACAGCACTAGGAGGAAGTGGTTCTTGATCTTTCCCTATTTTATTTTTATCGGAGAAAGTTTGGTCCTCCATTTATGTTATATTGATATATACGTGCGGCTAAATCGCACACAAACACAGAAAATATTTTTTTATTTTTGCTGGAGAGTAGTGCACTTTGTGGGTTACACCACCCTTTAAGAAATGAGCCAGTCGGCTCTTTACTTATGGGAAACAGGCGCACGCTTGGCGCTGCTCCTTTGTTGATGCACGTGCAGCCACAGTGCACACAAGTCACAAACACAGAAAATATTTTTTTTTTTGGTTTGGAATGTACTTTGGGGGTTACAGCACCCTTTAACGGTCAAGCCAGCCGGCCCTTTACTTATGACACAGGCGCACGCTTGGCACTACTTTGTTGATGCACGTGCGGCTACTGCGCACACAATTCACAAACACAGAAAATATTATTTTTTTTGGTTTGGACTGGAGTGTACTTTGGGGGTTACAGCACCCTTTAACGGTCAAGCCAGCCGGCCCTTTACTTATGACACAGGCGCACGCTTGGCACTACTTTGTTGGTGCACGTGCGGCTACTGCGCACACAATTCACAAACACAGAAAATAATTTTTTTTTTGGTTTGGACTAGAGTGTACTTTGGGGGTTACAGCACCCTTTAACGGTCAAGCCAGCCGGCCCTTTACTTATGACACAGGCGCACGCTTGGCACTACTTTGTTGATGCACGTGCGGCTACTGCGCACACAATTCACAAACACAGAAAATATATTATTTTTTTAGCACTTGGGGGGAGCACCCCTGATGGACACAGCACCCCCTGGACAACACTACAGCACCCCTTTAGGACTGGGACACTGCACAGGACTTTGGAGTGGACACAGCCCCTATGGAGAACTGACTGCACAACACAGTCCAGCCAGCCCCTATGGACTTTGAAGTAGTGGACACAGCCCCTATTCACAACAGCAGCACAGCACAACACAGCCAGCCCCTATGGACTTTGAAGTAGTGGACAACAGCAGCACTACACTACACTACACTACACTACACAGCCCAGCCAGCCCTAACTCCCACCCTCCCTCTTCACTGTCCACAGCCGAGTGGGTACCTTATATAGGATCCAAAACCCGCGAGACTCGGAAGGCGGGATGATGACGTTTTGCCTCGATTTCAGATCCGAGTCAGGCGGGAAAAGTCGAGCCTGACTCGGATCAGACTCGGATTGGGGGGGCTCGGATTTCAGAAATCCGAACCCGCTCACCCCTAATATATATATATATAGAACAATGAGTTGACTGTAGAGCGACTGGTTTATAAAAAGTGCATAAATCATATAAATATTAAAACCAATTCTATGGTTAAAAAATGAAAGTGCCAGTGCTTTATAAATAAATAATTCAACAATTTAATACATATACATTATACAGTGATAAGAGAAAAAATAAAGTAAAAACATACAGCATACACATAAAAAGATCCCTTTTTTAGATGGAAGGGTAAAATCAGAGAAGGAAAAAGGTCTAAAAACTAAGCACTTTAAAAAGAAAGAAATCTTTTTTAAAAGTTTAAATAAATAAATAGCTTATCTGAACAAGGTGGATAAGGTTTGACACATTCATAGGTTCAAAAGGCAAGGCAAGCTCTCTCAGTATACTGTATATATTTCATAGACAAAAACCTTATGATTTCACATGTCCCATTAAGGCTACTTAGACTTTATTGGGGGGGTCCCCAACTCCCCAGGGATCCCCGGCCTGGGCTGACTAGTGGTCAGGGGTGATGCTGCAGGCAGAGGGCCCAGTGAAAGGGCTCCCCTGGCTGTGGCATCACCCCCCCCCCTCCCACTAGAAGGAGTCTGGTGCTTTTTATGGTAAATACAGGGGGACCTATGCAATTTGTCCTCCTGTATTTCCAGAACCAGGACCGGCTCAGAGCCCTTTGCTGGTTGCGCTAAATTACGGGGGACCCCCAGCGTCATTTATCCACCGTATTTTGGCAACCAGGACAGGTTCTGAAAAGCCTGGTGCTGGTCGTGCTTAATATGGGGGACCCCTACGTTGTTTATCCGCTGTATTTAGCACAACCAGTACTGGGGCTCAAAAGCCTGGTGCTGGTTGTTTTCTGGGGGCGGGGCCACGCCATTTTTTTTTTATTAAACATAGAAGCAGGTATCCTGGATCTACCAGATCTGAGCCTGCATTCTGTGTGCTGCTACCTCTCCCGGGTCCTAACGCCTGCACTGTCCCCAGGTTCTGGCCGCAGCTGACGCCCGCTACCCCCCCGCGCCTTTCCGCTGGCTCCTGCTGCAGCTAACGCCAGCTTCTTTTCCCCGAGCCCACCACCACTAAAGCTGCAAATGACGGCCATCTTGGTGCATCCAAGTGAAGCCACAGTTATTACACCTGCTGGAGGCTCCTACTGCAGCTGCGCAACAAGTTGAAAAGTCCTATCTTTACAATGGCGCATTCTTGAGGTAATAGTTTAAAAACTGTAACTTTTCAATTTACCTGAACCACAAAAGCACGTACCCTGGCACAATAGCTACCTGATAAAACAAACCCCAAGTCTAAATTCCACCCCTACCCTGAGTTATGCCTTCCCAAAAATCCCCCATAGACTATACCAGAAAAGGGTTCCTAATTGAGAATGTCAGAAAAAAGTGACAGTTGGAGCTTTAGATTACTCCCATGTCCTAATTTTTTATGTTTTTGCCCAGAAATATGGCATGCAGCACCCTGCGACAGTTCTACCTGCCCCTACCAAATTTCACTGTGCCCTTATAATTATATATATATATATATATATATATATATATACACACACACACATATTATATATATATATATATATACACACACATACATACACACACACACACACACACACACAGTATATATATTTATTTTATTATTATTATTATTTTTTTTTAGATCGCAGCTCAATTCAAACTGATTGGGGTCACAGGGATTATATATGCACGTGTACATCTTTAGAACGTGAACGTCTTTAGATGGACACATCACAGCCAATTTACAGCAAAGTACAGCGCAGCATACAGCAGTGTGCCCCTCTATACTTATTGACCAAGGGCCTGATTCAGAGATGGACGCTAATGCGATTGCAACTGCGTATTTGTATGCAATGCAGTTGTGAAGATATGCAAGTGTCAGCAAAGATTACCTGAGCGTTAAGATGCCCACAGCTGCCTTCTCACCTGCGTGCGGCTACACATATCATTATCTACGTAAACATCGAAGTACATCGGCGGCCATCTTACCCAGCCATGGGAGTTTCTCTGACAAGTAGAGCTGCGTATGCAATCGCAGTGGCTAATTTATGCACGCCCATGTAACGGCGTTTAAATGGACAGGCACGCCTCCATATGTAACTACTCCCAATACCACCCCCAAACGCTGGAAGTCCGCCACTCACTTGGTGATGGATTCCTGTATGCATGCCTGATCGCAATTCAATCTCAGCGCACGTGCAGTGCATACGCCATGGCAAATAATCGGATCTGCAAGAAAACTGCATTAGCGTCCATCTCTGAATCAGACCCTATGAGCAGAACAGCCACTTGTGAGTCTGGACACAGCACAACCTATACAGCAGAGTAAAGCGCAGCTTACAGCAGTGTGCCTGACAGAGAAATGGCGCAGAATCCCAGCAGTGGCGCCTTAAGTAGAATTCAAAACACGTGAGTATCCGACACCGCGAGGATGACGTTTTGCCTTGAAGTGGAATCTGAGTTAGGCGGAAAGACCTGAGCCGCTTGGATTGAGTCAGAGGACGGAAGTTCAGGCGAGTTCGGATTGCATGCAATCTGAACCACTCATTTCTACTTTTAATACAGAGCAACAAATCCACTTACCTTGTTTAAGTACTTTGTCTCTGGCACTCTTGTCAGTAACTAGAGGTCTCGGGGGCTGCACACAGTCTTCCCGAAACAGACTCCCCCATCCATAATAAAACCACAGGAACAAATATAGCAACAGAAGACACAGTAGAAAAAGGGACACAATCAAGAACACCATTATTGTGTGTAAAGTGCAATGGGTTAAAAGGTACACATAAGTACAAGGCACATCCGTTTATGAAACAATACACATATGGAGTACAGAATTACACACAGGTAGAAATAAACACAAACATACTATATAAAGAAAATCTACGCACAATTATTGCAGCAGGCACAAACTGCAAACAAAGCACAAAAATCACAGATAACCAGTATGAACACACACTGCACAATCAGCACACTGCGAAGAGACTCACACAATCATAACTCACACACTACAAACAAAACTACACTCCAATTAATCGACCCACATACACAGACTTCTTGCACTAACAATGTAATCAATGTACTTTTATATGTTTGGTATTACACAGGACAAAGGTTAATTCTTATCACAACAAATCCAGGAGAAATGCCTGCAAAGCCACTCCCCAGTACAGATCCAGCTAAATCAGAAAGACTGATAATTACTTCTATACATGGCTCTGCTACCATCAGAAGATTCAAGGTTGCCACCTAGGGTTCCAGTGGTTAATGGATGTCTAAAATACAAAATTATTTATATAATATTAATCATGCAGTGTTTTTTTTTTTTTTTTTTTTAAACTCCCAGAGGTGTCACCACTCCCCATACAGCACATTGGCTGCTAGCACTGTATGTGTGCTTTTCAGTGAGTCCTTTAAATTATGCATTCAGAGTTGTTTATTTTCATTGCTTAGAGCATAGTTGCCTACTGCACCGGAATTTGCGGGAGGCTCATGATTTTTAGGGTAGCACAGTGAATTAGGGGATATTAATCAGTCTCTTTTGGGTGGTAGAACCACCCAGAGGCATGGAGTCTAACAAACTCACCAGTAAACCAAGAACCTCCGCAAGGCGGGATGGAATTCTCCTCTGGGAGTCCTCAGGTCGCAGTGCTCTGGATAGCACCAAGAGACTGAATAGGGTCACCTGAAGAGGTTCAGGGGTCTATTTACTAAGCAGTGTTAGGAGACAGAGTGAAAAGTGATAAGAAAGGGATAAGGTGCCAGCCAATCAGCTCCTAACTGCCATCTCACAGGCTGTGTTTGAAAAATGACAGTTGGGAGCTGATTGGCTGGCACCTTATCACTTTTCACTCAGTCTCCTAACACTGCTTAGTGTAACACCCCCTAGGGAATGGTATTTGTAAATACACCCCTCTCAGTGTTAAAGCTTGCTTCCTGTTGTAGATATTGCATTCCTGAGACCCTGGGGATCGGTTTTCAGGTAAAGGAGGGGCTGGAGAGATAGACACGCAGGAGTGGGAAGACTGGGTGTGTAGCAGGCAGATTAGGGAAAGGAGGGGGGAGGAAGAACAAAAGGTTTTTGAGAAGAAGAATTTGGGAGAGAGGAGACATCTTTGGGAAGCGTCAGAGCTGGAAGCAGAAATGTAGCCCTCGTGCTCCCATCTCAGGGGGAGATTGACGGGGCCGTGGTGGCTACCACGATGCCCATCTAACGCCAAAGGAGAAAGATGTCTGGAGTGAGACCACTGAGATAAAGGGGTCTATGTACTAAGCAGTGATAAGTGACAGAGTGAAAAGTGATGTCTGTGATAAGTGTCAGCCAATCAGCTTCCAACTGTCATCTCACAGGCTGTGTTTGAGAAATGACGGTTGGGAGCTGATTGGCTGGCACTTATCACAGACTTATCACTTTTCACTCTGTCACTTATCGCTGCTTAGTACATAGACCCAGGCCCGCCAAGAGCCGTGGCGGGCCCCGGTAATAGGGGGTGTGGCCTAATAGTGGGAGGTGTGGCCATGCCCCCTTGCCGGGAAAAAAAAATGGGGATGGGGAGAGGGGGCGCTCTGAGCCCCCTCAGCCCGGCGCAAAGCCAGGGGGGCGTGATCAGTGTGATAGCTCCCCCGCACAGGCATAGGAGACTGTTGCGGCTGCTGCTCAGAGGCCACGAGCAGTCTCCAACTGCGGCTCAGCACACGCTGTGTGCAGGGCTGCTGTGAGGGGGGGGGAGTGGCGCCGGACACGGGCCCCCACCGGGCCCCTCAGGAAACCCGGGCCCGGGTAATCTGTACCTGCTCCCCCCCCTCTCGGCGCCCCTGCATAGACCCCAAAGTCTGTGAGAGACCACAGAGAAAGAGCTGGAATGTTGCAGCATGAGCAGCCCAGTGAAGTGTTTAGGCCCCATGAGAGGGGTAAGAGATGTCAGTATATGTGTTGGAGAGATGGGGGAAGAGGAATTTCCCAGGAGCTTTATTGTTAGGGGATAGGAGGAGTCCCTTATGCATAAAAGCCCACCAGCAGCCATTAAAGGGGGGGGTCACTGTGGCTGCAGTGTGGCTATAGGAGCCGTTCCTGTAGGATAGGGATGGGCGGCAGCTGAGAGTTTGATAGCTGCAATAGAAATGTCTGTATATTGCTGTCCCATGTGAAAGAGAAGGGGAGCAGAGAGAGGCAGACTGGGTATAAGACACTCTGTATATTGTCTAAGAAGAGACAAAGGAGAGGCAGAGTGCAAACGAAGTTATGTGAGATGTGTGCGAAGCTGTGGAACTACAGGCACCAGCCAGCAAAGGGCTAGGTGGACCTTCACATATGAAGTGGAGAACTACAGGCACCAGCCAGCCTAGGGCCAGGTGAACCTGCATGTATGAAGTGTAGAACTACAGGCACCAGCCAGCATAGGGCTAGGTGAACCTGCATGTATGAAGTGTAGAACTACAGGCACCAGCCAGCGAAGGGCTAGGTGGACCTGCACGTATGAAGTGGGGGAACTACAGGCACCAGCCAGCAAAGAACCAGGTGGACCTGTGTGTGTAAAATGCAAAGCATTCATTGTGACTGTGCTTAAAGACTGTGCTGGTGAAGAAGAGTGTGATGTAAGGATACTGGATTTAAACCTCTATACACTCCTGCCTATACCTTCTAAATCCTGCCTATACCTTCTAAATCCTGCCTATACCTCCTAGAATTGACTCTATTTGCGTACGCAGTCATACAGTAAATAAAAACCTTCAGTCTTCGAGAAATGTGTTTCCAACGCACAAAGGTTAGTATTCATCATAAAAACAGTAGGTTACACGCTGTGATCTAAAGACAATTTAGAGCAAAGAAATCATACAGACCCAAGGTACAGTTATACATACGCACGCGCACTGGGACCAGTTACCGGCATCAACAAGAAACCTCCATCATCAGCATCAGCAAGAAGACTTCAGATTGGGGTCAGGACACACAATTATACCCTTACAGAAATAGGCAATACAATAGGGAGGTTTGTTGTAATCCCATTGGTACTCCATCATGGTGTATCTGTTACAGGACATTTAACAGGTCGATTCAAATGGACACAGATCAGCCTCTGACAGCCTTTTGTCTCCTTTTTCCCGCCCCATGCAAATCTAACCTGCTAACATTTTGGTGTTTTAACCCTCTACAGTCCATAAGTAGAGAATGCATGTTGCGATCTTCTCACCGATGACACCGGAAAGCTGTTGAGACAGAGTAGATCAGTACACTACCAAACGTATCTTATGTAGGCTTATCATGTACTAAACCTTAGATATCAAATAATCTTTATTTCACAACATTAGTAATAACTGACTAAACTTTGAATATTACACTTTGAAGCTATGGAACCTTTTACTTGAGTGTGCAGTGTGTATGTATTAGGGATTTGGGAAAAGACGCTAGTTAGATTTATGTAGTGAGGACTTTTAACTTGGGGCTGATGTGTACGCATGCAGCTAATAAACAGCGTTCGCATGCATGATATTATCCATTCGCTAATGTGCGTATTTAATGTGCATATGGGATATGGGGAGATATGCGTTCGCATAATGCTAATAATATGCGGTCGCATGATGCTAATAATAGCATCGCCGTATGTACTTAAATGTGAGTTTCTCTAAAATGGTGCTGGACGGCCATTCGCAAAATGGCATCGTGCAGATTCTTATTTTTAAGATGGAGTCTGGTTGTCATTCGCAAGATGGCGTCGCTCCAAGCTAATTTTACACTGATTCTGTCTCAGCCACTAAACCAGCTTCAACAGTTATGTAACCATATCCATACGATTGTCATATACCATCTGACATGCCAAGTATATGAGCTGGAGGGAGAGGAGAAGCTGCTGTAACCATATTCTTGTCCTTTAAAGTCATGTACAGGAGGAGAGAAATAAAGTGGTATATTTTTATAAGAGAAGGTCTGGCGCCCAAGTTATTCAAAAGAACTGTTGCTGCATGTGTATATCTATGCCTGTATCTATATGTGTGACTGTTATAAAGCCTGCATGGGCAGGGACCCCCTTCTCAGGTATTGCCCACACCCTGGAGAGCTAGCCTGAGGCAATAGGAGGTTTATCACTCCAAATGCACCACTCCACATACTGGAGGGGGGTTACATTAGTAAATAGACCCCTCAGAATGGAGAGACAGTTGATACAAGAGCAGGATTGTCTTAACAGTATTGTAGACCCTGGGTAAAACAATGCACTGGGGCACCCACCCATTCACGAGATTAAAAAAGTAAGCAGTCAATAAAATGAAACCTTTAGATTTCAACAAAACAAATGTTTAAACATTAAAAACATGTAAAGCTGGAATTATGGACTCCTCCTTCCTCTTCTCTGCAGCTGCGATTAAAGTATGGGGGCCTGCTGAGAGAGTGGGGCCCGTTGGGACGAGCCCCCCCTTAATTCAGCTCTGTGGCTACAGGTTGGGAGGCAGGTAGAGAATGCTGCCTGGCCTTTCTGATTATGTGCAATTCATAATCAGAGCAGCCTGTGAGCACTTTCTCTGTTTGCTTCTCAGCCAGCTGCCCTATGCACGGAGTGAGTGGCTGCTCACTTCATGAAGATGCTGCTCAGCCCTGCTCAAACGTTCTTAGAATCATGGGGCCCTTAGCACCTTCCCATTGTGCCCATACATTAAGATGGCCCTGTACAATATATATATATCGTAATATAGTTGTACAGTGAGTGCTGAGGCATTTGAAGGTAGTTACAGGAACAGAAAGGTAAGATGTTTTGATTGACAGCTGCAGGAGCAACTAGGTATAAGGCACTGCAGGAGCATCAAGGTATAAGGCACAACAGGAGCAAGGTATGTTGCTGAAGCAGTGAACAAGAACCACAGATAAAGTACAGGATCCTGGAGCAAAGTCACTATGCACTAGGGACAGGAGACGTTCTGGCAATGTGTTGCAAAACTCAATTGGTTTATATAGGGCACTGACAGTGCTGATTGTCCAGCCATGTCAGGTGATTTAGAACTGCTGACAAGAATTGACTACCAGTGTCATGATATCATTGGCAAGATGGCTTTGGACAGGAGACGGAGACGCGGGAGTCATGAGGGAGGCGCCAGGGCCAGTACCCACCAGGTGGTGCAGCACACAGACAGGCCAAAAGCTGCAGAGCACAGGCCGGGGAACTGAACTGGGCACCTTACACCATCGGACCCGGTAAGTTACAGGGCGTGATGCATGACACATCACACTCAGGATGCGATGCATTCCGCCGGTCTTCGCATGCATACCGGCGTTGGTAATGCTGGTATGCATGGCGATCACCGCAAATAACCACTCTCTCAGTAACAGCGGCCCTTTGCGATGGAGGGACTTCCGGGTCTATAACCCAAAAGCCCCTCCGGAGTCCTTTTGCGCATGCAGAATCCGGGGTGTGTCAGTTCCCCCTACCACTAAACACAATTAACTCAAGGTTTCCTGGGAAATTGAAGAAGAAACTTTCTTACCAACGAGGGGGCGTGCAAATCAGAGGCAAGCTCTCTCCTCCGGCCCAGTCCTCTTCAAGTCAATCAGGTAAAGATTGGCGATGTGTGGACAAGAAGTATATGAAAAGGGTGAAGGCAGCAAGGAACCCAAAGGTGGGTGTCGAGGACTTTTATGCTGAGCTAATTTGGAACAAGCGGCAGCAAATTGTGTGACATCCTGATGAAGTGTGAGCCACCATAAATTTCGAGACATAAGGTATTGGGTCTTCCAGAATCCTGCATGTCCATAAAAGTGTGAAGAGTTGACCTAATGGAAGAGTCTTTTGCAAAATTTAGTTGGAATAAGCTTTCCCTGGATTAGGCATAGCCATCCTGGTGGGAATCAGTATGATATTCTGGTGGCTGAATAGTCCAGGATCCCGACAGGGGTGGTAAGTACCCCTCCAACCCTAACCCTCTCTTGGAGGTGCCTTTCCCTAACCTCTCCCTGGTGGTGCCCAACCCTAACCCCCCCTTCCCGCACCCTAAACGTACCCCTCCCTGTAGCCCTACCCTAACCTTCCCCGGGGGGGTGCCTAACCCTAATCTCCCCCCAGGGATGCCTAAACATAACCCCCAACTCATCACTTGTCCCTTATCTTCTGGATATCGTTGTCAGCATTATGCTGGGCATTGGGATTCCGGCGTCGGTATATTGATGCCCGGGATCACTTCCACCAGCATATTAAACACATTTACCATTCTGGTGGTAGCAACAAGGCACCTAGGATCAATGTTGGGCTGATTTTCAATAACTGAAGGTTCTTCTGGCTCAGTCAAAGAGTGGGACATAGTATCCTTTGCGGTTCTTTTGCCCAGGTTAGAATGAGATGTGCAAATCAAATCGAGAGAAGTGCAAGCGGGCCTGGCAAGGGTTCATGCAATAAGCGGTTTGTAGATAAAGTAAATTCTTGTGATCACTGTAAACGGACTCAGGGAACTGGGCTCCTTTTAAAAGATACCGCCATTCTTCTAAAGCCAGTCACATGGCAAATAATTATTTGTCTCCTATAGTGTAGTTTT
Source organism: Taudactylus pleione (assembly GCA_031769625.1). Classification (NCBI taxonomy): domain Eukaryota; kingdom Metazoa; phylum Chordata; class Amphibia; order Anura; family Myobatrachidae; genus Taudactylus; species Taudactylus pleione. Next base: position 4,470,891 of record JAUIMM010000329.1, on the reverse strand, counting down.
TCTGCCGGCAAGAATTTCTTAAAGAAATAGCCAAAATTCTGGAATTTGTTGTCTGATGCTTTTTGAGAAAATACTGCACTGACTGCAGTAGAAGCCGGATGATTGGCTGAGACCAAATCTTTTAAATTAACATCTGGTGACGCCATTTTGCTTCACCTCTGACGACGCCATTTTGCATCGTCAGCACAATACCATCGGGTACAACGCTATACTTGGTTATTAGCGTCGTGCGTCTTCTTAACTACTGCATATTGTTGAAAGTCCAATCAAAACCTATACGCACATTAGATAATACATAGAAAATATACAAGACGCACAACGCATAATTGCGAAAGTACACAATATTCTCACACTCACATGCACACACTTAAAAAAAGTTCCAATAACCTTAATATTAGAGGTTTTATTAGCAAATGCTTATGTTGTGAAATGTAATGTATATGATATTTAAGGTACAGAAACATAGTAGACATGTCATGTTTGGAACCATTCTAAATCCCTGTTTATTCTCAGATCTCTGGTTCTATTGGCAAGGAGATCGCATCATGCGTCCACAAACTATGAATTATAGGGAATTAGTGATTAGAATGTATGCCTCTGTGTGACCGGACGCCTTTCGTCTAGGCCGGCCCTGGTCACAGGTTAGCGCTTTCGGATTCCCACTCACCGTCAGTGACCGCCTGTCACTGACTCTGCCCAGTGCACCATGGGCGTGTAACGATGCTGCCACCACCAAACTCTACCACTGGCGTTTGGAACCGCTTTTTACATTACCCTCAGGCTCCTACCTCGGCACCTGGAACCGCTTCTGCTGCGTATGTGTTTGACTAGCTGCGGACACACCTCCTGTTTGGTGTCGGCTGGTTCCTCCTGATCCCTCGCAATGGACCAGGTCTGCACGGTAGCTTGTCAGAGAGCTTGAACTTGGAGACACGGAGCTCTTACCCAGAACAGCCGAAGAACGGAATAGCGTTTGGTGCAATTCTGATGGTCGCAGGATTGAGATACAATTGAAGTCAGGCAAGATGTTTATTGCTCAAAGTCTTGAAGAAGACTCGTCCTTCCGGATGAAGGGGTACATCGCATACAAGAAATCTTATCAAGCAGTTCTTCTCCTCAAAGAAGTTGCAGGGTTGTACCAAAAAACAGAGGCTCACAGGCCCTGTATATATAGTCAGAACACATAATACAGCATGGTGAAATCTACCCACAGTTGGTCTTGTAAACCAATCAGACCATCTATCCCAAATGTATTTACAACTCACATCCCCCAGGAACTGGTAATTTACTCTCATCCTTTGATACATGTATCACACAGTGACAAAATATCTATGTAGAATAACCAGCAATAATATTCGCTTTGGTCTGCCAGCAATAATCATAAAAAAACAAACACTTTTTCCCCAGAAGTGCACACACACAGGAGGTAGTCTCAGGCCATTTGACTCTCTTCACACCACACAGGAACCTTCCAGCCAGGTCTAATCTGGAATGCACTTCAAAGAAAGCTTTGTTACACAATGGGTCTGACCACTAGCATAGGTCAGGACAATTAACATATCACTTCCTATGTCAGGAGGAGAGAGTGTCTCATAACCATTTGACTTAAATGTTACAGCCTTCTAAAACAAAACCACTTATACATTCCTTATAAGTGCATAGCCTATTAAATATACGTTGCTTCATGCACTAATGCATTACAGATCAGCTGCAGTGCATTACAGCAATACATATATACTTTAATACAGTTTATTATAAACCATGTGCAGTGTGCTTTTACACTGTCCTTTGAAAAATGGCGCAATGGCATGAGGGTTAATCCCCTCAATGCCTTGGCAGCCATTTTAATCACGTGTGGTCAGCCTCCGGCCACACTCTGTATGTAGTGTATTTGGCTAGTTTAAATCAGTTCTTCAGCGGGAAAACCACACAAAGAAACTTCTGAGTAACTGGGCAGGGTCGTAGCTAGGGTAGTGCGGCCATCGCACAGGGCACCACAGGTCAGGGGGCGCTGTTTGGGCCTGTCAAATTTGTGTTTATTATCATTCTTGCTTGTAGCTTCCTCTTATTTCATCCCTAGCATCTCCTGGCCTCCCCTATCTCTTCCCCGGCCCTTCTCCATGAAGCCATGGCCCTTTTTTGGGTGCATTATGTCCCTTTGAAAAATGAGGGGGGCGCCAATGCTCTTTCTGGCACAGGGCACCAAATAAGTCTAGTTATGGCTCTGCAACTGGGACATACCCCTAGTGACACTGTATGAACTGACCTATGACCTGCATCGTACCAGAATGTCCAGGAGCAAGAACCAATGGAAATCTGTCAACTAGTTTCTTTGTTAGAGCTGTGACCTGTAAGGTATATAGGCTAGTGCTCTAGAAACCATAGGGAGGTCATTTCCCTTCTTAGATGACCACAGGCTTCAGGATTGATGACTGAGAACTGGAATCCAGAGCGCTAGTGTATGTATTAGCTGTATCTTGTATTTACTTGCTTTTTGCGCTAATTGTTTAGATCACAGCACGTTATACTTTTCCTTGAATAATATAGCTTTTTGTGCTTTGGAACCACAATTGGATTGGAAAGCAATTATTTCTTAAGCGACTTGCAGCGCTGGTAGCGACTAGTGACTGATAGGATTCAATGCTGCCTTCTAATGAAAATGCATGGCCTTACAAATAGAATTAACAATTTACCTCTTGTTGGTGAGAATAGGAACCGAGGTGAATGCTTCCTTCAAAATTGGAAAAGCAGACAGGGTTTATTTAGACAACTCGAGGGCTAGCACCTTTCTTGGTTAGGGAAGTCAGAGAAGCAACCAGAGTGGAATAGCTTTGTATTAATTTATTATAGTAATTCATAAACCCCAAAAAGCATTGCAGAGATTTGAGTTTGGTGGGCTGAGGCCAATTGATTATGGCTTGAATTGGTACAAGAGATGAAATAACCCAAGAAGGGTATGGATTTCTTCTCAAAGAGACATTTCTCTAGCTTGCAGTAGAGTTGATTTTGGCATAGATGAGTGAGAACTTCCTTGATATATGACTGAGGAGAGGTAAGGTCAAGATATAGTCAGGCTAGACTATGACAGAACTATATAAGAGGTCTCGGAAAACTTAGTTGACAAAACTCTGAAACATGGCAGGTGCATTGCAGAGATTAAATGGTATCACAAGATACTCCTAATACCTGTCACAAGGTTTGAATACAGTTTTCCATTAATTTCCTTGATGAATTTGAGTAAGTTTGCATACCATATGTAGATCTAGTTTTTTGAAGATCTCTCCTTTAATTCTGACAAATAACTCTGGGATTAGTGGTAGGAATTATTTGATCTTAACTTTAATAGCATTGAGTCCTCTGTAGTCGATGCAGGGATGAAACCCCAAGTCCCTTTTTTGTCAAGGAAGAATCCAGCTTCTGCTGGTGATGATGATGGATGAAAGAATCCATTTTCCAAAATGTCTTTAATATATTATTCAGATGTTGCTTGCGTCGCAGGAAGAGAGAGAGAATACACTCTGGGAGGAGTCTTTCCAGGGCTAAGGTCAATAGAAAAGTCCCATTCACGATGTGGAGACAAAACGTCTGCAGAATGTTTGATTGAATATATCTCTGATATCAGAATAACAGGATGGGATGGCATTTGAATAGCCTCCTTAGAAGAATTCTGTGTGGTAGTGTGCAAATACTGATTTAAGGCATGTACAAGATGACCACCATTAGAGGATTTAAAGCTCAAACCAGTCCAGTTAAGGAGGGTGTAGATGAAGCCAAGGTAATCCCAGGACTTGTAGCCTTAGAGATCTCTAAAAATGAAATTTCTTCCATATGGAATACTCCCACCAAAAGACGTAGGGGTAGAGTCTGCAGCTGGATAGTGCCTTCAGATATTCTGCTTCCATCTATGGGGATGAGTTAGTTTGGAATGTTGACGACAGTATTGGGAAAATTGAGTATGCTCACAAATGCTGCAGAGATTAAATTGGCTGTGGCCACTGAATTAAAGGCTGGCAGGTAGACATAATTCTTGGGATACTCCTAGGTAACTGAATTGAACAGTCTGGTTTCTTTTCAATGTTTGGAGAGAGAATGCTCCTAATTTGACCTGTCTGCTATCAATTAGGAGACGGCATTTCCCGAGCACTTTGGGCAAGAACTAATCAAATGTTCTGAATAGCGCAAAACATACAAAGATTCTCATGATGTCTGCATTCCCATTCTTCAAAAGTGACTTGGGATTGTCCTAATAGCGTGGGTTCCTCAGGATGGGCAGGAGGAGAGTGGAAGCGGTTAAATTAATTTTGGGACATTCGTCTCTTGTTTTCTCCTGAGCCCTTTCTTCACGATTGAAAATCCACTTTAGGATACAGAGAGATGATTTCCTCTATGGAGGAAGGAAGTTGTTGAGCTGCTACCTCATCCTTGATTGTGTTTGACAGCCCATGCCAGAAGACAGCAACTAATCCAATATAATTCAGCTGAATGGCAATATGTTATACAGTTCTGTAGCCTAACTGTTTGGGAACCTTGACGTAATATGAGAATATCTGATGCAGAGGAGGAAGGACGTCAGGGTTCATCAAATATTCTAGAGAAGGTGGCCAGGGCATTGGCATAATTTTGTATTATGGAGTCTGTCCTTTCCCATAAAAGGTATGTCCATGCCAGAGCTTGACGACAAGAAATTGTAGTGGATCTAATTTCGTCACTGGGTCCCTGTTGACCAGATGTTACTATCACGAAAATTCTGATCAGTCTCTCTTGGATAACAGGACCACTCCAGGCTCATCGGACCCTGCTACAGCCACAAGGCTTGTCTACCTAGGCTGTACCATCACCACTTAGGTGTCCAAGCATCCTACTGCCCTCACAGTGAATTTAGAGCCTTATGGTACATTCTGCACTATAACTACTGTTTAATCCCCACATCAGGTTGGTAGTGTGGGGGTAACTCTAGCTGCTCCTGAGGGGGAAACCTTCAGCAATTTATAGGCGCCAAAATGATATCTTGGCCCCTTCAACCTAAAAGCTTTGTTGCCCCCGTCTGCGCATGTGCATACTGCAGGAACTTCTGAACGGCAGCGTTAGGTGAAACTGAGAAAACCACCACTAAGGAAGAGCTCTGGAAGGAGAAAAAACAGTCACTTACAGTACAGGGGATGCAGTACAGGTCTATCAATCTAGATGTGGCAAACACAGGATTTCCAGAGAGGGGTTTCCAAAGGCTTCATTTTAGCCAATTTATTGGCCTGTCAATGAAGAGGGCAGAATTAGTACTTAACCAGCTTTAATAACTGTCATAAAAAGTGTATTGTGTGTATTAATTCCAGCATATACAGGACCAGTGATCACAGTAACCCATTAGATGCGCCAGTAGGCCATCCTGCCTGAGCTGAACGTATTTATTTTAGATGTGGGCACCATTCCAGACTATTGGAGCAAGTCCGGGAGCATGGAGGAGTAGCTAGTACCTAGCACTGCCCTGGACATACTGTATATCTACATATTGGGCTCTATAGCAGTGCATCTCTAACAGTGCATGTTTTCCAGATCTTCTAGTTGGTGCACAGGTTATTTATTACTGGCTGATACATGTTAAAAGATCCACAGGTGGTGCTAATTATTTCATTTGTGATACTGAGAAGAACATGCAGCACTAGTAACAATCTATTATATTACTATTTCTATTGTGGTCATGGAGTGGGCTGGGGAGGGGGGTTTCCAGGCATACGGAAACCCCCCCTGCGTTTGCATATGATCTAGAGTCATGAACACAGTGATAGGAGTTAACGTTTTAAAGTAATTGAAGTGCTGATATTACTCCCTTTCCATATGCCATGCATAGGCATAGTTAGTGACAACTTACATTTTGGGGTGATTAAGCACCTAAAGCACCCATTGACCTGTCAATTGAGTACACAGTATAGTTAGGACACCAGCATGAGAAAATGAATGAAAGTAGAAACTTTTACTTGTACACAATGTCTTTGTGTCTCTTACTCCTTAAGTTGCTCAGGCTCAATCACATGAAAAAGTTTATACTGGAGCTTTTCAGCTTTTCCTTTCTAGGTAATTCTTATCAGCTGCATTCCTCCCCACCCCCTTTTTTTTTTTAATTTTCACTTGAAAGAAGTGAGTATCATTTATTTCTCCATTCTTCATCACATCACATAGGGGCCCACGCTCGCAAGCGGGTTGATGGTGAGGGCCTGCGCACGTTCAGTGCTCGCATTGTGCGTGCGCAAGCCCCGGAGCGAGTGACAAATTCACTCGCTCTGGGGCTCGCTACAAATGGGGCGGCTGTCGATCAGCTCGCCCCATTTTGTAGGCGGGGTGGGGGGGTGGACGGACAAACAGAGGCGTTCCTGCAGGAACGCCTGCTGTTTGTAGGTGGCCCTACTGACATCACCAGTGATGTCAGTAGGGAGCTTCCTGCTCTGTTAGAGCAGGAAGCTACCTGGGGCTTGCAGTAGACGAGACCCTACCGCAAGGGTCTCGTCGCAAGCCCCGATGGTCTCCACCATCGCAACCATCACCTGGTCACTCGCTAAAGCTGTGGGTGGTAACCCACAGCTTAGCGAGCGGCCAGGAGGCCAGCTTTCAAAACAAAAGCGGCCGCCCTTATTCAGAGCGAGCGGCTCTGAATGAGGGTCAGTATGTGGTCCTGTCCTGCAGACAGCTATATCACTCTCCTGTTTTATCAAATTGGGTTCTCACTTCTCAAGTTTTCATTTTGTTGTTTGCACTGTGATTGCATGCAGCAATCAAAATTAAGGAGCTACTGGTTTCACTGGCACTACAGTTGATTTCTTTCTTTTTGCTTATCCTTTTCAAAAAGTTCCTTATCTCTACAGTTTATCAAAACATTGGTGGAACAGCTGAGTGATACTCAACTTCCCTAGATATACTGGCCCAGAGCAGTAAGGGTTATTGTATAACTATGCCGGACCAGTCTCTGTAGATATGGTAAGCTAACAAGATGGCATCCACTTGCACAGTGGAACTGAAAGCCCAGATTTGAAAACTATGGGCCTGATTCAGCAAGGAACGCATTTGATAATACGCACGCAATCGGCCGAATGCGTACTGATCATGCATCACAGTGCACATGTGCAAACTAGCCACTGCGATTGGGACTACAATCACAACGGCTACGCAGACACATCGCACAGTGATTGACAGGAAGTGCCATTTGTGGGTGGTAAAGGGGGGTGGTCGGGCGAATGCAGGAGTGCCAGTGCATTTCAACAGAGCTGCAGGGGCGTGCATAAAGTCGCCACTGCGATGCCCTACACAGCCTGAGGCCTGATAGCGTGCGTGGAAGTTAGAAATTTCTGAGTAAGATCAGGCCTTGTGCAAGTGTGCGTGAGGCTGCGATGGTACTTGATTGTACTGATGGTTTTGCAGTCCTGCTAAACATTACGGATGTGTGTAAGGTAAAGTGGGCGTCCTTGTGTAGTGCAGTGGCGGCATAGCGATCATAATAGATTAGCATACTATCACAGTTGAACTGCGTGCTTTCACAGTTGCGTTCCTTGCTGAATCAGGCCTTTGAGTTCCTCTAATTTAAAAAATATATATATATATTTTTTATTTGTTTTTTTAGAAAAATTTATTTTAATCTGTTGCAATAAAATAACAGGTATTCCACAATACTTGTTTTTTATTGTCAAATACCTTTTGTAACTCTTTGTTGTGCAAGGCAAAGTGAGCAAAATCCTGTCTCCCATGAAAACATTACAAGCCAACAAACTGGCTTGTATTTTTTTTTCCAAATGACTTTTATTTACATGCCTCCCCATAGGTCTGTAAATAAAATGATAATAAATTAAATTATATTATCTTACATACAAACTGGTCCCAGAAGCTTACTTACTTGGGGTCTGGGTCACCATAATTTTTCAGTTGTTTTCAAATATTCAGTTGACCATGGGACTTACTGCAAGGCATTAACTGCTGGGTAAGTGCCCGGAGCTATTCAATTACTATGTGCCTAGCTCTAAGGGTGCGCTTAACGTGCATTTCTGCTCGCATCCTCCATGTTAACTAGTGCTTCCTAGACTAGTTGCAGGCTTACTGCAGGCGTTAATTGCATAGCTCCCAGAACTTAACCCAGGAGCTATGGCTTACTGCGCATTAGTCGTAGGTTTACCGTGGGTAATAATTAAATAGCTTCAGGCACTTAACCCGAGAGATAAAACCCAGCATTAAGTCCTGAAACTTATTGAATCTACCCCACAGGATCATCTAAAATTCCATTGTTAAATATTATGTAATACAGCTACTATTTGCTAAAAATGTAGCTGTATTTTGTTTATTATTGTAAACCCAAGAAACAGCTTTGTAGACTTGTCTGACAATCTCAGTAGTAGTTATATGGCTTAGGCATCTGCATTTTTACCTATAAGCATCTGTTATGGCCTTTATTGTGATAATATGTAGCATTGTGGCACTTTATTACCATTTATTTATGCTGGGAGAGCTGCTCCAAAAAAATATAGATCACAGTGGCAAAAGAATGCACCAAGGGGTTTTGTCCAACCTGTGTTACTAAACATACTTAAGGTCAGTGCATGAGTACAAAAGAATTGGAAGTAGTGGAGATTCCTTCACTTTTCAGAGTTTGCTAAACTGAAAAGGGCAGCCACTCCATATAGGACTATGGGATAGTGGTGCTCAGTGGTACATGGGTTTAACAAAGGAGATATCGATGATATTGCCTTTGTTAAATATCCTAATTACCTAAATGTGAGATGTGAATTTTGTGGCAAAAGATTTTAGTAGACAAGTGCCTTTGTGTTTTTCCCAAATGCAGTCCTAGTTGGGTCTCTGCATTAATATTACAGTATCCTGTATAATGAGTGTGGGAATATATAACAACTGCCATAAACCTTTCCTTGCATACATTCAAAAGCACATGTGTTATTCTTATCAGGTTCAATGTAAATGATTGTTCTTCATCCTTGGGTTAGAGCAGGAAAATGTGTTGCCAACCTGCAACAAAGGCCAATCAAATTAATTTAAGATTTACTTTATTACAGGGTTGTAGGGATCAAGATTGGGATAGCGATGAGAAGCGAATTTGTTTGACTAGGCAAGGATACACTTGTAGGAAATCTGATTAATTAACAATAATTATCACATTGAATTGTCTCAACAACTGGTCATAGGATTTTGCTACCCTTTATTCTAGCTCAATAAAACAATATAACTACTGGTAGAAAACAAAATCTTAATATCCTGTAACTTAGATTAGTTATTGTTAATTAGTTTCTACAGACTTGTCACTAATTACTGCTATTATTACAATACTGTTTGGGGCTGATAAAGTTGGTTGCAAAATGAGTGTCTACCTGAAAACGGCCTATGCAAGCAGAGTGGCTGAGTCTGTGTCAGATGAAGTTCCGGCTGTGGACCCTTCTTGCAATTATCAGCAGACTGGGCATGCATCACAGAAAGCATTGGCAGGCTGTACATGCACCATAGTGTACATTTGCTGCTTGATGTAGTATCCGACATCAAAGAGAACCCGATCTCTCAGTCTGTGAAATGGCATTTCTAGGCAGCAAATGGGCAACTAACTTGCAAATGCACAGAAATGATCCATCTCATGGGAGAGTCATGGGAGTATCGTGGGTGTGCAGCCAGATTTCCGTCTGCTTACGGAGATGGGACACCTTTTTCTGAAAGATCTTTTGCACCCAGCATGGGTTAGTTGTAAGTGCAGATACTAATGATGACCGTGCAGATACTAATGATCACCGTTGTAGACAGAAAAACAGTGGGCAGTGCAATCATGCGCCTGAAGACTGGCAGATACATGCATTAGTATAGGATGGTAAATTTGGCTGCTGCACGCACTTGCAGACACTTTGCGTCCTATCAGGCTCAAGTGCACATGTTTGAGTAAAGCATGATGATGTGCTACTAAGCATCTCATCAAGCTTTGACATGCGAGCCATCATCTTGATGATGATTATGACTGTTACCTACTGTAGTATTTACTACAGACAGTGTGGCCTATGAAAGGCTGTGCGGGGAGCATTAGTACACAATGACAGCAGTGTTTATAAAGAAAATGTTAACTGCTAAATTAGATTGAATGAACCGGCAGATACATAGTAAATGAATAACCATTAATAAAAAAAAACAGTAAGTACAATCTAGATTTATATTTATTAAATAGGCTGTGTTCAGACAAATGCGCCAATTGCCAATAAAATCAGTTTTATATAAAACAAATTCAGTCATAAAATGAATTATTAGAAAACATAGAACAATGTATGAATGTTAATCAAATAGCAATAAATATTTAATTTCCAGCAATTAATATCACCAATTGACCAGAGTTCAATACATGAAAAATTCATCAGAACACCAGAAAGGCAGCAGTATAAAGTTGCAACAATGTTGATTAGCTAATATGACTAGAATGTAGCAATAAAGAATTACATTTGTTACTTTAATAAATGTTCTTTAAGATGCTGTGAGGATGTTGTGGTTGGTTATGAATAAGCGACTCCACGCAGTTAATAAAGAAGCTGTATCTTCCAAGCAATATTGGTTAGAGTGCTTTATCCTAATGAAATATTGCAAAAAGCAACTCATTGTGGTTTTCATAAGAAAGCTATAACATTCAAGCAGTGTTAGCAGAGTGCTTTTCCTCCCAGTTGATGGTGGCGTCCAACAGCACAACTATCAAGAGGGTACAATTCATACCTGATGTTCCTGTTTGTAAAAGTCCGGGACAAAATTACCACTTGTGGTGGCACTGTGTAGCAACAATAATCCTTGATGCGTTTCTCTGCCTCGTTGTGTCAGCGGTTTCATCAGTAGGTCATGATGGAGCCTCTGTCACACTCCTATTTAAAGTCCAATGGGCCAATAGTGCAAATTTGACACAGCTGTCTCTGTAAACCACGCATGCGCAGAGCGGCAGCAGCTAAGCCTCGTTTTTCTTTGGAAAAGTGGCACATGCTCTAAGCAGCTAAAGCCAAGCCTTGACAATTATTTAACGTATGCTCAGAGCAACTAGTCCAAAACGCTTTTTAATTATAGATAAACTGAGCCTTGTTATCTTATGCGCGTAGCCAAGGCTCATAGGGGTAAATTCAGTTAGCCATGAGGGGGGAAATTTGTCATTGTAACAGAGAGGAAATGGCGCCAATGGCACCGCACCCCAGACTCGTGAATTCTTCTTACTAATAGGAGGTACCGTAAATGCAGCATACAGCTGCACTTACTCATGCTGCAAGGGGACTCACAACCTACTAAATTGACCCCCTAAATTTTATATTCCACTTTGTCCAAGCCTCACTTTCAAATAGCATATATTTGTAGAACAGATGGTTTATTACAACAACACACACACAAATATAAACATATACACAATATTAAAAGACTATTACTATAATATATATATATATATTGTGATAGGATCACTGGTAAAGTGGTCTGTGGCAGGTACATTTGTCCCAGATTCCTGTCTTTTGTGTTTTAAACCCCCAAGAGAAAGTCTGCAGTGTAGCAGGCTTGAGTTTCGGCTTTTTGAAAAGCCGGTTTGGGACCTTGGGGTTGTGGGTGAGAGGAGAGGGAGGGCTCCACCCATGGCCACTCCAGGTTTTGGTTCTCGCAGCCTGGTAACAGGATTGTTAGTTTTCCACCTGAGAGTGGCCAATATAAGCCTAGTTTGTTTAGGGCTGATTGTCTCACCTGGGAGAGCAGACAGGGAGTTTGCTCAGAGACACTTGGATACCTAACTGTGAGTGTTGTGCTGTGCTTTTGTTGCTGGCGAGGGCATTAGGCCCTGCCAGGTTCTGGTAGTGAGGGAACTACCTGTGAAGTTAGTGCCCCGACAGGGCTAGGATTTATATTTATGTTTTCTTTATGTTTCTGACATTGTACAATAAAGACTGGCGCCGACCAGCTTGTACTTGCATCCAGACTGGTGTGCTGCTTCCCTGCTGCTGTGTGTGTGTGTAAGGAAGGAGTCATCTACCCAGGAGAGGGACCCCCTAACCTAACTGTGTCACAATATGGTGGAGAATGCAGGCACCCACACACACTGAAGTTGCAGCAAGAGGAAAACTTTCCATTTAAAAATTAAAGGGACAGACACCCAATTTGTGAGTGTGGAAATAACACTGTGTCCTTGGAGTCCCATAGAGGAGGCGTCAGCCAATGCTCAGAGAGGCAAGGTTCAGCTTCCAACCTACACCCCGGGACAAAATGGAGGACATTATTAAAGCCTTGCTCCAAGCTACAGCAGCTCAGCAGGAGACAAACAAACTTCAGCAGGAATCTACCAGGGCTCAGCAGGAAGCTACAGCAGCTCAGCAGGAATCTACCAGGGCTCAGCTGGAATCCACCAGGGTGCAACTGTTGGCCTTGGAGACAGCCCAGAGGCAACAACAGGTCGCCATTGAGGAAACCCGCCAGGCCATAAGAGAGGTGGTACAGCACCTGGTCGCCCGGCCCAGAGATGTTACTACTGGTCCTCCCACCACCACTCACTCCGTACGAGCCAGTCACTTCCTCCAAAAGATGACTTCAGGCGATGATGTGGAGGCCTATCTCGCCGCATTTAAAAGAACGTCTGAAAGGGAGAGTTGGCCCAAGGAGCAGTGGGCAAGTCTGGTGGCACCTTTTTTGTCTGGGGAGCCACAAAAAGCATATTTCGACTTATGCCTGGCTGATGCCAAGGACTATAAAAAACTAAAACAGGAGATCCTAACTCGCTTGGGAGTCACCACCTTTGTTCGTGCCCAACGGTTCCACCGCTGGGAGTTCCATAAGGACAAGCCTCCACGTTCACAGATGCATGACCTCGTCCATCTGTCCTCAAAATGGCTACAGCCCGAGACGCTGACGGGACCCCAGATCGTGGAAAGGGCCGTGATGGACCGGTACCTGCGATCATTACCTGTGACTCTGCGCAAGTGGGTGAGCCATGCAGACCCTAAGTCCGTGGACCAGTTGGTCGAGCTGGTGGAGAGGTACGTGGCGGCTGAGGAGCTGATGAGTATGCCCCACCGAGCCCCGATGGCGCACCGGCGAACTCCCAGAGACACTGGTAAGACTGTTCCAGGGGAGAAGGGTGCTGGGCGGTGGAATGTACCTAAGACTGAGGGTGTAGAACCTGGAGACAGGCCTGCCAGGCCGGGAAGGTTCTTGCCCCGTAAACGACTAGACATTAATATGACTCAGTGTTTCCGATGTGGTTGCTTCGGCCATATTGCCGCTAATTGTGCACTTACAACTGAACCTATGCAATGTGATACTGCTCATGTCTACCGCAGGGGGTCTTTCTTTGCACAGATAGCCTGTACGGCTGACCGGCAGGCTGAGACTGATAAGCACATGTGTGTACTCACTGTAGATGGCAACCGAGTAGAGGCACTGTTAGACTCTGGTAGCTTGGTGACACTTATAAAAGCTGAGCTGGTGAACCCCTTGAGGCATACAGGGAAAACTGTTGGTGTGACCTGCATACATGGGGATACTCGATATTATGTTACGGCCGAGGTGAACATCGAGACACCATGTGGCTCTGCTATAGTTTCTGTGGGTTTGGTGCATGGTCTGGTGTACGATGCAATATTGGGGAGAGACTTTGCTCACTTCTGGAAGTTGTGGGAAAGCCGTTTTGTTCCAGAGGTGAACAACCCCGATCCATTTGAGAAGGTTATTGATGTAGTGGAGGAGGGAGTTTCTTCTGAGTCAGAGTTATTCCCTTTTTCTACTATGGTTGGCGAACTAGAGAATGCGGAACGTGACGGTGGCCCGCCAACTGATGTGCCTCCCATTGAGGTGGGAAGTGTTGTTGGGCCAGGTGATCGTCTGCCTGATTTAGAGGTTAGAAGAGAGGTCTTTGCCGTGGAGCAGTTGAATGACCCTACTTTGGTAAAAGCCAGGGAGAATGTAAAAGTAGTTGATGGTAAACCCGTAGACCCTGATAGTCCTTTGTCCTATCCCCACATGGCAATGTGTCAGGATTTGTTATATCAGGTGACTAAGAAGGGGGAAGATGTTGTGGAACAACTAATAGTTCCCAAAGCCTACAGAAGAACAGGGTTGGATCTGGCCCATGGTCATATAACGGCAGGCCATCTAGGGGTAGAGAAAACCACTGAGCGAATAATGCAGAGGTTTTTCTGGCCCGGGCTTCATAAAGAGGTATCTGACTTTTGCACATCCTGCCCTGAGTGTCAGTATCATGCTCCCAGGCCACATTTTAAGGGTCCACTAGTTCCATTGCCTATCATAGAGGTGCCGTTTGAAAGAATAGCGATGGATTTGGTTGGACCCTTAAAGAAGTCTGCCAGGGGACACCAGTATATTCTGGTCATAATGGATTACGCTACCAGATACCCGGAAGCGATCCCGTTGCGCAATACGTCAACCAAGACCATTGCCAGAGAGCTAGTTCATGTCTTTAGCAGGCTGGGTATACCTAAGGAGATATTAACTGACCAGGGTACACCGTTTATGTCCAAAGTCATGAAAGAGTTATGCCGCCTGTTCAAAATCGAATAGTTAAGAACTTCGGTTTATCACCCCCAAACCGATGGGCTGGTCGAGAGGTTTAACAAGACGTTAAAACACATGCTTAGGAAAGTGGTCGACAAGGATGGTAGGGATTGGGACTACTTATTGCCGTATTTATTGTTGGCCATAAGAGAAGTTCCCCAGTCCTCCACTGGGTTTTCACCCTTCGACTTGTTGTATGGGAGACACCCAAGGGGGTTACTAGACATTGCCAAAGAGACATGGGAGGGGCAGTTTAGTCCTTACAAAACGGTGATTGAGTATGTTTCTCAAATGCAGGAGAGAATTGCTGCGGTAGTGCCGATAGTGAGAGAGCACCTGCAACAGGCTCAACAGGCACAGCAGAGGGTATACAACCGCAATGCTCGGTTACGCAGCTTTGCTCCTGGGGACAGAGTGTTAGTATTGGTTCCCACTGTGGAAAATAAACTTTTGGCTAAATGGCAAGGGCCCTTTGAAATCTTAGAAAGAGTGGGGCAGGTCAATTACAAAGTTTACCAGCCGGGGAAAAGAAAGCTGGAACAGATATATCATATAAATCTGTTAAAGCCCTGGAAAGATAGAACGGTACTGTCGGCCGTCCGAGACCCTCCAGTAAGTCCAGGGTCCTTAGTTCCCGAAGTGACAGTGGCAAAAACCCTGTCGGCAATTCAACAACAAGAGGTCAAGGAGTTTCTGATTAGAAATAGGGTGCTGTTCTCTGACGTACCTGGGAAAACCTCGGTCATTAAACATGACATCATCACTGACCCAGTGGTTAAAGTTAATCTAAAGCCCTATAGGTTACCAGAAGCACAAAGAGAATCGGTGTCGAAAGAAATTAAAAATATGCTAGAGTTAGGGATTATTGAAGAATCACATAGTGAATGGTCAAGTCCCATTGTGTTGATTCCAAAGCCCGACGGGAGTGTGCGTTTCTGCAATGACTTCCGAAAGTTGAACAGTGTTTCAAAATTCGATGCCTACCCGATGCCATGAGTGGATGAACTGATTGAGAGACTAGGGACGGCAAGGTATTTAACCACTCTTGACCTAACCAAAGGGTATTGGCAAGTACCGTTAACCGAGAGCGCCAAACAAAAGACAGCTTTTTCAGCGCCAGAGGGCTTGTTTCAGTACAAGATGTTGCCCTTCGGGCTACATGGGGCACCTGCTACCTTCCAAAGAATGATGGACAGGATTCTAAGGCCCCATAGATGGTATGCGGCTGCTTATCTGGATGACGTGGTCATTAATAGTCCTGATTGGCAGTCTCACTTACCCAGGGTGCAAGCAGTGTTGGACTCCATCTATAAGGCAGGTTTGACAGCCAACCCAAAAAAGTGTTGTCTAGGCATGGAGGAAGTAAAATATCTGGGATACACCATTGGCAGAGGCCTGATAAAGCCTCAGCTCAATAAAGTTGATGCCATACAAAACTGGCCACGGCCTCTGAATAAGAAGCAGGTGAGAGCCTTCTTGGGAATTACGGGGTACTACAGGAGGTTTATACCCAACTTTGCCACCATGGCAGTCCCACTGACTGACCTGACCAAAGGCAAACAAAAAGTCATGGTAGAATGGAGTCCTGAGGCAGAGAAAGCTTTTCAGGAGTTGAAAGTAGCGTTGTGTTCCCAACCAGTCCTGATGACTCCTAATTTTGAAAGGGAATTCATAGTACAAACCGATGCATCAGAAGTAGGTATAGGAGCGGTCCTGTCCCAGAACAAGGAGGGCGAGGAACACCCTATTTTCTATCTTAGCAGAAAGTTGAATGTACATGAGAGAAACTATGCCACAGTGGAGAAGGAGGCGTTGGCCATAAAGTGGGCGTTAGAGGCTCTCAGGTACTACTTGGTCGGAAGAAAGTTCAAATTGATCACTGACCATGCCCCTCTGAAGTGGATGTCTGAAAATAAGGACAGTAATGCGAGAATTACAAGATGGTTCTTGGCGTTACAAACTTTTAAATTTTCAGTGGAACACAGGCCAGGAAGTCAGCTGGCCAATGCTGATGCGTTGTCACGCGTTCATTGTTTGGGGGCTTCAGTTGTTCCGCCCCACAGGTCGAAACAAAGGGGGGGGGATATGTGATAGGATCACTGGTAAAGTGGTCTGTGGCAGGTACATTTGTCCCAGATTCCTGTCTTTTGTGTTTTAAACCCCCAGGAGAAAGTCTGCAGTGTAGCAGGCTTGAGTTTCGGCTTTTTGAAAAGCCAGTTTGGGACCTGGGGGTTGTGGGTGAGAGGAGAGGGAGGGCTCCACCCACGGCCACTCCAGGTTTTGGTTCTCGCAGCCTGGTAACAGGATTGTTAGTTTTCCACCTGAGAGTGGCCAATATAAGCCTAGTTTGTTTAGGGCTGATTGTCTCACCTGGGAGAGCAGACAGGGAGTTTGCTCAGAGACACTTGGATACCTAACTGTGAGTGTTGTGCTGTGCTTTTGTTGCTGGCGAGGGCATTAGGCCCTGCCATGTTCTGGTATTGAGGGAACTACCTGTGAAGTTAGTGCCCCGACAGGGCTAGGATTTATATTTATGTTTTCTTTATGTTTCTGACATTGTACAATAAAGACTGGCGCCGACCAGCTTGTACTTGCATCCAGACTGGTGTGCTGCTTCCCTGCTACTGTGTGTGTGTGTAAGGAAGGAGTCCTCTACCCAGGAGAGGGACCTCCTAACCTAACTGTGTCACAATATATATATAACATTTGAAGATTTTTTTTTCTATCAAACTGAAAAGTATAGAAGAAAAATAGTTAAAAGATATACATATATACATTGTTACATGAATAAACTCTTTCATAGTCCTTGAACACTGAGGTGTGTGTATGCACTGCTACGTTTATCAGCTGCATCACACCAGGAGCTTGTAGATAATACTTCAGACATCAGCCACGTTATACCAGGAGCTTATAGATAATACTTTGGGTATGACACATTACAAAAGTAACTTGCATATGCACTGTATCTTCTTGAGACGGCGGCATCCTAATAAACTTTGCTGAGTTACAGGCACCTCAAGAAAAAGTCCAACTAAAATTAACCCTGCAAGAGTGCAATTGTTGTGCTCTGTCTTAATGTGTATGTTTGGGCCACAAATGTAGCTCACACACTAATCAAACCCCTAGATATACAGTATATCATGAGTGAGTACTGGCACAGAAGTAGTACTAACAGGACTATGCTGCATGTATTTGACAGAAGGGATTTCAGTGCAATCATCTTAATTTATGTTTGAATTCTTATTTTGGGTTTAATGGAAGAACCAGGCACCTGTAAATACCCAACAGTGATTTTTTTCAAATGAAGTCATGTTTGCTGTATATGTTTGACATGGTCACGAAATGTCATACTCGGCATAACACTTATATCTACGAGCTCAGTGCATGGCTCTTTGCATGGCTTCGGCATGCTTCACGTTGACTCTGAGGTCTGGCGCCATTTCCTTTTGTATTAGGGACTTGCTCAGGGCACTTTATTGACTTTGGGCCTGATTCAGAGATGGACGCTAATGCGATCGCAGCTGTGATATCGTATGCAACGCGAAAATATGCTAATGTTCCAAAGATCATACAAGAATAAGGATGCCCACTTCTTACATGCGTACGATGTTGCTTACCTGTGTAAATATTGGTAACATCGATGCACATTGAGCAGCCATCTTGCCCTTGCGACAGATCTGACTACTTCTTATCTATCATGCTTGGAACCAGAGCAGGGGATTGTGACCTGCGCATTGGGTGCAGCAAAGTAAAAAAAACCTTTCAGAGGGATGTGGTGAAAACCACCGGTATGTTAGACTCTTCACCCTTACCTCTGGTCATGCTAATTCTGGCTAATAGCACTGGGGACCTCATTCAGAGTCGGTCGTTGCGGCCGCACGGTCATACGCCACCGATGTTCGCTGAACTGCGCATGCGTAAAGTTCACAATGCGCGTGCACAAACTTGCTCCTACGATCAGAAATTTCTCTCTCCTTGAACACAGCCAGGTCGGTAGTTTGAGTGACAGGATGAGGCGTTTGTGGGTGGTAACAGGGGAAGGTGCTTGAAAACGGGGGAGTGGAGATCCGAACGCAGGCGTGCCTAATTATGCGAACGGCGTTTTATGGGAGTGCATAATTAACAAAGTAGTGTCATGGCACACGTGACATGGGTGGTTTGTACACTGACCTGATCGTAGTGCTTAAGAGAGGGTATGGTCAACCTTAAGCTCTACGACCAGTTCCGATGGTTCCCGATGGTCTCGAGTGATCCTTATATGGCCGGAGATGACGTGTAATGGGTACGAGAAGGGGGCGTATTTTTTGTCTTCCGGCCGCTTCCTCCCCTTGGTCGGCCAGCTAACGATCCGATCTTAGAGACGCAACATGCGAGTGCATCATTTGCATATCCGGCCCCTTTTCCCTTACGACCGTGCGGCCGCAACGACCAACTCTGAATGAGGTCCTGAATCCATTAAGACTCACAGTTATGTGGCATACACTAAATACTGTATGTGTGCACTAAATACTGTATGTGTGCACTAAATTCTGTTTGTGTGATTTGTTGTGTAGAATAACTTATATAACCCACTGGCGTCACTACGGGGCTGCGGGGGTTGCAGGCCTCACCGGGTTACACCATCCGAGGGGGTGACACCAAAATAACAGAGCTGCTCTGCTATTTTGGTGTCACCCCCTCGGATGGCGTCACCGAGTAGCCACCCTGCAGTAATAGGCAGGGGGCTGTCCAGCAGCTGCTGCTTCTGCACTGAGTAAAAGGCATATTCCGTGGACTGGAGCAGCAGCTATTGGGAAGGGCAGACCCCAACCTCTCCCCTACCTCCTAGCCCCATTAAGTGCAATGAACGGGGTGCGTGACATGCGCATGTGGTCATGCCCCCAAGAGTGGAACACTTAAGTGGGTGTGGCGTTGTAGGCGAGGCCACGGCTCTGTTGCATAATAAGATCCTTGACCCCAGCACCGGGAATCAGAAAGCTTAGTGACACTGCTGATATAACCTTATTAAAGCATTATACTTGACTCTGAAATAACATCTGGGACAACCGTCACTTCGTCCCCTTGTGTCCAGCTTCTGCCCTGTGACGTGGGCTGACTCTGGACCACAAGGTACTGCCGGTGCATGCACATTGGGAAGAAGACTTGTCAGACTCCCGTTATCTCATTGTTTCCAATGCTTGCCGGTATTGTGGAGGGGCAATTTAATGGAGAACATGTACATTTTTCGAAATGGCTACAAAACATTAGTATGTATGGCGTCAATATGATGCAATATATACTGATATTTTCCAGTAGTCATTTCATTATGTACATGAATAGAGCCCTATATATGGCTATACTAGCCAAAGTCATCCAGTCTTAGCACACTGTTAAACCCTTAAGTAAATAAACTACTCAATATTTGGGAAATCCAAGCATAAAAGTGGTTAGTGGTACTACTGTAAGTTGAGATATGAGAATGTCCCTGAGGGAAGCTGGGAATGCACAGTGTTCCCAGATGTACAAAAAGTGTCACCTGTGCATGTGTTGTGCTGGCCATACACGCTACAATTATCAGGGCGATCCGCCTGATATCGGCGGATCGCCCCGATAATTGTAGCATGTGGGGGGGCGACCGAGGGTTAAATATTGCTCGGTCGGGCATGCCAGATTGTCCAGCATGCCCGTCCGATGCGATATTTCCCAGTAAACTGTCGGCCGCATCGGGCAGTGTATACCCAGCCGCGGCCGACAGACAGACATTTCCTGTGTTCCTTCCTACAGAAGGAACAGGGAAATGTCTCCTCCCCCGGGGGCAGAGCGCGGATGTCGGGCTGATACACTGTGAGAGAAATCTCACAGTGTATGCCGGCGACATCTGCGGCTGGCAGGCTGCCAGATAAAATGTCTGTCGGTCTGACAGACATTTTAGCTGGCCGTGTATGCCCAGCATTACAGTGTGAGCGGGAGTGCAAGGGTGGTCAATAAAAACAAAACCACCTATTCTGTTTACCAATTACTAAAATCCCCCAAAGTCACTATTAACCACATAGTTTGCCCACCACTAAAATAAGGTAGTTCCAGAGCTGATATTTACATATCCCCACCAAAAACTGACAACCTAATTTAATCAGTTACTATAATCTAAGCAATCCCTGCTAATGTAGCATTCTAAAAAAAAAAAAAAAGAAAACAAGCCTACTGTATCTGACATTATTTCTTTAAGAACACAAAGACAGAAGCCCACATGTAGTAGCCTGGCAGCAGTGAGATTTTGAGGATGTTGCCACTACATGTAAAGATTTTATTATATAAAATCAGGTTGTTTTTTCCCCCTCAACGTTTCTTTTTTATGAGGTAACTGAGAAGTTTTTATTCAGACAGTTTTATAAAATATGTTTTAGTTCCAATAATTTTTTAATTAATAAAGATATATTTTACTTCAGGAGGACAATAGAGCTATACTATCCATCGCTCTGGGTAAAACAGTCCACACATATATATATATAAAACATGTGTATGGTCAATGTTATTTCTGTATCTTCCCTATGAGGCTGATATTTATTCAGTAGTTCACACACCTTCATTCACCGTTTTATTGCTTACTCAGATCCATATCCTTCCATGTAGACATCCAGGGAACTGAGGGCCTGATTCAGAGCAGCTCGTAAGCGGCCGCTCGCTCGCTCCGAGCAATGTTCGCACATCTGCGTATGGGTCGTAATGCGCATGTGCCAACCAGTCATTGCGGTCAGAAATCGTGCGCTCGCAAAACAGCGAGGGCCTGCTAATTTGAGTGACAGAATGAGGCGTTTGTGGGTGGTAACAGATGAAGGTGCTTGAAAACGGGGAGTGGAGATCCGAATGCAAGCGTGCCAAACGGTCAAAACGGGCGTTTAATGGGTGTGCATAATTAACAAAGCAGCGTCATCGACCACGTCACTTGGTTGTTTTTTAGCTTGAACTGCTCGCAGTGATTGCGGGAAGTAAAACCTACCACAAGCACTGCGAGCAGTTCAGACGCCTTTCGATGTACTCGATTAATGTAATAAATAGCGGAGATGACGTATGATGCGAACGGCCAGGGGGCGTCTTTACAAAATAGCGAGCGCATGTTTCGTTCGCTCGCTCAGACATAGAGGCGTCAACAGACCACAAAGAGCGAGCGCTCAATTTTAATAGCCGGCCCCTTATTCTGAACGAGCGAGCGCAAATAGCGTCCGGCTCTGAATCAGGCCCTGAGATCACTACCACTCACTGCCATAAGAAAGTATTGGAATGCTCTGATTGGTCAGAGCATGGAAACAGTCACCTTGTCACTCCTGATATTTCTAGCCTTAAAGGCCTAGTGGTGGTTATGAAGGCTGCCCAGATCCTAGTGATCTGTGCAGCATTTTACACAAAATGCCTCTCAGAGGAAACTCCTTTTTTTGTCTGATTTTTTAGATGTTTTCCAACCCACCCCATGGTAAATATAGTAGTTTGTATGCTTCTAACTGGATAAAATCACAATGGCGATTTCTCTTCTAATTGTGAGTTTTATGCGTTTTTGCAGCAGTTGTAGACATAGCAAATTGCTATAAACCCACTGGGATTTCCACCCAGTTTAGTAAATTTCCCAATAAGAAGTAACATCAGTCATAATGTTGTATTCATCTAGCATTAATAAAATATTGTCACACAAAAGCCACAGTTATATATATATATATATATATATATATATATATAATTTTATTTAATCAGTAATGTACAGCACAGAACACTTAATCACACAAAAAGATTTAGCTAATAATATATTGAGATTATATATTTTGGGGAATTAAAAACCATACATGTTTATTTGGCAGTGTTACGCTGTGGAGTTATTAGGTAAAACAAGTCTGGCTGTAGAGGTTTCAGAAGCCTTCAGTATAATTTCCATATTACAAACACACAAGTTGATTCTAAACTGGGTAAATTCACCAGCATCATCATCCACCTCCATAGCTTGTTAGTAAACCTACGGCAGAAGAATTTACCTTAGGCTAGAATCACAAGTAGTCTGGAGAAATGTAATAAAATATGTAATACATACAAGTAACATCTATAAATGTAAAATGCTGCTGCTCCCTAATCCTTAGTTGAGGATTATTCATGAATCTTGTACAGTACTTGGAAAATGCAAAGATATTGTAAACAGTTTGGGGTCAATCCTATTAGGTGTGATGTGTCATTGCCACGGCGTTTAAATGCTGGCAACGGCACTGCATCTCGCACTTCGCTACCCGACCCGAGCCTGGATTCGCATAATTTTGCTCGGAGCCCTTAGGAGCTGCGAGCAATATTAGGCAAATAAGGGCTGCTGTAGTGCGGCCATTGCCGTGATGACTCGCGCCAGCGAGATCATCGCGTGCAATTGGATTGACCCTTGATTATGATTAATCTTGCTATTAGAAAATACAGTATATTAAAATGTTGGCATCTGTGCAATTATATCTCTCAGGTTTTGCCATGCCTAGTAATTCTTAACCCTTGCATATATAATGTCAACATAGAACAGTATATGGAGGATTGTACATCTATTTGACATAATTACAATGTACCTCTGCACAAGGTTAGACAATACTTTAATCAGTGTGATCATTGCTTAATTTGTGTAAACGTCAAACGGCTTCAAGACTTTCATTGCATTTATAATACTGACCAAAATAATACCTAACTCTTAATTCCATGAACAGACCGATGTATATACTCTCTAAATTATTCTATGCAAAAAAAAACCTTTTCAACATCTAAGAAGTAAGAGCACAATGTTTTCTTATGCTTTTCAACACTATAGACAAAAAAACTAAGGATAACGTAACACAATAATGATAGAGATTTGGGGCTTATTCACACAATTCTGCTGAGAAAATGGATAAAACTTAATGTATATTCCTCATGCATAATGTACACTTTAGATGAATAATAATAATAATAATAATAATAATAATAATAATAATAATAATAATAATATGTCTTAAGTCATTTTTATAAAATTTTTGTGTGTTGCACATTTACCAATGCAATCTATTGTAATCTGATAGCACACATTAAAAATGAGGAATTTAGTATACTGCCTTCTAAAATTGTAAACATTATATTGTAGAATGCAATGATGGGAATAGATTTACAACAGAACCCATTCCTTCTTTTTAGGGGCTTTTCAAGCATTAGTTAGCGGATTATTAGGAGATATGTGTGATCACTGATTGCACAGAACCTCCAACATTTTTTGTCATTGCTAATGTTTTTGCCAATCAATAAATACGGTATTAGTAACACTGTTCTCAAATAAGCAATAATTTAGACAAGCAATATGTGAGCCAGACTACATATCTTCTAATATCCTCTACTCGATCTATCACTATGCTGGTTACTAACAAGTAAAACTGTATTCTCATAAATATGAAATTATAAATTTGTATGTACATGATGCAATATTAATATATACTGCATCAATTTCTGCACCTCTGTTCTCCTCCATCGACCCTGCTCTTCAATCACTACCTCCATATTATATGTTGCTCTGTCAGAAAAAAGTTACTTTAATTTGTAGAACAAAGGGTCAGATTCTGATGTGAACGGATTTAGCATCGCTGCTGTGTCTTTGGACACAGCAGCGATGCTTACATATGTAAAGGCAGCAGCATGCTTCAGTGATCCGCAGCTGCGTTTGAGGACACAGCCATCAGATCACTTGTGTGAACATCGGCCAACTGAGTCACCCTCAGGATACACAGGATGACCGGTAACACCCCCCCCATTTTTTGGAATGGACCCGGTCGCCACCCCCTCCGTGTCCCCATATAGCGCTGCCTGTCAATCATGCTGCGGCTCAGGGGACATTGTGAGCGATCACACAGGACCCGCTCTGCACATGTACAGAAAGGGTCCTGCACATGCACAGATCCCTCATCATCGGATTTGCTCGTAAACCATCGGGTTTGCGTACAAATCAGAATCAGGCCTAATGTATTTTTTTTTAAAGTTGAAACTCAGAATTGATATGCAGCTTTCTTATGGATCAGGCCACAAGATGGCTCCCTCCACTGTGTAGAGGTGATGGGAACACTTTAAGAACCTATTCTAGTTAGGGCTGAACAGTTTTGGGTGCCTAAGATGACTGGTAGTTAGTCTTCCTTAATTCTGTCAAGATTTTATAAACAGATCAAAATCCTAGCAAAATCTAAATTAAAGTCCTATCAGTACATCCAATGTTACATATATTAGCAATACACACACAAAATATTTCTTAAACAAATTGAATATATATATAGTATATGTGGGGGGTTACTATCAGTATAGGTTTACCCTTTGGGAAGCCTATTCATCACATACCACAGCGATACCTGTTCTGCTAAAAGAAGTATCGGGATGCCTTCACTTCACTAGCCTGCCCACAGCTCCAGATTCTGCACCCTTCAGACAATCTAATTCCAGACCTCATCAACCTACCCTTCCACATAATTAACACTTTTTTAAGCAACCCATCACCTTCCCCATATCCACCTCCAGCATTATATTCTTTTTACTGTCTTACCTGCTTCTGTAATATGTCTATTCTACTACTACTATGGGTAGTTCATTTGCTATTTTTATAATTTTTGCCAATATGTCAGTATTGATTCAATACAGTATATCTCCACATAATGCATACTGTATGTCAACCATTGTAATTTATGCAGTGCGTCCAAGATGGTACTTTCGTTGGCTGGATGAACAATCCACGCAACTGATGATTCCGTGTTCATATATTGTATTTCAGATTTTGAAACTGAACATTACGTCATAGTTTATGAGAGGTTCAGGAACTGAGTTCCTGCTTGTTCCTGCTGCAAAATAACACTGCATATATCCATGTAATGCTTATCCCACCCTTTGTAACCTGTGTAGTGCGTCCAAAATGGCTGCCTGCTTTGGAACTTTCGTGGATGGGATGAACAATTATGAACTGATGATTCTGTTGGTATCTAGTATCTTGTATCTTGTATTTTGTATTTCCGATTTTTTATTTAACCACTGCAATCATGATAGTTTCCTCCTATGTAATATGGTTTCTCTCCTGCAAATGTAAAGTGAATTGAGTCCTCCTGGAGAAAAACACTATATATAAACAAACATTATTATTAAGTAGCTGATTTTGTTTCAGCAGGGATCTTTTTAAAAATAAAAGGACTATTACTACACTCTGCAAAATAATATAACACATGTCATATCTAGCATATAGACTTCCTTACCCCAGGTAGCAGACTACCTCTTTAACTCAATGTCACTCTTCACTTTTATTAGGAAACGACAACAATTGATATATTTAAGGGAATATAACGCCACTTAATTGTGTTTACGTTATTAGAGAGAAAATTATTTTTATAATATACTGTAACCCTCAGGGAAGTGCTACTAATGGGAAATTAAATGTAAAATATACACCTTTACCCCACCTAGGGCCAGCTATGTAGTTAGTGGGTAATTGTAGACACCATCAACAAGACAGAGAATAACAGAGGAAAGAATGGGACAGGACGTTGACAACTGAATATATAAGGTGTATTGAAATTAAGGAGCAAGATTTAGGTGGAGGTGAAATCCAGATAGAATCCAGATGCATGTCCAATTTTATCTACTGTCGTCTCACTCTAGGAAATGCTTACTGACTGAGTATGTGGATAGTAAGAGTTCTAGTAGACCCAACTGACAGGGACCCACTGGGGCTCAGTGCGCAGCTTCTCCAGGGCCACTTGTAGTTCCTGAAAACTTTGATCCAAATCCGAGTTGACCAGACTGAGATCAAAATAATGGCCATAGGCCTGCTGAAGACGTTCACTCTCCTCTACAATACGCAGGAGCTCTCCATCCTATGAGAGAAGCAAGATTGTCACATGTAATAGAAACAAGAATATTGATACTGAAATCAAATCAGCAAAGATTGCAGGAGGGAGGAATCAAGAATAAATAACAAAGAATGTAGAAAAGATGAGGGATAAGTGGGGAACTTCAAAAATATTTAAAAGAGAAGAGAAAGACAGATAATATGATAAAAATGGACAAGGAGAATTGTAGGGTTTAACTAGAATGTACAGTGCACCATCACCTACATATAATGTCCTTCGGTAGAGCCAATATCCATTATATATATATCCAGTATTCAATATATAAATAAGAGCTTTTATACTGTGGGAGGGAAAATGTAAATGCACAAACACATCTACAATAGTAAGGAGAGACACAGACTAGACCAACTCTAAAATGCACTGCAACAATAGAGCTGCTCAGTATGTGTGTGCACCTGATCTACACATAGTGACAGAACTACCTTGGGGGTGCCTCCCTCACAGTCCGCTGTGGCCCACCAGGGTCCAACAGCACTGCCGAATCTGAAAAGAGTCTATCTGAAAAGAGTAGAGCGGATTCCTCTTCTAAATTTTGCATGAGCAGAGTGGGGGGCTCAGGAGTTCACAGTGGCATTGCCAGGACTTTACGTTTTGCTAAGTGACCCGGCAATGCATTGCTCTGTCCCTGTCTGTGTGCATACACATTTTGTTTGCATTTACACCCCTTCCATTCCAGTGCTCGGCTGCAAATTCTGTACACTGGCAAACTTTGCACCAGACTCTAAATCAGCCCCTATGTTTGTGAGCAACCAGAGCAATTCAAATTCAGTATACATTGGCATGAAGTAGTGTCAAGCAAAACAGAACAAGCAACATAGAAAAGGTGATTAAGTGTCTCCTCATTTGAATAAGATGTGTCATTACCACCCTATAAACATAGAACACACATATGCAAATATAAGGGAATGGGATTGAAATGCCGACAGTGTGAGCCCGACAGCAGGAAATCCAGACAGCGGCAGGTAAGTGATCTAACCCTCCCCTCTCCCTCCCTAACCCTAACTCCTTCGTTAGGGGTACCTAACCCTGAACTGCCCCCCGGGGGTGCCTAACCCTAACCTCGGACTTACCTCGTTCGGGCATGCGTCATCCTGGATTCCGGTGTCGGGATTAGGATAAGCATTAGTATTTCGATGCCTATCATAAATCCTTTGCCGGCATTCTGCAGTCGGGGTTGTGACTGGCGGCTCACATAACTACATCATAATATAAGGGGGCATTACACAAAGTGCACTGACACTTACCGATAATTGCTTGGCTGTCAAACCGGCCTCCACTGCACCCTGATTATTAGATTTCAGGGTCTCAAAGTCTGGAGCCCCAATAAACACAACATATGGTACAAACTCAGCAGTCCTGAGGACTTTCACTGCCTGAGGAAAAAAATCATGTGTGTGTGTTACGTAGAGAAAAAAAACCATACCTGCAACTTACTATTTATATTATTGACATTACATGCATTTCAGGAGTATAGATAACACAAACATTGTATATATACGGCTTACTGGTCTACATGATGTTCTAAGCCTTGGAGAGAGATGAAGTGGATGGAGATAAAGGGGTATATTTACAAATACGTATATATATATATAAGTGCAGGTTTCTAGAAGTGGAGATGTTGCCCATAGCAACCAATCAGATTCTACTATAGTAAATATACTCCAAAGTATCAACCAATCAGCTCCTAACTGTCATTTTTCAAACACAGCCTGTAAAGTGACAGTAAGGAGCTGATTGGTTTGTACTTTATCTCCGTCCACTTCAACTCTCTCCAAGGCTTAGTACATAGAACGTCACAAATTACGCCCATGCTACATATTATCCCCTTTACTTCTCTAGCCAAAAACACTGCCTCTCCTTTCTCATTCTTCATATTTTCTTTGTATACTCTTCATTTACAGGCCAGAGAAAATATAATTGTACAATTTATTTGTTTCTGATATTATTGCACTGATTTTGCCACCCAGTGCATATAAGTATATGCTCCATTCAACATTTTAATTTGTTATGGACACATGGTATTTTGGATATTTTTGGAGCATGAAGGAATTAGCATATCTGCAAAAGTAAAACCTGTCTTCAGTATACTGTATATTGGGGCTGATCCAGAGCTGGGAGCAGAGCACCTTGGCAATACCTTGTTGCATTGCAGGTGGGATGGATATAAATAGTGCAGAGAGATTTAGATTTGGGATAAACTGAAATCTAAATTGCAGTGAAAAATAAAGCTGTGCAGCATTTGTGAGCTGCATGCAAAAGCAGCCAGTATTTACCACGCATGCAATAAATTAAAACAAAAAATTGTGGCCCTCATTCAGAGCCGTACGCTCTGAGCAGAGCGCACGCTCTGAATGAGGGCCGCCCTCCATAATTATGGAGCGTCCTCCTGGACGCTCGTATAGCTGTGGGTCACCACCCACAGCCTATACGAGCGTGCAGTTTGATGGCCGCGATGGTCTTGACCATCGCGACCATCGCCACTGCGAGCCGGAGCCTGCGGTTGAGTTTTTCAACCGCAAGGCCCGGAGTGATTTTGGCTCTATCAGAGCCAAAATCACTCCCACTGACCTCACTAGTGATGTCAGTGGGCTGGCTTCTGACGGTAGGCGTTCCCTTGGGAACGCCCCCGTCAGGGAGGCACGCCCCCGGCACGCCCACCAAAGGGGGCGTGCTGTCAATCAACATCGACAGCACGCCCCCTTTGATCAGACACAACGAGCGAAGGAAAGTCCTTCGCTCGTCGCGTCTGGCGCATGCGCACGACGGAGCTCCCGCAGTCATGCGCATGCGCAGTGCACAACATCGACCCACTTGCGAGCGGACAGCCACTTGCGAGTGGGTCTGAATCAGGCCCAGTGTTCCTTATAGTGCACCATGGTTTGCCCAGGTGCAAAGTTACTCCTATTTTGACTTTGCTCCCAACTTAGAATCAACCAAATGATCTCATTTGGTTCAGCCCCATGAAGTCACACCAGACATGTTTGCAATATAGATGTCTTTAGGCCTCACTTTATTTGAAATTTGTGAATCACATTTGCAGTTCAAGGCTCACATTTGAAGTTTGGTGTTCATGTTTGAAGTTTACCATAGGCGATCAAAGTTTGTTGTGTTCAAGGTGCACTATTGGAGGTTTGTGTGTACTGTTCTCAGTTTGTGTTAATATTCTAAAATAAAAACGAAGTTTGCATTTGAGGTTTCAGTTTAAATTCAGGGGTTGCCATTCATGTTCAAGATTTGCTATTCGCGTTCTAGGTTCACTGTTCGAAGTTCTTGTTGAGTACTGAGTTTGATGTTCATACTTGTCGTTAGTGTTTGAGTTTTGCCCAAAATACATGACTACTATATGTATTTATGATTGAATGTGTTCAAGTATGTGCAATCATGTGCAAAATGCCTCAAACATGATTAAACCAGCTGCATAAATGCTGGCTCTCCAAAAAAGCCTCAATAACACTGGAGCTAACACCATATTCAGCTGGTGTGGCCAAACACCAGTTTGTCAGCCCCCATGAAAACTTATGGGAGCTGCTTTTGTGCTTGGAAATGGAGGGAACGCGGCAGATTTGGAGGTATTAGCTGCGGTCCCTCCATATAAAATCCTGGGGATGCCTAGATCTTACAGTGACTTCCCACAAAACTTTAATAAATACAGTAGACTCCTATAAGAGTTTAGGTAAAGATTTAATGCTATTATAATTACAGTGATGGAATGGTTTCATTTCATGATATTGTACACATTCTCACCTGTGGATTGACATCCAGAACACACATTTTTCCTAATGCCACCACTTCCTGTATTGAGCTGATCTTTGTTCCATAAAGATTGCTCTCATATTCTCCATGCTCCAAATACCGCCCAGCCTTTATGTCTTGCTCCATCTCTGAACGTGATACAAAGGAATACGACTGACCATCCCATTCTCCTTCCTTCCTCTTCCTAGAGGTGTCTGCAAGGACAGAGAACGTAAGAGATTGTGTGGGAGAATTCAGGTGGGAGGCAAACACTCTGCGGAGATGCCATTCTCTGGATTAATATCTGAACTTCCCTGATATCTTTTATGGACCATATAGTAAAATGTGCTTTCTCAGGGGAGGATGTATGGTAAGTAATTGCATTGGGTGCAGTGTGTGTGCCCCTTTTTCAGAGGACTGTGTGCACATCACCCATTATATAGATATACCACTGCATGAAGTCTCATCTACAAATGTACAAAAGTGCAGTGTGAATGTTTATTTATTTGTGATGTATCTACTGTTACTCAATTGCATTCATTATTTAAAAGAAGGGGATGGGTTTATGGGCAAGATCTCGGCGTCAGTAGGGAAATGAGTCTGAAAAAAAGTGAGATTTTGTGTTGAGGGATGCGCTTATTCAACTAAGTGGGCAGCGTGGAGAAAAAACATTTAGGGCGTGGTTCCCTATTTTATATGTAGGCGCTCAGTCATTTCATTCCCACAAAAGGACATGAATTATCTGCCTGGTTCCAGTTTTGGAAAACCGACCTTATCTCTATATTTTCCATGACATGAGAGGCACACTTTATACATGAATATAAAGAAAGCTTTGAAACACACAACAGTGCCATACATCATACAGGCTGTTCTGATATCCCCTCTCTGTCTCATGATAAATGAAGCCATATACTGTACAGTATAAGCCTAAATCAAGCAGTATTACAGTCTAAGGCTAAATCAAGCAGTATTACAGTACAGGTGGAGTCTCCCATATCCAAATATTCCAAAATACGGAATTGTTTTAGCATGACTGAGATAATGACACCTTTGATTTCTGATGGTTCAGTGTACACAAACTTTGTTTAAGGCACAAAATCATTACAAATATTGTAAAAAAATAACCTTCATGCTGTGTGTATAAGGTGTATATGAAACATAAATTAATTTAATGTATGTACAGAAACTTTGTTTGAGCTACAAAATTATTGAAAATATTTAAGAAAATGACCTGCAGTCTGTGTATAAGGGAGATCGGTATGATAAGCCGGCGGCTTAAATCCTGACAGTGGAAGCCCAGCTGGTTGAGAATCCCGGCAGCGGTAAGTAAGTACTTTGACCTACCTCTACCCCCCCTAACCCTAACCCTCCCTTGGTGGCACCTAACCCTAACCTCTGGAGGGGGTACCTAACCCTAAACTACCCTCTAGTAGTGCCTAAACCTAACCCCCCTCCCCGCACCCTAAACCTAACCCTCCCGTGGGGGTGCTGAACCCTAACATCCCCCTAGTAGTGCCTAACCCTAACCCCCCCTTCCTATAGCCTAACCCTAACCTTCCCGGGCGGTGCCTAACCCTAACCTCCCCCCCAGTGTTGCCTAAACCCCTATTCCCCGGGGACTTTGGCGTTACTTACCCATCTGGATGATTGGGATTCTGGAGCTTCGAGATGCCGGCGTCGGTATCCTGTTCACTGTTGGGATATCGTAGCCGGCATTTTGCCAGGCGGCGGGATGTAGGCGGCGGGATATCGATGCCCGCCATTCCGTCCGTCGGCAATGTGACCGCATACTTTATAAGGTGTATATGACACATAAATGCATTCTGTGTTTGGATTTGGATCCCATTCCCAAGATATCTCATTATGTTAGGCAAATATTCCAAAATACGGAATATTCCGGTACCCAAAATACCCCTGGTCCAAAGCACTTTGGATATGGGAGACTCAACCTGTAAAAGGTTAAATCAAGCAGTATTACAGTCTAAGGCTAAATCAACAAGTATTACAGTATAAGGCTAAATCAAGCCGTATTACAGTATAAAGCCATGTACACACTGGCTGATATTGTGAACGATATAACAATATCATTATTGTTCAATTGTTCACAATATCGTCCAGTGTGTATGCAAGATATCGTTCAGTGTATAGACTCAATGTCGTTAACGACATTGAGCCTGGCAAACACTTAACGATATCGCTCATGGAGCAAATCATTAAGTATGTATGCACTAGGGATGAGCGGGTTCGGTTCCCTGAGAACCGAACCCACCCGAACTTCGGGGATCCGGGGCGATCCGAGCCCAAGCTCGGATCTCCCTGTCTGCCCCGGATCCCTCTCCCGAGGCAAAACCTCGAGATCTGCTGTCGGATCTCGAGGTTTTGCCTCGAGCGGCCATTTAAAAAAAAATGCCTTTGCCTTTAATGGGCAAAGTGCTGATTGGCTGACAGAGCCGTCTGTCACGGCTCTCAGCCAATCAGCATTATGGTGCTCATTTGCATGTAGCACGGACTCGTGAGATCTGTGCTACATGCATCTGTGTGATTGACAGTGACACAGAGCACAGATGGGTCAGTGAGACCCGTCTGTGCTGCTGTGTATTTCAATGACACAGATGCACGCACGGACCAGGAGATCCGTGCTACTTGCATCTGTGTCATTGACACAGAGCACTAACGGGTCCGTGAGACCCGTCTGTGCTGCTGTGGTAAATAAAAAAAAAAAAACCTGTGTAAAAAGAGAAAAAAATGGCGTCCTCCCCCCCAAAAAAAGAGCAACCAGCCCCGGGCATTAGTGACCCAGTGCTGGGTGTGCTTAAATACAGGGGACAAACGACATAGGGGTCCCCTGTACTTAAACACAACCAGCACCGGGCTAGTCAGAACCAGAGCTGGTTGCCAAAATACGGGGGACAAACGACGTAGGGGTCCCCCGTATTCTGCGCAACCAGCTCTGGGCTCTGATCCGGTCCTGGTTCTGGAAATACAGGGGAAAAAAATGAGTAGGGTTCCCCTGTATGTTCCAGAACCAGCACTGGACTTTTTCTAGCGGGGGGCTGATGCCACAGCCAGGGGAGCCCTTTCACCGGGCCCCCCAGCCGCAGCATCAGCCCTGACCGCTAGTCAGCCCAGGCCGGGGATCCCTGGAGAGCTGGGGACCCCCCCAATAAAGGGGTCACCCTCTCCAGGGCACCCCAGGCCCAGGCTGATAGCCCGGGGCTATCCCCGCCACCCCTGGTGGCGGTGGGTGGCGGGTTGATTGTGTGGTGTGGTGTAAATAAAGAATATCAAACATTGTCTTTACAAGTAGAACTGCAAGTCCCAGCAAGCCTGCCCCGCATGCTGGTACTTGGAGAACCACAAGTACCAGCATGCAGGGCATTAAGGGCCCACTAGTACCTGTAGTTCACCTGTAAAAAAATGTTTAAAAAAAACACAGGACACACACACCGTGACAGTATAAGTTTATTAAACATACATACACACACACACACACACACACACACATGTACACATACTCACCTATGTAACCCTGTAGCATCGGTCCACTTGTCCGGTAAAGTATCCATAGGGGACCTGTGAAAAAAAACATACTCACCATCTCCTATGCGAGGTTCTGTCCTCTTCGTTCCAAAGTAGGCATCCCCGGACTTGGCAAAAAAAAAAAACGAAAACGCGATCCACGAACTTAGTACCGTTCTATAGAACGGTACTTCCCGAATGAGAGCTTAGCGGCGGGGTATCACCATGGAAACCCCGCTGCTAAGCGTTCATTGGCTGAGAGAGGCCATCTCCCGTCTCTCTCAGCCAATGAACGGCTCCCTCCATTGTAGTCAATGCTGGGAGCCGCAAGGTTATTAAAGTTTACCCTGCGGTTCCCACCATTGACTACAATGGAGGGAGCCGTTCATTGGCTGAGAGACGGGAGATGACCTCTCTCAGCCAATGAACGCTTAGCAGCGGGGTTTCCATGGTGATACCCCGCCGCTAAGCTCTCATTCGGGAAGTACCGTTCTATAGAACGGTACTAAGTTCGTGGATCGCGTTTTCGTTTTTTTTTTTTGCCAAGTCCGGGGATGCCTACTTTGGAACGAAGAGGACAGAACCTCGCATAGGAGATGGTGAGTATGTTTTTTTTCACAGGTCCCCTAGGGATACTTTACCGGACAAGTGGACCGATGCTACAGGTTACATAGGTGAGTATGTGTACATGTGTGTGTGTGTATGTATGTTTAATAAACTTATACTGTCACGGTGTGTGTGTCCTGTGTTTTTTTAAACATTTTTTTTACAGGTGAACTACAGGTACTAGTGGGCCCTTAATGCCCTGCATGCTGGTACTTGTGGTTCTCCAAGTACCAGCATGCGGGGCAGGCTAGCTGGGACTTGCAGTTCTACTTGTAAAGACAATGTTTGATATTCTTTATTTACACCACACCACACAATCAACCCGCCACCCACCGCCACCAGGGGTGGCGGGGATAGCCCCGGGCTATCAGCCTGGGCCTGGGGTGCCCTGGAGAGGGTGACCCCTTTATTGGGGGGGTCCCCAGCTCTCCAGGGATCCCCGGCCTGGGCTGACTAGCGGTCAGGGTTGATGCTGCGGCTGGGGGGCCCGGTGAAAGGGCTCCCCTGGCTGTGGCATCAGCCCCCCGCTAGAAAAAGTCCAGTGCTGGTTCTGGAACATACAGGGGAACCCTACTCATTTTTTGTCCCCTATATTTCCAGAACCAGGACCGGATCAGAGCCCAGAGCTGGTTGCGCAGAATACAGGGGACCCCTACGTCGTTTGTCCCCCGTATTTTGGCAACCAGCGCTGGTTCTGA
Organism: Taudactylus pleione; assembly: GCA_031769625.1. Classification (NCBI taxonomy): domain Eukaryota; kingdom Metazoa; phylum Chordata; class Amphibia; order Anura; family Myobatrachidae; genus Taudactylus; species Taudactylus pleione. Next base: position 4,435,916 of record JAUIMM010000329.1, on the reverse strand, counting down.
CTAGCCCGGTGCTGGTTGTGCTTAAGTACAGGGGACCCCTACGTCGTTTGTCCCCTGTATTTAAGCACACCCAGCACTGGGTTACTAATGCCCGGGGCTGGTTGCTCTTTTTTGGGGGGGTGCACGCCATTTTTTTCTTTTTTTACACAGGTTTTTTTTTTTTTTTTTTACCACAGCAGCACAGACGGGTCTCACGGACCTGTCATTGCTCTGTGCCAATCACACAGATGCATGTAGCACGGATCTCCCGGGTTCGTGCTACATGCAAATGGGCACCATAACGCTGATTGGCTTCCTGTCTGCCACTGCAGTGCCACTCCTAGATGGGCCACGTGTTTGTGCCGCCCCCTTGTGTCGCTTAGCATAGTCATCCAGCTTCCTCGGTACAACCTTTTGGCCTAAAAACAATATTGTGAGGTGTGAGGTGTTCAGAATAGAGTGGAAATGAGTGGAAATTAATGTTATTGGGGTTATTAATAGCGTAGGAACAAAAAAAGGCCCATTTATGTGATTTTAGCGGGGTTTTTTTATTTTTTAAGAAAAAATCCAGATCCAAAACACAAAACCCAGAACCCAAAACACGGAAGGGTGGTTTTGGCAAAACCAATCCAGATCCAAAACACGAAGAAAGATCCAGATCCAAAACCAAAACACAAAACACGAAAAGTGTCCGGTGCACACCCCTAGTATGCACCTTAAGGCTTAATCAAGCAGTATTACATTATAAGGCTAAATAAACAGCCTGTTAGTAGAAAACCAAAAATTAAATGAATGAAGTGATAGTACCGTAGGTTATACTTTGATATGATATTTCCGATGTTTCCACCATGTGCATATTCGATGTGATCCACATATGATGTTGGCTTTATTTTACATGGCTGTTTCCAAAGACTGAAAAGCATTTGTGCACATCCCATAATAAGAATATCTGCTTAATATTATTGGGCTACAGAATCATGTTTTATTACTAGAGATGCTTGACCAGGCCTGTATATTGATTCTCAAACTGCTATGATAAATTGATTTTAAAAATGCTCCATACTTTCTCGCATTTAGCAATAGGGGGAGATGTACTAAGCTCTGAAAAGTGATAAAGTACCAGCCACTCAGCTCCCAACTGTCATGTTACAGCCTGTGTTTGAAAAAATGACAGTTGGGAGCTGATTGGCTGGAGGTTGATCACTCTCCAGTTTATCACTTTTCAGAGCTTAGTACATCTGGCCCTTAGAGAAAGGTTCCATCATGTATAAGCAGGTCTGTCCATATTCAAAACCACTGAAATACGTTCAAGATAAAATTTATATTTTGGTGTTGTTTATAGGCAAATGGTGAACAGTGAACTTTCAACGTAAATGGTGAACTATAAACTGAATAGTGTTCGAAATTTGATTAAAAATAAAAAACATTTATTATTTAATACAAACAAGACCTGTGCACTTTGAAACACAAATTCAAATCGGAGTCTTTTGACAATTGTGAGCATGTCCATGGCCATGAAAATGTTCCAGCATTTCTATTTAATATTAAATTATACATTTATCATCTCTAACATTAAAGTGGATAGAGCATTGTATGTCTATCAAAATAGTTGTATACTGATGTGCTAGTTCTGTATTGTTAAATATTTAGTTTAATGTGTCCATAATGTGTATCAATTAGATTTGTTTTCATAATTCTGATGGTTGTAACACAGATGTTTTCCGCAAACAATTAAGTTTGCTCACTTCAAATTAAAAACAATCAAACTGTTTAGGCAGTAAAAATACAGAACATTATTTTAAAGAGAAAAACTTAGACCGTTGTAAAATGTCTTGTGTGAACTTGCCCATATATTTCCATGATAGCTCTGACAGTGATTAACTTGGCAAACTGGTCAATGATTACATTGCACAGACATACAAAGCCAGAGGCAAACCTGGCAAATCACCCGTCCAAACATGTGATGCATGGTCACTGTGTCACATGGTCCCATGCTGAGTACATGGTGGGTGCTTACATCAGAAAAGATGGAGTCCAGTGCTAAGCAGATGGAATCTCTGTGATTTTATTGGTTACAGCATGTGGAAAACTGGCTAATAGGAAATATAACTTGGACTCTGCACCTTTTCTGGTGTATTGTAAGTAAATAATAACTGTCTCATGTTGCTTGATGTTATCGTTGCGGCAGTGTTGCCATTAGACACTACAGGCTGGCACCCTACCATAATTACAGCTGCCCACAGCGTCTCTAATTGCTCCAGGCACTGCAGTAGTTCCAGATGCTGGCACCCCTGCCCCCTTATGCGTGATGTCATAATGTCATGCACAAAGGGGGCAGGGGGCGGCACAGGGTGATCAGATCCCTTGTTGCGGCTCTGGCAAAAGGATACTTTATGGTAAAGTTTGGTGCTGTGCCTCCATGGCTCTTCATGTTTTTACCGCACTAAGGGGGAGATTTAATAAAGCTTGGAGAGAGATAAAATTGGAGATAAATAGCACCAACCAATCAGCTCCTAACTGTCATTTTTCAAACACAGCCTGTAAAGTGACAGTTAAGAGCTGATTGGTTGGTGCCATTTATCTCCAATTTTATCTCTCTCCAAGCTTTATTAAATCTCCCCCTATGTCTTTAGATTGAGTTAGCTATTGTAGCCTATAGGCTAAGTTTTTTTATTTTTTGTCACTGGAGAGGCACCTTTGGCACCCTCCTGGGCAGCCTATACTGCATGGCCCGATGGTCTCGCATGTGTAGTTGTCTGTCTCCCGGCAAAAGAATTTGAATGAATAGCCAATAAAAATAATATCTTAGTATGGGGAAGAAGAAGAAAACTCTCTTGTTGGGGGCACTCGAATGTAAAGGTTATAATAAGAATAATATATAAAAAATAACTTTTATTAGATATATTTTAAAATACCAAAAACAAGTCAGAGCCTGTTACTTATTGGCATTACTGTTGGAATAACAGCTATAAATTATCACAAGCAGAACACGAACATACATAGAACATAAGACAACATATAATACAATACTTATCACAATTGTGTGAAGCTAAGTGAAATATTACAAATAGGTCTATAATTCTCTGTCTCATACAATATTGAGACCTATATAAAACATATACTAGTTCAATGACCTCATAATGTCGTCATAGCACAATGGCTAATCAGAATTACGGCAGAAGCATACAAGGAAATCTTCTAGAAAAGAATGTGATAATAACCATACAATATTCAATATAGGTTACGTGAGATATCACAGCACAATAACACTGAACAGTAATCAGAGAAATACAATGATAAGGGGGTCAGATGAAATAATAGCTGACCCTGCAAATATCAAAATGAATATAAGTAAATCACAGGTTGTAATGAGAGGCAGATCACACGTAGGTCGCCTGTGATGCCACCCAGGTACTTGTAGACAGTAAGGTTATAGGAAAAAGTAAAGCTACTCCTTTATGTGGAGTTTACAAAATAGCAGCTGCTGCATGCCATTGTATAGCCATTGAATGGCATGTGAGCGTACTATAAAGGTACTCCCAGGGTAGGGAATAAGTACAATGAGTATCTGTTGTTGGACTGCGTTAAAAAGAAGATCCTGGTGTAAACATTGCAGGAACCTCTAATAGGCGCACCCCAATGAGAGTACTCATAGAGACAATAGTTATCGTAATGAAATAACACAGCATAGGTTTGCGATCTGTGCTGCTGCCAGTCATATACCAAAGGTAGTGGTGAGTGGTGGGAAACCCAGATCGCATATGCAGTGATAGGAAGAAAGAGTATGAGTGTAGCTGCACTATGGCTAGTACAGGACAAGTGGAGCTCTGTTGCCCTAAAGGTATTGCAGGGTCACAAACTTGTCTCTGTTGAATAAAGCCACTCAGTGCACTAAAGAAAGTGTAGTATGAAAAGTACCTGAGCGCTCACCTCCAGGGAGCCGGTGTGTAGTATAGAAAATCTGCCACTAGAAGAGCCTGTCAGTATGCTGCCATGACGAATCCCGCCTGTACACAGCCGGATTCGCGGGTCTGAGACGCGCGTTTCACTGTCGCTTCCTCAGTCAGATGCATGTGGACTGTGATACACAGGTGATCTTTAACCTGCGTTGTGACCAATGGGAGAGCAGGTGCTGTGTGTTGCAGATGCAATACCCTTGTCAATAGGTCTAAGTGTTAACTCCCTCTATTGGTCCACAGCAACAGGAGGGAGTGAGTCATAGGAGGGGGGAGTGTTTGGGTTAGATGAAGCTCATAACGATCAGGCTAACAGGCTAAGGTGGAAAACCTGACTAGTAGCTAAAGTGTCTGTCTTGCAGCAAAAATAGTTATGCAAAAATGCTAATACCAAACATACAGATATATAAATAGTAGATATAAATAAGTGTGTATAAAGTGATTAGAATAAAGAAAATGATACCAAAATAAAAATAAAAATAAATAAAAATAAAAATAAAAATTAAAAATATTAAAAATAAAAATAATAATAATAATAATAATAACAACAATAATAACAATAATAATAATAATAATGAGTAGATAATAAATAATTAATAAATATATGAATATGAATGGTGATGTGATGACAGTGATATATTCTAGAAAAGTGTATACAAATGTGAATACAGATTGTGTGCAGAAATACCTTGACATAAGTTGACATGAAGTATAAGGTAAATACCAAAAGGATATGTTGGATGTATAGAGTGATCAGGAATTAAGGTTATAAAATTGATGAAACATCAAAGTGATGAGAACATGGCTAAGATAAACAAATGAGAAGACAAATTAAAACAGTGTGGGGTAATGAGTATTCAATAATAATGCTGAGATATGTATTTATACATAGAGAATAAGTGTATGTGGAGATGGTGGGAGAGAAAAAAGTGTAAAAAAATGTAAAAAAATATATATTAAGAAATATGTGAAATATCAAGTTTAAGAATTGGTCGCTAAAATACTAAAATGATGTCTGTGTTGGAGTTAAGCTTCCAATGATCAAAGAGTCGAATGAACGATTTACCAGCCATATAACCACCTGGCTAAGATATATTGATGATATCTTTATGATATGGCAGGGAGATGTGAACGACCTACTTACCTTTATCCAGGAGTTGAACAAAAACTCAATAAATTTGAAACTTACATATACCTTTAGCAGAGATAATGCCACCTTTCTTGATCTTCACCTCTTTACTAATGAGAATGGACACCTACAAACAGAACTATTCAGCTACGAATAGTCTTCTTCATTGCAGTAGTGCTCACTTTCCGCCTACTATCAAAAACTTACCTAAGGGTGAGTTTCTGAGACTCAGAAGAAATTGCACAACTGATGAGACCTTTCTGCGCAAAAGTCAAGATCTTTCTGAATGCCTCCTAAGCAGAGGTTATAGTAGGAAAATGATTAAGAGTGCCCAATACCAGGCTCTCAAAATGGATAGACAGACCCTGATCTTCTCCAACAACAAATCTAGTGAAACAAAAAACCAAGTACGTTTCATTACAAATTACTGTAATGAGTGGCGAGAATTGCAGGAAATCGTCACACGACATTGGCATGTCTTACTCATGGATGATGATCTGAGAAATTCTCTGGAGAGTAAACCCACCTTTAGCTGGCGAAGATCCCCAAATCTCAGGGATAGACTGGTAAAGAGCCATTTTGTAGGAAATCCCAGAAGGCAGATGAAATTAAAAGGTACTTACCCATGTGGTAAGTGTAAAGCCTGTGGCTATATCACCAAAAAAGATAACGTTATCGATAGATATGGCCAGACTATCATGCTAACACAATTTATCAACTGTGATGCTATGGGGGTTATATACTGCTTGGAGTGCAGTTGCAACCTTAGGTACATAGGCATGACAAGTCGCATCTTTAAACAGAGAATCTTAGAACACGTGGGGAATATCAAAAATGCAAGAAGCGACCTCACTAAAATGAAGAAACTGACATCTGTCGCCAAACACTTCTTAAAATACCACAATGGAACAACACAAGATCTGAAAGCCTTTGGGCTAGAACATATTAGATTGGGCATAAGAGGTGGCAACCTGACAAAAATATTACTACAGAGGGAAAGCAACTGGACCTTTAGACTCAATACTGTGAGCCCTAATGGACTCAATGAAATGATCAACTACAGTATCTTTCTCTGAGAGGTCTTTTTTCATTAAAACTTATGTCATGTCTGACTAATTTTTATATGCAAGCAGCAATGGACGATCATTGGAAGCTTAACTCCAACACAGACATCATTTTAGTATTTTAGTGACCAATTCTTAAACTTGATATTTCACATATTTCTTAATATATATTTTTTTAAATTTTTTTACTCTTTTTTCTCTCCCACCATCTCCACATACACTTATTCTCTATGTATAAATACATATCTCAGCATTATTATTGAATACTCATTACCCCACACTGTTTTCATTGGTCTTCTCATTTGTTTATCTTAGCCATGTTCTCATCACTTTGATGTTTCATCAATTTTATAACCTTAATTCCTGATCACTCTATACATCCAACATATCCTTTTGGTATTTACCTTATACTTCATGTCAACTTATGTCAAAGTATTTCTGCACACAATCTGTATTCACATTTGTATACACTTTTCTAGAATATATCACTGTCGTCACATCACCATTCATATTCATATATTTATTAATTATTTATTATCTACTCATTATTATTATTATTATTATTATTATTATTGTTATTATTGTTGTTGTTATTATTATTATTATTATTTTTTTTTTTTATTATCTTTATATTTATTTTTATTTTTAATATTTTTAATTTTTATTTTTATTTATTTTTATTTTTATTTTTATTTTGGTATCATTTTCTTTATTCTAATCACTTTATACACACTTATTTATATCTGCTATTTATATATCTGTATGTTTGGTATTAGCATTTTTGCATAACTATTTTTGCTGCAAGACAGACACTTCAACTACTAGTCAGGTTTTCCACCTTAGCCTGTTAGCCTGATCGTTATGAGCTTCATCTAACCCAAACACTCCCCCCTCCTATGACTCACTCCCTCCTGTTGCTGTGGACCAATAGAGGGAGTTAACACTTGGACCTATTGACAAGGGTATTGCATCTGCAACACACAGCAGCTGCTCTCCCATTGGTCACAACGCAGGTTAAAGATCACTTGTGTATCACAGTCCACATGCATCTGACTGAGGAAGTGACATTTTCTTTATTCTAATCACTTATACACACTTATTTATATCTGCTATTTATATATCTGTATGTTTGGTATTAGCATTTTTGCATAACTATTTTTGCTGCAAGACAGACACTTTAGCTACTAGTCAGGTTTTCCACCTTAGCCTGTTAGCCTGATCGTTATGAGCTTCATCTAACCCAAACACTCCCCCCTCCTATGACTCACTCCCTCCTGTTGCTGTGGACCAATAGAGGGAGTTAACACTTAGACCTATTGACAAGGGTATTGCATCTGCAACACACAGCACCTGCTCTCCCATTGGTCACAACGCAGGTTAAAGATCACCTGTGTATCACAGTCCACATGCATCTGACTGAGGAAGCGACAGTGAAACGCGCATCTCAGACCCGCGAATCCGGCTGTGTACAGGCGGGATTCGTCATGGCAGCATACTGACAGGCTCTTCTAGTGGCAGATTTTCTATACTACACACCGGCTCCCTGGAGGTGAGCGCTCAGGTACTTTTCATACTACACTTTCTTTAGCGCACTGAGTGGCTTTATTCAACAGAGACAAGTTTGTGACCCTGCAATACCTTTAGGGCAACAGAGCTCCACTTGTCCTGTACTAGCCATAGTGCAGCTACACTCATACTCTTTCTTCCTATCACTGCATAAGCATATGCGATCTGGGTTTCCCACCACTCACCACTACCTTTGGTATATGACTGGCAGCAGCACAGATCGCAAACCTATGCTGTGTTATTTCATTACGATAACTATTGTCTCTATGAGTACTCTCATTGGGGTGCGCCTATTAGAGGTTCCTGCAATGTTTACACCAGGACCTTCTTTTTAACGCAGTCCAACAGCAGATACTCATTGTACTTATTCCCTACCCTGGGAGTACCTTTATAGTACGCTCACATGCCATTCAATGGCTATACAATGGCATGCAGCAGCTGCTATTTTGTAAACTCCACATAAAGGAGTAGCTTTACTTTTTCCTATAACCTTACTGTCTACAAGTACCTGGGTGGCATCACAGGCGACCTACGTGTGATCTGCCTCTCATTACAACCTGTGATTTACTTATATTCATTTTGATATTTGCAGGGTCAGCTATTATTTCATCTGACCCCCTTATTGTATTTCTCTGATTACTGTTCAGTGTTATTGTGCTGTGATATCTCACGTAACCTATATTGAATATTGTATGGTTATTATCACATTCTTTTCTAGAAGATTTCCTTGTATGCTTCTGCCGTAATTCTGATTAGCCATTGTGCTATGACGACATTATGAGGTCATTGAACTAGTATATGTTTTATATAGGTCTCAATATTGTATGAGACAGAGAATTATAGACCTATTTGTAATATTTCACTTAGCTTCACACAATTGTGATAAGTATTGTATTATATGTTGTCTTATGTTCTATGTATGTTCGTGTTCTGCTTGTGATAATTTATAGCTGTTATTCCAACAGTAATGCCAATAAGTAACAGGCTCAGACTTGTTTTTGGTATTTTAAAATATATCTAATAAAAGTTATTTTTTATATATTATTCTTATTATAACCTTTACATTCGAGTGCCCCCAACAAGAGAGTTTTCTTCTTCTTCCCCATACTACGTTTATCTATACTCTCATGGGGAGCACCTCCACACTTTACAATATTTTTGCTTGACACCTATACTAGGGTTTGATATTTATAATTGTGGATTTTCATTATTCTTTTGACTAATTATATCCAATATATTATATCCTGTGCTCAAACTATATCCCCCTATTCCCCCCTTCCCTGGTCATTTATGTTAAAAATAATATCTTATTACCATGATATGTGGTGATAAGAAATTATATTTTCTGAAAACAATTGTCTAAAACTGATATATAGGCCTCTGTGGTCATGCAGAGCACCAAGTAGTTAATATGTTGTTTTGCTGTTCCATGAATGCCAATTATTTGAGCATATTATTTTGCACTATACCACCCATGCCATGTGTTAACCATTCACTGTGTAATGTTTTTATTTCTGCACATAACTCCAACTGTGAAGTAAACTGATACGGATATTCAAATCCTACCTGTGTGCACCAACAAGCTGAGGACATTGCACATTCACATAAAGAAGTAAACTAAATTCTAATCATCAATCATCTGATGTTATACTGTGCAAAACACTTTCATTAGCAGAAGTAGCTGCACTAAAGCTTAATTATCTGCTGCAACTCATACAAAATAAACTAAAGCTGGGCATCCACTATACAATTTTCTGTCAGATATCTGTCCAATCTGGCTGGTTGGAATGAAAACCTGGTAATGTATGGGAGCAAATGACAATCGTCCATTTGCTCACAAACACTGGAAAATAGCCTAAAATGGTCGTTCAGACAAATTGGTTAAAAGTAAAACACACAAATGTAACCAATTTGAACAATCCTTTTTTCACTGTTTAAAACCATATGATCGATTGTCATTTGCTCCCATACATTACCAGGTTTTCATTCCAACCAGCCAGATTGGACAGATATCTGACAGAAAATTGTATAGTGGATGCCCAGCTTAAGGCATCTATTTATCATTAGTGGTTCAGTGTCTGAGTTCTGTATCACTGAACACAATTTCTCCATTATTTATCAATCCCGGGCTGTCGGAGCCCTGGCAAAAACCTGATGCTAATCGAAGGTTTTCACTTGAACCTGCCGGTGAAAAGGACCAGTAATATGAACAAGAGCAGCCAGCGGCCATGCATGAGCACAGAGATTTCACCTGGAGACAATCCAACAAAGCCTCTCTGGCTTCTTTGTTCCCCCATTAACAGGTACGGCTAATGCTAAACATGAATATTTAGGTGAAAAAACACTTACATGGTGTGGTGGTGCCATATCTTAATGGATCAGAGGTCAGGAGTTTGTTCTTCAGGCTTCTCCTCCCTACTCCTTGTGCACCAATGAGAATGAGGGTCTTTCTGCGGAAAGGGGGCATCTTTGCAACCTCTTCATATATTAGCAGTTCATGACGGTCAAACTCTGTGGAACAGAAAGAAATGGCAGATTAAGGTGAACCATTAGGCAGAAGAAAGTGCTCCTTACAGTATTTTCATTCATTTATATTTACCTCACAAAATGGCTGCCCTCACTCCATCAGTGGTATAATGACTAGTCTAAAGCTTATTCACACTGCTATATTTGCCATGTGTAAGCTACATTCAGCTCATCTGTATTCCCAACAGGTTACAAGCAGAGTATGAACAGACTTGTATGATAGTAACATGAAATATTGAACCCTGTGGTAACACATACTGTATAGGCTAATCATATGGATGCATGTATCTGGAAAGAGACAATGGATTAAATAATTATAGGTACACCTTTCAGTTTGCATGTAGCATTCAGGTACATTGCAGTTGGTCATCAAATACTATGACTTACGTCTGTACACACTTATATAAATTACCCGTATGGCATGTGCAGAATCTTTAAAATGGCTTCATCCTTAAGCACAGTGAAATGGGGTTTTTTTGTTAATTGCACAAGGCTACACCAATTACTATAAAAGTGTTATCTGTACAAGAAGTGCCCTCTTAAGCTGGGTACACACTCGATTGCAGGCTGATTGGGTACAACTGTCCCGATCAGCCGTGCAGTGTGTCCCCAGTGTGACCCCCTGTCAGCTGTCTGTCAGCCGCGTACATACTGTGCAGGCAGAGCACAGTGTTTACAGGCTTCTATGGGATTGGGAGGTCGAACCTTCCGATCCCGACCGTTGCAGGAGCGTTAAAATCTGTTTATCGGCTAATGCTCCTGCATCAGGACAGCATACTCACCTATACAATCCAACGGCCGTTTTCTCGATATTGAAAGGACGGCCCGACAATTGTATAGGTGTGTACCCAGCTTTACTCTTACAGCTGCTAGGAACACACATGCTTGAAACTTGTGTGAATAAGATAATGGACGGGCACCTTTGACACTGCTAGACAGGACTTTGCTGGTCCAGGGTGAAAGTGGGTGTACGCTTGGGTATGTGGCTAAGTGATTTGCTCCTCCTCATCTCTGCAGAATGCCACAAATCACATCATCATGCAGCCGTCCATGGTGCTTAATGACGCAGTTTGCCCACTGCATTATTCACCTGCCCATTGCATGATATTTTTTTTGACTGTTTTTATTTATGTCTTTATAAGGCCTGCCTCGTCCAGATACACTCTATGCACTTGTGTAAATAAATTGATTGTCATAATACAATCACAAAACTCCAAGGGGAGCTTACATCCTTTTCTATTTCTACCACACAAATACCTATGTATTAGGGTCAGTTTCATCAGAAGCCAGTTACCCTACCAGTATGTGTTTTAACTGTAGTAAGAAAACAGGACACAAAAACTCAAACAATACAAACTCCAAATAGTGCCCCGACATGGCATACAGCCTATGTTCTAGCACTGTGAGGCAGCAATGCTAATCAGTAGCTCATGATTACTCACACATTGACGTTAATCCTCTGCATAGGACATGCATAGGAATCTCACTTACACAATAGTGTTTTGATACTGGCGGGAGCCGTTAATGTACACATTACGCTTTTGTACTCCATCTCAGGTGACTCCCATCATGAGAGAAAGACCATACGCAAGTATGGGAGGACCTACTCCCTATCTCTCATACACTCCTCCACTTGCCTTCGGAAGCCAGGTAGTGCCTATATCTTGTGCAACACACCTGTCTCCTGAACTTAATTGCATATTTTATATTGTTTTTATCACTATGAATTACATCTTTTAACTGCCCACCTCCTATTATTGGAGCATTATACAAAGCCTACTCTGCTACTGCTCATAACTGGTCTGGCTTCAATGCTTATGTATATGCAGGACTGCTTAGTACTATACTATTAAATTATATTTTATTTTCATTATTTTTATTTTGCTACTTTAGTATTTTAGTGTATTGCTCTATTTTTTATTTCATTTTTAAAATTCATTTTTCTGAATTTCTACCCGTTAATTACGTTGGTTCCCTATGGATGCCCCAGTTTCCTCCCACAGTCCAAAACATATTAATATGTTAATTGGCTGCTGACAAAAATGGACATAATAGGGTCGATCCAATTAGCCGTGATGATCTCACCAGCACGAGTCATTGCCGCAATGGGCGCACTTTATGGCAGCCCGAATTCCGCAAATTTGGGCTCCCAGTGGGCCGCGAAGGGTGCGAGATGCCGGTCTGTTGCCGGCGTTTTAACTTAGTAATTGCACTTAGTAATTATTCCTCACTTTATTACAGTGGCGTAATTTCATACCACGCGCCTGGAGGTAGCCTCTCCCTCCCCCCTTTCTCTGCGGTACCGACTGGCACATGCACAGTAGCACAAAGGAGGAAGTGCTAGTAATCCTGCCAGTGGATAATCTCCAGCCACTTCCCCACAGTTCACTTCAGTCCTTTGTGACTCCCCAGCATTCCCCCATGTTTCTGCAGCTCCCGCCCCACAGTGTCTCTCCAGCCAGCCCCCCAGTGTTTCTTCAGCCAGCCCCCCTCCCAGTGTCTCTCCAGTCAGCCCCCAGTGTTTCTCCAACTCCAGTCAGCACCCTTCTGTCTCTCCAGCCCTCCAGTGTCTTTCCAGTTCCAACCAACCTCCTTTTGTTTCTCCAGCTTCCCCCCAGCGTCTCTCCAGCTCCAGCCAGGCCCTTTCTGTCTCTCTAGCCCCCATTGTCTCACCAACTCCAGCCCCCGCATCATCCCTCCGGCTCCAGCCCATAGACACTTACCTTCTTCTGTGTCTCCTGGCTGCTCTTTTTCTCACTGTGGCCTTTCAGCGATGTAATAAAAAAAAAACCTATTGCACCAGCCACTGATGGTGCCTGAAGATCAAGAGACAGCAGCTACCTGGACCAATAAGATATATCCATATATAACTGCTTCCTGCACCCTGCTAATCACTGCAGATGGCTTTATCTGTGCGCCCTGGTACAACTGGGCCCCTGTAGCCCCTGTCGTTGGGCCTGCCCCTCAGTGCCCTTCTTACAGCTGGTGTCCAGAGGCCAATGTTTCCATTGCCTTCGGGAGTTCTGCCACTGTTTCATTAGTGCTTACAGAAAAACATACTTTCCTGATCTGTGTATATCAGAATTTTGCAATGAGGATTTCTAATGCAAACGGTAAAATAGAATGGAACTATCACGAGGCAAGCTTAGAATTTCAGACATCTAACTAATAATACACTTTTCCAAACACCAGAATATATTTTCATACTATAACAAATGAGAAATATTGCACATGACTAGTTAGAGATTGAATTGAAGTGCTCTGTATCATCATCTGGTGGTTATAAGTGGTACTACAGCTTTATTTCCTACTATCCCTGTCTGATTCACAGTGCTGATGCTTACGGAGTTGAGCAATGTTTTTCTACTGAGCGTGCACAAAAATCCCTAAAGACTTCTATGTCGCATGCGTTACACAGTGTGTATCGCTGTTGTGATTGAGATGCATGGTATCAGTGTTCCTGGGCGGAGACTGGGAGGTGGATAAACAAAAGAATGGAGATGATCCGTGTTATGGGCGTGCTATGGGAGTGTCGCAGGCGTGTCACTGAAGTGGTTGTGTATACAGACACTCAGTCATTCACATTGTAGGTCATACTCAGATGAGAAATCTGCAACTGCCACAGTTGGTGATGCTGGTGTATAAGGACGCACCAGGCGGCATTACAGCACCTACAGATGCTGAAAGTGCATGACTGTACACTAGCAAAGGGATTTGTTGCTGCATTTGTATAAGGTCACAGGCGGGCGATCCTCAGAAGGTTCAGCATCTGCATCTGCGTTCACCCCGAATCAGACCCTCTGTGTCTTTTGGACAATAGTAATTGAATTACAGATGTGTCCTCACTCGTCTTTGCCGCAGTAATGCCTAACAGCCCCACTCAGAGCGCCTGATCCCGTGAGACTCTGCTGAGACTCACAGATATACAAGTGTTGCATATCAAATTAATCAGCACAGTCTCCTGGTATGTACTAGATGCATCACATTGCGGCATAGGTGCAATTTCAGCAGACATAAGACACCTGATGCTAGCAGAGTTGCACAGGACCAGGTGGCTCACGCATGCCAGGCATATCAGGCTGCATGGGGTATTGAGGCTAGATGAGCAAGGACACATCTGTAGGTTGATTCCAGTCTAATCTTTTCAGAGACACACATAGCATTCTTACCAGCAGTCTGACTTTCATGGCACTATTCCGATTTTTAAAATTGAAAATGTGTGGTCATACAAATTCATCAAGAGCATGTCCTGTTATTAACGTAATACAGCGTTGGAATGTTGGTAGGCTGAGTATAATATTGCAGTTTGTACATTAGTTAGGAGGTGTTTATGCAAATCGTTACCTGCATTTTTAGTGGTTACATACATGATCCTCTTCTTTTTCTTCCCTCCAATACTTCCACAAAGAGCACCTATTAGCACAATTTGTTACACAAAGCACATTTATGAACAGTCAAATTATTTTACAGTGCAAAGTTACATTTTACAAGTTATCCCATTTCTTGTATAAGGTCCTTTTCAGTGTGATTTGCCATCATTATTTACAATAACAAAACAACAAGCTTATATACTACTTATACTGATATATAAAATGGTGACAGCCCTGTCTGATGCATTAGGAAGTCCAAGACCTCAGGGAAGGAAATGTGAGAACCTTTCGCATCGCAGTTGTAAAAGCGTAATGGAATATGATGGTGCTGAGCCAACATGTCTCCAAAGAAATCGGGTTTTAAGATGTTTAACAGGGACAATTTGCTACTTTTTTAATTGACACCGTGTCCAGCACTAATCTGTGCAAAATGCTGTTTCATTCTACTGCAGGTTACTCACTGGAGTTTGGGGTCAGCTCTCCATCCCTTTTAACAAATGCTTTCCTCTTCTCCTCCAGTAACTGGCTAGGAATGAGACCAGCCGTGCCACCCTTCACTAGACATGCCTAGACAACAGGAATCATGAAATTAGCAAAATACCATTTGATTGCATTATTTCAATGCAAATAAATTACTTTTCAGTCTCTGTATTATAGATAAAAGCTAAGATGTAGTTATACATTATATAACTGACCTATTTGTGTCTTTCTAGATCAGTACTAGACAGAGATAAATATTCTAGTCTCTACAGCAGCAGCAGCAGCAGCAGCATGCCAGCTAATGGAAAGCCCTATAATTTGCATAAATAAAAACACAGGTTTATAACCTCATCAAGGAACTGTGCAAAACATTTATAGTGGCCGCACACAACTGATAAATGCCGAATAACCAGATTGGTGACCAACATGAGAACACAAGAAGGCAAGTGCACTCCATGATTCTTCCTCACTGCTCTTCTGTGTAAGTTAGTCACAAAAGAGGATCCTGCATTGAACTTATGCTGTTCATAATCTAACAAGGTCAGCATGTAATTTTATTATTTATTTATTAACAGTTTCTTATATATCGCAGCATATTCCGTTGCGCTTTACAATTGGAAACATTGATAGAACAAAACAGGGTAATAACAGACAGACATAGAGGTAAGAGGGCCCTGCTTGCAAGCTTACAATCTATAGAAATGTAATGTTACACAATATTTATGTTTGGACAAGTGTTTTAAAACTGAATTTTTAAATTGCAATGAAACCTTAAAAGGGTTCAAACTTCAAACTCATAGAAGAGGAAGTCTGCATCTACTCATCACGTGGGGTCACCAGTTGTTACTCACCTGCCACCAGTTAGGGTCTTCCTGGTTGACAATCTGTAGAAGGTCCCCTGCTCGGAAAGGCAAGCCAGCCTCCTTACACGGGATTAGACTATCACTGGAAGGATCATAGCTGAAGTGACACTTTACAAATACCTAAAAATTACAAACATATTGATATCTTGTTCTCTAACACTTTCCCATAACCTAACATTGATATCTGCTTCTACAGCACCTGTGTACACTATACAATTAAAGTTGTATCTTGCTAGTGGAGTAATCAGAAATTAACTTGATTGCAAGGTATCATCGTTATACTTTATAAGAGGTATGCAATAAGTTTCCTGATGCACAAAAAGTATTATATTTACAAACAAAGTGAACATTACATTTTTTCAAAGCATTCGCCAGAGGGGTCTATGCAAAGTCTACTTGGTGAAGCAACTGAACCAGTTCAAAGCAGGTATGTCTTCTACATGCTGGATGAAGGTCTCCACTGCAGCTTTCAGTGTCTCAAAATGAATCCCACGCATCTTGCCCTTGATTTGTGGGAACAGAAAGAAGTCGCAAGGGACCAGGTCTGGACTGTACGGGGATGACCAAGCTCCTGGATGCACTCATGGGCCAGAAAATTCACTACATTCCTGGGCTTGTAGACAGATGCATTGTCATGATGGAGAAGGGCACCACGAGTGTGAGTTCTTGGACGGTGCCTGGAAATGGCTTCCAGCACTTGCGGCAGGCATTGGTTTGCGTACCAGTCCCCAGTGATGATACGCTGCTGCACGGGTGTGATACGGTAGCTACATGGCTAGTCTTGGTCACTAAAACAGCCACCATCTGTTTGGCCATGGTGCACTCACATCGGAACTTCTGTGGTGGCGCACCTTCAACTGGGGTCCACTGGGCTGACTGTTGTTTGGTCTCACGTTGAAACTGTAGATCCAGAATTCATCACCACTGATGATCTCCCAGACAGAGTTTGAGCGACCGCCATCAAACCTGGCCAGCATGTTGCGGCTCCAAGTCACCTGAGCCTCCTATTGCTCCTGAGTCAGCTTATGGGGCACCAGCATGCAGAAACCTTGCTCAGACAAAGCTGTTTGTGGCGTATCGAGTGGATGGATCCAAATGAGATGCCTATCTCATTCTCTAACGGAACTATAGTCACCCTGGCATCCACCTCAATTATGGCCCGTATGGCTGCAATGTTGTCCTCGGTGATGGCGGACATAGGTCGGTCGCAGCTATCCTCGTCTTCCAGGGACTGTCTCTCGAGCCGAAATTTTGCAAACCACTCAAACAGTGGTTCAGAATGGTGCTTTCTTCCCAAAAGCAGCTCAGTCAGTCAAAACTCTCCTGCTGTCGCAGACCACTCTTGTAGTTGTAGAAGATCATGGCTCTTCAGTGTCCTTTGTTGAGCTACATAACGAGTTTCTTGATGGAAGTGAACAAGCTGACCTCTTGTGTGTGCTGTGCTGTTTATATACGGTTCTGTGCCTTGAAATTTCACAAGAACTTTAGTCAGATATTACAGTTCGCAACCAGTCAGATTGTGTCTACTATCTATGTACTGCACATCCCGAAACTTATTGTACACCCCTCGTAGATTAGTTATTAAGGTCTTCTTACACTATGGGGTATATTTACTAAAGTGCGGGTTTTTAGAAGTGGAGATGTTGCCCATAGCAACCAATCAGATTCTACTTATCATTTATCTAGCACCTTCTAGAAGATGAAAGCTAGAATCTGATTGGTTCCTATGGGCAATATTTTCACTTCTAAAAACCTGCACTTTAGTAAATATACTTCTAATAACCCTCAAAAAGATTTAATATAACTTAAACAATAAATAAACTCCAAAAAACACAAATGCATGTCTTCCAGTCTAGGGTACCTGCCGCAGGGGGTGTTGTTCCTGGTAGCTAGGAAGTATTTTCAGAACCACACTTCCACTGGCATCCCGAAGCATTTCCTGCAAAGCCTGTGGGTCACTCCCCACCTCCCTTCCATTGACCTCTCTAATTACATCCCCGACGTGTAGCAGACCTTGTTGATCAATCACACCACCATGCAGGATCCGGGCAATTACTAGCTCACCACCTTCAACCCGGAAAGTTACTCCCTGGTAACAATAGAAAAAGGACAAGCTCAACAGCTATAAAAGTGACATAATTATTGTGGTGATAACAAGAAGCAGCGCACTTTTCCAACTTACCAAATGCTCCCCTGCACTCTTTCTTACTCCCACCATTCGCACTGCATCGGGTGGAACTGGCTGGTTGCTCAGGGTGGGATCCAGCAGTGGACTTGGGGGTGGAGTCTCGTAATTTTTGGATGCTACAGAATCATGAGTCTGTAAAAGTGACTAAAGTGGAAAGAAAGAAATATGGATACAAGTTAATACGATATAAAAAATTGGTTTGTATAACAAAACATTGTAAATTCGCTGATAGAGATCATCAGTAAAAATGTGACATCCTTTTGATGCTGCTAAGTCAGCTCTTTATTGTGAAAAATGGGAGAAGATTATGTAATGTGAGCCAAGCACTTCACTTATACATAATGTGATTTCAAATTCAAACCTCATTAGTTCAATGGCACCAAGCAACATGAAACATTGTAAGTTATGAATGGACAAAATAGGATGAAATAGGTTATGCTATATATTCACTGGTCAGTTACTAAAAAAGTAATACTGTGCTGGAGGCTTGTGTGATAGGTGCAGGTGATGGAAAAGGTCACATTATGATGTTTAAGGAAACTTGGTACTGATTAGAGATGGAAGCGAATTTCCATATAGAAGTAAATGTCACAAAGACTCTTCATCCTTCCAGTACCAAACTCCCAAGGGTATATCTACTAAATTGAGAGTTTTTAGAAGTGGATCTGTTGCCCATAGCAACTAATCAGATTCTAGCTATTATCTTCTAGATAGAGCTAGTTAAATGTTAAGTAGAATCTGATTGGTTGCTATGGGTAACATCTCCATTTTTAAAACCCTCACATTAGTAAATATACCCCTCAGTGTGAGGCTTTTCACATGCTTCCCACCTATATGCGCATCCCTGTGCTAACTAACATCACACCAGGGGACTGGTCTGTGGCTCCAACAAGATAAGCTCACTGATGTCTGTCCACAGTCAACCTATAAATTTGAATGGCTCCAGGTTTTTCTAACGCTGTCAACTTTAAATTTAAAACAGCCAAACATACAGGATATGAATATGTTATACAGGTATGTGTTATATATATATATATATATATATATATATATTAGGGATGAGCGGGTTCGGTTCCCTGAGAACCGAACCCACCCGAACTTCGGGGATCCGGGGCGATCCGAGCCCAAGCTCGGATCTCCCTGTCTGCCCCGGATCCCTCTCCCGAGGCAAAACCTCGAGATCTGCTGTCGGATCTCGAGGTTTTGCCTCGAGCGGCCATTTAAAAAAAAATGCCTTTGCCTTTAATGGGCAAAGTGCTGATTGGCTGACAGAGCCGTCTGTCACGGCTCTCAGCCAATCAGCATTATGGTGCTCATTTGCATGTAGCACGGACTCGTGAGATCCGTGCTACATGCATCTGTGTGATTGACAGTGACACAGAGCACAGATGGGTCAGTGAGACCCGTCTGTGCTGCTGTGTATTTCAATGACACAGATGCACGCACAGACCAGGAGATCCGTGCTACTTGCATCTGTGTCATTGACACAGAGCACTAACGGGTCCATGAGACCCGTCTGTGCTGCTGTGGTAAATAAAAAAAAAAAAACCTGTGTAAAAAGAGAAAAAAATGGCGTCCTCCCCCCCAAAAAAAGAGCAACCAGCCCCGGGCATTAGTGACCCAGTGCTGGGTGTGCTTAAATACAGGGGACAAACGACATAGGGGTCCCCTGTACTTAAACACAACCAGCACCGGGCTAGTCAGAACCAGAGCTGGTTGCCAAAATACGGGGGACAAACGACGTAGGGGTCCCCCGTATTCTGCGCAACCAGCTCTGGGCTCTGATCCGGTCCTGGTTCTGGAAATACAGGGGAAAAAAATGAGTAGGGTTCCCCTGTATGTTCCAGAACCAGCACTGGACTTTTTCTAGCGGGGGGCTGATGCCACAGCCAGGGGAGCCCTTTCACCGGGCCCCCCAGCCGCAGCATCAGCCCTGACCGCTAGTCAGCCCAGGCCGGGGATCCCTGGAGAGCTGGGGACCCCCCCAATAAAGGGGTCACCCTCTCCAGGGCACCCCAGGCCCAGGCTGATAGCCCGGGGCTATCCCCGCCACCCCTGGTGGCGGTGGGTGGCGGGTTGATTGTGTGGTGTGGTGTAAATAAAGAATATCAAACATTGTCTTTACAAGTAGAACTGCAAGTCCCAGCAAGCCTGCCCCGCATGCTGGTACTTGGAGAACCACAAGTACCAGCATGCAGGGCATTAAGGGCCCACTAGTACCTGTAGTTCACCTGTAAAAAAATGTTTAAAAAAAACACAGGACACACACACCGTGACAGTATAAGTTTATTAAACATACATACACACACACACACACACACACATGTACACATACTCACCTATGTAACCCTGTAGCATCGGTCCACTTGTCCGGTAAAGTATCCATAGGGGACCTGTGAAAAAAAACATACTCACCATCTCCTATGCGAGGTTCTGTCCTCTTCGTTCCAAAGTAGGCATCCCCGGACTTGGCAAAAAAAAAAAAACGAAAACGCGATCCACGAACTTAGTACCGTTCTATAGAACGGTACTTCCCGAATGAGAGCTTAGCGGCGGGGTATCACCATGGAAACCCCGCTGCTAAGCGTTCATTGGCTGAGAGAGGCCATCTCCCGTCTCTCTCAGCCAATGAACGGCTCCCTCCATTGTAGTCAATGCTGGGAGCCGCAAGGTTATTAAAGTTTACCCTGCGGTTCCCACCATTGACTACAATGGAGGGAGCCGTTCATTGGCTGAGAGACGGGAGATGACCTCTCTCAGCCAATGAACGCTTAGCAGCGGGGTTTCCATGGTGATACCCCGCCGCTAAGCTCTCATTCGGGAAGTACCGTTCTATAGAACGGTACTAAGTTCGTGGATCGCGTTTTCGTTTTTTTTTTTTTGCCAAGTCCGGGGATGCCTACTTTGGAACGAAGAGGACAGAACCTCGCATAGGAGATGGTGAGTATGTTTTTTTTCACAGGTCCCCTAGGGATACTTTACCGGACAAGTGGACCGATGCTACAGGTTACATAGGTGAGTATGTGTACATGTGTGTGTGTGTATGTATGTTTAATAAACTTATACTGTCACGGTGTGTGTGTCCTGTGTTTTTTTAAACATTTTTTTTACAGGTGAACTACAGGTACTAGTGGGCCCTTAATGCCCTGCATGCTGGTACTTGTGGTTCTCCAAGTACCAGCATGCGGGGCAGGCTAGCTGGGACTTGCAGTTCTACTTGTAAAGACAATGTTTGATATTCTTTATTTACACCACACCACACAATCAACCCGCCACCCACCACCACCAGGGGTGGCGGGGATAGCCCCGGGCTATCAGCCTGGGCCTGGGGTGCCCTGGAGAGGGTGACCCCTTTATTGGGGGGGTCCCCAGCTCTCCAGGGATCCCCGGCCTGGGCTGACTAGCGGTCAGGGTTGATGCTGCGGCTGGGGGGCCCGGTGAAAGGGCTCCCCTGGCTGTGGCATCAGCCCCCCGCTAGAAAAAGTCCAGTGCTGGTTCTGGAACATACAGGGGAACCCTACTCATTTTTTGTCCCCTATATTTCCAGAACCAGGACCGGATCAGAGCCCAGAGCTGGTTGCGCAGAATACAGGGGACCCCTACGTCGTTTGTCCCCCGTATTTTGGCAACCAGCGCTGGTTCTGACTAGCCCGGTGCTGGTTGTGCTTAAGTACAGGGGACCCCTACGTCGTTTGTCCCCTGTATTTAAGCACACCCAGCACTGGGTTACTAATGCCCGGGGCTGGTTGCTCTTTTTTGGGGGGGTGCACGCCATTTTTTTCTTTTTTTACACAGGTTTTTTTTTTTTTTTTTACCACAGCAGCACAGACGGGTCTCACGGACCTGTCATTGCTCTGTGCCAATCACACAGATGCATGTAGCACGGATCTCCCGGGTTCGTGCTACATGCAAATGGGCACCATAACGCTGATTGGCTTCCTGTCTGCCACTGCAGTGCCACTCCTAGATGGGCCACGTGTTTGTGCCGCCCCCTTGTGTCGCTTAGCATAGTCATCCAGCTTCCTCGGTACAACCTTTTGGCCTAAAAACAATATTGTGAGGTGTGAGGTGTTCAGAATAGAGTGGAAATGAGTGGAAATTAATGTTATTGGGGTTATTAATAGCGTAGGAACAAAAAAAGGCCCATTTATGTGATTTTAGCGGGTTTTTTTTTTTTTTTAAGAAAAAATCCAGATCCAAAACACAAAACCCAGAACCCAAAACACGGAAGGGTGGTTTTGGCAAAACCAATCCAGATCCAAAACACGAAGAAAGATCCAGATCCAAAACCAAAACACAAAACACGAAAAGTGTCCGGTGCACACCCCTAATATATATATATATATATATATATATATTAATAATATCATATTAATTATATATGTCTTAATCAACCACAACATGAAATCGGAGAATAATTAGAATAAAAAGTGAGAAATGGAAACATGAGAATAAAATGTGTTGGAAGAACCACATAATAAATACAATTCTGTTTCTATATTACCTGGAAATGAGGTTCCTGTAAGATTCTCTGCAGCTCGGCTGTTGTCCCACTAGGATCCCTTACTCCTGCCATGTCCTGGAGGATCTCCTGTACCAGCTGCAAGTTGTTCTCCCGCACAGCTTCCAGCCGAGTCTCCTCCATTCGCTCATGAGCCTGTAGCAATAATAAATACAATTCAGTGAAGGTAAAAAAAATGAATGTAGCCGGTATTTAGAGGATACTGCTGAACATGGGTATAGTGTACCCTGTCAATCTATTTATACACAATTGTCTATTTAGTCAATATTATGTGATAACTCAAATCATGTCACTAATTTTAACAATTCTGCATCTTAATGATCTCTGGTATCATGGCACCTTGTCTTCTACTTCTCTCTCATTCCTTTGAAATGTAACTTAAGCCTGATTGAGACTGTCTTTGTTTCTCTCCCTCTGATGTTTATTACCATTGGACTTTCCATTATTCCTTTCAGGAAGATTAGATCCAGGTCAGAGGATGGAGGGAGATCAGGATTTGTCTGCAGGACTCGCTGCATGGCTGCAAGACAGAAAGCGTCAGAAACATGTACAGTACTATATAGTTAGACAGATACATAAATATCAGAGACAAATATAGACATCCATGCACATCCCCATGGCTCGCTGAATGGTGGCCTGATTCAGAGATGGACGCAATTCCAATGTTAATGCAGTTGAGCGATATTGGTGACCTGTGTCTGAGTCGCACTGCGCATGCATCAAGTTTCATATTCATTCGCTCGCAGTGAGAATTTACTTGCAAAGTGATTGACAGGCAGGGACCGTTTGTGGGCAGCAAGAGAGGGTGGCGACGCAGAAGGAGGTGTGTCATGATAGTGTCCAGGGTGTGTCTCAGCCTGCGACTGCGAACCCATACACAGTAAGAAAAATGTCTCCGGCGTCTCAGTTCCCCTTGCCCATTCTTGGCGACCATAAGGTTCCTCAGGAGTCCGATAATCAACTGTCCTATGCTGCAACTTTGTATGCAGCCACTGAATTTGCAAAGCCGTCAGTTGGCATCTTAATACAAATCCCGGCAACAGACAAATTCGCAGCTGCACCGGCATTAGTGCACTTCTCTGGTCAGGTATGAGATATGAGATAGAGGACAACAAACTTCTAGGACATCTACAGATAGAAGAGCACCTGTAGCAGAGACAAATGGATAGGCAGTAGGTGAGTGCAATGTAAGTAAGCATTGATACGGCACCACCATAGAGATTTGGGGGTTATAGAAATAAATGATTAAGTTATAGGTGAAGTTGGATGATCATTTATAAGAGTTGTAGCTAGGTCCAGGTGATTTCATTAGACAGTGTTAATGTATCAGTTGGTGGGGAAGGAGCACCGCACTGTACAGTAAATAGTTGTAACTATACCTCTTAAATTGTTGCAACTACGTACAATAACATATACTGTATGTGTGCAACACAGACATTTTGTGCTGTTCATTGAGAAGCCTCTGAGTATTATGGAAAACTCGGAAAAGTGAGTTCTTTGAGAAAATAGTACTAAATAAAGGAATGTGAAAGATGAATGTACAAAATAGTGATTATTGTGGGATAAAGAAAATATGAAATGTTATAATGGGGTAAATGAGGGATAACATATGGGAAATAATAAGTGAATGAGGATGACCAATCATTACTGAGCACCTATAGTTGAAGGAAAGAGGGGGGGGGGGGGCAGTAGGTGGTTATGAGAGTCTGTTGGATGGTGATATAGAGGAGGAGTAATGGTAATGTCAACAAGATGATACTATGTAAATATCTAAGTTACCTTCTTTTTATAAATTAGACTTCTCTGAAGAATCCATAGACACCCAAATACTAACACTGCCCTTATAGGTCTGCTCGTAATGACTCCTCACTATGAAATTCTTCCTCTATTCCCTCTCCCCTCTGTATCTCTGTTCCATACCCACTATAACTCCTCTCTCTTTTGCCTCCCTTTTCACTGTCTCTCTCAGCACTCTACTCCTTATCTTCTCCCGCCCTCTGTGTCACTACACCAGTCTGAATAAATTACAGCCAGATGCTGTGGCCGGCAAAAGCTGGCTAATGGCACAGGGAGATATGGACAGTAGTAATGACAGCATCAGGTTAGCTTGTGGTAGCAGAAGCCATCAGACCCTTGCACGGCCTTTTAGTGTACTCTACAAAGGGTTAAAAAAACAGTAGAGCTGCTTAACCAGTAGAAATACAGGGCAAAAAGGCATGCTGCAAGTTGGTTGGCCAGGGCCAAAAAGTGTAAATACTATGGGCTGGAAGGGAGGGGGAATACAAGTGGTTTTCCTGCTTCAATATTTGCACAGCCCACGACTTTAAACTTGAGGCCCCTTTAAGGCTTGGTGCTTTGAACATCACTCTCTAGTTTCCATGGTAACCAGAGGATTATACAGGATGGGTACCAGCTTGGATGATGCGTTTGTTAACCCCTGCACACTCAAAACATATAAAATATGCAGTTTAGGCTTTTGAAAACCATTAACTGCTTCTTTCCAGATATAGAAACTAAAGCACATCGATATATGTAAATACATACAAAATACATATATTAAATATGGCAGACGTATTAATATTTGAGTGCCCAGGCTCCACCTCCTATCAATGGAGGGGGGATTTTACACAGGGATGTTGTGCAATGTGACATGCACACAGAGAGAAGCAGAAAGGACAGCTGAGATAATAATATACCAGGGAGAAGCAGATATATAGGAAGCGAGGAGCAGTGAGATGAGCGTGAGGGGAAAAAACAACAAAATACACAGTAGTATGACACTGGGAGTGAGAAGCAGCCATAAATTACATACATACATATATATATATATATATATATATATATATATATATTAGTCTATTTTATATATACATGTATATCTTTATATATATATATATATATATATATATACGCACACACACACACACACACACACATATCTACTTGAGTCTATATATACACGCACACACACACATATATATACATTTATATAAAATGGTTATTTGGAGCTGTTACTTTTCTTTTTATTCTTTTTTTAAGCATTGTGGTTGTAGTTGTTGTAGTGTAATGTTATGACACCAGATGTCATTACTATCACCCAGTACTGTTGTTACATCTGTTAAAGAGATGTAGGACAGCTGCGAAATAGGGGGATCCAACACAATGGCTGTAATAACTGTTTTTTTGGGTGTCGAGGGAGAAATGTCTGTTGTGTAGAACCCCAAACACCAGACTGGGAAATAAAATGATTAAGTGTAAAAATGCTTACATTTTTTGTTTGTTTTTCTTTTTTTTTTTAAACATGAGACGAAGCAATGGAATAATTGTAGCAGTAGAATTACTTCTGTTTTGAGTTAGGAGAGAGCATAAGGATAAAAATCCTCCAAATAGCTAGCATGGAGGAGGAGAATATGGTAGATCTGTTACCTATCTATTAATCTGTTTGTAGAGGAGTTATAGGAGTAGGATATATGGGTTAATATGAGGAATTATATCTAAGAATATATGGAGTAAAGAGAGGAATTATATGGAAGGATATATGATGCAATATGAGGATTTACAGCATAGGAGCAGGATTTGTGGAGTAAGAAGATTAGTTATAGGCAGAGGTTATACAAAGTAAACGTAGGAATTATAGGGAGAGGTTATATGCAGTAGTATGTAGTCATTATGTCGACATTCAGAATACCGACATTTTGAAAATGTCTACAGAACATGTCACTGTTAGGTTTAGGGTTAGGATTAGGGCTAAGGTTAGGCTGCAGTTAGGGTCAGGGATAGGTTTAGGGTGGGGGTTATGGTTAGGATGTTTAGAGTAAGGTTAGGGCTCTAACACTGTAACGCTATATCAACGTCCTGACTGTCAACATGTATGATGTTGACATTATGACAGTGGTTCCCAAACTTTATTGAATCACAGCGCCCTACAGTATCAGCATTTTTTTCACGGCACCCCTAGGCCAAAAGTTTCTCTCTGACAAATTCAGTAAAAATTATTAAATTAAGTAAATTGTGCTAATCTGTCATCCTTAAGCTCAGTTAAGTGGTGCGCTTCTGTCTGTCCACATATATTATGAATGGCAGCCACCAGCAATGGTTTTGCCAGTCACACTGATCATAAATAAATTGATTTGGTACTAGACCACCAATCCGAGGTACCCCTGCAATTGCCCTGCCACAGCACCCAGTTTGGGAACCGCTGCATTACATATGACTATGTTGCCATCGTGCATGTCGACTTAATATCCACGTCGACATTCTGAATATTGGCATTACATACCAAATCCTTGGAAATAGTAGATATATGAAGGAGTAAGAGTTATAGGAATGGGTTTTATGGAGTAATAGCAGGAGCTACTCAGCAGCTTATATATGTCAAGCTAAGTTCCTAATTTAGATATGAGGTACTGAAGTAGAAGAGGTACTGAAGTAAATGAGAGGTAGTGTGCAGTTAAGATACCTCTGTGGATTATAAGAGGCAAAAATGTCTCAGAACTTTCAACTATAAGGATATCCTCATGGTGTTCTATGACCATGTACCATTACACAATAGAGTTATAGGTCAATATCTTGTCAATTAGCACAGTGTGATTTTTCCTTCCTTATCATAAGCAATGATGAGGTTAGATGAAAGAAAAAGCCCAGCTTCATTTATACACATTCTGGGAAACAATTAAGGGGAAAAAACATACAGTAAACACAGTAAATACTAAAGTTATAGTTGTATCATCATCACTTATGTGTTTTAATACCTGTTTCATTCTCTATCAACACCTACAGTATAACTCACCGCAATCAGAGTTGACAGAAGGGACTGCGACAGGCATTGAGAACCCAAGAGATACGAAAGACAGTGGCTTGGGAGAAGTTCAAAGAGAAAAGAGAGTGTCCTGAAAAAAAGAGGGGAGGAGTAAGTGTTGACAGACTTGATCTGTTGGCATTGGTCTAAGGATTGGCAACTTCTACAGTTGAACAGCCTGGGCATCATGGGCAGAGGAAACTAGTGCATCAGGGACACACGCAGGATTTCTAGAGGGAGTTTCCAAAGGTTTGAAATTAGAACAAATGTGGTCAGCCCATGAAGAGAGCATAATAAGCATGTAACAAGCTATAGTCTGTCTCATACAAAGCGCAATGTATGCAATACAGACATATACAAGACCAGAGATCACAGTAAGCGGCTGATTCTGAGTTTGTAGAAGCGCAAAAAGAGTAAGTAACTTTGCACCTTAGTAAAACCATGCTGCACAGCAGGTGGGGTAGATGTAAAGTGTGCAGAGAGAATTAGATTTGGGAGGGACATGTCCAAACTGAAATCTAAATTGCAGTGTAATCATAAAGCTGTCCATTACTTGTGGGCTGCATGCAAAAGCAGCCAGTATTTACACGATGGAAGGAACAGGGAAATGTCTCCTCCCCTGGGGGCGGAGCGCGGATGTCTGCCGAATACACTGTGAGAGAAATCTCACAGTGTATGCCGGCGACATCTGCGGCTGGCAGGCTGCCAGATAAAATGTCTGTCGCTCTGACAGACATTTTATCTGGCCGTGTATGCCCAACATAAGCCTTTAGATGTGGCAGTAGGGCCAGCCCTTCTGAATTGAATTACTTTTTATTCAACGTGGGTACCATTCCACAATCCGAGTCCCCTCCTCTGTGGAGCATTGGAGCAAGTCCTGGAATCTGGGGGAGTGACAGAAGAACCTAGCACTGTCTCTAAATATATATATATGTACACATTGGTCTCCTTATAGTGTATGTAATACAGTATTAATAATAAACACTATAGATGGCAAGGAGGTGAGGCTGCAATTGCAGGCTGTGGGCCCACGAGTGTACAAAAGAAAATCAGTCCATCAGCGTGGTTTCTGGGTACTCAGAAACACCCCCTCCCTGCGTGCGCCAGTGCACATCATGGAAATGTTCCACCTAAACTGATTAGATTACTAATTGATGTAGCTAACTGCATTTCAATATATTAGATTTATTGTCACCCACACATATGCTGATTTTTTAACAACGGTATTGAACAATCACATTGTAACGTATGTGGACACCTCCAAAGCTCCAAAGAGAGTATATTTATTAACCAGCAGCTTGTGATTCTGGCAGAGGTATTTAAAAGGGCAATAATATTAAATGCAGAACACTCCTGATTTTGCATTTAATATTATTGTCCTTTTAAATCCCACAAACAGTACAGCAGTGGCGGCTTTGAAAAGCTACAGCTTTGTAATGATACGGTATCCCAAAGACTCTAGTCCATGGAACGTAGATCTAGGGAACAGAAAATATATTTTGTGGTAACTACTGCACATTGCCAGCAAATTGAAGCACCAAACCACTGAATTTACTATTGAGAAATTTTGATGAGATTTTGCTGGAGATGTCCATCTGAATTGTACTAGTAGTTTTCCATGAGGTTTTGACAAAAACCACCATAAAACCATGCAAAACCACCATAAAACCATGCAAAACTTCCATAAAACCATGCAAAACTTCCATAAAACCGCTGAATCTATCTGGCCAATAAGAGGGAGAGGAATCACAATACACTTACAATACATAAATGATAAGAGTAAACTCCACCAAAACTGCCTGGATTTCAACTCACTGCTAAAGTAAATTATTATGTACTTTATTATGTACTGTTGAACTTTTTTAATTTTGGTGTGTGCTTGAGAGTGTTAATTACACTGTAAACATATGGAGTCACATAAAACCATCCAGTGCTTGTGTGGGGCCCTTAGGGTGGGTTCTCATCAGACGATATGTTATCCGATCCCGTGGATTGGAGTGACATATTGCACACATTGTGGTCATATCATCTGCTGTGCTGTTATGCACGACAGATGGGATGACCCAGTGGCCGACAGCATACAGCTGAATGCAGCCATGAATGATATGTGCTTGATCGTGCGCTATATCATTCAGTGTGTATGGCCAACCGACATCTCGACCCGTCAGTCGTGCCGTCGGCCGAGATACACATTGTTCTGATGTGTACCCGGCCTTAGTCTGTCAGATTTTTAATTGAGTGATACTGTGTTTGATATTAAAAGACTGTTTATAATAAAATTAACAGTACATTCTAACAAGAAGAGTATACACTATAAATAATTAGATATTTAGTAACTAAAATAAATTAGCATGGATACATTGTAGTGTGTTTGATGGTTTTAAGTATTGAATGGTTATAATAATTTACATATAACAGTATCTCTCAATAAGGTGATACAATTGATTCATAACTCTTAACAGTAATTCTGACAACTAACAAGAGGAACTGCTATCTAAATTACACTGAGAATACTTGTACAAAAATATATTCTAGATACCAGTAAGGGATTGATCCATTCAGCAAATATAAACATGTAATTTTTTTACAAGGCAAACAAAACAAAATAGTACATGTATATGAATACTGTATTATACATTAGACATATGTTCACACACACACAAACACACCCACGCCAGTGTACCCACCTTCCCTGGGTATGGATGTCTGGATATAAGCAGTCTGGGGTGCCTGTGTTGTGATCTATCTCTGATATATCTCTTATCACACAGCTGTGGCTCAGTTTAGAAACTGCTGGCTCTTAAAAGGGTACTGTCAGTAACTGGGCCAACCAGTGCAAAGGGGGATTTAGAGGGGTATTGTGAGACACAACGGAGAAACAGTTAATTTTTACTTCTGTCATATTTAAATGACTTTGGGTGATCATATAATTACACAGAACAAGACTCCTAAAAGGTTATTCTGTGCAAGATTATATCTCTCTTCAGTTATATTTTAGTAGCAATTAATTATATGAAATCTTTTTAGTATCTCTTCATATATTTATTTTAAAGGTTTTCCAAGTGTCTAATAAACAAATAAACGAAAGTGATGGCTTTTGGGAACATAATGACACAAAGAAATGTATGAAGGGGAAACAGGCAAACTATACAACAAAAAACATTTCTATTATAGCTTAAATAGTTTGCCACAATTAAAAAAAAACCTAAAAAAATCACTAAAACAATTGGCTAGTTCTACAAAATATTGGCAACTTGTATTTTGTAGTTATTGGGGATGATTTTGAGTTTGTAGTACAGCAAAAAAAAGAAAGAAGTAACCTTGCACATTAGACAAAGCATGCTACAATGTAAGGGGTGCTGCAAATATTTTTTTTTTTGTATGCAGTGTAAATACTGACTGCTTTTGCATGTAGCCCAAAAAGGCTAGACAGCTTTGGGACTGGTTCAGAGGTGGCGCAATGCCCGTCTCTGCTACGATCCCATACGCAGCGGTTGTGAGAAGATATGCAAATGTTGCAGGCACTGGAATTTGTATTAGACACCCCCTAGTGGTGTCTCAAGTCCTTACGCATGCAAGGCCATTCCCCTTTTTGAGTGCAAAGGGTCAGTTAGTGCCGCACCAGGTGACGCCTCTAAGTAACAAATAACCATTGTGTACAAATTCACAGTTGCTGGGTGCGATTCGCCCTTCAAACAGGCGTAACATGCCTGCATTTTAGCTGCCAATCCCTCGTTACCTCCCCCAAACAGTCACTGGGCCTGATTCAGCATTGTTTGCTTACAACACTGATGGTGAGAGATCTGTGCATTCGTGGGATCAGAATTGTGCATGTGCAGGTCTTCTTCGTTCACAATGCCCCCAAGCATGTCAAACATGCTGCAGTCATTTGGGGCAGGACAGAGGTGGCAACACTGAATATTTTACAAAACAGGGGTGTGTTGCCCTAGTTTTGGAGGTGTGATGAGGCCAGGGTCTGCATCTTTCGATGCAGATTTCCTTGCCCTGGCAGAGTCAAAACACTGTCAATTCTGCATAACAGCAGCGGATCACAGAAGCCTGCAGGAGGCATCTGTTTACACTAGACGCCTCCTGCAGCATTAGTATGTCGCGTCCAAAGACAGACTAATTGCCATACCTATCAGATAATTTGTGTGCAATGGTGAGTAAATGCACTGTCAGATCCGAGCAATATATTGCATTCTGAAAGATTTGTTATGTCCAATAGAGTGATAATTGCTGCTCGGTCATGGCCATACACTGTACAATTGGCCTGATCTGCCAATAATCGGCTGGTTGGGCTGATAATTGCACAGTGTATGGCCATCTTAAATCTCTCACCTCATTTTAAATCTGGCCCACCCATCTTACTGCCTTCCCAAGTTACTTTTATTTTTTTATTTTGCTCTTAACTTACTAAAAGGAACATTTTATTTTTTCTTATTTCAAATATATTTGTCTGGGAACTTCTTCATGACATCAACTTTGTGACATCACTGGATTTAATTTTTATCAACATGGAAGCCAAGACGTCCATTTTGAACTATTCACAGTGAATTGGGCAGAATGTAGCCACATCACTGGAATGTGAGGCTGCAACCAAAAGCCAATGTCTGGTTGTTTGGGAATACATAAGAATTACCAGACAAATCCCGACAGCCTCAGGCCGACGCTGCTGAAAATACAGATCGTCCCCAGGTAAGTATGAACTAACCTAACCTAACCTCCCTAACCCTAACCCTCCTTAGGGATGCCTAACCCTAACCTTCCCCCCAGTACCTAAACCTAAACCCCCCTCTAAATGCCTAAACCTAACCTCCCCTTCCCCGCCGCCTAAACCTAAGTCCCCCGGGGGGGTGCCTAACCCTCCCTCCCCCTAGCCTAACCCTAAGTCCCCCCCCGGGAGCCCTTTTGGAACCTTATAAATAAAAGATAATAACACTAATTATTATTATTATTATTATTTTTATTATTATAATTATTATCATGTATTTATATGGCGCCACAAGTGTTCCGCAGCACCTTACAAAGTACATAAACAAATAGGTTGACCAGTGACTTACAGTACAATACAATACAGGACAAGGACAAGGACAAATACATTGCTACATTAGCGATCATAACACCCAGATAAGCAACAGAGCATAAGCAATCAAGTGTTAGGTGGCCTACTGGGGAGTAAGAAGTAGATGAAAGTAAAGTAAGGAGAAGCACAAGAGGGTAGAGGGCCCTGCTCATAGGAGCTTACATTCTAAAGGGCAGGGGCAGACAAACAGGTGTGACCCAGATGGGCTAGACAGGGAGGAAGGAGCATGTAGCAGCAAGTTAAGATGAGAGCTGGAAGGCTTTGATGAAGTAGTGGGTCTTGAGAGTCCGTTTGAAGAATTGTAGAGAGTTGGAGAGTCTGTTGGGAAGAGGGCGAGAGTTCCAAAGGTGGGGGGCAGCACGGGCAAAATCTTGGAGGCCGGAGTGGGAGGAAGTAATCAATTGGCATGAGAGGTATATTAATTATATGCCCAAACAACAACACAATAATGTGCATCTAAAAATATATATATATTTTTTGCAAATAAAATCACTTTTTAGTAATAAAATTGACCAAAGGACAATTATAACTGACAAACAGAATAATGTATAAATATAGAAATACATCCAACATACTTGCTTCCTATGCATTATATTGTGTTTCCCCCTAAGAAGGGAGCTGTTTTAGCTGAGAATGCACAGTGAGAGGTTGTAGACTTTCCCTTTGGAAATGCACAGTGTGGATTAAGGGATTCATACCCCGAGCGGGTCCTGCTATATCACAGCAGGTACCCTAATTAAAATTTCAGCCTTTTTACTTGTCTCTGTTAAGGCGCTTTCCCAGATGTCAGATGTTGTTTTATTATCTGGAAAGAGGGGATTATACTCTAGTAAACTTTTCTTTTCTAACAGTGGGATGTCAACTTTGAACAATGTATTTTACCTTTATAATGCAGCTCAGGCAGGCTAAGGGTTTTCAACTTTTGTCCTCAAGCACAGGTCATGTTTGCAGGATTTCTGCCTGGTGGTATGACTGGTGATCCAGCAATATAGATTAAAAACCGAAGCATGATTAAAGAAATCCTGGAAAACATGACCTGTTGAGAGTACAGGACTATAATTGAAAACCCCTGAGGTAAGCAATAGCAATGTGTATTGCCAGAAAAACAAATATTCTGAAACATTATTAAAATATATTGTGATTTTATTGGGCAAAGCAGAAAAATTGTGTTAACTATACATTCCCAATGACATGAGTATGGGGCCACTGACTGACTATGAAATAGAGCAGAAAGGAGACTTCACAGCATGGTCATTTGGCCTATATTACCAGATTTGGTCCTGATTACACTTTGTGCAACTTTTAATATTAGTACTGTTGCATTTAGGGGCGGAACAGTACATCATTAGATTTAATTGTAAAATTTGGGAATGTGCTTAGCAATGCCACTACTGCATCCACCCCCATCCCAACCCCCCAGTTCTCAGTAGAGCCACCTCTGATAATAAGCTGTTCCTGCAAATGCATAGGCCTGAAATAGATTTTTCAAACTTTGTATACCTTTTTTGCAGTTATAACACATTTGCTATTGAGTAGGGACATGCAGTTAGAGTAGGCAGAGCTACCCTGTCATACTCCTAAGATTTGATATAAAATGTATTAGAATAATACAAATACAATATTTATAACTTACTGTATAAACATTTTCTTTGTTTAATGTAATTATTTTTATAGTTCACACTCACCAGTTTTGTGGTGCTCCCTGGGGCTGCAGGGAGATGAGGCAGAAACAGCTCAGCCTTGCTTCTGTATAGTCTGACACTGCTTGCAGAGCTGGGGGTGGGGCCACACCATGGGCAGTAAGCTGCACAGAAAGAGAGTTAATAGAGGCATGCCTCTGAGTATGGGGGGCATGCCTTGAGCACTGATGGACACCTTGGATGTGTCATGTGACCAGGAAGTGCAGTATTTAGAGATCAGAGCACAGTCAGCAAGAGAAGACATAGTGATGCAGGTAGGAGAATCAATGGACACTGAAGCTTAGTGTAGTGAGGGGAGAGTTACAGAGAGTAGGGGGTGAGACAGGCTTCCAGCACTCAGACCCATCTCCATGTGTGCCTCCCCAGCCATTGACCTCACCACACAGCACAGAAATTATGTTACATTTTTGTCATCTCCCATCAAAGCATCAGTAGTAATGGGATGCATCTTTCTTTGGGTGTGGCATGACATGTCAACATTCAGAATGTGGACATTCATTATGTTAACAACATAATGCCGACATGGTATGTCGTAGCCCAAACCCATATAGCAGCCTAACCGTAATTGCAGCCTGACCATAACCCTAATTGCATCCTAACCCTAATTTCATGTTAACACTCTGACTGTCAAAATTCACATTGTGAATGTTAACATGTTAAATGTAGACATTATGAACATGTCGAGACCATGTTGACATTATGTTGTCGACATTTTGAATGTCAACATACTGACTTTCTTTACACTATTAAACCAATAGCTTTATGTTTTCCCTACATCTTTCATACACTGGCATTAAGATGTGGTTGATTGCACGGGAGGCAGCCATTTTCTCTGATGAACATTAATTCATAAGAATGCAGTCTATCTATTCCATACTTTGCCTACTTTCCTTTCTCCTCTCTAGGCTTCTCCCATAGAGGAGATGCAGCTGACCACTTTGGGGCAGGCCGATCTCTTTATGTCAATACGCCTTTTACCTGTTGTAGCAAAATGCTGTGAATCATGGGTCTGTGGGGAGGGGACGGGGCTAAACAATTAATCAATGTGATTTGCATCACTCTAGCCAAACCCCTCCCTACGGACCCACAATTTGCTATATTTTCTCCCAATCCTGCTATCCTCGTATTGTTTCCTAAAAAGATTTATTTTGAGGACAGAATTGCTTTAATATTAAATAGAGTACATAGGCAATTCAGTGAATAAGTAAATTATTCAATTACACCCCCACACCAGACCACATCTGGTGATCCAGGTAACATAAGGCTATAATTAAGCTTCAGTTATACAATTATTCAATCACAAGGATAGATTCAGCCAGGATGACCTGCTTTATAACACAGTTAAAGCTGCAACAGGCATATTATAGCCTGCAATAGTGATTCCCCACACAATGATAAATACACTGAAGACATAGAGGACTGACTGCACACAGCACTATATATATGTATATATATATATATATATATATATATATATATATTAGAATAGAAAATATAAGCAATGAGAGTAAAGGCATTAGACTGCAGCACAGCATGGGTCCAGTGTCACTGGTTATTTCAACCAGGGACATGCGGTCTGGGTAGAGCCTCCCCTGTCATACTCTGTCCCCTATTATACTGCCTGTCAGCTCCAGAGGTTTGACATAAAATCTGTTTTTATACATGTGTGCTTCCCCAGCCATTTACCTCACCGCACGTCACTGCTTTCAACCTTTTGTCTCAAGATCATGTTAGGCGTGCCATTTTCTGGGGTAAATGGCAGCACCATGCATGCAGCAATTAGTAGCACACCAGTCCAGGGTCTTGGTACAAGTAGCCTCAGAATCACAAGCAATGGTCTATCTTTCTCTCTCTGCAGGCTTTAGTCTGCTCCCCAGGCAGTGAGAGACAGAGTAGAGAAACTACACCTTTTATCAGCCTCTCACAGGTGGTATGGCAATCAAGGTTGCTAATTAGCTAACTATCTACAAATCAAACCTGTTTTTACATATAGAGTGAAAATTATAACTTCAACAATTCATTTTCCTAATTGTGCCCACCAAATTAGGGGCAGGATGCATGATGCATCGCATTCAGGATCCCTCCACTCTTCGCATGCATGATGGCGTTAGTTATGCCAGTATGCATGAACAAAATCACAAATTACAGCTCTATCGGTAAGAGCTGTCCTTTGCGAATGAGGGACTTCTGGGTCTATGACCCAGAATTCCCTCTGGCGTCCTTCTGTGCATGCGCAGAAGGCCACACGCACAGCAGGGGGTGCTGGGATGGATCTGATTGGATATATCTCACAGCACTCTACGAATACAAGCCCATAGGCTTTTATAGGGTAACACCAACAGAAGATGACGTTACCCACCGCATCCAAGCACCGGAATGCATTGTATTCCGGGGCTTGGTGCATATGAGAAATGCGGTCAAATCCGCATTTTGGGGCTTTTACCGCATTTCTCCCATTGCTGCATCCCACCCCTGAACTTATGTACTGCAAATATTAATGTTATCCTGTTGTGTTAGTTATGAGCAGCTCCTAAGGTTATGATTTATACCTCTGCACCTAACATTGCTTCCATATCGTCTGGTACAGGAAAGATACCGGGCACTTATAATTGTGCAGTGGC
The DNA here is from genome assembly GCA_031769625.1 of Taudactylus pleione. Classification (NCBI taxonomy): domain Eukaryota; kingdom Metazoa; phylum Chordata; class Amphibia; order Anura; family Myobatrachidae; genus Taudactylus; species Taudactylus pleione. The sequence continues at coordinate 4,399,068 of JAUIMM010000329.1, read as the reverse complement.
AAATCTATTCCAGTGTGCTAAACTCTGCCTGGCACAATTCCAATCAGTTAATGCTGCACCCCTATTGCAAAATGCCAAGACGGAAAGTTTTCCACGCTGCTAAGAGCAATAATGACCCTGGGAGAGCTATTGCTGTTTTAGTTTTAGTTTATTTAAGGTAATGACTTGTGTCTGTGAGTGTAGTCTAATTATTATACAATATATGAGAAGCTATTTATAGATAGGGGTTTCACAATGTGCAGAATAATAATTTGCTTAAAATCTATTTGTAATATTTTTGAGGTTGTCAGAAAAATAACATATAAGGTAAGCCTGTTTCTCCAACTTCTCTCAGTCTAAACAATTTTCAAGTTTGTCAGGCATGCAAGGAAAGTCCAAATATTGTGGACTTCTAACTTATATGTAAAATTCATTGGTCAATTTTGGGTTGTTTATTTATTTGTCTGTCTCTCCGGTTATGCATTTGACACTCCTGCACGGTTTGGGATGAAACCAACGCGAGGTGGTCCAGTTGGATCCTAGCCAGGTTTTAGGATGGTTCAGGGTCGGCAACAGAGATCTTGGGGCCCGGTACAATGATACCAATGGGGCACCCCCAAGCCTCCAACCCCTGCATTTACCAAGACATGAATATAAAATAAAAAAAAATTTATATATGTATTTATATATGGAATCGGTATGAAATACAGCTGGACGGCATGCCGGCGGTCAGAAGACTGACCGCGGCATCCCGATCTTCACTATTCCGACAGGGACTGGTAAGTACCCTAAATGAATATATATATACAAACACGCACACATATACATTATATATATATATATATATACACGTACACATATATATACACACACACATATATATATATATATATATATATATATACACATACACACATATATATATATATATATATATATTAGGGGTGTGCACCGGCCACTTTTCGTGTTTTGTGTTTTGGTTTTGGATCTGGATCTTTCTTCGTGTTTTGGATCTGGATTGGTTTTGCCAAAACCACCCTTCCGTGTTTTGGGTTCTGGGTTTTGTGTTTTGGATCTGTATTTTTTTTTTAAAAAGCATAAAAACAGCTAAAATCACAGAATTTGTTGGTTTCTCTGCTCCTATGCTATTATTAACCTCAATAACCTTAATTTCCACTCATTTCCAGTCTATTCTGAACACCTCACACCTCACAATAGTGTTTTCATGTCCAAAAGGTTGCACCGAGGTAGCTGGATGACTATGCTAAGCGACACGAGTGGGCGGCACAAACACGTGACCCATCTAGGAGTGACACTGCAGTGGCAGACAGGATGGCAGTTAGAAAAACTAGGCCCCAAACTGTACATAATGCAAATAAAAAAAAGAAGTGCAAGATGGAATTGTCCTTGGGCCCTCCCACCCACCCTTATGTTGTATAAACAGGACATGCACACTTTAACAAATCAATCATTTCAGCGCCAGGGTCTGCCACACAACTGTGGCTGAAATGATTGGTTCGTTTGGGCCCCCACAAAACAAGCTGGCAATTAATGTGTCCCTGCACAAACTGGCTCTACGGAGGCAAGATGTCATCCTCATCCTCCTCATCCACCGATTCCTCACCCTCTTCAGTGTGTACATCCTCATCCTCACAAAGTATTAACTCGTCCCCACTTGAATCCACCACCACAGGTCCCTCTGTACCTTCTGGAGGCTGGTCTCCCTGGAAGAGCTGATAATTCATTTTGATGAACATCATCTTCTCCACATTCTGTGGAAGCAACCTCCTACGCCTTTCGCTGACAAGGTTCCCGGCTGCACTAAACACTCTTTCGGAGTACACACTGGAGGGGGGGCAACTCAGGTAAAATAGAGCCAGCTTGTACAGGGGCCTCCAAATTGCCTCTTTTTCCTGCCAGTACAGGTATGGACTGTCTGACATGCCTACTTGGATGCTGTCACCGATGTAATCCTCCACCATTCTGTCAATGGTGACAGTATCATATGCAGTGACAGTAGACATGTCAGAAATTGTTGCCAGGTCCTTCAGTCCGGACCAGATGTCCAAACTTGGTCCTGCCTGCCCTGCATCACCGCCAGCGGGTTGCTTAGGATACCTAAGTTTTTTCCTGGCAGCCCCAGTTGCGGGAGAAAATGAAGAAGGAGCCGTTGACGTGTCACGTTCCGCTTCAGCTGACAGTGTGTTCACCAGCAGGTCTTTGCACCTCTGCAGGCTTGTGTCGGCCGGAAAGAGAGACACCACATAGGCTTTAAACCTAGGATCAAGCACGGTGGCCAAAATGTAGTGGTCTGATTTCAACAGATTGACCACCCTGGAATCCTGGCAAAGCGAATGAAGGGCTTCATCCACAAGTCCCACATGCCGAGCGGAATCGCTCCGTCTTAGCTCCTCCTTCACTTTCTCCAGCTGCTTCTGCAAAAGCCTGATGAGGGGAATGACCTGACTCAAGCTGGCTGTGTCTGAACTGACTTCACGTGTGGCAAGTTCGAAGGGCTGGAGAACCTTGCACAACACGGAAATCATTCTCCACTGCGCTTGAGTCAGGTGCATACCCCCTCCTTTGCCTATGTCATAGGTGGATGTATAGGCTTGTATCGCCTTTTGCTGCTCCTCCATCCTCTGAAGCATATAGAGGGTTGAGTTCCACCGCGTCACAACCTCTTGCTTCAGGTGATGGCGGGGCAGGTTCAAGAGTGTTTGCTGGCGCTCCAGTCTTCGGCACGCAGTCGCTGAATGGCGAAAGTGGCCAGAAATTTTTCGGGCCACCCAAAGCGTCTCCTGCACGCCCCTGTCGCTTTTCAGAAAATTCTGCACCACCAAGTTTATTGTGTGAGCAAAACATGGGACGTGCTGGAATTTGCCCAGATGTAATGCCCGCACAATATTGGTGGCGTTGTCAGATATCACAAATCCCCAGGAGAGTCTAAGTGGGGTAAGCCACTGGGCGATGATTTCCCTCAGTTTCTCTAAGAGGTTGTCGGCGGTGTGCCTCTTACTGAAACCGGTGATACACAGCGTAGCCTGCCTTGTAACGAGCTGGCGTTTCTGAGATGCTGCTACTGGTGACGCTGCTGCTGTTGCTGCGTAAGGTGATACATCTACCCAGTGGGCTGTCACAGTCATATAGTCCTTAGTCTGCCCTGTTCCACTTGTCCACATGTCCGTGGTTAAGTGGACATTGTGTACAACGTCATTTTTCAGGACACTGAGGACACTTTTTCTGACGTTTCTGTACAGTCTCGGTATCGCCTGCCTAGTGAAGTGGAATCTAGACGGGATTTGGAACCGGGGACACACTACCTCCATCAATTGTCTAAATCCCACTGCACTAATGGCGGATACCGGACGCACGTCTAACACCAACATAGCAGTCAAGGCCTCAGTTATACGTTTTGCTTCAGGATGACTGCTGTCGTACTTCATCCTCCTCGCTAAGGACTGTTGGAGGGTCAATTGTTTAGTAAAAGTAGTGGTGTTCCTACTTCCTCTCTGGGATGATGAACGACTCCCAGCAGCAGCAACAGCAGCAGCGGCAGCAGTAGGTGTAGCAATGCAGGATCCTCCAGAGGAATCCCGGATAGGAGAGTCAGTCATGCCAGTGACATGGCCTGCAGGACTACTTCCGATCCTGACTAAGGAGGAAATTGACGAGGAGGGAGTTGACGGTGTGGTTTGCAGGCGCTTGGATACAACAGGACAACGGGATTTAGGTGTCCCTGGACTGCTTACGGTCTTAGCCAAAGTTTCTGAACTTGACAGTAACTTTTTATGAACGCGCTGCAGGTGCCGTATAAGGGAGGATGTTCCTAGGTGGTTGACGTCCCTACCCCTACTTATTTCACCTTTACATATGGTACATATGGCAAGACAGTTGTTGTCCGGATTTGGATAGAAATATTGCCAGACCAAAGAGGTGGAATGTTTGGTCTTCTGCCCAGGCATGACCGTGATGGGCTTTTTCATCCCACGGACAACAACTGTCTCCCCCGGAGCCTGATTTAAACAAACCACATCACCATCAGAATCCTCCTCGCCAACTTCCTCCTCAGCGCCAGCTACACCAGTATCCTCATCCTGTTGTACTTCAACAGTGACATCTTCAATTTGCATATCAGCAAGTGGACTGTGGGTGCTCCTTTCAGCACTTGCAGGGGGCGTGCAAATGGTGGAAAGAGCCACCTCTTCCCGTCCAGTGCTGGGAAGGTCAGGCATCGCAACCACCACCACACTTGGACTCTCCTTGGGGATTTGTGATATCTTCTTAGAAAGCACAGTTCTTCGCTGTGCTTTTGCCAGCTTAACTCTTTTGATTTTTTTAGTGGGAGGAGGGCTTCCATCGTCATGTGAAGCTGAACCACTAGTCATGAACATACTAGGGATCGACCTTAGCCGTTCCTTGCCACTCCGTGTCGTAAATGGCATATTGGCAAGTTTACGTTTGTCTTCAGCTGATTTAAATGTCTTTTTCAAGGTCATTTTCCTGAACTTTGCCATTTGGGATTGTATGTGCCCTCTACTATGACATTGGGCATCGGCCTTGGCAGACGACGTTGATGGCATGTTATCGTCTATGTCATGACTAGTGGCAGCAGCTTCAGCACTAGGAGGAAGTGGTTCTTGATCTTTCTCTATTTTATTTTTATCGGAGAAAGTTTGGTCCTCCATTTATGTTATATCGATTTGATATATACGTGCGGCTAAACACAGAAAATAATTTTTTTTTTGGTTTGGACTGGAGTGTACTTTGGGGGTTACAGCACCCTTTAACGGTCAAGCCAGCCGGCCCTTATGACACAGGCGCACTCTTGGCACTACTTTGTTGATGCACGTGCGGCTACTGCGCACACAATTCACAAACACAGAAAATAATTTTTTTTTTGGTTTGGACTGGAGTGTACTTTGGGGGTTACAGCACCCTTTAATTGTCAAGCCAGCCGGCCCTTTACTTATGACACAGGCGCACGCTTGGCACTACTTTGTTGATGCACGTGCGGCTACTGCGCACACAATTCACAAACACAGAAAATAATTTTTTTTTTGGTTTGGACTGGAGTGTACTTTCGGGGGTTACAGCACCCTTAACGGTCAAGCCAGCCGGCCCTTTACTTATGACACAGGCGCACGCTTGGCACTACTTTGTTGATGCACGTGCGGCTACTGCGCACACAATTCACAAACACAGAAAATAATTTTTTTTTTGGTTTGGACTGGAGTGTACTTTCGGGGGTTACAGCACCCTTTAACGGTCAAGCCAGCCGGCCCTTTACTTATGACACAGGCGCACGCTTGGCACTACTTTGTTGAAGCACGTGCGGCTACTGCGCACACAATTCACAAACACAGAAAATAATTTTTTTTTTGGTTTGGACTGGAGTGTACTTTCGGGGGTTACAGCACTCTTAACGGTCAAGCCAGCCAGCCCTTTACTTATGACACAGGCGCACGCTTGGCACTACTTTGTTGATGCACGTGCGGCTACTGCGCACACAATTCACAAACACAGAAAATAATTTTTTTTTGGTTTGGACTGGAGTGTACTTTCGGGGGTTACAGCACCCTTTAACGGTCAAGCCAGCCGGCCCTTTACTTATGACACAGGCGCACGCTTGGCACTACTTTATTGATGCACGTGCGGCTACTGCGCACACAATTCACAAACACAGAAAATAATTTTTTTTTTTGGTTTGGACTGGAGTGTACTCTCGGGGGTTACAGCACCCTTTAACGGTCAAGCCAGCCGGCCCTTTACTTATGACACAGGCGCACGCTTGGCACTACTTTGTTGATGCACGTGCGGCTACTGCGCACACAATTCACAAACACAGAAAATTATTTTTTTTTGGTTTGGACTGGAGTGTACTTTCGGGGGTTACAGCACCCTTTAACGGTCAAGCCAGCCGGCCCTTTACTTATGACACAGGCGCACGCTTGGCACTACTTTGTTGATGCACGTGCGGCTACTGCGCACACAATTCACAAACACAGAAAATAATTTTTTTTTGGTTTGGACTGGAGTGTACTTTCGGGGGTTACAGCACCCTTTAACGGTCAAGCCAGCCGGCCCTTTACTTATGACACAGGCGCACGCTTGGCACTACTTTGTTGATGCACGTGCGGCTACTGCGCACACAATTCACAAACACAGAAAATAATTTTTTTTTTGGTTTGGACTGGAGTGTACTTTGGGGGTTACAGCACCCTTTAACGGTCAAGCCAGCCGGCCCTTTACTTATGACACAGGCGCACGCTTGGCACTACTTTGTTGATGCACGTGCGGCTACTGCGCACACAATTCACAAACACAGAAAATAATTTTTTTTTTGGTTTGGACTGGAGTGTACTTTCGGGGGTTACAGCACCCTTAACGGTCAAGCCAGCCGGCCCTTTACTTATGACACAGGCGCACGCTTGGCACTACTTTGTTGATGCACGTGCGGCTACTGCGCACACAATTCACAAACACAGAAAATAATTTTTTTTTTGGTTTGGACTGGAGTGTACTTTCGGGGGTTACAGCACCCTTTAACGGACAAGCCAGCCGGCCTTTTACTTATGGGACACAGGCGCACGCTTGGCACTACTTTGTTGATGCACGTGCGGTTACTGCGCACACAATTCACAAACACAGAAAATAATTTTTTTTTGGTTTGGACTGGAGTGTACTTTCGGGGGTTACAGCACCCTTTAACGGTCAAGCCAGCCGGCCCTTTACTTATGACACAGGCGCACGCTTGGCACTACTTTGTTGATGCACGTGCGGCTACTGCGCACACAATTCACAAACACAGAAAATAATTTTTTTTTTGGTTTGGACTGGAGTGTACTTTGGGGGTTACAGCACCCTTTAACGGTCAAGCCAGCCGGCCCTTTACTTATGACACAGGCGCACGCTTGGCACTACTTTGTTGATGCACGTGCGGCTACTGCGCACACAATTCACAAACACAGAAAATAATTTTTTTTTTGGTTTGGACTGGAGTGTACTTTCGGGGGTTACAGCACCCTTAACGGTCAAGCCAGCCGGCCCTTTACTTATGACACAGGCGCACGCTTGGCACTACTTTGTTGATGCACGTGCGGCTACTGCGCACACAATTCACAAACACAGAAAATAATTTTTTTTTTGGTTTGGACTGGAGTGTACTTTCGGGGGTTACAGCACCCTTTAACGGACAAGCCAGCCGGCCTTTTACTTATGGGACACAGGCGCACGCTTGGCACTACTTTGTTGATGCACGTGCGGCTACTGCGCACACAATTCACAAACACAGAAAATATTTTTTTTTTTGGTTTGGACTGGAGTGTACTTTCGGGGGTTACAGCACCCTTAACGGTCAAGCCAGCCGGCCCTTTACTTATGACACAGGCGCACGCTTGGCACTACTTTGTTGATGCACGTGCGGCTACTGCGCACACAATTCACAAACACAGAAAATAATTTTTTTTTGGTTTGGACTGGAGTGTACTTTCGGGGGTTACAGCACCCTTTAACGGTCAAGCCAGCCGGCCCTTTACTTATGACACAGGCGCACGCTTGGCACTACTTTGTTGATGCACGTGCGGCTACTGCGCACACAATTCACAAACACAGAAAATATATTATTTTTTTAGCACTTGGGGGGAGCACCCCTGATGGACAGAGCACCCCCTGGACAACACTACAGCACCCCTTTAGGACTGGGACACTGCACAGGACTTTGGAGTGGACACAGCCCCTATGGAGAACTGACTGCACAACACAGTCCAGCCAGCCCCTATGGACTTTGAAGTAGTGGACACAGCCCCTATTAACAACAGCAGCACAGCACAACACAGCCAGCCCCTATGGACTTTGAAGTAGTGGACAACAGCAGCACTACACTACACTACACTACACAGCACTAACTCCCACCCTCCCTCTTCACTGTCCACAGCCGAGTGAGAAAATGGCGCAGACGCGGGTACCTTATATAGGATCCAAAACCCGCGAGACTCGGAAGGCGGGATGATGACGTTTTGCCTCGATGTCAGATCCGAGTCAGGCGGGAAAAGTCGAGCCTGACTCGGATCGGACTCGGATCGGGGGGGCTCGGGGGGGTTCGGATTTCAGAAATCCGAACCCGCTCACCCCTAATATATATACACACATACATATATATATATACATGTATGTGTGTATGTGTATATATATTAGGGGTGTGCACCGCCCACTTTTCGTGTTTTGGTTTTGGATCTGGATCTTTCTTCGTGTTTTGGATCTGGATTGGTTTTGCCAAAACCACCCTTCCGCGTTTTGGGTTCTGGGTTTTGTGTTTTGGATCTGTATTTTTTTTTAAAAAACATAAAAACAGCTAAAATCACAGAATGTGTTAATTTTTCTGCTCCTATGCTATTATTAACCTCAAAAACGTTAATTTCCACTCATTTGATTTCCAGTCTATTCTGAACACCTCACACCTCACAAAAGTGTTTTTATGTCCAAAAGGCTGCACCGAGGTAGATGGATGAGTATGCTAAGCGACACGAGTGGGCGACACAAACACGTGGCCCATCTGGAGTGACACTGCAGTGGCAGACAGGATGGCAGTTTGAAGAACTAGGCTGCAAACAGTACATAATGCAAAGAAAAAAAAGAGGTGCAAGATGGAATTGTCCTTGGGCCCTCCCACCGACCCTTATGTTGTATAAACAGGACATGGACACTTTAATAAACCAATCATTTCAGCGCAAGGGTCGGCCACACGACTGTGGCTGAAATGATTGGTTCGTTTGGGCCCCCACAAAACAAGCTGGCAAATAATCTGTCCCTGCACAAACTGGCTCTACGGAGGCAAGATGTCGTCCTCATCCTCCTCATTCACCGATTCCTCACCCTCTTCAGTGTTGTGTACATCCTCATCCTCACAGAGTATTAATTAGTCCCCGCTGGAATCCACCACCACAGGTCCCTCTGTACGTTCTGGAGGCTGGTCTCCCTGGAAGAGTTGATAATTAATTTTTATGAACATCATCTTCTCCACATTTTGTGGAAGCAACCTCCTACGCCTTTCGCTGACAAGGTTCCCGGCTGCACTAAACACTCTTTCGGAGTACACACAGGAGGGGGGGCAACTCAGGTAAAATAGAGCCAGTTTGTACAGAGGCCTCCAAATTGCCTCTTTTACCTGCCAGTACAGGTACGGACTGTCTGACATGCCTACTTGGATGCTGTCACCGGTGTAACCCTTTAACAGACAGACGCACGCTTGTCACTGCTGCTTTGAGGATGCAGGTGCCGCTACAGCCCACACAATTCACAAAGACAGAAAAAAAAGAAGAATTTTTTTATTGTTTGTGGAGCACACTTTGGGGGTTACAGCACCCTTTAACAGACAGACGCACGCTTGTCGCTGCTGCTTTGAGGATGCAGGTGTGGCTACAGCTCACACATTTCACAAAGACAGACAAAAAGAATGTTTTATTTTGTTTGGAGTGCACTTTGGGGGTTACAGCACCCTTTAACGGACAAGCCAGCCAGCCCTTTACTTATGAAACAGGCGCACGCAGTCGCTGAATGGCAAAAGTGGCCAGAAATTTTTCGGCCCACCCAAAGCGTCTCCTGCACGCCCCTGTCACTTTTCAGAAAATTCTGCACCACCAAGTTTATTGTGTGAGCAAAACATGGGACGTGCGTGAATTTGCCCAGATGTAATGCCCGCACAATATTGGTGGCGTTGTCAGATATCACAAATCCCCAGGAGAGTCTAAGTGGGGTAAGCCACTGGGCGATGATTTCCCTCAGTTTCTCTAAGAGGTTGTCGGCGGTGTGCCTCTTACTGAAACCAGTGACACACAGCGTAGCCTGCCTTGGAACAAGCTGGCGTTTCTGAGATGCTGCTACTGGTGACGCTGCTGTTGTTTCTGCGTAAGGTGATACATTTACCCAGTTGGATGTCACAGTCATATAGTCCTTAGTCTGCCCTTTTCAACTTGTCCACATGTCCGTGGTTAAGTGGACATTGGGTACAACCGCATTTTTCAGGACACTGAGGACACTTTTTCTGACGTTTCTGTACAGTCTCGGTATCGCCTGCCTAGTGAAGTGGAATCTAGACGGGATTTGGAGCCGGGGACACACTACCTCCATCAATTGTCTAAATCCCACTGCACTAATGGCGGATACCGGATGCACGTCTAACACCAACATAGCAGTCAAGGCCTCAGTTATACGTTTTGCTTCAGGATGACTGCTGTCGTACTTCATCCTCCTCGCTAAGGACTGTTGGAGGGTCAATTGTTTGGTAAAAGTAGTGGTGCTCCTACTTCCTCTCTGGGATGATGAGCAACTCCTAGCAGCAGCAACAGCACTAGGATTAAGTGGTTCTTGATCTTTACCTATTTTATTTTTATCGGAGAAAGTTTGGTCCTCCATTTATGTTATATTGATATATACGTACGGCTAAGGCGCACACAAACACAGAAAATTATTTTTTATTGAGACTAGTGCACTTTGTGGGTTACACCACCCTTTAAGAAATGAGCCAGCCGGCCCTTTACTTATGGGACACCCCTTTACTTATGGGACACAGGCGCACGCTTGGCGCTGCTCCTTTGTTGATGCACGTGCAGCCACAGTGCACACAATGCACAAACACAGAAAATATTTTTTATTTGGTTTGCAGTGCACTTTGGGGGTTACAGCACCCTTTAACGGTCAAGCCAGCCGTCCCTTTACTTATGACACAGGCGCACGCTTGGCACTACTTTGTTGATGCACGTGCGGCTAATGCGCACACAATTTACAAACACAAAAATATATATTGTTTTATTTTTTTTTGGAGTGCAATTTGGGGGTTACAGCACCATTTAATGGACAAGCCAGCCGGCCCTTTACTTATGGGACACAGGCGCACGCTTGGCGCTGCTCCTTTGTTGATGCACGTGCAGCCACAGTGCACACAATTCACAAACACAGAAAATATTTTTTTATTTGCTTTGGAGTGGGCTTTGGGGGTTACAGCACCCTTTAAAGGTCAAGCCAGCCGGCCCTTTACTTATGACACAGGCGCACGCTTGGCGCTACTTTGTTGATGCACGTGCGGCTACTGCGCACACAATTCACAAACACAGAAAAAATATTTATTTTTTTTGCACTTGGGGGGAGCACCCCTGATGGACAGAGCACCCCCTGGACAACACTACAGCACCCCTTTAGGACTGGGACACTGCACAGGACTTTGGAGTGGACACCCACCACTATGGACAACTGACTGCACAACACAGTTCAGTCAGCCCCTATGGACTTTGGAGGAGTGGACACAGGCCCTATGGACAATAGCAGCACAGCACAACACAGCCAGCCCCTATGGACTTTGGAGGAGTGGACACAGCCCCTATGGACAACAGCAGCACAGCGCAGCACAGCACAGCACAACACTACACTGCACTACACTACACAGCCCAGCCAGCCCTAACTCCCACCCTCCCTCTTCACTGTCCACAGCCGAGTGAGAAAATGGCGCCTACGCGGGTACCTTATATAGAATCCAAAACCTGCGAGACCTGGAAGGCGGGATGATGATGTTTTGCCTCGATTTCAGATCCAAGTCAGGCGGGAAAGTCGAGCCTGACTCGGATCGGCCTCGGATCGGGGGGGCTCGGGGGGGTTCGGATTTCAGAAATCCGAACCCGCTCACCCCATATATATATATATATATATATCTATATATATATCTATATATATGTATGTGTATATATATATATATATATATATATATATTTATATATATATATCCATTAAATAATGTAAAAATAAGCTATCACTTGACTTACCACAGGCTCAGGCAGCTATACTACCCAGTCAATGTCAGTCACTCTGGGCTGGCACATGGGTGGGACTGCCAGCCAGGGAGGGATGGTGTCTATAGAGGAAGAAGTCGTGCCGCAGGCCTGCATCTTGAAGTTGACAGTGCTGTACTGTCAATGTTCCCATCGTGTGGCAATTAATCAGTGCTTGGCTGCCTCCAGTGCAGTGCCCCAATTAAGTTTCCCGGGCCACGGCGGAGTTGGGGGACTGGCTCCCGGCGCAGCGTCATGCCTAATGATGTTGCATGTCGCAACGTCATTGGTATGCACAGTGGACTATGAGGTAAGTACCCAGGGTGTGTTGGGGTGGAAGTTTCAGGCTGAAACTTGGGGCCCCTCTGCATCTTAAGGCCTAGGACGGGGATACCCTTAATACCATCTTGTTGCCAGGCCTGGGGTGGTTAGGGTCCTGGTCGGACCTCCCGTTTGTGTACACTGGGCCAGGGGTGCCGAGAGGGGGGGAGTGGGTACTAATTACCCGGGCTTGCTGGAGGGGTCTGGCGGGGCCCAGCTCCAGCGCCTCCCACCCTCCCTGTTACCTCGCAGCAGCCCAGCACATGCTGCTATGTGCTGGGCTGCAGTGGGAGACTGCTCTCGGCTGCAGAGCAGCAGCCACAGCAATCTCCTATACCCATGGGGGGGAGCAATCTGATCGCGCCCCCCCGGCTTTGCCCTGGGCTGAGGGGCTCACAGTGGCCCCCTCCCCAGCACAAAGCGCCAGGCTGCAAAACAATGTTTTTTCCATTCTAAAAGGGAGTGGTAATGCCTCCTGTGATTATGCCATGCCTCTTCCCAGGGCTCGTCATGGTTTTCTACGTTCCTGCACTGGGCAGAACTTTGACCCGGGGAGCCTCCACTGGATGGATTTGGACTAAAATTTCACAGAGTGGTAACATTGTATCCAAGAAGACATACTAAGGGGTTGAGGTCCCGGTCGGACCTCCCTTTGGTGTACGCTGGGCAGAACTTTAACCTGGGGACGCTGCGCAAGGGAGCCTGTTCTGGGCCTTCCACTGGGTGGATTTGGATGAAAACTTCACAGAGGGGTGGCAATTGATTAGGAATGCCTAAATGAGTGGTTGGGGTCCCGGTTGGACCTCACTGCGGAATGCGCTGAGCAGATCTTTGACCCAGGGAGCATGTTTTGGGCCTTCCACTGGATGGATTTGGACAACATCACATCACATATTAAAATTTTATAACTAGAAGATTTAATGTTGGGTACTTCAGCTAGTTTACTATGCACAAACCTTTATGCTGGTAATGTTTCACAAATAAACCCCCTAATTTAGTTCTTTAAAAACATTCTGTAGTATATAAGATAAGATTTACCTGATTGTAAAACTATTATATTGTCTACTGTCAAAACCTGTAACCAGCACATACTGCCTGCCTGCACCTCCGTGTTACCTTATGACTCAAGGGGTTTATAATCCAACATCCCCTAAATTGTTCATAATGGGAATATAGGTATCGGATACTTGATGCATCAATGGCCATGGGTCTGTGAGGTGTATCACTGCATGTGGCCTATCTCAATGCACAGCAGAAAATCTTGTCAATCGGAATTGGTCACTTTGGTCAGCACTAAAGCTGGGTACACACTTGTCCAATCCTCGACAGATTGGACTGCAGATCAAACTGTTTATTCAATTCTACTGCAGACCTGCTCTCATATACTACATCCAATCCAAGACTACACACTTGTCCAGTTTTTCAGCATACCTCCAATCTGTGTGTGCTTTAACAGTGTGCTGAAAGTAGCTGGGGTCCCCCTTCTTCCCAATAACCAGCACCAGGTTGAAACAGCTGTGTGGCTAATGTCAGAGGAGCAGGGCCCGGTGCAAGGTGTTTGGGCGCCCTAAGCAACATTTCACCCACCGCCCCTGCTCCCTCCAATTCATACTATGCCACACATTTGTTATAATATGCCACACAGCAGTGTCCCAAATTCATAATATACTATAAAGAAATGCCCCAATTAATATGCCACACAACAGAGACCTAAAATCATACTCTGCCTCATAACACTGCCCCCAATTCATTATATACCACACATCTGTGCCACAAATTCATTATATGCCACACAGCTGTATCCCCAATTCATACTTATGCTACACATCAATGCCTCCAATTCATAATTATTCTGAACACTTGTCCCCCAGTACATAATATGCCACACAGCTGTGCACCAAATTTATTGTATGGCACACAGTCATAAATTATGCCATACAATACCCCAATACATATGCCACACATGTGCCCCAAATTACACACAGCTGTGCCCCCATTATATTATGCCACACATCCATGCCCCAATATATATTTATTTATTACCAGTTATTTATATTGCACACACATATTCCGCAGTGCTTTACAGATGCCACATCTGTGCACCAATATATGTCAGCACTCATTAACCCCCCCGCCCCATTCAGAAGCAGCAGCTCCTCCTGGTGTTGTCTATTGGGCAGAACTTCCTATGTGAGTGACAGGTTGACACCCAGAAGAAAGGAGAGGACTGGAGGAGAGGGATAGCGCAGCCACCACTGCTTCTGACTCTAGTGGAGTGCTGGGGCCTGGAGGAGTGCCTGCATCAGCCGTGGTCATCAGTAGTCCTGGCAGAGACTGATAGAGACATTCTTTTTCTTTTTTTGTGTGGACTCAGCAGCGTCCTCCAGTGGCTGGTGCCCTAAGACAGCCGCCTAAAGCTGCCTAATGGTTGCATCAGCCCTGCATAGGAGGGGGACGCACATTGTGGGATCACATTAACCAGACACAAAACTAGTGAGCCCAGGGCTGGAATTTCTCGGAAAGCGGGGACCCCAAAAAAGGGGTCCTCCTGAGCAACATCCAGCTGAAAGCCCAGGACTATGCCCCGCCACTGTGGTGGCAGTGAATGTGGGATTCATTGCACCTTAATATTGTACTTTACAGGCTGCCTATAAGCCCCAGCAGGCCTGCCCCGGCATGTGAGCACTTGAAGAACCACAGGTGCCAGCATGCCTGGACATAAAGGGCCCACAGGCACCTGTAGTCCGGAAATGAAACTCATGAAATGTTACCCAATTTCCTGACATTGATTGTGACGTGAAGAATTGTGGATTCGTCCAGGGCTGGTGCTCGGCTTCTAGGCACCCTAGGCAAAATTTCTGCCTGTGCCCCCCCTTCCCCGCAGTACTCATTTAGCCCCTCAGTTGGGTGTACTGCAGCATTAGCATAAATTCATGCTATTGCATTATTGTCCACCCAAGGGCGTTTCTAGAGAGGAGGGGGCCCGTGTGCACCCTCTGACACGAGCCCCCTCCTCTCCGCCCGGCGGCCGGCAGCGCACTGAGCTGTGCACGGCCAGCGCCGGAGTTATAGACTCTGGGCATTAGAGTGTGCCCAGAGTCTATAATGTATGCACAGGTCACCGGGAAAATGGCCACGGCTGCCATTTTCTCTGTACTGCGCATTCACAAACGATGGAAAAATGGCCACCATGGCCATTTTCCCGTCGTCTTACAGCGCCGGACCCCCGCGCCGACGTGGGACTCCGGAGAGGTAAGTAATATTATGGGTGCAGGGTGTGCGGTGCTGGGCCCCCCTGGACCCAGGGGCCCGTGTTCCCCGTACACCCTGCACCCATTATAGATACGCCCCTGTGTCCACCTCTATATCAGGCCCAAAGAGAGATACAGGGGCCTATGTATCAAGCCATTTTTTACATAAAATTATGCAGAAACTGTAGTTTGTGCATAATTTTATTTAGTGTCCTATGTACTAAAAGCACAATGCAGGTGATCTGTGGTGTAACTAGGGTATTTGGAGCCCAGGGCAAATTTAAAAATGGAGCCCACCCGCGACGAAAAATGGGCATGGTCACTTAAAAATGGGGCGTGTCAACATGACACACCCCCCGTTATCGTCACTCAGAACATTCCTATCCATATGCACCTTAACCCCAGTAGTGCTCCTTATACAGTACCCCCAGTATGCAATGTACTCAGTTGTGGTCCCTCTTATGCAGGCCCATAGTAGTGCCCCTTATACAGTACCCCCAGTAGTTCCCCTTATTCAGTGCCCCCAGTAGTGGTTCCCCCCAATGCAGTGCCCCATGTAGTGGTCCCCCCTATGAAGTGCCCCCAGTAGTGTTCCCCCTTATATAGTGCCCCCAGTAGCAATCCCCACAATGCAGTGCCCCAAGTAGTGGTCCCCCTTATGCAGCCCCCAGTAGTGATCCCCCCCTATCCAGTGCCCCTTATACAGTGCCCCTGTAGTGGTCCTTCCTTTCATTTCCCCCAGTAGTGGTCCCCCCAGTGCAGTGCCCCTAGTAGTAAGCCCCTTATATAGTGCCCCCCAGTAGTAGTTTCCCCCCCCAGTAGTAGTCCCCAGTAGCAGTTCCCCCTCCCAATGAAGTGCCCCCAGTAGTAGCCCCCCCAGTAGTAGACACCAGTAGTGCCCAACCCCCAGTAGAGGTCCCCCCCAGTAATGGTGCCACCCATAGTAACCACCCCCTCCCCCGTAGTGCAGACACGTTAAAAAAAATATATATATATACTTACATGAATCCACTCTCTGGCTCCGGACACTGCTCCCGCCGCTGAACATCAGTCCTCCCTGGCTGGCGCGTTCACCATTATGGGAGAGACATCATGACGTCGTGACGTCTCTCCCATTACCCACTGCATGAGCCGGAAGGCGGAGCTCATGAGTGAGCTCCAGCACGGCTTTTGCAGTGGGCGCCTCAGCAGTCAATGAGAGTCTGTCTGACTCTCATTGGCTGCTGATTCATACACCCATCGCTGCCGCTTGACAGTGATGTGTGCAGCAGCAGCAGCAGCAGCAGCCAATGAGAGTCGTCTGACTCTCATTGGCTGCTGGTAAACACACACATCGCTGCCGTGCTGGCGGCGATGTGTGTGTTAGCACAACCTGAGCCGCCTCCCACCCCCCTCCTGGCACTATTTGGTAAGCGCTCACGGGGAGGGAAGGGGCTCGGCAGTGCAGCACAGGACCGGCGCAGGGAAGCCTAGCGCTGGTCCTGTGTAAATGTGTAGTGCTGACCGCACACACTGCGGTTGGTGCTACACTGCCTAACTAAGGCGGGCCGGTACCGTGGCCGGCGGCGCCCCCCCCCCCCCGCGCCACTACAGGTGATTCCAAAGAAATCTCCTGCAAAGTGCTAATTATTATCAATGGGGACTACGATCTACAAAGCTTTTTGGAGTTTAGTACCGATAGTTTACACCATCTTAAGATGGTGTAAACTGCTTTGAGCCTATGGAGACTCCAGGGGCAGGAGACAGATCTGAAAGTGGGTGTAGATGGGCACCCGCCACTGGTGTAGGCTGGTTTCACAGGGCCGGCAGAAGTGGTTTCTGGGAGAGGCAAGACCATGCCTTCTCCAAGGCAGCCTTAGCGTGCCAGCCCTCAGGTTCCAGCACCCATAGGCAACTGCCTAAAGCTGGCTAATGGAAGCGCCGGCCCTTTGTAATATACCAATTGTCTTATACTTAATTTTACAGTGTCGAGCACACACACAACTGGCATGATGTGTGACAGAATGTATATAAGAGGCAACGATTTAGGTGAGGGGTGACACACGACTATAGTGATCCCTAGCTCTCCTCACCCACAGTATGCTATAGTAGTCCAGAGCCCCGCAGATCAGTTTGCACAGGTGTCCCAGCAGCTTCCAGACTCCCAAGTAGCTACCGGCGCAGTACAGCAAGCATGCAAGCGGCGCTCCAACAAGCACGGGTACCAGGGCACGCAGCTGCAGGAGGTTGGCAAGGTGACCAGCAGCAGGAGTTCGGCCAACGCCAAGGGAGAGCCAGCATGGCCAGTGGCTACATATGACTGTCAGCGAGTGTTTGAAGGGGTGAAGGAAGGTTCCAGACTGCGTAGCCCATAGGAGGAACCGCCGGAAGGCCTCCAGGTTAAAGTAGAACAGGACCTAGGCCGCGCAGCAGCCAGCCACAAACAGCAGCGCCTCGGTGTTGTAGAACACTTGCTTGATGTTGCGATCAAAACACAGCTGTAGCAACCCCAGGGGGAATGGTAATCAGCCAGGCGGGCAGCAGGAGGGCACCTGTTGGGAAGCTGCTGGAGTGTTCATGGTGTTGTGCTGGGTGGGAGCCCGCCACTGGGGTAGGCCGGTTTCACAGGGCCGGCAAGAGTGGCTTCTGGGAGATGCAAGACCATATCCTCTACAAGGCAGCCTCAGCATGTTGCCCTTCAGGTCCCAGAGCCCATAATGACAAAGTGATTCGTCATTATGATCCGAAATCGAAACAACAGTCCACTCCAGTTAAACATTTCTGCATTCTCCAAGTTTAACACAAAATTCAATCACACATCTCTGACGTAATCTCACAGGCACGACTTCCTCATCTGCCATGACGAAACGTACAAAGATCTTCCACTCGCTGTGGTCAAACAAAGAAGACAACGGCAGTCCAACCGCAGGTTCAGTCACATCGATGTATGAGTTTCACAATAACCAGCATAACGTTGCCACATCTACCTATGGGACAGAAAAACAGAGGCAGTCTCATTACTTTACAATCAGCCCTCATATATATAGTGATATTCTGGGGTATTTTTAGCAATAGAATGGCCGAGTGGTCAGTGGTTCAGTATTTGGGTGCTCAAATAAGGGTCACAATACAGTCTGTAAAGGTTAAAATTAAAAAAATAATGCTTCAATATCGTCAGCATGCAGCAAAAAAGGGGGGCTAGGTTGTTTCTTTTTTTGCTGAATGCTGATGATATTAAAGCATTATTTCCAGTGCACTATTTCACTTTGTCTGCACACGACTTGCAAAATTTCAGTCCTGGCTGCTTCTAGCAGGTTGACCGACTATTATGCCGTATTGGATTTGAAATCTGTTCATGTTGCTTCTGATAAATATCTTATTTACAACTTTTGTTTAACTAAATGGATTGACAGTAGTCTGCATTTACATTGGTGTTCTGGCCTCTGTTAGCCCTTATGGAGCAGATACAATATGCTATTAACTCATTATGAACAAGCACCCTCTTACAATGCTGAAGTGTGTGTGGCTGTATATATTAGAGATGTGCGCTGACCCCCATATTTTGGCTTTGGATCTGGATTCATCTTCATGTTTTGGTTTTGGTTTTGTAAAACCACTCTCAAGTGTTTTGGTTTTGGATCTGGGTTTTTAAAAAGAAAAATGACTAAAAAGTTTTTTTTAAAAAAAGCTAAAATCATGTAATTTATACAATCCAAAACCCGAAATTCGGATTTAAAATTAGATTTCCGAACCACAAAAAGATCAGTACCGCAACTCGGATTTATCCGGATCATCTCAAGAGATCAGGACCACAACTTGGATTTATCCGGATTCACTAAATTCAGGTGGATTCAGATTTCTGGAGAACTGAACCGCACATCGCTAGTTCATATATATATATTTATATATTTATTTATTCACATGTCCCAGTCAAATTTACAAATTCATATTTTAAAAACTGCTGTGGCCTTATGTCTGGTGTGCAGACTTCATCTAAGCTTTAAATGATAAATTGCAAAACAAATAACACTGCAATGAATCTAAAACTCCCTTTGACATATGCCATATAATTCATTACATAGATACCAACCGTGTCTAATTTTCAAGAACAGTTTCAGTTTCCCTTAAAAGCTTTTGCTCTCTTTCATCTGGAAAAATGTAATAGTTTTATCTATTCTAATTATTTTGCATGCTTCATATGCTAAATAATTACAAAACTTGTATTTTACAATAAATGTGTGTTACTTATAACAATGGGCTGACAGTAGATAACTGAATATGTGCTGCTAGCATTTTACCAAAATATATTTTGTCTAGGATTGTGCTCATTAGCCTATGAGGAAACCACTGGTTTATCTACCATGGGCTCATATGGTCATGGCTACAGCTTATGCAGTGCACATAGGCCCTGATTCAGCAAGGAACGCAACTACTTATACGCACGCACTCGGTCGATTGTTGTGTACTGCGTATGCATCGCAGTTCCTGAGCACAAACCGGCCACTGAGATCGGGACTGCGATGGTATCGGCTACGCAGACCCATCGCAGAGTGATTGCTAGGAAGTGCCGTTTGTGGGTGATGACAGGGAGGTGGTCGGGGAAACGCAGGCGTGCCAATACGTTTGAACGCTGTTGCATGGACGTGCATAAATTATCCACTGCCATACGCAGCCTGATAGCGTGCGCTGAAGTTAGCAATTCCTGAATAATGGGCCTGATTCAGAGCCGGACGCTATTTGCGCTCGCTCGTTCAGAAAATAGGGGTGGCTATTCAAATGAACCGTTCGCTCTTTGCGGTCTGTTCACGCCTCTAGGTCTGAAAGAGCGAACAAAACTTGCGGCCGTTTTTTGGAAAACTACGCCTCCTGGCCGCTCGCATCCTACGTCATGTCCGCTATTTATTAGATTAATCGAGTACATCGACCAGGGTATGAACTGCTCGCTATTCTTGTGGTTGGTTTTTCCTACCACAATTTTGCGAGCAGTTCAGGCTATAAAATAACCCAGTGACGTGGTCAATGACGCTGCTGTTTTAAATATGCACACCCATAAAACGCCCGTTTTGACCTTTAAGCACGCCTACGTTCGGATCTCCACTCCCCGTTTTCAAGCACCTTCCCCTGTTACCACCCACATACGCCTCTTTCTGTCACTCAAATTTTCAGGCATTCGCTATTTTGCGAGCACATTAATTTCGACCGCACTGACTGGTTCGCGCATGCGTATAATGATCCGTACGCATGCGCAGTTGGGCAAACATCGCTCGGAGCGAACGAGCGGCCGCTTACAAGCGGCTCTGAATCTCTGAATGTCTGACCTTGTGCAAGTGTGCGTGAGGCTGCGATGGTACTCGATTGTACCAATGTTTTTACAGTCTTGCTAAACTTTATGGATGTGTGTAAGGTAGTGGGCATCCTTATGTAGTGCTGCAATGGCAGGATCAGTATGAAACACCGCCGGACGCTTGTCAAATCCCGACGCCGGAAGACCGGCATCAGAAGATCCCGACAGGTAAATTTTTTCACTATTACTAACCCTCTCCCCCCCTAACCCTAACCCTCCCTTAGGGGTGCCTAACCCTAACCTCCCCCCCAAGTGCCTAACCATAACCCCCCTGTAAGTGCCTAAACCTAATCCCCCCTTCCCCACAGCCTAAACCTAACCCTCCCAGGGGGGTGCCTAACCCTAACATCCCCCCGGGGGTACCTAACCCTAACCCCTCCTTCCCCTAGCCTAACCCTCTCCCTCCCGGGGGGTGCCTAACCCTAAGCCCCCTCCGGGTGCCCCTAACCTAACCCTCCCCCCGAGCAGCTGTCCACGCCCGCCACCCGACTTACCTTCATTCGGTATGCTGGGTGTCAGGCTCCTGGCGTAGGTATAATGATAGGCGTCAGGATTTCAACGCCTATCATTAGTCTCGTCGGGATTGCACAGTTGGGAAGCCGGCGGTCGGCATTTCGACCGTCGGCTTTCTGACTGCATCCCGCGGTGGCATAGCAATCACAATGGATTAGCATACTATCGCAGTTGAACTACGTGAGTAATTGCTATTGCATTCGCAGTTGCGATCGGTAATGAATCAGGCCCATAGACCATTATTCAGATGGTCCCACGCTGTCCCCTTGACGCGTCTCTAGTGGTCAGTGGTGCATCTCTGGTGCAAGTGCTAATACTAATGATAATAGTTGCAGCAACTGTTGTAAAAACAATGGGCGGCATGGCATTCCTCTTGCAGACGCATGCTTCCTCTCCTTACGTATCGCAATTTGCATGCAATGTATCCCGCCACTCTTCACATGCCTGCCAGCATTAATTATGCCAGTATGCATGAAGGAAATCACAAAGGACCGCTCTCTTGGTAATATCTTTCCCACTACATCCAAGCCTCAGAATGCAACGCTTTCCCCAAAAAATGGCATTTCGGAGCCGGCAGCTGTGTGTTTGCTTTAGCAGCTGATGAGATTCAGACAGACTCTCATCGGCTGCTGCTCCCACTGCCAGAGCCGGACATCTTCCGGTTCCCGCAGTGGGTAATGGGAGTGACGCGTCACTTCCATGATGCGTCACTCCCATAATGCAAAGCGGCGGACGGAGGAGCTGATCTCGGCGGCGGGACCAGGAGCGGGTGTCAGGTAAGTGTTTTTTTTTTTTTCATATTATGTGTGTCTACTGCGGGGAGTCTGGCACTATAAGGAGGAGACCACTACTGGGGGCACTACAAAGGGCGGGGACTACTACTACTGGGGGCGCTACAAGGGGGGGACTACTACTACTGGGGGCACTACAAGGGGGGGGACTACTACTACTGGGGGCACTACTAGGGGGGACTACTACTACTGAGGGCACTACAAGGGGGGACTACTACTGCTGGGGGCACTACAAGGGGGGGACTACTACTGGGGGCACTACAAGGGGGGTACTACTACTGGGGGGGACTACTACTAGGGGCACTACAAGGGTACTACTACTAGGGGCATTGCATAGGGGGGAAGGGACTACTACTAGGGGCACTACATAGGGGAGAGGGGACTACCACTGGAGGCACTGCATCGAGGGACCACTGCTAGGGGCTCTATATAAAGGGCAATAGTGGGGGTACTGCATAGGGGGAAGACTACAACTGGGGCCACTATTTAAGGGGCACTGCATAAGGGTTACACTACTGGGGGCACTATATAAGGGGCTTACTACTGAGGGCACAAGGGGCACTGCATAGGAGTGATCACTACTGGGGACACTACTCGAGGCCTGCATAAGGGTGTCCTCTCCTGAGGGGGGGGGGGGCGCCGTAGCACGCACGTTCTTTCGGGCACCCTGGCTACACGCTACTCCTCTGCCAGGGCAACATAGCTCCTAGTTGACATGTGACCTAGAGGGTCGAAATGTACTTGGCAAGTTGCAGTCTCGAGGACTGGTATGCACTCGGTTATTTGCAGCCTTAATAGCTGGTATGTACTTGGCTAGTTGCAATTTGAGGACTGGTATGCACTTGGCTAGTTGCACAATATA
Source organism: Taudactylus pleione (assembly GCA_031769625.1). Taxonomy (NCBI): domain Eukaryota; kingdom Metazoa; phylum Chordata; class Amphibia; order Anura; family Myobatrachidae; genus Taudactylus; species Taudactylus pleione. Next base: position 4,376,209 of record JAUIMM010000329.1, on the reverse strand, counting down.
AACAATGAATGCGCCAAATCGCATTTAATGGTCCCATGAGACAGACAAAGGCTGGAAGAATAACAGTATATTTATTAAGTATCACAAGAATTAATCCAATATTACAATCAATATATTAATAATAAAAGTTCTGTATAGGACATATTCTGCATGAAGAGAAAAATATTTATCCAAAAATCACATATAAAATATAAAAAAAAAAGAAAAAACATCAGCTGTCCTTGCTAATATAAGATAATAATTGCTTTGGATCAGCTTAATAGTACAATCCAACTTCTAAAATCACAAAATAACATTTGCATGAAACATTGTATCATTGAGATAAGTAAACACAATAACCATTCATGATGTTTCTAATGGAGCATACATACGGTCAGATTTGTCAGATTTGTCAGATGAACGATTGAACGATTTGAAAGATTTTACCAAAGATTTGAACGATTGAACGATTTTTGACTGCATTAAAATGAATGGAATCGTCCAAGTCTGACTGCAAACACATCACATGTCAGAGATCGGGAACGCGCATCGTTCATCGTCCATCGTTCAGGCATGTCAGATATGTCAGATTTTCCTTCAGATATGAACGATTGAATGATTTTTTAAATCGTTATCGTTCAGATCTGAAGAAAAATCTGACCGTGTGTATGCACCATTAGTACTCGGCTAATAAAGCTGCATACACACACAACGATTTTGTTACCAACGATTTTATGAATGATTTTATGAACGATTTTCTGTCAGCTACAGATTTGTCAGACTTGTCAGATTTGTCAGATGAACGACTGAACGATTTAACGATTTGAACGATTTGGACGATTTGTCCAAAGTTTTAAACGATTTGAACGATTTGAACGATTGAACGATTTTTGACTGCATTAAAATGAATGGAATCGTCCAAGTCTGACTGCAAACCCATCAGATGTCAGATATCGTTATCTGACAAACGGGAACGCGCATCGTTGATCGTCCATCGTTCAGGCATGTCAGATATGAACGATTTTCCATCAGATATGAACGACTGAACGATTTTTAAATCGTTATCGTCCATATCTGAAGAAAAAATCTGATCGTGTGTATGCACCAGATTATTTGTCAGATTTTTTAAAGTGTAATGAATGATTTTTTTGAACTACAAACGATTTTTGCATATTCCCTTAATGAAAATCGTTCAGTTGGTCAGTCTGACTGAACTACAAACGTGAACGCGCATGAACGATAATCGCTCATCATTTTAACTTAGAAAGTGAATGATTTTTTCAACGACTGAACGATAAATTATATCGTTAACGATAGTCCTTCAAAAAATCGTTGTGTGTGTATGCACTTTAAGACTCCATCGTCTAATTAGCTCAGTGACTCATTATTATTGGCAGCTCATATTAACGCAAGTGTGTCTGACTGTTTAAATCCTGTTTCATAGGCTGCAAAAATTAACCATTACGATCTCCTTCACAGCACTGTGTGTTAGGAGAGCTGCAATGTTTGCAGCAGGTCAGAATTCACTTTTAAGCTACAGGGCGGCCAGATCTGCGTTGATGGTAGCGATGTTTACGCTTTTGTATGGCATCAGACGGATATGAGACAGCAGCAGTGGGTGTCTCTATGCTGAGGAAAGGTTTGGAAACATTAGCATATTTTCGGAAATGCGTTCCATGCGAAATTGCAGCTGCAATTGCGTTAGCGTACACCTCTGTATCAGGCCCACTGACTACCTAACTATCTGCTATCCAGATAGCTTCACAAGGATGAAGATTTCTCCTAAACCAAGACTGCTCATCATCTGGGTATTCTTTTGCTGTAATGAGTGGTTATTATCAGACACTGCTATATATATTGGGATTTAGGGCCTGATTCAGAGGCACTCGTAAGTGGCCACTCGTTCGTTCCGAGCGATGTTCGCACAACTGCGCATGCGTACGGCTCTTAATACGCATGCGCGAACCAGTCAGTGCGGTCGAAATTCATGTGCTCGCAAAATAGCGAATGCCTGCTAATTTGAGTGACAGGATGAGGCATTTGTGGGTGGTAACAGGGGAAGGTGCTTGAAAACGGGGAGTGGAGATCCGAACACAGGCGTGCCAAAAGGTCAAAATGGGCGTTTTATGGGAGTGCATAATTAACAAAGCAGTGTCATCGGCCACGTCACTTGGTTGTCTTTTAGCCAGAACTGCTCGCATGATTGCGGTAGGAAAATGCTACCACAAGCACTGTGAGCAGTTCAGACGCCTTTCGATGTACTCGATTAATCTAATAAATAGCGGAGATGACGTAGGATGCGAGCGGCCAGGGGGCGTTTTTATCAAAATAGCGGCCGCAGGTTTTGTTTGCTCGTTCAGACTTAGAGGCGTCAACAGACCGCAAAGAGCGAGCACTTCATTTAAATAGCCAGCCCTTTTTTCAGAACGACCGTTCGCAAATAGCGTCCGGCTCTGAATCAGGCCCTTATTTCACATTTCTCTGGCCATTGGAATCTACATATATTTTATTCAGTCCATACATTTATTTATTGGAAGGTTTTGCTATCTATAATACTAGGTGTATTTTTATTCACAATTATATACATTTTGAATATTTTAGCCTATGTTTTTTTTATAATGAATAATTTTATTACTATTCTTTTGTCTGACTTGTATTTTATGCCTAGGTAGACAGCTACACTGTCCTAGCACTGTCCACCCCCCATGTTTTTTAGACCTGCACTTGTACCTGTATAGGCACTATTGTTCTAATATAGGCTGAGTAACTACGTACACATTCAGACTTGGAAAAAGACTGAATGAATGAATGAATGAATGAATGAATGAATGAATGAATGAATGAATGGGAATGTGCCTGAGAAAGATGTATTCATTATGGGCAGCTGTACATAGATGATGATGATGATGATATTTGCCAGCATTAACAAACACTTGTGAGTGGCCACATGCGAATGCACTGCAGACACTGACTGGTGATTTTTTTGTCTCTCTGGCATATATTAGGCTTTTGTGTTTATGTTTTACTAACCAAATGTGGAGTTTATTTTTCCTGTATTACATAAGTTGTTTAAGGGGCGTATTTATGATGAAACAAATCATACTTGCCTACCGTACTTTTAAAAAATGATTTCAGGGAGATTGTGAAAGCAACACCTATGAGCGCGGCAGTAAAGTGGGCGTGTACAGGTCCTTCTGAGAAGTGTGTCATAAAATTGACTTGCATCAAATGTAAATGAGCCCCAAAGCAGTTAGTAAGATTTATTTGCTGATGAAAACACACTGATACTTTTTAGGGTTTGCTTATGTATTGTGCATTACAAAGGGTTCCATAGTTCCATATAAGTATACAAGAAAAACCTTATATGAAAATGCATGTAGCCATAGGGATCATTTTGTCTTATATCCAATGCAAGGAAATGGGACTGATTATACAATTTGAATGTATATATCTCTGATTTCTTTTTTTCCCCAAGTATATACCAGCTACATAATGGGGGTAAGGTGCAATAAGGGAGACTGCTAGACTCTTCAGGGACTCAGGGAGATTGCTACTATTTCAGAGAGTCCCCCTCACAATCAGGGAGTGTTGGCAAGTATGCAAATGTATGGGGTGATAATTATGGATTGAACTGCGAGTTCAATGTAATTATCGGAGGCATTCAATATGCCTTTACTTATTTATTACTTCCAAAAAACTACTCTTCTCTAGTTTCTCTGGAGCTCCCTCCATGCATCCACTGCCCAGACTTCTGGATCTCTATTATCATGTAGTATTCAAGCCTTTTTGCTGTTTTTTTTTGCAGTGTGCTGGAGGGAAACTTTATTCTTCTTTTCTGTAGTCCAGAGTAAACTCCTCCCTTTACAAGCACCTGTGAAAAACTATTAAGCTGATATGAGCAACCACTATTTTGTATTGGTGTTCTGAGATGCATGGGTGGGAACAGCTTTGGGAGGGTGTGCTTGTTCCTGTAGTGCTATTTGGAGGTTTCTAGGGTACCTCCTGATTGGTGGAGCTCAACACATGTTCATCTGACCCCAGTAGAGGGCGGGGCAACAGCAGCATGTCAACGTGGAAGAAGCTGCAGGGTCCACATTGAGGTGAGAGAGGTACCCCAGTTATGTCTATCACCCTCCCTGCCTGTGTGTATGGGTAACTCTTCAAGCCTGCATGTATGTATGTGACACTGCCTGTATGTGCGTGACCCTGCCATGTATGTATGTGTATATATATATATATATATATATATATATATATATTAGGGATGTGCAGGCTCGGTTCTACTCGGTTCCGTTCGTTTTTTTTTACCGAATCTTATTGGCTATCCAAAACTCGTGACAGCTGAAACCCAATAAGATTCGGGAAAAAGAACCGAACGGAACCGAGTAGAACCGAGCCTGCACATCCCTAATATATATATATAGCGGTTATATCATATAGCACACACTTTTGGGTGGGGGGGCCTGTAGCATGCTCGTGCTCCGGGCGCCCTGGCCTCATGCTACACCTCTGCTCCTAGGTGAGTTGGCTCTCAGCTTATATATATTTATATATGTGCTGTTATCATGTGGCACAACAGTATGCAATTATGACCCAGATTGGGTGCTATTATTATGTAGCATTACGGACGTTGGTATAGAGGAGTCTTGACGTGGCCCCAGTGCTTAACTATATATTTGTAAATATATGCAACAAAGACCTCTGGATTTTGTATTATTATATAAGATTCACACCTGTTTGCTGTTGTTTTGTAGTGTGCCGAAAGGAAACCTTTTTTATTTTTTATGTAGTCTGGAGTAAATCCCTCCCTTTACAAGCACCTGTGAAAAACTATTAAGCTGATATGAGCAACCACTATTTTGTATTGATCCACTGCCCAGTGTGCCTGCTCCATCCCTGCATCCTCTGCCCAGTGTGCCTGCTCCATCCCTGCATCCCCTGTCCAGTGTTCCTGCTCCCACCTGCATCCTCTGCCCAGTGTGCCTGCTCCATCCCTGCATCCTCTGCCCAGTGTGCCTGCTCCCACCTGCATCCTCTCTCTTGTGTCTCATCCTCTCTCCCCCCACCCATATGCCCGCTCGCTCACTGCATCCTCTCTCCAGTGTCTCACCCCCCTTTCCCACTGACGGCTCCTCTCTCCAGTGTCTTATCGCTGCTTTCCAGTGTGTCACAATCCCTCCAGCCCCCACTACTGACTCCTTGCATAAACCAAGTACATATGCTACTGTTACCAACTGACATATCTTTCAATGACACAAAATTGCACCTGCTATTTGGGACCCAATTGCTGGCAGCTCAGTATCAGGTCCTCATTGTGTAAGTTACACTAGGATCATCAAGGTTCATTCCTGGCTGGTTGCTGTGGTTTTCATGTGAATCATCTGCACCATTGGTCATAATTGGTAAATCCCTTTCAGTGTTTAGTATATACTATATGCTTTAAAATGACCCCTTAAATCCTATAGGATATAACTGATGTTCAGTGGAGTCTTTAGTGAACAAAACTGAAGAGACAAACATTTAAAGACTTATTGTATATCCTAGGATAGGTATATCATAGACATGTAAATAAGTGCTCACACCACACATAAACAATATTGATATAGCTTGAAAGGCAAGTGGCTTGTAACACATTGTTTTATTACTGATGCTTTGAGGTTATTTTTCAGATAAAATTAAAACACAACAGCTGGATTTATCTTGAATAATGTGGTGGAGGTCGTTCATCGCCTGCATCAGCCAAAATTAATCTGAGGAAGAGAAACAGTGTTATTCAGCAGAGAATTTTATCTTTATGTCTCTGTACAGCTCTATAGGATATTTATATAGCCTCCCAGAAAACATCAATATCTTAACGATGTCACAGGCATTACCCTGGATAAAACACTCCATTTGCAGAACAATCAATTCTAGGGCACAAATCTGAAAATTGGAGACTGAAAGTTGGTGTATTGGTTGGAGTTAGAATAGGTAGAATAGGGGATATAATAATAGATAATGAGACATTACTCATATTACTCACACTGCAGGTATAGTAGCTGGGAACATCCTCCACTCCGATTTCTAACCATCATTTCCCATATCTATGGAGTAAGGAAATATCATCAGTATTGTAAAGCAGTTGTCCCCATTAACCAATATAGCAACAAAACATTCCTCAGTGTCATATTATCAGCTATGCATTTAAATATGATGGAGACAATGCAAGAGTATACAATAAAACAGAAGTTAAGAGAGTCCTGCTTCCTCTAGTGTACTGTAGGTAAACCCTTCCTGACCACAGTTTAGAGATGAGCGAAATTTACAATAAAGATTACTCAAAATTAGAGATGAGTGCTTCGGTTTTTACCTGCTTCTTTCCGTAAAAGTTACGGCAAGTTCAGATTTATCTTATTGGCTATCCAAAACACATGACAGTCAGATAGCAAATAGGATGCCGTTTTTGAGATGCGAACATACAGTAACCGAGTAAAACCGAACCGCTCATCTCTACCCAAAATATTCATCACATTTCAGTTTTGACTGCAAAATTGTGCGTGTTTTGCTAGCAAATTTTATTCTCAAATTTTCTTAGTTGTAACCCATTCACTACCTCATACTGCAGAATGAATCGACAATGCCCCATCTTTATTCATAGACAAACTCAACAAAATACGGATTTACAAATGAGCTGCAGAATTATGTTCCATGGGAGAATAAAGCAAATCTGTAACAACAACAGTATATCGCTGGAACTTGGCATCTCATAGAAATGGTATGTTCCAATGTGAAATTCCAGTTGTGCAAAATTTCACAGCAAATAAGAGAGTTATACATTACCCACAATTCCACCATGACACAAAAGAACTAGCGCTAGTCTCCATAAGTCTCCATTTCAGCTGGCACAGCATGGGCATCGGGGTATGTAATCATCTTGTCCACAATCACTATGTCAACAGTGACTATGTAGAGATAGCACAGTGCCGGCAGCATTATGCTCTTGAGAGGTTGTAATGCTACATAAGTATTTTAACCAGGTCAGCAATATAACGTTAAGCATGACGGTAAAGCATCATGTTTAAAGTTACAATGTCCACACAGTTAAAATAAGAAGCATTACAAACGTGTCTGTATAATGCTGCCGGCATTGTGCTCTTGAGATTGTGATTATCAAACAAACTTATGTCCTCTGGCATAACATGGGCATTTTCACACTGTGTTTAAAATGCAGCATTCATGTCTTCTGAAGCCATAAATAACTATAGTCTAGCTATAGGCAGCAACACGTTTTAAACATGTCAGTACAGGAGCAACTTCAATGCACAAGCAGCATTATGTTCAAAAAATACTTACTGCAGTGTCTAGTAAAAGCCAACATGTTTCCTACGGAATCGGTATGATTTACCGCTGGCCGCATGGCCCTAGCCTCCCCCCGGGGGTGCCTAACTCCAACGCCCCCTTCCCCTAGCCTATCCCTAAAGTCTCGGGGGGTGCCTAAACCCTAAATCCCCCCCGGAAGCCCCTAACCTAACCCTCCCCCCCGCGACTGTCCGCACCCGGGTTACCTTCGATCGGTTAGCCGGGTGTCGGCCTCCCGGCGTAGGTCTAATGACAAGCTTCAGGATTTCGACACCTGTCATTAGACACTTGCCGGGATTAGACAGTCGGGAAGACGGCGGTCAGGATTTCGTCCGTCGGCTTCCCGTTTCCAACTAGTCCTGATTTCTGATTCTCATTAAAGGGTTTGGCCTATTGGATAAGAACCATGGTACTTACAGCAAAGTAGCTTCATCAGTGATTTGTGTGTGGTTTGGGCATATCAGGGGTTATATCTCATTTGTACAAGACCAGTTTTTTATTTGGGAATGCTGAGAAATATGCCAGGGGACAAGTGAGCAAGTAATGGCTCCCTCTAGTCATATTAAAAGATGCATATAATTACTTTTTCCATCTGTTTCCATTTAGTAAAAATAAACATGTTATTTTTAAATTTAACTGTAAATAAATTATTAACCCAGAGAATTAGAATAGATATTCATCATTGTAGCCAATACAAAAAATTGTTCTGTCATTAATTAAAAATAGGGGTAGTTCTGTAGACAACATATCAAGGGACAGATCTTGAAAACCTGGAACTGTCTGTGGAAACACTGGAACATTTGGCAGCTATGTTACTAGCAGGACATATTTCCCCTCTAATATGACTAATAATCTACGTATACTTGCTGCAGGCAGGCACAATGTACAAGTCTTGTCATATCCTGCCAGTGAGAATCTTCTTGTGTACAGCACTAGAACAGAAATAGCCACTGCTTATTTTATTCATTTAGTAGTAGTTTTAGGCAGGCATGTACTTTATTTTTGGCCTGTACTTTTGGCTACAGCTTAAACAATTATAAATCATAACATGACTTAGAAATATATGACTTTGACTATAAGGAGTATATTTAGAAAGATGAGAAAAGCCCTTTCTCCGGTGAGTTTGCCAAAGAAAATGTTTTTCTTAGCTTTTCTCAATTTAACAAAATTTACACTGGAGAAGTCTGATATCTTGTACTGTTTACCACTGTCCCCGCAGACTACCATGGGGATAAAGGCCTGAGTCTATTTAACAAGATGAAATGAACCATACCTGGTAATGGGGGACCAGTGAGGTTGATGAAGCTTTGCTGTATCCCCTATAGATGAAATCTCTACCTACATGCACAGCAACATATTATTAGAACCCTTCACCAGCAGCACTAGAGGGAGAAAATCAACTCTTAAGGGTCCATTTATCATTGAATATTCGAGGTAAAATCCATGAAAACACCTGCTTTCGGCGGTTTACCTCAAAGGCCCCAATTTAATATTGATTGCATTTGCAATGCGTTCAGGGCATGTCAGTACCACCCATGATCGCATTGCAAAATGTGATCATAACAGTTGGATGTATCATCTGGGACATGCAGGGATCTGCATGCGCAGTCCCAGTGACAGGGGCCATTGCCGAGGGAGAGTTCCAGGGGAACCCTCCACTGGCTAATTATGCGGTGGTAGCCATAGGCTACAGCGGCTAACGCCATCTTCAGATGGCGTTAGTTGAGGAGGCCAATATCGGGAATGCATCGCATTCCGGATATTGGTAAATCTGGCAGCATCTCATCCCCCATAGAAACTTATGGAGGATGCGGCTGCCTGCGGGAATGGAGGGATCACAGCAGGTATCGGAGATACTTGCTGCAGTCCCTCCTTGATACATCCGGAGGAACTTAATATTTAGTTAGTAGCACTATATTTTACAGGAACCTAAGATTGATAAATACCAACTCAACTGTGTTATGTGTTGGTCCAATATTGAGCTATGCATAATGCAGTCCCTGAACCACCAATAATAAATAGAGCCCTGAGGGGCCCATTTATCATTTAATATTTGAGGTAAAATCACCGAAATCACCCGCTTTGGGGGGTTTACCTAAAATATTAAGTTTCCCCTGGAGCCCATGTCCCTGCATGTCCCAGATGATACATCAAGCCGTTATGATCGCATTTTGCAATGCGATCATGGGCGGTACTGACATGTCCTGATCGCACTGCAAAAGCGATCAATAATAATAAATAAACTTAAGCTGGCCACACACTAGACCAACTTTCATCCAACCATACAATTAGTTGATTGGTTGGAATGAAAACCTGGTAATGTATGGGAGTAACTGATGATCAGTTTTTTGTTCCTAAATGCCAGAAAACAGATGAAAATGGTCGTCAGACAAGTTTGTTAAATGTTTGATTTAAACAATTTGTTCTAACAACAGTTTTTGTCCATTTTCCGGCGTTTGGAAGCAAATTGCTGATTGTCATTTGCTTTCATCCTTTACCAGATTTTCATTCCAACCAATCAACAAGTTGGCTGGTTGGATGTAAGTTGGTCTAGTGTGTGGCCAGCTTAAGTCTTTATATGACTAAAGCTGAACATATTATGCATGCAGTGATTCCAACAACTATACAACTGAGCGCAAAATGACAGGCAACTCTGATCAACTGCATCCAGTCCGCTGACTGCAATATACCAAATACCTATATATATATATATATATATATATATATATATATTATCCATATGCTGTCATCATTTGACTGTACTAACCAGGCCCCATATAGTCCGGTCACCCAGCCTGGGTGCAGAGTAACCTGATCTGTATAATTTGTTCTCTAATTAACCCATTGAAGTTGACATGGTCTAGCCCTGGGGTTCCCAAACTTATTCAGGCAACTTTCCCCTTGGTTACATAAACTCATTCCAAGCACCCTTGATCCATTAAGGAAGAGAATAACACAAAACGGTAATGTTTACTTTAACATAATTAAAAAAAAAATAATAATAAATCACCCACCTAGTTAAACCCATGGGGCAGTGCTGTCCACGTTGATAAGAACTGGTTTAGCCGAGGAACAGAATATTTATTTATTTATTAACAGTTTCTTATATAGCACAGCATATTTCGTTGCGCTTTACAATTGGAACATTAATAGAACAAAACTGGGTAATAACAAACAGATACATAGGTAGGAAGGCCCTGCTTGCAAGCTTACAATCTTAAGGGAAATAGGCATTGATACACAAGGATAGGTGCTATATATTGCATTTTGGTCCAGCCAGAATGCACAGTTTCTTAGTTGGCTGCATGATCCAGTCACACAGGAATATCGACCAAATGTCATGAGGATGTGAGAGAAAGATGATGTGTGAGATTGTGTGTGGACTGTAAAAGGGGATGTAATTAGATATGGAAGCTATGAAGGTTATTTGGGAGCTTCTGGAATCTGATAAGCTTGCCTGAAGAGGTGAGTTTTCAGGGAACACTTGAAGGATTGGAGACTAGAGGAAAGTCTTATTGTGCAAGGTAGGTTATTCCATAGAGCGGGTGCAGCGTGAAGAAAGTCCTGTAACCGTGAATGGGAGCAAGTAATGCATGGGGATGAGAGACACAGATCTTGTGCTGAGCGAAGAGGTCGGGTTGGGAGATATTTTGAGATGAGTGAAGAGATGTATGTTGGTGTAGTTTGGTTAATAGCCTTATGTGTAAGTGAAAGTATTTTGTATTGAATACGGTAGAAAACCGGCAACCAATGGAGGGACTGACAGAGCGGGGCAGCAGAAGAAGAACGTTTCGCAAGGAAGATAAGCCTTGCAGCTGCATTCATAATGGATTGTAATAGTGATAGCCTGTTTTTGGGAAGACCAGTAAGGAGGCTATTGCAATAGTCAATGCGGGAAATAATAAGTGCATGGATTAGAGTTTTTGCAGTGTCTTGTGTGAGATATGGTCGAATATTGGATATGTTTTTTAAATGTATGTAACATGATTTTGAGACAGATTGAATATGGGGAACAAAGGACAGTTCAGAGTCAAGGATGACACCAAGGCAGCGAGCTTGTGGGGCGGGGTGGATGGTCGAGGTATCAACAGTGATAGAGAGATCAGGTTGGTAACTGTTATTGGCCGGTGGAATATAATTAATTCTGTTTTAGAAATATTAAGTTTCAGGTGGCGAGATGACATCCAAGATGAAATGGCAGAAAGACATTCAGTGACATGGACCAATACAGATGGAGATAAATCTGGAGAGGATAGGTAGATTTGAGTATCATCCGCATACAGATGGTACTGAAATCCAAAAGAGCCGATTAGTTTGCCAAGAGAGGTGGTATAGATTGAGAATAGTAAAGGACCTAAGACAGAGCCTTTCGGTACTCCAACTGATAGAGGTAGTGAAGAGGAGGCAGAATCAGTAAAACGAACAGTAAAAGAGCGATCAGATAGGTAGGAAGAAAACCAAGAAAGAGCTGTGTCCTTAATACCTAGGGATTGCAGTGTTTGTATGAGAATAGAGTGGTCAACAGTGTCAAAAGCAGCAGAGAGATCTAGAAGAATTAGGAGTGAGTAATGGTCTTTAGCCTTGGCAGTGACAAGATCATTTACTACCTTAGTCAGTGCTGTCTCTGTGGAGTGTTGGGAACGAAAGCCGGACTGAAGTGGGTCCAATAAGTTGTGTGAGTTAAGAAAGTGTGTGAGGCGGGTGTAGACAAGTCTCTCAAGTAGCTTGGAGGGGCATGGGAGCTGGGAGAAAGAACGGTAATATGAGAGAGTATTTGGGTCAGAATTTTGTTTTTTCAGAATGGGAGTAATCATTGCATGCTTGAACAGTGATGGAAAGTTGCCAGTAGAGAGAGAGAGATTACAGATTTTAGTTAGGGTTGGGATGAGCACAGGAGACAGAGCTTTACTGATTTGTGAGGGTATAGGATCTAGAGGAGAGGTAATAGAGTAGGAGGATGAGAAGAGTGTAGATACTTCATCTTGTGAGATCAAATGAAGAGAATGTGCCAGAGGGTTCAGGTAGGGAATTGAGCAGGTCACTAGCTGAGGAAGAGTCTACCATTTCATTTTGGATCTTATCAATCTTGTCCCTAAAATAGCAAGCAAGATCTTGTGCACAGATAGTAGCAGGTGGTTATACCACAATATGAGCAGCGTTAGAGTATTAGATATTTGTGTACAATAATGAAGCAAGATTATTAATACTTTTATAAGTAGTGTACAGTAGTTCTGCATGATGATTATGTAAGGTACCATAAGTTGCATAAAGACACTTTATTTTGAATTCTGACTCACATGTAAGTAACCAGTATATTTCTATAACAATTGCTAGAGGTCATACAGCTACTTCTTACCTTTGGCGAGTGACAAAAGTGATATACTGCCACAGGTCTGAATAATACTGAGCCATCTGCTCCGAAGATGCCTGTTCTCCTGGATGCTGAGGCTCGCTTGGGGCTGTCGTAGTTACACAACTAAGGGCCAGGAGGATGAAGAGGAAAGCTGGGATGTATCTGAGAATAGAGATCATCTGCAAAAAAATAGTGAAGAGTTAAACATCTTGGCCCTTATACCGTAACTTTGACAGGTGTAGAACAAGATGTAATCTCTTTAGACATTATTAGTAATAAATCACTTACAAATGCAAACACAGGCATTACCTCATTTTCCAGCAATATGACAAGGCAACTCATGACACTCTAAATTCATATACAAGTAAAGTACTGTACCTTGACTGGGCTCAACATTGTATACAACTCCATTGTAGGCGGTTTCACTGCAGTGTCTTTTAAGTAGATTTGCTGACAGGAAGCCTAACGAGCACTGGAAAAAGCATTTCCCATGATTAAACCCTTTTGCTAAATAGTTTTACAATACAATTTTCGTATTATGGCTGTGTTATTTTTGTGTCATATGGCTTTCAGCCCATTCCACTCTTTACCTCTAGGTGGCATCCTACCTCTGCCCTTGTTTATATTAACTTAACTTACATATTGTTCCTCCTATAAAGTTGTTTAAAACACTTCCAAACTTTCACATTTCTTTTTCCAGTGGTCATCTGAACACCAATAAATCCAACACACAGTCCTATCAATTACAAATAGGGACTATGAGCCAGTAAGTTACATTGCCCATTAGTAATATTGATTAGAACTGATAAGGAGTGATAAGAGAAAAAGTCTACTCCTTTGAGTGAAACTGTAGCTTTTTGTTCTAAGGGGATAATCCTAAAATTAAACTTGTGTTCATGATGTACTGTAATACTGTATATTATTTCCTGACAATAAGTGATATGAATAAAGTTTCCCTGAAATGGGGATTATGGTATAATTTTAGTGTAAGCTATCTTGTCTTCAGTGTACACTCTGCCTCTTTACATACCCAGGAGATTACACACAATAACACACTTTTGCACAAACCCATATTGCTACAAGTAATATTACAGTGTACAGAATTTTATGCTCCATCGGTATTAAAAAGTACACAGTATATGAAAAATAATTATGATAGTATTTTTATATTATGATTATTTTCAAAGATTTGAGAAGATAAAAGCGATATAACTTGTTATAAGCTTTTTGGTCTCTCATTTCGGGTAACTTAATTTTACGCTTCATAAATCCCCTATTTAATTTGCTCCACATAACAATAATAACTTGTAATAGTGGTAATTTTAATTAGTGATAATAAAATGCAATCATATTCACTTTCTCAAAATTTCTCTGACCTGACTATATATCTAAAACACCTGTCACCTTTTGTCACCATGCTAGAGAAATAGTCTTTTAAATATCCTGCTGCAAGTTTTTCAAGGACAGAAAACAAGGCTGCCGGAATACAGAATCTGTTTTATATAAGGGGTATTCTTACCTTGGCTAAGGTGAGTCTAGTAGTTTCTGGATGACCATGAAATAATGATGCAGATTTTATCTATATTCCAGAGCCCTCCCAGACTTTCGTCATCGCAGGTTACCACCCTTCCCCATTATCCCCATGACCCCCCTTCTCCATCTATTAGTGTTAACGTGTCAATTTTCTGATTCAATAGCTTGCGTTTACATCCGCAAGAAACTGAATATTCATGCCTGGCTGAACCATGATTGGGAGATCAAGGCTCTGGAGCCGATTTATCAAAGAGATAATACGCCTTACTCCTGTGAATATGGCCCTTTACCATTTCTTGCAGCCTGCCTATACTACCTATACCTCCAGCTGTCTGCCAATGCTAGCAGATGTGGTGCAGGAAGAAAAATACATTCTTTTTCAAATAATGCAATTTTTTTCATAAAAATTATGTTAAATAAATAAATCACACATTTAAAAAAAATTTTTTTACTTTTATATTTACATTTTTTGAAGAATCTTCACCTGAGATCAGAAGCCTGAGATCAAAAAAGACTTTAACTGGCCATCGGTGCGGTAAACCCATTTCTACTGACATCAAGTATCACCGGGGGCCGAGCAATTTTTCTTAATAAATAGGACTGAAAAATATAATCAATTGTTACAATGATAGCAGACAGAAAATAGTACTATTCAGGGCTATTTGATAAATAGACACCTATATGTTAACAGACAAAACTTAAAATTTTAATTACCCCAAAAATTATGTCAAAGTGAGAAAAGCAGCTGCAAGGCGCCATGAGTCGTATCAGCGATGACTCCATTCACCACTAATCACCTCTGCAGTTCCCATAAATTTGTGAGTATCTTGGACAATTCCGGAGTGTAGGCAAATCTGAATATAATTTCTCCTCAGGGATATAGCTAAGCCCTAACACTAAAGAGGCCCCAAGGGTCTGACTCCCTTGTAATTTATTATTTTCCCCTCCACTTCACATCTGTTCCTCCTCCTCCGCTCCACATAAGGCAGACCCTTCCATTCCTCAGCACACTTAAGGCCCCCATACATGGGGCTATTATTCACATGATACGGCCATTTTCGACATATCGTAGTGACCAATCCTGTGAAAAGTAGTGTCTTCATACACGATTACGATGCTCGTCCCAGGCGTCGTGTATCGTCATCGTAGATCAAATGGTTTGCAGAAAGATTTCGACCTATTGGGTATGATTTGACACACATCGTACGCACTTTTGCTGAAGTACGATGCAATGTACGATGTCTAAAATGGATGCTGCCTTTTATACCCCCTAGATAAGCCCTCCCCTATTGACATTTCAGAAGAAGCATTGTGTGTGTATCTGCTGCATACGATATATCATAAACGATTTGCATCGGTCATTTGTACAATCGGACCTTTTCTAAACACAAATCGTACAGAATGTCAAGGGTAGAATTTTCAAGGGAAATCATATGTGCCACCGGATCTGATATAAATCGCCCCATGTATGGGGGCTTTTAGGGCTGGTGCCAGCTCCCCAGTGCGGGGAAACGATGCAGAAGGCAGATAAATGAGTATGCCTCCCCAGGGGCATCTTAAGAGAGGAGGGGGCCTGTGTGCACTCCCCGTGCGGGGCCCCCTCCTCTCTCCCTGGTTCCCGGCTGCCGACTGACGCAGCTAGCCAGCCACCGGAGCCTTAGTAGATTCCGGGCACTAGACTGTGCCCGGAGTCTACTGCGCAATCGCAGAACGCCGGAAAAATGGCCGTGGCGGATATTTTTCGGCGTTCTGTGCGTGCGCAGTAGACTCTGGGCACTAGAATGTGCCCGGAGTCTACTGCACATGTGCAGAACACCGTAAAAATGGTCGCTGCGGCCATTTTCCGGTGCTCTGAGCAGTGCTGACACCCGACGCGGGACCATGGACAGGTAAGTTTAAAATAATATGGGTGCTGTGTGTGCGGTGTGGGCCCCCCTGGACACAGGGGCCCGTGTGCCCCGCACACACTGCAATCATTATAGATACACCACTGTGCCTCCCACAGCAATATAGCAGTTAAGTGTGGTGGTATGTTGTCATATTGAGTGGGTGGAGAAGTATTAATGTAATGTAGTGGAGGCTACTAAGGTTCTGTAGTTTGACTATAAATGTTATATGGGGACAATTAACCACTTAAATGGTCAATATTTTTGGCAAAAAAAACCTCAGAACTTGTAGTTTTTTTTTAATTAAATTGAATCTATTTATATAATGTATCCAACACAATATTATTAAAACAAAAATGAAATTTCTGAAACACATAACATTAATACCAATTTTAACATATCGGTCATCGGTATAACCATCAATGATCGGACCATCACAACACCGCGACTTTGCATTTCCCCATCTGCTGCTCCTTTAACCAGCCACCAGGTATACACTGGGTGGGCTGAGGACTGCTTCATTAACATTCCCCCTGTGGCTTCTCCTCTCTGCAGCCACTGCACTTTATTTAAGTTTGCCGACAGCCGCTTTATACTGTGCATGTGTGGTCCTAGATCCCTGTCCTGCTACTATCTGCAAAGTGTAGACTATAGACTATAATGGCTAACACCATCTTCAGATGACGTTAGCTACCAGGGCCAAGTTCCAAAATGCTTTGCATTCCGGAGCTTGGTAAATATGGCACAAAAACAGCCCCATAGGTTTATGGAGGCTGCATTTGCAGTCAAAAATGGGGGATTGCAGCAGATGACTCAGAGTTGCTGCGGTCCCCGGTAGATACATCCGGGGGATACTTATTATTTGTGGGTACCCCGGAAAATGTGTTTTTTCAGGGGATATCCTGCAAACAATAATTGATAAATAGGCCCCTTACTGAGAAATAACCCTTTCAAAGTAAGGCATCAGAACATGCACTTTAAAGGAGACACAGACAACCAGAGAGAAAAGCCAGTCACTAATCTGGCCTAGACAATAACTTGTTCCATGAGTACAGCATGTGATTGACTGCAAGCTTGTGAGCACACTAAAGCCCCATTTACTAACAAACCTTAATACCAGCAGCATGTTTTGTTTAATATTGCAGTGATACAAATGATTATGTCACTGGCATTCATCATTACTTACCCCTCCGGAGAGGTCCAGCGACATGTCCCTCATTGTTGCCGTCCTCCGTTCAGCTCCTGGCAGCCTATAGGCTTCTATGTCATGCGCATGCTTGACAGTCATCTGTGCATGCACATGAATGTTTCACCCGGTGGGGACCCGGCAGTGCCTGGAAAGCTTCGCTGAAGCCAGAAAGGCTGCATCACTCTCGCCATCTTTAGATGCAGTGACAAACAGCGTTAATCTTAGATTACTGCTCTTTGTTGAATACTGAAAGTATAACATAACCCCTTTAGCGAGTGCTTAAGGGTTTATGTATCATTGTTAAATGGGTAACAGTGATTGGTAAATGTAAATCAGTCTACTGGATTTTAAGTAAAAGGTAGGCCATACTTCCTTATATTTTACTAAAGCTCTCCGGGAGATTCCAGAGAGCAGACACAGACGGGAGATTCAGGGGCATGACAAACACCATGACAAGATTCATTGTGGATCACATCATCAAGCCCCCAGTCCTCAACATTATTAAGTGGGTAGATCCATGATTCTAGTCTGCTTTCTCTGGAGCCTGGGGGACCGCCCCACAATTCTGGAGTCTCATGGACATTCCAGGAGAGTAGGCATATGAGTATATGTTTCTGGGGTGGGGTGGCACACTCCTTGTCTGGTACCTGCAGAAATATAAATTATGTTATAAAGAACAGATGTGCGTGGACCCACGTGTTTCAGTTTTGGTTTTGGCTCTATTTCATCTTCATGTTTCGTTTTTGGATCTGGAATTTTTTTTTTAAATAAAAACAGCTAAAACCATGTTTTTGTGGCCTGTTTTTGTTCCTACAGTATTGTTAACCTCAATAACATTAATTTCCAGTCATTTCCAGTAAATTTTGACCCCATCACAGCTGACCACATTGTTTTCTGTTTTCACCCATATTGGCCAACGGCTGCAGTGAGCTAATTGGCTAAACTAAGCAACAGAGTAGCGACATAAACACATGACAGTTTTAAAAATTAATATAGCACATCTAGAAAATGGGATGTAGTTATGAGACCGGTGGCCGCTCAGTACCAACATCCGAATCCCGACAAGGGAATTAAGATAAACGAAATAATGAAGCTTATCTTAATCCCGATGCCCATACGCCGAAGGATGCCGGACCGAATGAGGTAAGTCCGGGCACCCTTAGCGTTAGTATGGGGGGGAGAGTTAGCTTTAGGGAGCGTAGCGGGGCTAGGGTTCGGTTTTGGGGGGAGGTTAGGATAAGGCACCCCTAAAAGGGAGGATTAGAGTTAGGCAAACCCGGGGGTAGGTTAGGGTTAGGTTAGGGTTGGGCCCCCCCAGGAGGGTTAGATTTTGGGTGCGGTAAGGGGGGGTTAGGGTTAGTCATCCTGGGAGGAGGTTAGGGTTAGGCACTAGGGGGGAGGGAGGTTAGGGTTAAGTACCACTAAGGAAGAGTTAGGGTTAGGGGGGAGAGGGGTAGGGATAGGGTACTTAGCTGCCCTGTCGTGATCTTCTCCCTTCGGGCTGCTGGCGTTGGAATATCCATTCATGCCCATTCCCTAGAAAACATAGTGGCACTGCTGTGGCAGACAGAATTGCAGTTTAATATAAACTATACAATGCTATAGAATGTCTCATTAATAAAGATCTAGATCAGAGGCCCGAGGTCAACACATGTAAATTGAGGTGGAGTACTAGTAGTGGAAGCCAGGTAAAGCATTGATTGGTTGATTGATTGATTGATTGATTGATACTTCAGCCAGTCAACTGTTTGTCAGACACATAATTTCAGAGCTCTGCCAAAACCAGCACTCTAGCCTACACAGTGTTGTGAGTCTGGAAAAGAAAAAGTATACTTTTACATTAGTGAGACTAATGATGATACTTTCTTCTTGTCATCAAAGAACTTAATGATAAATGATGGCCAAACTCCAAATATAAGTAGTCAAAATAATACTTAATGTATATCACAATTTAAATACTATATTTATTTGTTTTCTGGTATGCTTGGTAAATGGTGAATATATGCTGCTGATGATGAAGGTGATAGACCCACCCAGTGGGCTGCCACAGTCATGTAATCTTTAGTTTCACCAGTACCGCTTGTGCACAATAACTGTGGTTATGTGGATAGTTTTCTAGACCAGAAATTAGGTTTTTTTTAACATCCCGGTACAGGCGAGGAATTGCTGTACTGGTAAAATGGAATCAAGATGGAATTGGTAGCGGTGATACAGGTCCTCAATTAACTGTCTAAAACTACATGCATTGATGGCAGATATTGGACACAGATCTAATTCTAGCATATCAATCATGGCTTTACTGATCCGCTATGCAACCGGATGGCAGCTTTCTTACTTGCTTCCTCTTGCAAAGTATTGTTTCACAGTCAGTGGCATCCCTACCTCATCTGACACGCGGTGCGGGAAGTAGTGAAGGCTGGGCTAGTAGTTCACACGCCGGGAGAAAGGGGGTGCCAGAGGTGCGGGCTGCCCCCGTGGACCAGCCTGTTTGAAGTGCTGGCTCCCTCCCTGTGTCAGGAGCTGAGTGCTGTATGTAATTCTATAGTGTAGCTCCCTGGCTCCTGTCACTGAGGGGGGAGTCTGCACCTTGGTGTCACCCCTCAGCAGGTGACATCCGGGTGCGGCCCACACCCCTCTTGTGACGCCAATTTTCACAGTCATTAGTTGTTTCAAACTACTAATCTTCTTGGTCCCCTGCTGGGATGAAGTTTCACCCCCAGCAACAGCAGCCCTAGTTTGCAAGTATTCTTCTGGGTAATCCTGGGTAGGGGAGGAGTATGCATGCCTTTGCAAATTGCATGCAGGATGACTACCTCTGATCATCAATGAGGAGATTTATGATGAAGGTGTTGGTGGTGGAGATTGCATGTGCTGTGATCTATATGTTTTTATATCAGTGATGGAGTTCTCTATATAATTTCTTAAAATGTCGTATGGTTGCATAGACAGGAATTAACAGCTCGGTAATGCATAGGAATTATTTATTTTTAAAGATCTGTTCATCTGATAATTATTTCTGAGTGATTCATGTGGGCTAGAGAGCTCTTTAATTGTGACCACCTGGAGCTAAATTAACAAGCTGATTGTACCATCTATTTAAGCCCGGACCTGGTCAAATATTTCCGCCTCTTGAAAAAGCCGCCGGTGTGTAGGAAACGCATTGAGGACACGGAGGACTAGCTGAGAATATTGAGCCCAGTGATCAATACGCTACTGCTCACCTCCTGGGATTTAAACATACAAGCTTCCCTGGTTCATTTTGTCTACAACAGCTGTTACCCCATGTGACCCGCGCAGCTTCCTGGGAGTAAGAGACTCAGAGGGCTGTGAACGGAGCATCCACAGAGAGGGACGGCGTGCCATTGTGCTAGGAGACAGTCTAACACTGCCGGAGCAAGCAACACGTGAGAGCCACCGGAGTGGCATAAATGTGCAGGAGGATAGTGATTATTGTGGAGGACAGAGTGATCCACACTCCACATCATCACGCGTCAATTATTGAGAGTGTATACCCAAGTGTATTGTGGAACACTGGAAGCTATTTAGTTTCACTGAGCCATTTATTTCCATTTTTCAATCATCGCTACAATTGTTGCTTGTACATTTGGCCTTTGCTTACTGAAAGGGATCGGACATATTGCCATCAAATCGGGTCCCCTCTTACTTTGTCAGTCACATGCTATGTAGATGCATCAGAGTTAGCTGTACATTCACCAGCTGAGATCTATTAGAGAACTTTTTATTGTATATTCCGTATAATTGTTTGTTACTATTTGATATCTTGTGATCTACTGTAATTATATGTTGCATTCATATCCCCACTCCCGGGAGTTTTATCAAATATTCTTTCATATAAATATTTTTATTTAGATTTATGAAAGTTTAATAAAGAAGTATATAACACCCCCTGCTGTGTGCTAAATAGGCGCTGCCCACTCTTTTGTGTGTATCTTTGTCATTGTTGGAAGTTTGGCAAAAGTTCCTGTGGGTTTGCAGCAATTTACACAAGTAGGGGAGAGAGCAATATACCACCATTGGCGCTTGGGTTATTTTTTGCCTGGGATCTATCCATGCTGCTGCTAGCTAATGCTGGAATGCTTGGTATTACAGCAGTTTTGAGATTTTCCGATTTAATTTGCATGAACTCTCTGTAAATGACATAACAGGGAGGTTCCTAGATTGTTATCGTTCCTACTTCTACTTACTTTAGTTTCACAAACGGCATAATGACAAATGTTGTCCGGAATTGGGTAAAAATAATTCCACACAAAAGAGGTGGCTTTTTTGGTCTTATGCCTAGGCATGACAATGGCCTTGTTCTCACAAGCAAGAAATGTTGGCACTAATGGCTGACTTACTTTTACACAAACAACATCCTCATCATAAACATCCTCATTAGTGTCAGATGCATAAATATCCCCCCTCATCCTGTTGCACTTTTGTGGTGAGGGTGTAGAAATGGTGAAAGGAGACATCTCTGGGAGTACAGTGTCAGAAATGTCAGACTCACACTTAAGGTATATTTACTAAAGTGAGAGTTTTTAGAAATGGAGATGTTGCCCATATCAACCAATCAGATTCTATTTAACATTTCACTAGCACCTTCTAGAAGATAATAGCTAGAATCTGATTGGTTGCTATGGGCAACATCTCCACTTCTAAAAACTCTCACTTTAGTAAATATATCCCTTAGACTCTCCTCAGGGATTTGTGATGTTTGTGAACACACAGTTTTTCTTCAGCCTTAATTTTGTTTTGGTTAACTGATTTGCCTATTTCAAAGGTGACACTTGTAGACTTGCAATAGGCATTCTAGTGCATGAAACATCAGTAGCAGAACCACCACTCGCAAAGGAAGGCCATGGCCTGAGCCTTTCCTTGCCACTATGTGTGGTTTATGGAATGTTGGCAATTTTACATTTTTTGTCAGTAAATTTCTCCTTTATTATTAGAGGTGATGTTTTCTTTAACATTGTGAAATATTGTTTAGTTTTCAGGTTGCCCTTTTTGAAACTTTATTTTCCCTGGACCACTTTTAGCAGATGTTGAAGTATTATCATGACTGCTGGCAGCAGCCACAGCACTAGTACTGGATTGCTGCTCCTGCTCTTCTATCAGCTGATCCATCGACTCACAGCACTTCTAGTATAAAGGTGACACCCTAATTTTATATTTTTTAACACACAAGTTTTATTTTTTTTAACAGTGCATGAACACACAACACAGTGCCTCACAGCACTCCTAGTAATGGCGGTACCCTAATGACGTTATTTTTAATTTTTTTCAAAATTGTATTGGAGTCCAAAATCATTACAATATACAGTAAATATGCAATACAATTATTTGGTAGAAACAGTTTGTATATACCTCCCATACAAAACTGCAGACTGTAACATGTACAGTAGAAGGAAGAGACAACTGTACAATGTATTGCTGTCAGCCTTCATGGCATTATGTGCCATCAGATATGCAGACATACAGGTCCAACTTATTACATCAAAATTATTATGCAGTATTTTAATGACATTATATACAAACAACGCATCACAGCGCTCCTAGTAATGGTGGCACACTAAAGACTTTATATGTTTTAACACAAGTTTTATTTACATTTTTTTACAGTGTCTGAACACACAACATATTGCCTCACAGTGCTCTTAGTGATGGTGGCACACTAATGATGTTATGTTTTTAAACACTCGTTTTATTTTTATTTTATTTTAACACTGCCTGAACATACAATACACTGCCTCACAGTGCTCCTATGGCATTTTTGTTATTGCACAATGACCCTTTAAGTAAAACACTGTGCACCTAATGATTTGTTTTTTAAATGACAACTGTGTCCATTTAAGTTAAACACAGTGCTCCTAATTCCATTTTTATTTAAAATAACAAAGTGCCCCTGTAGGCCTTAACACAGTGCTTCAGTCCACTCCTAATGGCGGTTTTTAGTGCCTCACAGTCCTGCAGCCCATAGTCCACAGTGCGTTTACATACAGTGCCCCTTTAACACAGTGCTCCTAATCATTTTTTATGTCAAAGTCCCCCTGTAGGCTATTTTAACAAAGTGCTCCAGTCCACTCCTCCTAATAGTGTTTTTAGTGCCTGACAGTGCTGCAGCCCAGTCCCACAACCTCTCCCTCCAGTCTCCTGTGTGAAATGGCACCTGATCATGAGGGAGGGACTTAAATATGCAATCCAATACACGTGAGATGATGCTTTGCCTCGTTCTGAGATCAGAGCTTGGCAGGAAGACCCGAGCCAGGGCTCAGTTCGACTTGGAACCCCTAAGTTCAGGTGTGATTGGTTTCCACAGAAACCGAACTACACATCTCTATTATAAAGTGCACCTGACCTGCATGTAGACTCAAACCAGCAATGTATCATTTCACATAATTTTATCTTACATTCAAAAAGGGAGCACTTTATACTATAGTTCACTTGTGTCTGTTTACGCTATGCATGTGACATATCGCATAGAAATAACATTTTTATGTTGCATTTTGCTTTCAAATTACACTTTAAAACACGTTATGTATTTGATTCACTTTTATTTCACCACAAATATTAGCATAATAAACAGGAATATCTTATTTTATTAGTGCCAGTTGTAATTTTTTTCATGATGTGTGTATAATAAAGCAAGTACATTTAATGAGCTTTTGAGCCAGCCCTAGGTCTTTTGAGATGTTGGGGTTTATTTACGAAGTGTCAGGTTGTAAAACCCAACACTTCTGTTTGTGTTTTCTGCCTAATATTTACGAGGGCAGTGCTTTTACTAGCAAGACACAGCAAGCCATTTTAAATATTGGGCATAAACATGAACAGAAGTGTCGGATTTTACAAAACGACATTTCGTAAATAAACTCCTTTGTCTCTTCTTAATAGTATTCTCGTTTCTTTTTTTTTTTTGTTTCATTACAGATGTAGGGAGCTCAAAAAACACATAAAATAATCTACATAAAATTGTCTATCATGGTTTGGACAGTCTTCATAGACCTGTTGCAGTAACACTGTTGTCCACAAGGTGGAGAGACCATGCCACACAAGAAATCTTGGTAAACTCATCTATATATTTCACCTTCAAACCTTCATGTGGATTGTGGACCTTATTTTTATATTGTTTATTAGCCAGCATTTCTGGAAATACTAGATAATTATTACATAACAAAATTATTATTATTAGGTGCAAAACAGTAGGGTGTGCTATTAACACAAGGCAAGATTATAAGTGGATATGCTCTTATACTATAGCAAATTACAGAAGTATCGAAAGACCATTGCAGGGTCCTGTGGTACCTGAACAAAACATGCAGCTGGCAACTTGGCTGCCCCCTAAGGTGATTGTGAGGTAATCTGAGGGTGGATTGGCAGCACCCTTAGTCCCGCCCTCCTATGGCCAGCCCTGTTTTTATGTAATGAAACCCTCAGAGTACATATACCTCTGATACTCCGCCCAAGTAATTTAGACCCCTTGTCTATCCATTTTATATTGTCCCTCCATTAGCAAGACATATAGCCCTACATGTCCGCATTGATTAGATAGCCTCCATGTTCATCCATATATTTCCAAAGCTACACCAGTTCTATAATCCATCCAAAAGCATGATCTTTTTATATAATTGTGCTGTAATGGGCTGCTGGTGATTCCTGCAGCAACAACTAACTTTATTTACTGATGTTTTCAGGTCATTCCTAAAGAGCCTGGAAAGCCATAAGTGTACCATCAGATTGCCAGGCCAGCTCCGGGACCCAGCTGCTTTTGGGATCACAGGGGATTTTTCCCGGTATCCAAGTGGGCCAGTTCTATATATATTGTTAATTTCAGAATATTTCTACATAGATACAGTATATTCTCATAGAGGTTTTTTCAATATGTAAATAACCTTACCTCTTGATGTCAGAGTGGCAGTGGTCCAATGCCTCAGACAGATCCCTTCTATTTGGCATATAATCACCCTCCTGGCCGCTATCTAGTGGTTGTTTCTCAAAAAAAAAAGTAACTCTGCTCTGCTTACTCCAATGTCACTAGTCACTGCTCTCCATTCTTTATAAGATAAACTGGGCCTGATACAGAGCAGCACGCAATGCGGATGTTCATGCAGTTGAGTAATAATTTACTACTGCGCAAGCATGAAAACTCCTAAATAGCTGTAAGGTGCATGTGTTACCCAGAGTGCACGCGCAAAGGTACTGTCGCGATCGAGATGCACAGTATCAGAAATGTTGTGGAAAAGTGATGGGCGTTCCTGTGCGGTGACTGGGAGGTGGCTAGTAGCGCACGCAAAAATGGTCCATTTAATGGGCATGTTATGGCCATGTCAGTGAGAGCGACTGAGTGCCTGATTCAGCAAGCATCGCAACTGCCGATTGTTGTGTACTGTGCATGCGTATGTATCACAGTGCGTTAGTGTGAACCAGCCACTGCGATCGGGACTGCGATCGCAGTGACTACGCAGACCCATCGCAGAGTGATTGACAGGATCACCATTTGGGGGTGTTGATGGGTGGGTGGTTGGAGAAGCACAGGTGTGCCAGTGCATGTGAATGCCGTTGCAGTGGCGTTGAGGCACATGACCCCGTATAAACAACAATAATAGTTAGCCAATTTGTTCTACACAGGTCTATCATAATAAATCACTAACAACAATATCATTTTAGACAATGGGTTGATATGAACCACATCAATGCACATTATACTATATATAAATATTAATATTAATATAAAAAACCCAGTCATCTATGTCCAATATCGCACCAGTATTCATTGTCACAATTAACATCGATGGTTCAGTGTATCACAGATCCAAAAAATAAAAGAAAAAAGAAGAAACTAAAAACCAAGAAAAAATAAGAAAAAGGTAAGAAAAAAGCAAAAAATAAAAAATATCTCTCTCTATGCAGCAATAGATCTTGGAGACATTCAAAGTCCACCCCTTATAGGAAGATATTATAATGTATTGATTCATTAAGTCCTCTGGGCCAAATCGTATCAAGTTTTTCAATCCACATTGCTTCTCTTCTCAAGAGAATTTTGGCCCTATCATCTCCACGTTATATCTACCCGATGTTTGGAGGTAACATTGTGCACTACAGACGTTTCATTGATGATGTTTTTCTGCTATGGCGGGGTGATGAGGCTTCAGTTGTGGATATGGTGACTAGTCTTAACCAATTGCAGACTCCAATTCATTTTACCATGCAATGTAATAGGCACCAGATTGATTTTTTAGATGTGACTGTGTTTGCGACAAATTCAGGATATGGACATCGTTTGTTCAGGAAAATCACAGATCGGAATACACTTCTTGATTACAATAGTTATCACCCTAAACCTTTAAAGGAGAGTCTTCCGATTTCGCAATTTATTAGAGTCATGCGGAACAACTCTGATAACGATACTATGGAACTTCAACTTGTGGAAATGCAACAGCGATTCTTGGAGAGAGGATACCATCCGGAAATAGTCAAAAAATGTCTTAATAGAGCATACCATCTTTTTTTGCAAAAAAGATAATCTGTAAATAAGGAAGATTCAGAGAATTTTGTGTTCCTCACCTCTTTTGATACAGGAAGTTATGCCACATGGCTGGTGGTTAAAAAATACTGGGAGGTGGTAAAATCAGACCCATCATTGGGGAAAGCCTTGCGTAAGAAACCACTAATTGCCTATCGTAGGGGGTCAAACCTGAAAGATATCCTGATGTGCCCAAATATGTCGATGAAGAATACTGATGAAGGGTGGCTATCTACATCTAAAACAGGGTGCTTTAGGTGCTTAAATTGCACCACCTGTTGAAGCATGAATGTTGGGACCTACTTTTCACA
This sequence comes from Taudactylus pleione, assembly GCA_031769625.1. Classification (NCBI taxonomy): domain Eukaryota; kingdom Metazoa; phylum Chordata; class Amphibia; order Anura; family Myobatrachidae; genus Taudactylus; species Taudactylus pleione. Next base: position 4,349,100 of record JAUIMM010000329.1, on the reverse strand, counting down.
CCCACATAATGGACAAAAAATTTAAATCAGACATCGCTTGTCCTGTATGTCTGATTTTGTGATTTATTTACTTATATGTCCGTGTTCATTAATGTATGTAGGCAAAACCATTCGACCATTCCGTGAACGCATCGCTAACCACCGTTCATCAATATGGTTGGCCTTAAACACGGGCAATTCTGATAAACCAGTGGCTCTTCATTTCACACAATATAGGCACCAATTGGCTTCCCTTCGATATATGGTCATCGACAGGATTCCGCCCTTACAGAGAGGAGGTGATAGGGCCAAAATCCTCTTGAGAAGAGAAGCAATGTGGATTGAAAAACTTGATACGATTTGGCCCAGAGGACTTAATGAATCAATACATTATAATTTCCTATAAGGGGTGCACTCTGAATGTCTCCAAGATCTATTGCTGCATAGAGAGAGATATTTTTTATTTTTTATTTTTTACTTTTTTCTTACCTTTTTCTTATTTTTTCTTATTTTTTCTTGGTTTTTAGTTTCTTCTTTTTTCTTTTCTTTTTTGGATCTGTGATACACTGAACCATCGATGTTAATTGTGACAATGAATACTGGTGCGATATTGGACATAGATTACTGGGTTTTTTATATTAATATTAATATTTATATATAGCATAATGTGCATTGATGTGGTTCATATCAACCCATTGTCTAAAATTATATTGTTGTTAGTGATTTATTATGATAGACCTGTGTAGAACAAATTGGCTAACTATTATTGTTGTTTATACGGGGTCATGTGCCTCATGCGATTGTATTTGAGTTGCTTGGCAACCTGGTGTTGTATACCAGGAAGTATGGCTGTTAGAATCACGTGACTTAGCTGCGCACATGGCGATCTGTGATGACGCCATGTGTGCGCGTCTGTCACAGTGTGTTCCAGCCAGGACATGTGACTGCCCAACTTATAGCGTTGATTTGCACTCCAGAGATGACACCTGATGGGGAATTAGTTCCCGCGTCTAGGGATAGCAACTGGTCTAATACCTGGACACCGGAACACTATCTACTCAGGTCTTTTACACATGTGTTTGTTTTATGTTCAATGTATGTATTTGTCCATGTCAGGTCTTGTTTGTTACTAGAGGGATGGGGATTTAGGTATTTATAGGCATGATGTATCATGGTTATTGTACCTTGACAAAGGTCCGAATGGACCGAAATGTCGGAATCTATTTGTATGATGAAATAAAGCAACCTTTTTTTGAGAATCATTGCATCAGTCTGGTGAGTGTACCCCTGTAAACTCAGGCTCCATAGAAACGATCAAACTCAAGGTGAAATAGATCAACGTTTCAGTTTACAGTGTGAAACTGTCTTCAGACAGACTGAAGACAGTTTGACACAGTAAACTGAAACGTTGATCTATTTCACCTTGAGTTTGATTGCTTCTACAGAGCCTGAGTGCCGCACTTATGGGGTTTTTGTGAGCACTACGATTGTGGAGGCACCGGGTCAAGATATACATCTATTACATCGTGAGTGCCGGATGCATGAATTATATATATGTGTGTGTGTGTGTGTGTGTGTATATATATATCTATGTATATGTATATATATATATATATATATATATATATATATATATCTATGTATGTATGTATGTATGTATATCTATATATATATATATATATATATATATAAAGAACCAGTAAGGGTGGCACTCCCATGTAATCACACTTCTTTTGGTGCCTTCCGTGTAAGCACCGCAGCGGGGGCTCCAATATACAACACCTAGTCGGGGGCACTCGGTAGTAAATGTCACTGCAGCAGGTTACTGTAACAATGTTTCGATGTTTATTCCATCGTCTTCATAAACATCGAAACATTGTATCAGTAATCTGCTGCAGTGACATTTAATACCGAGTGCCTCTGACTAGGTGTTGTATCTATATATCGGGGCTTGATTCAACTTGGAACCCTAAAGTTCGGGTGTGTTTGGTTTTCAGGAAAACCGAACCGTACATCTCTACATACTTCTCCCCAGTAGTAGGCAGCAGGCAACCCTATATACAGTAGTGCAAGTGAGGTAGAAGTCACATGTGTTTTCAGCGGTTTGAAATCAACTAATCAGAAAAACAATGGCCCTCATTCAGAGCCGCACGCAAGCGGGCGCACGTACGTTAGGCGTACGTACAAAAATATTTAAATTCAATGGCTCGCTCGTATTTTCGTTCGCATCTAAAATTCCTCCCTAAACTCTGACGACCCCTCCTCTAACTAACGAGCGTACGAAATAGCGAGCGTACATCCCCGAAATGGCTTGAAAGGAACGCACGCACAAGTATAAACAGGAAGTGGCCTTGTCAGATGTCGATTACCTGCTCCTTTATTCTGCCTACCTCCATCAATCGTATCATGCCAATCAATGTATCAATTAGCTTAATTGTTTGTTTTTTTTCAACACAATGCAAGAAACTTTACTCTTGTCTGTGTTTGTGTTTACCCGCAGAATACGTACGGATGAAACATTCGCTTGTATTGTTTAAAAAACATGTGAACCACAATTAAACAATTGTACTATTGCTGTGTATCCCCGCATATTTCCCTGGGTTCATTTCTTTATTTAAATTTGCTTACGCATGTCACTGCATCAAGCCTATCCTAACTCTCCATAGATTTCTGGCCCTGTCGAACACATGACTCATACACTAACCAATAAAATTGCTCCTGTTAATTTCCAAAATACATTAGCCAATCAGAAAATTTTTACACACTTTATCAAAAATGATTTTTAAGAAAAACACCATTGCCATCATGAGAGCCTCCGCATTCACCAGGCGTGAGCTGCTGGTGCTTACGGAGGTCATGGATCGCCGGATCACCAGCCAGCCAGAACCCATGACCAACCGGCAGAAGCGCTCCGCGTATGCGGAGGTACGGTCCCGCCTGCGGTCCTTTGGATCACGCCGCAACATCGGGCAGCTGGAGCGCAGGTGGTCCGACCTGCAACGGCGAACGCCCCGCTTGCTGGCATGCTTTCGCATGCAGATCCTGGCAAGTAAGTGTTATGTATTGTGGTTTTAATGTTTGTGTTTGTGGGGCAAACTGCGTGTGCATGTTTTCCTGTCTGTTCTATTTATTATTTGTACTCATATCTGCGTCTGCATGTTTTCCTGTCTGTTCTATTTATTATTTGTACTCATATCTGCGTGTGCATGTTTTCCTGTCTGTTCTATTTATTATTTGTACTCATATCTGCGTGTGCATGTTTTCCTGTCTGTTCTATTTATTATTTGTACTCATATCTGTGTCTGCATGTTTTCCTGTCTGTTCTATTTATTATTTGTACTCATATCTGCGTGTGCATGTTTTCCTGTCTGTTCTATTTATTATTTGTACTCATATCTGCGTGTGCATGTTTTCATGTCTGTTCTATTTATTATTTGTACTCATATCTGCGTCTGCATGTTTTCATGTCTGTTCTATTTATTATTTGTACTCATATCTGCGTCTGCATGTTTTCCCTCTTTTTATGAATTTTTAATTCTACTGCTATTTTTTTTTGTTTGTTTGTTTTTTTTTTTTTTTTTGTTGTATTTTCCCAATAAAATTTTAAAGACAAATATACGTTGTGGCTCATTTTTAAAAACCAAAACCAAGATAGTTTAGCCTGACATAAGTTCCTGCAAGGATTTCCCTTTTTTAAAAGTTAGATTGTGTTTTGTCTTTGTATGTCAAACAGACACCAGAAACACATAACAGTAACAATGTAATTTCCCTTTTTGGGTGTAGTGTCAATTTCAGATTTCTACATTTTCCAGGTTCCTACTTGGTGCGCAAGCTGCTTAGGCCAATCTTACAAATCCCAAGGTTGGGCCAGGCTTCCTTTTGGTGTGGATTGGAAAGCTGAAAACATATTTCAGTTTTGCTCATCTGGCGTCAGTACTGGTTTACCCCTTAGTCAAATGTAACTTGTGTTAACCTGGTTACACTTGCTGTTAACGTCCCAAAAAAGGAAGACCATTTCACTCTTCAAACATTTATTCACCACATAACAGAGAAAACAAAGTGGTCACTCCCAAAAAAAATACACAGTGATAAATTCAAATACAACACATACCAAGAAAAAAATAAATAAAAACACAAAATCAAGAACTGGTTGACGAAGGACCATGCCAACATGATTCCACAAACATGGCGTTGCGATATGGGTTCCAGAATATATGCCCAAAAGGACCAGATCCAGGTTTGGTAAGGGTAGCAGGAAGTAGTGAGCGTTGGAGTGCCAAAGATTATGTGAACAAACAGAAGATGGTGAGAAAATTAAAAATAAATTAGATGTTTGCCAAAAAAAACAAACACATTAGGTATAAACACTGGAGTTTTGAACAAACTTACCTAAAAAATCTGGCCACCACATCATCGCGTATGGCCCCCCCACATACTGACCTTCGACCAACCTCGGGGGGGCCATCCTCAGGTAAGGCATCCTCTGGCTGCATTGGGACACCACTCCTTATGGCAATGTTGTGAAATATCCCACACAGGACCACAATTTTAGACACCATATCCGGCACATACATGAGCTCGCCACCAGAGCGGTGGAGGCATCTGAATCGGCCTTTTAAAAGGCCGATACAGCGCTCCACCACTTGCCTGGTGGCTGTAAGTGCGGAATTATACGCACTTTGTGGCCCTGGTGTGGGAGCCAAATAAGGAGTGAGCAGCCAGGACATGCAAGGGTATCCACTGTCTCCTGTGAACAAAAATAGACCACATCAGGAACACTGTGTATCAAGCTTAACATTGTTATGTACTAAAGGTCTCCACTTACCCAGAAGCCACGCATCACCAGCTTGTAGGTTGGTTAATTTCTGCCATATCCCTGATTGCCGGATGACGAAGGAGTCATGAGCACTTCCGGGTAATTTAGCATTCAGGGACAGGATCTGGAGGGAGGCATCACATACCACCATTACATTCAGGGAGTGATAGTGTTTCCTGTTTCTAAATATGGCCTCCAGCCGTGCTGGAGGCTGAAGTGGTATGTGAGTACCATCCACAACCCCTATGATGTGTGGGAAGCCAGCTATTTGGTAAAAATTGGCCTTGGCCACACTAAGGGCACCCATATCCAAAGGCATTTTAATAAAATGATGGAGGTGCTTGAAAAGTGCCTCCATCACTGCCCTCAGGATCCGGGAAAAGGAGGATTGGGAGATGCCCGCCACTATTCCGACCGTTGTTTGAAACGATCCTGAGGCACAGAAATGTAACACCGCCATAAATTGCGTCAGTGGTGGTATTGCTGTTGGACTGTCAATTTGCCGCTCAAGATCACTTTCTATTAATGAGAGAGTGTCTATGATGATTTTGGGAGGTAGACGGTAGCGTCTTAAAACCTCATCATCGGGCATTCCAAAAAGGGTGACACGTGTTCGAAATATCTGGGGCCTTGCATGCCTACGATGCCTACGCCTGGGACGAGTTTGAGGTTGGTCGTCTTCCGGGAGCAGGGCCAGAACAATTTGCCCCAGATCTACCTGAAATTCAAAGTTTACAATGTAAGGCTTTTGACCCACCCCAAAAGTAAGAAAAAACAACTTAGCTTTCTGATACCATCCATAGCTGCTTACATGCCGGGGTATTGTCATGATACGTATAAACTGTAAAAAAGGCAACAATGAGACGTCAAAAATTTACAGGGTTTTTTTTGTGGTTAAAAATTGTTGCAAGCCAACACAGAAAATAACGGAAAAACACATTTGGCCATCGATGAAAACTACATTGCACACCGTACGTCAAATAGGGTTCAAATGGACCCAAAAAATGGAAAAGGGAAAAGCAAAACTGGATTATATGATGAATAAGCCGTCCAAAATGCGGTAAATTATTCGCAAATGCAAGTCACTACACCAACAGTCAAAAATGCGGTAAATTATTCGCAAATGCAAGTCACTACACCAACAGTCAAAAATGCGGTAAATTATTCGCAAATGCAAGTCACTACACCAACAGTCAAAAATGCGGTAAATTATTCGCAAATGCAAGTCACTACACCAACAGTCAAAAATGCGGTAAATTATTCGCAAATGCAAGTCACTACACCAACAGTCAAAAATGCGGTAAATTATTCGCAAATGCAAGTCACTACACCAACAGTCAAAAATGCAGTAATTCATTCGCAAATGCAAGTCACTACCCCAACAGTCAAAAATGCGGTAAATTATTCGCAAATGCAAGTCACTACACCAACAGTCAAAAATGCGGTAAATTATTCGCAAATGCAAGTCACTACACCAACAGTCAAAAATGCGGTAAATTATTCGCAAATGCAAGTCACTACACCAACAGTCAAAAATGCAGTAATTCATTCGCAAATGCAAGGCGCTACACCAACAGTCAAAAATGCCGTAATTCATTCGCAAATGCAAGACAAAAAATGGACTTACCCAACTCGAATATATAAGATGTCCTCAAAAAACTTCTTTGGGTCCGAAAACAAAAAAAAACTAAAAAAGATGAAATGAGTGTTAAACAAATTAACTAACCACAAAACAGAAGAATACACCAATTGGCCACAAATTTGAATGCACAAAACTTACCAAATCAGGAAAGGATGTTGAAAAAATGAAAAAAATGCGAACGGAAAAACCAAAGAAATGTAGCAAAAACAAACAAAAAAACAACTCTCCAAAATCCTCCAAACGCAACCAACCAACCAAATCCAAACCACTTAACCAACAACACTCCAACAACCCCACCTCGAATCCACACACACCAAGCCATAAATAGTGTTTATTTTCCCGCACAAATTAAGGATGAATCATAGGGACGCACAATCAATGATGCGGCCGCAAACTAACGACGCATGTATAAATACGTCACGAAATCACATAGAATTTCTGGATGATTTCATGCTGGAAGCAGAGACATGGCTTCAAACCAGGGAAACAATGGTCTAAATTGCGGCGGTAAGGCCTTCATGCATTTTGTGTCAATGAGTATTTTAAAACATAATATTGTGCAAGTTGTGAAGTGGCTAAATCTGCATATTTACCCAAATAGGTGAGGAGGATGACATGGAAGAGACTGCTGGCCCCAGTCAACCCGCCAAAGCTGCAAAAAAAAAAAGGCAGCCACATTTCACAAGCAAGGAGATGGAGGTTTTGATCCAGAAGTGCGTTGACATCCTGCCCCAGGCAGCCAGGAATATGAGCCAAAGCCAGAAGTGGAGAATGTGGGAGGAGGTCGCCGTTGCTGTCAATAGGGTGGGTGATTATGTCCGTCTAGCCCGGGATGTCAAACGGCGGTAAGTAAACACTTTCCCATCCTATAAACAAACCCCATTGTAAAAAAAAGGATAATGGTTCCAAATTCATTCCACAGATGGGCAGACTTCAAATATCGTCTAAAACAAAAACTTGCCGACAGGGCTAGGCATGCAAGGGGGACAGGTGGGGGTCCCACCCCTGTGTCATTGGAGTTGACAGACTTAGAAGAGATGGCACAGGGGTGTGTGCAGGCTGTGGAGGTGTTTGGCGTGTCCAACATGGATACGGACATGCCAGACTTTGCGGCTCCTCATGTTGGCCAAGGTAAGTCTTGTGATGTCACCAACTCAGAAATGCTATTGTGCCAATATGTAGATTCTAATGTGAGTCTTTTCTCCAATTTCCTAACAGAGACAGAGGCGGATGAGTCTGCTCCAGAGGGGAGCCTTGGCCGCAGAATTTCTGCTGACTCTGCAGGGGAGGAACCAGTACATCCGGCTGAGGACCCTGCAGAAGCCAGTCCAGGGCGTGCCCCCTCGCAGGCAGTGGGCCTCCTCACAGAACTCAATTTTAAATCGGATTGCCATACGGAGATTCTGCAGAGGATGGACGCCAGTCTGATACGGGTGGCTGAGGCCCTGGAGCAAAATGCTGCGGCCAACGTGACCATTGCTCAGGCCCTGGCGGAAAATACCAGGGCCAACATCCGCATCGCCGATGCCCTGGAGCAGCTCGTTCGCCAGCACATGGTGGAGCCGACCTCCCTTCCTGCCGGAACATCCAGATCCTCCACCTCTGGCACAACATCAGGCAATCCTCCAAATGTGCCTAGCCCTGTGCCTAGTCCAGAGGCCACAACATCTGCCTCTGGACAGGCCAGCCCGATGGCATCCCGGACCCGGTCTGGCGCCCACCCTCACCCAGCCAAACGGGCGAGAAAACGGTGACAGCAATGGCGACTTTTCCCACTTTCCTTCTGTGCTTGGCTCATATTCCTTTCTGGTCAAAACTTCCCTCTCCTTTCTTGTGAAATGTTTTTAAATTTTGTATTTACGATTATGTTAGTAGTTATGTTTTGTTTTTTTTTTGATCAAATATCTTGGCCACAAAAAAGGCAATACAATATTATGCCAATTTGTTTGTGTGTAAACAATAAATTTTTAAAAAAACACTGACATTGTATTGTGACATTATTGTACAAATGGGTTACATTTAATCCTGGCCTTAAACGCAAAAACTGACCCTCTTTTGTTAAAAAAAAGGCCTCTTTAAGGAACGTTTAAAAAAACACATAGCGATGCAAATTCCACAGTAAACCAAAAAAAAGGGGAGCTAATTAAAAGATGATGACATTATTTTTACAATAGGCCATAACCACCAAATTGTGGCCAAAATAAAAGCCCAAAAATGTACGCTAATTGATTATGTAATCATGACATTAGCAGCTCTGATTTCCACCTGCGTACGCTTTTGTGCTATCCCAATAAACTGCTTTCCAAACACATACCAAGCCGGATTTCAATCCAACACTAATTACTTTACTGACCAGCCACGATTAATCGCAGCACCATCGTGGAGTCCCGGGACGGAGGAGAAGGCCATCGCCAATGTGGTCGAGTAATCCTGACCCTAAGCTGTGCGAGCATTTTGAAGGGAAAGCGGATGTTTCAGTGACGTATGAGATGGTCCGAACACATTTGACGTTCGCATCTGCTAATGTATGTACGCCCCAAAAACGCTTCGCCACGCCTGCGTTTTGTCATCTCCACCCCCGTCAACACCCAAAAACGCCCTGTTCTGTCAATCACATTTGACATGTCACTTCCTGTACGCTATTTTAGGAACGAGAGAAAAAAAGCTCGCAATCTGCCGTACGCACATGCGCGGTGTAACACCGACGCATGCGCGGTTAGTCAACATCGGAACGCAACGAGCGTACTGTTGTTAACGTGCGGCTCTGAATGAGGGCCAATGTTCACATATCGCAGCCTGTAAGTAATCAGGAGTTTGGTGTATATAGACAGGTGTAAAACCGCTGCTTGTCACCGGCGATTTGAGCTTTAACTCTCCAAACTGCTGGATAAGATGTGATATGTGCTTATATAAAACCTGTATATTTATAAATGTACCCATTGGAATCCCTCAAGGTTATGTCTTTGGACCTCATCTTTTCTTTGTAAACTGATTCTCCTATGGTTATCAGTACCATCTATTGGTTATGCTCAAATACATCTCTTTACTCACAAGCCGAAATCTTCCTGGTCACTTTACTAAGAATTACTGCATTATGTGCATTTTAAGCTTGGATCATCAGTGGACCTGGTTCTGAGTATCACACAAGTCCGAATGGGATCCAATCATTATCTCAGACACAAGGGATGCCAGCGCTAAGAATACCGGCACCAGAATCCAGACACCTGTCAGAAGCTTGCACGGCATCCCGACTGTCAGCATTCTGAATGTAAGTAGCAGGGTTAAGGGGTGGGTTGGTATTACAGTTAAGGGTTAGGGTTAGGCACTAGGGGGGAGGGTTAGGGTTAGGCACTAGGCAGAGAGGGTTAGGGTTAGGCATTGGGGGAGTTAGGTGCAGGCTGTGAGGAGGGAGGGTTAGGGGTAGGAGAAGGGTTAGGATACCTACCGACAGGTGCTGGCATCCTAACCCTGTTGGGATGCTGGTGTCGGGACATTGATCGCCAGGATCCTGAGCGCTGGCATCCCGTACCCAACCCATCCGAATGCTGCCAGATCTGGCGATTATTTGCAAAATATTTAGGTTTTTTTTATAAATATATACATTTCTTAAAATCACACCCACCAAGGCTTTAGTCATGCACTCAATATCTCACATCATGGTATATTTACAAAGAGTTGGTTTTGTCTTCTTTTCTAGTGGTTTATTGGTGGTATTTCATTACGCAGATTTACTAAAGCCCAAGTTGACTGGAAACCGCCAAGAAGTCAACTTTAGCAAACAATTGAACACCATTAGTAGTAAAGACACTCAGTATTTATTAAGTGGCAGATTTAGAAACCACACTAACAAGAAAATTGGTGGTTGTAAGAGCAATATTATTAATTATTCTAAAGGGGTAATATCAATTAATTGTTAATTAGTGTATAAAAATGTGGCCCAATTAGTAACTATACCAAAACCAGGGACAGACTCATTGTAGTGAAAAAATGATAGACAAATACCGCTTTTAAATGAGAACGTTAAACTGTATGCTAAATTGAAAACCAATAGTCTTAGCTGGCTTATACAGATATTGTTTCACCCTGGCCAAGTTGGCTTTGTTCGAGAAGGACGGGCTTCAGATAGAACTTAATATCAGTAAAACAGTCAATGGTTCCATGAGGAGCTTATTCTGCTGTAGATGCAGAAATGGCATTTGTTAGACTACACTGGCTTTATATGCATGGAACCATGACTCATTTTTTGGCTTTAGGGGGTTCTATTATCACCTCTGTTTTGGCACTCTATAGCTTTCCATCTGCTAAAGCGTTTAGAAACGGATTATTGACCATCCCTATAACAAACAGTACTAGCAGGGATGCTGTCTCTTGCCATTAATTTTTGTCTTGGCAGTAGAGCCCATGACTGCTAAAAGGCGCTCTGCTGAGGACTTCCCAGGAGTTTGTATAGGGGACACTAGCCATAAGCTATATCTCTTCACTGATGACATACTTCTTTTTGTTATGAACCTGGAGTCCTTCACCTGTTGCTGGACCATTGTGGCTTTGCCTACTTTTATAAACTTAATGCCACTAAATCAGAAGCTCTTGCAGTTATCCATCCAACCATGGTGATACCCAGTTATCCATCCAACCATTGTGGTACCCAGGCTACAGTCCAAATTTCCCTATGTGTGGAAACTGGATTCTGGGCCTGATTCAGAGGCAGACTCAGTGCTGTTGCCTGAGCAGTTGTGTGATTATTTGCTACGACGTATGCGCAAAAAGTCATGATAACCCTAGCGGCACATGCGCCAGAGTGTACGTCTCCGCATGCTGTTGTGTATGGTAGTGCTGACATTAGGAACTGTGAGGAAAAACTATGGGCAGTCCTGGGTGGTGTCTGGGAGGCAGCCTGAAGAGAACACAAAAAAATGCCATCTCAGAGACGTGTTATGGAAGTGTTGGTGGTGTGTCAGTGAACACGGCTGCATTTTCAGACACAGAGACACAGCCACAGAGGCCATGTTGACTGTAATATCAGAAGGAGACACTGTGCCTGCCATAGGCTGGTTCAAGTGTCGATGGTGAACACAATAAAGAGCCAATGATGGAGTGCTTGGAACCCCCGTCGGAGTTGTGTCATCCACTGGCATTGAAAGTGGTTGTCTCAGGGCTAACACATTCTGGTGCACACTAGTACAGAAGGGGAAGGGATATAACTAGCATTTGTATATTATCACCGCTGCAAAGTCACAGTCATGGCAGCATTAGCATCCACCTCTGCATCAGGTCCTCTATCCTTACCTGGGTATACAGATTCCATCTTCAATTTCTGAAATATTTGAAGGTAATGTCTCCCCATTAGTTGGTCAGTGGTCTGGTCTGATTACTTTGTTGCTTATCATGATATTTCCTGGCTGGGACAACTGCCTGCCTTCAAAATGTCATTGCTTCCTAAATTTATGTAACTTTTTTGCTCTGTCCCGTATCCTATGCTGAAACAATATTTAAATAAGTTTCAATATATTTTATCTGGCTATGTTTGGAAGAGAGAGTCTCCCAGAATTGCTTACTCTCAGATGACATATACAAAAAAACAGCGTTGCAGATGCACTATGCGATCATTACTGTATACATATAAATTTATAATATAGAATTTCAGAGGTAGTTTGCATATCAATGGCCACTGATACGGGCCTGCCCACCAGCGTCAAGGTCACCTCATTGAGCAGGTCCTTAACACTCTGGGGTTCACATCTGGGACGCAGGGCACCCCAAAAGTTAGCTCAGCCAAAGACCTCCCCAGGGCATCACACAAAAAAAAGGGTGACAGTGAAGTGTTAAGGTATCAGGTGTGTAAAGTAATTAACAAGTGTTATAATAATGATAAGGGTAGAATGTGTGTGAAAAAATACATAAATATTAAACAAACATGGAAGTGATATACAAAGTGACTATATATATTAAATGGTGATGCCCTGGAGAGGTCCAGCCAAAACAGCTCAGTGAAAATATGCTAATGAATGCAATCGCAAAGCCGTTGCACAGCCAGCATAGAGACACCCAATATTGCTATCTCACATCCGTAATACCTTAAAGTCCTGCATATACATCAGGAACATCGAGTAACATCGGCCCGTCACACACATTTACAGCAAGTCTTGTTGCACACAGTGAGTACTCAAGCTGCATATGCCGTTTCAATGGCTAATTTATGCACGCACATGCAACGGCACTCAAACGGACAGGCGCGTCTGCGTTTCTCCGACCACTCACCATCACCAAACCCAAACGCTCACAGACTGTCACTCACTCTGTGATGGCTTTTATTCTGCTTGAGTGATCGCAAAGCAATCGCAATGCTAACTCACGCACTTGCACTGCGCTGCATATGCATGTGCAGTACACTCTAACGATCGATCTGCGTACGTTGTTGCAATAGAGAACCATTCAGGCTCAATGTCTAGCAAGGTGTCCTCTTTTCCGCACACAAGCAACCCAACCTTGATCTTCATCTCTCCTCATTCTAAAGCAGTGTACACTCTTGGTGATATTAATGAGTGATTAAACAATTATGACATCGTAATCGTTCAATCGCTCATTAATCGTGCACAAATTGTTCAGTGTAGGCACTACAGGGGATCAGAAACCACTGTACAATTATGTCATAATCGTACTGTTTTTCCTGCTGCTTAAGGTTGTGGTTGCTCTATCTGTTTTGTTTTCTGAAATGCCTATTCATTTAGATATACATCTTTATTATCTGTTTATTTTCTCTTCTTCATTATTATTCGAGTAACTCTTGTTCACATGAAGTGGTCTTGAATTTGGTATCACCTTGGCTTTGCTTATCACTTTATCCATGTCTTATTTCAGGAACTCTTCTTCCCAGATCTCTTGTTTCAAATGTGCGAATGAAAGTAATGGTGTTTCAATAGTTGAACATCTTAATTTATGGGCAATGGTGTAAAGTGTCAAAGCCCCTCTTAGTAGTTAATCCATGCAGTTGTCAGCAATGTTGCTAATGCCACCACTCTCTACCACTCTGTGGACAGCTTCCTTCATGGTTTCTGGCAAGTGTTCCTTAATTTATATAAAAAATCATTTGCATACTCCTGGTCCCCAAAGCACCCTCTATTGCCGCTAAATAATCATGAGCTTGTCACACACACCTTCTCGTAGCCCGCACAATCTCCAACACTTGTTCTCTGATCCATCTACTATCATTTGTCTTTTCAAGGACCCCAGGCAGTACCACACTTCAAAGTATTATGTAGCAGTATCTAAACACACGTTATAACTACCTTCTCCGGTCCATTTTCATATGAGTCTTCCACAAATACCGGACTAATTTGTTCATGGCAATTAGGAAAAGCTCACATCAACTCACAGATGTCCTCTCTGAGCTGTTGGTTGCCCCTTCCCCACTCTCAATATTTGGACAATGGAGATTCCTATTTTAAATTGAATTCATGGTTGATCTTTTCACTACATTTTGGCATTTGCAGCCACAATATATTCAGAAGCTTCCCCTCATCTTTCGTCAATATTACCTCTGAAAAGTACAGCACACATCGGACTTTGGAGTATAAAATTAGCCTGCAAGTTGCAGACAGCTGCGAGATGTCAGCGATTAAGCATCTAGCTTTAAAGTGACAATTATTTTTTTAGGGCAAAATCAGGTTGTTTGGTGATTGTGAATGTTTGATGATTAATTTTTGCAAATTATATTTATTCATAGGACACTGCAGTTTTCATTGAATTGAATTGAATCTGTTGATGAGATAGTAGATGCATGTCAACTGCTAAACTGTATGGGGCAAGTTCTGCTGCCTATTATTTTTAAAAAAAGTTATCTTATTATCACTGTCAAGCATCTGCTTACAGTTCTCCTTAATTATAGCCCTGACCTCACATTCTTACAGACATGATATGCAGGTATGGAGAAAAGAGGACTCTTTTTGGGGGCACTCAATATTTGTATATTAAAGTATTTAAATGTAGCTTAATAGTAGTAGAGTAAAATAAGTTTTCACACAAACAAGGGGTATTGAAAACAACATATAAACATAGACATTAATAATGGTTACCCAAAAAAAGAAGAGGGAAAACCAAAAGTACGATCTGGATGAAGGCGAATATTAAGGATGATGAATCCCTTCAAGATTTGTATTAATACAGTTTAGAAATCCCTTAATAAATTACAAATATAGAGGACATGAAACAGCTGCAGACAGGAACTCAACATTTTCAAGTAGAGAATCAGAAAGTCAATGAAATTATATACTGCAAAATTGGGTGTGCCAGCCCTTGTATGAGTTTCAAAATTATGGACTGGACTTTCATATTAAATAAGACATTGTTGGCATGTTCCGTGATTACTTCTAAATATAAATGGTTTTCTCCCAGGAAGGTCAAGTTCGTCAAGGTAGGTAACTATTACCTTAGGCTGCCACTAAATTTAGATATTTTCTACTACATGTCAGCAAAGTGATAAAATTGTTCTGTGAAATACTAAACTTGTTATGCAATTAGATGCAAAAATTTCACACAATTCACCAGTGGAATTTGGTCTTGTGTTCCTAGTACTACAGAATACAAATATGCAAACAAAGTGAAGAATGGAGAACTGCAAGATGGGATAGTAAAACCAGCACTCAAAATCGCATCGCAGGAACTTTGGCCGAGGTCCTGTTCTGCTGTGAAATTCAATTACCATGGAATTTCGTGATCTATTTCTACTCCTCTCACCGGCTTCAATATTCCATATCATGTTGCCAATGATTTTTGTGGGGCATGCGTGCATGTTTCTTATGTTGCGAGATTTGTATTGGTCTCTTTTTCCTCAGATGTTCCAAGTTTACTGTCTGTGTTTCCATATTGCTCAGGGATCATATTGAATCTGTGTTGGGCTCCAATTTTCTGTTAAGTGTTCAATACAGTGTTGTGGAATATGTGAGAGTATATAAATTGAAGGATCATAATAATTATGGTATTGTTGAATTCTTGATAACTTTTACCTGTTTATCTGTCACACTCAGGGGTGTCGTGAGGGGGGGGGAGAGCGGGTACTAATTACCTGGGCCAAAGCTTGCTGGAGGGGCCCGATGCTTTTTACCTCACAGCAGCCCAGCACACGCTGCTGTGCACTGGGCTGCAGTGGGAGACTGCTCGTGGCTGCAGAGCAGCGGGAGCAGCAGTGATGTGCGGTCAGGTAAGGCAGAGCCTTTACTATACTTAGGTATAATCCAGAGTTTTGACTATAAAAATTATCAAAAAAATGTAAAGAAAATATAAATATCTTCTTTGTATTATTCTAATCATTTTTATAATCAAAACTCTGGAGTAAAAAGTGTATGACAGGTGAGGCACTGCCTCCCCTGTCTACCTTTTCCGCACATCCCTGATCAAAACACCAAATTTACAGCACTATATACTGCTGCACCTTTGTATAATGCCCACATGAACCCTCAGGTACATATATGTATCTGTAAATCTGGCTCTGATACTAGCTAGTGCCTTCGCAGCCATTTACCTCACTGCCTGTGGGGGAGGAGCGATCACATCGATTGCTCTACTTCTGGCTTTGCTCTGAGCTGAGGGGCTCACTGCACCCCTTCCCCAGTGGGCCACGCCTCCCACAATTAGGTCACACCCCCTCCCTCTGGGCCGGCTCTCAACGCCCCTGGTCACATTCAGTGGCAAGTGTAACAGTTTAGGTGACATTGCATCATCTTATTCCCAGACCGCCCACTTCACTTGAGAAGTTGGCATCATGGAGTAGGCTGGCCTACTTGAGACTCTCTGGGACATTCTGGGAAAGTTGGTTAGTGCGGTATTCCATTCTTATGCCCACATTATCTAACTTTAATAAAAGTGCAGAGACTTGATGTCTCCTTACTGCCATGAGTTAATTAGGACAGAACTGAATAATTAAAAAATAAAATAGCGATGTGCACCAGTGTATACATTTGAACATAAAGATAGGTTCTCTGGGCCTGATTCAGACCCGTTCGCAAGCTCTGTGCTCGCAGCCGGGTCGATGTTTGCCCACTGGGCATGCGCACGATGGAGCCGGCTCTGTCGTGCACATGCGCGAGACCCAGCTAGCGACGGGTGCTCCGTCGCTCTGGGTCTCGCACCAAAGGGGGCGAGCTGTCGATGGTGATTGACAGCTCGCCCCATTTGGTAGGCGTGACCGGGGGGTTGCTTCACAAACGGAGGCGTTCCCAAGTGAACGCCTGCCGTTTGTGGGCGGCCCCACTGACATCACAAGTGATGTCAGTGGGAGAGCTTCCAGCTCTATTAGAGCCGGAAGCTCTCTGGGGCTTGCGGCCACGAGACCCTACCACAAGGGTCTCGTCGCAAGCTCGATAGTCGCGATGGTCTTGACCATAGCGACCATCATCCTGGCTGCTCGCAAAAGCTGTGGGTGGTCACCCACAGCTATGAGAGCGGCCAGGAGGCCGCACAAAAAAAAAAATGCCCAGATTCAGAGTGAGCGCTCTTTCAGAGCGTCTGGCTCTGAATCAGGGCCTCTGTTTCCCCATTTTATCAAATATAAATAACCAACTATGGGCCTGATTGAGCAAGGAATGCACGGATGTAGACGCACGCAATCGGTCGATTAATTCACATTGCGCATGCATATGCATTGCAGTGCGCATGTGCGAACAAGCTATTGCGATGGGAACTGCGTTTGCAGAGGCTACGCAGACCTAGAGCACAGTGATTGACAGGAAGTGCCATTTGTGGGTGGTGACGGGGGGGTGATTGGGCAAACGCAGGTGTGCCTGTGTGTTTGGACGGCATTTCAGGGGCGTGCATAATTAAGCCTTTGCGGCGGCAGAAGCAGCCTAAGGTCTAGTTGTACACAGGAAGTCTCGCTATGTCTGCAGGAGAGTCAGGTCAACCACTATTATGCGTATGGGTCCGATGGTTCTCGATGTTACCAATGTTTCCGCTATCTTGCCAGGTATAGAGGACGTACGTAAAGGGAAGTTGGTGGTATTATATAGTGCTGGGTGTCTGCTTATTCTGCTGCGATTACCGTGCATATGCATTCATTTGCATATTCTCGCAGCGGCCGGGTGCGTGCATCTGCATACGTGCATTTCTTGCTGAATGAGCCTATGTGCAGACACCAGTACCTTAATGCCTAATGCCCAACTCCTTTAGTGCTCCATTGTTTGCTGTTTGTTTTTTTAGATTAAATGGACAATTTTACAGTCACAACTCCGTTCCACTTACATTAAACTTGCTTTTATTTTTTTATGCAGTGGAATTCTCATCTGACATCACAGATTGCATGTCATGGGAGAGGCAGCTTTGGTAAGTTGGCATACACACACAACACGCACATGCGTGTTCTCTATATCAAATGTGGGTGGCAAAGCCTTCTTTGCAGATTCCCCACTATGCGGAGTGATAAGATACAGGAAACAGAATGCAAAATGGCAGAAAAATAATTGATATGTTAAAAAGAAGGGAAGGCAGAAGAGCAGCCACTCAGGGAAGGGTGGTGGGGTGGGAGAGATAGGGTCCCACGGTCACCAGTTGTAGTAGTCATCAAACCTAAGGAGATATGAAAACACATATTAAGGACTTAATAGAATAGTATATGAAACCTACTGGAATTAATCATGTGTGCCGTTTACCAGTATGGTTGCCATCACTCTATGAGGGGCTAACTGCTTTCCAAGAAATACTGCTATATAAATACTTTCTCTTAAAATATATCTTTACTTTTGGAAAGTGGAGCAGAGCTCCAAAAACAAGACAATGGCCCTGATTCAGAGCCGGACGCTCTGACCAGAGCGCTCGCTCTGAATCAGGGCCCACCTCCATTAATATGGAGCGTCCTCCTGGACGCTCGTATAGCTGTGGGTCACCACCCACAGCATATACGAGCGTGCAGGATGATGGTCGCGATGGTCTTGACCATCGCGACCATCGAAACTGCGAGTAAAAGCCTGCGGTTGGGTTTTTCAACCGCAAGGCCAGGAGTGATTTTGGCTCTATCAGAGCCAAAATCACTCCCACTGACATCACTAGTGATGTCAGTGGGGCCGGCTTCAGACGGTAGGCGTTCCCTTGGGTACGTCTGGCAGGCACGCCACCGGCACGCCCACCAAAGGGTGCGTGCTGTCAGTCACCATCGACAGCACGCCCCCTTTGATGAGACACTCCGAGCGAAGGAAAGTCCTTCGCTCGTCGGGTCTCGCGCATGCGCACGGCGGAGCTCCCTCCGTCGTGCGCATGCGCAGTGGGGACCATCGACCCACTTGCGAGCGGACAGCCGCTCGCGAATGGGTCTGAATGAGGGCCAATGTCCCATCCTACTTCTGAGCCTGTTAGGAAAGGTGGTGTGTGATTAATTCATCTACTGATTGCATTGCCTGATGCTCACACCCAATCAGGTGTCACACAGTGGTGGCTCCAGGGGTGGGGCTGCAGTGCAGTTCAAAATTAAAATAGGGGAGTCACACCAACTGCCAGTGAGTCCCATCCATCTATGTTTGGCAGCGTTTGAAACGGCAGTTGGTGTGGCTCCTCTGTTTGAATTTTGGACTGCGCTGTAGCCCCACCTCTGGAGCCACCACTGGTGTCACATACACTAAACATCACCTACACTGCTGTCCACGGGACTGATTCAACAAGGATCACTATTCTGCTTATACGCATGCAACGCAGTTGCTAATATAAGCGGTGATATGTAAATTTTTGCATTCGCATTGCGATCGCAGAAGGCATGTTTGCCCGACCACCCCCTTCACCACCCACAAACGACACTTCCTGTCAATCTCTCTGCGATGGGTCTGCGTGGTCCCGATCGCAGTGGCCAGTTCGCACACACACCCTGCGATGCGTACGCATGCGCAGTACACAACAATCAGCCGATCGCGTGCGTATAAGCAACTATGATCCCTGCTGAATCAGGCCCCATGTTTGAAAGCTGCAAACAAACATTTGTAATGAAATAATGTTGGCATCTCAAAGCAACTCCTGCAAAATAATTCATAGGGGAACACTATGTATAGCGACGGGGTACATTAGTATACATGATGATCTGTAGGAACACCAAATGTAGGTCTGAAGACCTGTAACCTAGCTCTTGCAACTTTCTTGTGACTACATTTGAGCAAATTATTGCATTTTTCAGATGAATTTCTTTATTTCTGTCTAATCTGTATCCATGTGTCTAGTTCACTCACAGTGATTTGCTGTTGTGGCTTCTGCTGTCTCCATATAGAAGCTCAGAAAGAAGATTGTCAGCGGAACTGTCTCTCTTTCCGTACCTACAGAGATATGACAATTATGTTAAATTGTACAATAGAAAGAAACAATTGGGGGGTATTTATCAAAGCTGGGAGAGAGATAAAATTGTAAAAAATAAAATACCAACCAATCAGCTCCTATCATTTTTTTAAACACAGCCTGCAAAATGTAAATTGGAAGCTGATTGGTTAGTACTTTATCTCTCTCCCAGCTTTGATAAATACTCCCCTTGGATGTGAAAGAAATGTTTCAATATCATATAGAGTAATAACAATTATATGGAGTGAACACATGATTTTCCCAGACTGCTCTGATTGGTCAGTGTGAAAAATGTTCATTGGATGTTGAAAGATAGAGGTATTCCTCCCCTGTCCCCCATCCTCCCATACACACACCTATGAGCTGTTACATTTACAATCTCCAGTTCCTCCACTGTGTACACCTCAAAACTATTACAGATTATAATGTATTATACTATGATAGCAAATGATAATATATATTATACTTGAATGTACTCTCAAAGTAGAGCAGTTCATAATCTGCCAGAATTCTAAGAAGCATTCAACAATAACCGATGCGGCAGCTGGTTTTGCACAAATTACTATGGATATACTAGTCTTAATTTTTTACTGTGTCTTATTTGCTTTTTTAATTTTATTATTTCATTATTGTAAATAATACTAAATACTATATCAAATAAAAAAGCAGTTGCTTATTACTAAGCTATTTTAATATTATATTCCATACAGCTCAATGTAATCTAAATAGTTTAGCTTTTGTTTTACTGGACATTGTTGTCTGTGTAATCTCAGCTATCTGGGACAAAACATCTTATGTTTGGCAGGCTCATTTTAAAAAGAACAGTTCTCCAGGTGACACCAGGGCTGCAGCTAGGAAGGGGGCATGTGCCCCGGGCACCAGATTTGAGTTGGTGCGACCACAGTCATCCTGATTGTGCCTGTCTGCTCTTGCCCTCTGCCATTACAGTATGAACAGTTACTGTGCGGCAACAGCTGTTGTGGGTCCCAGTCTCTTAGAATGACGGTGCCGGGCACAAGAGAAATTACTGTGGCATAATGTGTTACAAGGGGCATTACTGTGTGGCATAATGTGTTTCAATGGGCATTACTGTGTGGCACAATGTGTAAGGGGCATAACTGTGTGGCATAATGTGTTATAAGAGGCATTACTTAGTGTGGCATAATGCGTAAGGGGCATTACTGTGTCACAAAACCACACACCCTTTCCCGGAGCTCAGAAGAACGCCCTCTTTTTTTTCATTTATATGGGGGAGGGGGGGGAGGCAATTAATTACTGCCTTGCCCAGAGTGACAAAAATCCTACTTTCGGCCCTGGTGACACGATATAAAATACGAATATTTAAAGGTTTAGAGAATGGATATATGCACACCAATGATTTAACAATCTCTCTCCTTCTTTATGACATCATACATTCGTGTTGAAGCCACTCACCTTTGCCGTGTCACCAGGTTAAGGTAATGTCGCAGATCAGTCTTATATTTACTAATTTCCCCTGGGGAAGCATCTTCTCCTGGAGTCTCTGGTTTTGGTGGATATCCTTCCACTATTGTCGCTAGACATATTAAGACGCAGACTGACACAGCTATCATCATTGGCCGCAGCTTCAATAGTGTCACCATCTGGAGAAACAATGGAACAAAACTAATTATACATCTCTGATTTGAATGGCAGAAAGGACAATTCATGACATATATAGACATATTAAGACACAGACTGAAACAGCTATCATCATTGGCCACAGCTTCAAAGTGGTCACCATCTGGAGAAACAATGGGACAGACCGAATTAAACATTTCTGATTTGAATGACAGAAAAGGTCAATGTCCATCTATATAGTTAAGTATTATGGAATTTTGTCTGTGTATATATATATAGTTAATTATTTATGGAATTTTGTGTGTATATATATATATATATATATATATATATAGTTAAGTATTTATGACATTTTTTATATCATTCCATTGCTATTACAGATGCGTCCTCATACACTGTTGCTCAATTTGTGCCAAATAGCCCCTTTCAGTGCTCCAGGTCCCAGGTGACTTGGCTGTGCCGAGCAGCATTTAGCTCACAATGTGCATCCCATACAAATAAAACTACTGAAAGCAACAAAACTTTTCAGACTGAGGGGTATATTTACTAAGAATAGTGTTCGGCCGAGATTGCGAGTTTCCCATGAATTTGCAACTTGATCCCGCACAGAAATAGACGGCAAAATGCGCAAAGAGAAGTTAATAGACTATTGAACTAACATGCAAGTACTTTCCATAGACAGGAATACAACTCATAGATTTACTAAGATTTGTGTTTAAAAACTCGATAGAGCATGGAGCAGAATAGAAGAAATGAAAGAAGTGCAGGTGAGCTGCATGTTCTGCCGAAGCACTGCACAGATCAGTGTGATCTGTGCAGTGCTTCTGTGTGTAGTGTAAAGAAAGGGTTAGAAATCAGGAAAAAAATGTTGTGCCCCCCCCTGCCCTTTAAAGCTTAACGAGTCATAGACCACTGAGTCTTGGTACAGGAAATTCTGAAAATAGGAATACAACATCTTAGTAGTGAGGAAAAAGGATAGGTGTGCCCCTCAACCAATCTATATAAATATAACTCAAACTGGCATCTCCACCAGCAGGATCTGCTACCTGGTAAACAGAGAGATCACAAAGAAATAGATGGAGCGCTGGTTTGAGAAACTACACAAGGTTTCTTTTTATAAATTTATTTAATAATGTATACAACATGTATACAATACAAATCACACAAAAATTTCAGTGCAATGATTGCTCAAAGCACTATAAATCAATCCTGTCACAATTAGAAACAATCTTTATCACATATAAATAGAGTGATTAAGTCTTTAAAGAAGCATAGTCCCGAACCTTTGAAAAATTAGGATCCTATAGGTTGTCTCTGCTATAAAAATATTTTGTCCTAGGTCACACAGTGGAAGAAAGGATGATATAACTCACTTTCCTTGTGCCAATATTTATTAGAGATGAGCGGGCTCGGATCTCACAGCCAGCAAACCTGCACTAAAGACACCGCTGGCACCCCCGCACTGCCGACACAGCCACCAAACCTGCACTAAAGACACCGCTGGCACCCCCACACTGCCAACACAGCCAGCAAACCTGCACTAAAGACACCGCTGGCACACCGCACTGCCGACATCACCGGTACCCTTCACTGAGGACACTGCCAGCACCGCAGCACTGCCATTCCATGTACTGAGGACACCGTCAGAAATCCCCACTCTGCCAACACAGCCAGCAAACCTGCACTAAAGACACCGCTGTCACCCCCGCACTGCCAACACAGCGAGCAAACCTGCACTAAAGACACCACTGGCACACTCGCACTGACGACATCACTGGTACCCTTCACTGAGGACACTGCCAGCACTGCCATTCCATGTACTGAGGACACCGTCAGCAACCCCACTCTGCCGACACTGCTGTCACAGTAAGTGCACTATTGGTGTATCCAACCCACACTGTATAACACACTGTATCCGTGTTGGAAATTAGAAACTGAACTGCCACATGTTAGTGCCACCCACTGTGTCACTTAGCTTAGTCAGCCAGCTAGCTGGATGCAACCTTTTGGCCTTAACTAGATGAAGCAAATAATATTGTGAGGTGGTCAAAATAGATTGGAAATTACTGGAAATAAATGTTATTGAGGTTAATTATACTGTAGGAACAAAAACAGGCCTATTTTATGTGATTTTAGCTGTTTTTATGATTTTTTTAAGAAAAAATCCAGATCCAAAACCAAAACAGGAAAACAAAACACGGAGGTGAGGTTTTGGCAAAACCAATCCAGGTCCAAAACCAGGGGGGATCCAGATTCAAAACCAAAACCTAAACACGAGGGTCGGCTCACATCTCTAATATTTATGTGGGCACAGCACACTAGTAATTTAGACTGTCCATTCCACTGCCCAATAAAGTGGTAGATGTTTGTGTTTATGTCTTCAGTCAATGAGATCTGTAACCACCGGTGTTATGTTACCCCACTGTTGAATTGTCTACCTGTATGGAGTCGTACAACCGTACCTACATGGGTGATGCTGGAGTTAATGGCTGTACCAAATACGGACCTCCACTGTCTATTATACAGCCCGGCGGCTGATTTGAAAGTCCGCGCTCCCACGTTCAAGCGGTAAAGAGCTACCCGGCTGTTGGCGGCTGTGTGGTCACGGTTTGCTAAATAGGAGGGAGGAGAGAACATAAACATACGGGATAACTCCCCACTCCTCCTACCCGTGCCTGCAGCAAGATGGTTGAAAATTATAAGAAATACTTTTAAATAATTGCAAAAAAAACCTCCTCCTCATTACTCCACATGCACTTTCATTTCACACACGACAGATACACAATTAATCCATGATGGGAAGGTTGGGAAGTAGGATTAGCCTTTGAACTTCTTATATGCATACAGTATGTCTGCATGAAAAATTTAGACTAAATAATTATATATATAATAGGTTTTGGGGGGAAGAAGGTTAGGGTTAGGCACCCCTAGTGGGGATGGTTGGGGTTAGGCACCACTGGGGGGTCAGGGCTAGGCACTAAGGGGGGAGGGTTAGGTTTAGGGTGCGGGGTGGGCGGGTTAGGGTAAGGTTACAAGAAGGGAGAGTTAGAGTTAAGGGGGTAAGGGGGTAGGGTAAGTATACTTACCCGACCCCTGTCGGGATACCAACCACCGGGATGCCGCTGTTGATACTCTGACAGCAGGCATCCCGACAGCCGGCATTACGTACCCATTATATAAATATATATATATATATTAATTTATTAATGCAGAGATATGCAGAACTCAGGTTTCTTTATTACAAAAACAGGAGGGAGGCTGTGAACATAAAAAAACAAAAATGCCTCTTTGAATTCTCAATTAAGGAAGTATGTGTCAAGTGATTTCCTCCATAAATTCTTTGTTATTTATTTTTAGTTCACATATTGTCTGTATACAAAATGTGTTTGCATTACAAATTAAGCAAAATGTATACTACAAGTTATTAGAGTAAGGATCCTACAACTTCAATGCCATAGGGATGAGCTACAACTGTTTTAGTGTTACAGTAAAAAATAAAATACAACATAACATATCTTAAGTGCTTAAAAGGAAACCGATGAGACTGTGGCATCTAGTGAGGATGAGATGGAAGCCAGTGACTGGACTCCTGGTCACCTGTAAGGATATGGTACTTACTGTGTGATGGAAGGTAGGAACGGTGCAGGCAGGTAAAGGTGCTCCAAGGTTCCTCTATCTCTCTATTTGCAGGCAGCTCAGGACAATCTGCTTTGTCTGCTGATTCCTCTGTGGGTTTATATCTCTTGAGATAGCACGAGAATGGCTGCTCCTCCTCCCCTTCAAACTTCCCTGCTCCATCCCCTATGACAAAACACTCACTCATCTCTAATTGATCAATCATTTGGCTATTATGGTGTTTTGTATGTGCTGAGTGTGGGTTAAAAAAACAAAAGGGAGGTGTAATGGTAGAGGTCTGCGTGGGTGCAGTATACACCATCTATTAACCTTCAGATTTGGGGCATAATCAGCTTTTATAACTCAATAGTTAATAATAGTTTATTCAAAGGTCTTATGTTTGGGATGAATGGTTAGACATTCAACTTTATTTGTTCAATTAAAAATAAGTGACCCTCTGCTTGAATTAGTTTATTACTTCTAAATCACTGCTTATAACTGTATGTGTTCAACATTAATATCCCCAGACATTGGGCCTGATTCTGAGTCAGGCCCAAGTCCAAACGCGTACACTTCTCGCGGGTATCAGCAGACTGCACATGTGCTGTAAGAAGCAATCACAGAATTTGCATGTGCTACACCAAGTATATGCACTTTGGTGGAGAATACGAGAGTGGACGGTTCGCTGTGTGCGAGGCTGGATCACTTAGTCCATGAAATGGATCTTTCTGGACAACAACAAAGTCCTTCCCTGGTGTACAGCCGTGTGTCCGAATGTGCAAAGACTGAGATGCCCATTTAGAGCGTCTTCAGATGCTGAGGAGGCTCCAGAAAATAGACTATATAATATACTTTATATAGTATTCTGTATAGCCTGTGACTGTGACCAGGGACAGTTCTAAAACCAAGTGGAGCCCAGTGAGAAAATTTCCTTTGGTGGCCCCCCATACCACATATGAACATATTTCAGGACAATGCATTCCACATATCAGCCTCAGAGCCCCTTCATATGCCTCAATGTTCCCTCATATCCCTTTAAATGCCAGCCAAGAACCCCCTCTTTATGTGCCAGACCAGAGCCTCCGTTTTGTATAATGGAGCCCATCGTCCCCTTCCCGTCCACAAATGGTGGCAGCATGTCAATCATACTGCAGCTTCGGGGGCACTGTGCGCAATCTCACAGATGGTGATCTGTACATGCGCAGATTTCCAAACATCGCAGATGTGCTCAAACTACTGGGTTTGTGTCACGACCAGGATTTCACGGCATGGAGGTTTGCGGTCCTTACCGGTGAGGGTGCTGTAGCAAGGGAGCTGGCACGTGGGGATGGGCAGTGGGTATGCGCAGGGGTTTGACAGAATTGGGCCATCCTGGCAAGGATAAGTCTAGCAGTGTCTCAGCACCACAGGTACATGGGCGCAGCCATCTTGCCTCAGGTCATGTGACATAGTGGGCCTATCCGGACGCGTCAGGTGATCTCTCCAGCCACTCATGTTCTGCTGCTAGGTACTTAAGGGATCCCTGCCAGTGCAACGTGTTTTAGCATCAGTTATGAGAGAGTACTCTGCGCTCCTGAACCAGACCTTAGCTCCTGTGTGCCTCAGCTCCTTGCCGGTCCCTGGCTCCTTGCAAACCTGCACCACTCTACCCTGCCTTGCTCCCTGCTGTGGATCAAGTCCTGCTCCTTCTACCTAACAACTCCTCCCTGAACCTGAAGTTCCCAAACCTACCCATTCCTTCCTGAACCTGTAGTTCCCAATTACCTACTCCAGTCTGCACCTGAGTTTTCAGCTAAAACCCTGATCAGCCATCATTGCAGCATTACCTGCTATCCCTTCAGCAACTATTACAGCAATTCCAGATTGCCCTGTTTACAGTGGTGTAACTAGGGCAGGGCCAGCGGGGCATGTGCCCTGGGCGTCGTGGGACCGTTGGGGTGTGCGGGGGGGGAGGGGGGGCAGGCTGCACCCTGCTGGCCACAGTACCGGCCCGCTCTAGTTAGCCAGTGTAGTGCCGACCGCAGTGTGTGTTTACACAGGACCGGCGCTAGGCTTCCCAGCGTCGGTCCTGTGCTGCACAGCTGAGCCCCTTCCCTCCCCCTGAGCGCTTACCCAATAGTGCTAGGAGGAGGGTGGCAGGTGGGCTCAGGCTTTGCTGACTCACACATCGCCGCCAGCGCTGGCGGCGATGTGTGTGTTAACCAGCAACCAATGAGAGTCAGACGACTCTCATTGGCTGCTGCTGCTACTGCACACACATCACCGCCGAGCATCAGCGATGTGTGTGTGAATCAGCAGCCAATGAGGTCAGACAGACTCTCATTGGCTGCTGCTGCTGCACACACATCACCGCCAGTGCTGGCGGCGATGTTTGTGTAAAACAGCAGCCAATGAGAGTCAGACAGACTCTCATTGACTGCTGCAGCTGCAGCGCCCACTGTAAGAGCCGGCTCCCTAACGGCTCCTGCATTGGGTAATGGGAGAGACGTCATGACATCATGACGTCTCTCCCATAATGAAGAGCACGCCAGCCCGGGAGGACTGACGTGCGGACAGCAGCGTGGATTCAGGTAAGAATTTTTCCTTTATTTATAGTTTCATTACAGGGTGTATTTATCAGGGGGGGCTAAGGAGGGGACTATTACTGGGGACACTGCTTCGGGGGGGTGCAGGTTCCACTACTGGGGACTACTACTGGGGGGGGATACTACTGGGGGCACTGCTTTGGGGTTCGGGAGGACACCACTACTGGGGTCTACTACAGGGGGGGACTATTACTAAGGAGGGGACTACTACTGGGGGCACTGCTTCGGGGGGTGGGACTACTTCTGGGGGGGATACTACTGGGGGAACTGCAATGGGGGGGACCACTACTGGGGTCTACTACAGGGGGCACTGCATTAAGGGGGACTCTCACTGGGGCCACTATAAAGGACACTGTATAGGGGGGACTACTACTGGGGGCACTGCATTGGGGGGGCACTACAGGGGGCACTGCATAGGGGGGATAACTACTGGGTGCCTGCATAATGGGGACAACTACTGGGGGCACTGTATAAGGGGCACTACTGGGTGGCTGCATATGGGGGATCACTACTGGAGGCACTGTATAAGGGGAACTAATGACAGGCTGCATAAGGGGGACTACTACAGGGGGAACTGTGTAAGGGGCACTGCATATGGAGGATCACTACTGGGGGCCTGAATAAGGGGAATTGCATAAGGGGGACCACTACTGTGGGTACTGTATAAGGGGCACTACTGTATAAGGGGCACTACTGGGGGCCTGCATAAGAGGGACCACTACTGGGGGCATTGTATACTGGGGGTACTATATAAGGGGGACCACTACTAGGGGCACTGAATAGGGGGGACTGTATAAGGGGCACTGCATTAAGGTGCAAATAGAAAGAAATGTTCCCAGTGACAAGAAAGGGGTGTGTCATGTTGACACACCCCAATTTTCAGTGGCCACTCCCCTTGTGACCACATTCATTTTTCGCCCATAGTGTGTGTTTGTGTGGGGTGGGGCGGGGGGAGCTGCGCTCCATTTTCAAATTTGCCCTGGGTTCCAAATACCCTAGTTACGCCACTGCCTGTTTAGCCATCATCGCAGCATTACCTGCTTTCCTTCAGCAACTATTACAGCATTTCCGGATTACCCTGTTTAGCCATCATCTCAGCATAACCTGTTTTCCCTTTCAGCAACTATAACAGTATTCCCGGATTCCCTACCCTGCTATTACCACTGACTTACTGGACTTTTACTTCAGCTCCACAGTTACCTCAGTTAATCAAGACTTTATTTTAGTTCTGTCACAGATGTTAATCAGTGTTATTCTTCTACATGTCTACTAGTACTTACATTAAACGACCTACTTTTCACTTTAAATCTGTTCCGGTGTCTGCTCCTGTTACCGCCCCGGGTCCACTAGAAACACAGATCCTAACAGTTTGCATGCATCTCTGAATCAGGTCCTGTATCCACAATTCCATAATGAATGGGGCCTTTATTGCAGAACAAAGATACTAATAGTGCATTACCAAAAGAAAACAACTTATTTTAATGCACAATTAAAACACTGATAATACTCCTGGCACATACCAGCCAACTACTGTACTTGATTCAGATAATTAATGCGCCTGCAATATCACATAGATGAATGCCAGCTGTGAGGCTCCTTGATGAGTGTTACGTGCAGCCCGAATAGGAGGTTTTGCTGCTGGTTCCAACATTGGTGACTCCTCCTGGTGGGGCAGAATGAGTTTAGGGCTGCCGGTGGCGCACATCCCGGGAGAAGGAAGGGGTTGGGGTAATTTGTAGGTGGCTCCTGGGTGCGAACATCACAGGGAGAGAGAGGGGGTGTTAGTTGGTGACTGTCTGATGGGTGCCCACATGACGCATGGTGGGTAGTGCTGACAGAGCTCTTGCCAGTGGCCTGAGGTCCACAAGACTTCCTGGTTGAAATTGTTATCAGGGTGTTTCCGTTGCTGAGTCCTAGTGCCTAAACAGAGGCAGCGTGGAGCATGCCTCTAACAGATGCTGCTAGTGGGGTGACTGCCGCTGCGCCCCAGGCAATATCCCTGCCTGTCCGACCCTTGAGTCACGCCTGACTGTGACTGTATGTGTCACAGGCCTGGTGCTGGTGTGCACAGTCAGCAGCCTCAGCGCAGCAGTCTATCTACTGTATACTCTCTATCTCTCTATACTCATATGCTTTTCTTTCACCCTCCAGTGCCCTTCACTGGCCTCTCTTCCACCCTCCAGTGCCATCCACCATAAACATTTGTGTGCAGGACTGTATCAGGGGAGGACTGCCGGAACTAGAGTCCCGGGCCCAGACAGAGGGGCCACGGGTGGCAACGGTGTGGATTGGCTCAGGTGTGGCAGCAGCAGCTCCTGATTGGCTGCCAATCCGTGAGCTGATTGGCTCGTGGCTGGTGCCAAATTCTAATTA
This sequence comes from Taudactylus pleione, assembly GCA_031769625.1. NCBI lineage: Eukaryota > Metazoa > Chordata > Amphibia > Anura > Myobatrachidae > Taudactylus > Taudactylus pleione. The sequence goes on along the minus strand of JAUIMM010000329.1, from coordinate 4,319,192 downwards.
CAGCCAGTCTCTCCATGGCTGCCTGCTTGTCCGCCAGCTGTAACCAGATCGTTGCCAGACCAAATACACACCCCGCTGCCACCTGATGCTCAGTCGCCCTTTCTCCACGTCCCCCCCCAGGCCTTGCCCTGCTCTCATCCCCCCACAGTCTATAATTATAATGTCTCCATGTACAACCTCTGGCCCTGCCCGAGGTTGTATTCCCCCCCAGGCCCTGGCCCCCCCAGTCTCCTGTGTTTATGCCACCATGTCCTCCTTACCCCCACATTCACTAGTAGCCCAGGCCCACCCCTCCATCAGTTGCCTGTGTCAGGGGTGTATCTATAATGGGTGCATGGTGCACGTCCCACGTACTGCAGAAATCATTGGGAAAATGGCCACCATGGTCATTTTCCTTTGATTCGTGCATGTGCAGTGGATATGTCCCGGGAACGCTGCGCGTGCGCCATGTATCCAGAGACCTGTTCATGCACAGTAGACTGTAGCACAATTCCAGAGTCTACTGCACTGCTGGAGAGGAGGGGGCCCGATCTGTGCCTGCACACAAGCCCCCTACTCTTTTAAATCGCCTCTGGCCTATGTGTATGTCTCCATGTTGCCCCAGTGTTTCTCTTTTTCGATTTTTATTCTATTTTTCTTTGTGCGTGTCTGGCTTTTCTTTTACCTCCTTCCTTTGCCTGCATACCCTGTTATACCTTTTATTGTATCTGCCCCCTCATCTAGTTCTAACATTTATCCCCCAGCACCCACCTTTTTCCTGTGCCTCCACCACTCACCTTTCCCCTGTGACCTTCACAACCACTTTTCCTCTTGCCCTGCCCTCATCCTATCACCTCTTTTCAACTTTCACTTCTCCCTTCTTCATCTCTTACCATCCTCCTCCTCTTCTGCTGAAGGCGATGGAGTCCTGCTGGCCGTTGATTAGAAGAGACGTTTAGAAATCTGAGCATGGCAGGTAATCACAATCTTTGATTTATATAATTTTTCCATCTAAAGCTACTATAGCTGGCGAAAACCCTGATGGCAGTAAACTTTGCCAGTTTTCGCCAGTGAAGGCTTCCCCATATGAACTGCACACATGTTATGGTGGTACTTTATCTGGATCTGGCTTTTTCAATATTTTTTATGTGGATCTGGCTTTTTCAATTTTTTGTTCATGTTTTTCTATCTTCTTCATTGTTTTTTACGTGGATCTGGCTAGTTCGAAGTTTTATATGTAGATCTGGATTTTTCAATTTTTTTTATTTGGATCTAGCTTTTTCAGTATTTTTTTTATGTGGTCTGGCTTCTTAAGAGTTTTTTTTTTATGTGGATCCGGGTTTTTCAATGTATTTTATGTGGATCCAGCGTTTCATATATATAAGACGAGCTGCTCTAGATATCCAATGTATGTACACACACACACACACACATATGCTCTCCAGATACATGGTTTATTGTCCCTTAATTATCACTGAAGGAGACATGAATGTATTTTCTGCCATAGGACCATTTGCCCTCCTGAAATCCTCTCGACATATTTTCTACCTCAGGACATCAATTCCAGTTCAGAATTACTCATCACAACTCACAGACAATTTGTCATTATACTTCGAGGACATATATTTTGTATCTCATTTATATGATTAATTTTTTATTTTTTTAATCTAACTCCTGTGATATTTCCAGCCTTTTCTACTAATAAGGACATGGGTCTATATTATAATAACACCTACATAGCCAGGCTTTTTTTTTTATTAATAATAATAATAATAATAATAATAATAATAATAATAAGGGATTAAGTTTAAACAGCTCATACATTTTATATATCCTTGTTCTATATTGTTAGTATAAGTACCCTCAAAACAATATGTCAGAACTCCTTAATGAATGTTTATTCCTATACTTTATAAGTACCTATAATGGTTCCCAAGATTTATAGTCAGTGCCTTTTCGTTTTCTCCTTTTCATAGACATGTTCTGAAAATACATGGTTAACCTTACTGAATAACGAAATTGAGGAGCAATAATATGTATTAATCATATATCCCTTTTGTATGCCTGCCTAGGAGATACCTATTACAAATTTTAAAGATGACCATCGCACCTAGATGCGTTTCAAGGACACATAGCAGCTCATATCTATTCATGTTAATAAAGAAGGCCTGATGTGAGTCAAGTTCAGGGATCCTTACAGCGAATGGCCGGATCTGACATCATCAGTTGCGTCATGTGCATTCCATATGCGGCTCTATTGACAAAGATGGCTGCCAGTAGGAGCAAACTACTGGCGCGCATGCACATTGGGGACCCAGAGTACAGGAGCTGGACGAAAGTGACATTATACCCGGAAACGGGCACCACCATGTTTATTTTTTCCAGTCTTTAAACATAGCATCTTTCACACAGATATATAGACAGTTCATAAGTTTTAGTAATCTAGATGGTTCTTTGTAAATATACATAATAGGAAGTGACACTCAAACTGATGCCAATTTGTCCCTATTAGTGGGGTATTAATACTGAGGTACCTAACAGGCAGGGATAGCGACAGAAATCATGGGGCCCGGTACACCCATTTTTTTAGTCGCCCTCCATCCCCGGGTCCCTGGCAGGTACAGTCCAGTTGCTTAAGAGTCTACCTTACCTATATGTGGTTTCTATGGGGGAACCTCTGAGCCCTCACAGTGTCCCTCCAAGCCATCACAGTGTCCTCCATGCCCCCAGTGTCCCTCCATGCCCCCAACTTACCTTATTCTAGTTTCCATGGTGATGGTATGCTGTGAGTCAGACGCATTGTGTGTGGCCAACACTAGGGTGAAGGGTTTATAAGGTAAGCTATGTTTTGTTATTCTTTAGTAACCTGCGATAGTGCATTAAAAGCACTGAAACGTTGATATACACAACTAAAGCTGCATACACACGTAAAGATTTTCTATCCAACCATCCAACTAGTTGATTGGTTGGAATGAAAATCTGGTAACGTATGGGAGTAACTGATGATCAGCAATTTGCTCAGAAATGGCAGAAAACAGATGAAAATGGTCATCAGACAAGTTTGTTAAATGTTTGATCTAAACAATTTACAGTTTTTGTCCTTTTTCCTGCGTTTGGGAGCAAATTGCTGATTATTTGCTTTCATACCTTACCAGATTTTCATTCCAACCAATCAACTAGTTGGATGGTTGGACAGAAAATCTTTACGTGTGTATGCAGCTTTAGAGTGGAGTTGTTTATTTGAAAAAGTGAGTGCCGCACTGATGGTATGTTTATTTAATTTTTTGTGAGGGTACCACTTGAAGCTATTGATTAAGTTATTTTGGAGTACCGGACCTTCTGCTGCTATATATATATATCTCTTACATACACAGCAATGCACTTCAGCGCAGGTAATCCTATAGAACTCCAGGTAAAATTTCAAGATGTATTTGCTGCTTTATCCTTAAATTTCCTCTTGCTAGGAGGATCTCAGAATTTCTAAAAGATGCAGATAGTAGGAATAGCACACTCGTGAGAATAGTATTAAAAGTATAATTTTACTTGTAATAATGCTCACATACATCACGGTTAAGAACTTTGTACATAGCCCAGTAATCAGCTCTTCTCAGCTGGCAGATCTCTTAGTCACCACCGCTATAGAAGCCTCTGGTTCAGCGCTGCTTCTGGAGATAGCAGATAACTTCAACGTCTCATATCAGTTTAGACCACGTTTAGACCACGGCATTTAATATGTATTGTTTTATAGATAAATACTGCATCTCTGCTGTAAATATAAATGTAATATTATTGATGTAATGGTCTAGATCCCTTTATTTGTAGTTAAGCAATGTAATGTGCTGCCCCTGAAACTCAACTATTTCCCCTCACCAATTATACTGTAAGACAAAGGAAATCCAGCATGGGATAGTCATCGGCAGGGCCCTCAAGCTTTATGAAGATCCAGCTGCACACACAAAGGAGAAGGAACTGACTTATCCAACGTCGAGTATACACATATCCCTGCCTGTACCCAATGATTTTATTCCCTAAGGACTATTTGAATGTGAACTTATAAATTGTACTGCCTTGACCATTGCAAGTCAGTGCATTCAGAATTGAAGCCTTGTGTTGGTGCCAACCACGCATGTGCATTGTAAGGAGCGGTACTCTATTTATTTCTTTGTGCAACATAGACTATAGCTGAAAACTTTACAAGAATACTGGATCAAAAACATACAGATAAAGCTCTACAACAGCATGAATCAATACAAATAAGCGTATAGAACAATTATAATCATTTAATAGATTAACATATAAAGGAATACCTTTCCTATTACAAAAATAGAGGAATACATATCCTATTACAAAATATGTTATAAAATATAACAAAATATATTACAAAATATGTTATTAAAAATATGACAGAATCAGCGCCCCATTAAGACCCCTTGGAAAAATGCCATTTAGTCGGTGAATCAATTGGGCCTCACATTGCAATGAAAGCAGGTCACAATCTCCACATCTCACTGGCTGAGGGCTATGATCAATCATTCTGTATCGTATACGAGCAAGGTGACGATTAGCCCCAATAAAATGCAGTACTACCCTCTGATCGCTAGTCCCGCTATGTATATGGGTATATCGGCCACTTCCTATGGTTTTTGGGTGTGTTGATGCCCCTAAAGGAAGGGACATCTATAGCTCCAGTTAACTCAGTATCGCATGCTGACTCAGGGTATCTAGCCCGGAAAAAATGGTCATGTTTTATATAAATATATATATATATATATATTATATATATATATATATATATTTATACATATATACACACTGGTGGCCAAAATTTTGGACACATTTTGAAATTTGAATGTTCTTCAACTTTGAATGCTTATAAAAACTGTTTCACTTCCCGCAGTGCAATGAATCATATATCAAATGAAAGGAAATTTAATGCTGAATTCAACACAATAAACAGAGGTCAAATATTTGCATTACAAGGGAAGTTATGCTACTTTCAGTCAGACAAAGAAGCACAGATGCGTTAGATTCAAGAAGCGGATTGTATTAACAGCTACTACCAGCCAATCGGAATCGTCGTTCTGAGGACCAATCAGCTGTCGTTTATGTAAGGTTATGTTCAAAGGTGGGAAAGGTCAGTTTGGCTGTTTCATTTTGCAGATTAAAGTTAATTACTGAAGTGCAATTATGGTTGGATGTTTGTGTGTATTGTTTAGTGCTAACGACGGTGTAAAAAATAAATACAACAATGTCATCCAGGCAAAGTGGTGACTGGTCACCCAGGAAGAGATCCAGGATTGTGGTGTTACGTGAAAATGGTCTTTCGTATACAGCAACAGTTGCGAGAGAAGTTGGTGGGAATGTGACAACATCAGGAGTACGAACGAACGTTTTGTTTACGCTATCAGGAAACACAATCTATACAAAACAAAGAAGGAAATGGTTGGAAAAGGTGCACAACAGCTGTTGAGGATAGGAGAATAAAACAAATTTGCGTCAGGGACAGATGGATGTCATCTGTGGCCATTATCAGTGACGTGAGTACAACTAGTGTTTTTGTCAGTGCAAGAACGGTACGGAGAAGACTAACGGAGGTTGGCCTAAAAGGTAGGATTCCCAGAAAAAAGCCATTGCTAAATAAAAAGCAGCGGCAGAAATGAATACAGTGGGCAAAAGAACACATTGCATGGACAGAAGGTCAGTGGAAACAAGTGATATGGAGTGACGAAACTAAGACATCGATATTAGGCAGTGATGGGAGAAAATATCGGAAATGTCGCATCGGGGATCCAAATTGCATTCAAGTGAGAATCCTACAAGTGTTAAGATCTGGGCATGTATGACAGTAGATGCTGTAGGCCACCTTTATGTCATAGATGGCACACTAACAGCAGAAAGTACATTGACACCATCCTACAACCAAAACTTCTACCTTCTATCAGGGATCTTTTTCCAGATAATGCCCCATTTTTTTCCCATCAGGATTCAGCTCCCTGCCACACTGCATGGATATGCAAACAGTGGTTCACGGAGAATGACATGCAGGTGCTGGGATGGCCAGGAAACAGCCCAGACCTGAACCCCATTGAACATTTGTGGTTCAGTTTGAAAAAACTGGTACATCTGAGGCGTCCATCCAATAAAAGACAATTAATAGAGGCTATCATTGTCTTATGGCACCACATAATAAAGAATGAAGAACTTGAAACACTGGTCTGTCCATAGGATGTTGTTCCAGAACTGTAATGGCTTTTTTAGATGTTGTTTGGCAAACTGTAATCTGGTCTTCCTGTTTTTGTGGCTCACCAATGGTTTACATCTTGTGGGGAACATAGGCCAAATAGAGAGATATATAATGTAATAGGATGTTTTTTACAGAGCGATTGCATGGGGTAATACTGTAGGAGGAGTTGTAGGGAGGTTATATGGAGTAATAGGAGGAGTTATGAGAAAAGACTATATGTTTTAGGAGGAGTTATAAGGAAAGGAGATATGGAGTATTAGGAGAAGTTATAAGGAAAGGCTATATGGAGTAATAGGAGGAGTTATAGGGAGAGGTTATATGGGGTAATAGGAGGAGTAATAGGGATCCAAGGCTCACTTTTCCATTCTACAGTGGTAACCTAGATGTCTATTCATGAAGATGTGCGGTATAGAATTGCTACTTATCACTATAGATAACATCACTTTGATGCGAGCTATAGCTTTGATAAGTAGCAATTCATATACACTTACCTGTCTTGCACAGTGAAGCAGTAAGTCCACAGTTAGCGATCTGGTCACTTCAAAATAGCGGGGGTAGGAAGTGGAACGGGGGGGGCACTGGGCCAGCAGGGGCAGCTGCCAGCCAGCAGTCAGCACTGCAGGAGGTGACCCGGAATATGCATATGCATATACCCTGGGCACCTCTGATTGGCTGCTGGCTCAGGAGGGGGAGGAGACAACAGGGAGAAGGTAGGAAGATGGAGGTCTTCGCTGCTCTTCTCCCCTAACAACACCGCTATCGCCATCCTGAGATGGCGAGGGCAGTGCTAAGCAGAGAAAAGGAAAGCTGAGCTTTATGAATTGCACTCACCATACAATAGTATGGTGATGCGATACATGCAGGAGCTGGTGCACCGCTGGAGAAGTAATACACTTCTCCAACGGTACACTGCTCTATGAATGACTCAAAGCAAGAAGTGCCCTGTTTTCAGCTAAACAGGACACTTCACTGCTTCATGAATAGACCCCCTACTTACTTCCTTATGCTAATATGAGAATCCGCTAGTGTATATTAAAAATCTTTGTGTCTGCATGTGGAAACTAGAAATGCCCACTGTTTTTACTTCCGCAACCATCATCATTAGCATATGGGCTTGCACTCACCCCATGCTGTGCTAAAGATCTGTCTGAAGCAGGTGCCTAATTTCCGTTGTGTGTGCATTCCTGATTCAGCGCATGTGCAGAAGCCAATTCCTACCTTTGGAGCATGCGCAGTGTGTGGAATTCCACGAGATCTGTGCACATTGCGACTTGCTCTAAAATTTAGAGTAATCATATGTTTTACAGGGAGAGGTTGTATTGAGTAATAGGAGAAGTTATAAGGAGATGTTATATGGAGTAATAAGAGTGTTATATAGAGAGGGTGGTTCGGTTAATTAGGTCGACATTCACGCAGGATTTTCTGGAGAGCAGGTTTTATATATGTATACTGTATATATTATATATACACTATAACACGCACACACACTAACACATACATACAAACTAACACTGTATACATACATACCTACACTTTTGATGCAGCTGCTGCAGGTTGCTGATAGAGATGAGCGCCTTGCATTATTAGGCCTAATCCCTCCTGGTGTAATGCAGTGATTTGCAGGGCTATGGGGAAGGGTGGAGCTACTGATACTGGCTCCATCCCCTCCATGTGGTCAGTGTAGGGGTGGAGGAATTGGTCCATCAGGGAAGGGGGGTTCTGGGTACTCAGAAACCCCCCTGCATGCGCCAGTACCTCCATCTGAGTATGACCTCTTATGTGAGCAGCTGTGCATCTCTGTATGCAATACGAGACAATTCAATAGGAAGCAACATCTCCATATGTCTTTTTAGCCATCCCCCAGTTACTTCCCAGTTACTGTCCATGAAAGCCCGTTACATATCTGCTACCATACATCTAAATTTGACCGTGAACTAGGCTCCATTTTTCCATAATTGATCCAAAATCTTGATACATTATGCAAATTAATCTTTCTAAATGATTGGAGATCGATGCCCATCCCTATCCTGTACTGTTGGCCTGATTCATCGGTAAACGCAGTGCCGAAGTTTACGCAGTTGAGCGATATATGCTATTGCGCATGCTCAAAAATGTCCTGAAAATCCAATGGCACATACGGTACCCTTGGGTATGGCTCCATATGCAACAGCAGGCAATAGAATGGCGGCGCAAGACCATTGGCGTTCCTCGGAGGTGGCACACAAAAAAGGCCGTCTCATGGTCATGTAATAGGAGTGTTACTTGTAAGTGAACTCAGCTGCATTCTCAAATGCAGATCCTCAACCATAGAGGCCATGTTTAGAGGATTTTCAGAAGGAGACACTACGCCAGCCATAGGCAACCACAGCCTGTCGTTAGTGACAGCGATGGTGCACAGTTAGTGTACTGTTTAGAACCGCCAACATAGTTGCACTGTCCACGAGCATTAAAAGTTGGCATCTCAGTGCTTGCACAGTCCGTCGTATGCTAGAGCACATGGGTAGAGCTGAAACTAGCTTTTGCTTATTACCACCACTGCAAATCCACAAACATTTGTCACAGCTCTGTATCTCTTTATTTATTTATCACTGCTCTGCCTCTCTTGGAGTAAATCAAGCACTTAAGCTGGAGAAAGTAATTTTCATGTAAATTCCCTATTTATAGAAGTGATTTCTCTGCTTTTCCAGACATTTGTATAGTTTGTGCAGCCCCCACAGGTTTTAATGGGCTGTGCTGTTGGACAGTATTTATACAAATGAGAAAAGACAAACACTCTGTGCAGGTACTACCTGACTCATGTGCAGTACCAATGAAAAATAATTATGCCAACCTTCGCCAACCAGCGGATTGTGTGATTGACCCAAGGATAAGTCCAGTGTAGGTTAACCAGGCAGCAGGGGCGTATCCATAATGGTTGCAGAGTGTGCAGGGCACAAGGGCACCTGGTTCCAGGGGGACCTCACACTGCACACCCTGCACCCATAATATACTTACCTCTAAGGAGTCCCATGTTGGCGCGGTGGTGCGGCGCTGTAAAAACGTCTGGAAAATGGCCGAAGCGGCCATTTTCCCATCGTTTGCGCATGCGCAGTACAGGGAAAATGGCCGCCGCTGACACTTTCCCAGTGACCTGTGCATGCGCTATAGACTCTGGGCACACTCTAGTGCCCAGAGTCTATAACTCTGGCGCTGGCAGCGCACAGCTCAGAGCGCTGCAGGCTGCCGAATGGAGAAGAGAGGGCCCATGACAGAGACTGCTCACGGGCCCCCTCCTCACTAGAAACGCCCCTGCCAGGTAGTGTGGTTTATTGAGCAAATGATAGTACAGCCATTCTCACTGTTACACTCGTTGAAGAGCATGAAGCGGATCTGGGTTCAGACAGGTCACCAGCCGGTGACTGTTTCTTGGATGCGGTAGCGGTGCAGGTGCTGTCTTACGAGCAGTAGGTCACAGGTCTCAGAAGCTAATGGGGAGACATCTGTCTCCCACTAAGGGCCGTTTTAAATTTGAAGCGAAAAGCCGAGATCAGCAAAAAAGTTTCGCCGATGACGTTATTTCGCCAGGCGGAAAAGTATCGCCGTATTCAACTTGAAAGACTTTCCGCCTAGGTGGAATGTCAATGCAATGTAATAGGTGAAAAAGTTTCGCCTATGAATGGCAGGTGGAAAAAAGTGCAGAATTGGGTTTTTGGGGTAGAACGTGGTGGGAACCCCCATGCAGGCTTAAGACAGTCCCCCAAAGGTAATCTGCATCAAAGAAAAAAAAAAAACCACTAAAGAACACCCCAAAAAATTACTTTCATTTTGGGGGCAAAAAAAAAAAAGTTGGGGGACAAAGTTAAAAACTAGCGAACTAGACTCCAGGGGCTCCCCAAGTATGCCCCAGGTGTTTTTTACTTTGCAGGCGCATGTCGCAGGTGAATTTTTCACAATATTTTAAACTTTACATTAGCAACTTTAAAATATGCTGGTCCCCATTTTCAAGTTCCCAAAATTTGCTGGGATAAGTTAATTTCAGGAAAAAAAACCTCCAAAATACTATTCTTCCCCACTTATACAAAAATGCTATTAAGCAACTATTGAGCACGATTAAAAACACCAAATACCTTCAGCAAGCCAAATCGGGGGAATCCATAGTGAACCCCCACATCAGAGCATATTTTGGGGGCTGTCAGGCTGATTTCCCCAAATCTGGCAGGACTTTAGCTTGTTTCAGTTTAGCCGTTTTCGTGTCCTTACAAATTGAATACGGGGATATGCATGGACGCGCGCGATACTTTTCTGCCTGCGAAGTAGGTGAAAAGTCCGGGAGGCGAAAAAGTATCGTGGGTGCGGATCAAATTGAATACGGGCCTATGTGTCTCGTACACAGTGGCAAGATAGAGCCGCACATCCGCAGTACTAGAGCCACACTTTGCCAATGCAGTCACTCATACCTGCGCATACACTTAACTTGGTACTACATAATAAACGTCTCAGACCAATTCTTCTCATCAGGCCCCAATCCCTATATGCTACCTGTAATGCTCATGTCTTTTGCTGACATTTGTTCAACACTCAAGCCCATTGTTCCAATGGTTCTTTCTATATTCTCTGGGCTTGGATTATCACCTGGGACAACTGTAACTTTCTACATCACCTCCACTTTAATTGCATTTTCATTGCACATTTCTAGGTGGTGTAATTTTCCATCACTTTAAGCTTAATGAACCTCATCATGGATGCAACTCCGGTGTACATGCTGTGCACTAATAGAGTTTTGCAGTCTCAATGATGTTTGCTTTTAGCAATACTCTTCACTGACACACTTTGCTGACAAGCTGTGTTTTACACTCTATGCTGGCATACTGTGTTACGTGTCTTCTGGCATTTTAGGTACATTCCAATTGTGTGCCTGGGCCCATAACCTGTTGATTTGTGTGTGCTATTTGGTGATGGTATGCAGAGTTAATAGCATAAACACCAAACGGAATTGCAGAAACACCAAACAGTCCAGGTACTTAACCAGGTGTCAGGTTATACACTGGCTGATCTGAAAGGAGCGGAGCATATACGTCACCAGGCGGTGACATATACAGTATAGGTCACGGAGCTTGTATATGCAGGATGCACTGTATGAATAGGCCAGTATGCAGGATATTCTGGCAAGGCCTCTGGACCTAAGTGGAACACATCTATGTTATGCTGTGGCGCTCATACATAGTGACAAGATGGCGCTGTGCATGAGCAGAAGACCAAACAGTACCCATCTTGGTAAAGAAGAATGGTTCATATATAGAGCATTCATGGAGGCAGCACATACTGCATTCCATATTGCAACACATACTGTATATGGGCTATCTGCACCTGCTATGTGCAGTATTTCTCCCTCACAACATAATTAGGGGTGACTCACCCTCTTTTGAACAATGTATGGCACTGGAGGATCACTCTGCTCTGGTATTAGTAAAGCATGTCAACACCCAAAGGAAAACAATTTTTTATTCTTCAATATTTTAACAATTTCCCATTTTAACCATTTTCAAAGATAAGCACATGTTTAGGTTTCAACTTCAGATATTGATTCCGCACAAAATTTGTGTAAAGACAGTTCTCTCCCTTGAAGCACCATTTAGAAAACTACCGCTCTCCTCCTCCGCATCCTCACTATACCTACCTCCCCCAACAACCAACTGCCGCTCGCCATTACAACTGTCACTTTGACTTATGACCCACCTGACCCTGCTCATGTGACATACTCTTGACCCATTTTCTCTTACTTGGATATGTCATGTCATGTTTTTTTCCCTTGGAGTGTCGACATCCTTTACTAAAACCCTCTGCTCCTCCCTGGGGCCCCAGTTGAGATGTCCCCTCTTTTCTCACTGATAAGAATCCACAGCTCTGTGTCTCACCCTGCCCCTCTTTCTCTGAAAGTACAAATCACACAGAGCTGCATCACTCCGTCCCTCTCTTCACCCACAGATCACACTCAGATCACTGTATCACTCCAGCTAATGTCACTGGAAGGGGGGTGGAGGTGTAACATTAATATTTTAACATTTTTAATTAAATTTAAAATAAACACTTAATGTAATGTTTAATAGAATAATGTGTTAATCTCCTTTATTTTAGAAAAAAACAATATATAGTTTCAGTGACATTTCATAATATGCCTTTTTTAGGTTCTTATTTTAATTATGCACTTCCGAAACCAATAATTGTATATTTTGTTTAAATCTTTTCATTTAGTGTTTTATAACAAGGTAAAACAGGTACTAGCATATACAGGTAAACCATTTACAGAAGCACATCTCATGACAACATGAAAGTGGAAAGAATAAGCAACTTATTAACAACAAACATGCATTTCCAGGTTATGAGCATACAACGGCAGATAGTCAATGAGCTGTGTGTAACATATGCAGTTATAATAGACATCAGGAAAACAGGGCAGGAGTGAGGGAAATTTGCTGAAAACACTCAACAAGGGGAAGGAAACATAATGAAGAGAGGGGAAAGGAATAAAGGAGGGGGTAGAGGATAGGAAGAGTGAGCTGGTGAACTAAACTATATGATGGGGCTTTTTAAGATTGAGATATGGAATTACGTGGTGCTCAAGAGTGTGGTGCTCTTGAGAGGCTACCAGACAATATGGGCTATTTCTACTGTATTGCTTTGCAGGCTTTTGATATAGGGGGTGATTCAGCTTCGGATGGAATTGCAAAGCTGCATGCAAGCAGTTTTGCAATTCCATCCTTTCTAATATGCAAATGCAGCAGGTGTATGGCACCCCCTGCTGCATTTGCAATCCCGGCACTGGAAGTCGCAGGCTGGGATCACCATCGAGAACATTGGTTGATATTGGACAGCTGAGTAAGCCTCAGCTTACGCAGGCTGACTGGCTTGTGAGGCCAGTAAACTGCGTCCATGGGTGCAGTCCCTAGCCTTGCCACTCCTCGAAAACGGGGCCGAAACGTCCCGTTTCCGTGAATGCTGGCCGTCCCCGCCCCTGCACCGCCCTTTAAATACCTCTGCCTGTCAATCAGGCAGAGGCATAGCAGGGGCTGTTTGCGATCACGCAGGACCTGTTCTGCACACACACAGAATGGGTCCTGCGTATGCGCAGATTCTCGATAATCGGGAATCGGTGTTCATCAATGCACTTGTGTGCAATGCTAAATCAGCCCCGTAGTTCATCTTACAGGAAAACACCAAACACGTTTTATTTCTTGATGGGATTTTTTTTAATTTTTTACAGTTATGGGCCAGTTGATAGTTTGCGGTGCTAAATATATAAAATATTTGTGGGTTTGTTGATTTGAACTAATCCAAGTACATAACAGTAGATTTTCAGGAGTGGTGTCGGCCAACTGTGTGGATACTCTTATAATAAGTGACTGCATCATTTTCCAGGATGGTGTAAGCTTCGGTCATTACCTCAGAATGTGAAAGAAGGTGCATCTATAGCACACTGCCTCCAGCACTAGACTCCATAGCATCTACTGTACATGCTGTATATACATAATTTATCCCAGTTGGGGTTTCTTTTGTGCTATGCGTTTTCGTGTGAATGCATTTTGCTGCTGGAAATAATGCACTTGCAGTTTGCTATTGTCACTTCTTATTGCCCTCTACATGAGGGTATAAGGAACATCTGGATAAGAAGCTCCATCATCTCTAAACTCTGATGTGCCTCTCTCAAGATTATTTGAAGTAAGCATTGAATTAGAGGGACTTTGTTTCCCATCTATTTCCTGATATCTGATTTTTCATCATGCATTTCCTTGTTTTCTATTGAATTATTTAAGGATAATACACAAGGCTGTTTTATTTTCTTTTATTCATATAACATTTGGTTTGGAGACTCAAGGACATCTATATATCTGAATAGGAACATATGCTTCTGACATTCCATGCACTTATAAGGAGGAGTTCCATCATTTGAGAATCCATGTACTGTATGAACTCCAATCTTATTGTCTCACTGAGAGATCGCTTTTTTTATGTTGGACCAGCGCTTATTATCTTTACCTCATTATTTTATTTTGCTGCATTTTCCTTGATAATTTGTAGTGTTAGCTAGCGGTTTAGGTAGAGGCTGCTTAGGTTGACGCACCATCATTGAATGTTATTTGCTATTCTATATTGAATCTGCATTGTTTTCCAATTTCTCTGGTAAAATTCTGTGATAGTACAGTGTTGTAGAATATGTCAGCACTATATAAATAAAGGGTGATGGAAATGCAGATTTATTGATGACCTTTGTCTGTTTATATGTCACACTCAGGGGCAGGTGTAGGAGTTTGGGGGAAAGGTATTCCATTTGTAAAAGGTATGAAGAAATAGAAATGGTCAGAGACAAAATCATGATTTTAATAGGCACCTTTCTACTTTCTCTTTTGGCATACATCAAATCATGTCTTGATATTAATGCCATGTATATAACACATATAGGGGTCTATTTACTAGGCAGTGTTAGGAGACAGAGTGAAAAGTGATAAGGTGCCAGCCAATCAGCTCCCAACTGTCATCTCACAGGTTGTGCTTGAAAAAGTTACAGTTAGGAGCTGATTGGCTGGCACCTTATCACTTTTCACTCTGTCTCCTAACACTGCTTAGTAAATAGACCTCATAGAGTTGTGGTATATATGTATCCTACCTTTATGCTGTCAACAAACTATGGGCCAAATGTAATAGGGTGAGAGTTTAGAAAATGCAAATGTTTAGCAGAAAACTCTCTCACTTTTTAAACTTAGTAATAGAGTCCGATGTAATAGAGTCCAAGATCATGCAAACTCGCATGTTTGTAGACTCAAAAACCTCTCATGAATTAAAATCTCATCCAGATGTTTTCCCGTTTTGAAGAAAAAACTCGACCAATGTAATAGTATGAGTGATTACTGCTAAACCCTCACATTTTCTAAACTCTTACCCAATTACATTTGGCCCTATGTGTCTGATTCAGAGATGAACAAAAACCTGATGGTTTATCACGATCTCCGATGGTGTGAGATTGGACAGATGCCGCACTGCACATGTGAAGACCTCATTCTGCGAGATTGCATGCAGTGCCCACAAGCTGCAGCATGATTGACATGCTGTGGTTGTTTTGGGGCATGGACAGGTCGTTGAGGGAAAAAGCTCGCAGGTGCGGGGTTTTTGCTAATCTCGCAGCCTATTGAACAGGCCCCTTTGAATTGAAATTTTAGTTTATGCAATATCACTCAGGATGTCTCCCAGTGCCTAAAACTCCACTGATCTGAAGGCACAGGCTGATATTAAGCAGTGGGGGAAGGGGGAGGGGTTCAGGCAGAGCTCCAACAGAAGAGCAGTGAGTCTGAGGATCAACTGTCACTCTGCACCTGCACCGATAGTTACTAATTTCCTCCAAGCACGTTTCATATGCCATGCTCTCCAATGTTGGTCTGCGGAGATTTCTGCTTAGCAATTATTTCCATTCTGCACTGATTTCTGCTCTGCAATGGTTTCTGTTCCGCAGTGATTTCTTCAGTGATTTCTGAAACCGCAGTGATTTGGGAAGCTATACTAATTTCTGTCCTGTGAGTCACTCTAATATACCCCATTCCAAACAGTCAGAAAATACACCTGCCTGCACTGTGATTCACTCCTAAATTGCATAGTTATCCAGGTGTGAATGACTTCTGTGTTCATTGTCAAAGCTTTCCCTCTCTAGTATGCAATATTCAAACTAAGTTTAGTTCTTTTCACAACTCAGCCATCAAAAGTGTGGTCCTTTTCAGGAACATTCACTGTTAAAGCATAACCAAAGAATAAGTTTCAGAATAGCCAAGCCACCAAAAAAACAATTCAGTCTAAGGGGCATATTCAATTAGGTGCGAAAAGCCATTTTCGGCAAAAAGTTTCGCTGGTAACATAATTTCGCCAGGTGAAAACTTATTCCTTTTTGCTGGTGCAGAAATTCAATGAATTGGACTCGGCGGAAAAGATTTGCCTATGAAAGCAGGCGAAAAAAAGTGCAGAATTGGGGTTCAGGGGTGCAAACTTGCGGAAACCACACAGCACCCTTGGGACAGCCCCCTAAAGCTAAACTGTGTAAAAGAAAAACGAAAAAAATACTTAAGAAAACCCCAAAAAAGTACTTTCAATTTGGGGGTGAAAAATACCAAAGTTGGGGGAAAAACATAAAAACTAGCGAAATAGACTCCAGGGGGATCCCCAAGTATGCGCCAGGTGTTTTTAAGATTGCAGGTGCTTGCGGAAGGTGCTTTTTATACATTTTTAAAAACTTCACATTAGCAACTTTTAAATATGCGAGCACCCATTTTCATGTACCCCAAATTTGCTGGGACAAGTTATTTTGTTGAAAAAATATTACTTAGTACCTTCTTCACCACTTATGCAAAGACGCTAATAGCAAGTTTTTTCAAAAAACGAAAGTACCAGAATAGCTTTATTAGGGCTACTAGAACACCCCTATAGTGATCCCCTATGTTAGTGCAGTTTTTCGGGGGGTACAGACTGTTTTCCCATTATTGACAGTACTTTTTGCTAGCTCCGAATTCACCAGCTGCCGTTTTCGCCGATTTCTAATTGAATACGGGGATTAGCAGAGACGTGCGCGATACTTTTCTGCATTGAAAACCAGCCATGATGGCGAAAACCTCGCCAGGTGAAAAGTTTTCGACTTTTTGCAACTAATTGAATATGCACCTAGGTCTTAGCTCCTCCATTCTTCAACCCGGGCAACACCAGCTATCCCAGCTAGTATCTTATAATCTGGTTCATGCAATTCGATCAACATTTGCCACTATCTGATCAAAGGATATTTGACAGCCCCTGGTAAACCAGTGTGAATAATGTTTTATCCTTTAATATTATGTAACATATGTGGTGCAATACACATTCGCCAGTTTTAGTTCACAAAATCATTTGCCACTATCTGGCTAATGGACTTTACTATTACTACTATTACATTTGCTACAGTATCACTAACCTCTAAAGTTGCAAATGTTCCTATTACTAACTGCTGCAATTGCTTGAACTGTTTGGACTGCTAACTATTTGTAACAACATTTCCAGCTACAGTCCACTGCATGAGTAAACAGGATCCTAATTGTTTCTATTGATTCTATATACTATTCTATTTATGTTTATTTTTATTGATGTATCATTATTGGTGTTTTATTAAATAGTTGTGAATAATTACAGAAGTGCTCTTGTTTTTGCATGGAAAGAAGCAATCCGTTTTTATATTTATTTATTTGCACAAACATATTTTGTATATATTAAATAGTATAGACAATAGACAGAATTTTGCATCAACTTAGAAGTGACAATGATCTGACCATAAACATTACTTTCAATGGCAGACCATTCCCACTATCTACTGTAGGTCTGTTATCATAGCAGAGTTACATTGTTATGCACAAATAAAATAATGGAACTGCAGTGCATACAAGCCATTAATTAAAAATCACCCTCCGCAAAGTCTGGAGGTGGCCACTGTGAGGGGTGAAGCTGGCGAATCATCAAATCATTTGGCCCACCCTTGTGGCAAAAAAGTGCAAATTTTGGCATCATGTTTAACAGAGAATCATCTCATCAAACCTGCCTATTTCACTATGAAGTGTACGGGATGCAGGATAGTGTCTAAAACTTCAGTGAGTCAGAGGGAATTCTTGATGTTCTGGGAGAGATGGCAAATATGCTGTAGAGAAGTGACACTTGAAATAAAGGCATCATTGATGCACACCCCAGTGTCTTGGAATCCAAATCTCCAGTATTTTTAGATTAAATGGACAATTGCACATTCATTACTCAATTTCACTTCCATTAAACTCGCTTTTATTTTTGGACACAGTGGATTTCTTGTCAAACATCACAGACTGCGTGTCATGGGGAGGCAGCTCTCGTAGGATGGCATACACACACAACACGCACACGCGTGTTCTCTATACCTCATGAAGGTGGCACCGCCTACTCTGCAGATTCCCCATTATGCTAGGAGATGAGATACAGGAAACAGTCAGAATGCAAAATGGCATAAAAATAATTGATACGTTAAAAATTAGGGAAGGCAGAAAAGCGGCCACCCAGGGAAGGAGAAAATGGAGGGTGCCACGGTCACCAGTTGTAGGAGTCATCAAACCTAAGGAAATATGAAAACACATAATAGAGACTTGTTAGAACTTTATATAAAACCTACTGGAATTATTAATTTCCCACATATTTCCATATGTGCCTTTTTCTGTATGGTCGCAATCTCTTTTTTCCATACTTACTGTATGACTAGGAGGGTCTAATTGCTTTCCTAGAATACTGAATAAATACTTAAACGATCTTTTCACTTTTGGAAAGCCCATTCTCTTTACATCATGTACCCCATGCAGCAGTGTGATTGATAGATATATATTTATACATGTATATGTAATATAATAAATAAAGGTGGCACTCCAAGTCTCATCTTAGTAAGTGAAAAAATAAACAGGTGCTTAAAACGACACAATAGTGACAAAGTGACATAACAATCTTAAATACAAACAGCTTAGAACTCACCCGCCTCCTCCCACGCTGGTCCCACATTTTGTCACTATTGTGTGTTCTGAGGAAGGGGCCTGCACCCCGAAACGTCGATTAAAGCACCTGTTTATTTTTTTCACTTACTAAGATGAGAGTTGGATTGCCAACTTAATTTATTACATTGCATTAGGGGTGAGTTTGCCCCAGGGAGGCACCCAAGCAAGTTATTGCCTGCCTGCAGTGTGCCGGCTCATTGAATTTCGAGAGAAAGAGAGAGAGTGAGAGAGAGAGAGAGAGAGAGACATGTAGAAAGTCGCACTCAATACATCTTTAAATCAGGTGCTCGGTTATAAATTTGATATATGACAGCATCAAACAACATAACACACTCCTACTTGCTTCTCAGCAAAAAATAGAAGCGAAACCAGCGCACCTTCCAAATAGCAAAAAAGTTTAAAACATTTATTCACAGATACATGATGTCATCATGCTGTATTGTATCAACATAATATTTACTGTATCAAAGCCAAGTAGTTGAAATATGAGGCATATTGATGCCTCATATGTCAACTACTTGGCTTTGATAAGTATTGTGTTGATACAATACAGCACCTGATTCAAAGATGTATTGAGTGCGACTTTGTACATGTCTCTCTCTCCCTCTCTCTGTCTCTCTCTCTCTCTCTCTCTACACGAGAATCTCAAGTTGCAAGAGTTTTTATTAGCCAGTATATATATATAGCTCTCATATAGGGCTCTGGTTTAAAAAATCAAAACAAAACACCACACCGCATTAATCACCAGGAAACCCCCAGAGTGCAGAGAGAAACATCTGCATAGAAGGGTGGGTAGTGTGGAGGGGGGAAAACACAGAAACCACCTCTGCATGTGCCACTGCATCCTACTGCTGGTGTGAAATTAAACTACTGGTTCATTTACCAAATCAGATTGCACATACACAAAACTAAACCTCCAGGCATGAGCAGTTCACACTGCACATCCCTTCACCAGCTGCACACAAAGCTCTAGGTTCCTGTTACTTATATAAACAGTTGCAGTTAAATAATATTGGGAGTAACTCCAAAAAACACTATAGGAATGTTATGTAAAGAGATGGGGTACAATACCATTCATGGGGATTTGCAGCCTTGTATTTCATACTGAGAGGCAAATTAATTAATACCCGCGATACTTTGGTATCTGACTCGATACAATATTACCAGAGCAATTCAAGACTGCTCATGTGCAGGGACAGCTACTGTACTCCAAATTACAACTGTCCCGATCACTAACACTGGCAGTTATGCTGCTAGTAGTGTTACAACTTTACACTGCAGAGTCTGACTTGGCAGTGATAGTGTGCATGGTGACTTGAATTCATACATGCGCACAGAGGGCCTGATTCAGACCCGCTCGCGAGCGCTGAGCGCTCGCAAGCGGATTGATGGTGCCCTAGTGCACATGCGCACGACGGAGGGAGCTCCGTCGTGGGCATGCGCGAGACCCGAATAATGACGGGGCAGCCGTCGTTATGGGTCTCGTACCAAAGGGGGCGTGCTGTCGATGGTGATTGACAGCACGCCCCCTTTGGTGGGCGTGCCGGGGGCGTGGCTGCCAGACAGAGGCGTTCCCATGGAAACGCCAACCGTCTGGGTCCGGCCCCACTGACATCACTAGTGATGTCAGTGGGAGTGATTTTGGCTCTGATAGAGCCAAAATCACTGCAGGGCTTGCGGTCACCGAGACCCTACCGCAGGGTCTCGTCGCAAGCCCAATGGTCGCGATGGTCTTGACCATCGCGACCATCATCATGGACGCTCACAAAAGCTGTGGGTGGTAACCCACAGCTATGCGAGCGTCCAAAAGGCCGGACGGAAAAAAAAAAACACACCCTGATTCAGAGTGGGCGCTCGTTCAGAGCGTCTGGCTCTGAATCAGGCACAGAGTTCACTGACATTACCGGAGGGATCTGAATGGCCCTACTTCACATAGGAAGGTGCAGGGTTCTAGGAAGCAATGTCATCTGAAGATGGTATAGGTTTCTGCAGTCAAATTATGAAAACTTTTAGTGTTTATAATTTGATGAAAGGAGGTCCCCATACTAGTGTATGGGGATTGCAGAGATTAATGGGGCTGCAAGGTAAGCAGGATACATCAATTATATCTTCTGCACTACCTGTGTAATGTATAGCCCCAATACTAGGATTTTACAAATGTAAGCGCAATTGACTATTGATGAATGAGGAACACAATGAAGACCTGTAATAACCTATTTTGTTGCAACTTCCTTGTGACTACATTTGAGCTTCTTAAACATTCTGATGTTTTCTCTATTCCTGTCACATTCTAACCTGTTTTCCTGTGTCTAGTTCACTCACCGTGATCCTCTATTGTGGTTTCCACTGTCTCCATACAGAAGCTCAGAAAGCAGATTGTCAGCAGGACTGTCTCTCTTTCCGTACCTGTAGAGGAGAATTTTTAAATGCATGTTTACAGTATGGAAACACATTTTACAATGTCATATGGAGTAACATTCAAATGACATTCCCAGAATACTCTGACTGGTCAGTGTAGAAAATGTTCATAAGATGCTGAAAGATTGAGCTATCTCCCTCCCATACAGACACGCACCAGTCTGTCTATATATTTTATACCAGGGGTAGGCAATGGGTGGCACACCAGTTGCTGTGGAACTACACATCCCAGCATGCCCTGCCACTGTTTTAGCATGATCTAATAGCAAAACTGTGGCAGGTCATGATGCAATGTTAGTTCCACAGCAGCTGAGTACCACAGGTTGGCAACCCCTGTTTTAGACCATGTGTAATACCTGGTGGGAATGCTGTTCCAACTGTGCTCTGCATGACTATGAGTTGTTATATTTACAACCTCCAGTTAGTCCACTGAGTTCACCTGCCAACTATTACTGATTTGAATCTACTATACTACGATAGCAAATTATTATATATATTATACTTGAATGTAATGTCATAGAAGAGCAGTTCATAATCTGCCAGAATTCTTAAAAATGTACAGAAATAATTGTGCAGAAGTGACAGCTGTTTTAGAGCAGAAATACTTTGGTTATAAGGCAAGTATGGCTAATGTCTCTTTCCTTTTTACAAAAATCCAGTCTTATTTCATTACCTTGTGTGTTCCAAAATGTAATTAGAATGTGGAGTGAGATTGGACTTTGGCTTAATTTTAATCTAGCTGGGATACCTGGCATTGTCTCGGTTGAAATTGGACCTTGAAGTCCATCTGCAGCTTTCATTTACAGGACAGAAATCAGTAAAGCTTCCCAAATCACTGCAATTTAAGAAATCACTGCAGAACAGAAATCAGTGCAGAACAGAAATCATTGCCGAGCAGAAATCTCTGCAGACCAACATAGGAGCCCTTGGAATATGAAATTTACTTGGAGGGAATTAGTAACTGTCAGTGCAGGTGCAGTGTGACAGTTGATCCTCTGACTCACTGCTCTTCCGTTGGAGCTCTGCCTGTCCCCTACTGGTACATATCAGCCTGTGCCTAAAGATCAGTGCAGTTTTAGGCACTGGGAGCCATCCTGAGTGAACTTGCTTAAACCAAAATTTCAAATCAAAGACTCCACAGCCTACTTGGGGGGCACCATGTAGACCTCCATGGCCCTGAGGAACTTCAAACAAAGCCAAAAATCGAAATCTGGTCAAACTACACCACCATGCCCAATTTGGTGGAGCTAGGTAGAACACTCTGGTCGTGCATAAAGGACAAAAGACAGACACACACACTTTCTCACTTATTACATAGATACTGTATATTTTACAATATTTTAATGTATGTAAAACACATTAAATTGTTTTCTTACCTTTTTGTCATTGAAGGATATTGCATGCGAATATTTATAAATGGTTTGCTTTTTTTAATTTTATTATTTATAGTAAATAATACTAAGTAATTAATTGGATAAAAATGCACATGATTATTACTAAATCATTTGAATATTACATTCCATACAGCTCAATGTGATCTAAATAGATTAGCAATTGTTTTACAGCACTACAGTATGTTTTGCCTGTAACCTCAACCGTCTGGTATAAAACAGTATGACTGGCACATTAATTTTAAAAAGACCTGATTTCCAGGTGTACATACTACAAAATACATTTTATTTAAATAATGTCAAGTATTAGTGGGAAAATGTACAACTAAAATGTAATAAGGTCTCTCCTGTATGATGTCATACACTCGTGTTGAAATAACTCACCTTTGCCGTGTCACCAGATTAATATAATGTCGCAGAGCAGTCAGATATTTACTCATTTCCTCTGGGGAAGCATCTTCACCGGGATTCTCTGGTTTAGGTGGATATCCCTCCACTATTGTCCCTAGGCATATTAAGATGCAGACTGCAACAGCTATCATCATTGGCCACAGCTTCAATTGGGTCACCATCTGGAGACACAGTGGAACAGACAAACTCATACAATTCTGATTTGAATACTATAACCCATTACAATTCAAAAACACTCCTAACCTCAACAATAATCTTTTGCTGAAATGTTACTAATACAAGGTAAAATGTATAATATACTAGCCATAGATATATGGTTGTGTCAGGACCCTGGCCACACCACTGTTGTCATTCTCCACTTGTTAATAGGCCACACCCATAGGCAGACGCGGGGGGGTTTCCGTCTGCCTGGAAACCACCCTCCCCAGCCCACAATAGAAATAGTAATGTAATAGAATTTTACTAGTGCTGAATGTTCTTCTCAGTATCACAAATGAAATAATTAGCACCACCTGTATCAGTCAGTAATATATAACCTGTGCACCAGCTTACTAGGAGATCTGGAAAACATTCACTGTTAGGGATATGCTGCTATAGAGCCCAATATGTACATATACAGTATGTCCGGGGCAGTGCTAGGTTCTTCTGCTACTCCCCCAGACTCCTTGACTTGCTCCTATGTCCTGGAATGGTGCCCACATCTAAAATAAAAACATTCAGCTCAGGCAGGATGGCCCTACTGCCGCATGTAATGGGTTAATGTGATTGCTGGTCCTGTATATGCTGGAATTTTGACACACAATACACTTTGTATGACGCATATTGAAGCTGATCAAGTGCTAATTCTACCCTCTTCATGGACTGGCCACATTCACTCTAAAATCACGTATTTGGAAACCCCCCTCTAGAAATCCTGCGTTTGCCACTGACACCCATTATGTCTTGATTGTACTGTAAGTGTATTATCATACATGATTAAATTGACTGAGGGCTGTAGGTAGATAAAAAGATTATGGGGAAGAGAGTTCTAACAATGATAACTGTACTTATGTAATTTGTATATATTCAAATACTGTTTTTAAATTGGAAGATCATTTGTGCAGGAGCAACTTTATCTTCTCATGTTATTGTGTATAAACTTCTCCTATTACTCCTTATAAACTGGATTCCTATAACTCCTATTACTCCATGTAGCCTCTCTCCCTATACATACTTGTCGACTTTTTCTTTTTCTCCTCTGGGAGAAGCCTGGTGGGGAAATACAGTTGACCGCTGATGGGGCTGGGTGCTTTGCATTATCAGGCCCCACCCCTTTGCTGCAGAATGCTTTGAATCACAGGGCTATAAAGAGGCGGCGAAATAAAAATTATGCGATTCTCATAGAATCATGCCATGTTGGCCCTGCGCCCTCCCCATGGACCCGCCCCACCCATTTCACAAGTAAGGTCACCTACTTTTCCGCTAGTTAATTGAGGAAGAGCTGGAACTGTGCTGGATACTAGCTGTAGTCAAGATTCAGACATAGAGCATGTGAAAGGCCATGGAGAAGCAGACTATGCACCTGAAGTAGAGTTGAAAGCAAGTCAGATTTATTTGCTACTGCATTACATGCATGGAACTAAGGGCCTGACTCAGAAATGTAGGTAAACCCGATGGTTGCAGCCATTTGGGGGTGGGCACTGTCTGCATTTCCAGAAAATTGGGGCATCGGACGGGTTTTCCGGGAGCGTCGAGACCAGTGTCACCGTCTTCTGATGCAGATTTATTGGCCTCGTAAGCTGGCAGGAGGTGGCCATTCCGAGTAAGTTTAGGCTTACTTATGGTCGCCTTGTTGATACGATCATGCATCTTCAGACACAGGCATCAAATCTGAGATGCTGGCAGGAGGCGTCTGTTTTCTTCAGACGTCTCCAGCAGGCATTAGCATATTTTTGCATAGCAGCTGCATCCAAAGATCATC
Organism: Taudactylus pleione; assembly: GCA_031769625.1. NCBI lineage: Eukaryota > Metazoa > Chordata > Amphibia > Anura > Myobatrachidae > Taudactylus > Taudactylus pleione. The sequence goes on along the minus strand of JAUIMM010000329.1, from coordinate 4,294,250 downwards.
CATCTCTAAATCAGGCCCTAAACGTGAATATCTGAATGCAGAGTGGTCTTTGTGCAGAGGCACCGGTCGCACACCCCTAGTTATGGCCATGGGTATGAATTTGTGTGCCATAGTCAGCAACCTCATTTTCATCACCCTAAAATGTCTCTACTACGAGTGTGGGATAAAGCCAAGAAGCATTACTAGAGAAGGGTTCCATGACAAAGCAACAGCAGGAGACACTGTTGCTAGGCACATTCCTGAGGTACAGAGATCACAGCAAAGTCTCCAAATAGTACACAGTTTTTATCTTTTATGTTTTTTTTATTGTTTCTTGTAACAGTATTAAGATATTGGTGTTACAGATGGTAACAACACAGGGATAAAACAAGACTTATCACGGCAATAAGAAATTATGGACCGCTGGCATGCAATTATAAATACATACAGGGACAGGGCATTACGATAGGAGCCCATTCCTGCGGTGTGTAAAAATAAAGTGTAATGGTTAGCGTTAATGCCTCACAGCACTGAGGTCATGGGTTCAATTCCTACTACAGCCCTAACTGTGTGGAGTTTGTATATTCTCCCTGTGCTTGCGTGGGTTTCCTCCGGGTACTCCGGTTTCCTCCCACACTCCAAAAATATACTGGTAGGTTAATTGGCTCCAAACAAAATTTAACCCTAGTGTGTATGTGTGTGAGCATGTGGTAGGGAATATAGATTGTAAGCTCCACTGGGGACTGATGTGAATGGCCAAAATATTCTCTGTAAGCACTGCGGAATATGTGTGCGCTATATAAATAACTGGTAATAAATAAATAAAAGTGATCACTTTGCTTTCTGCTTCGGGGGATGGCTGCACTACTGAGCATGCACGGTCATCTGACCACACATGTGTGAGCAGCTGTTGTCGAGGAGGGACTCAGTTCCCATTGATTATTACAATCTGTGGCCAATAGGCTACAAAGGCTAATGGGTCCCAGTATGCTTTGCATTCCGGATCTTGGCAAAGTCACCATTTAAGCAGCCACCCTAGAAGCATATAAGGGCTGCTTTTGTGAGCTAAAACAAGGGTATCATAGCAGATATCTACTGCAGTCTCCCAAACATACATTCAGAGGATGATTAACATTTTCAGAATGTCCCACAAATATTCTTTGCTAAATAGGCCCCTAGGTATTAACAACACAGAGAAGGTAAGAGGACCCTGCTTGCAAGTTTACAATCTTTAGTACAACAGTATAGGATATTCATTTTAAAGGACATGTTCATTTATTGTGAACTTTACACAATATATTTATGTAACCAGTAACTGAGATGGACGTATCAGCTAGCATTAAGTCACTATATATTATATATGTTGCTACAAAGATACAGGTGAGACATGAACCAGGCCCCCTTTGCACAGATCTGAATCCCCCGAAATCTAAAAGTAACAAAAGCATTAAAGACACATGAATGTCATGTGGGACATAGCTAGAACATGGTGGGCCCCATAGAACCTTTGGATGAAGCCCCCAATTCTTCAAGAGAGACACTTGACTCCACAGCAGTTGTTCATTTTATGCCCCATAGTAGTGGCCAGATCAAATAATGCACTGGCACTCTCACACTGGCGCTCTCATACTGACGTTCTCACACTCGCATACTGGCGCTCTCCCAATTGCTCCATAAAACCTCTCCCTATTATTCTATGGATTGCTCCATGAAACCGCTCACTTTGACACTTCCTATTCAGGGGTCAAACAATGCATTGTCGGGCCCCAAAGGAAAACTCCCGCCCTCATACTCACACTTGAGCACACTGCACTTGCGTTGTTCAAAAGAGGACTCAACTCTACTTGTATTAGAAGTAGGGTCTTGAGTGCAGACTCTACCCCCCAAACACGTGGTTTAACAAAAGGGGGCAGGGCGGCCAGCAGGAGAAAGTGAAGAGCTTCTCATGTACTCTGGCAGCTGTACACACTGTGGATGCTCCAAGCAACCCTGCAGCAGCACTACTTGCTGCAGGATGCCGTTCCAGGCACCAGGCTAGCCAGATGCAGGGGCCATGGAGCAGCGACAGCACTGCTCACACACTTCTCCCTAAGGTCTTGCTTGAGTGGGGCGTATACATTACACCCATGTTATTTCTGCCACTTTTCCTATAACTTTCTCCTATTACTCCATATAACCTCTAATTAACCTCTACTATTAACTACTCAATAGAACATCTGTGTATAGTACTCCATCCTGTACTTCATTTAACATCTTCCTATAATTCATCTTATTACCGCATATACCTCTTCCTATTACTCCATATAAACTCTCTATAATTCCTCCTATTACTTCATATTGCATCTCCCTAAGACTCCTCCTATTACTCCATATAGTCCCTTTATATCTCCTCCTATTACTCCATATAAGCTCTCTATAATTCCTCCTATTACTCCATATTGCATCTCCCTAAGACTCCTCCTATTACTCCATATAGTCCCTTTATATCTCCTCCTATTACTCCATATAAGCTCTCTATAACTCATCCTATCACTCCATATAGTCCCTTTATATCTCCTCCTATTACTCCATATAAGCTCTCTATAATTCCTCCTATTACTCCATATTGCATCTCCCTAAGACTCCTCCTATTACTCCATATAGTCCCTTTATATCTCCTCCTATTACTCCATATAAGCTCTCTATAACTCATCCTATTACTCCATATAGTCCCTTTATATCTCCTCCTATTACTCCATATAAGCTCTCTATAATTCCTCCTATTACTCCATATTGCATCTCCCTAAGACTCCTCCTATTACTCCATATAGTCCCTTTATATCTCCTCCTATTACTCCATATAAGCTCTCTATAACTCATCCTATCACTCCATATAGTCCCTTTATAAATTCTCCTATTACTCCATATAAGTTCTCTATATCTCCTCCTATTACTCTGTATAGTCCCTTTATAAGTCCTATTACTTCATATAAGCTCTCTATAACTCCCCCTATTACTCCATATAAGCTCTCTATAACTCCTCCTATTACTCCATATAAGCTCTCAGAACTCCTCCTATTACTCCATATAAACTCTCTATAACTCCTCCTATCACTCCATATAGTCCCTTTATAACTCCTCCTATTGGAATGGGTATGAAATACCGCCGGCCGCATGGCCGGCAGTTCGATTCCCGTCAGCGGCAGCCCGACAGAGTTCCGAGCAGCGGAAGCCCGACAGCGCTGGAAATCCCGATCGTGGATAGGTGAGTATCTTCTAACCTAACCTAACATCCCTAATGCTCCTTAGGGGTGCCTAACCCTAACTTCCCCCCCAAGTACCTAACCCTAATCCCCCCTCTAAGTGCCTAACCCTAACCACCCCCTTCCCCGCTGCCTAAACCTAAGTCCCCCGGGGGGGTGCCTAACCCTAAGTCCCCCCCAGGGGTGCCTAACCCTAACCCTCCCTCCCCCTAGCCTAACCCTAACCCTCCCGGGGGGGTGCCTAACCCTAAGTCCCCCCCGGGAGCCCTAAACCTAACCCTCCCCCCCCCCCGCGGCTGTCCGCTCGCGGCGCCCGGCATCACTACGATCGGGATGCCGGGCGTCGGTCTCCCGGCATCGGGGAAATGCGGGCGTCTACATCTAGACGCCCGGCATTTCACCCTTGCCGGGATATGACAGTCAGGAAGCCGGCTGCCGGTATTTAGGCAGTCGGCTTCCCGATTGCTTCCCCTCCTATTACTCCATATAAGCTCTCTATAACTCCTATTACTCCATATAAGTTCTCTATAACTCCTCCTATTACACCATATAAGATCTCTATAACTCCTCCTATCACTTCATATAAGCTCTCTATAACTCCTTCTATTACTTCATAAAACCTATTTCCATTATTTCTCCTTTTACTCCCTATAACCTCCTTCTATAACTCGTCCTATTACTCCATATTACATGTCCCTATAACTACTCCTATCACTCAATATAATCTCTCTATCACTCTATATAATCTTTTTGTAACTACTCCTGGGTAAGAACTTTGACAATTACATGTACTTTCATTTCACGCTTGGCAGATAAACAATTGGATCTGTGGTGGGAAGGTTGAGAAGGAGGATTAGCCATGAGAGATTTGTTTAAAGCACCCCAATGTCTGCAGTCTGTTTCTCTGCACTGCTAGTACTGGAGGCTCCCCCACAAGGGCTGTTTGTGATAAGAAGCATTCTAAAGTCTGCATTAATATATTTTTTCAAGGAATGCTCAATTTTGGCAACCATGGAGAAGTTGGTGAGGTCTTCTCCACTGAAGCCAGATAGATAGATAAATAGACAGACAGATAGATAGACAGACAGACAGTAAGTACTCCAGTTGCTCTATCGCTAAAGCAGTTGTAGTATATACTGTAGGAAAGAGACTAAACAAAAATGTCACTTTGAATTCTCAGTTAAGGAAGAATGTTTCAGGTAAAATGATTACCTCCATAAATTCCTCTTTATTTGTTAATGCACATACTGTATTGTCAGTATACAAGAATGTTTGCATTACAAATTAAGTAAAAATTTGATATTGCAAAACATCACAATTTTGGAGAATGCAATCTAAATACCATTGGGATTAGCTACAACTATTTTGTAGATACAGTAAAAAGAAACTGATGAGACTGTGGCATCTAGTGAGGATGAGATGGAAGCCAGTGACTGGACTCCTGGTCACCTGTAAGGATATGGTACTTACTGTGTGATGGAAGGTAGGAACGGTGCACGCAGGTAAAGATGCTCCAAGGCTCTTCTATCTCTCTATTTGCAGGCAGCTCAGGACAATCTGCTTTGTCTGCTGATTCCTCTGTGGGTTTATATCTCTTGTGATAGCATGAGAATGGCTGCTCCTCCTCCCCTTCAAACTTCCCTGCTCCATCCCCTATGACATAAAACTCACTCATCTCTAATTGATCAATCAGTTGGCTATTATGGTGTTTTGTGTGTTTGCGGGTGGGGGGGGTTGATTTAAAAACTAGAGGGAGGTGTAATGGTAGAGGTGTGCGTGGGTGCAGTATACACCATCAATTAACCTTAAGGTTTTGGACATAATCATCTTTTACAACTCAATTGCTTTAGTGTTTTATCACTGTAGATAGAAGTTAATTAGTTATGCTGAGGTTTTATGTTGGGGATGAATGTTTAGACATTCACTTTTGTTTGTTCAGGTAAAAATAAGTGACCCTCTGCTTTTATTAGTTTATTGCTTCTAAATCACTGCTTATCACTGTACAGTATGTGTTCAACAAACACTTTAATATTCCCAGACATTATGTATGATTCTTTTGTTTGTGTTGCTGCTTCTTTTAGTTTCCTATAATACTTTTGAACCTATGACAGCAGATTATCAGTGCATGCAGTAATATTAACTAGGAAGATGGTGGATTACTGGTCATTGTAATTTTTTTAAAACGAATATTATTGTATATCAATGAGGATATGACACTATAGACCTGTTTATTTACATATAACCTATAAGCTACACCAGAGCACTTGGTATGATTTAAAGTTAATTTTCAAATGTCATAGACCTCTTCTCCTAATTACATTTAGATTTATTTTTATATAATAGAAATATTTGTCTACATAAGCTTTCCCTATAACTGTGCATATTGCTCCATATAACCTCTCCCTATAACTCCTAATACGCCATATAACCTCTCCCTATAACTCCTATTACGCCATATAATCTCTCCCTATAACTCCTCCTATTACGCCATATAACCTCTCCCTATAACTCCTCCTATTACTCCATATAACCTCTCATTATATCTCCTCCTATTACTCCATATAACCTCTCCCTATAACTAATCCTATTACTCCATATAACCTCTCTCCTTATCTCTTCCTGGTACCCCATATAACCTCTCCCTATTACTCCTCCTATTACTCCATATAACCTCTCCCCTTATCTCTTCCTGGTACCCCATATAACCTCTCCCTATTACTCCTCCTATTACTCCATATAACCTCCCCATATAACTCCTCCTATTACTCCATATAACCTCTCCCTATCTCCTCCTATTGCACCATATAACCTCTACCTATTACTCATCATATTACTCCATATAACCTCTACCCTTAGAAGAGTCCTGTTACCCTATATTACCTCTCCCTATTACTCTACATAAACTCTCCCTATAACTCCTCCTATTACTCCATATAGCCTCTCCCTATTACTCATCCTATTACTCCATATAACCTCTCCCTCTGTTAATTCCCATATAATGTCTTCATGTAACTCCCTCTATTGTTCAATACCACCTCTCCCTTTAACTCCTCCTATCATTCCTCTCATACTCCTATTACTCTAGATAACCTCCCCGTACTGTATATATACCCCCTTATTAATCCAAGTAACTTCTCCATATAATTCCTCCAATTACTCTAGACTTTTATATATTTGAAGAGCATAATCTCAATTTGTAAGAACTAAGGTGGATTAAGCTTTAAGAAGCTAATATAGGATGTACGTAAAGATATGTATTTGAATGGAAGACTTGGATGGTGATCACCCACTTTTCCCCAACAGCTAAGATAAAAGTTTTTGATGTTTTAATAATGTTTTTGATTTTTTAGGGAGGTAACCAATTTGTAAAAATGTGGATATTTGCTGTATTTTATCTATGGGTGGATTATGGTTGTTCCATTAGATTTCAGTTGTTTTTGTATCAATAAAAATCTCCTATTACTTCCTGTAATCTTTACTTATTACTCCTTACAACTAGGGATGTGCAGGCTCGGTTCTACTCGGTTCCGTTCGGTTCTTTTTACCGGATCTTATTGGGTTTCAGCTGTCACGAGTTTTGGATAGCCAATAAGATTCGGTAAAAAGAACCGAACGGAACTGAGTAGAACCGAGCCTGCACATCCCTACTTACAACCTCTTTGTTACTCAGGAGAACCCTACCTCTCACATTACTTTGGTATCAGCCAGCAGGACTATAGTGTGGGTGAAGGGACCTGAAGCTCATGCTCTGGGCCCCAATAGCCACAGTAGATACAACACAGGCCCCAAATATATTATCCTGCTCAGCTGTCACTCACAGTTGAGCAGATACACAGTAGCAGTGCCACTGAGTGCTCTCCAGGGCTGCCATAAGAATTTGTGGGGCCTGGGACTGACAAAATAGACAGCCAGCACCCCTCCTCCACTGCTACCTTATCCCTACACAAACATTTTTTAGTCAAATATTTTGCCCAAAAAATATCAAACCAGCCACCATGTTAAGGTAAACTCTTTAGGCAGGCCCTAAATACCCTCATTAAATTAACCCTTTAAACAAATAGGGGAATATTTGTGGAAAAATCTCAGAAAATCACCCCGTGCATTGTATAGACGCAGGTATTCAGCGGCACTCTAGGACTGAGAAATGCAGACAATTCCTCCTCTGAAAACGTTTCAATGTCCTGACAAAATTGTCTGCTTGTCTCAATCCCTGAGTGCCGCTGAATACCTGCGTCTATACAATGCACGGGGTGAAGCTTTTAAAGTAACAGTGAGTGCCAGATAATCACGCATATATACAGGTATAGGCTGATATATATTTATGGGGTTGGGTATGAAATCCTGGTGGCTGGAAGCCCGAAATACCAGAATCCCGACGGGGCAGGTAAGTATATTAACCCTACCCTCCCTTAGGGGGTGCCTAACCCTAAAACTCCCGGGGTGGTGCCTAACCCTAAGTCCCCCCGGGGTTGCCTAAACCTTACCCCCCCTTCCCGCACCCTAAACCTAACCCTCCCAGGGGGTTCCTAACCCTAACCTCTCCCCGATGGTGCCTAAGCCTAACCCCCCTTCCCGTAGACTAACCCTATCCCTCCCCGGGGGGTGCACAACCCTAAATCCCCCCGGGGGTTCCTAAACCTAACTCTCGCCCCCCAACTGTTCCTGCTTACCTTCGTTCAGGAAGCCATCTGTCAAGATTCCGTTGTCGGGCTAGAGATAGGTGTCGGTATTTAAACGCCCATCTTTAATTCTAAGTCGGGATTTCGACGCCGGGATTCCGTCAGACGGCTTCACGTGCGTCGGTATTCTAACTACATCCCATATATATATAGACATATATTGATATGTATCTATATATATATATATTGATATAGATTATATATTGTTGTAGATAAATATTGATAGGTAAATATAACCTATATTGAGAATGGAAATATTTAGGTCATTTTATGGTGATGTGTACTTTAATGCTTTAAAACACAAAACTTTACCCTATATAGTGACCATTTTTTATATGTATTATTAATGTAGCCAGTTTATAATAATTATTAAAACATAAGCTTTGTCTGCTGAAATAATTGGTTAAATCTGCAGATACTGAAATAAAATGCTTGTTTCTGGACTGTGCCCTCTAGCATGAGCTTGTTGCTGAGCCCCAGCCACTCACTTAAGCAATATATTGATTAATTCAGACTTTTATCTTTTTCTACTAATAAATAGCTGTGAGGACTCCGCTGTCAATGAGTTACATTCTAGCCTTATTTAGTGTGCATTGTTGATCTATCTGACAGTAGGTATCTCATCCACAAAATATTTCCTCAGGCATTAGGAGACAAACCATTTGTTATCCTAGTTTTAGCGACCTATCTCCTTATCATTCAGCATCTTCTGGAGAAATATAGTCTTTCTGCTCATTAGCAGCAGCCTTTGAGTACCAGGGAAGAATGAGTAAGGGGGCAGTCTGATTAAATAATCTCAACCTGGAACACGCACAAATCCTATTACCCATCCGTTCACCTTTGAATGTCCACACTCATATGGATAAGGGATCTCGACTGTAAATGGCAATGACTGACTCAAAGTGACAGTTGATACCAGCAACTCTATATGTGTGTGTGATTCAGGATCAATAGATCACAGAGTGACTGTGTTTTGACCTTTCAAACAGTTTTGTCACTGCTTGTGATCTTGTTACTTACAATAGATCTTCCTGTCTGCAGAGCATTGGATAGTGCATGAAGGCAGCAAAAAGACGCTTCAGTCATTTTTATAGTGCTTTGTGCCCACATGAAGACATGTCTACTGAATGACTGTGGATTATCAGTAAAAGAAGGACCAACCTCTGGAACTGAGGATTTCATGGTACAGAGAGAGCATCAAAGCTTAAAAAATGGTGTCCTAGTGTGTTATGGTTTCATTAGGTAATTGTAGTGAAAGTAACAGCAATGAATATAATGAAGATTTAGGGGTTGGGTACGGGATTCCAGCGCTCGGTATCCTGGCATTCAGAATCCAGATGCTGGCATTCTGACAGGATTAGGATACCGACACCTGTTGGTATGTATCCTAACCCTACCCCTAATCCTCCCTGCCTGCACCCTAAACCTACCCCCCTAGTGCCTAACCCTCCCCCTAGTGCCTAACCCTAACCCTCCTCCTAACCCCACTACTTACTGTCGGGATGCTGGTGGTCGGGATTTTGACTGGTGTCAGTATCCCATAGCAACCAATCAGATTCTAGGTATTATCATCTAGAAGGTGCTATATAAATGATAAGTAGAATCTAGGGTGGGATGCATCAAGCATCGCATTTTGGATGCAATGCATGCCGCCAATCATTGCATGCATACCGGCGTTTAGTAACATGAAGATTTTAGCAGAGGACTGCTCTCCCAATAAAAACTGTCCTTCACGGTGTGAGGACATCTGAGTTTATGACCCGGGAGTCCCTCTGCGCATGTGTAGCCATTGGCCACTGTATGTGCAAACCGGGGTGGATCCTGAGAGGGATCCTATTGACACACGATGTGGCACCCAAGTCCTGACACCCTGCGCATGCCTAAGGTGTGCACAACACACCTGATTAGTTGTCAACAAGCTGGTGGCTTGCCCAGCACTCCGTGAGGTGCTGGGAAGCCCCCAGTCTCCAATCTCATGTGTATAAGCATGCGCGTGTCATCCCTCACTACTGCTAGCCGCTTGGTGACACCATCCAAGCATGTGACACCCAAATAGCAGAGCAGCTCTGCTATTTGGGTGTCACCCCCTTTGATGGTGTCACCTGGTGTGGCCCAGACCCCCAAGTGATGTCACTGTCATAAGGAATTGCTGCCTGTAGATTCTGTAGTTGTCTGTCTATAGACAAATTCATATGACTGCATGATTGTTATGATATATAGTAGTTGCCATTACCCTCTTGCTGCCCGAAGGATGCAGGACCTTTGTGTCTTATGGTGGCCAGTCATTTTAGAAGGTTTTGCTATACATTAGAAGGGCTGGATTAAGGTATGTGGGGGTCCCACAGCAAGTAACTTGTGGGGAACCCTGCCTATAAATTTGTCAATATGGTGTGCTGGCGAAGTTATTTAAAAGTATAATGTGTATGTAAACATGCCATATAGAAACCCCTGTTCACATATGCCATGGTGCCCTTATGTTGGTAATGTAGCTCTGTGTGGGGGCCTATAGGCGACTGCTCCAGCTACCCTGTTGTTATTCTGACACTGAGCCTGATTCAGACCCACTCGCGAGCACTATGTGCTCGTGAGCAGGTCAATGTTAGGCCATTGCGCATGCGCATGCGCACACTGGAGCCGGCTCCGACGTGCGTATTAGCGAGACCCGGCTAGCAATGGGCGCTCCGTCGCTCCTGGTCTCGCACCAAAAGGGGGTGGCTGTTGATTTTGATTGACAGCTCGCACCGTTTTGGAGGCGTAGCATGGGGGTGGCTTCACAAACGGAGGCTTTCCCATGCGAACGCCTGCCGTTTGTGGGCCGCCCCACTGACATCACTAGTGATGTCAGTGGGAGAGCTTCCGGAACTATTAGAGCCAGAAGCTCTCTGGGGCTTGCGGCCACGAGACCCTACCACAAGGGTCTCGTCGCAAGCCCGATGGTCACAATGGTCTTGACCATGGCGACCATCATCCTGGCCACTCGCAATAGCTGTGGGTGGTCACAGGCCGTTCCAAAAAAAATAAAAACGCCCTGAATCAGAGCAAGCGCTCTTTCAGAGCGTCCGGCTCTGAATCAGGGCTACTGTACATTAGCTTAGTAGAAAGTAAGGGATTGGCTATGACAAGTGGAAGACGTGTAATGAATAGAAAAATACAATTGAAAGTACCATAGTGAATACATTGATGACCAAATATTATCATTCCCCCACCCATCCAATCACAGGCAACCATTACACAAGGAAGGGAGCGCGGGGGGGACGCAAGCTCTGTCCCTGCATTGCGGATGTTAGTACATCCATGTGATATTTCTTGAATTCACATTGCAAATTTAGTCAAAAATATCACAATACAACCACATTTTAAATGCGGATTGTACTAAATTGGGGTCATGGTGACAAGAAATTTAATAACAGTTCCTAAAAAGGTTTATCTCAACATTTGCCAGTTACAATTAATTTATTAGTAGCCAGGTAATCTAATTTAACCAAAGTTTAAAGAACTTCTCAGGACAACCTTACTTCATACATGTGACTTTTTATCATAAACAGTTAGGAAGATCTGGAGGGGAAGTGCTCCTACTACAAAGTAGTAACAGCAGAAAGATTTTAGATCTGAGAGTACAACCAAAATATATGTACATACAGAGCCGCAACTAGGGGTGCTGGATTTAGGGGGTACTGATGTCCGGTCTGGCATCTAAATTAACAGTAGAGGTGCGCCCGACTCCTTCGCTGCCGGGCGAACCGCTACCATTACACATTGCAACGGGCAGCTTGCTGCTGCCTGCCCCTTTTGGTCCATTCCCTCCCTCTGCAGTGTCCCTTGGGACTGGGAGAGACTCATAACGTCTCTCCCAGTCCATTCACACAGTACCCTGGCCTGCGCCGAGGAGCCGTTAGAACGCCTGCAGTGTTGGGCAGGCAGCCAGCTCCGGCCCATCCATTACACTTAGAACTCCACGCCGCAGCCAATCCGCCACTGCTGTCACTACCACCAGTCCCTTGCTGTGCAGGAGCCACCAGGTAAGGTTGCTGGTGGAGAGAGGATATTCTTGAAGAAGGCCCTAATGGCCGAAAAGCATCGTCACAGACCTTGCCACATACATCATTGTAGGAGCAACAGAGGGATGAGTGCACGGTCTCACGCTGCTGCTACCCACTACATTTTTTTCCCAGGATTCATCACCCAATCTGCATATCTGGGCTAGAGTCATCACAGAAGCCGGAGGGTCGAGGACCTTCCCAGTCATTGCGGCTGTGTTCACCAGCTGTGTATGAGGCATTCCAAAACATCGCTACTCAGCCCAGATGGCATCAAGACAGAGGGGATCACACGGCTACCAAAGACGGCTACCGTTAAGCCAGACACACGGAATGCCGTGGCTGCATGTTACACTCTGTCTCACAGGACACATGTTATATGACAGAGTAGGGACACGTCTGTTCACACATATGGAGAGGCACCTGCAATTTTAGGTTACCCTCACATCCCTATTAGTATTGCAACAGCTAGGTGTGTTATACACCAGTCTTTCATATAAGACTCAGGGTAACATACAAAATTACGGAAGGTGGAAGGTAACCCCCTCAAAGGGCACACCTACTACCCGGACAATATTGACTTATCCCATTTGGAATACTTTTACATATCCAGTTGCTGCTCCACGAGTGCCTGAGAGGAGACGTAGTACATTCACACTACGGATAGAGGCACCCTACAGGAGCCTCTAACCATCCAAGCAACCCACCCCACTTTCTATCTGGGGTTTTTACAAACTCTAATATGTATACCGGAGAATTGTGCCTACCAGAAGAATAAAGCAACACTATTTGAACCAACAAACCTCCTTTTAGTCCTTACTCATCATTTTCACAATACCATACCCACTACATTGGTTTCCCCTATACATAGGTGAGCGCTTAGTACATGAATTATCTCTGTTTAAGCCCCTTGGAGACAGGACATCTCCAGTACTAAGTAGCTCCCAAATTATTAGATCACCTTTTCCCTTTGAGCGCTGTTCACATATTATAGTTAATTTCTATCATTTATTCACTGTTTTAGAAAAAAGCTTATAACAGCCATTTCACACAATTTAAGAACCCCAAATACTTTTATTATGGCCACTAATAGACTTCTATGCTGTTATCCACTATTAGCTTATGTTTTTTTGGGGTACAGACAGATTTCCCCATTTTCACCTATACTTAACACGTGTAAAACCAGAAAGAGTTATTGGATGAAACACTTAACACCCATTTTACAAATGGATTGCACGATAAGTTAACACACGCATATAAATGTTAAGTGACATTAATGGGCGAAGTGCTTAATCAGTTATGTATAACTTTCGCCTGCAATTGATTTGTGCGAGTCTAACATTTCTGACATTGTACTCTCAGTGAGCCTCCTTTCACCAATTCCACACCCTATGCAAATGTGGGGATGAGCAGCAGTAAAAGTAAAGATGGTGACTTAGAAATTGAGGATGCTACTGTGAAAGTGCAACAGGATGAGTGGGATATTTATACATCTGACACTAATTAGGATGTAGATGATGAGGATGTTGTTTGTGTAAAAGCATGTCAGCCACTAGTGGCAGCAGTTCTTGCCTGGGCATAAGACCAAAATAGTCACCTCATTCATGTGGAATAATTTTTTACCCAAATCCTGTCAACATTTGTCAAGCCATCGGTACCATTTGTGAAGCTAAAGTAATTAGAGGTAAGGACATTAACCATCTGAACCTCATCCCTGTTATGTCATTTGCAACAAGTTCATGCAAATTATTTAGGAAAAATCTCACAAATCCTGTAAAATAATAACAACTGCAGGCAGTCCAGCAGCAGCTGCAAGCAGCATGGATAGATCTCAGCACATGCAATCATTAGTGATTGTAAGTAGTCCTTCTGCATCCAATTTGCAAAAACTAACTGACTCCTCCCCTATCCAGGATTCCCTAGAAGAATCCTTGTGCACTAGGGCTGCTACTGCTGCTGGGGGTGAATCTTCATCCCAGATGGGGACCAAGAAGATTAGTTTCAAACAATAATTGACTGTGATACAATACTTTGCAAGAGGAAGCAAGTATGAAAGTTGCACAGCGGATCATTGAAGCCATGACTGCTTTGCTAGCTTTAGATCTACATCCAATATCCGCCATCAATGCATGTGGTTTTAGAGAGTTAATTGAGATCCTGTGTCCCCACTACCAAATTCCATCTCGATTCCATTTTACAAGAACAGCAATTCCTTGCCTGTACCGGGATGTTAAAAGAAATCTAGTTAAAAGAAATCTAGTTCTGAAGTTAAGCCTGCATTCCTGACCTGTAACCATCCCGGTGGAGACCTGTGCGGAGTGTGACTGCATGATCCCAGACCCTGCACTATCACAGCCCGAGCTATTCTAAGCGGGCAACAAGAGGTCCTTCAAGTCCAGTCCCATTACTTATAAAACACAGTTCATAGGGGGATACGCTTACACTGGCTGATTACTTCAGATTGGATCAGCAGTTGAACTTTACATCAAAAATTAAAAAGTAAACACAGGTTTTTGGATTTCCACTAAAGGACTGGTTACAAGTTGGTCTAAAAAGGAACATTGTATATTTATAGAAATTATAAATTTTTCATATGCATATGCTACATTTGTATCCACTTTTTAAACAGATACAGATACATAAGACACAGCACAACTGCACAAGATTAGAGCAAGGATTGAGATCCTCATTCAATATATGTGTGTGTCTGGTTACTTTCCTATGGTTATAGACCATATGATACTGAGTTGCTTTTGCACTATTTACTGCTAAAAATTTACTTTGTCAGTTTTATCTTGTGATACATATTTGTATATCTAGTATAATAAATCATCTTTTTATTTATTTACTTTGTGTGTCTCTTGGGTCCGGGATAGACACTTTGGCGCTGTGCTTTATTTATTTATTTACATTTTCTACTCGAAATCTAGTTCTTGGACTACAAAATGCCATTGTACCCACTATCCCCTTAACCACAGATATGTGAACAAGTGGTACTGGGAAAACAAAAGATTACAAGGCTGTTGCAGCCCACTGGGTAGATGTATCACATTCAACAGCAGGAGCAGTATCTAATACACAATGCCAGCTCATTCACAGGCAGGCTACTCTCTGTATCACCGTCTTCACTTAGAAGCATATCGGTGTCAACTTGTAAGAAGTACTTAGAGATGTCATAGCAAAAAGGCTTACCCTGCTAAGACTCCCCTCAGGATTTGTCATTTCCAATAATGCATGTAACATTGTGAGAGCATTACACCTGGCTGAATTTGAACATGTCCCATGGTTTGTTCACACAATAAACTTGGTGGTTCAAATTTTTCTTAAATAAAAGGGGTATGCAGGAGATGCTGTCTGTGGTCAGAAAAAAATTTGGACATTTTTGGCATTCAACACCTGCATGTAGAAGATTGCAGTGGCTGCAGAAACTGTTAAATTTGCCATGCCACCAACTGAAACAAGATGGACCAGGTGGAATCCCCCCCCTTTATATGCTTCAGTGAATGTAGAAACAGCAACAAGCCAAACACACCTACACAACAATCTATGATATAGGGAGAGGAGGTGGAATGTACCGTAGTCCAGCACACTGGAGAATACTCTATGTTTTATGCAAGCTACTAAAACCATTTCAAGTAGTAACTAAGTGAGTTCAGACACTGCCAGGTTGAGTCAGCTGATTCCCTTAATAAAAGTACTGGATTAACAGCTGGAGAAACTGAAGGAAGAGATGAAATGGATTGTCACGATCTTGCATTTGGATTCCTACATTTTGGCAACCATGCTTGATCCTAGGTTTAAGTCATACATAATGTCTTTCTTTCCTTACAACAGACACAGATCTTAAGAGATGCAAAGAGCTCCTTGCCAGCAAGTTGTCAGCTCAAAAGGCACAATAATGTTGTCTGCTTCAGTTTCTCCTGCAAATGCTGCTGCCAGGAAAAAATTTTACCTTTTCCAAGAGACCCACTGGGGGTGAGGATGATGTGTCAACTCAGCACACCAAAGGGAAACACCATTTTGACATCTGGTAAGGCTTAAAAGAATTGCCCACAATTATTGACACCTCTAAAATTTGATACAAAAATTATAATGTCACACAGTCCTTTTGCTTACTGGGAGAAAAAAAGTACATTTGGAGCCCTTTGTACAAAGGGCTGTACTTAGGCTACCCACCCTCCAATGTGTACTCAGAAAGTTTGCTTAGCACAGCCAGGGACCATATGAGCAATCGGTATAGGAGGCTACTTCTTTAAAATGTGACAAAACCAATGTTCATAAAAATGAACTACACATTCTATGAGGAAGACCTTTTCCGCCGAATGCAACAAAGTACAGAGACTTCTGTAATGGTGAATTCCAGTGGGAATGATCTAATATTCTGTGATGATGATGTTTACAGTGATGAGGTTGAGGAGGATGAGGAGAGATGATTAACAATGCTGTTAGCAGCCTTAAGTCCATTGGTAGCTTGTTTTGTTGGGCCTAAATAAACCAAGTACTTCAGCCACAAAAGTGGCAGTCCCTGTCGCTGAATTGCTTGGTTTGTTAAACTGTTCATATCATTTTAAATATACAACATAAGGGTGGATGGGGGACAGTTTCATCTTGCACCACTTTTCTTTTCATTATGGACATTTATACTCCACCTCCATTTTCCTGTATTGACTTCAGGCCTCTGATCTAGTTCTTGATTAATTAAAACATTCTTTCTATCATGTCTGCCACTGCTGTGCTGCAATGTTTAATAGATGTACTATAATCTTTAAAACTGCCGAGTGTTTGTGCTGCTGTTCTGTTGCTTAGTTTAGCCAGCAAGCCTTTGGCCAATATTGGTGAACAATATTTTGAGCTGTGAAGTGCTAAAAATTTCTGAAAATTAATGTTGTTGAGGTTAATAATACCGTAGGAACAAAGACAGGCCCAAATTACATGATTTTATCTGTTTTTATAATTTAAAAAAAAAAAATCCAGATCCAAAACAAAACACGTGAGGGTGATTTTGGCAAAACCAAAACATGAAGATGAATTACAACCAAAACCAAAACTTGGAGGTCGGCGCACATCTCTAATTTTAATGCTTTAATATTGTTTAAATGTTAATATATGATATGCTGTTTTTTGTTTCTTCCATTGGAATTATTGGATATTTATTTGCTTAGTAACAGTTATTTATATAGTGCACACATTCTGCAGAGCTTTACTGAACATACTGTATTTAGTATGTAATTTTAGTCCCTTTTAGATTGTGGGTAGTAACCAGAGGAAACTTACATAAGCATGGGGATAATATACAAACTTCAGACAGACAGAGCCTAGATGGTAATCAACCCAAGATCTTAGTGCTGTGAGGCAACAATCTAACCTCTGCGCGACCATTTTTGTTCTGCCTCAAAGACTGGCTACAAACTTAAGCTAACTATGTTGAGCACAGTTATGTCTCTCCAGGACTGTCTCCCCTACCTATCTTTCTCTACATTAGTACAGTGGTAGCACTGAGGTCGGTGACACCCAGTGCGACAAGTAAACCCCTTGTGCATGTCCAATAAGGGGGCATGGCCTTGCTGGGAGGGTGCACGGCTTTGCGGCTGTCAAAGCGCTGCCGAACCTGGCTCTCACTTACCTGGTCTGGCAGCACTGGGGTCTGTTGTCGAAGCTGGATAATTGGTTGAGACAGGATCGGTAGAAAATTAGATTGGGGTGACGCCATTTTGCGAATGGTAATGAGACGCCATTTTGCGACTAGCAGCCCTTTTTTCTATTGCGATTCCCAGGCAATAGAAAAAAGTTAAAGGTCCTCACCATACAAATACAGTCATTAAAACATATAAAATGATTATCCCTGCAAAACACGTACCATGGTGTACTCCACAAAACACACAGTCGCACAACGCTAGCATCTTTTCCCAATTCCCCAATACTTACACACTGCACACTTACATGAAAGGTTCCCTAGCATTAAAGTGTAATATCCAAGGTTTATGCAGTAATTATTAATGTTGTGTAATTGTGTAATTGTAAGCTCCTAGGAGCAGGGTCCTCCTCCCCACTGTCTCACAGCCTTCTTCTCTAGCACTTCAATGACAGCCTTCACCTTCCCAGCTGTATTGTGTATGGAGAATTGTGTTGCTAATTGTTACTTGTGTTCTGTTTATAAGTTGATTACTGTATTGTAATGTAATGTTCTGTGTACCCTTTACTGTATGTACGGCGCTGCGGACCACTTGTGGCGCCCTATAAATAAAATATAATAATAATATCTAAGGTTTAGTACATGGTAAGCAGACCGTGTTTGGTGTTGTACTGATCCACTGTCAGATTTCCAGTATTATCAGTGAGAAGATCGCAACATGCGTCTGCAAACTATGGTAAACAGAGAGTTAAAACACAAAGGGTTGTTAGAGGCTGTTTGTGTCCATTCGAATTGACCTACGAACTATCCTGTAACAGAAGCACCTTTAAGAAGAACCAATGGAATCATGTCAAACTTGTCTATTGTATTGCCTATCCCTGTAAGAGTATATATGTGCGCTCTCTGACCCCAGTCTTGAGTCTTCTTGCTGGGCTGTTGACGGAGGTTTCTAAAGCTGATGTCGGTATCTAGGCCCAGAGCGCGTGCATAAATAACAACTGTACCTTGGGTCTGTATGATTTATCTGCGCTAATTGTCTTCTTTAGATCACAGCGTGTAGCCATCTGTTTTTATATTGAATAATAACTTTTTGTGCTTTGGAACCACATTCAAAGTCTGAAAGCATTTATTTATTGTGCGACTCATTACGCTAAATAGCGACAATTTTAGAAGGTATAGGCAAGATTTTAAAAGGTATAGATAGGATTGCATAGAGGTTTTAATTAGGTATCCATAGTTGGGGGCTCGCAGTGTTAATCACGCTACCGGTCACTTGGTAACACTCGGTAGCGATCTCTCATCAAAAGAGTGGAGGCGCCATAGCAGGAGACCACATTGTGCCTTCAAAATCTGCTACCACTTTGTTGCTGAGAGTCCGCTACCTGTTATTGTGGCTTTAGGAGCGCTGATTGAGAATCCAGGGACGAGGGAGGAAAAAGTTTGTTTTCCTTCATCGATAGTTTTTTTTGTGTTAAAAAGGGGAAGTCGAATTATTGTGTATGCAACAAGTCACACTAAGCATAAAAATCATAATACGTGTTGTGTAGTAGTCACATTATTGTGTATACGACTAGTCGCACAATAGCGTATATGTATTTCCTGTATTGCTGCCATGTGTTTTAAACAAAGCCGTTGAGAGTGCACGGTGATATTGATATATAGCATTGTTGTAAATACATTGGTCAGTGTTGCCATAGTGTGGAAAAACGTGTATTTTTCTGCGCAGTAAAAGGGTGTGTAACAGTGAGTATTTGTTGGTAGGGACAAGAGTTATCGTAGGACCCTTAAGGACTAGGCGCAAGAGTTGACCCAGTATCTCGGTGGTAGATACCATTCTAACACATAAGCAAGTGTAGTTGTTGTCTTAGCTGTAGGTTCGGCTCCAAGTGTGATTACAGTATTCAGTGATCAGTTAGGGTTATTTGAGCATTGTAATTGAACCGCACAGTTTTGGCTAAATTGTGATTGTGAACTGGGTAGAGGGTGGACGAAATCACTGAAAAGGGTAGGTGTTATTGGAATACCGACATGCTAGCAGTTGAAAGGTAGTCAAAAAGGGATTAGGTGCATGGAAGCATCCTGGTTATTCTTCCATAGGTTTGTGGGCGCGTCCTGTTAATATTGTCCACACGTAAGTGAAAGTATCTTGATTGTCTTTCACCAGTTTAAATCTCCATTGAAAAGCTTAGGGTTCTCCCAGAATGCGGGCAAAGCAAATGATAGAGATGTTAGATGATGTGCTGCTTTTGGAAGCGCCGCTTGGATCGGCACGCCATATTATGCATACTAAGTACGGTGCTTATGCAATTAGGTACTGTGAGGTATGGTTTAAAATGACGACAAAGAGTGTTAGACCCAGAATTGGCAGCTTTGATAAGGATGTATTGAACAATGTCCGAGATAGCATCTGTATGGTGCACTCTCGAATGAAAAAGGTAAAATATAACGAGTGTTTAAAATTATGGCAGCATGAGGGGGATGCGTGGCTTAAAGGTGTGCACGCGACACAAACTAGCGTCGCGAGCATGTTACTGGTGAGTACACACGCAGCGCTAAACTGCACGTGCAGCAAGGTAGCGTTGCGGAAGGTATTGCCAGTGGTTCACGCGCACCACCACCGCCCTATGCGGATGGGGGTGCAGGCACAGTTGTTGAAAAATCCCATAAAAATGTAACAAGTAACTTGTACCCTATCTTAAGTAATCATAAGGAAAATGTTTATGATGCGGATGATGAGCCTATTATTATGTTTGCCATTTCCCATGCTGTACACATGTTAGATGCTCCACCACAACAAGCACAAGTGGTGCCGCCATCTTCATCAGTGATAGTACAGGAAGTGTTAACATCCACTGCACCCATAGAGGAAGTTGTTAACCCTATACGTAGCAGTAATAGACTAAATCCCCAGCCAGGTAACAAGGTCAAAAGTAGCAGTGTGGCCGGTCTGCATCCCATCTGGACAATAATGGTTCCGAATGGGACTGCGGAAGCGAACGGCGTAGTGCCCACAAGTGAGGTAGCAATGCATTGTCCTTGGACAAGAGCAGAGCTAAATTCTATAATGAATGATGTCCCCAATCCTAAAAAGGAATTAGCCAAATGCCAAAGATTTTTTAAAAAATTTGGGTAGTGCTCACGAGCCAACCAATAAAGATTGGCGAGTGGTGTTAAGGGCTTGTCTTCCACACAATACCGACGTGACAATGTATGTTCCCTTAACAGACTAAATTAACCAAGGTAACATTTCCCACATTATAACTCAATTGGGTGCATATTTTCCAGTAGTAGTTAACTGGAGCAAAATTTTCACCATAAAACAAAAGAAGAGTGAATCTGCAGAGGATTATTTTAACCGAGCTCTGCAGGCTATCACCCAGTACACTGGGTTAGAGGATATTAAAGATAGCACTCATCACAGGGGAATGATCGTCACTGTACTCATGGATGGTCTAAAAGAGAACCTCACAAACTGACTGGAGGGGAGTCACTGTAGACACCCTCATAGAATCTGCTATTGAACACGATAAGAACATCCTTAAAAAGAGAGAGACCCAGAGCGAGAAGCTAATGGCTGTTAGTATTCAAGCTCTAGAAGGAATGACTATAACATCACAGCCAACAGACACACATGCACCTGCACATGTCCTCACCAATCCTGCACCACCTCAAACACAACCCTACCCCACTTATCACACACAGCCACAAAACCCATACTATCCACAACCACCATATTACCCTCAAACTCCTTATCCACACCCTCAATCTTTCCCTACCACTCAACCCACACAACAATCCTTTCACCCACCCCACTCACGAAAGTGCTTTAACTGCAACCAAGTGGGACATGTAAGGAGGAACTGTAGGGTGAAGAAGGTAGGACCCCCTAACCAGGAGTACCTGGATATCCCCATAAGGGATATACACAGAGTACAGGAAACCTACAACAGTCACCAGCTCCAATTGTGGCCATAAATGCTGTATTGGAGAGTGAGAGTCAATGCTAGGGGTCAGGTCATACCTGTAGTCTACAGATCGTCAGGTTAAAGGGAAGTACTAGGGAAGAACCGGTGATGATGGTTGATGTAGCTGGTACTAAATATCCTTTTCTTGTAGACACAGGGGCAACCAGGTCAGTGATAAAAATCTCCCGCTAACTTACAGGTAACCAGTGAGACAGTACCAGCAATGGGTGTAATGGGTAAAGTGCAACATTATCCTTTAACAAAATCCACAGAGGTCACTATCGGGCCATTGCATACCAGGCATTCTTTCCTCCTGGCAGCAGCGGCTCCTTCTAACCTACTGGGAAGGGATTTGTTATGTAAGATGGGATGTGTCATATATTGTACCCCTGATGGTGTATTTCTAGACATCCCATAGAGAGTTGAGCATGAGGTGAGGGATATGTTGGACACTCCCCAAAGGATAATGTATCACTCTGCTGGTTTAAATGAAAATCCATCTCAGGTAGATCAAATGTTATCCAAAATTCCAGATTCACTTTGGACCAAGGATGGACAGGACACTGGATTAGTGGCAAATGTAAGTCCCGTAATGGTAAATCTAAAAAGTGGTAGGCAAGCTCCTAAAATTCCCCAATACCCATTAAAGCAGGAGATAGAATTAGGGGTTTATCCCATAATTGAGCGATTGTTACAGTAGGGAATTTTAGTTTGTACAGCAAGTGTAGCCAACAGTCCCATCTTTCCTGTAAAGAAGAGTGGTGGGAGGGGTTATAGGCTGGTACAAGACCTTAGAGGGGTTAATAAGGTGGTAGAGAGCCAATTTCCCATAGTGCCAAATCCAGCTGTCATTCTTATGCAGATCCCACCCAATGCAACCCATTTCACTGTCATTGGCCTCTGTTCTGCTTTCTTCTCTGTACCTCTTCATCCTGACTGTCAGTACTTATTTGCCTTTACATACAGGGGTGTACAATACACATGGACACGATTGCCCCAGGGTTTCATAGACAGCCCCAGTATTTTCTCCCAGGCCTTACACGACTGTTTACAATCTTTTCAACCTGCCAATGGATCTGTTCTAATACAATATGTGGACAATTTATTGTTATGTTCTGATTCGTTTATGTCATGTTTAAATGATACTAACCTTTTGTTGCTTCATCTCTCGCAAACAGGACACAAGGTTGCAAAGGACAAACTACAGCCATGCCAGTCCAGGGTTAAATATTTGGGACACTGCTTAACACAAGGGTTACGACATCTCACAAATGACAGAATCCAGGCCATACAGAACATGACACTGCTGCAGAACTAACAGCAAATTCGTACCTTCTTGGGAATGTGTGAATACTACAGAATGTGGATCCCAGGTTTTTCTATTTTGGTTTTGCCATTACAGGACAGGCCCTCATTCAGAGCCACTCGCAAACAGCAGTACGCTCGTTGCGTTCCGATGTTGACTAACCACGCATGCGTCGGTGTTACACTGCGCATGTGCGTACGGCAGATTGCGAGCTTTTTATCTGTCGTTCCTAAAATAGCGTACAGGAAGTGACATGTCAAATGTGATTGACAGAACAGGGCGTTTTTGGGTGTTGACGGGGGTGGAGATGGAAAAACGCAGGCGTGGCGAGGCGTTTTTGGGGCGTACATACATTAGCAGATGCGAGCGTCAAATGTGTTCGGACCGTCACATACGTCACTGGAACATCCTCTTTCCCTTCAAAATGCTCGCACAGTTTAGGGTCTGGATTACTCGACCACATTGGCGATGGCCTTCTCCTCCGTCCCGGGACTCCACGATGTTGCAGCGATTAATCGCGGGCGGTCACAAAAGCAATTAGTGTTGTATTGAAAACCGGCTTGGTATGTGTTTGGAAAGCAGTTTATTGGGATAGCATAAAACCATACGCAGGTGGAAATCATACCTGCTAATGTCAGGATTACACAATCAATTGGCGTACATTTTTGGGGGTTTTTTTTGGCCTCAATTTGTTGTTTATGGCCTATTGTGACAATAATGTCATCATGTTTTAATTAGCTCCCCTTTTTTTTTTTAATGTGGAATTTGCATCGTTATGTGTTTTTTTAAACGTTCCTTCAAGAGGCCTTTTTTTTATACAAATGAAATGGTTTTTGGTGTCCTTTTTTGCCTTTAGGGCCAGGATTAAATGTAACCCATTTGTCCAATAATGTCACAATACAATGTCAGATTTTTTTCATAAATTTATTGTTTAAACACAAACCAATTGGCATAATATTTTTTTTTAGTTTTTCTGCCAAAGATACTTTTTTTCATAAAAAAAAAATCAATAACTGATAACATAAACGTACAAAAATAACTTAAAAACATTTCACAAGAAAGGAGAGGGAAGTTTTGACCAGAAAGGAATATGAGCCAAGCACAGAAGGAGTGTGGGAAAAGTCGCCATTGCTGTCACCGTTTTTTCGCCCGTTTGGATGGGGGAGGGTGGGCGCCAGACCGGGTCCGGGATGCCATCGGGCTGGCCTGTCCAGAGGCAGATGTTGTGGCCTCTGGACTAGGCACAGGGCTAGGCACATTTGGAGGATTGGCTGATGTTGTGCCAGAGGTGGAGGATCCTGATGTTCCGGCAGGAAGGGAGGTCGGCTCCACCATGTGCTGGCGAACGAGCTGCTCCAGGGCATCGGCGATGCGGATGTTGGCCCTGGTATTTTCCGCCAGGGCCTGACCAATGGTCACGTTGGCCGCAGCATTTTGCTCCAGGGCCTCAGCCACCCGTAGCAGACTGGCGTCCATCCTCTGCAGAATCTCCGTATGGAAATCCGATTTGAAATTGAGTTCTGTGAGGAGGCCCACTGCCTGCGAGGGGGCACGCCCTGGACTGGCTTCTGCAGGGTCCTCAGCCGGATGTACTGGTTCCTCCCCTGCAGAGCCAGCAGAAATTCTGCGGCCAAGGCTTCCCTCTGGAGCAGACTCATCCGCCTGTGTCTCTGTTGGAAAAATGAGAAAAGAGTCACATTAGAATCTACATATTGGCACAATAGCATTTCAGAGTTGGTGACATCACAATACTTACCTGGGCCAACATGAGGAGCCGCAAAGTCTGGCATGTCCATATCCATGTTGGACACGCCAAACACCTCCACAGGCTGCACACACCCCTGTGCCAGCTCTTCTAAATCCGTCAACTCCAATGACACAGGGGTGGGACCCCCACCTGTCCCCCTTGCATGCCTAGCCCTGTCCGCGAGTTTTTGCTTTAGGCGATATTTGAAGTCGCCCCATCTGTGGGGAAAAATGGAAGCCATTATCCTTTGGTTTAAAATGGGGTTTGTTTTTAGGGGGGGCAAGGGTTTACTTACCGCCGTTTGACATCCCGGGCTAGACGGACATAATCACCCACCGTATTGACAGCAACGGCTACCTCTTCCCACATTCTCCACTTCTGGCTTAGACTCATATTCCTGTCTGCCTGTGGCAGGATGTCCACACACTTCTGGATCAAAACCTCCATCTCCTTTCTTGTGAAATGTGGCTGCCTTTTTTTTTTGGCCGCTTTGGCCGGAATACTGGGCCCAGCAGCCTCTTCCATGTCATCCTCCTCACCTATTTGTGTAAATTTACAGAATTCACAAAATCACAACTTGCCTCATCTTATGTTTCAAATTAATCGTTGATAGAAAATGCATGAAAGACTTACCGCCTGACTCTTGGGCATTTTTTCCCTGGTCTGTCGCCATGTCTGCGGTCCAAACAAGAAATACACCAGAATTTGAATGTGTTTTCGTGACGTATTTATTAGGGGTGTGCACCGGCCACTTTTCGTGTTTTGTGTTTTGGTTTTGGATCTGGATCTTTCTTCGTGTTTTGGATCTGGATTGGTTTTGCCAAAACCACCCTTCCGTGTTTTGGGTTCTGGGTTTTGTGTTTTGGATCTGTATTTTTTTTTTAAAAAGCATAAAAACAGCTAAAATCACAGAATTTGTTGGTTTCTCTGCTCCTATGCTATTATTAACCTCAATAACCTTAATTTCCACTCATTTCCAGTCTATTCTGAACACCTCACACCTCACAATAGTGTTTTAATGTCCAAAAGGTTGCACCGAGGTAGCTGGATGACTATGCTAAGCGACACGAGTGGGCGGCACAAACACGTGACCCATCTAGGAGTGACACTGCAGTGGCAGACAGGATGGCAGTTAGAAAAACTAGGCCCCAAACTGTACATAATGCAAAGAAAAAAAAGAAGTGCAAGATGGAATTGTCCTTGGGCCCTCCCACCCACCCTTATGTTGTATAAACAGGACATGCACACTTTAACAAATCAATCATTTCAGCGCCAGGGTCTGCCACACAACTGTGGCTGAAATGATTGGTTCGTTTGGGCCCCCACAAAACAAGCTGGCAATTAATGTGTCCCTGCACAAACTGGCTCTACGGAGGCAAGATGTCATCCTCATCCTCCTCATCCACCGATTCCTCACCCTCTTCAGTGTGTACATCCTCATCCTCACAAAGTATTAACTCGTCCCCACTTGAATCCACCACCACAGGTCCCTCTGTACCTTCTGGAGGCTGGTCTCCCTGGAAGAGCTGATAATTCATTTTGATGAACATCATCTTCTCCACATTCTGTGGAAGCAACCTCCTACGCCTTTCGCTGACAAGGTTCCCGGCTGCACTAAACACTCTTTCGGAGTACACACTGGAGGGGGGGCAACTCAGGTAAAATAGAGCCAGCTTGTACAGGGGCCTCCAAATTGCCTCTTTTTCCTGCCAGTACAGGTATGGACTGTCTGACATGCCTACTTGGATGCTGTCACCGATGTAATCCTCCACCATTCTGTCAATGGTGACAGTATCATATGCAGTGACAGTAGACATGTCAGAAATTGTTGCCAGGTCCTTCAGTCCGGACCAGATGTCCAAACTTGGTCCTGCCTGCCCTGCATCACCGCCAGCGGGTTGCTTAGGATACCTAAGTTTTTTCCTGGCAGCCCCAGTTGCGGGAGAAAATGAAGAAGGAGCCGTTGACGTGTCACGTTCCGCTTCAGCTGACAGTGTGTTCACCAGCAGGTCTTTGCACCTCTGCAGGCTTGTGTCGGCCGGAAAGAGAGACACCACATAGGCTTTAAACCTAGGATCAAGCACGGTGGCCAAAATGTAGTGGTCTGATTTCAACAGATTGACCACCCTGGAATCCTGGCAAAGCGAATGAAGGGCTTCATCCACAAGTCCCACATGCCGAGCGGAATCGCTCCGTCTTAGCTCCTCCTTCACTTTCTCCAGCTGCTTCTGCAAAAGCCTAATGAGGGGAATGACCTGACTCAAGCTGGCTGTGTCTGAACTGACTTCACGTGTGGCAAGTTCGAAGGGCTGGAGAACCTTGCACAACACGGAAATCATTCTCCACTGCGCTTGAGTCAGGTGCATACCCCCTCCTTTGCCTATGTCATAGGTGGATGTATAGGCTTGTATGGCCTTTTGCTGCTCCTCCATCCTCTGAAGCATATAGAGGGTTGAGTTCCACCGCGTCA
Source organism: Taudactylus pleione (assembly GCA_031769625.1). Taxonomy (NCBI): domain Eukaryota; kingdom Metazoa; phylum Chordata; class Amphibia; order Anura; family Myobatrachidae; genus Taudactylus; species Taudactylus pleione. Next base: position 4,267,193 of record JAUIMM010000329.1, on the reverse strand, counting down.
CAACCTCTTGCTTCAGGTGATGGCGGGGCAGGTTCAAGAGTGTTTGCTGGCGCTCCAGTCTTCGGCACGCAGTCGCTGAATGGCGAAAGTGGCCAGAAATTTTTCGGGCCACCCAAAGCGTCTCCTGCACGCCCCTGTCGCTTTTCAGAAAATTCTGCACCACCAAGTTTATTGTGTGAGCAAAACATGGGACGTGCTGGAATTTGCCCAGATGTAATGCCCGCACAATATTGGTGGCATTGTCAGATATCACAAATCCCCAGGAGAGTCTAAGTGGGGTAAGCCACTGGGCGATGATTTCCCTCAGTTTCTCTAAGAGGTTGTCGGCGGTGTGCCTCTTACTGAAACCGGTGATACACAGCGTAACCTGCCTTGTAACGAGCTGGCGTTTCTGAGATGCTGCTACTGGTGACGCTGCTGCTGTTGCTGCGTAAGGTGATACATCTACCCAGTGGGCTGTCACAGTCATATAGTCCTTAGTCTGCCCTGTTCCACTTGTCCACATGTCCGTGGTTAAGTGGACATTGTGTACAACGGCATTTTTCAGGACACTGAGGACACTTTTTCTGACGTTTCTGTACAGTCTCGGTATCGCCTGCCTAGTGAAGTGGAATCTAGACGGGATTTGGAACCGGGGACACACTACCTCCATCAATTGTCTAAATCCCACTGCACTAATGGCGGATACCGGACGCACGTCTAACACCAACATAGCAGTCAAGGCCTCAGTTATACGTTTTGCTTCAGGATGACTGCTGTCGTACTTCATCCTCCTCGCTAAGGACTGTTGGAGGGTCAATTGTTTAGTAAAAGTAGTGGTGTTCCTACTTCCTCTCTGGGATGATGAACGACTCCCAGCAGCAGCAACAGCAGCAGCGGCAGCAGTAGGCGTAGCAATGCAGGATCCTCCAGAGGAATCCCGGATAGGAGAGTCAGTCATGCCAGTGACATGGCCTGCAGGACTACTTCCGATCCTGACTAAGGAGGAAATTGACGAGGAGGGAGTTGACGGTGTGGTTTGCAGGCGCTTGGATACAACAGGACAACGGGATTTAGGTGTCCCTGGACTGCTTACGGTCTTAGCCAAAGTTTCTGAACTTGACAGTAACTTTTTATGAACGCGCTGCAGGTGCCGTATAAGGGAGGATGTTCCTAGGTGGTTGACGTCCCTACCCCTACTTATTTCACCTTTACATATGGTACATATGGCAAGACAGTTGTTGTCCGGATTTGGATAGAAATATTGCCAGACCAAAGAGGTGGAATGTTTGGTCTTCTGCCCAGGCATGACCGTGATGGGCTTTTTCATCCCACGGACAACAACTGTCTCCCCCGGAGCCTGATTTAAACAAACCACATCACCATCAGAATCCTCCTCGCCAACTTCCTCCTCAGCGCCAGCTACACCAGTATCCTCATCCTGTTGTACTTCAACAGTGACATCTTCAATTTGCATATCAGCAAGTGGACTGTGGGTGCTCCTTTCAGCACTTGCAGGGGGCGTGCAAATGGTGGAAAGAGCCACCTCTTCCCGTCCAGTGCTGGGAAGGTCAGGCATCGCAACCACCACCACACTTGGACTCTCCTTGGGGATTTGTGATATCTTCTTAGAAAGCACAGTTCTTCGCTGTGCTTTTGCCAGCTTAACTCTTTTGATTTTTTTAGTGGGAGGAGGGCTTCCATCGTCATGTGAAGCTGAACCACTAGTCATGAACATACTAGGGATCGACCTTAGCCGTTCCTTGCCACTCCGTGTCGTAAATGGCATATTGGCAAGTTTACGTTTCTCTTCAGCTGATTTAAATGTCTTTTTCAAGGTCATTTTCCTGAACTTTGCCATTTGGGATTGTATGTGCCCTCTACTATGACATTGGGCATCGGCCTTGGCAGACGACGTTGATGGCATGTTATCGTCTATGTCATGACTAGTGGCAGCAGCTTCAGCACTAGGAGGAAGTGGTTCTTGATCTTTCTCTATTTTATTTTTATCGGAGAAAGTTTGGTCCTCCATTTATGTTATATCGATTTGATATATACGTGCGGCTAAACACAGAAAATAATTTTTTTTTTGGTTTGGACTGGAGTGTACTTTGGGGGTTACAGCACCCTTTAATTGTCAAGCCAGCCGGCCCTTATGACACAGGCACACTCTTGGCACTACTTTGTTGATGCACGTGCTGCTACTGCGCACACAATTCACAAACACAGAAAATAATTTTTTTTTTGGTTTGGACTGGAGTGTACTTTGGGGGTTACAGCACCCTTTAATTGTCAAGCCAGCCGGCCCTTTACTTATGACACAGGCGCATGCTTGGCACTACTTTGTTGATGCACGTGCGGCTACTGCGCACACAATTCACAAACACAGAAAATAATTTTTTTTTTGGTTTGGACTGGAGTGTACTCTCGGGGGTTACAGCACCCTTAACGGTCAAGCCAGCCGGCCCTTTACTTATGACACAGGCGCACGCTTGGCACTACTTTGTTGATGCACGTGCGGCTACTGCGCACACAATTCACAAACACAGAAAATAATTTTTTTTTTGGTTTGGACTGGAGTGTACTCTCGGGGGTTACAGCACCCTTAACGGTCAAGCCAGCCGGCCCTTTACTTATGACACAGGCGCACGCTTGGCACTACTTTGTTGATGCACGTGCGGCTACTGCGCACACAATTCACAAACACAGAAAATAATTTTTTTTGGGTTTGGACTGGAGTGTACTTTCGTGGGTTACAGCACCCTTTAACGGTCAAGCCAGCCGGCCCTTTACTTATGACACAGGCGCACGCTTGGCACTACTTTGTTGATGCACGTGCGGCTACTGCGCACACAATTCACAAACACAGAAAATAATTTTTTTTTGGTTTGGACTGGAGTGTACTTTCGGGGGTTACAGCACCCTTAACGGTCAAGCCAGCCGGCCCTTTACTTATGACACAGGCGCACGCTTGGCACTACTTTGTTGATGCACGTGCGGCTACTGCGCACACTATTCACAAACACAGAAAATAATTTTTTTTTTGGTTTGGACTGGAGTGTACTTTCGGGGGTTACAGCACCCTTTAACGGTCAAGCCAGCCGGCCCTTTACTTATGACACAGGCGCACGCTTGGCACTACTTTGTTGATGCACGTGCGGCTACTGCGCACACAATTCACAAACACAGAAAATAATTTTTTTTTTGGTTTGGACTGGAGTGTACTTTGGGGGTTACAGCACCCTTTAACGGTCAAGCCAGCCGGCCCTTTACTTATGACACAGGCGCACGCTTGGCACTACTTTGTTGATGCACGTGCGGCTACTGCGCACACAATTCACAAACACAGAAAATAATTTTTTTTGGGGTTTGGACTGGAGTGTACTTTCGGGGGTTACAGCACCCTTAACGGTCAAGCCAGCCGGCCCTTTACTTATGACACAGGTGCACGCTTGGCACTACTTTGTTGATGCACGTGCGGCTACTGCGCACACAATTCACAAACACAGAAAATAATTTTTTTTTTGGTTTGGACTGGAGTGTACTTTCGGGGGTTACAGCACCCTTAACGGTCAAGCCAGCCGGCCCTTTACTTATGACACAGGCGCACGCTTGGCACTACTTTGTTGATGCACGTGCCGCTACTGCGCACACAATTCACAATCACAGAAAATAATTTTTTTTTGGTTTGGACTGGAGTGTACTTTCGGGGGTTACAGCACCCTTTAACGGTCAAGCCAGCCGGCCCTTTACTTATGACACAGGCGCACGCTTGGCACTACTTTGTTGATGCACGTGCGGCTACTGCGCACACAATTCACAAACACAGAAAATAATTTTTTTTTTGGTTTGGACTGGAGTGTACTCTCGGGGGTTACAGCACCCTTAACGGTCAAGCCAGCCGGCCCTTTACTTATGACACAGGCGCACGCTTGGCACTACTTTGTTGATGCACGTGCAGCTACTGCGCACACAATTCACAAACACAGAAAATAATTTTTTTTTTGGTTTGGACTGGAGTGTACTTTCGGGGGTTACAGCACCCTTAACGGTCAAGCCAGCCGGCCCTTTACTTATGACACAGGCGCACGCTTGGCACTACTTTGTTGATGCACGTGCGGCTACTGCGCACACAATTCACAAACACAGAAAATAATTTTTTTTTGGTTTGGACTGGAGTGTACTTTCGTGGGTTACAGCACCCTTTAACGGTCAAGCCAGCCGGCCCTTTACTTATGACACAGGCGCACGCTTGGCACTACTTTGTTGATGCACGTGCGGCTACTGCGCACACAATTCACAAACACAGAAAATAATTTTTTTTTTGTTTTGGACTGGAGTGTACTTTCGGGGGTTACAGCACCCTTAACGGTCAAGCCAGCCGGCCCTTTACTTATGACACAGGCGCACGCTTGGCACTACTTTGTTGATGCACGTGCGGCTACTGCGCACACAATTCACAAACACAGAAAATAATTTTTTTTTTGGTTTGGACTGGAGTGTACTCTCGGGGGTTACAGCACCCTTAACGGTCAAGCCAGCCGGCCCTTTACTTATGACACAGGCGCACGCTTGGCACTACTTTGTTGATGCACGTGCGGCTACTGCGCACACAATTCACAAACACAGAAAATAATTTTTTTTTGGTTTGGACTGGAGTGTACTTTCGGGGGTTACAGCACCCTTTAACGGTCAAGCCAGCCGGCCCTTTACTTATGACACAGGCGCACGCTTGGCACTACTTTGTTGATGCACGTGCGGCTACTGCGCACAAAATTCACAAACACAGAAAATAATTTTTTTTTTGGTTTGGACTGGAGTGTACTTTGGGGGTTACAGCACCCTTTAACGGTCAAGCCAGCCGGCCCTTTACTTATGACACAGGCGCACGCTTGGCACTACTTTGTTGATGCACGTGCGGCTACTGCGCACACAATTCACAAACACAGAAAATAATTTTTTTTTTGGTTTGGACTTCAGTGTACTTTCGGGGGTTACAGCACCCTTAACGGTCAAGCCAGCCGGCCCTTTACTTATGACACAGGTGCACGCTTGGCACTACTTTGTTGATGCACGTGCGGCTACTGCGCACACAATTCACAAACACAGAAAATAATTTTTTTTTTGGTTTGGACTGGAGTGTACTTTCGGGGGTTACAGCACCCTTAACGGTCAAGCCAGCCGGCCCTTTACTTATGACATAGGCGCACGCTTGGCACTACTTTGTTGATGCACGTGCGGCTACTGCGCACACAATTCACAAACACAGAAAATAATTTTTTTTTGGTTTGGACTGGAGTGTACTTTCGGGGGTTACAGCACCCTTTAACGGTCAAGCCAGCCGGCCCTTTACTTATGACACAGGCGCACGCTTGGCACTACTTTGTTGATGCACGTGCGGCTACTGCGCACACAATTCACAAACACAGAAAATATATTATTTTTTTAGCACTTGGGGGGAGCACCCCTGATGGACAGAGCACCCCCTGGACAACACTACAGCACTCCTTTAGGACTGGGACACTGCACAGGACTTTGGAGTGGACACAGCCCCTATGGAGAACTGACTGCACAACACAGTCCAGCCAGCCCCTATGGACTTTGAAGTAGTGGACACAGCCCCTATTAACAACAGCAGCACAGCACAACACAGCCAGCCCCTATGGACTTTGAAGTAGTGGACAACAGCAGCACTACACTACACTACACTACACAGCCCTAACTCCCACCCTCCCTCTTCACTGTCCACAGCCGAGTGAGAAAATGGCGCCGACGCGGGTACCTTATATAGGATCCAAAACCCGCGAGACTCGGAAGGCGGGATGATGACGTTTTTGCCTCGATTTCAGATCCGAGTCAGGCGGGAAAAGTCGAGCCTGACTCGGATCGGACTCGGATCGGGGGGGCTCGGGGGGGTTCGGATTTCAGAAATCCGAACCCGCTCACCCCTAGTATTTATACATGCGTCCTTATTTTGCGGCCGCATCATTGATTGTGCGGCCCTATGATCCCTCCTTAATTTGTGCGGGAAACGAAACACTATTTATGGCTTGGTGTGTCTCAAGTCGAGGTGGCGTTTTTGGATTGTTGGAGGTTATCTTGGCTGGAGTTTATTGATTGTGTAGAAAGGAGTTGGAGGTTGGAGAATTGTTTGTTGGTTAGATTTGCGTTTTTTTTCCCGTTATCTTTGTTGGTTTATATTTTTGGGACCTCGTTTGTTGATTTGGTAAGTTTTGTGAAGTCTAACTTTTGTTCAATTGTTGTTTCATTGTGTTTCGTATATTTTGTAATTTTTGGATACCTAATTTATTCTATTTTAGATTTTGTTTATTTTCGACCCCAAAGACCTTTTGATTTTGCATCTTAGATATTTGCTCTTGGTAAGTCCATTTTTTATCTTGTATTAGCGAACTAATTAGCACATTTTTAGTAGTTACTATTGTGACTTGTATTAGCGAACTAATTAGCACATTTTTAGTAGTTACTCTTGTGACTTGTATTAGCGAACTAATTAGCGCATTTTTAGTAGTTACTCTTGTGACTTGTATTAGCGAACTAATTAGCACATTTTTAGTAGTTACTCTTGTGACTTGTATTAGCGAACTAATTAGCGCATTTTTAGTAGTTACTCTTGTGACTTGTATTAGCGAACTAATTAGCACATTTTTAGTAGTTACTCTTGTGACTTGTATTAGCGAACTAATTAGCATATTTTTAGTAGTTACTCTTGTGACTTGTATTAGCGAACTAATTAGCGCATTTTAAACAGCTTAATAATCATTCTAACTTTTTGATGGTTTAGCTTTCGCTTTTTGAGCCAACATTTCGACCCGTTTTGATGTACTGTGTTAAATGTCGCTTTGCAGTTTTGCTAAATGGGTGTTTGGCATATTTGAACTTTGGTCTAGCACAAAATGTATCCACAAAAATGCACAGAGTGAAATGTGTCAAGTAATTTTGTTGTTTATTTTCAGTTTGGACGTATCATGACAATACCCCGGCATGTAAGCAGCAATGGATGGTATCATCAAGCTAAGTTGTTTTAATATAGTTTTGGGGTGGGTCAAAAGCCTTACTTTGAAATTTTTGAATTTCAGGTTGATCTGGGGAGGATTGTTCTGGCCATGCTCCCGGAAGCCGACCAACCTCAATCTCATCCCAGGCGTAGGCATCGTAGGCATGCAAGGCCCCAGATATTTCGAACACGTGTCACCCTTTTTGGAATGCCCGATGATGAGGTTTTAAGATGCTACCGTCTACCTCCCAAAATCATCATAGACACTCTCTCATTAATAGAAAGTGATTTTTTGTTTTGGGACTGACCACTTTGATTTCTCATTTATGTTGTGAATAAATGTTTGGAGAGTGAAATGGTCTTCCTTTTTTTGGACGTTAACAGCAAGTGGAACCAGGTTAACACACCTTACAATTGACTAAGGGGTAATCCAGTACTGACACCAGTTGATGTAAACTGAAATATGTTTGCAGGTTCCCAACCCACACCAAAAGGAAGCCTGTCCAAACCTTTGGATTTTGAAGATTGGCCTAAGCAGCTTGCACACCAACTAGGAACCTGTAAAATAGCGAAATATCTAATTGACACTACACCCAAAAAGGGAAATGACATTGTTACTGTTATGTGTTTCTTGTGGCTGTTTAACATACAAATACAAAATACAATCTAACTTTTAAAAAAGGGAAATCCTTGCAGGAACAGTCTACTTATGTCAGAGAAAACTATTTGTGTTTTAGAAAAAAAGAATGAGCCAGAACGTATATTAGAACTACAAAATTTATTTACAAAACGAAAATAAACAAAAAAAACTACTGGCGAAGGATGCCAGACAGCCGGTCAAGGGCCACAAGAAGGCCAATTACATGTTGGCGCATCTGGCCAACACAATCCTCCACCTCTTGACGACGCCTCTGTTCCTCTGTGGGTGAGAAAAGTGTGCCCGACAGTTCCGGGAGAGGGTCTGGGAAGGCTGGGGAGGAGTGGGGTATAGGGGAAATATTTGGGGTGGAGTGTTGGCTGGGGGTTGGGGATAGTGGCCGGGAACGCCGTCTGGCCGGACGGTGACGGCGTAGTCTTGGCTGTCCTCCTAAAATATGTCAAACAAATTGAGGTTAGTTTCTGGGCAAATCCGGGGCCCAAATTAAAATAAAAAAACCAGCAACAAAAAACATGCAAAAAGGAGTAGAATGAAAAAAACAGAAATAGAGGGAAAACAAGCACACGCTGATATGAGGACAAATAATTAATAGGACAGACAGGAAAACATGCACACGCAGATATGAGGACAAATAATTAATAGGACAGACAGGAAAACATGCACACGCAGATATGAGGACAAATAATTAATAGGACAGACAGGAAAACATGCACACGCAGATATGAGGACAAATAATTAATAGGACAGACAGGAAAACATGCACACGCAGATATGAGGACAAATAATTAATAGGACAGACAGGAAAACATGCACACGCAGATATGAGGACAAATAATTAATAGGACAGACAGGAAAACATGCACACGCAGTTTGCCCAACAAACACAAACATGAAAACCACAATACATAACACTTACTTTCAACGATCTGCATGCGAAAGCATGCCAGCAAGCAGGGCGTTCGCCGTTGCAGGTCTGACCACCTGCGTTCAAGCTGCCCGATGTTGCGGCGTGAACCCAACGACCGCAGGCGGGCCCGTGCCTCCGCATACGCGGAGCGCTTCTGCCGGTTGGTGATGGGTGGAGGCTGGCTGGAGATCCGCCTATCCATCACCTCCGTAAGCACCAGCAGCTTGCGCCTGGTGAATGCGGAGGCTCTCATGATGGCAATGGAGTTTTTCATACAAAACATTTTTGATAAAGTGTGGCCAAAATTTCTGATTGGCTAATGTATTTTGGAAATTAACAGGAGCAATTTTATTGGTTAGTGTATGAGTCATGTGTTCAACAGGGCCAGAAATCTCTGGAGAGTTATGATAGGCTTGATGCAGTGACATGCGTTTGCAAATTTAAATAAAGAAATGAACCCCGGAAAATATGCGGGGATCCACAGCAATAGAACAATTGTTTAATTGTGGTTCACATGGTTTTTGAACAATAAAAGCGAATGTTCCATCCGTACGTATTCTGCGGGTAAACACAAACACGGACAAGAGTAAAGTTTCTTGCATTGTGTTGAACAAAAAAAAAAAATTAAGCTAATTGATACATTGATTGGCATGATACGATTGAGGGAGGTAGGCAGAATAAAGGAGCAGGTAATCGACATCTGACAAGGCCACTTCCGGTTTCACTTGTGCGTGCGTTCCCTTCAAGCCATTTCGGGGATGTACGCTCGCTATTTCGCACGCTCGTTAGTTAGAGGAGGGGTCGCCTGAGATTAGGGAGGAATTTTAGATGCGAACGAAAATACGAGCGAGCCATTGAATTTAAATATTTTTGTACGTACGCCTAACGTACGTGCGCCCGCTTGCGAGTGGGTCTGAATGAGGGCCTTAGTCTCTTCCTCAAAGCCCGATCATGTCATACACACAGAGGAATCAGAGCAGGCTTTCCTTAATCTTAAGGATAGTTTGACAAGCGCACCTGCATTGGGAATACCTGATTATGAAAAACCTTTTGATTTGAATTGTACGGAAGCCGATGGTTGTGCAGCAGGTGTCCTCACACAAAAACATGGTGATGCCAGTAGCATACTACAGTGCCCAATTGGACACTGTGGCAAGATCATTCCCAACGTGTTTAAGAAGTGTAGCAGCAACTGCTTTATTGGTCAGTAAGAGTGAGGATGTGGTATTTTGCCATGATATGATTGTCTATACTTCCCATGCTGTATCTGCTTTGCTAAACTCTGCCCAAACCAGACATGTCTCCTCAGCTAGATTCACAAAATGGGAACTAGCCTTAATTGCACCTGCAAACATCACCATCAAAAGGTGCAGTGCATTAAATCCACCTACGTATTTTCCATATGTGCAACATGATGCACAAAGGGTGGAGAGAGGTGAGCCGCTGGCAACAGGTGAGTTCTGCAGGTATATTGATGCACATTATTGTATGGAATATCTGAATCAAACCTTTACTGTAAGACTTGACATACGGAATACACCCTTAGAAAATGTAGATGTGACATTTTACACGTATGGGAGTTGTCATAGATAAACTGACACTGGAGAGTTATGTACAGGTTATGACGAGGACGTTATAGTAGCCGAATCTTTAGGCCCACCACACTCGGCCCAAGTGGTGGAACTGATGGCACTAAAGAGAGCATGTGAATTAGTGGAAGGTAAATCTGCTAATATATACACTGACTCTAGGTACGCCTTCGGGGTAGTACACGATTTTGGTGCCCTATGGCGTCTGAAAAAATTTATGACAGTAGCAGGCACAGCAATTGCACATTCCAAATATATAAAAGGACTACTAACAGCAATTCAATTGCCAAAGGCAGTGGCAGTAATTAAGTGTAAAGCCCATACATGTGAGGATGATCCGGTGTCACTGGGCAACAACAGGGCAGACAAAGCTGCAAAATGGGCAGCAAGGTTAAAAAGTAATGTACCAATGGAACAAATCATGACTTTTCAAACAATTGATATGCTGAAATTCAGTCTGGAGGTCCAAGGGATGTGGGCAAGAGTCCTCTGGACTCTGGAGAGATGGACAAGGTAAGCCAGTGGCTCCCACGTCATACTACCCAAGCCTGGCTGAGGCAGCGCACGGTCTGACTCATCTGGGGAAGCAAGGTATGTGTAAATTTGTAAATTTCCCTGCAGGAATCTCAAGTATGTATTAGTGTTCACTGATGTGTTTTCCAATTGGGTTGAGGCATACCCATCTGCCACTAATACTGCTGCGTTCACTGCCAAGAAAATTGTTCAGGAGTTTGTGGGCAGATATGGTATCCCTAAAATTATCAAGAGTGATAGGGGTACTCATTTCACAGGTGATGTTTTTCAAAATATGTGCAAACTGATGGGTATTAACAGTTGACTTCATACCACCTACCGTCCGCAAGCCAGTGCCAAGGTGGAGAGGATGAACGGTACTATTAAAAATAAATTAAGTAAGATCATGGCAGAGACTGGACTAGGATGGCCAGAAGCATTACCGTTGGTCCTACATAGCATAAGGACCACTCCTAGACCCCCTCTAAATCTGTCCCCTTTTTAAATACTGTTTGGTAGATAACCTCACTTGATTATAAGTCCGCAGGAAGATTTGAAAGGTAACAAAGAGGTAACTGTAAGGTGTCTTACAACAATGAGTAAACAGTTAAAACAGCAACAGCAGAAACTGAAATTGTTGTCCCATGATATGCCTGAAACAAACTGTCATGATGTTGAACCTGGAGAATATGTTATGATCAGAAATTTTTTGCCTTCAGGTTGTTTGACTGATCGTTGGGACGTTCCATATCAGGTGTTGCTGACGAGTACCACATCTTTGAAGGTGGCCGAGAGAGATGCCTGGGTCCATTCCACTCACTGCAAGAAGGTCAACCAACCGGTGGAGAAACAAGGCGGAAACGAGGCTGATAACGGGGACCTGTCGATCGTGAGCTTGTTTCCAGAGGGTTAAAAGGTTGCAGTGAGATATCTGAACTAAAGAAATTTGCAGGTCCTTGCTATGGCAATGGACTGGTCTGCTGTGTTCATTTTTGTATTCTCTTCCAGAGTTTCCATCATCCTGGTTTCTTCAGGGGTCTCTGGTTTCTGTGACGAGGGACTGATAGAGGAGATGGGAGCTAATGGCAGTATTGATGGAGTGGAGTTGAGAGGAGGAGTGCTATGCCAATCAGGGGAGTGTTTGACCAATCTTAGTACAGTAATTGTTAAGAGATCTGCTATTTTGGATACTCGGAGACAGTGTGAAGGTCTATCGTCTGAGGATTATTGTATGTGTGAGTTCTGTGGGTCCAAAATTGATGAGAATTGCATCCAACGGTGTCAATCTAAGTATAATCAGTATTGGGGTGGGTATCCTTTAGAGGACTATCACACCATGGTGGGCAAAATTTTAAACCAAACCGATTGTTGGGTGTGTTCTCATGTACCCCAAGGACAGCATAATGTAGGATTAGTGCCATTCCAATTAAATGTCTCTGAAATTATAGAATCACTAAGAGAACATGCACTAGATGGAAAATTTCTTAATACCAAACCACCCCATTCAAAACTCCACCAGTACCAAGTAGATAAATCACTTTTATGTTTAAACATCACCAACTCCAATGAACCAGGAAGTTGGGAGGTGATTGGGAATAATCAGATGAAGACCTTCTCACTAAGAGCTGATCGTGAGCCTATGAATTATGAACCGTTATGCACAATTAGGTCGAGTGGAAGACACTTCCGGTATAAATATACACTGAGTCCCACCAAATAAATGATTGGTAGGGTACCAGAAAGGTATTGTGCTAAGATATTACCACCTGAAACTTGTATGAGTCAAATGGGGGAACCTGAAGTAGGATCACTTGCCAGGGAAATGTGTACGATGATAATGATGTTTACTATTCCTTATGTTCTCCCCAATGATGTATATTTTATATGTGGAAGGAAAGCGTATAAGTGGCTCTCTCTGAGTTCCGAAGGTTTGTGTTACTCGGGAAGAGTAATTCCTGAAGTTAAGACCCTTACACATGGTGAAATGCTTGGTATTCATAAAGACACACCATCACCATATCTTCGCACACAGTATGAACACAGAGACAAAAGAAATATGATACCTTGTGACATGCACAAAGCCACACATTTAATTAGTGAGACAACTGGCTTTCAAGTTTTGGTAGCACTGGACCCCACCAGGATCGCTCAGGGTACACTAAATTTCAGATATATCCAAGACCTTGTTAAATTGATAGATAATATCACCGAGATGTATGATGACACATTCAGGTATACAGGTAGGGAATTGCAAGCATACAAGAAAGAACTGGTGCAACACAGACTAGTGTTAAATTATTTAACAGCTGTCACTGGGGGGTATTGCGTAACTTTGGCCACCCAATTCGGAGTAAAGTGTTGTACTTACATTACAAATGATACCAGCGACCCCAAGGAGGTAATAGACCGGAAGATGGATGAAATTCTGCAGTTAAAATGGGAATTTCGAAAGAACCATAATGCTTCAGAGGCTGAAGTAGAGGAGAAGGTAGAGGAATGGGTTTCATGGTTAAAACCAGTGAAATGGTTCTCAGGTCTATGAGAGTGGGTCCAGGAAATGATTGCGAGCATAGGTAAATTCCTGATCCTTATACTGGGTGTCATCATAGTAACTGGTTAATATGTCAGGTGTGTTCCTGTTGTGTTGAAGTGTGGAAAATGTAAAGATAAGGTGAATCAAAGGAATGAAATCATGATGGTGGTCAGTGGTAACAAAATGAATACTGAGGTAAATGTAAAACTGCATTATAACTAGAAGGTACCGTCGTATAATGTATAAGATTTAGACATGCATAAAATGTATCATTAAAATGTTATTTTAAAACATCTTAAATAATGTAAGTCCCTATTCCCCCTCAAGACTTCCTTTATAGGATTGGTGCAACCCCACATCTTTCCCATGATCTCCGAAGATCTGCGGTGTGCGTATAGGGGTAGTTTTATGTCCCCTCCTAGAGACACTTTATTGATGGATTAAGAACCACCTTGTGCCATCCCATAATATAACATTAAATAATATGTCATAATGTAAGCCTAAAGTAATTTTAAAGTCAGAGTATGATAGCATGTTGTTTGCTATCAAAGGGTGGACTGTCGAAGCCGGATAACTGGTTAAGACAGGATCGGTTGAAAATTAGATTGGGGCGACGCCATTTTGTGAATGGCAAAGAGATGCCATTTTGCCACTGGCTGCACAACGCCATTTTAGAGAATCACGCCATTATAAGTACATACGGCGAAGCTATTAGTGTCGTGCGATTCCCACGCAATAGAAAGAAGTTAAAGGTCCTCACCATACAAATACAGACAGTCATTAAAATATATAAAATGATTATCCCTGCAAAACACGTACCATGGTGTACTCCACAAAACACACAGACGCACAACGCTAACTAGCGTCTTTTCCCAATTCCCCAATACTTACACACTGCACACTTACATTACAGGTTCCCTAGCATTAAAGTGTAATATCCAAGGTTTATGCAGTAATTATTAATGTGTAATAAAGGTTATTTGATATCTAAGGTTTAGTACATGGTAAGCAGACCGTGTTTGGTGTTGTACTGAACCACTGTGTCTCCACAGATTTCCGGTATTATCGGTGAGAAGATCACAACATGCATCTGCAAACTATGGACTATAGAGAGTTAAAACATTAAAATGTACTCTGTAATGTTAGCAGCTTAGATTAGCGTGCAGCAGGAAAAAGGACACAAAGGGTTGTTAGAGGCTGTTTGTGTCCATTCGAATTGACCTATGAACTATCCTGTAACAGAAGCACCTTTAAGAAGAACCAATGGAATCATGTCAAACTTGTCTATTGTATTGCCTATCCCTGTAAGAGTATATATGTGCGCTCTCTGACCCCAGTCTTGAGTCTTCTTGCTGTGCTGTTGATGGAGGTTTCTAATGCTGATGCCAGTATCTGGGCCCAGAGCGCGTGCGTATATAACAACTGTTCCTTGGGTCTGTATGATTTATTTGCGCTAATTGTTTTTTGATTACAGCGTGTAACCATCTGCTTTTATATTGAATAATAACTTTTTGTGCTTTGGAACCACATTCAAAGTCTGAAAGCATTTATTTACTGTGCGACTCATTATGCTAAATAGCGACAATTTTAGAAGGTATAGGCAGGATTTTAGAAGGTATAGACAGGATTGCATATAGGTTTTAATTAGGTATCCATAGTGTTGATGATGGGAAGTGGACGGGGAGTCCCTGGTGCCTGCTGCTAGTGTCCCGGCATCTCCTCTACTCATGGTGGCTGCATGCAGGTGGCCGCTGCTCCCCCTAGGGATACACGCGCTGATCTGAAAGGAATTTAAAGAGACAGGGGCGCCAAACATGAGGTCACGTTTGGTGCGAGAATCTAACTCCTCCCTATATAATGGAGTCCCTGGACACTAGGCAGGTGCCAGAGTATAGGCTCCTAAACCTTACTCCAGCGACTCAGTGATTAAGTTTGCTCAGTGCTGATCTTGGCTTTGTTCGTGACCTGACTCCGACTCTGTTCTGGTTCTGCGCTTGGTATTCCAGTTGTGACCTCAGTTTCCCTCCAGTACCTTTTAACAACTGCTCCCTGGTACCGCCTTGTCCGTTTGGTTCCGACCCAGCTTGTCGACTACGTGGTATGCCTGCTGGTACTCCACTGTAATCCAGAAGACACCTAGCGCTGGATCTGACAGTCCTCATATCCCCCTCCTGGACAGGTGACAAGTACTCCCCGCGGCCCCACCCTGCTCCCGTACACCCCCAGCTACTCACCCATCTCCCACCACCACACTTTATGGCCTGCATGGCTGCGAGTCATCACGGCTCCCGGGAGCGGAGAGAGATCAAAGGGGATTATATGTACTGTATAATAAATAAGATGACCTATTCGGGGAACGTGTCCTCGTCCTCAGGATACACATCCCGAGGACACGTTCCCTGAAACGTTGAAATAAACTCTACTTTTTTTCACTGGATTACAAGTCTCCGATTGCCGCCTATTGCAGAGTTGATCTATGTTGGGGGTGCTGTCCTCCTTGGGAAGGCACCGGAGTGAGTTACCCCGCAGTGGGTCCAGAGTGCCAGGCTATACAGGTGTATATATATATATATTTTTTTAACTTTACAGATTTCTCCTCTTCAGATGGGAGGTCGGGGTCCACGGCTGCAGCGGCCAGGTAGGCGGGGGACAGGGAGGTGAACGGAGGGGAGGAGCGGGGGGGACACAGAATTACCGCAGCTGAATGCAGTGCAGCATATACACCACTTTTGTGAACATAACAGCGCAAGCGCTGCACTGACAACAGCTGCGGTAAGTTAAAGTAGATAGGGAAAAATATCTATTTCCCAAAAAGCTGTCATCGCAAAAATGACAGCTTTTTCGGAATAGATACTTATGGAGAGGAGGAATGATGCATTTCTCTGGTAATTAGCTAGAACTCCATGCGAGTTCTGTAACTTTTACCTCCTTTGAGTTTTTAGTTATGATGATTAGGCCCCTGTGTGACATAACAGCAGCTAAGCTGCAGTCTGGGAAACCAGAGCCTATACCTGGAGTAGACAGGGAAGGCCACCAAGACTGACTGAGTTTTGAATAGCTGTGGCAGCCAAGCCAGGCTGGAGCCGGTGATACACCTGCAGAGAAGCAGGCACAAACTTTATTGGCAGACTAGTTGCACCTTTATAGTCAGGGGTCAAGAAGTGAAGTTAGGGCATCTACCCTAAATAGGGGCTAGGCAGTTTATTATTTTCTGTTCACTTTTGTTTCCTTTTTTCCATGCTGAAAAGTAAAGAACCATTCCATTTATGTACACGGAAGCTGTGTGGATCCTCATTAAAGCACCTAAACACTGCACCAATCCACCGTCTACCGAGCTAATTACCCGAAGTCATCACTGTATGTATATATATATATATATATTAGGGGTGTGCACCGGCCACTTTTCGTGTTTTGTGTTTTGGTTTTGGATCTGGATCTTTCTTCGTGTTTTGGATCTGGATTGGTTTTGCCAAAACCACCCTTCCGTGTTTTGGGTTCTGGGTTTTGTGTTTTGGATCTGTATTTTTTTGAAAAAAAGCATAAAAACAGCTAAAATCACAGAATTTGTAGGTTTTTCTGCTCCTATGCTATTATTAACCTCAATAACCTTAATTTCCACTCATTTCCAGTCTATTCTGAACACCTCACACCTCACAATAGTGTTTTTATGTCCAAAAGGTTGCACCGAGGTAGCTGGATGACTATGCTAAGCGACACGAGTGGGCGGCACAAACACGTGACCCATCTAGGAGTGACACTGCAGTGGCAGACAGGATGGCAGTTAGAAAAACTAGGCCCCAAACTGTACATAATGCAAAGAAAAAAAGAGGTGCAAGATGGAATTGTCCTTGGGCCCTCCCACCCACCCTTATGTTGTATAAACAGGACATGCACACTTTAACAAATCAATCATTTCAGCGCCAGGGTCTGCCACACAACTGTGGCTGAAATGATTGGTTCGTTTGGGCCCCCACAAAACAAGCTGGCAATTAATGTGTCCCTGCACAAACTGGCTCTACGGAGGCAAGATGTCATCCTCATCCTCCTCATCCACCGATTCCTCACCCTCTTCAGTGTGTACATCCTCATCCTCACAAAGTATTAACTCGTCCCCACTTGAATCCACCACCACAGGTCCCTCTGTACGTTCTGGAGGCTGGTCTCCCTGGAAGAGCTGATAATTCATTTTGATGAACATCATCTTCTCCACATTCTGTGGAAGCAACCTCCTACGCCTTTCGCTGACAAGGTTCCCGGCTGCACTAAACACTCTTTCGGAGTACACACTGGAGGGGGGGCAACTCAGGTAAAATAGAGCCAGTTTGTACAGGGGCCTCCAAATTGCCTCTTTTTCCTGCCAGTACAGGTATGGACTGTCTGACATGCCTACTTGGATGCTGTCACCGATGTAATCCTCCACCATTCTGTCAATGGTGACAGTATCATATGCAGTGACAGTAGACATGTCAGAAATTGTTGCCAGGTCCTTCAGTCCGGACCAGATGTCCAAACTTGGTCCTGCCTGCCCTGCATCACCGCCAGCGGGTTGCTTAGGATACCTAAGTTTTTTCCTGGCAGCCCCAGTTGCGGGAGAAAATGAAGAAGGAGCCGTTGACGTGTCACGTTCCGCTTCAGCTGACAGTGTGTTCACCAGCAGGTCTTTGCACCTCTGCAGGCTTGTGTCGGCCGGAAAGAGAGACACCACATAGGCTTTAAACCTAGGATCGAGCACGGTGGCCAAAATGTAGTGGTCTGATTTCAACAGATTGACCACCCTGGAATCCTGGCAAAGCGAATGAAGGGCTTCATCCACAAGTCCCACATGCCGAGCGGAATCGCTCCATCTTAGCTCCTCCTTCACTTTCTCCAGCTGCTTCTGCAAAAGCCTGATGAGGGGAATGACCTGACTCAAGCTGGCAGTGTCTGAACTGACTTCACGTGTGGCAAGTTCGAAGGGCTGAAGAACCTTGCACAACACGGAAATCATTCTCCACTGCGCTTGAGTCAGGTGCATACCCCCTCCTTTGCCTATGTCATAGGTGGATGTATAGGCTTGTATGGCCTTTTGCTGCTCCTCCATCCTCTGAAGCATATAGAGGGTTGAGTTCCACCGCGTCACAACCTCTTGCTTCAGGTGATGGCGGGGCAGGTTCAAGAGTGTTTGCTGGCGCTCCAGTCTTCGGCACGCAGTCGCTGAATGGCGAAAGTGGCCAGAAATTTTTCGGGCCACCCAAAGCGTCTCCTGCACGCCCCTGTCGCTTTTCAGAAAATTCTGCACCACCAAGTTTATTGTGTGAGCAAAACATGGGACGTGCTGGAATTTGCCCAGATGTAATGCCCGCACAATATTGGTGGCGTTGTCAGATATCACAAATCCCCAGGAGAGTCTAAGTGGGGTAAGCCACTGGGCGATGATTTCCCTCAGTTTCTCTAAGAGGTTGTCGGCGGTGTGCCTCTTACTGAAACCGGTGATACACAGCGTAGCCTGCCTTGTAACGAGCTGGCGTTTCTGAGATGCTGCTACTGGTGACGCTGCTGCTGTTGCTGCGTAAGGTGATACATCTACCCAGTGGGCTGTCACAGTCATATAGTCCTTAGTCTGCCCTGTTCCACTTGTCCACATGTCCGTGGTTAAGTGGACATTGTGTACAACGGCATTTTTCAGGACACTGAGGACACTTTTTCTGACGTTTCTGTACAGTCTCGGTATCGCCTGCCTAGTGAAGTGGAATCTAGACGGGATTTGGAACCGGGGACACACTACCTCCATCAATTGTCTAAATCCCACTGCACTAATGGCGGATACCGGACGCACGTCTAACACCAACATAGCAGTCAAGGCCTCAGTTATACGTTTTGCTTCAGGATGACTGCTGTCGTACTTCATCCTCCTCGCTAAGGACTGTTGGAGGGTCAATTGTTTAGTAAAAGTAGTGGTGTTCCTACTTCCTCTCTGGGATGATGAACGACTCCCAGCAGCAGCAGCAACAGCAGCAGCGGCAGCAGTAGGCGTAGCAATGCAGGATCCTCCGGAGGAATCCCGGATAGGAGAGTCAGTCATGCCAGTGATATGGCCTGCAGGACTACTTCCGATCCTGACTAAGGAGGAAATTGACGAGGAGGGAGTTGACGGTGTGGTTTGCAGGCGCTTGGATACAACAGGACAACGGGATTTAGGTGTCCCTGGACTGCTTACGGTCTGAGCCAAAGTTTCTGAACTTGACAGTAACTTTTTATGAACGCGCTGCAGGTGCCGTATAAGGGAGGATGTTCCTAGGTGGTTGACGTCCCTACCCCTACTTATTTCACCTTTACATATGGTACATATGGCAAGACAGTTGTTGTCCGGATTTGGATAGAAATATTGCCAGACCAAAGAGGTGGAATGTTTGGTCTTCTGCCCAGGCATGACCGTGATGGGCTTTTTCATCCCACGGACAACAACTGTCTCCCCCGGAGCCTGATTTAAACAAACCACATCACCATCAGAATCCTCCTCGCCAACTTCCTCCTCAGCGCCAGCTACACCAGTATCCTCATCCTGTTGTACTTCAACAGTGACATCTTCAATTTGCATATCAGCAAGTGGACTGTGGGTGCTCCTTTCAGCACTTGCAGGGGGCGTGCAAATGGTGGAAAGAGCCACCTCTTCCCGTCCAGTGCTGGGAAGGTCAGGCATCGCAACCACCACCACACTTGGACTCTCCTTGGGGATTTGTGATATCTTCTTAGAAAGCACAGTTCTTCGCTGTGCTTTTGCCAGCTTAACTCTTTTGATTTTTTTAGTGGGAGGAGTGCTTCCATCGTCATGTGAAGCTGAACCACTAGTCATGAACATACTAGGGATCGACCTTAGCCGTTCCTTGCCACTCCGTGTCGTAAATGGCATATTGGCAAGTTTACGTTTCTCTTCAGCTGATTTAAATGTCTTTTTCAAGGTCATTTTCCTGAACTTTGCCATTTGGGATTGTATGTGCCCTCTACTATGACATTGGGCATCGGCCTTGGCAGACGACGTTGATGGCATGTTATCGTCTATGTCATGACTAGTGGCAGCAGCTTCAGCACTAGGAGGAAGTGGTTCTTGATCTTTCTCTATTTTATTTTTATCGGAGAAAGTTTGGTCCTCCATTTATGTTATATCGATTTGATATATACGTGCGGCTAAACACAGAAAATAATTTTTTTTTTGGTTTGGACTGGAGTGTACTTTGTGGGTTACAGCACCCTTTAACGGTCAAGCCAGCCGGCCCTTTACTTATGACACAGGCGCACTCTTGGCACTACTTTGTTGATGCACGTGCGGCTACTGCGCACACAATTCACAAACACAGAAAATAATTTTTTGTTGGTTTGGACTGGAGTGTACTTTCGGGGGTTACAGCACCCTTTAACGGTCAAGCCAGCCGGCCCTTTACTTATGACACAGGCGCACGCTTGGCACTACTTTGTTGATGCACGTGCGGCTACTGCGCACACAATTCACAAACACAGAAAATAATTTTTTTTTAGGTTTGGACTGGAGTGTACTTTCGGGGGTTACAGCACCCTTAACGGTCAAGCCAGCCGGCCCTTTACTTATGACACAGGCGCACGCTTGGCACTACTTTGTTGATGCACGTGCGGCTACTGCGCACACAATTCACAAACACAGAAAATAATTTTTTTTTTGGTTTGGACTGGAGTGTACTTTCGGGGGTTACAGCACCCTTAACGGTCAAGCCAGCCGGCCCTTTACTTATGACACAGGCGCACGCTTGGCACTACTTTGTTGATGCACGTGCGGCTACTGCGCACACAATTCACAAACACAGAAAATAATTTTTTTTTGGGTTTGGACTGGAGTGTACTTTCGGGGGTTACAGCACCCTTAACGGTCAAGCCAGCCGGCCCTTTACTTATGACACAGGCGCACGCTTGGCACTACTTTGTTGATGCACGTGCGGCTACTGCGCACACAATTCACAAACACAGAAAATATATTATTTTTTTAGCACTTGGGGGGAGCACCCCTGATGGACAGAGCACCCCCTGGACAACACTACAGCACCCCTTTAGGACTGGGACACTGCACAGGACTTTGGAGTGGACACAGCCCCTATGGAGAACTGACTGCACAACACAGTCCAGCCAGCCCCTATGGACTTTGAAGTAGTGGACACAGCCCCTATTAACAACAGCAGCACAGCACAACACAGCCAGCCCCTATGGACTTTGAAGTAGTGGACAACAGCAGCACTACACTACACTACACTACACAGCACTAACTCCCACCCTCCCTCTTCACTGTCCACAGCCGAGTGAGAAAATGGCGCCGACGCGGGTACCTTATATAGGATCCAAAACCCGCGAGACTCGGAAGGCGGGATGATGACGTTTTGCCTCGATGTCAGATCCGAGTCAGGCGGGAAAAGTCGAGCCTGACTCGGATCGGACTCGGATCGGGGGGGCTCGGGGGGGTTCGGATTTCAGAAATCCGAACCCGCTCACCCCTAATATATATATATATATATACAGCATGCCTGGCAGATCTCAGGATGTGGGGGGGTTTTTTTGCAGAGACACATTGGTGAGGAGGAAAAAAGGTTTCCTAGGTAGGATAATAAGAAAGCAAACAAAAAGAGCAAATAAGAGAAATGTCCCATGTTTATTTTGAGTTATAGGACAAATGTCTCATACAATTTATATATTTACATTGCAGTGTAATGTAATATTTCAGTGCAAGTTTAGTGAGATGGGTATGTGAGCTGGTGGGTCATCAAAGTTATTGAACCGTCAAGTTTTCAACTTTGAGTGACATTATCATGGACTCAGAAGTGATTTAAGTGAATATTATTTTTTCCATTTAATTTCCTAATTTCAAAACGTGTAGCAGTATTTTACATAGTTAACCCCCTGTCCACCTATGGTGTGGTTATAGACCATAGTCCAATTGTGTTCTTCACACTTTCAATAGGGATTTTCAAACATCGATTCACAAATAGGTTCAAAGGGCCTGATTTAGTCCCGCACGCAAGCGCACAGCGCTCGTAAGCGGGTCGATGGTCCCCCACTGCGCATGCGCCACCTCCGGCATGCGCGAGACCCGTCCAGCGACAGCAGCTCCATCACTACGGGTCTCGCTACAAGACGGGGCGGCTGTCGATGGTGAGTGACAGCTCGCCCCGTTTTGTAGGTGGGGAGGGGGGTGGCTGCACAAATGCAGGCATTCCCTTAGGAACGCCTGGCATTTGTGGGCAGCCCTACTGACATCACTAGTGATGTCAGTAGTGGACTACCTGCTCTATTAGTGCAGGTTTGCTGGCTGTGTCGGCAGTGTGGGGGTGCCAGCGGTGTCCTCATTGCAGGTTTGCTGACTGTGTCGGCAGTGCAGAGGTGTTCTCAATGCAGGGTGCCGGCAGAGTGGGGGTGCCAGCGGTGTCCTCAGTGCAGGTTTGCTGACTGTGTCGGCAGTGCAGGGATGCTGGTGGTGTCCTCAGTGTGGGAGTGTCGGCAGTGTGGGGCTCGCTGACGGTGTCCTCAGTACGTTGGGCAGCAGTGCAGAAGTGTCGGCAGTGGTGGTGTCGGCAGCGGGGGGCGCCATCTTCTTTTGTGCTGTTTTCAATGGGCTTAACACTGATTGGCTGAGAGCCATGACAGATGGCTCTCTCAGCCAATCAGCGTTAAGCTCGCAGAAAACAAAACCTTGCGACTCGACACCTGGATCCCCCAAATTCGGGTGGGTTCGGATCTCTTAGATCCAAACCCGCTCATCTCTAGTTAGAATTAGAAATGTTTGAGCATACAGTATCTACTCTCCACCCAAGTCTAACTTAGGGACTGTTTCACTACCGATCCCTAATGGTTGATATTTGCATTGCACCTTAAAGACTTATCACGACTAAAACTTATCTAAAATAAACACGCGGATAACGGGAGTTGGAATCAAAATAAGGTAAAATTTTATATTGACATAAGGTTATTAATTATTAAATTATTGATTTTTTAATTAATCTTCAAATTAGGTATTGCCAATTGAAATTAATTGTTATTAACTTAAAATTAGTATGGTGGTGGACAACAAAGAACGGACACTCCAACAAACACATGCAGACCAAACACATCACTCATTGGTGTACAACTCTCCAGCAAAGCACGCCTGGACGGGCTGTGTCATTTCCCTGTAGGGATGATTTTGCCTATATCTGAATAAGGAGAGGCACCCATCTAACTTAATAACAAATAAAAAGCACACTACCGTTCTTTCCGCCAAAGCAAGGCCACTAAAGCCGCTGCCCGCCACCAGAACACACTAAACCAACTCCACCAGCACCCAAACAAAGCAGGCCACTGCAGCATTTACTTTAGCTTTGCCTTCTCCATCACCGTCCATAGGTTGCCGGGATGCCAATTATGGCGAGAAATAATCACAGACCAAACCAAAGTACAAATATGCCAAATAAAATTGTTTGACCCTGCATCACACCCTTCCACACCATCCTCACAGAGGAACCACATTCACAACGAACATGAGGACAACAAGAACAACCAGACTGGAGGTAAAAAACAAAACCTACTAGGATCTTTTCTATATTTGTATATTAAATCTACTTGATTCATCCATAGGAAAGATCAAAAATCCCTCCAGACCCCAAAAAAGCGAGTAGCCTAAACCTCTGGTTACCATGTTGAAAAAGCTCTAGCAATCACCTTACCGGGTCGCACATAATGATGAAAGCCCCAGATTTCCACCAGCCCCGCGCCTAAATCTTTGACAGTAAAAAACCCGGAGTCCGCGGCAGAAGTGGCAGCCACAATTCGAAATGAGTGCCATAGCCATGCAAATGGAGGTCGAAAGCCGCAAGACACCGTTTCAAGACCTGACTAATTGGTACGTAGTAACTGGGGAACCATCCGCCTGCACAAGCCACGCTACCTCATGCACAGGACGCCACTCCAAATATGCATGCCCTAAAGACATCGAGCAGAAATAGCTATCCAGAAATTTCCCCAAAGATATTGAATGACCCCACCCAATCTGGTCAATCTTGGAAAGACGTATATTGCACAACAGAACATAAGCAGCGTACTATACATCCCGATTAAGAGCCGACACAGCATCACGCGCTGGCGCCACCAACTCACTAACCTGAAAATACGTTATGAAAATCCATTACAAAGGTCAATTTAAACAAACAAACAAAATCGCAAGCATCAAGTAACACACACCTTCGACCTCCGTCAAAAGATATGACAAAAGAAAAACAAATTATCAATGGGACGCCGACGATCATCTCGAACCGGCCTGGACCTTGCCCATCCCTGAAGCACACTAGCTACTACAAAACTGTGTGGATCAGGCAGACCAAGCAGGCTACAGAAGAAAGTCACCCCCGCCAACTATGTACACATGGCTGACAAGGAACGACGCACAACAAAAATAGGACCAGATAAAAGAGTGCATCAATTGTTGCTGATTCCTAGCTTTGTACCCAGGCGAAAGGCAACACTGCTCTCACTCATGCCAAGCAGCTGCACATAAACATACAGTCCCAGAAGCAACAAATTGTCCTGCTGATTCCGCCAGTCCGGCCTGATGACCTGCCAGACATAAGCAGGACAATCATCACCTTTCAGTTATGCATGTGGCGCCAACTCACTAAATTTGACCCAGTGAAACCTAGAAAGAGCAACCCCATTAAAATCAGACAGAAAAGAGGACCAGCCACGCAGGTCATGTTTCATTTCTGCGGACAGGCATAGGAAATCATGTGGTTTACCCGATGTGGTTCTTTCCAACTTGCAACAGAAAACCCTACCCATAGGAATTACCCTACAAGCGACGTTAAACAGTCCCAAGAGGCATTGCGCCTGGCTCAGAGCCACCGTCCCAGCTTGCAACCCTGAAGAAATGGCTGCTCGTAGTTTATCAACTTTATCAGCCAGAAGCCAACCACAGCAGTGTCTATTTCTATACCCAAAAAGGAAAGCCGCGTAACCGAACCCATCATTTTGTTATGCCCAATGGGGACACTGAGCTCCGCAAACTAAAACCTGCACTGAATAAAGCAAATTCGCACACCGAGGGGAGTCCACCAGGCCGATACAGAGGAAACCGTCCAAGTAATGAACCAGGCCCATCTTCCCTGGCGCTGGCAGAAACGCACCAGTGTAAGAATGTGCTTGAAACATCCGAAAAAAGAACAGGAGATGGTGCACCCCATAGGCAAACATTTGTCTATAAAATACTCCCCTTGCAGCTGAAACCCCATAAAATGGAAAGAAACCAGATGCAGGGGCAACAGGCGGAAAGCAGACTCAACATCGATTGTCGCAAGCAATGCTATGCCACAGAAAGAATGACCCAGATCAGCGGAACCATCAAAAGACTGATACCGCACACTAGGCAGCTCTTCCGGGATGGGGTCATTGACCAAGGTGCCGTAAGGGAAAGATGCGGAATCAGCCGGTATTTAACCTGAGCTATCTACGGCACCACACATACCAGAGAAAGCACAAGGTCCGCCACAGGAGGTAAAGTTAAAGGGGGCCGGCCATCCGATCCAACTCGATTTCTTTTAAAACATTTTCACGAAGTACGCAAGGCAAATTAAAAGCAAACTGCAAATTTTGAGGGCTACCCGACAATACCTGGCCTCTAATAGGAAGGCAAAATCCTTCCAAAAACCCGGAGTACAAAAATTCCACCTTGCCTCTGCCGCGGTACAAGGCCAATCATTTCAACAATGGAGCAATGCGTACGGGGGAAGGCGCCTTATTTAGTTTCTTCCGGAATTCCTCATCATAGGTACGCCACATGGGCCCCTTAATGAGGCGAGACATTCCATAAATCATGTGCAAATATTTAAGCACATTAGGGTGCTCAGCCGGACTAGTATTCAAATAACAAGCAAAAAACATATACATCCCCGCAAGCCAATTAGTGTAAGACCAAAAGCTTCCTCCCAATGCCCCTTTTTCACTTGGCAGCTCTAAGCTCTTTTTTGGACTTGGATGTCAGTGCGAAGATATGTACATATTTCCCTTTAATAATATGATATCGCACACGCTTCTGTGCAGCGGTAACCAAGGCCGCATCTACTATGCCTGCACTAGCAGTAGCAGCAGGGTTGAGCACCGCTGACCCCGCTGCCATGTCATTCACCGCCTGGAGAGACATGCCCACAGCCGCTGCGCGGGCTGAGTCTCTCATTAGTGTGTGGCGCAAACGGGCATGCTGCACATCACCGGAAGCCGTGGCACCTGAAGCTGCCTTTAACCCCAGCGTTATGGTTACCACTTGTGTTCCATGCTGCGACTGACCACTCTCCGTGCGGCTGCCCTCCGGCCCTGCTCTGCGAGCAGACACCAAGCGAGAGGGTTGAGTGCCTTGGGAATGACAGGTCATGCTAACAGGGGTAAGGAACAGGGTAGAAGGACAATAAATTGGGGAAAGAAATGAAGGAAAGGAAAATAATAAAGGCAGAAGGAAATTAAACAAATGGAAAACTATGACAGAAAGAAAGAAAAAAGCAGACTAAAGAGGCAAGGGAGAAATAAGAGAATGAAAGAGGCAGAAAAGTAAGAAGCAAGAAATGACAGTTTATGCACTGATTATATAATCACTATTTCAGACCACTTCCCTGACTCCTGGGCTGGAAATTTCCAAAATCAAAGAGACTAACTTCCTGGTTTTCCAGCTCTAATATTAGAACAAAGACACCCCCGCAAGAACCCTATATGCTAGCTCTAAAAGCCTGACACCAACAACATAATTCTTAAAGGTACCCTGCTGCTACAACCTCGAGGTTTAACCTGGCTCAGCCTTACGCTGTTCATCTACTCCTCACCCAAGTTTAAAGGGGCCTATCCATTAGCAGATGTTTTTCTGAACGATGAAAGACAAAAGATATCTATTGAAGATTTCCGGTGGCTGTGCTGAAAGATATCTGTCATGTACATGACAGATTTTTGCAAAAGACGAACGATGAACGATATTGCATGACATCATTCAGGGAGTGGATTTTTTTCTCTCCAGTGCTTTGTAGCTGCTGTTAATATCGCTCGTCGTTTGTCGTTTACCGCATATAAACTGCCAAATATATCTAAAATCTGATGTACAGCAGTGATGTGTGGTGAGGTGAAGCAGGTGAGGCAGAGCCTTTCCTGTCATACTTAGGTATACTCCAGAGTTTTCATAGGCAAACGCAGGGGGGTTTCCGTCTGCCTGGAAACCCCCCTCCCCAGCCCACACCATTACCACAATAGAAATAGAAATATAATAGAATTTTACTAGTGCTGCATGTTCTTGGAATGGTACCCACATCTAAAATAAAAACATCCAGCTCAGGCAGGATGGCCCTACTGCTGCATGTAATGGCTCACTGTGATTGCTGATCCTCTATATGCTGGAATTATGACACACAATATACTTTGTATGACGCATATAATGGCTTACTGTGATCGCTGGTCCTGTATATGCTGGTATTATGACACACAATACACTTTGTATGAGGCATATAATGGCTTACTGTGATCGCTGGTCCTGTATATGCTGGTATTATGACACACAATACACTTTGTATAATGCATATTAAAGCTGATAAAGTACTAATGCTGCCCTCTTCATGGACTGGTAACACTCGCTCTAAAATCAAGCATTTGGAAGCCCCCCTCTAGAAATCCTGCGTTTGCCACTGGTTTTGACTATAAATATTATAAGAAAAATGTAAAGAAACACACCAAACTTCCAGCACTATATACTGCTGCACCTTCGTATAATGCCCACATGAACCCTCGGGTTTATATATATGTGTGTAAATCTGGTTCTGATACTAGCCAGTGCCTCCCCACCCATTCACCTCACATCACTGATGTACAGTACATGTCAGGTAGTGTGTTCCACACATAACCATGGGCCTGATTCAGCTTGGGACGTAGTTGTATCGCAGCTGCTAACATGGTAACAGCTGTGGTAGCACTATATTGATAATGCAGCAGGAGGTGTCCCGCCTCCTGCATGCATTACTGATCCAAGCTGCATTCTTGGACATAGCATCGGATCATCTGCGTGTTCATCGGCCAGTTGAGTGACCATGGGGTCACTCAAGCCGGCCATAGCAAATGCTCAAAAGAGGCCAGGAAATCTCCACCAGCCAACGGAAATCCTGGCCCCTCCATTCCCTCCCAATGGCGGCGACATGCCTCTGTTTTGGGAAATGGAGGCCGTCACCGTCCCCTCCCGGGCCCAAAACAACTGCAGACTGTCAATAACTGACAGTCTGTTGCTGAACTTCGTCCAATATAGCAGACCCATACTGCACATGCGCAGTGCAGGTCTGGCGCATGCGCAGATTTTTCGACAATCGGGAATCTGCATTCAGCAGTGCACTAGTGTGCACTGCTGAATTAGGCCCAATGACGACAAGATGAATGACTCCCAACAGCACTATATGGTCAGTATCAAGGCTTCTTATGACCTGGGATAACTTCCCTAGTGGGCTTGGGACACTTAAGACACTTAAAGCTAATGCCTAGTACACAAAACAACTTCTTAGCAGCACAGATTCTCCTCTTTTGCACGTTGTCTCCTTCTGTCTTTAGGAGATCGTCTCTGTTCCCTCACTGCCGCCAGAGGCCCTGATTCAGAGCCGGACGCACTGACAGAGCGCTCGGTCTGAATCAGAGCCGTCTTTCTTGATTTTTAGAGAGGCCTCCTGGGTGGTCACCCACAGCTATAGCGAGCGGCCAGGAAAATGGTTGCGATGGTCAAGACCATCGTGACCATCGGGCTTGCGACGAGTCCCTTGGGATACGGTCTCGTTGCCGCAAGCCCTAGAGTGCTTTCGGCTCAAACAGAGCCGAAAGCACTCCCACTGACATCACTTGTGTCACTTGTGCCTCTGTCTGGGCAGCCACGCCCCTGGCACGCCCACCAAAGGGGGCGTGCTGTCACTCAACATCGACAGCACGCCCCCTTTGGTACGAGACCCGGAGTGACAGTTTGCCTGTCGCTATCCGGGTCTCGCCCATGTGCACGACGGAGCCGGTGCTCGTGAGCGGGTCTGAATCAGGCCCAGAGTGAATAGACACTGCTTGTAATGGCTAACTTAAGCCATTTGTTAGGGGGTGGGGCACTGACACACACAAGTCATCTCTTTATAATGCATTGCTACCTGGGAGTACCAGGAGGTATAGTCTGGAGTCTGGAAGGTTAAAAAAACAGGTCAGCAGGAAAACAACTTCCACTGTCCACATACCCTCTGGAGGTGATTTGAATTGGAGGGGGGGGGGGGGGATATAGACCTGAGAAGGTCTCCTGGAAGTATTTTAAAGGGAATATTTAAAGACTAAGGGCCGTATTCAATTGGCGTTGAAGAGCCGTTCTCAGCGAAAAGTTTTTGCCGATGACATCATTTCACCTGTCGGAAACTTTCCGCCGTATTCAATTGCAAAGATTTTTTAGCCGTAACGAAAAGTCTGCACCTTGTAACCAGCGGATTAGATTCGCCTGTGAATGGAGGCGGAAAAAATTGCAGAATTGGGGGTTTGGGGTGCAAAGTTGCGGCAACACACCTGCAGCCTTGGGACAGTCCCCAAAGATAAACTGCGTCAAAAATGTAGCAAATAACTTAAGATCACCCCCAAAAAGTACTTTTGTTTTGGGGTGAAAAAAACAAAGTTGGGGACAAAGTTAAAAGCTAGCGAAATAGCCTCTAGGGGTTCCCCCAAGTATGCCCAAGCTTTTTTATGGATTGCAGGTGTTTGCTGAAGGTGCGTTTTTTAAAACATCACTTTAGTAATTTTTAACCATGCTTGCACCCATTTTCATGTAACCAAACCAATGACCTCGGCGCTAATACACCATAACTAAATAAAAATCAATTGTGTATTTAATTAATCATCCTCCCACTTTTTTGAATGTGGAAACAAAGTAACTGGTAGCTGCACATAGACGCCTCTATGCTAAAGGCGAAACGCATCCGGGACCCCCAAATTTTAGCACCTAAAAATGTGTCAAGTGCACTACAGTACTGGAGTACTTTTGGATCATTCTATTCGGAAGTGATATGGCAATATATTACCTTTATCTCGCTGGGCTGTAATTTGACTTCGGAGATACAAACGCGGCTCTATCAGCTGTCCAGGAACGGGAGATGGAGAGACTGCTAGTGCAGCATACCCCGGCTAAGTACAACGCTTAGAGTATTCCAGATAATACAGACAGACCTAACGTGGTAATTATGCAAGACTTGGGATAAGACTCTCTGCCAGCTTGCTATTCCTGCTACATAGGAACTATATGTTAGATTTTTTGCATTCCTTTTCACACAGATTTTCTGTCCTTCTTACCTCTGGACCCATTCCTATGGACTTAATACCAGTATATTGGAGTAACACCGATTTTTGCTCCAAGAAGGCTTTTACAAAGTATCTATATTACATTTTTAGTATTGAGTTATTTATATAACCGCGGTTACTGTCATTTATTTTGTTACTTTTTTAATGTGATATATGGTCAATTTTATTGAATGTGTTTAATATAAAATGATTTTTTGATAACAAGAAGCCCTGACTGTTGTTGTTTTTCTGACATCTCACTGTCCAGTAGTTTAATTTCAAATTAGCGCAGTCTTATTTGGTTTTCCACCCATTTTCATGAGCCCCAAATTTGCTGGGACTTCTTATTTTTGCCAAAAAAAACTGCTAAATGCTATTCTTCACCACTTGTGCAAAGACGCTAAAGCACCAATTGAGAGCATTTAAGCACCCCAAATACCTTCAGCAGGGCTATTTGATGCCCCATGTCTGTGCATCTTTTGGGGGTGTCAGGATGATTTCCAAAATCTGACAGGACTTTTCGCCGATTTTAGTTTCGCCGTGAGCATTGCAATTGAATAGGGCAAAAAGTGGAGACGAGCACAAAACTTTTCCGGAGACAAAACAAGCGATGACGGCAAAATCTCTGGCATGTGAAAAGTCTGGGACTTTTCGCGGGCAATTGAATATGGCCCTAAGGGGTATAGCAGGTTTTTAGAAGTGGAATTGTTGCCCATAGCAACCAATCAGATTCTAGCTATTATCTTCTAGAAGGTACTAGATAAATGATAAGAAGAATCTGATTGGTTGCTATGGGAAACATCTTCACTTCTAAAAACCCTCACTTTAATAAATATACCCCTAAAGCTTCCAGCAAAGACATGGGTGGGAACTGTGCACCCTGAGCATTGCTGGACAGTGGGGTAGGAACACATCACCGTACAACTGCAAGCACTAGTACAAGATGGGAAAACACCCAAGCTGATTCACATGCAAGATTGTGATTAAGGGGTCTATTTAATAAGCTTTGATAGGAGATAAAGTGAACGGTGATAAAGTACCAGCCAATCAGCTCCTAACTGCCATGTCACAGGCTGTGTTTAAAAAATGGCAGTTAGGAGCTGATTGGCTGGTACCTTATCACCGTTCACTTTTTCTCCTAACAAAGCTTAGTAAATAGACCCCTCAGGCTGGAATATTTGCACAATCTGTATAAAATGGGCAGTTTAGCCCTATGTATGTGTGTACATTTTTATTATCCTGAACGTATCATACCTACAGCATAGTGAGGTGTAACATCCTTTTAATGACCACATATAAGAAATAAGCACTAGATTTGCTATAAGAACATGAACAGCTGTCTGCTGTAATATTGTGACTTACATATAAGAACGAACACTTAAGCTCCGTACACACGGAGTGATCCGACAACGATCAGATATCGTTGTCTGATCGTCCTTCATGTGCTGGATGTTTGATATTGAACATCCAGCACATGCACCAGCCCCCAAACAGCTATAACGACCCGCGATTGACGATCGCGGGTCCCTATAGTAACCAGGCTAACCTGGTCGATATCGACCATCCGTGCCAACGCATCGACCATCGTTTGGGAGTTGAAAGGGCCCAAAAACAGGATGATATGATCAATAACGATATATCGATATTGTTATCGTTCTTATCGTTCTGTTAAATCTGACCGTGTGTATGCCCCATAATCCGTTCCCTGGCTGTCCTGTGTTAACCCACACTGTCCTGTGTTAAAACACTCAGAGGAATCAGCCACTGTCAACATTTTCAGTTACCATTGAAGGAGCCTACTGTACTCAGGGGTGCTGAGAGGGTGGGGGGGTGAGAACTAATTACCCGGGCCCAGGCTTGATGGAGGCCTGGGTCCACCGCCCACCTCCTCCCTCTCCCTTACCTGTCACTCCTCCTTAGCCCAGAACACAGTGCTCCTCCCCCCAGCACCTTGGAGCGCAGTAAAAACTATTTTTTTTTCTACTTTTTTTTTAAGGAGGTGTGGCTATGTCTACTGCTATTAGGCCTTGTCCGCAAACATAACCGGGGCCCCGCAGATCTCACTATGGCCTTGACTGTACTACAACAGTGTAGTGGGCACTCCTAGGGGCAGATGTACTAAGCTCTGGAAAGTGATATATTGGAGAGTGATAAACTACCAATCAGCTCTTATCCGTAATTTTCCAAACACAGCCTGTAACATAACAGTTAGGAGCAGTGACTGGTAGTTTATCACTCTCCAATTTATCATGTGGTACAATGAATAAGATTTATACTGTATGTTTTTGTTTATGTATGATATTTGTAATAAATGCATTAGCGTAGGCCCGGATGTTACTTTTTCTTTGTGACATCAGGAAGGAATGACTCTTTTCCCAATTCTTCTCTTTTGCAGCTCTCTTTTTACTTTGCCATTTCACACCAAATCAGAAAGGCAAGGTCTTCTCCCGCCAGACACAGGGCCTGATTCAGAGATTGCCGCTAATGCAATTGCAGCTGCTATTTCACACGCAAGGCATCTACGAAAATATGCTAATGTTTCCAAAGATTACCCAAGCATAGGGACACCCACTGCTCCTCTGGCGGGTGTAATCGCAAAACAATCATTGCGCGTGCGCAGTTCAGCTGACAAGCATGAGTAATGGAAAACAATGGCAAACAATCGCTCAATCTGCATAAAAAATGGATCTTGTGTACATCTCTGAATCAGGCCCACAGAGAATAATCAGACCAAAATGTTATACCAAAATAAAGTAGTATTTATTCCGAAAATACACCATCGTTACATCTGAGGTTGGGCATATGACTTAAATGGTTACTTAGCATAGGGGTGAAGTGTTCGCAAAATATGCGCTATAGTGCGTATACACGCTACAGCAAGATGGGGACCTGGTTTTTAAATCTCTGCGGGTCCCGCAGGACGCGCTGGCTGAGTGTGCTGCCTGTGTGTATGCAGCGCTGTAGTAGCCTATCACCGCCGGCGGCGTTTTCTCCACCAGTCACCACCGGCAGTTTCGCACTGCAGCAGCCAATCACCGGAGGCGTCTTCTGCACCTATCACCGCCGGCGTATTATCCCCATCCCATAGCTGCCGGCAGCGTCTCCTCAACCAATGGCTGCCGGCAGCATCTGATTTAACTGCTGCCTGACACCACCCCCCTACTTCCCTGCCACGGCACCAGTTCTGCATCCAGGGACAGCGGTCAGGAGGACTCAGTTCCGGAGGTGCTGGGAGAACTCTCAGCATGTACAGGGGATGTGCTGCTCTGATGACTGGTGACAGAGAAAATACCTTGAACTCAGACAGGTCAGTCACTTACAGCTTACAGTCATCACTGTGCAGAGCCCCCCTGACTCCTACTGTGTGACCATGTGCATCCCCCCTAACCCTCCCTGACTGTGCAACTGTGGCCACCCCCACCCCCTAACACTGACTTTGTACCTGTGCGCACCCCCCCTCAGCCCTGACTCTGGGTGCAGCTCCCCTAACCTTAACTGTGTAATTGTGTGCACCCCTTCTAACCCTGACTTTGTGTAGCCCCCCTAATCCTGACTGTGTGACCATGTGCTTCCTCTCTAACCCTGACTGTGTAACTGGGTGCAGCCCCCTAACCCTGACTGTGTGTTGCCCACCCTAACCCTGACTGTGTTTAGCCCCCCTAATCCGGACTGTGTGACCATGTGCTTCCTCTCTAACACTGACTGTGTAACTGGGTGCAGCCCCCTAACCCTGGCTGTGTGTAGCCCCCCCTAATCCTGACTGTGTGACCATGTGCTTCCTCTCTAACCCTCCCTGACTTTGTAACTGTGTGCAGCCCCCTAACCCTGACTGTGTGTAGCCCACCCTAATCCTGACTGTGTGACCATGTGCTTCCTCTCTAACCCTGACTGTGTAACTGGGTGCAGCCCCCTAACCCTGACTGTGTTTAGCCCCCCTAATCCGGACTGTGTGACCATGTGCTTCCTCTCTAACCCTGACTGTGTAACTGGGTGCAGCCCCCTAACCCTTACTGTGTGTAGCCCACCCTAATCCTGACTGTGTGACCATGTGCTTCCTCTCTAACCCTGACTGTGTAACTGGGTGCAGCCCCCTAACCCTGGCTGTGTGTAGCCCCCCCTAATCCTGACTGTGTGACCATGTGCTTCCTCTCTAACCCTGACTGTGTAACTGGGTGCAGCCCCCTAACCCTGGCTGTGTGTAGCCCCCCCTAATCCTGACTGTGTGACCATGTGCTTCCTCTCTAACCCTGACTGTGTAACTGGGTGCAGCCCCCTAACCCTGGCTGTGTGTAGCCCCCCCTAATCCTGACTGTGTGACCATGTGCTTCCTCTCTAACCCTCCCTGACTTTGTAACTGTGTGCAGCCCCCTAACCCTGACTGTGTGTAGCCCACCCTAATCCTGACTGTGTGACCATGTGCTTCCTCTCTAACCCTGACTGTGTAACTGGGTGCAGCCCCCTAACCCTGACTGTGTTTAGCCCCCCTAATCCGGACTGTGTGACCATGTGCTTCCTCTCTAACCCTGACTGTGTAACTGGGTGCAGCCCCCTAACCCTTACTGTGTGTAGCCCACCCTAATCCTGACTGTGTGACCATGTGCTTCCTCTCTAACCCTGACTGTGTAACTGGGTGCAGCCCCCTAACCCTGGCTGTGTGTAGCCCCCCCTAATCCTGACTGTGTGACCATGTGCTTCCTCTCTAACCCTGACTGTGTAACTGGGTGCAGCCCCCTAACCCTGGCTGTGTGCAGCACCTCCTAATCCTGACTGTGTGACCATGTGCATCCCCCTAACTGTGGAGCTGTGGCCACTCCCACACTAGCACTGACTTTGCAACTGTGCACACCCCCCTAAACCTGACTGTGTAACTGTGTGCAGCCCCCCTAACCCTGACTGTGTAGCTGTGTGTATTCCTTCCCTAGCCCTGACTGCGTAGCTGTGTGTATTTCCCATTTACCCTGACTGTTAACTGTGTGCACCGCCCACCTTACCCCAGCACTGCCTGTCCCTAACCTCCTCCTTGTCCCCAATACTACCCCAGCTATCTACCCTAACCCCCTCCCTAACCTTAGTACTGCCTGCCCCTAACCTCTTCCTTGGCCCCAGCACTGTCGCAACTGCTGTCAGCACTTACCACTCCATATGCCCACTTCTGCCTGCCCTCTGGCTCCAGCTCTAACCCAACTTCTCCCTGCCTTTACCACCAGCTCTACCCCAACTGCTGCTTGCCCTTAACCCCCATAATATGTGATGGGACCCAAAAAGAGTGGAGCAGGACCCCAATTTTATAAAGTGAGGGGTCCCTGGTACTCACATTTTTTTTCGCTTACTGTGATCACTGGGGGTGGCACACTAGAACACTCTATTTAGCACTTTATTAATACTTATTTTCTACTAATACCATTTTATTTAGCATTTTAACTACACCCTTCACCTGTGTATCACCCCCTAACACATAGCTTTTGCTTTATTAATATTCTTATTAACACTTACTAACACCTTTAGGGCTCTATTTACTACAATCCGCATTTGTAATGCAGATTGTAGCGTGATATTATCGACTGAATTCGCATTGCGAATTCAGGCAATATCACAGGATTTACTACAAATCCTTTGCAGGGACAGAGCTTGCGATAAAGCTCTGTCCCTGTGAATCCCCTCCGCACACTTATCACGGTATTTTCACAAAAATTACCCCCCGGTGCTAAGCCCGGCCCCCCGCAATCGTGGACCCCCCCCCCGCGACCCCCCCTCACTTACCTGCAGTCATCGGTGCTACGGGGATGTCTTCCATACCTCCGGTCAGCTGATATCCCATACTGCACTGGGACCCGATCACCTGATGACCGGGCCGCAGTGCAGCATGGGAGACCAGCTGACCCGAGGGGAGTCATCACCAAAGCCCCGGCCACCGGTCCCTGGAGTCAGGTAAGTGAATTTTTTTGTTTGTTTGCAGTGTATCAGCTTGCGGTCTGTTTAGACCACACAGCTGATCCCTGGGACCGGCTCCCGGCTCTATTCTGCCTTTTAGAGCAGAGTAGGAGTCCGGTAACTGGGGGAGACCCTGGATAACGCCACCTCCAGGGCTTTCCCTGGTATTTTTTTTACAATTTATTTTTAGTAACTTTGGATGGATCACATTTCCCATTACAATTATGGGAAATGCGATCTGCTTACTAAAAATAAGTGATACTTAGGGGTTGGAGTAGAATTTTACGGATTCTACTCCAATTGCCCTATAGTAACTGTAGGTGATACTAAAATAATGTGAAAAGGGTGTGAAAACACCCTCTTTTACTTTATTTTAGTAAAAATAATGTTAATAAATAGAGCCCTTAGTCTTTCTCTTGTGTGCTGCCCTGGGGTGGCTTGCCTTTGCTGGCTTTTTGGGGTTCTGTGCCCCAGACTTTGACTTAGAAGTAGGAACCTCCAGTATCAGAGATGCCGTGATGTGGCATGGAGCCTTACACATATTTTCGCAAATGTATGCAACTAAGATCTCTGAATTATCTACCAGTATGCAGTTTTTCAAATCTTATTGCTGATATCATTCTGAGTGCTGGGGGATACCTTTTGTTGTTTCCTTCTTACTTAGCATAGGGTATTTGGTTTTGGCATAAAGTACAAATAAACTCAGATTTGTCTCAATTACAATCATGGCACTAGATAATATTACTTAAACTACTACTATCCACTGCTACTACTAATCTGATTTGTTACTCTAAAATTTCCTAACTTGCGTAATAAATTCCTTTGTGCTTCTGTAAATACTAAAATAAACTCCAACTTATTTAAGTAACAGTGTTAAAGGTGTGATATAATGTCACAGATACTTAGCAACTTATATATGTTTGAAAACAATGTATCTCAACTAACTGCAATTCTTATTATCTATCTTAAATGCCCAGCAAGCTATTAGTAAGACGCTTCCTCCTAGAGGGTTTTGGCATGGTTACATTTAGGTCTTTGTATGCACAAACTGTGTGTTGCAGAGCTGTTTAACACAATCTTTAAACAAATTATCTTTCTCTTGCAGCTTGCAAATGTACAAACAATTAGCAATGGTTTGATCCCACACCAAGCGGAAGTCAACGGAGATCTGGCTTCCCCTCCTGAAAGTGGGCACAGCTTTCACTGGAATTATGGAGTTTGCTTGTGGTACTACAGGTCTCAGCATCTCTTTGACTCTTGCAGTTTGTCTTTACTGGAGCTGAAGGCAGCTTAGTCTTAGAAACTGGACATGCTCTTTAGTAATTGTCTGCAGCAAATGTAAGCTTTAAGGTGCATACACACGGCACGATCAGTCAGCGATAACTATATCGCTGACTGAATGTCCTGCACCTTCCCAGTGTGCTGGATGATCATTATCGTTCATCCAGCACACCACCAACCCACCAAAGATGGGCCAGCGACCTGCAATCAAGGATTGCGGGCCCCTATGTAACCTGGTCGATATCGACCAGGTTGGCCTTCATGCACGGACGATGGTCGATATCGTTATTGTCCATAAATGCCCGTGCATCGCTGGTCGTTTGAGGGTTGGTAGGCACCAAAAAATGAACGATCTGAACGATAACGATATGGTCGATATCATTATCATTCATATTGTGCATTTTTAAGTGTGCTCACAGTTATTTCCACTGACTCTCTCTCTTGCAGGGTTTCTCCTCTGCACCACTTAACAATGGAACAGGGGGTAAAATGGTACCTTCCTCTGGTTCTATGTAGCAGGTCTGTCTCTTTCAACAAGGCATCTCCACACCTCTCCAACTGCATACTCTGGAGGATGTAGTCTTTGACATTACCACAATACCACACGACAACTAGCAGGCTGTGACAAGGCACCAGCCAAAGTGATACCTGCACATTTGTGGGATATCACACTACTAATTGAGTGTTTAGGGGCCAAGTTACATGAGTAGGATTATCAATACTCAGTAACAGAAACAGAATAACAGGGCGACCAGTAAAACCACTGCAAAAGGAACTTGAGTATGAGCAGCACGTAAGCGCATTGGGCTTGGGAGAGATAATATAGTGGACTTCTAAGAGTTACGTTTCAGGACATTCTGACATTCTTTTATTGACAGATGTGTTTAGTGAGGCAGTCTACCAGGATTCTTATGGACAGGAAGAAGGAGGGTTCTTTCTTTTAAAATGTAGTCCCTCGCTCGCTCTCCCTTGTCTGGTTGCTTGTGGGTGTGTGTTTGGTGTGTCGTGGTTTGTTTTGTTTCCATTGACCTTTCTGGTGTTTGGTGTGAAAGCTTTGCTTTCAGTGGCAATAGACAAATTTGTAGGATTGAGAGGCATTTTCCACTTTGAAGTAGGGTGAGGGGTGCTGCCACACTAAGCTACAGCCATCTCTAGCTGCTGCCTGCATGCATTGTGATGTCACAAATAATGCAGGTCACAGCCCTATATAAATGATGCCCAGTTACTGGCAGCCATTTTGTGCTGACATTTTGTCCTATATTGATAATATTTGAGTAGTTCCCGCTTTATTTAAACGACTTCAGATAACGAATACTGATATAAACTTTGAATTACACCTTCCAATAAGGTCCTGTAGAGTAACATCTTCAGAAAAGGAATCTGAATGACATCTTCAGGTAAGGACTGAGGGGCCTATTTATCAACACAAAATAACGGTTTTAAGGACCTTTTCCTTATTACCGGTATTTTAGTATTCATTAACACAGGGGATATCACTGTTATCTCCTGGTTAAGTCCGTCTGCGTTAATTTCCACACTCCCCATACATTAGTATGGGGATATAGAAATTAGGCTATTCATCAAATTCCGATAATTATGTATTTTCGGAATTTGATGGTGTTACCATACGCCACTCTCGGGTGGTGTATAGCGGGTTACACTTACCTGCTTTCAGTGTGAGCAGGCCCTCCTCAGCTCCCTCCGTCGCTCCCTGGTCCCTCCTCTGGCTCCGGCTGCTGCTCTGACTGTGTTCTCGCGGCAAAACACAGTAAAGTAAAAAAAAAACAATAAAGTAAAACAAAAATTAAAAAAAATCTTTAGATGGGAGGTCGGGGTCTGCGGCTGCAGCCTCTGACAGGTAGCCAGGTAGGTGGAAGAGGGGAGCGGAGAGGGGAGGTGGGGGGGGTTTGGGGGTGGCGGACATACACAGAATTACTGCAGCTGTAACCAGTGCTGTGCATGCGCCGCTTTTATTAACGTAACGGCACCTGCGCAGCACTGATTACAGCTGCGGTAAGTTAGAGCAGGGAAAAATATCTATTCTCTGTAAAGCTGTCAATGGAATGATGAATTAATCCAGTAATTAGGTAGAGCTCCATGCGAGTTTTTTTACTGTTGATGAATAGGCCCCTGTCACGAACCCGGGCTGACTCGCAGATACACCAATCTAGATCAGCTGGTTGTGATGCCGGCGCACCGCGGTCACTTAACAAAATACACGGTTCTTCTGCCACCACGCAGACTATTCTCCGGAGGTCTGTGATCTCCCAACAGATTAATAATAAATCACATTCAAATGACACACAAATATGTAGCATGGGCCTATCCAGGCACGCAAGTTCAATAAGAATCACGGAGAATATGCTAGATTAAATGTGTTTAATCCAAAAAATATTTTCAAGGCTTAGTTACAAAAATATTAATAAAATGACAAACAGATTATAATGCAAATATTCTCTTACAAAATAAAAGAGAGAAATAATTCAGAGTCCATAAGACAACTTACACTAAAGTTCTTAGCACTGCTGATGGGGCGGGGGATCTCACCCACAGGAATATC
Organism: Taudactylus pleione; assembly: GCA_031769625.1. Lineage (NCBI taxonomy): Eukaryota > Metazoa > Chordata > Amphibia > Anura > Myobatrachidae > Taudactylus > Taudactylus pleione. The sequence goes on along the minus strand of JAUIMM010000329.1, from coordinate 4,226,908 downwards.
CTGATGCACTCCCAGACCTGACTGTCTGAACCCCAAGGAGTGAACAATGAATGTTAGATGGTATTCTCTTTATACATCCCTAATTCTTTGTTCATACTTAACAGGGTCTCCCAATCAGGTCAGCAGGGTTTGAGATTATTAGATTTCCAATACAGGGTTACCTGGCCAAACTAACAGGGTCCCTGCTTTAAAGATAAGTGATGATATAACTCACTCTTCAACTTCCCCCTTCTAGACCTATAGTAAATATCAGAATCCTTATCTTAGCCTCTATAGCATAACAATAGTCTTTCGAAGTAGGGCACTGAAGTAACAGGAGGTCTGGTTCTGGGATTATGATATAGGACACTGACTTCAGGGGTCATAAAAAGGTAGAGTTGTTCACGCATGGCCTCACACTGTGATGGATATACATAATTTTGTTACCTGAAAGCCATTCACTTGCTAATTCCAGCCCTTTCTGACCTGCACACCAAATAGCAATGGACATACCATGTTTATACAGTCTATAGAACTAAAGGACACACAGTTATATAACACTTCACAAATCACAGGACATAGATCATTATCAACCCCTCTTTCTGGAATGCCTATCTTCAAAAGAGGTGGGGTAATACCTCAGCCATCTAGACACACAGTTCAATTAAAGGACTTCATAGTTCACAAAATATTATTTCTGGCGATTATTCTTGCGATTAATCGTCACACGCCCCCCTAAAGTTGGATAGTGATCCACCTATCACATTCTCTCCTGTGACCCCCACTACCATGTCATCTCATTGCAGTACCCATCTGCCTCTTTAGCAGCAGCTGCTAAATTTACCAAGGGGTCAGGTTTCTGATCATTTTCATTTGGGTGACACATGGCTATTACACAAGTTTCCATGTCATGCCAAGGTCTGAGCAAATTACTGTGGTACACAGTCTCGCTCTTCCATCCCTCCCCTGCTGCCAACACATAATTGACATCTTGGAGATGTGGCACTATTAGCTGGGGACTTTCCCAGGCAGCCTGTAGCTTGGTCAGCTGCATAGGGCTCCGCACCAGGCCCTTGTGGCCCAACTCATAATTGCCCTCCCTCATGCTGCAGTCATACCAGAGCTTTTGTTTCATCTGCGCAGGTTTCAGGTCATTCTGCAACATTCCCCTTAGGGACTGTAACTCCTCCCTGAACATCACCATGTACAACACCACTGATGTTTCAGGGGGAATCGATTTACCTTTCCACTCTTTCTTAACCAAATCTAAGGGGTCGCACACTCTGCACCCATATAGGAGTCCAGAGGGTGAGAAGCCAGAGTGTTCCTGCGGCATCTCGCGGTATGCAAAGAGATGACGCGGCAGGAACCCCTCCTTGTCTCTTCCCTGAGACTCCACGAAAGTCCTAAGTATTTGGTTTAAGGTGATAGAGTGGGATTCAGAATGGGAGTATTTGGCAGTACCTAACATAGACACGACCTTCTCATCAACCTTAGGGGTAGACCCTGAAGCTAAAGTCTCCCCCAGTTCTGGTTGTGGGTGAAGGATACCTCCTTCTACCCTGTGCCTTGAGTACGGCACCTCACTCATGCCTTCTGGGCAGTCCTGTGTCTCCAGCTCATCTGACCTGGTCTGAATCACTGCTGGCTCAGGTAGAGAGTACTTCCCTTTTTCACTCTGCCCTGGCTCCATCTCCTTACACAGTATCTGGGAGTGATCATTGTCAATTTCTAGCTCCCTGAGACCTGCAACAGGAAAGGGAACTTTTGCAACCTCAATGTCAGTCATTGGAGACAAAGTACAATCAGACACCACATTTTTAAAAAGTTGATCACCAGCCTGCATTTCTAATTCAAGGGGTAGGATCAGCTGTGACTCTGACACACCCTATTCCCTTACAGGATCATCTAATGCATTGCTATCCAGCATTCCAGTCAGGTCCTTATCCAACAGCCCAGTGGGGGGGTGTGGCTTATGACTAGGTCAGTGGTGTGTGACAGGATCACAAACTCAGCAGCAGGAAGTTTGAGGCTAAGGTTCTCTCTGTCATAGTTAGTTGGGGCTAGAATCCTTTCCTCCCCCTCATGACCCATCTTAGCACAGAGGTACATCACATACTGAGAATCATATGATTTGGCCCTGATCTCTTGACCATCAGTTGCCATACAAACAGGGGTAGACTCTAACACATTACTGACCCTACCAGATTCCATCTTGAAAACTTCCTGTCTTCCTAGATCTGCTGGAATGAGGGTCTCTGTGTGAGGGTGGAGACTTTGGACACACAATATTACTGTCCTCTGTGACTGCTAGCAGACCACTGCTCATTCCTTCAGGGATTACTGCACAGCTCCTCTGTGCTGCTTCCTCCCTGGTACTTACAATTATGGCAGGAGTTACATCAGACACACGTTTACACATTTCGTTACCATCAATCCCTGGTAGTTGCAATTTTTCCAGATCATTTGCACCAGGGACTGGAGTAATTTCACCAGTACCATATACAGTGGGACACTCGGCTATGCCAGTAACTGCACCTTGTTGTACAACTCTGACACTTCTCTCCCAAGATATTTAATTTTCCACAAAAATTATATCTGGCTCCCCTTCCTGGTATTCCTGGCTGATTCTAACATGTTTCCCTTCCTGACCTGCTCGGTTATCTTGTGCTCTTACAGATTCCAGGCTAGGGTTAGTGTCCTGTGCAGCTTTGATAGCATCCCTCTGGAATACCTGGTTATTGTGAGGAGTTAGGGCAGCAGCTGCCCCGCCCTTTCCTAATTCAGTGTCTGAGACTGACCTGTGTACAGGGAGGGAGGGAGGATGAGGGGGATTAACCTCTATTGAGCTGGTTTCCACACCTGCAAGGGTTAACTCACAGCCCCTCTGCGCTGCTGTGGGCCGGGTCATTACTGTAAATGAAGGGGTTACATTGGACTCATTGTTGCATACAGTATTAACTTCAAATACTGATAAGGGAACAGTTATCAAATCATTTGCTAACCCCATATCACACATATTTGCAATGTAACACGGTTCTGCCTACCTAGATTCTGCACTGGGAATCTGCAAAGGGTTAGTTTCTGGGACAGACAGATCAGCAATATTTTTGTCATCACATACTGTTATAGCCAAATTGCACTGGTCATCATAATTCACCTGGGGGAAAACAGGGTTAGCTTGTATTATGATCGCAGCATTACCAACATCAGCAATGACATCATCTTCACATGTCTCTGTTACCTTCCAAAATGCAAAAGGATCACTGAGCATTTCAGGTTCTTGACACAAAGTCACAACATTGCAAGATTCAGTATGAACACATACTACCTGAGATGAGTCAAACAGTGCAATAGAAGCAACAGAGATAGCAGGAACAACATTTGCAGGAACATATTGGGATGAGAATCGTCCAACTTCTGTGTCCACTAACACATTTGTGGGATTATTCGCAGACATTCCCACCTCTCTCATAGAAGTAGGATTCTGAACAATTATGTCCTGTGCAAAATTGGCCTCCCCCTGTAGCAAATTTTGGGCGTCCTGTGGTGGTATGCTGCTAGAACCATCAGCTTTCCTCAGCAGAGTGAACTTGGCCTCCGGACGCACTAACTCAGCAGAATACTCCACGTTGACTGTAGCTGGTGAGGGCATCTTTTCCTTGCGGGCCACCTCTGTAGGCTGGGTGGCTGCTTCTCTAGCTTCTGTAATAAGCTGTTGCAGGCAGTGCCTTTCAGCATCCACCCGGCAACACTGGTCTTGCCAAAATGGGGTATGGAGTTTCCCCCAAAACCATACTTCTTTGAAAGCGAATTCAAAACACTCATCCAGGAAGTCCAGCAGTTCCTCAAAACTCATATTATAAGTCGGATTCAGAATCACATGGCGATACAGGCTGAAGGCATTAAACTCATCGTCTCATGCGTTAGTTAGCTGCTCGATTATATCACGACGAGTATTGCTTTGGCAGGGGACACCTTGCAGCTGACATTCTTCAATCAGCTCTGCCATACTCATCATGGGATATGGATCATAGGGATCTCGTACAACATGCTCACTCTGATCCCGTGGTGCTGACTGGGTTATCAGCTCAGGTTCCAACACACGGAAATTCTCTGGGTGAGTGACATGTAAGTCTCTAGCAACAGGCTTATGCTGCAGCCTAGCCAGCTCCAGCTGGTATAAGCGCTCTGCTTGGCATTCTGCAGCTTCACGTTCTGCAACCTCCAGGGCAGCTTCCTTGTCTGCCGCAGGTTCCGCTGCTTCCCATTCTGCAACCTCCCGGGCAGCTTCCCTAGCAGCAGCAGCAGCAGCACGTTCCACTGCTTCCCTGGCTTGGGACTGATGCATTAGCTGCATTTGCTGCAGGAGCAACACAAAGTCCTTTTCTCAAAAAACTTTGCGGGCGTTTTTCAAGAACTTATAAAAGACCATAACCTTACTGGAACTAGCAAAGGTATCCGACCTTTCCCTAGTATCGTGGTAATGTCCAGTGTCAGAGGATTTCTCCCAACAAAGTTTGCCTCAGCGTTATCCTTTCCAGCATCCTGGCCCTTATCTGCCTCTAGGAGTGCTTGGATCAGCTGATCTTTGCTCTTGTTGGTGCCGACAATCCCTCTGTCTTTACATAGGTCACAAAGCTCATCCTTCTTTAGATGCTTGTACCCAGCGGCCATCTTGGATCTCACTTCTTTCCAAATAAAAATAGAAAAAAAAAACCAAGAGAAGGGGGGGTACAGAAAGTATTTGCAACTGTATGTCTTTTACAATATTATAAGCCTTGAGCATACTCTCCGGTCAATTAGAATGCTGATCCTATCCAGAATCACACAACTAATTGACTTAAGTTCTTATAAAAATAAAAATGATTATCCCACCGCTTGCCACCAATTTGTCACGAACCCGGGCTGACTCGCAGATACAACAATCTGGATCAGCTGGTTGTGATGCCGGCGCACCGCGGTCACTTACCAAAATACACGGTTCTTCTGCCACCACGCAGACTATTCTCCGGAGGTCTGCGATCTCCCAACAGATTAATAATAAATCACATTCAAATGACACCCAAATATGTAGCATGGGCCTATCCAGGCACGCAAGTTCAATAAGAATCACGGAGAATATGCTAGATTAAATGTGTTTAATCCCAAAAATATTTTCAAGGCTTAGTTACAAAAATATTAATAAAATGACAAACAGATTATAATGCAAATATTCTCTTACAAAATAAAAGAGAGAAATAATTCAGAGTCCCTAAGACAACTTACACTAAAGTTCTTAGCACTGCTGATGGGGTGGGGGATCTCACCCACAGGACTATCCTGATGCTCTCCCAGACCTGACTGTCTGAACCCCAAGGAGTGAACATTGAATGTTGGATGGTATTCTCTTTTTATACATCCCTAATTCTTTGTTCATACTTAACAGGGTCTCCCAATCAGGTCAGCAGGGTTTGAGATTAATAGATTTCCAATACAGGGTTACCTGGCCAAACTAACAGGGTCCCTGCTTTAAAGATAAGTGATGATATAACTCACTCTTCAACTTCCCCCTTCTAGACCTATAGTAAATACCAGAATCCTTATCTTAGCCTCTATAGCATAACAATAGTCTTTAGAAGTAGGGCACTGAAGTAACAGGAGGTCTGGTTCTGGGGTTATGATATAGGGGTCATAAAAAGGGAGAGTTGTTCACACATGGCCTCACACTGTGAGGGATATACATCATTTTGTTACCTGAAAGCCATTCACTTGCTAATTCCAGCCCTTTCTGACCTGCACACCAAATAGCAATGGACATACCATGTTTATACTAGGGGTGTGCACCGGCCACTTTTCGTGTTTTGTGTTTTGGTTTTGGATCTGGATCTTTCTTCGTGTTTTGGATCTGGATTGGTTTTGCCAAAACCACCCTTCCGTGTTTTGGGTTCTGGGTTTTGTGTTTTGGATCTGTATTTTTTTTTAAAAAAGCATAAAAACAGCTAAAATCACAGAATTTGTGGGTTTTTCTGCTCCTATGCTATTATTAACCTCAATAACCTTAATTTCCACTCATTTCCAGTCTTATCTGAACACCTCACAATAGTTTTTTATATCCAAAAGGTTGCACCGAGGTAGCTGGATGACTATGCTAAGAGATACGAGTGGGCGGCACAAACACGTGGTCCATCTAGGAGTGACACTGCAGTGGCAGACAGGATGGCAGTTTGAAAAACTAGGCCCCAAACAGTACATAATTCAAAGAAAAAAAAGAGGTGCAAGATGGAATTGCCCTTGGGCCCTCCCACCCACCCTTATGTTGTATAAACAGGACATGCACACTTTAACAAACCAAACATTTCAGCGCCAGGGTCTGCCACACGACTGTGGCTGAAATGATTGGTTCGTTTGGGCCCCCACAAAACAAGCTGGCAATTAATCTGTCCCTGCACAAACTGGCTCTACGGAGGCAAGATGTCGTCCTCATCCTCCTCATCCACCGATTCCTCACCCTCTTCAGTGTTGTGTACATCCTCATCTTCACAGAGTATTAATTTGTCCCCGCTGGAATCCACAACCACAGGTCCCTCTGTACGTTCTGGAGGCTGGTCTCCCTGGAAGAGTTGATAATTCATTTTATGAACATCATCTTCTCCACATTTTGTGGAATCAACCTCCTACGCCTTTCGCTGACAAGGTTCCCGGCTGCACTAAACACTCTTTCGGAGTACACACTGGAGGGGGGGCAACTCAGGTAAAATAGAGCCAGTTTGTACAGGGACCTCCAAATTGCTTCTTTTTCCTGTCAGTACAGGTACGGACTGTCTGACATGCCTACTTGGATGCTGTCACCGATGTAATCCTTTAACAGACAGACGCACGCTTGTCGCTGCTGCTTTAAGGATGCAGGTGCGGCTACAGCCCACACATTTCACAAAGACAGAAAAAAAAAGAAGAATATTTTTATTGTTTGTGGAGCGCACTTTGAGGGTTACACCACCCTTTAACAGACAGACGCACGCTTGTCACTGCTGCTTTGAGGATGCAGGTGCAGCTACAGCCCACACAATTCACAAAGACAGAAAAAAAAAGAATATTTTTATTGTTTGTGGAGCACACTTTGAGGGTGTCACCACCCTTTAACAGACAGACGCACGCTTGTCGCTGCTGCTTTAAGGATGCAGGTGCAGCTACAGCCCACACATTTCACAAAGACAGAAAAAAAAAGAAGAATATTTTTATTGTTTGTGGAGCACACTTTGAGGGTTACACCACCCTTTAATAGACAGATGCACGCTTGTCGCTGCTGCTTTGAGGACAGTATCATATGCAGTGACAGTAGACTTGTCAGAAATTGTTGGCACGTCCTTCAGTCTGGACCAGATGTCCAAACCGGCCCTTGACTTATGACACAGGCGCACGCTTGGCGCTGCTACTGTGTTGATGCACGTGTGGCTACATCGCACACAAGTCACAAACACATAAAAAAATAGTTTCTTATTTTTTGGAGCACTTTGAGGGTTACACCACCCTTTAACAGACAGACGCACGCTTGTCGCTGCTGCTTTGAGGATGCAAGTGCGGCTACAGCCCACACAATTCACAAAGACAGAAAAAAAAGAAGAATATTTTTATTGTTTGTGGAGCACACTTTGAGGGTGTCACCACCCTTTAACAGACAGACGCACGCTTGTCACTGCTGCTTTAAGGATGCAGGTGCGGCTACAGCCCACACATTTCACAAAGACAGAAAAAAAAGAAGAATATTTTTATTGTTTGTGGAGCGCACTTTGAGGGTTACACCACCCTTTAACAGACAGATGCACGCTTGTCGCTGCTGCTTTGAGGACGCAGGTGGAATCTAGATGGGATTTGGAACCGGGGACACACTACCTCCATCAATTGTCTAAATCCCACTGCACTAATGGCGGATACCGGACGCACGTCTAACACCAACATAGCAGTCAAGGCCTCAGTTATACGTTTTGCTTCAGGATGACTGCTGTCGTACTTCATCCTCATCGCTAGGGACTGTTGGAGGGTCAATTGTTTAGTAAAAGTAGTGGTGTTCCTACTTCCTCTCTGGGATGATGAACAACTCCCAGCAGCAGCAACAGCACTAGGAGGAATTGGTTCTTATTTTATTTTATTAACAGTTTCTTATATAGCGCAGCATATTCCGTTGCGCTTTACAATTGTCAACATTGATAGAACAAAACTGGGTAATAATAGACAGATATATAGGTTCTTGATCTTTCCCTATTTTATTTTTATCGGAGAAAGTTTGGTCCTCCATTTATGTTATATTGATATATACGTGCGGCTAAGGCGCACACAAACACAGAAAATATTTTTTTATTTTTGCTGGAGAGTAGTGCACTTTTGTGGGTTACACCACCCTTTAAGAAATGAGCCAGCCGGCTCTTTACTTATGGGACACAGGCGCACGCTTGGCGCTGCTCCTTTGTTGATGCACGTGCAGCCACAGTGCACACAATTCACAAACACAGAAAATATTTTTTTATTTGGTTTGGAGTGTACTTTGGGGGTTACAGCACCCTTTAATGGTCAAGCCAGCCGGCCCTTTACTTATGACACAGGCGCCCGCTTGGCACTACTTTGTTGATGCACGTGCGGCTACTGCGTACACAATTCACAAACACAGAAAATATTTTTTTATTTGGTTTGGAGTGTACTTTGGGGGTTACAGCACCCTTTAACGGTCAAGCCAGCCGGCCCTTTACTTATGACACAGGCGCACGCTTCTACTTTTTTGATGCACGTGCGGCTACTGCACACACAATTCACAAACACAGAAAATATTTTTTTATTTGGTTTGGAGTGTACTTTGGGGGTTACAGCACCCTTTAACGGTCAAGCCAGCCGGCCCTTTACTTATGACACAGGCGCACGCTTGGCACTACTTTGTTGATGCACGTGCGGCTACTGCGCACACAATTCACAAACACAGAAAAAATATTTTTTTTTTAGCACTTGGGGGGAGCACCCCTGACGGACAGAGCACCCCCTGGACAACACTACAGCACCCCTTTAGGACTGGGACACTGCACAGGACTTTGGAGTGGACACAGCCCCTATGGACAACTGACTGCACAACACAGTCCAGCCAGCCCCTATGGACTTTGAAGTAGTGGACACAGCCCCTATTAACAACACCAGCACAGCACAACACAGCCAGCCCCTATGGACTTTGAAGTAGTGGACACAGCCCCTTTGGACAACAGCAGTGCAGCACAGCACAACACTACTCTGCACTACACTACACTACACAGCCCAGCCAGCCCTAACTCCCACCCTCCCTCTTCACTGTCCACAGCCGAGTGAGAAAATGGCGCCGACGTGGGTACCTTATATAGGATCCAAAACCCACGAGACCCGGAAGGCGGGATGATGACGTTTTGCCTCGATTTCAGATCCGAGTCAGGCGAGAAAAGTCGAGCCTGACTCGGATCGGCCTCGGATCAGGGGGGCTCGGGGGGTTCGGATTTCAGAAATCCGAACCCGCTCACCCCTAGTTTATACAGTCTATAGAACTAAAGGACACACAGTTATATAACACTCCTCAAATCACAGGACATAGATCATTATCAACCCCTCTTCCTGGAATGCCTATCTTCAAAAGAAGTGGAGTAATGCCTCAGCCCTTCTAGACACACACAGTTCAATTAAAGGACTTCATAGTTCACAAAATATTATTTCTGGCGATTATTCTTGTGATAAATTGTCACAGCCCCTATATAACAAATCACCCTTACACCTTCAGATACCTTCCTCCATTTTATCTGCAGTTTTTAATTTTGAAACATTGGATAAAGCAAATTATATATCTGATATGACACATGTCCAGTCCTCTGAGAATCCAACTCCAGTCCAGACTAAGGATACTGCCTTTGAACCTATATATACCCCTGCCTATACCTTCTAATATCCTTCCTATAAACCTCTAAGGATGACGCTAATTTGCGTACGCAGTCATCCAGTAAATAAAGACTCCAGACTTAGAACATGTGGTTCCAAAGCACAAAGTATTATTCAAGTAAAAGTACAGCAGTTACACGCTATGATCCTCATATAATCTTAGCGCAAAGAGATTATACAGACCCAAGTACAATTATACATACGCAGCGCTCTCTGGTCCAGATGTTAGGCATCAGCAAGAAACCCCTCGTCAATCAGCATTCAGCTCAAAGACTAGGAACCCAGGGTCAGAGCACACATATTTATACCCCCCAGAAATAAACAACACAATAGAGAAGTTTGTTGCTAATACCATTGGTCCTAAAGAGAGGGCATATGTTACAAGGCATTTAACAGGTTGATTCAAATAGACACAACCCAGCCTCTAACAACTGGGGTCTCTGGTTTCCTGCCTCATGCAACATCCTAACAGTTGTTCATATAATGTACATTTTGTTGCTTGAAGTCTCTGCGGTCCATAAGTTGAGAATGCATGATGCGATCTCCACACCGATGCTACCGGAATACTGTTGAAAGAGTACGCATCAGTACAATACCAATCACGGCTTACTTATCATGTATAAAACCTTAGTTACCAAATAATCTTTATTTCACAGAATGAACAAACTTAAATCTTATACTTTAAAGCTTATTAAACCTTTTATGTGAATATGTAATGTGTAAGTATGCAGGGTGTGATGTAAAGACGCTAGTAACTTGGGGCATATGCGTGCGCATGAAGCTAATAAACTGCGTTTTCATACAGGATCTTATGCATTCGCTAATATGCGATTAGTCAACATCGCAATTGTGCGTATTAATGTGTGTATGAGAAATGGTGCACTTAAACACCTAGCAGTGTGGAATGCTGAGCCTTATAGTTCCATGACTTGCTCATGTCCCAGCAGCCCCCACCCTTTTCAGGCTCCAAAATACTGGTCTTTGTTCTCCCAGGGCCTGTGTGGATGCAAATTAACACAGCTACAAGACCCAAAACTCAGATAAGACTCTTGGCTTTGAAGGTATTTTATTGTAGGAAGCCTGCTAATGTAAGGTGCTACAAACGACCTTCTTGTTGTATTCGAGCAGGGCCACCTGGAGTGAGAGCAGACGTTATGTCCATGAAGCTTGTCTACACAGGCTAGTTGTCACGTGGCCATTTGCTCTGTTTAGCAAATGCAATCCAATTTTGACATACTGTACAGCCATTTCTGAAATATATCCTTTAGGTGAATTATAATAAGATACACTTTATCCAGAGCACCCAAACTACGTAAAGTCATGAAATGGGCTTTTGATGAATCGCCGTAACTTATGGCGATGGTCACAGATGCAATCGCATGATGCTAATAGTAATATCGCCACATGTACTAAAGTGTGAGTCATTCGCAAAATGGCATCTTGCGATCTCATTTCCAAGATGGCGTCTTGCAGCCAGTCGCAAGATGGTGTCGCTGCGATTCAATTTTAAACTGATCTTGTCTCAGCCAATAATCCAGCTTCGACAAGACTGTTGACACAATCCTACTGGAGACCTGGACGCAGATACAACACCCAATATATGCCTCCACACCTGTCCAATTTTGCAGGAAATCTTAGATCTGCATCTCCTAAAACAATCTACTGAAAGGAATCGTATCACCACACACACTCCAATCTGTGGTAGACCAATGCCACTCACAGGCAAGAGCGTAGCTATCGTAGGTGCAGAAAATGGGGCCTTGGGGCCCGGACCTCTCCCTGCTCAGAGTTACACTGCCATCACCTGAGCCCTCGCTTTTCTATTCTCACCAGAGTGTTCCTGCACGGCATCTGGCCCAGAGCTGATCTAAGCTGCAGCCATCTGTAGCTGCTGCCTGCAATCATTGTGATGTCACAATGCAGGTCACAGCACTATATAAAGGATACCCAGCTTCTGGCAGCCATTTTGTGATTACATTTTTTTTCATACATTGATATTCTGGGTTAGGCACTGCAGGAAGGGTTAGAGGTAGGGATTAGGGATAGGTGGGATACTCACTGGAAAGCTGGAGCAGCAGAGGTCATGACCATTGGAACTCGGAAGCTGTGCTGGACCCACTGCAGCCGTCAAGAGCAGGTAAGTGACCGCTGGGCCAACAGGGATGATATGTCTACATTCCATCACTGTCTACATGATGAATGTCAACCTGGATAACGTCAGCATTATGACCATCGGAGATCCGGGTGACTCAGGGATTTAGATTCTGCGGGCCAGATGTGGGTGGAGCTTTGGCCAGCCAGCCAGTTGACCAGCTGAGTGGAGAGGGTGGGGGATGTGAGAATGGGCTTAGCAACAGAGCTTTAGGTGGCCGGGAGGTGAGTTAGCTGGTCTGTTGGTGGTGACAGGAAATGTTTTCTTCCTGTCTGCACTGCAGTCAGTGTATCCTGTGGGCCTATTTTCAATAGGAGGCCTGGAACTGCAGTTCCATCTGCCCCTTTGTTCATCTGGACCTGGGTATGCCCCTCTGTTACATTTTACTTTCAGCCGTGCTGATGGTATGCAATCATTTTTCTGTTACGCTGCATTATTTGTCATTAATAAATTAATTTATTTTAGTGGGGCTAAAAAATGGGAATATCTGGTTACACTGGTTATGTTTAGCAAGATCTGCTCAGAGCTCATCAGCCAATATGCAGCTTAGCGGTGAATTACTTAGGGGCAGAATAAGGGCCTGATTCAGACTCGCTCGTTAGATGCGGCCGCTCGCTCCCAGCATATTGAAATTCAGCTAAGTGACGTCAAGGCAGTCGCTCGCACGGCAAGGCATAAGCACGCCCACTATGTCTTGGCGAGCGATTACTTTGTGTTTTTAAACACCCACCCGTCTGTCTTTAGCCGCCCACTAACATACATCATCTCCAGAAAGTATATACAACCATTGGTACATCGGGAACCATCGGATCAGAACCCAGCGCTTGCGGTTGACTGTACCCTACCGCAAGCACTGCGAGCAGTTCAGTATAAAAATCAACCAGGTGACGTGTACTATGCACGCCTCTGAAACGGCGTTGAAACACTCTGGCACACCTGCGTCTGCAACTCCACTTGCCCATTACTACTGCCCTGCCCCTGTTACCACCCACAAAGGGCTTCTCCTGTCACTCATTCCACTGGGCTGTCTTGGCAGGGTGAGCGAACACATTCCGTTCGCTCGTACTAGTTTGCGCGCGCGCACTGCGAACTACACACATGCGAACATTAGCGAACATCGTCTGCAACGAGCGACCGCTTGCTACTGAGCGGGTCTGAATCAGGCCCTAAGTGCAACCTGTCACAGTGCTACTTTTGGAATTTTACTATTTTATCCTAAAATACGGTTCCTTTGATATATGTTCTTCTGAAATCTGCCTTCATATTGTCCTTCCATGGAGAAACACTTTTGTAGGTGCACTGCAATGTCCTCTCACTTTTCTGATTAATTTAACCTTAAATGATGCTAAACTGAACAGCGTTGTAGGCGGTTGAACATTGATGTAAAGATTACACTTTTGCACAGTATGCATCAAGAGCTTTTTCCTCTCTCTGCACTTTTACATGGCACAGGCTGCTGTAGAGAGCAGAAAGTGGGCGTGTACCTTGATGTGCGCTTGATGGTCCAATGAAACGCAGCACTGCAAAACTAAAGTGTTCTTCTGATCTTCTTGGATGTGCTCCTTAAATAACTTATATAGTGTTGCCAAGCTTATTCTCCTCTTCTATGCACAATATTAGCGCCAGAGACAAAGAAAGATTGCCCTGTGTGTGGCGGAAATGAGTCGAACAGGAATGTTCTGTGGGAAATTATGCTTTAATTGGCTGGCAAACAAATTGATTTGCAGATTTACAAATATTTTAGGTTTTGAATCTCTTTTTTTGCGATCTTAGTGATGGCCCAACGTCTAACACCTACAAATTTTCTTCTTGCTAAATGAATGTGTATGAATGTGCTGTGTGAGGGCAAGGCCTAAAAGGTAACGCTTATACAAAATACCTGCAACTATTACGCAATTTATAACATGAGCACTATCACTGTGCCTAGCATGATTCATAGCATACAGTAAGGTGCCCACACACATAGCGATCTGCACACGATCAGCCAATGTGTACGATTTCCCTTGAAATTCTCCCCGGCAGCTCTGCACGCGATCTCCACATGATCTGCACACGATTTGGTGTCCAATCTTCAAACGATCTCTCCTGCATCCAGACTTTCACAGTGTATCGTGTCCTAGATTGTCAGATCTGCCCTAATACACGGCAGATCTGACGATGCGATGTGCGACCAGCGGTGACGCGCATCGTGATCGTGAGTGGGGACTCACGATTTACTCACGATTCGGCATATTTTCCACAATCTGTCATTCCAATGTGTCGGAATCGGCCAGATCGGGTAAAATATCACTATGTGTGTGGGCACCTTTAGTCTTGTAAAAAGTATAATTAACTACTTCTTTGGCCTTTACCACAGTACTGAACATCTGTCATCAAGTTTAGGCATTTAAAATACAAAATGTGCTTTATTTTACCATAATATATGTGAGAGAATGTATATTTATGTTCCTGTCTTATTTTTTAAGTGCCACCAGTACTTCAATATGGGTACTTGCCTTCATTTTTTCAATTTAGTATGAGTGCCATACTTAAAATTAGTATGGATCTGTAGCCAGCCACTGATTGGTGAATATATAGGAGGAGGGAGCAATCAGACATGCTGGGTAGCTTCTTTAAATTTCAACTTCTTCAAATATCAGAATATCTTAATTTTCTCTGACAAATCTATCATCTAAAGTCTATTTTTAATGTACTTTAAACTTTTAAATCTTACTTATTAGTTCTGTGACTTTTTGAGCATTGGTCACTTAGATACTATATTAGTATTATTACCAGCCCTATAGTAAATGTAGTAGTCTCAATACCGTTATCCGAATCCCGCCAAGGGATTTAAGATAGGCGTCGAAATACCGACGCCTATCTTAATCCCAACGCCAGACCGAACGAGGTAAGTCCGGACCCTTAGGGTTAGCTTTAGGGAGCGTAGCGGGGACAGAGTTAGGTTTAAGGGGGTGGTTAGGGTTAGGCACCCCTAGGGGGGAGGGTTAGGTACCCCCCCTGGTGGGTTAGGTTTAGGGTGCGGTAAGGGGGGGTTAGGGTTAGGCACCACTAAGGGAGGGTTAGGGGGGGGAGAGGGGTAGGGATAGAGTACTTACCTGCCCTGTCGGGATCTTCTCCCTTCGGGCTGCTGGCGTCGGGATATGAACCGGCGGGACTTTAGACCCATTCCCTCTATAGATAGTGACTGCCATCATATAACTCAGTGCTGTGCAGAGAATATTTTGTTATTCACATTAGTACCTGAGTCATCAGACCTTACAGTCAAAATTCTCTTCCACACAAACACATTTGGATCGATTTTTGCCCGCAGCTAATGGACCACCAGTATGTTTTTGCCCACACTAGTCCCTTGAAAAGAGCCTGGCATTTAAAGAGTTAACAAGTCCTTTTTTTCTAATACAAATAATATGAAGTCAGGATATCTGGAATAGAGATATGTCTGAATTTATTTGGTTTTAATGATGTATCTACCCAGGAAAAGCATGAGTAATTGACTTATTTGATGAGATTTGTCACTAACCCTGAGGGCTGAGAGCTTCAATGTCAAAAATGGGATTTATAAATGGGTCTTGGATCCTTAACGGCTCCACTGCCAGCGCTGAGATTTATACAGATGGGGAAGAAAATAAAATCAGTGCTTCTTACAGAGTATCAGACACTTTGTCACACTGACGAAATGAATGCCCACTGCCGTTATAGTCTGACAACCATATTATAGCAGATATTCAAATCCTCAAAGAAAAGAAGGGTTAATGGCAAAAGTCCACATTTAAAGGTGATGGTATGGATACAATTTTCCATTATGTGCAAAAAATAGGTAGAGAATTCATGGAATATATGATGCACAGACAGGGGCATTTTAAGAGATGAGGAGGCCCGTGTGCATTCCCCATGCAGGGCCCCCTCCTCTCTCCCCGGCGGCCGGTAGCCAACTGGCGCGGCTGGCCGCCCACTGCAGAAGCAGTAAACTCTGGGCACAAGAGAATTTGCGCTGGGCTGAGGCACTGCAAAAAGTTTTTTTCCTAATGACTATAACCACGCCTCCCGCAATTAGTCTACGCTTATTCCTCTAGGCCCAGGGCAGCTCTCTATGCCTCCGGTTACGCCATTGCATGCATACACAGAGGCTCTGGATTTAATATGAAATTGCATGAGTCATCAAGTTTGCCCAGATTGAGGTGAAAAGAATACTTTTGATGCATTCCCACAGGTTTTTGGCAGACTGACAATTTCCACTGGAGCCAGCCCTGGAACATGTGTAATTTAAGAGTGCCCCCATTTTTAGCGATTGTGTGACAGTGTGTGGCCCTGATGGAGTTCAAACCTAGGCAAAAACCTAATCCTGGTCAAACGTCACCACCTTGCCAAATTTGGTGGAGTTAGATCCAAAACTCTGGCCGTGCATAAAGGACAAAAGACAGACAGACAGACATGCTTTCTCGCTTATTATTAAGATTAGGAGGAGTTATAGGTAGAGGTTATACTATATGAAGTAATAAGAGGAGTCATAAAGATAAAATATACAGTGTAATAGGAGGAGTTATAGGGAGAGGTTATATGGACTTATTTATGGCGGGCGCCATTTTCCTGGAGCCCTGCACATGCGAAGTAGATTATGGCACTAAGCCAGAATCTACTGCTGCACCGGAGACAGTGGGAATGCTAGAGATAGGAGGGGGCCCACACGGAGTCTGCACACACGGGTCCCCTCCTTTTTTAATACACCCCTGACATGAGAAGTTATTTTGAGTAATAAGAGGGTTAGGATACACAGAGCAATAGCAGGAGTTACAAGGGGCTCTATTTACTACAATCCGCATTTTGAATGCAGATTGTAGTGTGATATTACTGACTGAGGGCCTGATTC
Source organism: Taudactylus pleione (assembly GCA_031769625.1). Taxonomy (NCBI): domain Eukaryota; kingdom Metazoa; phylum Chordata; class Amphibia; order Anura; family Myobatrachidae; genus Taudactylus; species Taudactylus pleione. The sequence goes on along the minus strand of JAUIMM010000329.1, from coordinate 4,209,992 downwards.
AGACCCGGACGCTATTTGCGGACGGTCGTTCCAAAAAAGGGGCCGGCTATTTAAATTGAGGGCTTGCTCTTTGCGGTTTGTTGATGCCTTTATGTCTGAGCGAGAGAACGAAAAATGCGCTCGCTATTTTGTAAAGACGCCCCTTTGCCGTTAGCAACACACGTCATCTCCGGTATTTATTAGATTAATCGGTAACATCGAAAGGCATCAGAACTGCTCGCAGTACTTGTGGTAGGATTTTCCTACCGCAATCACTGCGAGCATTTCAGGCTAAAAGACAACCAAGTGACATGGTCGATGACGCTCATTTACTAATTATGCACTCCCATTAAACGCCATTTTTACCGGTAGGCACGCCTGCGTTCGGATCTCAACTCCCCCTTATTCAAGCACCTTCCCCTGTTACCACCCACAAACGGTCCATTCTGTCAATCACATTAGCAGCCCCTCGCTGTTCTGCGAGCGCACGATTTCCGACCGCAATGACTGGTAACGATACTGAATTAGAACCTCTATACACTCCTTCCTATACCTTCTAATATCCTGCCTATATCTTCTAAGGATGATGCTAATTTGCGTACGCAGTCATACAGTAAATAAAGACTTCAGACCTGGAATCTGTGGTTCCAAAGCACAAAGTATTATTCAAGTAAAAGTACAGTCAGTTACACGCTATTGATCCAGACACAATACGGCACAAAGGAATTATACAGACCAAAGTACAGTATACATACGCAGCGCTTCCGGACCAGATGTTAGGCATCAGCAAGAAACCCATCGTCAATCAGCATTCAGCACGAAGACTAAAACCCAGTGTTGGAGCACACATATTTATAACCCCCAGAAATAGACAACACAATAGAGAAGTTTGTTGCTGATGCCATTGGTTCCCAAGGGGGATGCATCTGTTACAGAGCATTTAACAGGCTGATTCAAATAGACCCAACCCAGCCTCTAACAACTGGGGGTCTCTGGATTCCCGCCTCATGCAACATCATAAGAGTTGTTAATATAATATACATTTTGATGCTTGAAGTCTCTGCGGTCCATAAGTTGAAAATGCATGATGTGATCTCCACACCAATAATACCGGAATTCTGTTGAAAGAGTATGCATCAGTACAAAACCAAACACGGCTTACTTAGCATGTATAAAACCTTAGTTACCAAATAATCTTTATTTCACAGCATTTATACTAAATGAACGAACTTAAATCTTATCCCTTAAAGCTTATGGAACCTTGTATGTGGATATGTAATGTGTGAGTATGCGGGGTTTGATATAAAGACGCTAGTTAACTTGGAGCAGATGCGTGCGCATAAAGCTAGGATCTTATGCATTTGCTAATATGCGACTAGTTAACAGCCCAATTGTGCATATTAATGTGTATATGAGAAATGGTGAAAGATGCAATCGCATGGTGCTAATTGTAATATCGCAATATGTACTTAAATGTGAGTTTATCTAAAATGGTGCTTGGGCGGCCGTCGCAAAATGGCATCTTGTGATCTCATTTCCAAGATGGCGTCTTGCGGCCAGTTGCAAGATGGCGTCGCTGCGATTCAATTTTAAACTGATCTTGTCTCAGCCAATATTCCAGCTTCGACAGTCCACCCTTTGATAGCGAACAACATGCTATCACAATCTGATTTTAAAATATATTTTAGGCTTACATTTACATATTATTTAGTGTTATTATGGGATGGCACAAGGTGGTTCTTAATCCATCAATAATGTGTCTCTGAGTGGGGACATAAAACTACTATTATACGCACACCGTGGATCTTTGAAGATCATGTGAAAGGTGTGGGGATGCACCAGTCTTATAAAGGCAGCCTTGAAGTAGAATTGAGACTTTACATTATCTGAGGTGTTTTAAAAATAACATTTCAATAATACATTCTATGCACGTCTAAATATAAAACATTAAATGATGGTATTTCCTAGTTCAGGGTTGTAATGCAGTTCTATATTTACCTCGGTATTCATATTGTCATTACTGACCACCGTTATAGTTTCATTCTTGCATTTTACTCTATTTTTACATTTTCGACACTTCAACACAATAGGAACACACCGGACACATATGCCAATTATTATGATGACAATCAGTATAAGGATCAAGAATTTGCCTATGCTGGCGATCACTTCCTGAACCCATTCCCCTAGTCCTGAGAACCATTTCACTGGGTTCAGCCATGAAACCCATCCTTCTATCTTTTCCCCTACTTCAGCCACTGAAGCATTATGGTTCTTACGAAACTCCCATTTTAGCTGCAAAATTTCATCCATCTTCCGGTCTATCACCTCCTTGGGGTCGCTGGTATCATTGGTGACATAGGTGCAACATTTTACTCCAAATTGGGTGGCTAACGTTACGCAATACCCTCCAGTAACAGCAGTTAAATAATTTAACACTAGCCTGTGTTGCATCATTTCTTTCTTGTATGCTTGCAATTCTCTCGCTGTATACCTGAATGTGTCATCGTACATCTCGGTGATATTATCTATCAATTTAGAAAGTTCCTGAATATACCTAAAATTTAATGTACCCCGAGCAATCCTGGTGGGATCCAGTGCGACTAAGAATTGAACGTCAGTTGTCTCACTAATTAACTGAGTGGCTTTGTGCACGTGACCAGGTATCATATTTCTTTTGCCTCTGTGTTCATATTGTGTGTGAAGATATGGTGATGGTGTGTTCCTATGTATACCAAGCATTTCAACATGTGTGAGGGTCATAACTTCTGGGACTACTCTTCCCAGGTAAACAAACCTTCGGAACTCTGGGAGAGCCACTTATATGCTTTTCTTCCACATATAAAATATACATTATCAGGGAGAACATAAGGAATGGTATGCATCATTATCATTAAGCACATTTCCCTTGCAAACACTCCTATTTCTGGGTCTTCCATCTGGTTCATGCAAGTCTCTGGCTGTATTATTTTAGCACAATAACCATCTGGCACCTTACCAATAATTTCTTTGGTGGAACTCAATGTATACCGATACCTAAAATGTTTCCCACCAGATTTAATTGAGCATAACATATCATGGTTTATGGACTCATTATCAGCTCTTTGTGAGAAGGTCATCGTCTGATTATTCCCCGTCACTTCCCAACTCCCGCGTTTATTGGGATTGGTTATGTTTAAACACAAAAGTGATCTATCTACTTGGAATTGATAGAGTTTGAAATGAGGTGGTTTGGATGAGAGGAATTTTCCATCCAATGTTTTCTCTTTTTGTAATTCTAAAATTTCCGTGATGTTGAGCAGAAATGGTACCAACCCTACATTATGCTGTCCCTGTGGCACATGTGAACACACCCAGCAATCAGTTTGATTTAACACTTTGCCTACCATGCTATGATAATCCTCTAAAGGATACCCACCCCAGTACGGGTTATATTTAGGTTGGCATCATTGGATACAGTTCTCATCAACTAGGGACCCACAAAGCTCACAAATACAGGAATCTTCAGACGATAAACCTCCACACCGTCCCCGAGTATCCAGAATGACAGCTCTCTTAACAATAGCAGTATTAAGATTGGTCAGACACTCCCCTGATTGGCATTGCACTCCTCCTGACTCCACTCCATCAGCACTGCCATCAGCTCCCATTTCCTCAACAGATCTCCCACCACAGAAACTGGATATTCCCGAACCAACGAGGATGGTGAACACTCTAAAAGAGAATATGAAAATGAACACAGCAGGCCCGTCCATTCTCACAACAAGACCTGCAAATTTCTCTTAGTTCAGGTATCTCACTACGACCTTTTCCATCCTCCCGGAACAAGCTCGCGAGCGACAGATCCACGCTATCAGCCTTGTCTCCGACTTGTTTCTCCACCGGTTGATTGACCTTTTTGCAGTGAGTGGAATGGACCCAGGAATCTCTCTCAGCCACCTTCAAAGATGTAGTACTTGTCAGCAGCACCGGGTACGGACCTTCCCACCGATCAGTCAAACAACCTGAACGCAAGAAATTTCTGATCATAACATATTCTCCTGGTTCAACATCATGACAGTTAGTTTCAGGCAAATCATGGGACAACAATTTCAGTTTCTGCTGAAAATGCTGCCCATTTTGTAGCTTCATCGGCTCTGTTGTTGCCCAGTGACACCGGATCATCTTCACATGTATGGACTTTACATTTAATTACTGCCACCGCTTTGGGCAGTTGGATTGCTTCTAAAAGATGTTTTATGTGTCGGGAATGTGCAACTGGTGTGCCTGCTGCAGTCATAAAATTTCTCAGACGCCATAGAGCCCCAAAATCGTGCACCACCCCGAACGCGTACCTCGAATCAGTGTAAATGTTAGCAGATTTGCCTGCTGCCAGTTCACACGCTCTAGTTAGTGTTACTAACTCTGCCACCTGGGCTGAGTGAGGAGGAGCTTTAACTGCTTATTCATTGATATAAGATACTTTACAGTTACCTCGTTGTTACCCTTCAAGTCTTCCTGTGGACTTATAATCAAATGAGGTTGTCTACCAAACAGTATTTCAAATGGGGACAGATTTAGAGGAGGTCTAGGAGTGGTCCTTATGCTATTTAGGACCAAAGATAATGCTTCTGGCCATCCTAGTCCAGTCTCTGCCATAATTTTACTTAACTTATTTTTAATAGTCCCGTTCATCCTTTCTACCTTGGCACTGGCTTGTGGTCGGTAGGGGGTATGAAGTTGGCTATTAATACCCATCAGCTTACACATATTTTGAAAAACATCACCTGTGAAATGAGTACCCCTGTCACTCTCGATAATTTTAGGGATACTGTACCTGCATACAAATTCCTGAACTATTTTGTTGGCAGTAAATGCAGCAGTATTAGTGGCCGCTGGGTAGACCTCAACCCAATTAGAAAATACGTCAGTGCACACTAATACATACTTAAGATTCCTGCAGGGTGGTAATTGGATGAAATCAATTTGTATCACCTGGAAAGGTCCATCGGTCGGTGGAATGTGGGATGGTTCGGTAGGGATCGCCTTCCCTATGTTCTTCCACAAGCAGGTCAGACATGACATTGCTATCTTTTCTGCTTGTGAAGAAAAACCTGGTGCACACTAGTATGCTCTCACCAACTTGCACATACCCTGTTTTCCCAGATGAGTGAGACCGTGTGCTGCCTCAGCCAGGCTGGGGTAATATGCCTTGGGGGCTACTGGTTTACCCTGTCCATCCCTCCAGAGCCCGGAGGACTCTTGTCCACATCCCTTGGAATTCCAAATGGATTTTTCCTGAATTGAACACAAATTTTGCATCTCAATTAATTTCAGCATATCAATTGTTTGGAAAGACATAATTTTTTCAGTTGGAGAAAACATTTTTAACCCTGCTGCCCATTTTGCAGCTTCATCGGCTCTGTTGTTGCCCAGTGACACCGGATCATCCTCACATATATGGGCTTTACATTTAATTACTGCCACCGCTTTGGGCAGTTGGATTACTTCTAAAAGATGTTTTATGTGTCGGGAATGTGCAACTGGTGTGCCTGCTGCAGTCATAAAATTTCTCAGACACCATAGAGCCCCAAAATCGTGCACCACCCCGAACGCGTACCTCGAATCAGTGTAAATGTTAGCAGATTTGCCTGCTGCCAGTTCACACGCTCTAGTTAGTGCTACTAACTGCCACCTGGGCTGAGTGAGGAGGACCAAGAGGTTTAGCTTCTATGTTGTCTGTGTCATTTACAACAGCAAAACCTGTACATAATTCACCTGTGTCTGTCTATGACAACTCCCATCCATATAAAAAGTCACATCCACATTATCTAAAGGTGTGTCATGTATGTCAGGTCTAGCAGTAAAGGTCTGATTCAGATATTTCATACAATCGTGCGTATCATTATGTCCGCTGAACTCACCTCCCTCCAGCAACTCGCCTCCGTCCACTCTTTGTACATCATGTTGTACATATGGTAAATACGTTGCTGGATTCAGCGTGCTGCAATGTTTAACAGTGATGTTTGCGGGTGCGATTAGAGCTAGTTCCCATTTGGTAAACCTAGCCGAAGAGACATGTCTGGTTTGAGCTGAGTTCAACAGAGCAGATACAGCATGGGGAGTGTAGACAATCATATCATGACCCAGTACAACGTCCTCACTTTTACTCACCAATAGAGCGGTAGCTGCTACACTTCTCAAACAAGTGGGGAGTGATCTTGCTACAATGTCCAATTGGGCCCTGTAGTATGCTACGGGCCTACTGGCATCACCATGTTTTTGTGTAAGGACACCTGCAGCACAACCATCAGCTTCCATACAATACAAATCAAAAGGTTTTTCGTAATCAGGTATTCCCAAAGCAGGAGCTTTTGTCAGACTATCCTTAAGATTAATGAAAGCCTGCTCTGATTCCTCTGTGTGTATGACACGATCAGGCTTTGAGGAAGAGACTAATTCCTGTAAAGGCAAGGCCAAAATAGAAAAACCTGGGATCCACATTCTACAGTATCCACACATTCCCAAGAAGGTACGAATTTGCTGTTGATTCTGCGGCAGTGTCATGTTTTGTATGGCCTGGGATCTATCATTTGTAAGATGTCGTAACCCCTGGGTTAGGCAGTGTCATTATAGGGCTTACGTTTGCCATTAATCCAGTGTCCTGTCCATCCTTAGTCCAAAGGGAATCTGGAATTTGGGACAACATTTCATCTACCTGAGATGGATACATTATCCTTTGGGGAGTGTCCAACATATCCCGCACCTTGTGTGCAACTCTCTCTGGGATATCTAAAAATACACCATCAGGGGTGCAATATATAACACATCCCATCTTACATAACAAGTCTCTACCCAGCAGGTTAATAGGAGTCGTAGCAGCCAGAAGGAAAGAATGCCTGGTATGCAACGGCCCAATAGTAACCTCTGTGGACTTTGTCAAAGGATAATGTTCCACTTTACCTGTTACACCCATTGTTGGTACTGTCTCGTTGGTCAACTGTAAATTAACGGGAGATTTTATCACTGACCTAGTCACCCCTGTGTCTACATTAAAAGGATATTCAGTACCAGCTACATCAACCATCATGACCGGTTCTTCCCTAGTACTTCCCGTTAACCTGACTATCTGTAGACTACAGGTATGACCTGACCCCTAGCGTTGGCTACCATTCTCCAATCAAGCATTTACGGCCACAATTGGAGCTGGTGCCTGCTGGACATTTGCTGGTCTCTGTGCATATCCCTTATGGGGATGTCCAGGTCTTCCCTGATTTGTGGTTCCTACTCTTTTTACTGTACAGTTTCTACTTAAGTGTCCTGTTTGTTTACAATTAAAACATGTACGTGGATCGGGTGAAGACATGTGTTGTTGTGAGGTTTGAGCAGAGGGTAAAGGTGGTGGATATGGGTAAGGATAGGGAGGGTAAGGGTATTGTGGGGGATATGAAGTTTGTGAGTAGTATGGGACCTGTGTTGGTATTGGGTTAGTGGAATAGAGCTGTGTTTGTTGTTGCGTGGGGTTAGTGAGGGCATATAACTGTTCAGATGTAAGTGTGTGTGCAGGTGCGAGTGTGTCTGTTGGCTGTGATGTTACCGTCATTCCCTCCAGAGCTTGGATACTGACAGCCATTAGTTTTTTGCTGTGGGTCTCTCTCTTCTTTGAGATGTTTTTATCATGTTCTATGGCAGATTCTATGAGGGTATCTATTGTGAGTCCCCTCCAGCCAGGTTGTGAGGTCTGAACCCGAGTCTTTAAGTTCTCTTTCAGACCATCCATGACTACCGTGACTATCATTCCCCTGTGGTGAGTGCTATCTTTAATATCTTCTATCCCAGTGTACTGGGTGATAGCCTGCAGAACCCCGTCGCAATAATCTTCTGCAGATTCACTCTCCCTTTGCTTAATGGTGAAAATTTTGTTCCAGTTAACTAATACTGGAAAATATATACCCAATTGAGTTACAATGCGGGAAATGTTACCTTGGTTTACTTGGTCTGTTAAGGGATGTCACCATCCAATACACAATCCGTGATAAATTTTGTCACGTCAGTATTGCGTGGTAGACAGGCCCTTAACACCACCCGCCAATCTTTATTAGTTGGCTCATGAGAACTACCCAAATTTCTCAAAAATCTTTGACATTTGGCTAGTTCCTTTTTGGGATCGGGGAAATCATTTATGATGGAATTTAGTTCTGCTCTTTTCCAGGGACAATGCATAACTACTTTCCTCGTGGGCACTACCCCGTTCGCATCTGCATTTTCATTCAGAACGGTTATTGTCCGAATGGGATGCAGACCGGCAGCGCTGCTACCTTTGACCTTGTTACCTGGCTGTGGGTTTAATCTGTTACTGCTATGTATGGTATTAACAACTTCCTCTACGGGTGCAGAGGGTGTTAGCACTTCCCTTGCTGTTACCGATGGAGATGGCGGCACCACTCGTGATTGTTGTGATGCAGCATCTATCATCTGTACAGCATGGGAAATGGCAGACATTACAATAGGCTCATCATCCACATAATGAACATTTTCTTTATAGTTGCTTAAGAGAGGGTACAAATTGCTTGTTACATTTTTATGGGTATTTTTGGTAACTGTACTTGCACCTCCATCCACATAAGGTGGGGGAGGTGAGCGTGAACTGCTGGCAATACTCTCCACAATGCTACCTTGCTGCACGTGAGCACCATTTTGCGTCTCGCCCGTATTGCAATTCAGCATCGTGGATGTATTCTCTGGCAATGCGCTCGCAACGCTAGTTTGCGTTGCTTGCGTATGTTTAAGCCACGCATCCCCTTCATACTGCCACAACTTTAAACATTCATAATATTTGACCTTTTTCTCTCGGGAGCGCATCAGACTGATGTGATCCCGGACATTATCTAGTACATTTTTATCAAAACTACCAATTCTGGGAAACGGTCTAACACTCTTCATCGTCATTTTAAACCATACATCACAATACCTTATCGCATAAGTACCGCACTTAGTATGCATGATACGATGGGCCGATCCAATCGGCGCTTCCATTAGCAGCACAGCATTGTCTAACATCTCGACTGCTTGCACGGCTCCCATTCTGAGACAAATCCTACGCTTTTCAATAAAGATTTAAACTGGTGAAAGACAATCAATATACTTTCACTTACCTGTGGACGATTTAAACGGCGGCGCCCACACACCTGGATAAGATTTGAAAAAGGCAACTTCCACACCCGGATAAGATTTAGTAAGGCAACTTCCACACCTATGGAAGTTTATGTCGGCTACTTCCACGCACCTCTCTACAACAAAGACAACATGTACACCTGCTACTGTGTATAGAACGGTAAGCTGCTTACCGAGCGACTAGCACTTAGCCCTTAAAGGTCATACGGTACCTCTAACTGTAGGGAACAAGTTACCCCTACCAACAAATACTCACTGTTACACACTTTTTCCTGCGCAGAAAAATACACATTAACCCAGATATTGATAACAATTGAAAAATGTAAACCTCAACGGCTTTATTTAAACACGTGGCAGCACAACCGGAAGTACGTATACGCTATTGTGCGACCAGTCGCATACACAATAACGCAACTACCACACAACCATATGACAACTTTTTTTAGCTGCGTACGCAAAAGTGCGTCTTTGCTGTGCACAAAACTGCAACTCAGCCGCGTACTCAATACTGCGGCACCCTTTAAACGTTAGGTTCTATCAACAAAGGAAAACAAACTTTTTCCTCTCTTGTCCCTGGATTCTAGTCAACTTCCTTAGCTCACACAGAAACGGATAGCGATCTTTCAGCACAAAGCGGTTGCAGGTAAACCCTGCATGTGGCCACTCCACCCTTTGCTGAAATATCGATAACCATATGTACCGTGTGAGTAGGTAAATGACTTCACTACGAGCCCCCAACTAATGATACTGAATTAGAACCTCTATACACTGCTTCCTATACCTTCTAATATCCTGCCTATACCTTCTAAGGATGATGCTAATTTGCGTATGCAGTCATACAGTAAATAAAGACTTCAGACCTGGAATCTGTGGTTCCAAAGCACAAAGTATTATTCAAGTAAAAGTACAGTCAGTTACACGCTATTGATCCAGACACAATTCAGTGCAAAGGAATTATACAGACCCAAGTACAGTATACATGCGCAGCGCTTCCGGACCAGATGTTAGGCATCAGCAATAAACCCCTCATCAATCAGCATTCAGCACGAAGACTAAAACCCAGTGTTGGAGCACACATATTTATACCCCCCAGAAATAGACAACACAATAGAGAAGTTTGTTGCTGATGCCATTGGTTCCCAAGTTGAGAATGCATGATGCGATCTCCACACCGATAATACCGGAATTCTGTTGAAAGAGTATGCATCAGTACAAAACCAAACACGGCTTACTTAGCATGTATAAAACCTTAGTTACCAAATAATCTTTATTTCACAGCATTTATACTAAATGAACGAACTTAAATTTTATCCCTTAAAGCTTATGGAACCTTGTATGTGGATATGTAATGTGTGAGTATGCGGGGTTTGATATAAAAACGCTGGTGAACTTGGAGCAGATGCGTGCGCATAAAGCTAGGATCTTATGCATTCGCTAATATGTGACTAGTTAACAGCGCAATTGTGCGTATTAATGTGTATATGAGAAATGGTGAAAGATGCAATCGCATGGTGCTAATAGCAATATCGCCATATGTACTTAAATTTGAGTTTATCTAAAATGGCGCTTGGGCGGCCATTCGCAAAATGGCGTCTTGCGATCTCATTTCCAAGATGGTGTCTTGCGGCCAGTCGCAAGATGGCATAGCTGCGATTCAATTTTAAACTGATCTTGTCTCAACCAATAATCCAGCTTCGACACTGGTTTGCGCATGCGCATTATGACCCATACGCATACGCAGTTGTGCGAACATCGCTCAGAGCGAACGAGCGGCCGCTTACGAGCGGCTCTGAATCAGGCCCTGAATTCGCACTGTGAATTCAGGCAATATCACAGGGATTTACTAAAAATCCCTTGCAGGGACAGAGCTTGCGATAAAGCTCTCTCCCTGCGAATCTCCTCCGCAGCCTTATCACGTTATTTTCACAAAAAATACCGTGACAAGTGTCCGCACATGTGCCGACCGGCCGCTGCTAAGCCCCACCTCCCACGATCGCAAACCCCCCACGACCCCCCCTCCCTTAATTACACTTACCTCCGGTGATCGGTGCTCCGGCGATGTGCTCCGTGGCTCCGGTCAGCTGACATCCCATCCTGCACTGGGACCCGGTCAGGTGACGAGCAGGCCCCAGTGAAGGATGGGAGACCAGCTGACCGAAGGGGAGACATCACCGGAGCTCCGATCACTGGTCCCTGGACTCAGGTAAGTTATTTCTTTAATTTTTTTTTGCACTGTATCAGCGTGTGGTCAGTTTAGACCACACAGCTGATCACTTGGGCCGGCTCTGGGCTCTGCCTGTTAGAGCAGGTGTCTGGATAATGCCACCTCCAGGTGCCGTTATTATCACAGGGCTTTCCCCGGTATTTTTTCACAATTTATTTTTAGTAACTTTGGCCATATCACATTTCCCATTACAATGATGGGAAATGCGATCTGATTACTAAAAATAAGTGATAATTAGGGGTTGGAGTAGAATTTGACAAATTCTACTCCAATTGTCCTGTAGTAACTTTAGGTGATACTAAAATAATGTGAAAAGGGTGTGAAAACACCCTTTTTCACTTTATTTTAGTAAAAATAATGTTAATAAATAGAGCCCAATAAGAGGTGTTTTGGAGTAATAAAAGGTAGTATAAGAGTATATGGAATAATAGGATGAGTTATAGATATTATAGAATTATAGAGAATATAGACTTCATGTAATTGATGGGGGAGATATAAGAAAGGGTTAACTGTAATATTAGTGAGAGACACACATACTATTATATGTTGCTGTGCTTTAATAGACTGATCATTTAACCTGTTGGTCACAGTCATTAATAAATATTGTTCCCCCTAAGGTCTGACTCTCTCATATATGGGGTCTATGTACTAAGCCTTGGAGATGGATTAAGTGGAGATAGGAGCTGACTGGTTGGTACTTTATCTAACGGTCATGTTATAGGCTGTGTTTGAATAGTATCAGTTAGGAGCTAATTGGTTGGTATTTTTTCTCTCTACACTTTATCTCTCTCCAAGGCTTAGTACATTGATATGTATATACAGTCTTTAAATATAGTAACTATGACACTTCCCTCTTTCTTTGTACTCCTGTATGTGTACACAAGGGGAGCCCTGGACATAATGAAATGGAAACTTTACAAACAAAGAGAGATGGGGTGTCCCCAGCACTCTTTGAACAATGTTTATTCATAATATTGGATCATTGTGTGTATGGAAAACTACACCAGTGTAGATTCTGGTAATCGCCGGATCATAGTACTTGTGTCTGTGCAGATTTAAAGTTGAACATTCTCGAAAAAGCTTAGACACCAGAGGGGACCTTCAGCTTTTCAAATTTTTTTTTTTAATATGATTTATTATATCACAAACCATTTAAATTATCTGTATTTTCTTTTTCCACATAACATTCAAAGTAAAAAAAATTCCCACAGTGGCCTATCTGTGTGGCGTTTGTATGTTCTACTCATGCTTGCATGGGCTTCCCCGAGACGCTCTGGTTTTCTCCCACATTCCAAAGACATACTGGTAGTTTAATTGGCTTCTGATGAAAATAACCCTTGTATATGTATGTCTGTGTGGTACAGAAAATGGACTGTCTACAACAAGGCAGGGACTGATATGAAGGAATAATATTCTCTGCCAAGCACTGCTTAATAGGTAGGTGCTATATTAATATCTCTTAGTAGATACATTTTATTTAGAAAAAAAAACAAAACATGTTTTCTGATATCTTGCTCCCAACCATCAATTTTATTGTTGGTTAGGTTTAGTCCCTCATCCCCCCGTCATTCTTTCCTTCCAAACAATCTCCGTACTAGTTGTGATGTTGACTTCTACAGTAAATCTGTCTGTTTGTATCTAATCTATATATTCACAATTGACTGGCAAAAGTGTTTTGGCTCCCAAATTTATTATTACATCCACCCTACTTATTACTTAGAGTTTAGTAAAGGAATGCCATCAGGGCAAAAAATAAATACTATAGTAAGATGACAAGAAAGTAATACTGGAGGCATTGTGTGGCATAGTGGGGGTACTGTAGGGTATAATATTAATACTGGGCTCATTGTGTGGCATCCTGGGGACATTGTGTGGCATAATGTTAATACTGGGGGCATTGTGTGACATACTGTGAGCCATGGGCATTTTAAGAGAGGAGGGGGCCCGTGTGCAGACTCAGTGCGGGCCCCCTCCTCGACCTAGAGGTTCCACGGTGGGTACAACAGTAGATTCTGGCTTAGTGCATTTAGGGCCCCTGTAAAACATTAATGCATCAATATGCTAAACACGTAACAAGTGAATTCTGCGCTATATATACTTCAAACCGTTAGCAGAGATGGTGATGACAGCAGGTGATAGTGTAAACTGTCACCATGATGCACATGTGAAATTTGCTGGGAGCAGTAGTTCTACAGATGAATTAATGCACCAGAGTATAATATAACTGGACAGAGTGTGGGTGATGTTGATTAAATGTATAACGCAGTAGTTGGTGTTGGTGGGGATTAGTCCACACGAGGTATGTTTACATGTTCTTCAATTTATTATTTATCGGGTAGAACAACAGGTAGCATGTGACACAGGGAATTACACAGGTGTAACAGTGGTAGATATAATACACTTTTTGTGGCAGCTTGGAGCTCAGGTATTGTTGGGCGTTATAGTGCACCAGGTGTAATTGCGGTTCTGACACCGGCGGATAGTAGCACAGGTGGTTTAGTGTCCAACGATGGTGGTATAGTGTACTTGCAGGCATACTGCAGGGCACTGTAGAGTTTTTTGGTGGTGAGAGTCTCCTGGTCTGACATGTCCTCATGGACGCTAGAGAGTAAAGATGTGCAGTAGCTCATGTCAGAGGTCAGGCCTCTCTTAGCTGAGTCCCAGCAGGTTCTAGTGATCGATGGCTTTCTCCTACCTGGTTAGTGCTGGTGGGAGGCAGCACAGGAGCACACTTCTTCCAACACCCACCCTCACTCAAGACTGCCATCCATCATAGGGCACAACTTGAACATCATATCACATTTGACATATCTTTCCTGCAATGAAAGAAATTAATGGTTAGGCAAAGACATTAAACAAAACAAAGAATCAGCATTTTGAATTTTTTCCAGTTCTGCAAAAGAAAAATTTGAGCATGAGAAATTAGGCATTTGCTCAACATTTGACTGGAAACATAACTGCTCTGACTAAAGCATCCTTCATCAGATCCCTGACAGTGGTCTTCAGCAGCAATGTTGATGGCCCTCTCTGATCTAAACTGACCTAAATCACATGTAGTCCCAGAAACATGAAAAGCAACTGTAGAGGTTCTTCCACTATGCAACACTTAATACATTCATGCTTTTCAGGCATTTGTCTTGGAAATCAGGATCAATAGTAGACTTCCATTCCTGCCAATCATAGTTGGTCTTGAAGTATATAGCGAACAAGTTTAGCAAACTCTTCGCTAAACTTCTTAGGAGGTTTCTCCTTGTTGCTCCACATGGAACTCCTGTTTCTTGAATGGTTGTTTACTTTTGTTATTTCACTTTTCTCATACATGCTTTCAGCTGCATGCATATCCAGTGACACAATTGCCTGTGGCTGTGTGAAATCCCTGTTAACATCTCGTGAAACACAACATCCCGTGATAGTAGGGATGTGCGCCGGTCCATTTTTGCTGGATTTGGCTCTGATTCATCATTCGACTTTGGATTTGCCAAACCTGCCATGACTGGTTTTGGATCTGGATTTTTTACAAAAATTGCCAAAAAGAAAGCTAAAATCACATAATTAGGTTTTTTTTATGTTCCTAGAGTATTATTAACCTCAATAACATGGTGTTTATACACACAGATGGCTATTGCCCAAGGAGTCATGGTGCTTATAAACACAGATGGCTATTGCCCAAGGAGTCATGGTGCTTATACACACAGATGGCTATTGCCCAAGGAGTCACGGTGCTTATATACACAGCGGGCTATTGCCCAAGGAGTCACAGTGCTTGTATACACAGAGGGTTATTACCCAAGGAGTCACAGTGCTTGTATACACAGAGGGCTATTGCCCAAGGAGTCACAGTGCTTGTATACACAGAGGGCTATTGCCCAAGGAGTCACAGTGGTTGTATACACAGAGGGCAACTGCCCAAGGAGTCACAGTGCTTTTATACACATTTTTGCTGGATTTGGATTTGGCTCTGATTCATCATTCGACTTTGGATTTGGATTTGCCAAACCCGCCGTGACTGGTTTTGGATCTGGATTTTTTACAAAAATTGCCAAAAAAAAAGCTAAAATCACATAGAGTATTATTAACCTCAATAACATGGTGCTTATACACACAGATGGCTATTGCCCAAGGAGTCACGGTGCTTATAAACACAGATGGCTATTGCCCAAGGAGTCATGGTGCTTATACACACAGATGGCTATTGCCCAAGGAGTCACGGTGCTTATATACACAGCGGGCTATTGCCCAAGGAGTCACAGTGTTTGTATACACAGAGCGCTATTGCCCAAGGAGTCACAGTGCTTGTATACACAGAGGCTATTACCCAAGGAGTCACAGTGCTTGTATACACAGAGGGCTATTGCCCAAGGAGTCGCAGTGCTTATATACACAGAGGGCTACTGCCCAAGGAGTCACAGTGCTTGTATAGACAGAGGGCTACTGCACTGCCCAAAGGGGTAAATTTACAAAGATTCGAGTTTGATCGCGTTTTTTAGTTTTCAAACTCACTTTGCTTCACCAAAACTCGGGTGAGTTTTCGCTTATCAAACTCACAAATTTACTAAGAAGTGAGTTTAGCTGAAAGTGAGTTTTGCGAAGGTGAAGCAGATCGAGTTTTTTCTTCTAAGTTGCAAGTTTAGAGGAGAGTTTAGAGGTGAGTTTAAGGAGAGTTTAGGTGAGATTACTCACCCGAGATTGCAGTATTTTCTGCCAGCACATATCAGTGAGATATGTGTATGCTGCTTGTGTGTTAAGACCTGTAAAAACGGGTTAAATAATAAAAAAAAAAAAAATGACATAAGGTCCCCCCCCCAAAGCTTAACCAGCCCCGGACTTGCCAGCCTGTCCTGGTAACTAAAATTATGGGGAACAAAACGAGTAGGGTTCCACCGTAAATTAGGTACCAGCACCAGGCTGCAGGGCCAGTCCTGGTTTTAATTATAGGGGTAAAAAATGTGCGTAGGGGTACCCCTATAATTAAAACCAGCACTGGCGGCGGGCTGATGCCACAGCCAGGGGTGCCCTTTCACCGGGCCCCCCAGCCGCAGCAGTCAGCCCAGGCCAGGGATCCCTGGGGAGTTGGGGACCCCTCCAAAAAAGGAGACTCCCTCTCCAGGGCCCCCGTGGCCTTGGATGATAGCCCAGGGCTATCCCTGCCACCCCTGGGTGGTGGGTGGTGGGTTGATGGTGTAGGTGTAGTGTTAAAAATTTAATTAACAACATTGTCTTTACAGTAGAACTGCAGGTCCAAGCAAGCCTTCCCTGCATGCTGGTACTTGGAGAACCACAAGTACCAGCATGCGGGGCATTAAGGGGCCACTGGTACCTGTAGTTCAGCTATAACAAAATGTGCAAAAAAAAACAACAACACACACCGTGAAAATAAAGTTTTATTACATACATACATACACACACACTCACCTGCTCCCAGATGTTCATGTCCCCTTCTCAATGTAAAGTATACAATGGTTGTACCTGAAAAAAAAATCCAATACTCACCTTTTGTCCCACGATGTTCCCCGCAGTATTCCAAAGAGGACCCCGAAGACAATGTAACAAGACGCTACACCATATTGTTACAGTATCGCTAATCAAGTTTGTGTCTACACTTTGACCTACTTGTTATATGCCTTTGTTCTTCAAGAAATAAACATTTGTCATCCTTATAGCATCACTGATGAGTGTCATGAAGTTATGCCTGCCACTCATAGATTCAACCTCCATTGGTCCACACACGTCAGTTTGCGCAAATTCCTTAGGCTCTTGTGCTCTGGATGCGAATTTAGGAAAGGTGCAAAGTGTTTGCTTGCCTTTCACACAGCTCTCTCACACTGTTTGCTGCAGCCTGGAGCTCAGGTTATTGCTGGGCATCATTGTGAGCTGGGTTTAATAGCGGTTCTGACACTGGCAGATAGTAGCACAGGTGGTCTAGTGTACAACAGTGGTGGAATAGTGTACTTGCAAGCCTACAATAGGGCTCTTTGGTGGTGAGAGTCAACTGGCCCGACCTGGCCTCATGGACGCTGGGGAGTAAAGATGCATGGAGACACAGGAGGGTACTCCTTCCAACACAAACTGTGTTTTATACAGAGATTAAACAAATTGTACGAGAACAAGATCTGTCACATTTTTCATTAAATGTCTCAAGCCATCATTCCATGTAATGTTCATCACAAATTCCCTGCCAGAGATCTGAAGGTTATCAGCAATCTCATATAATGAATCATCATCAGCAGCTCTATTAGAAATGAATTAATAAGTGAAATTGGTGACTCAGGGCCTGATTCAGCTTAGGACGGAATTGCAAAGCTGCACGCAAGCATCTTTGTAACTCTGTCATTGCAGATATGGTAATGCAGCAGGGGGCATCTCGCCTCTTGCATGTATTACTTGTCCGAGCTGCGTTGTATAACGCAGCATTGCATAATCTGCGGGAATATCGGCCGGCTAAGTGACCCGTGGGGTCACCCAAGCCGGCCGCCGCAGATGAGAGAAAATTGACAGGAAATCTCCAGCAGCCGACACAGATCCTCTCCACGTCCACAAATGGCAGCAGACTGTCAATCAATGACAATCTGCTGCCAGTCCACATGCAGGATCGCAGACCCATTCTGCACATGCGCAGAACGGGTCAAGTGCCTACGCAGATTCCCGCCCATCGGGAATCTGCGTTCAGCAGTGCACTAGGGTGCACTGCTGAATCAGGTCCTCAGTCAGAAATTGATCATTCAGATGTTAAGATATATTTATCCCATTACCCAATTTAAATGTTAGAGCCCGTGATGTTTGCGGCTTTGTATCATAAAGTTGCTACCAGAAGTGTCCAAATTGATTAGAAAGAGAACCACTGAGAATAGAGTCTGACCATCACCACCACTGAAGCGTTGTCCTCCCGAGCAGTGAGCAGTCAGGGAGCAGTGAGTGTTGCTACCTGATTCTGACTGTGCAGCTTGAAGGAAGAGTCAGAGGAGTTTGGGTCACGCATGCAACAGAGAGTTGGGATTTATGGATACTACCCGTCCAAGATTAGGTAGGCTCTGGATAGCTCTCCTGATTTCTGTACTATCCAGAGGAATCCCGAGTGGGTAGCAAACCTACTTCAGCCGCAAGTGGAGTTGAGACTGAGTTTAATATGATGCAGAATCTCCCGTATATGCGTGCAATTATTGTTAGAGTATATGCAGTAAAAAAGGAGATCAATCCATAAAAATTATTATGCATCAACCCCACTTGTGATCATTAATGTTTCTGTATAAATTCGATCACTTGAAATTGTTCCCAGTTATTGCACGTTGTAGCTGATGTCTCATACTTACGCTCCCATCCTCCTTATTGACAACTTCTTTACCTCTTTGTATCCTGCACGTCAAACTGCAGAGAGGACCCTTGAGGGTCATATCTGGAATTGAAGTAATTGTTTTAACAGCAGAAAGTGTCATTGAGCATGAGGCAAATCTCAAGGGACAAATGATGCTAGAAAAGCACAGGATGAGCACGATTTCCATTCTGCAACACTCAATTTACCTGTAACCATGTTACTGTCACTATCCTCCCCAGATGAGATTTAAAAGCTAAAGCTAACATCCAAGTTTATCCAATCAGAGAAGGCATCTGGTATCATCCACGTTTATAGAAAAGTTCCCATGTCACTGTTGCAATAATTTCTAAAAATCCCTGTGCTGTTAATTCGTTTTTTAAAACTGATGTACTACCTAAAAAGCACTAAGCAAAAATTGAATTCCCATAAGAATTAATTTAGATCAAATTGATTTGTTCCAAAAAATACATCCTCTTCTCCACTCCTCCAAACTGCCAGCATTCACTTCCACTGCTCGCATGCTATATAGACTGTCTCTCTGGTTGCTTTCACACATATCTCCATCTTACTATTACCAGTTGTCTTCACTTCTAAGGCCCGTATTCAATTACAGGCAAAAAGTCAGCAAAGTTTTGCCTGTCTGACTTTCCGCCTCATTTGCCTGTTTGAGAGGCAAAATCTTTCCGTGCACGTCCCCGCTTTTCGCCTAATTCAATTCCAAAACAGGCGAAAACAGAAAGCGGAGAATGTGAAACAGGCGGAAAGCAATGAAAGAATTGGGGAAATCAGTCTGTACCCCAAAAAAAGATGCACTAACTTAAGAAATCAATATAGATATGTACTTAGCCCTAATATAACTATTTTGGGTACTTAAGTTGTGTAAATAGCTTGCTATTAGTGTTTTTGTAAAAGTGGTGAAGAATGGCATAAAGCAGTATTTCTTGGTGAAAATACAGTCAAATTTGGGGTATTTGAAAATGGGTGGAAGCATATTTTAATGTCTCTGAAGTGAACCTGTAAAAAATGTGAAAAATCTACCTGCTACATTCACTTGCAATCCCAAAAACACCTGAGCCATTCTTGCAGCCCCTCAAGAAGTCTATTTCGCTAGTTTTTATGCTTGTCCTCCCACTTTTTGGCCCCAAAAATGACATGTCTTTTTTGGGGTGTTCTGAGGTAATTATTATTTTTTTTTTGGCTGATGTGTCCTTTGGAGGGCTGTTCCAAGGGTTCTGAGGACCTCATTCAGAGTTTGTCGAAGCGGCCGCACGGTCATACGGGAAAAGGGGCTGGATATGCAAATTATTCCCTTGCAAGTTGCGTCCCTAAGTTCGGATCGGTAGCTGACTGACCAAGGGGAGGAAGCGGTCGGAAGACAAAAAAATACGCCCCCTTCTCGTACGCATTACACGTCATCTCTGGGCATATAAGGATTAATCGAGACCATCGGAACTGGTCGTAGAGCTTAAGGTTGACCATCAGGGCCGCCATCAGGGGGGGACTGACGGGCCTGTAGTCCCGGGCCCGGAGAGAGAGGGGGCCCGGATGTCAGCGGTGGGGATCAATCATTCATTTGCTGGCAGCCAGGGAGGAGAAACAACGCGCAGACAGCATTCCATAAATTGCCGGCCGCAAGCCAATCACAGCTCACAGACCGGCAGCCAATCATGAGCGGCCACTCCTGATTGGCTGCCGGGTCGCGAGCAGCCAATCAGCAGCGGCCTCTCCTGATTGGCTGCCGGTCCACAAGCTGTGATTGGCTCGCGGCCAATGTCGTATTTACATGACGCCGGCACTGTTTCTTCTCCCTGGCTGCCGATGCAATTCACAACGCTCACATCCAGGCCGAGTTCCTCCATGCCTGACTGGCTGCCACTGACAGGAAAGCATATTGATCCTTCCCTGCACTCGCTTTATAGTCTAGCCAGCCTTCCCTGCGCACCCTTCCCAGTCCAGCCATCCTTGTCTGTCCTTTTCCCCCTCTACTCCAGCCAGCCTTCCCTGCCCTGTGCACCCCTAGGCCAGCCATTCTTCCCAGCCCTGTGCCCCCCTAGGCCAGTCAGCCTTCCCTGCCCTGTGCCCCCCCTTTTCCAGCCAGCCTTCCCAGCCCTGTGCCATCCCTAGTCCAGTCAGCCTACCCAGCCCTGTACCCCCCTAGTCCAGCCAATCTTCCCAACCCTGTGCCCCCCCTAATCCAGCCAGCCCTGTGCCCCCCCACAGTCTAGCCAGCCTTCCCAGCCCTGTGCCCCCCCCCCACCTAGTCCGGCCAGCCTTCCCAGCTCTGTGCCCCCCATCCCGGGGAAGGGGGCCCTTCCTATTTTGTCAGTACCGGGCCCCATCATTTCTGATGGCAGCCCTGTTGACCGTACCCTCTCTTAAGCTCTACGATCATGTCAGTGTAAAAACCTCCCATGTCACATGTGCCATGACGCTACTTTGTTAATTATGCACTCCCATAATCCGTATGCACTCCGATAAAACGCCGTTCGCATAATGAGGCACGCCTGCGTTCGGATCTCCACTCCCCCGTTTTCAAGCACCTTCCCCTGTTACCACCCACAAACGCCTCCATCTGTCACTCAAACTACCGACCTGGCTGTGTTCAAGGAGAGAGAAATTTCTGTTTGTAGTGGCTAGTTTGCGCACGCGCATTGCGAACTTTATGCATGCGCAGTATAGCAAACATCGGTGGCGTACGACCGTGCGGCCGCTTCAACCGACTCTGAATGAGGTCCTGAGTCTTTTTCCCACGTTTGCACACCAAAATAAAGATTTTGCACTTTTTTTCACCTCCTATTCATTGGAGATACTTTATCGCCTATTACAATGCATTGAGTTTCCGCTTAGGCAAAATCATCTTGGAATTGAAGATACTTTGAAAACAGGCGGAATGTGCAAATCGGCAATAACTTTTCTCCAAACGGCACTTTTCACCTCTAATTGAATCCGGCCCTAAAATTTAATCCTGCTCCAGTACAATAGTATCAATAATCAGCCAGAGTCAAAAAGAGATTAACATCAAATATATTTTTACTATAAAACAGGTATATTGAGTATAAAATAAAAAGAGACATAGGGCTGGAACAGGGTTCGATGGTATGTCCAATGGTGCACCGATGGTACGTGATGGAAATGCACAGTACAGATGCTGCAAGTGGGCCTTTCAGTATTACGAATATTGGCTGCGGCATTGGCATAAAATGCAGTCTGCATGCTACTCAAAATCAGGCCCACAACGTGCTCTGACTAGACGTAAACCTATTTCAAATCAATAAAATAATTATATATTGGGAAGTCTAATCTTCTTTCACTGGTGAAAGGAACATGCAGTCTCCAGTAGGGAAAAAACACCTCCCCTATGTGATGGGAGTCAGCCAACCTTGAATACCAGTTGTACTTCTGGTGGAAATGATCTGGAAACAATGAAAGATAGGCATCTACAAGTCGTGGTTACAGTGGTGACAAATACCCAATAAAAAGTGTGCTTGTGTCAGAGCAAGGCATACATAAGCTCATCTATATATCTTTAAAAAGATCATCAATGATGATTTGTGTGGTGAAGTCATCTCAGGATTTCCATGTGATAGTGGAATAATAAATATACTATCTCCTGCGGGTACTAGAGGGCTGGTGCAAGCAATGATAATGATATTCATCTTTAGCCACTTAAGACTGGATGATTACGTATGGCTGATTGCATGTTAACCTCTACAACTGATAGTACTTACATCATTAGTGTTGCAGCTATATTATATAAAGTTGTGACAATCTGACCTTGTTCACATTTCTATTTGGAATGCTACAGAAAAAAACTTTGCTATTTAATCTTCAAAGAAGTAAACAGCAGATGTGGAGGTGTCTGTGTTACATTAAAAATGTGATTTTAGTGTTTATTAATAAATGTCAAGACACTGGCCCTGATTCAGAGCCGGACGCTCTGACAGAGCGCTCGCTCTGAATCAGGGCCGTCCCTCTGAATTTTAGAGCGGCCTCCTGGCCGCTTGCATAGCTGTGGGTGACCACCCACAGCTATAGCGAGCGGGCAAAAAGATGGTCGCGATGGTCAAGACCATCGCGACCATCAGGCTTGTGACGAGACCCTTGTGGTAGGGTCTCGTCTGCCGCAAGCCCTGGAGTGCTTTTGGCTCTATCAGAGAAAAAAGCACTCCCACTGACATCACTTGTGATGTTAGTGGGGCCGGCCCCAGATGGTAGGCCTCCGTCTGGCCAGCCACTCCCCCTGCACGCCCACCAAAGGGGGCGTGCTGTCACTCACCATCGACAGTACGCCCCCTTTGTAGCGAGACCCATAGCGACGGCTTGCCCGTCGCTATCCGGGTCTCACGCATGTGCACGACGGAGCCGGGTCCGTCGTGCGCATGTGCACTGGCCCAACATCGACCTGCTTGCGAGCGCTCAGCGCTCGCGAGCGGGTCTGAATCAGGCCCACTGTTCTTCATTGTATATACTGTGTGATCCTTCATTATATTGTGTACAAATAGGGTATTGCAAGTCTCATATTAACTAGTCACTAACGTTGGGAGGCACCAACTTGAATATCACCGGCGCTGTGTTGTCATCTCCTGTCTGCCCGGTGGTCTCCACATGCAGGTCAGCTCCTTTCCTGTCCCCTGCTTCTTTAGACTGTTGTATTGCTCTCCGGACATGGTGAAGTAGACTGCTCACCCTCACATCTCTCTCTGCTGCTACCTCAGACTGACCAACTGTCAGAGGGGTCCATTTTTTTAAAAACGTTCCTGTCTGTCCCTGCAGCAACATATGCCACTCTGCCTTGTACTGGCCTCGCACAGTCCATAACATTAGGAGGATCCCCCTAATTCTGCTATTAATATTGCGGCTTTTGCTATATTGTATTTACAGTATTTGTTGACAGTTTCTTATATAGAGCAGCATATTCTGTTCCGCTTTACAATTGTAACATTAATAGAACAAAACTGGGTAACAACAGACAGATATATAGGTAGGAAGGCCCTGCTCGCAAGCTTACAATCTATAGAAATGTCCATGGAGGGGCACACAAATTTAAGTCAGCATTGCCCTTGGGGGGCATAGATCCTCCAAAGAGAGGTGACAGAGTTAACAGTCAAGGATAATACAGTACATAGTGCATTTACATGGGTAGATACAGTACACCCATAGGGCCTGATCCAGATTTGGGAATAGAGTAAAATAGAGCAAGTAACTGTGAACCTGGACAAACCATGTTGCAATGCAAGGGGCGCAAATACATACATTTTTTATTTTTTTTGCATGTGGGGTAAAAAAGCTGATTTTGCATGTAACAGAAATAAGATTGGAGCGCTGTCAGGAAAATGCATTATTCTTTTTTTTACTGAAATAATAAAATACAATTAAAACATCCATATAAATAGACCTAATAGTTTTTAATTATTTCACTGATTAAATCCTACATCTATGTATGTGCTGGGTACGGGATCCCGGTGGTCGCAATGCTGGTGGTCAGAATGCAGACAGCGGCATCCCGACAGTCAGAATCCCGACCCAATTAGGTAACTGTCCTAACCCCTCCCCCCTGCAGCCTGACGCTAACCCTTCCCCTTGCAGCCTAACCCCCCCCCCCCTCTGCAGTATAACCCTATCCCTCCCCCTAGTGCCTAACCCCTAACCCTCCCCCTAATGCTTACCATCAGTCGGGATTGTGGCGCCAGGATTCCAACTGTTATTGGGATTCCAGCACTGGTATTCTGAGTGTCGGCATCCCGAACGCCGGGATGGTAACTACATCCCCCATGTATTCATACTAGGCACTCAGACTATTAAAAAGAATAATTCTTTGCAGTTGAGTGATATAGATAATTTTACAAACCATCAGTTTTATATATAATTAATCCTTTGATAGTTTGATGGTAATGCAAGAGCAACTTTGAATATCGATCACTGTCACGAAGTAACTTTTAGAGTCCGCACCAAAGATATAGGGAGAGTCTCAATAATTAGTATACAATGTTGCCAAAGTCCATTCAAATGGTCCTCAATCCCAATATATGCTCACTTATATATACTTGCTCTGTTTCCAAGGCTAATTAGCCATTTACAGAGAGGAACTCTCCAGTTTAGGGTCCTCAGTGCAATACGCATCACTAGCTCCTGGTAAGTAAAGTGGCAAATGTGCAGCTCCTCAATAGAGTATTTCCAATCAGCGGCAGTGCCAAGCATAAAAATGGGAGTCCTTTTATTGTTATGCTTCACACTGCCACTGATCGTAACTAATATATTGGGGAGCCGCACATTTGGCACTTTACTTACCAGGGTCTGGTGAGCTTTGTATAAAAAAAGAAACTTTTTGAGGAACGCATCTTATTGTTGAGTTGAGTCCAAAGGTTCATTTAACCCATATGGAAATCTATTGGAATCCCTTGATTGATGAAGTCTCCTTGTTATTAGAGAATATAGGATGCGTCTATGGGGAATCCCATAGTGATAGAGAGAACATCTTACTCTATGCCTAACAGCGCTTGTGGACCACTCTCTATGTATTTTATATGCTATTCAAGAAGTGGTGCGTTTGTGAGTCGGGACTGAGTTGCAGTTAGGGGGTGCAAGTTACTCCATATTTTATATACTATGGTATTTGTTTTTGGCAAAGCACCATAGCAGCAGTGCATGGGGGTTTCTGCATAAAAGTCACAAATAATGAAATTAGATATTTTGCTGATGAGACTCTAGTTCAGTGTTTTTCAACCACTGTACCGTGGCACACTAGTGTGCTGCGAGCAGTTCTCAAGTGTGCCTGTGGCAGTCAGCTCAGCGTACTTGTACCTTAGTGTGTTATATTCCTGAGGAGGCCAATGTAGTGAGTTTTATTCCTGTGGATGCCAATGTAGTGAGTTTTATTCCTGTGGAGGCCAATGTAGTGAGTTTTATTCCTGTGGAGGCCAATGTAGTGAGTTTTATTCCTGAGGAGGCCAATGTAGTGAATTTTATTCCTGAGGAGGCCAATGTAGTGAGTTTTATTCCTGAGGAGGCCAATGTAGTGAGTTTTATTCCTGAGGAGGCCAATGTAGTGTTTTATACCTGTGGACGCCAATGTAGTGTGTTTTATTCCTGTGGAGGCCAATGTAGTGTGTTTTATTCCTGTGGAGGCCAATGTAGTGAGTTTTATTCCTGAAGAGGCCAATGTAGTGTTTTATTCCTGAGGAGGCCAATGTAGTGAGTTTTATTCCTGTGGACGCCAATGTAGTGTGTTTTATTCCTGTGGAGGCCAATGTAGTGAGTTTTATTCCTGTGGAGGCCAATGTGTGTGTATTTTTTATGTGGGAGCCAATGTGTATGTTTTTTCATTGGTCGCGCACACTGCATCGGCGGATAGTGTGCCTTGCCAATTTTAAAATCTTGTATAGTGTGCCCCGAGTTGTAAAAGGTTCAATATCACTGCTCTAGTTAAATGCTGACATCCTCTAACAGCTTAGATTACTGTGTATTATTGCTTGCAGTAATGTTGCAGAGAGCAGCCTTATTCAAGGGCGCGAGCCACAAGCCCCTTTTTACTAATACTAAGGGCCATATTTAATTTGAGGCAAAAATTGACGTCATTTTAGCCTGTTTGCATTATCCCCGTATTCAATTTCAAAGACTTTTTCGCTGGTGCGAAAAGTCTTTGTAAAAAAAAACGGATAAGTTTTCTCCAGCCTTTAGCTGGCGAAGAAAAGTGCAGAATTGGGGTTTAGGGGTGCAGTCTTAAAAAAAATTGCCTGCACCCCTGGGAATGGACCCTCAAATTAATGTATGTTAAAAAAAGTAAAAAAAAAAAATAAGGACACCCCAGAAAATTAACTTTAATTTTGGGGGTAAAAAAAAATAAATAGGGAACACACTTCAAAAATAGCGATAATAAATCCAGAGGGGTACAAAGTATGCGGCAGGTGTTATCTTCATTGCGGGGAGTAGCGGCATGGGCATTTTTGAAGAATTTTTAAAAATCATTTTAGGGACTTAAAAATATGCTTGCACCTGTTTTCATGTACCCCAAATTTGATGGGCATAGTTATTTTTCCCCAAAAAAATTGCTAAATGTTCTTCTGCATCACCTTCTTCAAAGCCGCATTTATGCACAAGCCGCAGCTATTAAAAGCCCTGCTTCCCTTCAGCAGGCAAAAACAGGGGTACCCATAGTGAAACCCCATGTCTGGACATCTTTAGGGGGGTCCAAGAATGTTTTCCCAAAAATTCCCATTTTTTTTTCGCCGCTCACAGTTTTGCCGGGTCCCGTGTTTGCGTCCTTTGAAATTGAATACGGGGAATATCGGGCACACACGCGATACTTTTCTGCCTGGAAAACAGGCGAAGGAGGTGAAAAGTCCAGCAGGCGAAGTCTGGACTTTTCGCCTCAAATTGAATATGGGCCTAAGTCAGGACCATCAGAAAGGGATTTTTGCAGTCCTTGAATAGTTAGCTTCTGTGGCTAAGTTGAATGCTTAGCATGTCCTTAAATGAGGGTTTGATTCTTGTTGAGGACAGGGGTATTGAAGAAGGATTTTGTTATCAATATTATATTATATACAGTATATTTTTAAAACGTTAATTTTAGATTGCTCTGCAAGTGAACTATAGTAAAATGCAGCTGCAGTTATAAATAAAAAAAATATACGCAGCCGCATCCATGTGCATACTGTATATACAGAAAAACCACTCGTTGGATCCAGTTTATTTTCTTTGCCGAGTGCCCTCCAAAGACATCACTGTCAAGTCATGCATAGCGCTAAAGGCGGCACTCCAGTCATGTAAATAAAACTCCTTAACACATGTTGGTATTAAGCAATGTTTCAGTGCTTTTTTCAAGCAACATACACAATAATATAATGCATTATATTATTGTGTATGTTGCTTGAAAAAAGCGCATTAAAACGCTGAAACGATGCTTAATACCAACATGTGTCAAGGAGTTTTATTTAAAGTGCCGCCTTTACTGCTATATATGTATATATATTATATATGTACTGTGTATATATATATATATATATATATATATATATATATACAGTCAGGTGCATAAATACTGGGACATTGACATAATTTTCATATTTTGGCCACTATTCACCACCACAATGGCTTTGAAATGAAACAAACAAGATGTGCTTTAACTGCAGACTTTCAGATTTAATTTGAGGGTAATTACATCCTATTCATGGGAATGGTGTAGGAATTACAACGGTTTCTATATGTGCCTCCCACTTTTTAAGGGGCCAAAAGTAATGGGACAAACTAAACAATCCTAAATCTAACTTTCACTTTTTAATACTTTGTTGCAAATCCTTTGCAAGCAATTACAGCCTGAAGTCTGGAATGCATAGACATCACCAGACACTGGGTTTCATCCCTGGTGATACTCTGCCAGGCCTCTACTGCAAATGTCTTCAGTTCCTGCTTGTTCTTTGGGCATTTTCCCTTCAGTTTTGTCTTCATCAAGTGAAGTGCATGCTCAATCGGATTCAGGTCAGGGGATTGACTTGGCCATTGCATAACATTCCACTTTTCAGTCTTAAAAAACTCTTTGGTTGCTTTTGCAGTATGCTTCGGGTCATTGTCCATCTGCACTGTGAAGCCCCGTCCAATGAGTTCTGAAGCATTTGACTGAATATGAGCATATAATATTGCCTGAAACACTTCAGAATTCATTCTGATGCTTTTATCAGCAGTCACATCATCAATAAATACAAGGGAACCAGTTCCATTGGCAGCCATACATGCCCACGCCATGACACTACCACCACCATGCTTCACTGATGAGGTGGTATGTTTTGGATCATGAGCAGTTACTTTCCTTCTCCATACTCTTCTCTTCCCATCACTCTGGTACAAGTAGATCTTTGTCTCATCTGTCCATGGGATGTTGTTCCAGAACTGTAATGGCTTTTTTAGATGTTGTTTGGCAAACTGTAATCTGGTCTTCCTGTTTTTGAGGCTCACCAATGGTTTACATCTTGTGGTGAACCCTCTATATTCACTTTTGTGAAGTCGTCTCTTGATTGTTGACTTTGACACATATACACCTACCTCTTGGAGAGTGTTCTTGATTTGGCCAACTGTTGTGAAGGGGTTTTTCTTCACCAGGGAAATAATTCTTCTGTCATCCACCACAGTTGTTTTCCGTGGTCTTCCGGATCTTTTGGTGTTGCTGAGCTCTCCGGTGCATTCCTTCTTTTTTAAGAATGTTCCAAACAGTTGATTTGGCCACACCTAATGTTTTTGCTATCTCTCTGATGGGTTTGTTTTGATTTTTCAGCCTAATGATGGCTTGCTTCACTGATAGTGACAGCTCTTTGGATCTCATATTGAGAGTCGACAGCAACTGATTCCAAATGCAAATGTCACACCTAGAATCAACTCCAGACCTTTTACCTGCTTAATTGATAATGAAATAACGAGGGAATAGCCCACACCTGTCCATGAAATAGCTTTTGAGTTGATAGTCTCATTACTTTTGGCCCCTTAAAAAGTGGGAGGCACATATAGAAACCGTTGTAATTCCACACCGTTCACCTGATTTGGATGTAATTACCCTCAAATTAAATCTGAAGGTCTGCAGTTAAAGCACATCTTGTTTGTTTCATTTCAAAGCCAATGTGGTGGTGAATAGAGGCCAAAATATGAAAATTCTGTCAATGTCCCAATATTTATGCACCTGACTATATATATATATATATATATATATATATATATATATATATATATATATATGTTGCAGATTTTACCATGTTTCTTTATTACAACTCTGAAAATTGCCTTATATAATAAAAAAATTACCTTTATATCACCAAATACTGCCCCAGTAGTTGGTAGAGGTATTATGTTTCTTACTTTATTATTATCCAATCATTGAACGAAATTAAAGGGATTTTCACAAGTACCATCTCAATGTTGTGTTTCAAGCAGATCATACAAACAGTGTTGCAATAGATATGAAATTTAGCTTTGCATGTAAAGTTTAAAGACAATTAAAACTTGAATTATGGTTCCCTTTAGTTTGTGAACACAAGAAATCACATTCTACATATATTTGTTGTTTAAATTCAGCTCAAGCCATAGAGGTGAGAAAGATGATCTAATAAAAGGATGTCTGGTTTGTGGACGTAAACCATTAATGGGTTTCGTCTGCCCTCTGCTGTGTAGTGACCATTGTACAAAGCCTGGAAACTCGCACTATGTAGGTGTTAGCGTAACAAATGAGTAATGTGTATGCCCAGAACGGAAACCCAATACTGATGATCTATTATGGACAGGTGAGTAATGTGTAGTTTTATCACTTTGTCCCAAAACTATTAACATTAAAGAAACAACTAATTTCACACCCTCTCATTCACTAAAATAAGACTTGTGTAGGACTGTCCCATTCATTTATTTCAGCTTCTCATGTTCTCATAAAATGTTGCTTAGTCACAGCTCAATGATGTTACTACAGTGAGGGGATAACGTTTTTTTCTTATTTTACATGTGTCCCTAACCCAGGAAAACCTATATAACTACTCTGTCCATCCTTGCAGTTTATATACATTTTCCATCCCACAACATCAAGGGGGAGATATATGAAGGGAAGGAGATAAAGTGGGAAGAGATAAAGTACCAACCAATCAGCTTGTAAGTGTCATTTTTCAAACATAAGCCCAGATTTATCAAGTGATACTCTTGTTATAGCTCGTTATGAATCTTAAGTGGTGCTTCAACCAATCAGCTCCTAACTGTCGTGTGTTTGAAAATTGATAGGAACTGATTGGTTGGAGCACCATTGAAGATTAGTAATGAGTGATCACAAGAATATCACTTATTGATAACTCTGGACCACAGTCTGTAAAATTACAGTTAGAAGTTTATTGGTGATCTCTCTCCACTTTATCTCTCTCCAAGGGTTGATACATCTCCCCTAAATCTTGTTTTTGCATTAGAGCACATATCAGTGCACCAACATTCTTTCAGGAAAGTGTGACCCACTCGGTTTTATCTAGCTTGTCCCATCAGAAAATGTAAAATTTACTCCCCTAAAGATGCAACAGTCTTCATGCACTATACTGTAGTTCCCGTAAATATGGGCACGCTCATGCAGAAATAGGCTCATTACGTCATAAAATATTATTTGCCATTCTGTTTGATAAATTACAGCTGGGAGAAGATTTACTTAATAGTGGTTTTGTAAATTTAAAATTTTTTGGTATGTTTGCGGCGGTTTGTATGATTTGCAAAGGCCAAATTGCCAAAACGTTGTCATTTTACAAAGCGCCGTTATCAAAATTGCCATCCTGATTTTTTTGCTATGAAAAATACAAACAACAATATATATCCATTAGTGGATTGCAAAACCATCAGAAAAATTAGATACAGATACAGATATTGCATCTTTGCCGACCGTGCTACAAACGTGCGTGCGTATCGTGCCATGCGATTAGCCATGCCACGCGCTGCGTTCACACCATGCGATCCTATGGAGTTGTGGGTGCGAATGCAGCGCCCGTACACGCTCCCGGGTACACATCACGCACATGCGTGGTGCGATTTGCCGTGAATGGCAAAGATGCAAGAGGACACATCTGTATTTACGACAGGTGAGATAGCTCAAACCACATGCTGTGCTAGCTATCTGGCCAATGAGCAGGCACAATACACTTTTTTAACAATTAAACTGATACTCTTTTTCCCCAAAACCCATCAGAAATTATCTTGATTTTTCTTATTTAAGTAAGTTTAGAATATTTTTTAGAAATATAATTAAATATTATATTTATAAATATATACAGTATATATATATATATATATATAAGGGGTGTTTTGCACTCCCTGCGTCCTTAGGCCCCCATAGTAAAATCACATCCCACCCCCTCCAGAAATAACCCCCCTCCCCTGTGGCAAAAACTCCTCAGCAGAATCACCCCATAATGGTTATAGATCTCAGTGGCAGAGCACCTACCTCCAGTGCCAATGGTAACCGCCCCCCATGTGTCACTTCATACGACTATGTACATTTTTAATATATTCCCCCATCAGCTAAAAATCCTTTTTGTGGGGCATAACCAACCAACACTAGTGCCAAATAACCCATCCCCATTACACCCTCTCCCGCTGTGCCATAGTCCCACCTCTCACCTTATTGCAGAGTGCAGTGGAGCTTGGGGCAGGGAGGACTGATCATCAGTCCTCCCTGCCCCAAGCAGTCATTCAGTGGAGGCACATCAATCATCTGCAAACACGCTGAACCTATCGTCAGGTTGTACAACATATTTGCCCGATGATAGATGTCTAAACGACCAGCGGGAGCGCGCATCGCTGGTCGTTTTAGAATTTTTTTTTAACCATGTGCAAACTATTTGCAAACGATGATTGAACGATAACGATGTCGTTATCGTTCAATCGCTCAATTTAATCGTCTAGTGGATTTGCGCCTTTAGTGTTGCTTGAGGATGGTGGTTGAGGAACCCAGGTCTATGGCAGGACTCCATGCTAGGATGGCATTGCCAATTTCTCCCCAGGGTGTTTCTTATTCATCAAATGTTTAGTCAAATTAAAAGCAATTTAAGGATTATGGCTCTCATTCAGAGCCGTACGCTCTGAGCAGAGCGCACGCTCTGAATGAGGGCCGGCCTCCATGAAAATGGAGCGTCCTCCTGGACGCTCGTATAGCTGTGGGTGACCACCCACAGGCTATACGAGCGTGCAGTTTGATGGCCGCGATGGTCTTGACCATCGCGACCATCGAAACTGCGAGCCGGAGCCTGCGGTTGAGGTTTTCAACCGCAAGCTCCAGAGTGATTTTGGCTCTATCAGAGCCAAAATCACTCCCACTGACATCACTAGTGATGTCAGTGGGCCGGCTTCTGACGGGAGGCGTTCCCGTGGGAACGCCCCCGTCAGGGAGGCACGCCCCCGGCACGCCTACCAAAGGGGGCGTGCTGTCAATCAACATCGACAGCACGCCCCCTTTGATCAGACACAACGAGCGAGGGACTTTCCTTCGCTCATCGCGTCTGGCGCATGCGCACGACGGAGCTCCCTCCGTCGTGCGCATGCTCAGTCCAGAACATCGACCCACTTGCGAGCGGACAGCCGCTCGCGAGTGGGTCTGAATCAGGCCCTATGTTTGCCAGTGGTGAACCTTTAAAATATGTATAAGTTTTAGCATTGGCTGGATCGACTCTACCATCTCAGTTATTTTCACAGGGGTCATGCAGGGTTGATAAGTAACCCAACGCTTGTTTGCAAATTGGCCAAAAGAAATTTGAAAATTAGGATCATAGGTATTTATTCCTAAAATAACCTAGTTCAATTTCATATCTGAAACTAGCTAGAGAGCTATTTTGTTATATACAGAAAAGGCTTTATTTTGCATACTACTAGCACAAAATCAGTTTCTTTTGTATACTTACCACCAGACTGGGTTCTGCTTTTGTAAAATGAACACCAGAATGGGCCCTGCTTTGTATAGTGATCAAAAGAATGAGCTCTTCTCACTTTAATAATCAATAGCTGCTGCTGTATTAAATGATAATTTGAATGTGAGCTGCCTTGCATAATGGACACAAAATTAGGCTCTATTTTGAATACCTGCCATCAGAATGAGTCATCTCATAATGCTCTGTGTGGCGTGATATACTAATACTGTATGTATTACTTCTCCGGAATAAGGTATCCCTGAGATACCAGAGAACCAAAATCCTCTTTGGCAGGAGGGTTGGTCACTGTTGAGGCACCTGTAGTATGTATTTTGGATCTGTTACTACATAGCCTTACAAGAGTGTGCAATTTTTTTAAGCAGTGTAAGGTATTTTACATGATTTGGGGATTTTATTTTGTATTAATAATGTCATTTCAACAGTCATGCTCTTCAGCTATCCAACTTACTGCTTATCTATAGTTATTATGGATCATTTTTGTTTTACTCTAATCTATGTATTTGTGAATGGTATTATAAGGTATTATTTCATATAAAGCCTAATCCAAATGACCTTTTGACTCTGAGCCAATTCTCTGTAGTGCATTTTATTAATGTAATGCCTGTCTGTTTATATTGAAACCATACTGAAAATATTAGTATAATAGCTCTATCTCAGAATCAATAAATAACCACTGTTTGCTGCCAGCATCAATAATAGCCAAATGCCAAGACAGTACAAAAGTTTTAACTACATTCACAATTTATATACAAAGAAGTAAAACCCCCGCTAATTGGCGCTATTGTGTTGGCAAAAAGCAGCTGTTAGGGAGTGTCAGGGGTCAATTTACTAAGCCTTGGATGAAGATAAAGTGAACGGAGATAATGCACCAACCAACCAGCTCCTAACTGTCATTTTTCAAACACAGCCTGTGACATGGCAGTTAGGAGCTGATTGGCTGGTACTTTATCTCCGTTCACTTTACCTCCATCCAAGTCTTAATAAATAGACCCCTCAGTCTCCCAACTCAAAAGTAGTAATAGCAGGGCACCCTGAGTAAAAGTGCATATAATGGAGAAATGTTTTTTCTAGTACTGGTTAACAATGATAGGGTAACAATTATATATAGATTATAAGTCTGCTGTCCCTCTCTGTCAGTCCCTCCATTGGTTGCCGGTTTTCTACCGTATTCAATACAAAATACTGTTACTTACACATAAGGCCATTAACCGAATGACACCAACATACATCTCTTCATTCATCTCAAAATATCTCCCAACCCGACCTCTCCGCTCAGCACAAGATATGCGTCTCTCATCCCCTCGCTGTACTTGCTCCCATTTACGGTTACAGGACTTTCTTCGGGCTGCACCCACTCTATGGAATGCCTTACCACTCACAATAAGACTTACCTCTAGTCTTCAATCCTTCCAGAACTGACCACATAACCTTCATAGCTTCCATGTCTTATTACATCCCCTCTCACAGTCCACACATAACCTCACATATTGTCTTTCTTTCACATACTCCTGACATTTCTGTGTGACTGGTAAGGATACTGCCTTTGAACTTCTATGTACCCCTGCCTATACCTTCTAATATCCTTCCTATAAACCTCTAAGGATGACACTAATTTGCGTATGCAGTCATACAGTAAATAAAGACTCCAGACCTAGAACCTGTGGTTCCAAAGCACAAAGTATTATTCAAGTAAAAGTACAGCAGTTACACGCTATGATCCTCATATAATCTTAGCGCAAAAAGATTATACAGACCCAAGTACAATTATACATACGCAGCGCTCTCTGGTCCAGATGTTAGGCATCAGCAAGAAACCCCTCATCAATCAGCATTCAGCACAAAGACTAGGAACCCAGGGTCAGAGCACACATATTTATACCCCCCAGAAATAAACAACACAATAGAGAAGTTTGTTGCTAATACCATTGGTCCTAAAGGAGAGGGCATATGTTACAAGGCATTTAACAGGTTGATTCAAATAGACATAACCCAGCCTCTAACAACTGGGGGTCTCTGGTTTCCTGCCTCATGCAACATCCTAACAGTTGTTCATATAATGTACATTTTGTTGCTTGAAGTCTCTGCGGTCCATAAGTTGAGAATGCATGATGCGATCTCCACACCGATGCTACCGGAATACTGTTGAAAGAGTACGCATCAGTACAATACCAATCACGGCTTCCTTATCATGTATAAAACCTTAGTTACCAAATAATCTTTATTTCACAGCATTTATGCTAAATGAACAAACTTAAATCTTATACTTTAAAGCTTATTAAACCTTTTATGTGAATATGTAATGTGTAAGTATGCAGGGTGTGATGTAAAGATGCTAGTTAACTTGGGGCAGATGCGTGCACATGAAGCTAATAAACAGCATTTTCATACAGGATCTTATGCATTCGCTAATATGCGACTAGTTAACAGCGCAATTGTGCGTATTAATGTGTGTATGAGAAATGGTGCACTTAAATCTCACTTAAACTAAGTGAACACCTAGCAGTGTGGAATGCTGAGCCTTATAGTTCCATGACTTGCTCATGCCCCAGAAGCCCCCGCCCTTTTCAGGCTCCAAAATACTGGTCTTTGTTCTCCCAGGGCCTGTGTGGATGCAAATTAGCACAGCTACAAGACCCAAACCTCAGATAACACTCTTGGCTTTGAAGGTATTTTATTGTAGGAAGCCTGCTAATGTAAGGTGCTACAAACGACCTTCTTGCTATATTCGAGCAGGGCCACCTGGAGTGAGAGCAGACTTTATGTCCATGAAGCTTGTCTTCACAGGCTAGTTGTCACGTGGCCATTTGCTCTGTTTAGCTAATACAATCCATTTTTGACATACTGTACAGCCATTTCTGAAATATATCCTTTAGGGGAATTATAATAATATATGCACTTTATCCAGAGCACCCAAACTACGTAAAGTCATGAAATTGGCTTTTGATGAATCACCGTAACTTATGGCGATGGTCACAGATGCAATCGCATGACACTAATAGTAATTTCGCCACATGTACTAAAGTGTGAGTTTATCTAAAATGGCGCTTAGGTGGCCATTCGCAAAATGGCGTCTTGCGATCTCATTTCCAAGATGGCGTCTTGCGGCTAGGCGCAAGATAGTGTCGCTGCGATTCAATTTTAAACTGATCTTGTCTCAGCCAATAATCCAGCTTCGACAGTCCACCCTTTGATAGCGAACAACATGCTATCACAACCTGATTTTAAAATATAATTTAGGCTTACATTTATATACAGGTTGAGTCTCCCATATCCAAATATTCCGAAATACGGAATATTCCAAAATACAGAATATTTTTAAGCATGACTGAGAAAGTGAAACCTTTGCTTTCTGATGGTTCAAAGTACACAAACTTTGTTTAAAGCACAAATTATTAAAAAATATGGTATAAAATAACCTTCAGGCTGTGTGTATAAGGTATATATGAAACATAAATGAATTTCATGTATGTACACAAACTTTTTTTGATGCACAAAATTATGAAAAATATAGTATAAAATGACCTTCAGGCTATGTGTATAAGGTGTATATATAGTACATAAATGCTTACTGTGTTTAGATTTGGGTCCCATTCCCAA
Organism: Taudactylus pleione; assembly: GCA_031769625.1. Taxonomy (NCBI): domain Eukaryota; kingdom Metazoa; phylum Chordata; class Amphibia; order Anura; family Myobatrachidae; genus Taudactylus; species Taudactylus pleione. The sequence continues at coordinate 4,173,313 of JAUIMM010000329.1, read as the reverse complement.
GATATTTAATTATTTTATGCAAATATTCCAAAATACGGAATATTCCGATATCCAAAATACCCCTGGTCCCAAGCATTTTGGATATGGGAGACTCAACCTGTACTATTTAGTGTTATTATGGGATGGCACAAGGTGGTTCTTAATCCATCAATAATGTGTCTCTGAGTGGGGACATAAAACTACTATTATACGCACACTGCGGATCTTGGAAGATCATGTGAAAAGTGTGGGGATACACCAGTCCTTTAAAGGCAATCTTGAAGGGGAATTGAGACTTTACATTATCTGAGGTGTTTTTAAAAATAACATTTCAATAATACATTCTATGCATGTCTAAATATAATACATTAAATGATGGTATTTCCTAGTTCAGGGTTGTAATGCAGTTCTGTATTTACCTCAGTATTCATACTGACCACCATCATAATTTCATTCTTTCATTTTACTCTATTTTTACATTTTCCACACTTCAACACAATAGGAACACACATGCCAATTATTATGTTGACAATCAGTATAAGGATTAAGAATTTGCCTATACTGGCGATCATTTCCTGGACCCATTCCCCTAGACCTGAGAACCATTTCACTGGGTTCAGCCATGAAACCCATCCTTCTCTCTTCTCCCTTACTTCAGCCACTGAAGCGTTATGGTTCTTACAAAACTCCCATTTTAGCTGCAGAATTTCATCCATCTTCCGGTCTATCACCTCTTTGGGGTCGCTGGTATCATTGGTGACATAGGTGCAACATTTTACTCCAAATTGGGTGGCCAACATTACGCAATACCCTCCAGTAACAGCAGTTAAATAATTTAACACTAGCCTGTGTTACACCAGTTCTTTTTTGTACACTTGCAATTCTCTCCCTGTATACCTGAATGTGTCATCGTACATCTCGGTGATATTATCTATCAATTTAGCAAGTTCCTGAATATATCTAAAGTTTAATGTACTCCGAGCGATCCTGGTGGGATCCAATGTGACTAAAACTTGAAAGCAAGTTGTCTCACTAATTAACTGAGTGGCTTTGTGCACGTCACCAGGTATCAGATTTAGTTTGCCTCTGTGTTCATATTGTGTGTGAAGATATGGTGACGGTGTGTTTTATGTATACCAAGCATTTCAACATGTGTGAGGGTCATAACTTCTGGGACTACTCTTCCCAGGTAACACAAACCTTCGGAACTCGGGGAGAGCCACTTATACGCTTTTCTTCCACATATAAAATATACATTATCAGGGAGAACATAAGGAATGGTATGCATCATTATCATTAAGCACATTTCCCTTGCAAACAATCCTATTTCTGGGTCTTCCATCTGGTACATGCAAGTTTCTGGCTGTATTATTTTAGCACAATAACCATCTGGCACCTTACCAATAATTTCTTTGGTGGAACTCAATGTATACCGATACCTAAAATGTTTCCCACTAGATTTAATTGAGCGTAACAGATCATGGTTTATGGACTCATTATAAGCTCTTTGTGAGAAGGTCATCGTCTGATTATTCCCCGTCACTTCCCAACTCCCAGGTTTATTGGAGATGGTTATGTTTAAACACAAAAGTTATCTATCTACTTGGAATTGATATAGTTTGAAATGAGGTGGTTTGGATGAGAGAAATTTTCCATCCAATGTTTTCCCTTTTTGTAATTCTAAAATTTCCGTGATATTCAGTGGAAATGGCACCAACCCTACATTATGCTGTCCCTGTGGCACATGTGAACACACCCAGCAATCAGTTTGATTTAACACTTTGCCTACCATGCTATGATAATCCTCTAAAGGATACCCACCCCAGTACGGGTTATATTTAGGTTGGCACCGTTGGATACATCAACTAGGGACCCACAAAGCTCACAAATACAGGAATCCTCAGATGATAAACCTCCACACCGTCCCCGAGTATCCAGAATGACAGCTCTCTTAACAATAACAGTACTAAGATTGGTCAGAAACTCCCCTGATTGGCATTGCACTCCTCCTGACTCCATTCTATCAGCACTGCCATCAGCTCCCATTTCCTCAATCGGTCTCCCATCACAGAAACTGGATATTTCCGAACCGACCAGAATGGTGAACACTCTAAAAGAGAATATGAAAATGAACACAGCAGGCCCGTCCATTGTCACAACAAGACCTGCAAATTTCTCTTTGTTCAGGTATCTCACTACGACCTTTTCAATCCTACCGGAACAAGCTTGCGAGCGACAGATCCACGCTATCAGCCCTGTCTCCGACTTGTTTCTCCACCGGTTGATTGACCTTTTTGCAGTGAGTGGAATGGACCCAGGTATCTCTCTCAGCCACCTTCAAAGATGTAGTACTTGTCAGCAGCACCTGGTACGGACCTTCCCACCGATCAGTCAAACAACCTGAATGCAAGAAATTTCTGTTCATAGCATATTCTCCTGGTTCAACATCATGACAGTTAGTTTCAGTCATATCATGGGACAACAATTTCAGTTTCTGCTGCTGTTGCTTTAACTGCTTATTCATTGATATAAGATACTTTACAGTTACCTCGTTGTTACCCTTCAAGTCTTCCTGTGGACATAATCAAATGGGGTTGTCTACCGAACAGTATTCCAAATGGGGACAGATTTAGAGGGGGTCTAGGAGTGGTCCTTATGCTATGTAGGACCAAAGGTAACGCTTCTGGCCATCCTAGACCAGTCTCTGCCATGATTTTACTTAACTTATTTTTAATAGTCCTGTTCATCCTCTCTACCTTGGCACTGGCTTGCGGTTGTAAGGGGTGTGAAGTCGGCTATTAATACCCATCAGCTTACACATATTTTGATATTTTGAAAAAAATCACCTATGAAATGAGTACCCCTGTCACTCTCAATGATTTTAGGGATACTGTACCTGCATACAAATTCCTGAACTATTTTGTTGGCAGTAAACGCAGCAGTATTAGTGGCCGCTGGGTAGGCCTCAACCCAATTAGAAAATACATCAGTGCACACTAATACTTACTTAAGATTCCTGCAGGGTGGTAATTGGATGAAATCAATTTGTATCACCTGGAAAGGTCCATCAGTCAGTGGAATGTGGGATGGTTCGGTAGGGATCGCTTTCCTCAAGCAGATCAGACAGGACATTGCTATCTTTTCTGCTTGTGAAGAAAAACCTGGTGCGCACCAGAATGCTCTCACCAACTTGCACATACCTTGTTTTCCCAGATGAGTCAGACCGTGTCCTGCCTCAGCCAGGCTGGGGTAATATGCCTTGGGGGATATTGGTTTACCATGTCGGTCCCTCCAGAGCCCGGAGGGCACTTGCCCACATCCCTTGGACTTCCAAATGGACTTATCCTGAATTGAACACAAATTTTGCATCTCAATTAATTTCAGCATATCAATTGTTTGAAAAGACATAATTTTTTCAGTGGGAGAAAACATTTTTAACCCTGCTGCCCATTTTGCAGCATGATCGGCTCTGTTGTTGCCCAGTGACACCGGATCATCCTCACATGTATGGGCTTTACATTTATTTACTGCCACCACTTTGGGCAGTTGGATTGCTTCTAAAAGATGTTTTATGTGTCGGGAATGTGCAACTGGTGTGCCTGCTGTTGTCAAAAAATTTCTCAGATGCAATAGAGCCCTAAAATCGTGCACCACCCCGAACGCGTACCTCGAGTCAGTGTAAATGTTAGCAGATTTGCCTGCTGCCAGTTCACACGCTCTAGTTAGTGCTACTAACTCTGCCACCTGGGCTGAGTGAGGAGGACCAAGAGGTTTAGCTTCTATGATGTCTGTGTCATTTACAACAGCATAACCTGTACATAATTCACCTGTGTCTGTTTCTCTATGACAACTCCCATCCGTATAAAAAGTCACATCCACATTCTCTAAAGGTGTGTCGTGTATGTCAGGTCTAGCAGTAAAGGTCGGTTTCAGATATTTCATACAATCGTGCGTATGATTATGTCCGCTGAGCTCACCTCCCGCCAGCAACTCGCCTCCTTCCACCCTTTGTACATCATGTTGTACATATGGTAAATACGTTGTTGGATTCAGCGTGCTGCAACGTTTAACAGTGATGTTTGTGGGTGCGATTAGAGCTAGTTCCCATTTGGTAAACCTAGCCGAAGAGACGTGTCTGGTTTGAGCTGAGTTCAACAGAGCAGATACAGCATGGGGAGTGTAGACAATCATATCATGACCCAATACTACGTCCTCACTTTTACTCACCAATAAAGCGGTAGCTGCTACACTTCTCAAACAAGTGGGGAGTGATTTTCCCACAGTGTCCAATTGGGCACTGTAGTATGCTACGGGCCTACTGGTTTTTGTGTAAGGACACCTGCAGCACAACCATCGGTTTCCGTAACAATACAAATCAAAAGGTTTTTCATGATCAGGTATTCCCAATGCAGGAGCTTTGTCAGACTATCCTTAAGATTAAGAAAAGCCTGCTCTGTTTCCTCTGTGTGTATGATATGATCGGGCTTTGAGGAAGAGACTAATTCCTGTAAAGGCAAGGTCAAAATAGAAAACCTGGGATCCACATTCTCCAGTATCCACACATTCCCAAGAAGGTACGAATTTGCTGTTGATTCTGCGGCAGTGTCATGTTCTGTATGGCCTGGATTCTATCATTTGTAAGATGTCGTAACCCCTGGGTTAGGCAGTGTCCCAAATATTTTACTCTGGATTGGCACAGCTGTAGTTTGTCCTTAGCCACCTTGTGTCCTGTATGCAAGAGATGAAGCAACAAAAGTTTAGTATCATTCAAACATGACATAAACAAGTCAGAACATAGCAATAAATCATCCACATATTGAATTAGAACAGATCCATTGGCAGGTTGAAAAGATTGTAAACAGTCGTGCAATGCCTGGGAGAAGATACTGGGGCTGTCTATGAAACCTTGGGGTAACCGTGTCCATGTGTATTGTACACCTCTGTATGTAAATGCGAATAGATACTGACAGTCAGGGTGGAGAGGCACAGAGAAGAAAGCAGAACAGAGGTCAATGACAGTGAAATGGGTTGCATTTGGTGGGATCTGCATCAGGATGACAGCTGGATTTGGCACTACAGGGAATTGGCTCTCTACTACCTTATTAACACCTCTAAGGTCTTCTACCAGCCTATAACCCCTCCCACCACTCTTCCTCAACGGGAAGATGGGACTGTTGGCTACACTAGCTGTATGAACTAAAATTCCCTGTTGCAATAATCGCTCAATTATTGGAAAAACCCCTAATTCTACTCCTGTTTTAGTGGGTACTGGGGAATTTTTGGAGCTTGCCTACCGCTTTTTAAATTTACCATTACAGGGCTTACGTTTGTCATTAATCCATTGTCCTGTCCATCCTTAATCCAAAGGGAATCTGGAATTTGGGACATTTCATCTACCAGAGATGGATTTTCATTTAAACTTGTAGAGTGATACATTATCCTTTGGGGAGTGTCCAACATATCCCGCACCTCATGTGCAACTCTCTCTGGGATATCTAAAAATACACCATCAGGGGTGCAATATATAACACATCCCATCTTACATAACAAGTCTCTACCCAGCAGGTTAGTAGGAGTCACAGCAGCCAGAAGGAAAGAATGCCTGGTATGCAACGGCCCAATAGTAACCTCTGTGGACTTTGTCAAAGGATAATGTTCCACTTTACCTGTTACACCCATTGTTGGTACTGTTTCGTTGGTCACATGTAAATTAACGGGGGATTTTATCACTGACCTGGTCGCCCCTGTGTCTACAAGAAAAAGATATTCAGTACCAGCTACATCAACCATCATGACCGGTTCTTCCCTAGTACTTCCCGTTAACCTGACTATCTGTAGACTACAGGTATGACCTGACCCCTAGCGTTGGCTACCATTCTCCAGTAAAGCATTTATGGCCACAATTGGAGCTGGTGCCAGCTGGACATTTGCTGGTCTCTGTGCATATCCCTTATGGGGATGTCCAGTTCTTCCCTGATTTGGGATTCCTACTCTTTTTACTGTACAGTTTCTACTTAAGTGTCCTGTTTGTTTACAATTAAAACATGTTCGTGGATTGGGTGAAGACACGTGTTGTTGTGAGGTTTGAGCAGAGGGTAAAGGTGGTGGATATGGGTAAGGATAGAGAGGGTAAGGGTATTGTGGGGCATATGAGCTTTGTGAGTAGTATGGGACCTGTGGTTGTATAGGGTTTGTGGAATAGAGCTGTGTTTGTTGTTGCATGGGGTTAGTTCAAGTGTAAGTGTGTGTGCAGATGCGAGTGTGTCTGTTGGCTGTGATGTTACCGTCATTCCCTCCAGAGCTTGTATACTGACAGCCATTAGTTTTTAGCTCTGGGTCTCTCTCTTCTTTGAGATGTTTTTATCATGTTCTATGGCAGATTCTATGAGGGTATCTATTGCGACTCCCCTCCAGCCAGGTTGTGAGGTCTGAACCCGAGTCTTTAAATTCTCTTTCAGACCATCCATGAGTACCGAGACTATCATTCCCCTGTGGTGAGTGCTATCTTTAATATCTTCTAACCCAGTGTACTGGGTGATAGCCTGCAGACCCCAGTCGCAATAATCTATTGCAGATTCACTCTCCTTTTGCTTAATGGTGAAAATTTTGTTCCAGTTAATACTGGAAAATATATACCCAATTGAGTTACAATGTGGGAAATGTTACCTTGATTTACTTGGTCTGTTGAAGGAACGTCACCATCCAATACACAATCCGTGATAAATTTTGTCACATCGGTATTGCGTGGTAGGCAGGCCCTTAACACCACATGCCAATCTTTATTAGTTGGCTCATGAGAACTACCCAAATTTCTCAAAAATCTTTGACATTTGGCTAGTTCCTTTTTGGGATCGGGGAAATCATTTATGATGGAATTTAGTTCTGCTCTTGTCCAGGGACAATGCATTACTACTTCCCACATGGGCACTACACCGTTCACATCTGCATTTCCATTCGGAACGGTTATTGTCCGAATGGGATGCAGACCGGAAGCGCTGCTACCTTTGACCTTGTTACCTGGCTGGGGGTTTAATCTGTTGCTGCTACGTATGGTATTAACAACTTCCTCCAGTGCAAAGGGTGTTAGCACTTCCTTTACTGTTACTGATGGAGATGACGGCACCACTCGTGATTGTTGTGATGCAGCATCTATCATCTGTACAGCATGGGAAATGACAGACATTACAATAGGCTCATCATCCATATCATGAACATTTTCTTTATAGTTGCTTAAGAGAGGGTACAAATTGCTTGTTACATTTTTATGGGTATTTTTGGTAACTGTACTTGTACCTCCATCCACATAAGGTGGGGGTGGTGAGCGTGAACTGCTGGCTATACTCTCCACAATGCTACCTTGCTGAATGTGCGCGCCATTTTGCGGCTCGCCCGTATTGCAATTCAGTGTCGGGGATGTATTCTCTGGCAATGCGCTCGCAACGCTAGTTTGCGTTGCTTGCGCATTTTTAAGCCACGCATCCCCTTCATACTGCCACAACTTTAAACATTCATAATATTTGACCTTTTTCTCTTGGGAGAGCATCAGACTGATGTGATCCCGGACATTATCTAGTACATTTTTATCAAAACTACCAATTCTGGGAAACGGTCTAACACTCTTCATCGTCATTTTAAACCATACATCATAATACCTTATCACATAAGTACCATACTTAGTATGCATAATACGACGGGCCGATCCAAATGGCGCTTCCATTAGCAGCACATCATTGTCTAACATCTCTATTGTTTGCTCGGCTCCCATTCTGAGACAACTCCTATGCTTTTCAATAAAGATTTAAACTGGTGAAAGACAATCAAGATACTTTCACTTACCTGTGGACGATTTAAACGGCAGCGCCCACACACCTGGATAAGATTTGAAAAAGGCAACTTCCACAGCTGGATAAGATTTAGTAAGGCAACTTCCACACCTATGGAAGTTTAAGTCGGCTACTTCCACGCACCTCTCTACAACAAAGACAACATGTACACCTGCTACTGTGTATAGAACGGTAAGCTGCTTACCGAGCGACTAGCACAGCCCTTAAAGGTCATACGGTACCTCTAACTGTAGGGAACAAGTTACCCCTACCAACAAATACTCACTGTTACACACTTTTTCCTGTGCAGAAAAATACACGTTAACCCAGATATTGATAACAATTGAAAAATGTAAACCTCAACGGCTTTATTTAAACACGTGGCAGCACAACCGGAAGTACGTATACGCTATTGTGCGACCAGTCACATACACAATAATGCGACTACCACACAACCGTATGACAAGTTTTTAGCTGCGTACGCAAAAGTGCGTCTTTACTGTGCGCAAAACTGCAACTCAGCCACGTGCTCAATACTGCGGCACCCCTTTAAACGTTAAGTTCTATCAACAAAGGAATGGGTAGCAATCTCTCAGCACCGAGCGGTTGGAGGTAAACCCTGCATGTGGCCACTCCACCCTTTGGTGAGAAATCGATAACCGTAAGTGCCATGTGAGTGGGTAAGTGACTTCACTATGAGCCCCCAACTAAGGATACTGCCTTTGAACCTCTATATACCCCTGCCTATACCTTCTAATATCCTTCCTATAAACCTCTAAGGATGACACTAATTTGCGTACGCAGTCATACAGTAAATAAAGACTCCAGACCTAGAACCTGTGGTTCCAAAGCACAAAGTATTATTCAAGTAAAAGTACAGCAGTTACACGCTATGATCCTCATATAATCTTAGCGCAAAGAGATTATACAGACCCAAGTACAATTATACATATGCAGCGCTCTCTGGTCCAGATGTTAGGCATCAGCAAGAAACCCCTCGTCAATCAGCATTCAGCACAAAGACTAGGAACCCAGGGTCAGAGCACACATATTTATACCCCCCAGAAATAAACAACACAATAGAGAAGTTTGTTGCTAATACCATTGGTCCTAAAGGAGAGGGCATATGTTACAAGGCATTTAACAGGTTGATTCAAATAGACACAACCCAGCCTCTAACAACTGGGGTCTCTGGTTTTCTGCCTCATGCAACATCCTAACAGTTGTTCATATAATATACATTTTGTTAATTGAAGTCTCTGCGTTCCATAAGTTGAGACTGCATGATGCGATCTCCACACCGATGGTACCCGAATACTGTTGAAAGAGTACGCATCAGTACAATACCAATCACGGCTTACTTATCATGTATAAAACCTTAGTTACCAAATAATCTTTATTTCACAGCATTTATGCTAAATGAACAAACTTAAATCTTATACTTTAAAGCTTATTAAACCTTTTATGTGAATATGTAATGTGTAAGTATGCAGGGTGTGATGTAAAGACGATAGTTAACTTGGGGCAGATGCGTGCGCATGAAGCTAATAAACAGAGTTTTCATACAGGATCTTATGCATTTGCTAATATGCGACTAGTTAACAGCGCAATTGTGCGTATTAATGTGTGTATGAGAAATGGTGCACTTAAATCTCACTTAAACTAAGTGAACATCTAGCAGTGTGGAATGCTGAGCCTTATAGTTCCATGACTTGCTCATGCCCCAGCAGCCCCCGCCCTTTTCAGGCTCCAAAATACTGGTCTTTGTTCTCCCAGGGCCTGTGTGGATGCAAATTAGCACAGCTACAAGACCCAAACCTCAGATAACACTCTTGGCTTTGAAGGTATTTTATTGTAGGAAGCCTGCTAATGTAAGGTGCTACAAACGACCTTCTTGCTGTATTCGAGCAGGGCCACCTGGAGTGAGAGCAGACATTATGTCCATGAAGCTTTTCTACACAGGCTAGTTGTCACGTGGCCATTTGCTCTGTTTAGCTAATGCAATCCAATTTTAACATACTGTACAGCCATTTCTGAAATATATCCTTTAGGGGAATTATAATAATATACACTTTATCCAGAGCACCCAAACTACGTAAAGTCATGAAAATGGCTTTTGATGAATCGCCATAACTTATGGCGATGGTCACAGATGCAATCGCATGATGCTAATAGTAATATCGCCACATGTACTAAAGTGTGAGTTTATCTAAAATGGCGCTTAGGCGGCCATTCGCAAAATGGCGTCTTGCAATCTCATTTCCAAGATGGCGTCTTGCGGCCAGTCGCAAGATGGTGTCGCTGCGATTCAATTTTAAACTGATCTTGTCTCAGCCAATAATCCAGCTTCGACACTGGATCATGCAGCCCACAAAAACTCTGCATTCGGGCTGGACCAAATTGCAATATATAGCACCTATCCTTGTGTATCAATGTCTATTTCCCTATAGATTGTAATCTTGCAAGCAGGGCCCTCTTATCTCTATGTCTGTCTGTTATTACTCTGTTTTGTTCTATAAATGTTTCCAATTGTAAAACGGAATATGCTGCGCTGTATAAGAAACTGTTAATAAATAAATAAATTAATAAAATAAATTATAAGTAATATACAGCAAATATTCAGATCAGATATTGAGCAATAAAACTTATAACATTTAATTGCACACTAATGTAAATAGTGACATCATTTTGAAAAATACACGAAAGATTAAATACAGATTGAGTCTCTTATATCCAAAATACGGAATATCCGAAATTCGGAAATTATTGAGTGCGACTGAGATAGTGAAATCTTTGCTTTCTGATTGTTCAATGTAAACAAACTTTGTTTAAGGCACAAAATTAATAAAAATAATGTATTAAATTATCTTCAGGCTGTGTGTATACGGGTTATATTTTTAGCCATTTTTCAATTGAAAAATTAATAAGTTTCATGTATGTACTGTACACAACCTTTGTTTGATGCAAAAAAAATTTAAAAAATATTGTATAAAATTACATGTAGGCTGTGTGTATAATGTGTATATAAAACATAATTGCATTCTGTGTTTTAGATTTGGGTCCAATCCTCAAGGTGTCTATGGTATGCAAATATTCCAAAATACAGAAAAATACGATATCCAAAATACTTTTGGTCCCAAGCATTTTGGATACGGGAGACTCAACCTGTACAATAGACACACTTCACTAGGACCAACTAAATAGATGACAGTGGAAGTCCCCAAATTGTAGTGATTCTCATTTGATGGTTTAAACACTCAATTCCATGTGAGTGCATTATTGTGGGATATGTTTTTCTCTCAATATTATAATAAATTGTCCAGCAGGGAGTCTAAACATTGATATTATCAGTCTTTTGAAATGGTATAGAGGCCTGCTTAGCAAAGAGGACCTTCTTACTTATGAAGTATAGAGTAAACTACTGGTGTAGTTCTGCAAGTGACACGTTTCATTGTAGAAACTTCTACAACTTCATCAGTGGTATACTATACTTTCATTATTTGTCTTACAATAGATAATAATAATAATAATAATAATAATAATAATTATAATAATAATAATAATAATAATAATAATTTTTCACAGGAATAAGGACTGTTATTGTGCCAAAGTGTGAAGGAATGACTGGACCAAGGGAAATAATCATTCATTCAGGGCCAGATTAACAAGGAGACTAACAGATCTGCTTCATCACTCTCTGAGCAATTGATAGCTTACATAAACATATTTTATGTTCAGAGTCATGACAGAGCTTAAATGCACACTGTACTGGCCCGCCGTGCCCAACATTATGCCATTTGGCACATGACGTCAGTAAATTGTGCAGAGGGGGCAGCATTGGTAAGTACAGTGCTGACTTGGAGCGCTCTGAGGATGCTCCAGATCAGCTGCACAATCTGCAAGGTGCCTGTCTGGAGTGTCTAAATGACGCTCTGACAGAGCCGCAGCAGTAATCCTGGCTGCAGGGAGCTATTCCAGGCATCCTGCCAGCCAGAAGCAATCTCTGTGGACTGGTGATAGTGCCGCCCACAGAGTTCTGAACCATTTGCACACCCCTAGTTATGGCCCTGCTTATGTTAACAACAATGATACTCTGCTCCAAAGCTGTAACATTTTGGTGCCCTGTGCCAGAAAGAGCATTGTCACCCCCCCATATTTTAAATATGGACAGGGAGTGATCAAAAAAGGTGTGTGATCTCACCGGAAAGGGGTGTGGCCACACAATAGTACCCCCTATTCAAATAACAACACACAATAGTGCAAATTTATTCACATTAAACCGCACAGTAGTGCCCCTTATTCACATTACACCAAACAGTTTTGAGTTTTGTACCTTATTCACATTACACCACACAGTAGATAGAGCCCCTTACACATTATGGCACAGTAATGCCCCTTACACATTATGGCACACAGTTGTGCCCCTTACATATTATGCCACACAGTAGTGCCCCTTACCAGGTATGTGCGGTGAGGTCAATGGATGGGGAAGCACTGGCTAGTATCAGAGCCTGATTTACACACATATATATGAACCAGTCACACTTGCACAGATCTCCCCCTGCACACAGATTCCCGTAGCACAGATCCCCCTCACAAATATCTCCCACTAGCACAGAATATCTCCCCCTAGCACAAAAATTTTCCCCCACACACACAGATCCCCCCTAGCAGCGGACCCTACTCACTTTTTTCTCCTTTGTGCATTTCCTCTGTCTGCATATTTCAATTTCCTTCCCTCATCAGTGCTGCTGCTGAGCTCCAATGCTTGTACTGGTCACCTGATCGTCAGAGGTGTCCGTCAGAGCTCAGGCACACCCCCTCGCAGTGAGACATGTCTCCATTACCTGTGTTTTATTGGCTGATTTGTGGCCCAGCCCCTGGCTCCAGGTAGTATCTGAGCTATCAGAGGTGAGGCTGAGCTCTTACAGCCTCATCTCTCATCTCTCACTGTATTTCCAGAGAGTGCTGCAATTTTGGTGAGTTTTGCATATAAAAATGATCAGAATAATACAAAGAAAATATTTATAGGTTATAAATATCTTTTCTGCATTATTCTAATAATTTTTATAGTCAAAACTCTGCAGTCTGACAAAGGAGGTTACCCGGACTGCACGTCCCTGCCCCTTACACATCATGCCACACAGTAGTGCACCTTACACATTATACCACGCAGTCGTGTCCCTTACACATTATGCCACACAACTATGCCCCTTACACATTATGCCACGCAGTAATACACCTTACACATTATGCCACACAGTAAAGACCCCTACTATAGGGTTAGTCACAGCACTCACCTAGCCGCCAATCTCTAAGCTTCTGCTGACATTGCAAAAGTATGATTACGGTATGATTAGCTACACTGGTCGCCAACAGCTCCTCTCTCAACACTGTGGGAGAGAGACATCACGACGTCTGTCCCTACATGCAGTGTGAGCTCGGAGGGTGTAGAGAATGATCCAGGCACACTACTAGTAACAATATTGCATTGGATGCATTGCGGTGCTTTGTCCCGATGGGTAACGCCACACATCATTACTCACATACTGAGTAAACCTGACTTGATTGTCAGTTTTGGGGGGAGATTCTGAACCAAACCTGGTTATTCTTTAATATGGAATACGTCAGTGGCATGCAGAACAACATGACATTTCTAAAAGTGCGGAGGCTCTGGTACTCCTACCATTCAGTATCACTACCAGGAAACGTGACTATTGGTGATTTCTGTGGTTCATCTCAACTCTCTCCTCCCCTCTATTTAACCTTTCCCTCCCCTGAACAATACTGCCCTAGCTACCATTGACCCCATTTTCTCTTCTATTCTTTTACCCAGTAATTCAACTTGGGCTCAAGAGTATCTCAAACTACAATACATTTTCTGATTTACGATAACAACGAAAAGGAAGGTCAAAGCATTGATTACAACATCTCTGTAATGCTTATTATAACTGCTATGCAATTGGATAACAAATGGATCAAAATGATAAATGAATGATATTTCTACTTCTTCCACAATGGTCACATAACTTGTTATATATTGTTGCTGTATTAATATAAAACCTTAAATAAAGAACTTACAAAAAAAATGTTTCCATAGTAATTGTCAAGAGGAAATAATTTCACATTGTTTTGTGAAAAATATATCTAGGCTGAGCGGATCAGAATACTCCAGGACCACAAACAGCCCACTATTGGTATCTTGGGCCATGAGACCCTTAAAAGAAAAGCTTAATCTAAAAATTAATTTATGGCGGTGTTATGACTTCTAAGATGTCCCATCGCCGTCCTCGCCCTAGCCCCGCCCCTAAACGGCTGCAGCCTGTCAATCATGCTGCGGCTTAGGGAGCACTGCACGCGACAACCCAGGAACCGTTCTGCACAGGTTTGCGTACAATTCTGACTTGGCCCTATAGCACTATTCCATACCACTACAATGTACTTATTGTAACAAGGCTCAATTCCTCCCAACTTTGTTTTTAATTTGCACTTTTATTCTTAATGACATTTTGATGGGGATTTTTTTTATTTTTTTACATGTACTAATGTTTTTGTTGGTTAAACATTGTGTACAGAATGACCTCTTCCGGTGATTAATATCTTTCTCTGTTTTTGGCTGCGTAGCCCTAACATACAAGATATTTAATGCATTAAGTAGTGTCTGATGGGAGTTTGGTCCTGTGTACACAGCTATCAGCAGAGAATTCACTCATTTATCCTGGTCCACCGCCTTATCTTGTTTAAACAAGCTTTGGGGCCTGATCGATGCTTCAGAAAGTTCCGGAACAAGTCTAACACAGATTAAATTGATTGCCTCGGATGTGCATTCACATTAACATCTCGAGCAGAGATTACTTATCTTATCTCAATCAAAGAAAAATGTAGGAAAGTGCTAAATCATACAGGTTATGGAGAAGGGGTAAAAGTAACACTTACAGCTTTCATCTATCTGGTGGAGCAGATTAAATACAGCACAGGTACAAGGAAGGAACACTGAGATGTCACAGGTGAGCTGTGACATAAGTGAGTAAAACTCAGCAACTGCAGTTACACTCTCTCCACTGTAAGAAACATCTATATAATAAGCAAGAAAGTGTATTTTTGTGTCTGTCCTTTATGCATGGCCGGAGTTTTGTACCTAGCTCATCTAAATTTGGCATGGTGGTGTAGTTTGACCAGGATTAAGTTTTTGGCTATGTTTGAAGTTTGTCAGGGCCATGGAGGTCTACATGGTGCCCAAAAAGTAGGCTGAGGAGTCTCTGATTTGAAATTTTTGTTTATCAAGTTTGCTCACTATGTCTTCCAATGCCGAAAACTGCACTGATCTGAAGGCATAGGCTGATATATACTAGTGTGTGTGGGGAGGGGGGCAGAGCTCCAATGGAAAAGCAGGATTAACTGTCACACTGCACCTGCACTGACAGTTACTCATTTCCTCCAATCACATTTTTATATGTCATGCTCTCCACTGTTGGTCTGTAGAGATTTCTGCTTGGAAATTATTTCTGTTCTGCAGTGATTTTGGAAACTGCAGTGATATCGTAAGCTATACTGATTTCAGTCCTGTAAATGAAGGCTGCACATGGAATTCCATGTCCATTCTTCAACCTAAGTAATGCCGGGTATCCCAGCTAGTATTATCTAATGGGTTAGTAAACCTCTTCACTCCTTTCTCAATAACAATCTGAGCTGTTGTCATATGTTGTGTTTTAAGTTTTTAGCACTGTCGAAGCTGGATTATTGGCTGAGACAAGATCAGTTTAAAATTGAATCGCAGCGACACCATCTTGCGACTGGCTGCAAAACGCCATTTTGCGAAATGGCCGCCTAAGCGCCATTTTAGATAAACTCACATTTTAGTACATGTGGCGATAATACCATTAGCATCATGCGAATGCATCTGTGACCATCATCATAGGTTGCGGCGATTCACTAAAAGCCTATTTCATTACTTTACGTATTATAAGGGATATATTCCAGAAATGGCTTTACAGTATTGCATTAAGCAAGTGGCCAGGTGACAACTGGCTTGTGTAGATAAGCTTCCTGCATAGTGTTTGCCCACAACGGGTGGTCTGGCTAGAATAAAAATAAGCAGGCTTCCTGCAATGACATGATTTCGGGGGCTGGAGTGTCACCTTGGGTCTGTCTCTTGTAGTTGGGATATTTTGCATTTTCACACAAGAGACCGACAGAGGTATCTTTCCTTTGAACACAGGAAAGGTGGGAGGGCCTGTTGACAGGACATGTAGAACTATCTAGAAAATGTTAGAGACAAATGCACTCATCTTCATACACACATTAAATATGTCTTTTTATTAAACCCTGAATACCCACACATTTCATATTCACTCATAAGGTTCAATAAGCATCAAAATGTATGATTTAAGTTGGTTTAGGTAGTTTAAATGCTGAGAAATAAAGGTATTTGATAATTAAGGTATTATACATGATAAGCAAGTTGTGTTTGGTTTTGTTCTGATGCGTACGCTTTTTGCAGCATTCTGGTGTTATCGGTGGAGAGATCGCATCATGCAAACTCAAGTTATGGATCGCAGAACTTACAAGCAACAAAAATGTTTAAATGTTAGAATGTTACAGAGGGCATTACTAGAAAGATTCCCCTGCTGTTAGAGGCAGGGAGAGTCTATTTGAACCAGCCTGTTAAATGTGCTGTAAAATATGCTTCTCCTCTGGGAACCAATGACATCAGCAAGAAACTTCCCCATTGTCCTGTTTTAGTCTGTGGGGGATAAATATGTGTGCCCGAATACTGGTTTTTTAGTCCATGCTGAAGGCTGTATGAACTGAGGGTCTCTATTCTGAGGCCTATCTCTGGGTCCGGAGGCGCAGCGTATGTATACTGTACTTGGGTCTGTATTATTTCCTTTTCCGCCTAAATTGTGTATGTATCAATTGCGTGTAACTGACTGAACTTTTACCTGAATAATACTTGTGCTTTGGAACCACAGATTCCACTCCTGTCTTTATTTGCGGTCAGACTGCGTACGCAAAATAGCGTTATTCTTAGAGGTTTATAGGAAGGATTTTAGAAGGTATAGGCAGGGGTATATAGAGGTTGTGATCCAGTTTCGTTAGCACCCGCCTCCACCTTTATGCGAACCATGCCAGTAGCAGAACAAACAAGTGGTGGGCCCAGGTGAAAAAAATATGCTCTCCCTCCCAACTTACCATCAATTCTACAAGATAATACCTGTCTTCATTTTATTATAACTCCCTGATACAAGTTATGGTATCTTTGTCATTAAAGGTACACCAATCTTTTTCTGTATTGTTATATTTTCTGTATTGTTGTTACTACTCCCAGATAATAACTGCCCCATAAGCTCCTGACACACTTCTGACAGCTGCACTCCCTGGTCACATTGCAAAGAAAGAAGGACCGGGGCTGAGGGATTAATGCCTTATGTCTAATGCCTAAGTGATAGGAGCGCACTGGCTGGGCTGCCGCTGGCCATAAGGCTCCAATTGCATCTCCACTTTACTGGTATATTTATTCCCAGTCTCCTCTGTGTCTTGCTAGTAAAATCATTGCCTTTTTAAATATCAGGCATAAATACGGTCAGAAGTGCCAGATTTTACAACCAAACACTTCGTAATTAAATCCCTATGGGCTCTATTTATTAACATTATTTTTACTAAAATAAAGTGAAAAGGGGTGTTTTCACACCCATTTCATATTATTTTAGTTTCACCTACAGTTACTAAAGGGTATTTGGAGTAGAATTCATAAAATTCTACTCCAACCCCTAAGTATCACTTATTTTTAGTAAGCAGATCACTTTTCCCATAATTGTAATGGGAAATGTGATCTGGCCAAAGCTACTAAAAATAAATTGTTATAAAAATACCGGGGAAAGCCCTGTGATAATTACGCCACATGGAGGTGGCATTATCCAGGGTCTCCCCCGGTTACCGGACTCCTGCTCCGCTCTGACGGGGAGAGCAGAGCCTGGAGCCAGCCCCAGTGATCAGCTGTGTGGTCTAAATAGACCACACACTGATACACTGTAAAAAAAAAGTAAAAAAATAACAAACCTACCTGACTCCAGGGACAGGAGTTCGGGGCTCCGGTGATGTCCTCTCCAACTCCCCAGGGATCCCTGGCCTGGGCTGACTATCGATCAGGGCTGATGCTGCTGCTGGGGGGCCCAGTGATAGGGCTCCCCTGGCTTTGGCATCAGTCCCCCGTTAAAAAGGGTCCAGGACTGGTTCTGGATCTTATAGGGGAACCCTATGCAATTTTTTCCCTGTAAATCCAGGACCAACCCTGCTTCCCATAGTTCAGTGCTTTTTTGTACTCAGGCCCTGATTCAGAGCCGGACGCTCTGACAGAGCGCTCGCTCTGAATCAGGGCCGGTCTTTTTTTTTTAAGAACGGCCTACTGGCCGCTCACATAGCTGTGGATGACCACCCACAGCTATAGCGAGCAGCCATGATGATGGTCGCGATGGTCAAGACCATCGCGACCATCAGGCTTGCGATGAGACCCTTGTGGTAGGGTCTCGTGGCCGCAAGCCCCAGAAAGCTTTCGGCTCAAACAGAGCCGAAAGCTCTCCCACTGACATCACTTGTGATGTCAGTGGGGCCATCCCCAGGCGGTAGGCGTTCTCATGGGAACGCCTCCGTCTGGGCAGCCACCCCCCGGCCCGCCCACCAAAGGGGGCGTGCTATTACTCAACATCGACAGCACGCCCCCTTTGGTACGAGACCAGGAGTGACGGATTGCCCGTCGCTATCCGGGTCTCGCGCATGCACACGACGGAGCTGCCTCCGTCGTGTGCATGCGCTCTGGGCCACCATCAACCCGGTTGCGAGCGCTCAGCGCTTGCAACCGGGTCTGAATCAGGCCCTAAGTACAGGGAGACCCTACGTAATTTTTTCCCTGTACTTAGTCAACCAGATCTGGGTTTCAGTAGTCCGGGGCTCGTTATGATTTAGGGGGCGACCTCACGTCAATTTTTTTCTAATTTTAACACTTTCTTTGCTTTTTACAGCCATATACATGCAGGCATCTCACTGATGTCTGCATGTATCTGTGTCAATCCCACCTGCTCAAGCTCCAATCAAAAGCATGAAGCAGGTCTATTGTATTGGGTATTTGAAGTTCAATTTGAAGTCCGATTTTGAGGTCAATTTCAAATCGAATGATAGTAAATAAGGGTTTTGTGTGTTAGGCTATGTAAAAGTACCAATGTTTTTCTTATGGTCGATTTGAGGGCGAATTGTGTCCGAATTCGATTTGAAGTCCAATTTTACATGCGATTTGGCCTTTAGTAAATACCCAAAAGCAGAATTGAAGCCAAATAGAATGAAAATCGCACCTCAAATCACTCAAAATGCCAAATCGACATATAGTAAATTTACCCCTACATCTCTTGACCTTATAAGTCTTTGGTTACTGAAGTCAGTCTGTAAATCTTTGCTTTATTTGCAATATCCTATTATGATAGGAGTTACGGATTTGCGATCAAGCTTGCATCTTTCATTGGGTTAGAAGACCTGTGCCCTACATCACAATATCTGATTTTCCACAAGACTTGTATTCTTTGATCATGCCTGTAACTTCATATTTGTTTGTTAGTAAGTAAATATTCTACATTCTACTAGTAGTATCATGATGTATCAATTCCCACTCATGGATTCCACTTCCATTGGTCTGCATACATCGCTATGCACTAATTCCAACAGTGCTCTAGCTCTAGTTTACATGAATAAAAGCTATGGTTTTATGGGCTTTAATTTCATCTCCATAACTAATTTACATGTGGGATAATTATCTGAACTTGCTAATTGTGTAAAGCTCATGCTGGTCCCTGCACTGTACACTTATATACAGGTGAATAAGAGAATTTCCGTACTCACTCAGATCCTCTTATTCTGTGTTGTTGTAGACTTTATTTTTGGTATCACCAATCTTCACACCGCAGTGTCTAGGAGCGTTGGCAGTCTGAGTTGTGTACATTGGTGCTGGGCATGTTAGTGTGCTGAGCCCGTAACATACTAGCAGAGTTTGACTAACATGCTGAGGGCCTGATTTAGACCCGCTAGCGAGCGCTGAGCGCTCGCAAGCGGGTCGATGGTGCCCAAGTGCGCATGCGCACGACGGAGGCGGCTCCGTCGTGCGCATGTACGAGACCCGAATAACGACGGCCAAGCCGTCGTTATGGGTCTCGCACCAAAGGGGGCATGCTGTCGATGGTGATTGACAGCACGCCCCCTTTGGTGGGCGTGCCAGGGGCATGGCTGCCCAAATGGAGGCGTTCCCACTAGTGATGTCAGTGGGAGTGCTTTTGGCTCTGATAGCCAAAAGCACTCCAGGGCTTGCGGCAGCGAGACCCTACCGCAGGGTCTCGTCGCAAGCCCGATGGTCGCGATGGTCATCCACAGCTATGCGAGCGGCCAGGAGGCTGCTCCAAAATGAAGGAGGGACGGCCCTGATTCAGAGCGAGCGCTCTGTCAGAGCGTCCGGCTCTGAATCAGGGCCTGAGTGTGGTAAGTGCGCAGCAGCTGTGCATATGGAGGTGAGTCCACACAGCAGATTGGCTTAACCAGGTAATCGGTTTATTAACCAAGTAGAAACCAGTAGCATATGACACAGGGTTATTTAGCAGGTACAGGCAGCAGAGATATTGCCAGTTGCAGCCTGGAGCGTATTGGATATAATGGGTAATGTGGTGCACCAGGTGCGTAATGCATTGGGAGCACTTGTAGCATATAGTAGTGCCATTGGGATGCTTGCTATGTTAAGCGGTGGTGACACATCCATCCATGCAGGACACCACAGGAGAAAGACACACAATGTAGCTGCACATGTGCAATAGGGCATGTCAAAGGTCAGTGCTAGTGCACGCCAGCTCTGGGTCCAGGAACAGAGGCTGCGCACTGCATTCCTCTCTAACAGTATTAATGCCTGAGGGGACCCATGTGAAGCGGGCCCTCTCTTCTGAGCAACACCCACCCATACCCCATGTCTTCCCTTATGCTGGCAAGCGGGTCCCTCCTCTTCCACGGTGCCATCTTCCCAGTGAAATTTAGTGTCAGAGTCTTTTCTTTTACTGCACGGAGCCATCTTCCTGAACATGTCACTGGGAAGATGGAGCTCCGGAGGAAGAGGGACCCACTTGCCTGCACAAGGTAAGTATACTATGGGTGCAGGGTGTGTAACCATTATAAATATGCCTATGACTCCAAACCCATCTGTGACACCAGTTGAGCCACATCAAGGGCTTTGCTAAGTAACTTTACAGACCAATAGCTTCAAAATGGTCTCCATGGTCATACTCCTCCTAGCCTGTATGCACAACATTGGCTTTTGCTGAACATGGACACAAAACCAGAGAGAGCCACATAGACACACGCACATGCTATATGTTTATGTTCATGTGGTCAAACTCCCTGAGGCTGCAGAAATATTGTAGCTAGGGGCCCAAAGAAGAGCAGCAGAGCCGCGGTCCCGAGATTACTACTGGGTGTCAGGACTTAGGGGTCTAGAAATATATTAAAGGGTGCAAAGCCCTATGGCTGGCACAAACAGCTGTTCATGCTGGTGATTGGGTTTCATCCTGTACATCTAGGGGTCACTGCAGCGAAAGCAGTGCCCTAAGAAAAGTCTGTTTAACAAGCAGTACAGTTCTGGTAAAGTGCACATTTATGGAGTAGTATAGCAGCATTTGCCTGGCAACAAAGCACTGATTGCGGTGCGCCTAGTCTTGTGAAGCAATGTGGAAACTAGTTGTTGTAGGGCAAGTTTTACGGGGCTTGGAGTTTGGAGCTCAGAGCTGGCAGAGATTGGGTCTCGTCCTATACCTTTAATGAGACCCATTTTGCAGTTCCATATTGCATTTTGGAGGACCTGATTCCTAGTAACAGTATATTTAAAGTCTTCCCATTAGCCCGAACATTGCTATTCCAAGTTGGATCAGAGTCCAGCTCGGGGTTTCCCGCCTGACTCGGATCCAAAAACAAGGCAAAACATCATCAAACCCGCGTCGGATTCTCATGGGTTTTGGATAGTCTATAAGTTCCTCCCCATGGTAATCGGCGCTATTTCCTTGCTGAGTCCTGGGCTGTGCTGTCTGTGGGGTGTGCAGGGGTGTGCTGTGCTCCGTCCAAGGGGCTGTGATGTCCATCACCAGGAGTGTGCTGTGCTCTGTCCAGGGGGGGTTTGTTGTCTATCACCAGGGATGTGCTGTGCTCTGTCCAGGGGTCTGTGTTGTCCATCACCAGGAGAGTGCTGTGCTTCATCCAGGGGGCGTGTTGTCCATTACCAGGGGTGTGCTGTGCTCCATCCAGGGGGCTGTATTGTCCATCCAGGGGGTATACTGTGCCGTCCATCAAAGGGTATGCTGTCCATCCAGTGTGCTGTCCATCCAGGGCTGTGCTGTCCATCCAGGGCTTTGCTGCCCATCCAGTGTGATGTCCATCCAGGGCTGTGCTGTCCATCAAGGGGTGTGCTTTCCATCCAGTGTGCTGTCCATCCAGGGGTGTGCTGTCCTGGGCTTGTACTCCAGTCTATCCATATAAGCACTGTGATGCTGCAGGCCGTACCTCCCCCAGTGTATCCAAATAACTGTGACGCTGCTGGCCATAACCCAGTGTATGCTTCCGTACCCCAGTGTATCCATATAAGTACTGTGACGCTGCTGGCCATACCCCAGTGTATCCAGATTCCATATAAGTACTGTGATGCAGCAAGCTGTACCCCAGTGTATGCTGGAAAAAACATTTGTATATATTTAAACTGAGGTTAATCAGTATACACTGATATGTACCCCAGTGGGAATGGGTATGAAATACCGCCGGCCGCAGCGGCAGCCCAACATGAGCAGAGTTCGAAGCAGCGGAAGCCCGACAGCGCTGGAAATCCCGATCGTGGAGAGGTGAGTATCTACTAACCTAACCCCCCTAACCCTAACCCTCCTTAGGGGTGCCTAACCCTAACTTCCCCCCAAGTGCCTAACCCTAATCCCCCCTCTAAGTGCCTAACCCTAACCACCCCCTTCCCCGCTGCCTAAACCTAAGTCCCCCGGGGGGGTGCCTAACCCTAAGTCCCCCACGGGGGTGCCTAACCCTAACCCTCCCTCCCCCTAGCCTAACCCTCCCGGGGGGGTGCCTAACCCTAAGTCCCCCCCGGGAGCCCTAAACCTAACCGTCCCCCCCGCGGCTGTCCGCTCGCGGCACCCGGCATCACTACGATCGGGATGCCGGGTGCCGGTCTCCCGGCGTCGGGGAAATGCCGGCGTCTACATCTAGACGCCCGGCATTTCACCCTTGCCGGGAAATGACAGTCGGGAAGCCAGCTGCCGGTATTTAGGCAGTCGGCTTCCCGATTGCATACCCCCCAGTGTATCTATACAAATACTGTGATGCTGCAGGTTGTACCCCAGTGTATGCTTCTGTACCCCAGTGTATCCATATAAGCACTGTGATGCTGCAAGCCGTACCCCAGTGTATCCATATAAGCACTGTGCCTTTATGCCATGCATTTGTGCCGCTGTTCTGATGCTTACTTTTTTTTTTTGTTTCATACTGTATTTATTTCAACTAAAATCACAAATAGGTATACTTGCAAAATACTTTTATGCCATTTTCAACCTTGTTTTGTAGATACCAACCTGGTTGGCTTACTTTTCCTTGATCATAACAGCCATGTTTAGTCAGATGCAACTCAAGCACAAAACGGAGAGGCTATTTTGTGATGGTACATAATCCAAGAAGCACAATGATGAAATGTTTAGTACAAGAATTTTAAATCCCTCTGCCCCCTTCTTGTTCAGAGCTTCCATTTTGTGTGTGCTGCCACATTAATAGTTCATCCACCCGTTCAATAATCGAAATGGGCAGGTGCAACACTGGCATTGCTCCTGTCTGTGGGAGGGCCCAAGGACAATTCCATCTTGCACCTCTTTCCCTTGCATTATGCTCTCTTTATGTGTAGATGACAAACATTATTGTTATAGTTTATTAAACCTCCATCCTGTCTGCCACTGCAGTGCCATTCTCTTTCCTAGATGTGCCATGTTGGTAATTCAACTGCCACAGCCGCTGAAGTTTTCCACATGCGGTTGCTGAGTGCCAAAAATGTCCAGAAATTGTTATGGCCACAGACAGCATCTGCTGCATGCCCCTTTAATGTTTTTTTTCAAAATGTGGAACCACCAAAGAGCTCAACTGGGGCAAGGACTGATGTGAATGATTAAATTATTTTTTGTAAATACCTCCAATCCTCCCTCATAAATTTACTTCAGAATCCAAAACTTAAATTAAATTTACTACGAATCAAACCTTCCTTTCCCTGCCTTCAACTACATACATACTCCAACTCCCTCATGCCTTTTGATTAATAAAAACATTTGTTTCCTGATGTGCCATGTTGGAAGTTGAACTGCCACAGTCGCTGAAATCTTCTACATTGCGTCTTACATCGACACTGCATCTACCTCTGAATCAGGCCCTCAGTCTGTGCAAACTGCTCCTCCACATGCAAATAACAGGTCCACAGCAGGTCCTAAACTAATTGTATATTGTGCAGCAGGTGATATGTACGTTGTAAATTACCACTACTGTATTCCCTAAGTTCCATAATTTGCATGATTTCATTTAATGTATTTATTATATTGAAGTTTAGTGTAATCTTTTGTGTAGCTCACTGCCAAATAGCAGATTGAACCTTTGTCAAGAGAGAGTCACAATGAATTATCCTCATCTCACAGCTTATACTGTATATACTAAATTTACTAGTACTTTGAATCTTGATTCATTTGTTAATAATTTGACACACTGACTGATCGCTATGCGGCCATCCATATCTGTCTAATAGTTGACATTTCACATCTATGTATCAGGATTTAGCTGCAATATTTGATATGCGCTGTTTTTGTTTGTATACGTTACTAAGCATTCTGTAAAGTTTATAATTAAAAATGTATTCAGTTTTCCAATAAAAATACCACTTCAATTCCAGTTTGTTCTTGATGACTTAACCCACATTAATTAGGCCAAGTCACAAGGACGTACTAAGATAAAATAAATAATATTGTAAAAAGCAAATTTAGTAAGTGAATTATGAACAGCCCAAAGTAATCTCTAGTTTTACTGGTCACAGGAAAGTGCTGGACACTGTACCATAGAAAGGGGTGGGAGGGAGACACTTAGGACTGAATATGGAGGGATTAGACCTGTTGGCAGATGGTGTTGACTGGTTCACTCAGGAAGCATGCAGCACTCTCCCTTGGCACAATGAGACTTTCTGCACCATTTAGCAGACAGGAGATAGATCCACCACACACTGCTCTAATAAAGTATTAATGTACCCATTGGAACTGTTAGCAAGAGTAGTCATCCAGTCATGCTGTAACCCTTTCCTGGAAAAGTGTGCATGTAATATGTGTGTGGGCGGGGGGCTTGTCATCACAACAACATGTTACACAGCAGCAGTATTTGTGAGTCCTGGAGTATGCAGTGTCTTTCCACAATGCTATATACTGAGTGTTTTTTTACATTTCTCGTATTACATTACTCAGTATAGAAAGTGTCATGTACAGTATGTTGAATCTTCTAGAAATAATAAGAACATGCTAATGATGATGACATAACATATAAAGACCATGATACTGTTGCTCTGGTGCCGCCTCCATCCTCAGTGCAACAGGTAACTATCGGACCTGCCAGAGCTCAGCAGGCGGCCTCACCTCCAACATTCGCTACTGCGCATACGCCCCTTGTTCGCGCGTCTTTCTTATCCGGTGCTCCTAGTAAATGGACGCCGCTGAGACTCCCACAGATATAATGTCCCTGCAGAGCCCACAGAGTACCACAAGCACACCCATGAGCATCAGAACGGGAGGGGCAAAGGGGAGGCTCACCCCCCCCCAAAAAAAAACATTTCAAAGGAGCAGTGGCCGCAGACTGTCAGGGCTGTGCAGCTTTATAGTAATAGGCTGCACAGCCCCTGCACCGCATGTGCGGTCTTTAAGCTAAAACACTGAACATTACACTTCCTCCTCTGTGCGGTGCAGGGGCTGTGCAGTCTATTGCTATAAAGCTGCACAGCTCTGACAGTCTGCCACTTAGATAAGATGGAGAGGGGAAGAGAGAGGAGGGGAAGAGAGGGCAGAGGAGAGTGAGGGGAGAGGAAGGGCGGTGGACCCCTGAGTACACTAGTGGCGTAACTTCATCCCAGGTGCTCGGAGACAAGATAAATGTTGGTGCCCCCCCGCAATTAAAGTTAACCAACCCCCCAACACCTATGCCAGCCCCAGCTGCCGCCACCCCCCTATGCAGTTCCCCCAGTAGTGGTCCCCTGTGCAGTGCCCTCTGTAGAGGTCCCCCTATGCAGTGACCACCTATGTAGTGCCCCCCAGTAATGGTCCCCCTATGCGGTACCTCCAGTAGTTGTCTCCCTATGCAGTGCCCCCAGTTGTAATGCCCTTGTAGTGCCCCCAGTTGTAATGCTCCCTGCAGTGCCCCAGTAGTAATGTCCCTTGAAGTGCCCCCAGTAGTAAGGGCCCCTGTAGTGCCCCCAATTGTAGTGCTCCCAATAGTGCCCCCAGTAGTAAGCCCCCTGTAGTGCCCCCAGTAGGGCCCCCAGTAGTAAGCCCCCATAGTGCCCCAGTAGAAAGCCCCCTGTAGTGCCCCCCCAGTAATGCCCCCTATAGTGCCCCCAGTAGTAAGCCCCCTGTAAATCCCCCAGTAGTAAGCCCCCTGTAATGCCCCCAGTAGTAAGCCCCCTGTAATGCCCCCAGTAGTAAGGCCCCTGTAGGGCCCCCAGTAGTAAGCCCCCATAGTGCCCCCAGTAGTAAGCCCCCAGTAGTGAGCACCCCCCAGTAATGCCCCCTGTAGTAAGCCCCTGTAGTGAGCACCCCCTCCAGTAATGCCCCCTGTAGTAAGCCCCTGTAGTGAGCACACCCCCAGTATGTCCCCCGTAGAAGCCCCTGTAGTGAGCACCCCCCCAGTAATGCCCGCTGTAGTAAGCCCCTGTAGTAGGCACCCCCCCAGTAATGTCCCCTGCTGTAAGCCCCTGTAGTGAGCATCCCCCCAGTAATGCCCCCTGTAGTAAGCCCCTGTAGTGAGCACACCCCCAGTAATGCCCCCTGTAGTAAGCGCCTGTAGTGAGCACACCCCCAGTAATGCCCCGTGTAGTAAGCCCCTGTAGTGAGCACCCCCCCGCCACGCGCACACACACTCAACAAAATTTTAAATAAATACTTACCTTAATCCCCTCTCCAGTGCTGCTGCCTTCCGTCCCCGGCGCCCGCTCCTCGGAACTATGGGAGTGACGTCAGGACGCCATTCCCATAGTGCACTGCAGGAGTGAGCTCTGGCTGCCGCTGGCGCCGATGGAAGGGGAGAGAAGGAGCCAGGTGCCCGCTGGTAACAAACTCAGCGGGCGCCCGGCAAATGGAGGGTGCAGGGGGTGCGGTCGCCGTAGTTACGCCACTGGAGGTGGAGTGCCAATCAGCGGAGCTCCTTCTCCATGTAGCTCCTCAGCAGTGGCCAGCCCGGATGACAATGGAGCCAGGTGCCCCCTTCAGGGCTGGCGCCCGCAGCGGCAAATGACTCCATTGTCTCCGGGAGTTCCGCCACTGGAGTACACCAGAGCTACATTAGAGGAGCATAGTGCTATTATCCGCCTGTGTTTTTACTACTTTAACGCCTATAATGCCCATCGATACCCTGGTGCTCCAGGCTGTACCAATACTACTATTTGTATACTTGTTAAATCCCTGTGGCTTATGCTACTTGTTGTAATTCAAAAACCTAACACCTGGTTACTGTACCACGTGTGGATTAACTGGCACCAGCACCAAACAACTGCATGACACATTTAACACCTTATACATTTTGTCCCAGTGTATTGACTGTTATCTAGTGAGACAATTTAATTTCACCCAGTGTCAATCCGCTGTACATTGTCACTGCCGCTATTCTGCTAATCGAGACCAATAGCTTCAAGTTAATAGGTTGTAGTCCCCATATACTGACACTACCAAGAGAGACCACACCGCAGAACTTTTTTCAGCTTATAAATAAATTATTATAACAATTTACCTTTTATCAATGGCATAGGGGTTATATTTGCTAATAGACCCAAAGGATCTATTAAATAGTTGTGTTATATTCCCTGTAAACACCCGGGGAGGGATACTAATTACCCCGGCCTGGGCTTGTTGGAGGCACCTGATGGGGGACCGGGCCTGCTGCCCCCCCCACCACCACCACCCTTTCTTACCTGGCAGTAGCAGCATCCTCTCTCACGCTGCTTTGTGCTGGGCTGTGATGGGTCCAGGGAGGCTGCAGTTTCCTCTGCCTTTTCCCACGATGTGTTGGTGGAATGTGCACTGATTGTGCCAGGGGTTTCTATATTGAGTGCAGGGTGTGCAGTGCACACGGGCCTCTGGCTCCAGGGGAAGCCCGCACTGCAAACCCTGCACCCATATTATTTAATACTTACCTCTCCAAGGTCCCGTGTCGGGTGTCTCAGTCCTGCACAAAACACCGGTAAATAGCCACCACGGCCATTTCTTTTCAGGGAACATGGCCACGTATGATTAGGCTATGCCCCTCGACAGTATCCAGGCCTGGTACCACTCTGTACACATACTTGCCCATATTTTAAATCTCTTACCCAGAGAGGAGATTCTGTTGACATCTTCGGGGGGCGGGGCCATACTGTATACGTTTTAGGTCAACAGCAGAAAAAGGCCGCGATTCGCGGGTCTGCTAGTAGTGAGCAGGGCTAAATTATGCGATTCACGTCATTTTAGCACTGCCCCTAATTTCCAGTAAAATCTTCCCTTCCTGCCCACTTCACTAGGAAGTGGGCGGGATGCGAGAGATATGTCTACTCTTCCAGGGTTGCCCCAAAAATCGTGAGCCTCCCGCAACTTTCTGAAGAATAGGCAAGTAAGTCTCTACGGCCCTGGGAACTTATACTTGTTTAACAACCTACTAAGTTAAGAGTGTATGTCTAAATAAATATTTACCAAAATATAGATTTACAAAAATCCGGCTCACACTCCCGAGCAGCAAAATGGTCAACAACAATGAATCACCAATTCATATGAACATATACAAAAAACAGGAAAGACCAGGGAAGAAATTATATTAATACTTGCTCTCACCAGGCAGTCATATTTGATGAATACATTTGGATTTATAAAACAGAATAAAAATACAGGTATAAAACTCTATAAATAATTTGATACCACTTTCATTTTGCAAAAAGATACCAATTGATGTGCACTATTGTAACCTGTGAGTGATATGTGTGGCGGGCAATCCCGAAATCAATTTATACCTTATGGTGATGGTCTTTTCTTCTTCAGGGTCCATAGGGGGTCCACAGGGTTGACCTTGGGGGTATAGGTTGGGAACCAAAATCCGGGCACCAAGCAGTTAAAGCTTTTAGATCCCAGGTTGCACTGGGTCCACTCTCCCAACAACCCCCAAGCCAGAGGCACCTTAGTTTTAAGTTGGTGCCTGGCCAGAGTCGAGTCACCCTTATCGCAGGGGGGCTGATTAGCAGCCCCATAGCTTTATTTTATGAGTTACAGGTTTATTTATTTACTTCTGAACTCTTCAGAGTGGCAGCATCGGACTGTCCATAGTATGTTCAAGCTGCCGCTCCATCACCCCGCCGGCGCACGGATGCCAGTACAGATCTGGGGATCTCGGCGGGACCCAGAGTCTGTACTAGCAGAACTCTGTGGGCGCCCAGGACGGCTGCCGGATCGATGGGGACAGGTAAGGTCGCGGGTCACCGCTTGCGATGATCCGCTCATTTGAAATGGGTCCCTGCAACTAATCTTAACGTCAGTCAGGACCAGTATAGCGCTGCTTAATATTTCCGTGAAGGTGGTTAGTCAGATAGGTCTGACCAGGAGATAGAGCACGATACTGCACCCATTTATACTATCCTGCAAGTCCTGGACTGCAGGTATTAGTGCAGAGGATTTGACTCAGAAAGGGTTATGTATGCAGCTCCATGTGGTGCCGGGCCCCTTACACAACCGCCTTGGGCAGTTTGTTTCTCAGGATCCTGGCCTTCATTGCGGATCGCCTGGCGGCCCCCATTGTTGTAACTCACTTGGGGTTACTTCAACATACTGCCTTTTTGTCTCAGGGTATCTCGCAGTTTCTTACGGTTTACTCCTGTGACACACAGACTATCGCTCCCTACCGGGGTTTTTCACAGTACATGCAATTCCCTCTGGTACCACAACAGTCTGTGATTCCCCTTGCAGGAATTACCACCCTAGGTGGATGTCATTTCTACGAAATGGTGTAATAAACACCCTGTGGTTACTTCCCAGTTTCCTCTGTCGTCTAACATAGGATTAACTGGATGATGTATCGGGCTACTTCCCTCTCACACGAGGGGGAGCCTACATCATGTATTGTTATTATCCCTGCTTTGGTGCTGCCAGTCAGGTCCATCCTAGTTATAGAGAATGTCGAACCTGCACCTACAGTAAATCAAACACCCTCAGTTTACGCATTAACGTGTCTTCGGCTGTGTTCCCCGTCTCTGACCAGCGGGTGGATCTCATGGCGGGAGTCTGGCTATCGCCAGCTAAGAGGTATCACAAAAGCGTTTGGCCTCATGTTTCCCATTCCCTGAGGGTCATCACAAGTAATGGGAATCACCTCCTGGGGTGGTTTTTCATGTTACTCGTCTGATTATGAGCGTTACTACGCCTCCCATTCCTGCCAGGATGGATTCTAAGGATCCGTAGGTGGTAACTTTGCCTGAAATCATTATACTCGTTTTCAGGGGCTGTTGCCCGTCCTACCATGGCTATCGCATGGTTGGCTAATGCTATTGCATACTGGGCTGATGCATTTGTAGAGCTTTTTCCCTCCAACACTTCTTGGGATCAAATGTCTTTTGTTGCTCACATAAAATATGCAGTTTTCATATGTGGGAGTAACTACGTTGGATGCCAGTCTCCTAACCTTCATGGTTTCGGCTGCGACTGTATCCGCCGCCATACCCTATGGCTGCGCTCTTGGAAAGCAGAGGTGCAGATACCATATATTGGGAAGATCTTGTTTGGTCCTAACCTTTACAAGATTGTAGCAACATTGGCAGTATCACTAACGGCAAGATTTCCGCCTTCAGCTATACAGAGCCTCGGACTAAATCTGTTAAGTCTTTTCGTCCTCAGGGTCAGCCTAAAGGCCTGGTGTTTTCCTAGGCTGTCGGCATCCACAGGGGCCATTATACCGATACCGAGCAGACCTATACATCCAGACACCCTGCTTCTAAACCTAAGGGTAAACCTTCAGCCTGACGGGACAGGTCTTCATCTGGGGGATTCCAGAGTGAGATACCGACTTTTTCAGTTCGCCCAGTCAAGTCACCACGGATGCATGGGTAGGTGTTGTAGTCTCTCACGGGTACGCCCTCTCATTGCTCAGATGGCCTCCTCACCTGTTTTGTTACATAGGCCCTTCTTCAGACCCGAACAGGGCCTTCAAATCCAGAAGGCTATACAGGCCTTGCGGTAAGCAGAGCTATTTATGCCAGCCCCACTATCTCAGCGAGGGACTGGTTATTCTACTTTCTTTCTGGTGCAGTGGCCGAATGGTCCTCATTGGCCTATCCTCTGTCTCAAATCCCTGAACCAGTTCCTAAAGGTGCTTGGGCTCAGGAGGAAACCCCTATGCTCCATCATCCGACATTTGGAACCTGGGGACTTTATAGTATCGCTGAATATTCAGGACATGTACCTACGGGTACCCATAGAGCCCTCTCATCAGCGTTAGCTCAGGTTTGCTGTGCCACAGCAACACTTAAAATTTTTGGCCTCTGCCCTTTGGACTGTCCACAGCCCCACTGGGGTTTACCAGATTTATGGATTTTATGACAGCCCACCTGTTCAGTGTATACGACTGCTCCAGTATCTGGATGGCCTCCTGCTCTTAGCAGGATCACCAATGCACTTTGAAGCCATTTCAAAGTTAACCATTACTTTCCTTCACAAGAACAAATGGTTAACCAACTGGGAAAAAACCCTCCCTGTATCCCTCACAGGGTATGATTCATCTGGGAGCCCTGCTGGATTCTCAGAATCGGAGAATCCTTCTGACGTCAGATGAGATCTCCACTCTTCATCTAAGAGTCCGCGGATGTCTCCACAATCGACAAGTGTCATTACACTCTGTAATACAGGTTCTAGAATCCAGGGTGCCTACCTTCGTAAGGGTGGAATATGCTCAATTCCATTCCAGGCCTTTGCACAAACTATTCCTCTCAAGATGGAATGGGTTTCTCCATCGGATCACGGTTCAGCCGATGATGCTCTCTCCGGAGGTGGGTCTGTTTCTATCTGGGTGGCTATGGCCATCTCATCTAGGGTAATCCTTACAATGGACGTCAGTCTCTAAGGCGCAGTGACCAGTCCGCACTCCATCTGGGGCAGTTGGATGTCTGGCGATTCTGCCCTGCCAATGAACTTATTGGAACGTTAAGCTGTCTTGGGCCCTTGGTCTAGCCTAACACATACTTCACGGTAAACCTGTAAAGGTTAAGTCTGATGATGTCACAACAGTGGCTTACATCTAGTAGACACTCGTAGTTGGGCAGCGATGACAAGAATGTCACATATTCTGACATAGTCCAAGGGTCTCCTCGCGGCCTTCTCTGCAGTGTTCATTCCGAGAGTTCTCCATTGGGAAGCGGACTTCCTCAGCCGTCGCGACTTTCATCCCGGGGACTGGTCTCTTCTCCAAGAGAGGTTTCAACTCCTAGTGACCAGAGGGGGCCTCCCAGAGGTGGTCCTCATGGCCTTCTGACTCTATCGCACACTGCCAGTGTTAGGATCCCGAACTAGAGGTACTGAAGCTACCTTCAGTGACGCTTTGTCAGTAAAGGGGACCTTCCACTTTGTGTAACTGTTTCCTCTGGTCTCCCTTCTTTCTCAGAAGTTTAAAACGAGACGGAGGTACTTTCCTGCTGGTGGCTCCAGATTGCCCCAGATGTCACTGGTACTTAGATTTTCAGAGTTTCCCCATCGACACTCCGTTCCTGCTGCTTCAATGTCTGGACCTGTTGTCTAAGGGTCCTTGCCTTTCCTTGGACCTGGATCGTTTGTCTTTGACTGCGTCCCTACTGTGGTCCTAAGGCTTCTCTGGCTCTGTCTTCATCGGGATGTTTAGAGCGTGTGGGCCAGCTTTTGCTGGGCTCTACCACGGAATGTGGCGTACATAATTCTTATGGTATCGTACCTGTAGTTACGATGATCAGGTGTTCGAATTTCCAGAAGTTCTGGCTTGGGTCTCGCCCTCCGCCTGGCCTTCCTGAAAGTGCGGGTCTCTGCACTGTCAGTATGGTTCGGATGTACAATTGCTCCACTCTCAGGTATACATACCCTCCTTCAAGGTGTTTTCTACATTCTACCTCCCTTTATCCCCCCTAGGGGCTCCTTGGGATTGGGCTGTGGTTCTTTGTGTCATCCTGCGGGTTCCATTTTCTTATGTTCTGGGTTGTTTGTGGACCCGGGGTGGTAGCAGGAGTGATCACAGAAGCGGGTTTGAATATAAAACTAGGTTTTTTAATACGTGCTTGAGTAGACATAACATATGGCAGTAAATAAAAGTTCAGGTATATATAAACATGCACTAGAGTTCTGTGGTGGGAGTAATGGGTTAATGTCCAAGTAGAAACAATTAGAACTGTCCAGGTGTGCAGGTAGTGAGACTGGAATAATCAACCAGGTATGCAGGTAGTGATGCAGGAAATAATAAGCCAGGTATGCAGGTAGTGAACTAAGGCAAATGAGCAGGATGTCAGCAGGCTCAGGCACTCAGGTATGGGCAAGGGTGGTGGAGGAAGCAGGGTAGTCCAGCGGAAGCTAGGAGCTGACAGGCAGACTGGCAGACAGCAATACACAGGAACAGGATAAGCACAGAGAACTCACTCTCAGCTAGGCTGAGATACACGTTGCACTAGCAAAGAAGGAAGGCACTGAACCCTCCTAAATACCCCATGCCGTGCTGTTACTGGCCGGAGGGAACATGTGACTCACCAGGATTGGCCAGCCGCATCACATGGCCAGAAGGTAAAATGGTTGCACCCATGCCTGTCGGAACGGAGACGCTGCCAGGCCTTACCAATGAGGCAGAGTGACAACAGGCCCACACAACAACGCGCGCAGCCAAAGCCCCCCACCAGACACCAGCTCCACCACCAGACAGCCCGCGCCACAACGACCTTACAGGTAACACCCGCCTAGCGCCCTGCTGAAATACCCTGACCGTGACACATTTGAACCACTAGTATTGATAGTCTTTACGTGGTTTATGGCTTAGACTCTCTTTCTTATGACGTTTACATCTGCCAGGAGAGTGGCGGAATTGGGAGCGTTCTCATGTGGCTCCCTCTTCTGGATATTTCAACAAGACAGGGTTGTGAGTCGCACTTGCCCTGTGTTTCTTCCTAAAGTGTTTTTTAAGTTCTATATTAGTCAGGAACTTATTGTACCTACATTTCAGTCTCCAGTCCACTCAGCTAGGGTGGCCTCATTGACTGTGGCCTGGCCTCTCCGGATTTTTGTAGTCTGTTCAAGTTTCTTCAGGAAATCAGTCTCCTTCTTTGTAGTCTATGACAGACATTAGCTAGATGGCTTCGTATGTCTATCTCAGGGGCCTACACATAGGAAGGCCTTTCGGCTTCTGTTGATGCTTCTTCTACTCGGGCTGTGGGCCCCTCGTGGGCGGCTCGCTTTGGCACCTCGGCTGTTCTGCCTTACAAGGTAGCCACGTGGTCTTCTGTACACACCTTTCTAAGGATCTATGCATTGGATTCCTTTGCCTCTCAGGATGCTTTCTTTGGGCGACGGATTCTCCTCTCATCACAGGAGTGTCCCCACCCTTATAAGGACTGCTTTGGGACATCCCCAAGGTCAACCCTGTGGACCCTTTATGGACGCTGAAGAAGAAAGTGAGAGATATGGTAAGAACTTACCCTTGTTATCTCTCTTTCTTCGAAGTCCATAGGGTCCACAGGGCACCCGCCCTGACGCACCTGGCTTCATATGGGCTGTGTTACTGGTTACCGGCTTCCCGTCTCCTTCTCTGAGTATGGTTTTTGAGTGTTCCAGTCTTCTCTCTTTTTTTAGTCCTCCGGCCTTTGGCTGCTTACAAACTAAGGTGCCTCTGGCTTGGGGGCGGGGTTATAGGGAGAGTGGACCCAGTGCATCCTGGGAGATAAAAGTTTTAACTGCATGGTGCCCAGATTTTGGTTCCCAACCTATACCCCCAAGGTCAACCCTGTGGACCCTATGGACTTCGAAGAAAAAGAGATGACAAGGGTAAGTTCTTACCATATCTCTCATTTTTCCTGTTGTAAAAGAAACTTCTGATATGCCTACATATTAACATTAAGCTAAGAGTTAAATGTATTGGGGGCAACCTCACTAATTTATCAAGGTGGAGGAAATGTGTTTAAAGACTAAGACAGAACATTCTTTTATCTGAACTATATTTTATTATTATCTGTTATGTAACAGGATTACACAATTAGTTGTGTTTTTTCTCTTTTTTATGTTATGATTGAATCCTTTGTGAAAGAAAGATCATCCTATTACAGGGGAGTACTATTTCTTATTTCAAAGCGCCAGTATACCTGTCACTATTTTTTAGTATTTTTAAATTGTTTATTGATAATATTGAAATATTTTACCAGGATCATTGCATAAAGATTTTAAGAAGAAATTTTAGAATTTCTTACGAAGGGATGTTTATGGACTGTGAGGTGTCATTTCTTACAATTACATTTCATTTGGATACAAAATGACACCATTATTTAAGTAAAATTAATGGAATTAATGTTAATTATTGGATTAAAACTTACCCAATGAGTTCACAGTACACAGTAGGTCAGTGATGAATATCATCACTGACGAGATGGAATATTAAAATGATAAATGTTTACATCACAACCTTATCACATAATTAGGACAATTTGACAATGTACACAATCCACAAATAACCAGATTCAATTATTTCACATATTAAAAATCAGGATTCTCCTGTAAATATCTGGACTGTTGTTAGGTACAAAAATACTTCTTAAGGTCCTGTTTAGCAATGCTGTCCAAGTATTTCTAAAATTGGGTTCAGTATATATATATATATGTAGGCCTCATATTTGCAGACTGAGGGCCTGATTCAGAGATGGACGCTAATGCGTGCATGCAGCGGTTGTGCGAAAATATGCAAATGTAGCAATCACTGGGTTTTGTATTGAGACACCCTCCAGTGGCTTCGCGAATCCAAGACACAGCATTGATCGCAGATCAGTCGTATATGGGAGTTCTGAGTATGGTTACTCAGCATGGCCGCCAGAACCGAGACGCTGGAGCCATTTTTAGTTTACATCATACGGGATTACAGTCACACTCTGTGACACATCTTAAAGTGGTCGCTAAATGCCTACATTTTTGTCGCCATTTCCCCCTTTACCACCCCCAAATGCTCTCACTGACTGTCAATCACACTGTGGCCAAATCCTGGCTGCTACCGCCATTGATAATTAAACTTTCCACATGCACGGATCACGATAATCGCTCAACTGCGCAAACATCGCCATTGTCTCCATCTCTGAATCAGGCCCTGATAGAGGTGCACGGAAATCCCGGAGGCCGTCACAACTGCAATTCCATATGCAGTGGCTCTGCAAAACTATACTATTGCTGCAGCTACTAGGTTTTGTACAGACTTGCCCAGTAGGCTGCTTCTCCATCACTTGCACCATCGATCCTTTGAGCAATCAATGTCCATTGGTAGTAAGCTGCCAGAGCCTCTGCAACTGCCTGCACAGACACGCCCCCGTCATGGCCGTGACATGCCTGCTATTGAGTCTCCACCACCCCATTACCTCCCAAAAATGTTCACTGACATGCCGAACACCGCCAGTAATCAATCTCGGCTCATGCGCAGTACAAAAAACATTGCCCCAATCCACAAACTCTAGTATTACGTCATCCTCTGAATCAGGGCCTGAACAATTGGACAATAAAGTTTTTATTCTTTGGAGTCAACAGAGGTTGCTAGAGAAAATAAGGGGTAAATTTACTAAGATTCGAGTTTGGTCGAGATGACAATCTCGTGTGAGTTTAGCCATTTTTTTCAACTCGCAAATTTACTAAAGATAAACTCGGATGCGTTTCGGAGAGATTTCTCTCTTTTCACTGTAAAACTCGGGTGAGATTGCAAACTCGAATCAACTCACCATCGGGCAAACTCGGAAGTACTTTTCATGAAAAAGATGCAACTCTGGAATTTACCAAGAATCAAGATTACAATATCGGGTGAGATTGTAGCAAACTCACTGTGAAATTGAAGTTTAAAACAGTCCACCTCCTGAGCTGTGAGGTTGGCGGAAATATACACAGATCAATGTGATTTGTGTATGTTTCTGCCTGTATACCTAATCTAATTTATTTTTTTTAAATAATGTAGGGTTCTCCCCCCAAAAGCATAACCAGCCCCTGGCTGCTCAACCAGTCCTGGTTCCTAAAATGAAGGGGAAAAAACTAGTAGGGTTCCCCTGTAATTTAGGAACCAGCACCTGGCTGCAGGGCCAGTCCTAGTTTTAAATATATTTAAAATATAGCCCCCCCTCCCCTGAGATCCCCGGCTTGGGCTGACAGGCTTGAGGTGTGAATGCTTTTGCCGTGGAGACTGGACTGTTAGGACCTCCTGGCTATGGCATCACACCCCGGTCGGTTTGGGTCTGGTGCTGGTTTTAAATATTTTAAATACGCATTTTTCCCCCCTATATTTAAAACCAGGACTGGCCCTGCAGCCAGTTGATAGTTCCTAATTACGGGGGAACCCTACACTTTTTTTCCCCCATAATTTTAAGAACCAGGACTGGCTGAGCAGTCCGGGGCTGGTTATGTCTTTTGGGGGGGACCCCACATCATTTGTTTTTTACATTTAACCCTTGTTTTACAGGTACAACACACAAGCAACCTTCACATATCTCACTGATATGTGCAGGCTGCTTGCTCGGGAGAGTTTTGCAGAGAGAAACACTGCAATCTCGGGTGAGTAATCTTATCTAAACTTGCTACTCGGGGGAGAAATCTTGATCTGCTTCCCCATCTGCCAAATCACTCTCAGCTAAACTCGGCTTCTTAGTAAATTTGTGAGTTTCAGGAGCCTAAAATCACCCGAGTTTCAGCGATGCTAATCGAGTTTTAAAAAAAAAAACTTGATCAGACTCGAATCTTAGTAAATTTACCCCTATGGGTCACAGAAAAAGCCCAGGAGAACCACATGCTGCAGTAGGTCAGCCTTCTCTATTTACAACAAACCATAAGGAATTGTACTATCAATCATGCAAGTAGAGAAGCTGTGTACTCCTCCCCCCACAATACTATTGTCATATATGTGCGTGCGTGCGTGCGTGCGTGCGTGCGGGTATGTGTGTTTTTATCTGTTTATAAAAAAACATCTGTGAAAAATGTTTCCTGTGAAATAGTAAAACCTATTTAAGGTAAAGAAAAGAGTGTGCAGATCAAAGCACAACAAGCAATCAATCAATAATTTCTATAATCAGAGAGATACTATACAGTTGCAGATAAATAGATAAACACAACAG
The DNA here is from genome assembly GCA_031769625.1 of Taudactylus pleione. NCBI lineage: Eukaryota > Metazoa > Chordata > Amphibia > Anura > Myobatrachidae > Taudactylus > Taudactylus pleione. The sequence continues at coordinate 4,134,874 of JAUIMM010000329.1, read as the reverse complement.
ACAGGTGCACAGGACAGCCAGACGTATGACTGCCTTAAGGGTGCTATTCCACCAGCCCACCATTCCATTACATCTATGCCAAATTTTATTGCTCCACTCCAAAGCCTCAGCCTAAACCATTTTTCTGCAATGGCTGAGTCACCCTGTGATAAGTTACAGGACCTTCGGTAATAGCAGAGAGATTAAAAGCTGTAATTTTCGATAATACCACAAGGAGATATATGTTGGTTTCAATTCTTTTTTATCACTTCCATCTCTGCTGTAGTTAATAAAACTGACATTGTTCAGTCATTCTAGAATTTATACATCTTAGTAGAAAGGTAAGTCAACACACGAGGAATGACCTTGTGTGATCAGTGACAGTGACCTTGGCTGATGGGTGGGTGTCAAGATCCCCCTCCATTTCTACTTAGTAGTTTAATTTTGTTATCCTTCTAAATACTGTACAGTAGTACGTAATATGATGCAAGTACAGTTTTGGAGACCTTTATTTATTTATTATCAGTTATTTATATAGCGCACACATATTCAGCACACATATACTCGTTGCGTATGATAAATGGGCCCCTTAGGAGGCTATTCATGAAAGCTTGGAGATAGATAAAATTGTGAAAGATAAAAGGGGCTATTCATGAAAGCTTGGAGAGAGATAAAAATTTGTGAGAAAGTACCATCCAATGGCAGTTAGGAGCTGATTGGTTGGTACTCTTTATCTCTCTCTAAGCTTTCATGAACCCCACCCCCTAAGGGGCCCATTTTTCAACAAGTTTTATCAAAACTCATTGTGTATGAGAAATGGTGCTCAAGCCAATCAGCTCCCAACTGTAATCTTTCAAACAGAGGACACATTGGAGCTGATTGGCTGGAGCACCTCAGGTCACGCATGCGCAGAAGGCCGGCTCGGGAGGACTAAGTAACAATGCCACTTCGGTAACAGTGATACTAGTTGCAGGGACAGCCTTATTTCGGAGCAGCTGTCCCCACACTGGAGCAATCTTGATTTGCTGTGGTACTTAAGCATCCACCGCTGCAATTCTCATTGAGTTGGATACTTAATTTTCTGCTCTACAGACTCATAATATAAAACTCTGTGCCAATGTTCTTCTCTGTTCTTTTCTTTTACCAGCATTGTTCTTCAAGTTTGGGATTACAATGCACATGATAATGGTGTCATCTCTATTTGTAACTAAAATGACTTCTCTGAAGACTCCAGCATGGTACTGGCAATTGAATGTTGGTTTAGCCCATAAAATGGCTGCCTCCAGTACATTTCAGTAACATATATGCTTTTCTACTGAAATATATAGTAATATTTGTATCTTATTTATATATCTCTTGCATTTATTATATGAAACCAGAAGATGAGAACTTGTGAACTCAGAGTGATGTTTCCATCTGATGGAGCAGATGATGTCATTTGTGTTACATGGAGATGACACTGTGTGAATAACAGTCCATTGCACATTCTCAGGCCATGTAATGTCACAATGTGCAAATATGTGCAACTGTACTATTTGACATAAGCAATTCTACTTTCAATATTGCAAATATGGGCACTAAGGATGAAAGTGTGTTGTTTACTCAAAGCCAGTGCTTATAATTCATACTCTTACCAGAGTTGCCGGTTTTACAGATATTAAAGAGAACATTACATTATAACAACATGTAACTTTCTGTAGTATATGACACATGAATGAAATACATTTAAATAACTTTAAATATCCCGATCAGTATCACTGAGCAATATTAGGGGGTAAATGTAATATGCTGCGGCTTTGAGACATCGGCGAGTCCCGTGAAAGACTGCCCAATGTTTTAAAGTAGCAGTCTTTTAACGGGTGAAATCAACCTGGTTTTGCCTACTAAAAGGCTGCTATTTTAAAACATCAGGCAGTCTCGCACGGGACTCACCGTTGCAGCCTATTACATTTACCCCTAAGGGGTAAATTTACTAAAGTGAGAGTTTTTAGAAGTGGATATGTTGCCCATAGCAACCAATCAGATTCTACTTAACATTTAACTAGCACCTTCTAGAAGACAATAGCTAGAATCTGATTGGTTGCATGGGCAACATCTCCACTTCTAAAAACTCTCAGTAAATTTACCCCTAAAGGCACACATCCACTTAAAGACATGAAAACGACTGCATGATTACGACATTGTAATCGTGCAGTCGTTTGTCAGTCTGTGATGTGCCTACACTGACGTTATCGTCAGGTTGTACAGCATATTTTCCCGATGATAGATGTCTAAACGACCAGCGGGAACGCGCCTCGTTGGTCGTTTTAGACATTTTTTTAAACGATTTGCAAACGATTATTGAACAATAACAATATCGTTATCGTTCAATCACTCAATTTAATCGTCTAGTGGATTTGTGCCTTTAGAGTCATAAAAAAATGCATGCTATAAATAACTGCTAATAAATAACAAATAATAATAATTAAAATATATATATATATATATATATATATATAGTCACCATAGGTCCGGCTCTCCCTGGTGTCAATTTACTTGGCCCGGTGCCCGTGAGGAGGACGTAGGTATAGGCATGAAGTCGCGGCACTCAGGGTACTTGAAAATGAACAAATTTAATGCGACATCACAAATGGCAACGTTTCCGTGCCAACACCGGCACTGTCCTCAGGCTAACTAACACCAGACAATGTCTTACCTTAAGTAGCACCCGTGCAGCATGCAGGCGCCCAAACCGGAAGCGGGACCGCTCACCCGGACCAGCGGCGCTTGAGAGTGACGTAATCACTCACAACATCATGTGCCCATCACCTAAGAAACATAACAACAAAACAAAACAGAATGCTACTGGTCTGCTGTACATAGCAAAATGAATGGAATACCAAGTAACTGAAAATAATATATACACTGCAAGGCGAAACAGACTATATAACCTAAATAAGTATTTCAATAAGATATGTCACTCATGACTGTACAGCGCACATTAGAGACTAGACAATCACTAAGCAGATCTTCATAAATGGGTGAAAAGCATATATGTAAAAGAGCATATAAATACATCAATATTAATAAGAGAAAATGACATAAAAAACTAAGAAGCGCAATATTAACTAAATGTAAATGTCCCAATAAAAGCCAATGATCAAATAAAATATTGTAAGCCTAGATGCTCGTTAAGTCCCTTGGGAGCAAGAGTCCCTAAACGAAAAATCCAGCGACTTTCCATTTGAAGGAGTTTCAAGCCGCGATCGCCGCCCCTCAAAGATTGAGGGACGTGGTCGATCATCCGGTATCGCAAAGTGGAAAGTGGATGTGGTACTTGACCAAAATGACGTGCCACTGGTTGCTCACTGTTGCCACTCAGGAGAGCTGCTCGAATGGCAGATCTGTGTGCAGCCATACGTTCCTTAAAGGAACGTTCGGTTTTGCCAATATACGAAAGCCCGCAAGGGCAAATAATCTGGTAGATGATAAATTTAGAGTTACACGTAAGTCTAAACTTGATAGAATATTTTTTACCAGAATGTGGATGACAAAAAGTATCACCAGGGATTAAAAAACCACAGGTGGTACACGTACATTTGATACAACCTTTCTTGCCAGTTAGGAAATGACTAGGCTTTTGGGACAGTGTGTTATGTACATTAGATTTAACTAAAAAGTCTCTGAGATTGCGCCCTCTTTTATAACTAGCCATTATTCTAGTATCAGTATCTAGTATAGTATATATGCTACTTAAGGTAAGACATTGTCTGCTGTTTGTTAGCCTGAGGACAGTGCCGGTGTTGGCACAGAAACGTTGCCATTTGTGATGTCGCATTAAATTTGTTCATTTTCAAGTACCCTGAGTGCCGCGACTTCATGCCTCTATATATATATATATATATATATATATATATATACCAGTCCACTGGCGGCACTCCAGACTAAAAAAATCAATGAGTCAAGAAGATTTAAAGATGACTCATTGACTTATTTAGTCTGGAGTGCCGCCAGTGGACTGGTATATTTCAGCAGGTCTCTTTACGGACTTTCTGTGGAGGGCACCCAGCACAGTTATCAGCATACCCCTTGTGAGTGCCGGATCGTGGAACTGTATATATTAGGGGTGAGCGGGTTCGGATTTCTGAAATCCGAACCCCCCCGAGCCCCCCTGATCCGAGTCCGATCCGAATCAGGCTCGACTTTTCCCGCCTGACTCGGATCTGAAATCGAGGCAAAACGTCATCATCCCGCCTTCCGAGTCTCGCGGGTTTTGGATCCTATATAAGGTACCCGCGTCGGCGCCATTTTCTCACTCGGCTGTGGACAGTGAAGAGGGAGGGTGGGAGTTAGGGCTGTGTAGTGTAGTGTAGTGTAGTGCTGCTGTTGTCCACTACTTCAAAGTCCATAGGGGCTGGCTGTGTTGTGCTGTGCTGCTGTTGTTAATAGGGGCTGTGTCCACTACTTCAAAGTCCATAGGGGCTGGCTGGACTGTGTTGTGCAGTCAGTTCTCCATAGGGGCTGTGTCCACTCCAAAGTCCTGTGCAGTGTCCCAGTCCTAAAGGAGTGCTGTAGTGTTGTCCAGGGGGTGCTCTGTCCATCAGGGGTGCTCCCCCCAAGTGCTAAAAAAATAATATATTTTCTGTGTTTGTGAATTGTGTGCGCAGTAGCCGCACGTGCATCAATAAAGTAGTGCCAAGCGTGCGCCTGTGTCATAAGTAAAGGGCCGGCTGGCTTGACCGTTAAAGGGTGCTGTAACCCCCGAAAGTACACTCCAGTCCAAACCAAAAAAAAATTATTTTCTGTGTTTGTGAATTGTGTGCGCAGTAGCCGCACGTGCATCAACAAAGTAGTGCCAAGCGTGCGCCTGTGTCATAAGTAAAGGGCCGGCTGGCTTGACCGTTAAGGGTGCTGTAACCCCCGAAAGTACACTCCAGTCCAAACCAAAAAAAAAATTATTTTCTGTGTTTGTGAATTGTGTGCGCAGTAGCCGCACGTGCATCAACAAAGTAGTGCCAAGCGTGCGCCTGTGTCATAAGTAAAGGGCTGGCTGGCTTGACCGTTAAGGGTGCTGTAACCCCCGAAAGTACACTCCAGTCCAAACCAAAAAAAAAATTATTTTCTGTGTTTGTGAATTGTGTGCGCAGTAGCCGCACGTGCATCAACAAAGTAGTGCCAAGCGTGCGCCTGTGTCATAAGTAAAGGGCCGGCTGGCTTGACCGTTAAAGGGTGCTGTAACCCCCGAAAGTACACTCCAGTCCAAACCAAAAAAAAATTATTTTCTGTGTTTGTGAATTGTGTGCGCAGTAGCCGCACGTGCATCAACAAAGTAGTGCCAAGCGTGCGCCTGTGTCATAAGTAAAGGGCCGGCTGGCTTGACCGTTAAAGGGTGCTGTAACCCCCAAAGTACACTCCAGTCCAAACCAAAAAAAAAATTATTTTCTGTGTTTGTGAATTGTGTGCGCAGTAGCCGCACGTGCATCAACAAAGTAGTGCCAAGCGTGCGCCTGTGTCATAAGTAAAGGGCCGGCTGGCTTGACCGTTAAAGGGTGCTGTAACCCACAAAGTACACTCCAGTCCAAACCAAAAAAAAAATTATTTTCTTTGTTTAGCCGCACGTATATATCAAATCGATATAACATAAATGGAGGACCAAACTTTCTCCGATAAAAATAAAATAGAGAAAGATCAAGAACCACTTCCTCCTAGTGCTGAAGCTGCTGCCACTAGTCATGACATAGACGATAACATGCCATCAACGTCGTCTGCCAAGGCCGATGCCCAATGTCATAGTAGAGGGCACATACAATCCCAAATGGCAAAGTTCAGGAAAATGACCTTGAAAAAGACATTTAAATCAGCTGAAGAGAAACGTAAACTTGCCAATATGCCATTTACGACACGGAGTGGCAAGGAACGGCTAAGGTCGATCCCTAGTATGTTCATGACTAGTGGTTCAGCTTCACATGACGATGGAAGCCCTCCTCCCACTAAAAAAATCAAAAGAGTTAAGCTGGCAAAAGCACAGCGAAGAACTGTGCTTTCTAAGAAGATATCACAAATCCCCAAGGAGAGTCCAAGTGTGGTGGTGGTTGCGATGCCTGACCTTCCCAGCACTGGACGGGAAGAGGTGGCTCTTTCCACCATTTGCACGCCCCCTGCAAGTGCTGAAAGGAGCACCCACAGTCCACTTGCTGATATGCAAATTGAAGATGTCACTGTTGAAGTACAACAGGATGAGGATACTGGTGTAGCTGGCGCTGAGGAGGAAGTTGGCGAGGAGGATTCTGATGGTGATGTGGTTTGTTTAAATCAGGCTCCGGGGGAGACAGTTGTTGTCCGTGGGATGAAAAAGCCCATCACGGTCATGCCTGGGCAGAAGACCAAACATTCCACCTCTTTGGTCTGGCAATATTTCTATCCAAATCCGGACAACAACTGTCTTGCCATATGTACCATATGTAAAGGTGAACTAAGTAGGGGTAGGGACGTCAACCACCTAGGAACATCCTCCCTTATACGGCACCTGCAGCGCGTTCATAAAAAGTTACTGTCAAGTTCAGAAACTTTGGCTAAGACCGTAAGCAGTCCAGGGACACCTAAATCCCGTTGTCCTGTTGTATCCAAACGCCTGCAAACCACACCGTCAACTCCCTCCTCGTCAATTTCCTCCTTAGTCAGGATCGGAAGTAGTCCTGCAGGCCATGTCACTGGCATGACTGACTCTCCTATCCGGGATTCCTCTGGAGGATCCTGCATTGCTACGCCTACTGCTGCCGCTGCTGCTGTTGCTGCTGCTGGGAGTCGTTCATCATCCCAGAGAGGAAGTAGGAACACCACTACTTTTACTAAACAATTGACCCTCCAACAGTCCTTAGCGAGGAGGATGAAGTACGACAGCAGTCATCCTGAAGCAAAACGTATAACTGAGGCCTTGACTGCTATGTTGGTGTTAGACGTGCGTCCGGTATCCGCCATTAGTGCAGTGGGATTTAGACAATTGATGGAGGTAGTGTGTCCCCGGTTCCAAATCCCGTCTAGATTCCACTTCACTAGGCAGGCGATACCGAGACTGTACAGAAACGTCAGAAAAAGTGTCCTCAGTGTCCTGAAAAATGCCATTGTACACAATGTCCACTTAACCACGGACATGTGGACAAGTGGAACAGGGCAGACTAAGGACTATATGACTGTGACAGCCCACTGGGTAGATGTATCACCTTACGCAGCAACAGCAGCAGCGTCACCAGTAGCAGCATCTCAGAAACGCCAGCTCGTTACAAGGCAGGCTACGCTGTGTATCACCGGTTTCAGTAAGAGGCACACCGCCGACAACCTCTTAGAGAAACTGAGGGAAATCATCGCCCAGTGGCTTACCCCACTTAGACTCTCCTGGGGATTTGTGATATCTGACAACGCCACCAATATTGTGCGGGCATTACATCTGGGCAAATTCCAGCACGTCCCATGTTTTGCTCACACAATAAACTTGGTGGTGCAGAATTTTCTGAAAAGCGACAGGGGCGTGCAGGAGACGCTTTGGGTGGCCCGAAAAATTTCTGGCCACTTTCACCATTCAGCGACTGCGTGCCGAAGACTGGAGCACCAGCAAACACTCTTGAACCTGCCCCGCCATCACCTGAAGCAAGAGGTTGTGACGCGGTGGAACTCAACCCTCTATATGCTTCAGAGGATGGAGGAGCAGCAAAAGGCCATACAAGCCTATACATCCACCTATGACATAGGCAAAGGAGGGGGTATGCACCTGACTCAAGCGCAGTGGAGAATGATTTCCGTGTTGTGCAAGGTTCTCCAGCCCTTCGAACTTGCCACACGTGAAGTCAGTTCAGACACAGCCAGCTTGAGTCAGGTCATTCCCCTCATCAGGCTTTTGCAGAAGCAGCTGGAGAAAGTGAAGGAGGAGCTAAGACGGAGCGATTCCGCTCGGCATGTGGGACTTGTGGATGAAGCCCTTCATTCGCTTTGCCAGGATTCCAGGGTGGTCAATCTGTTGAAATCAGACCACTACATTTTGGCCACCGTGCTTGATCCTAGGTTTAAACCCTATGTGGTGTCTCTCTTTCCGGCCGACACAAGCCTGCAGAGGTGCAAAGACCTGCTGGTGAACACACTGTCAGCTGAAGCGGAACGTGACACGTCAACGGCTCCTTCTTCATTTTCTCCCGCAACTGGGGCTGCCAGGAAAAAACTTAGGTATCCTAAGCAACCCGCTGGCGGTGATGCAGGGCAGGCAGGACCAAGTTTGGACATCTGGTCCGGACTGAAGGACCTGGCAACAATTTCTGACATGTCTACTGTCACTGCATATGATACTGTCACCATTGACAGAATGGTGGAGGATTACATCGGTGACAGCATCCAAGTAGGCATGTCAGACAGTCCATACCTGTACTGGCAGGAAAAAGAGGCAAATTGGAGGCCCCTGTACAAGCTGGCTCTATTTTACCTGAGTTGCCCCCCCTCCAGTGTGTACTCCGAAAGAGTGTTTAGTGCAGCCGGGAACCTTGTCAGCGAAAGGCATAGGAGGTTGCTTCCACAGAATGTGGAGAAGATGATGTTCATCAAAATGAATTATCAGCTCTTCCAGGGAGACCAGCCTCCAGAAGGTACAGAGGGACCTGTGGTGGTGGATTCAAGTGGGGACGAGTTAATACTTTGTGAGGATGAGGATGTACACACTGAAGAGGGTGAGGAATCGGTGGATGAGGAGGATGAGGATGACATCTTGCCTCCGTAGAGCCAGTTTGTGCAGGGACACATTAATTGCCAGCTTGTTTTGTGGGGGCCCAAACGAACCAATCATTTCAGCCACAGTTGTGTGGCAGACCCTGGCGCTGAAATTATTGATTTGTTAAAGTGTGCATGTCCTGTTTATACAACATAAGGGTGGGTGGGAGGGCCCAAGGACAATTCCATCTTGCACTTCTTTTTTTTCTTTGCATTATGTACAGTTTGGGGCCTAGTTTTTCTAACTGCCATCCTGTCTGCCACTGCAGTGTCACTCCTAGATGGGTCACGTGTTTGTGCCGCCCACTCGTGTCGCTTAGCATAGTCATCCAGCTACCTCGGTGCAACCTTTTGGACATGAAAACACTATTGTGAGGTGTGAGGTGTTCAGAATAGACTGGAAATGAGTGGAAATTAAGGTTATTGAGGTTAATAATAGCATAGGAGCAGAGAAACCAACAAATTCTGTGATTTTAGCTGTTTTTATGCTTTTTAAAAAAAAAATACAGATCCAAAACACAAAACCCAGAACCCAAAACACGGAAGGGTGGTTTTGGCAAAACCAATCCAGATCCAAAACACGAAGAAAGATCCAGATCCAAAACCAAAACACAAAACACGAAAAGTGGCCGGTGCACACCCCTAGTATATATATATATATATATATTAGGGGTGTGCACCGGCCACTTTTCGTGTTTTGTGTTTTGGTTTTGGATCTGGATCTTTCTTCGTGTTTTGGATCTGGATTGGTTTTGCCAAAACCACCCTTCCGTGTTTTGGGTTCTGGGTTTTGTGTTTTGGATCTGTATTTTTTTGAAAAAAAGCATAAAAACAGCTAAAATCACAGAATTTGTAGGTTTTTCTGATCCTATGCTATTATTAACCTCAATAACCTTAATTTCCACTCATTTCCAGTCTATTCTGAATACCTCACACCTCACAATAGTGTTTTTATGTCAAAAAGGTTGCACCGAGGTAGCTGGATGACTATGCTAAGCGACACGAGTGGGCGGCACAAACATGTGACCCATCTAGGCGTGAAACTGCAGTGGCAGACAGGATGGCATTGAAAAACTAGGCCCCAAACTGTACATAATGCAAAGAAAAAAAAGAGGTGCAAGATGGAATTGTCCTTGGGCCCTCCCACCCACCCTTATGTTGTATAAACAGGACATGCACACTTTAACAAACCAATCATTTCAGCGCCAGGGTCTGCCACACAACTGTGGCTGAAATGATTGGTTCGTTTGGGCCCCCACAAAACAAGCTGGCAATTAATCTGTCCCTGCACAAACTGGCTCTACGGAGGCAAGATGTCATCCTCATCCTCCTCATCCACCGATTCCTCACCCTCTTCAGTGTGTACATCCTCATCCTCACAGAGTATTAATTCGTCCCTGCTGGAACCACAGGTCCCTCTGTACGTTCTGGAGGCTGGTCTTCCTGGAAGAGTTGATCATTCATTTTATGAACATCATCTTCTCCACATTTTGTGGAAGCAACCTCCTACGCCTTTCGCTGACAAGGTTCCCGGCTGCACTAAACACTCTTTCGGAGTACACACTGGAGGGGGGGCAACTCAGGTAAAATAGAGCCAGTTTGTACAGGGACCTCCAAATTGCTTCTTTTTCCTGCCAGTACAAGTACGGACTGTCTGACATGCCTACTTGGATGCTGTCACCGATGTAATCCTTTAACAGACAGACGCACGCTTGTAGCTGCTGCTTTGAGGATTCAAGTGCGGCTACAGCCCACACAATTCACAAAGACAGGAAAAAAAAAAGAATATTTTTATTGTTTGTGGAGCACACTTTGAGGGTTACACCACCCTTTAACAGACAGACGCACGCTTGTCGCTGCTGCTTTGAGGATGCAAGTGCGGCTACAGCCCACACAATTCACAAAGACAGAAAAAAGAAGAATATTTTTATTGTTTGTGTAGCACACTTTGAGGGTGTCACCACCCTTTAACAGACAGACGCACGCTTGTCGCTGCTGCTTTAAGGATGCAGGTGCGGCTACAGCCCACACATTTCACAAAGACCGAAAAAAAAAGAACAATATTTTAATTGTTTGTGGAGCACACTTTGAGGGTGTCACCACCCTTTAACAGACAGACGCACGCTTGTCGCTGCTGCTTTAAGGATGCAGGTGCGGCTACAGCCCACACAATTCACAAAGACAGAAAAAAGAAGAATATTTTTATTGTTTGTGTAGCACACTTTGAGGGTGTCACCACCCTTTAACAGACAGACGCACGCTTGTTGCTGCTGCTTTGAGGATGCAAGTGTGGCTACATCGCACACAAGTCACAAACACATTAAAAAAATAGTTTTTTATTTTTTGGAGCACTTTGAGAGTTACACCACCCTTTAACAGACAGACGCACGCTTGTCACTGCTGCTTTAAGGATGCAGGTGCGGCTACAGCCCACACATTTCACAAAGACCAAAAAAAAAAGAACAATATTTTAATTGTTTGTGTAGCACACTTTGAGGGTGTCACCACCCTTTAACAGACAGACGCACGCTTGTCGCTGCTGCTTTAAGGATGCAGGTGCGGCTACAGCCCACACAATTCACAAAGACAAAAAAAAGAAGAATATTTTTATTGTTTGTGTAGCACACTTTGAGGGTGTCACCACCCTTTAACAGACAGATGCACGCTTGTCGCTGCTGCTTTGAGGATGCAAGTGCGGCTACATCGCACACAAGTCGCAAACACATTAAAAAAATAGTTTTTTATTTTTTGGAGCACTTTGAGAGTTACACCACCCTTTAACAGACAGACGCACGCTTGCCGCTGCTGCTTTGAGGATGCAAGTGCGGCTTCAGCCCACACAATTCACAAAGACAGAAAAAAAAGAACAATATTTTAATTGTTTGTGTAGCACACTTTGAGGGTGTCACCACCCTTTAACAGACAGACGCACGCTTGTCGCTGCTGCTTTGAGGATGCAAGTGTGGCTACATCGCACACAAGTCACAAACACATTAAAAAAAAATTTTCATTTTATTTTGGAGCACTTTGAGAGTTACAACACCCTTTAACAGACAGACGCACGCTTGTCGCTGCTGCTTTGAGGATGCAGGTGGAATCTAGACGGGATTTGGAACCGAGGACACACTACCTCCATCAATTGTCTAAATCCCACTGCACTAATGTCGGATACCGGATGCACGTCTAACACCAACATAGCAGTCAAGGCCTCAGTTATACGTTTTGCTTCAGGATGACAGCTGTCGTACTTCATCCTCATCGCTAGGGACTGTTGGAGGGTCAATAGTTTAGTAAAAGTAGTGATGTTCCTACTTCCTCTCTGGGATGATGAACAACTCTCAGCAGCAGCAACAGCACTAGGAGGAAGTGGTTCTTGATCTTTCCCTATTTTATTTTTATCGGAGAAAGTTTGGTCCTCCATTTATGTTATATTGATATATAATATACGTGCGGCTAAAGCGCACACAAACACAGAATATATTTTTGCTGGAGAGTAGTGCACTTTGTGGGTTACACCACCCTTTAAGAAATGAGCCAGCCGGCTCTTCACTTATGGGACACAGGCGCACGCTTGGCGCTGCTCCTTTGTTGATGCACGTGCAGCCACAGTGCACACAAGTCACAAACACAGAAAATATATATTTTTTGGGTTTGGAGTGTACTTTGGGGGTTACAGAACCCTTTAACGGTCAAGCCAGCCGGCCCTTTACTTATGACACAGGCGCACGCTTGGCACTACTTTGTTGATGCACGTGCGGCTACTGCGCACACAATTCGCAAACACAGAAAATAATTTTTTTTTTGGTTTGGACTGGAGTGTACTTTCGGGGGTTACAGCACCCTTTAACGGTCAAGCCAGCCGGCCCTTTACTTATGACACAGGCGCACACTTTGCACTACTTTGTTGATGCACGTGCGGCTACTGCGCACACAATTCACAAACACAGAAAATAATTTTTTTTTTGGTTTGGACTGGACTGTACTTTCGGGGGTTACAGCACCCTTTAACGGTCAAGCCAGCCGGCCCTTTACTTATGACACAGGCGCACGCTTGGCACTACTTTGTTGATGCACGTGCGGCTACTGCGCACACAATTCACAAACACAGAAAATAATTTTTTTTTTGGTTTGGACTGGAGTGTACTTTCGGGGGTTACAGCACCCTTTAACGGTCAAGCCAGCCGGCCCTTTACTTATGACACAGGCGCACACTTCGCACTACTTTGTTGATGCACGTGCGGCTACTGCGCACACAATTCACAAACACAGAAAATAATTTTTTTTTTGGTTTGGACTGGAGTGTACTTTCGGGGGTTACAGCACCCTTTAACGGTCAAGCCAGCCGGCCCTTTACTTATGACACAGGCGCACGCTTGGCACTACTTTGTTGATGCACGTGCGGCTACTGCGCACACAATTCACAAACACAGAAAATAATTTTTTTTTTGGTTTGGACTGGAGTGTACTTTCGGGGGTTACAGCACCCTTTAACGGTCAAGCCAGCCGGCCCTTTACTTATGATGACACAGGCGCACGCTTGGCACTACTTTGTTGATGCACGTGCGGCTACTGCGCACACAATTCACAAACACAGAAAATAATTTTTTTTTTGGTTTGGACTGGAGTGTACTTTTGGGGGTTACAGCACCCTTAACGGTCAAGCCAGCCGGCCCTTTACTTATGACACAGGCGCACGCTTGGCACTACTTTGTTGATGCACGTGCGGCTACTGCGCACACAATTCGCAAACACAGAAAATAATTTTTTTTTTGGATTGGACTGGAGTGTACTTTCGGGGGTTACAGCACCCTTTAACGGTCAAGCCAGCCGGCCCTTTACTTATGACACAGGCGCACACTTGGCACTACTTTGTTGATGCACGTGCGGCTACTGCGCACACAATTCACAAACACAGAAAATAATTTTTTTTTTGGTTTGGACTGGAGTGTACTTTCGGGGGTTACAGCACCCTTTAACGGTCAAGCCAGCCGGCCCTTTACTTATGACACAGGCGCATACTTCGCACTACTTTGTTGATGCACGTGCGGCTACTGCGCACACAATTCACAAACACAGAAAATAATTTTTTTTTTGGTTTGGACTGGACTGTACTTTCGGGGGTTACAGCACCCTTTAACGGTCAAGCCAGCCGGCCCTTTACTTATGACACAGGCGCACGCTTGGCACTACTTTGTTGATGCACGTGCGGCTACTGCGCACACAATTCACAAACACAGAAAATAATTTTTTTTTTGGTTTGGACTGGAGTGTACTTTCGGGGGTTACAGCACCCTTTAACGGTCAAGCCAGCCGGCCCTTTACTTATGATGACACAGGCGCACGCTTGGCACTACTTTGTTGATGCACGTGCGGCTACTGCGCACACAATTCACAAACACAGAAAATAATTTTTTTTTTGGTTTGGACTGGAGTGTACTTTTGGGGGTTACAGCACCCTTAACGGTCAAGCCAGCCGGCCCTTTACTTATGACACAGGCGCACGCTTGGCACTACTTTATTGATGCACGTGCGGCTACTGCGCACACAATTCACAAACACAGAAAATAATTTTTTTTTTGGTTTGGACTGGAGTGTACTTTCGGGGGTTACAGCACCCTTAACGGTCAAGCCAGCCGGCCCTTTACTTATGACACAGGCGCACGCTTGGCACTACTTTGTTGATGCACGTGCGGCTACTGCGCACACAATTCACAAACACAGAAAATAATTTTTTTTTTGGTTTGGACTGGAGTGTACTTTCGGGGGTTACAGCACCCTTAACGGTCAAGCCAGCCGGCCCTTTACTTATGACACAGGCGCACGCTTGGCACTACTTTGTTGATGCACGTGCGGCTACTGCGCACACAATTCACAAACACAGAAAATAATTTTTTTTTTGGTTTGGACTGGAGTGTACTTTCGGGGGTTACAGCACCCTTAACGGTCAAGCCAGCCGGCCCTTTACTTATGACACAGGCGCACGCTTGGCACTACTTTGTTGATGCACGTGCGGCTACTGCGCACACAATTCACAAACACAGAAAATAATTTTTTTTTTGGTTTGGACTGGAGTGTACTTTCGGGGGTTACAGCACCCTTAACGGTCAAGCCAGCCGGCCCTTTACTTATGACACAGGCGCACGCTTGGCACTACTTTGTTGATGCACGTGCGGCTACTGCGCACACAATTCACAAACACAGAAAATAATTTTTTTTTTGGTTTGGACTGGAGTGTACTTTCGGGGGTTACAGCACCCTTAACGGTCAAGCCAGCCGGCCCTTTACTTATGACACAGGCGCACGCTTGGCACTACTTTGTTGATGCACGTGCGGCTACTGCGCACACAATTCACAAACACAGAAAATAATTTTTTTTTTGGTTTGGACTGGAGTGTACTTTCGGGGGTTACAGCACCCTTAACGGTCAAGCCAGCCGGCCCTTTACTTATGACACAGGCGCACGCTTGGCACTACTTTGTTGATGCACGTGCGGCTACTGCGCACACAATTCACAAACACAGAAAATAATTTTTTTTTTGGTTTGGACTGGAGTGTACTTTCGGGGGTTACAGCACCCTTAACGGTCAAGCCAGCCGGCCCTTTACTTATGACACAGGCGCACGCTTGGCACTACTTTGTTGATGCACGTGCGGCTACTGCGCACACAATTCACAAACACAGAAAATAATTTTTTTTTTGGTTTGGACTGGAGTGTACTTTCGGGGGTTACAGCACCCTTAACGGTCAAGCCAGCCGGCCCTTTACTTATGACACAGGCGCACGCTTGGCACTACTTTGTTGATGCACGTGCGGCTACTGCGCACACAATTCACAAACACAGAAAATAATTTTTTTTTTGGTTTGGACTGGAGTGTACTTTCGGGGGTTACAGCACCCTTATCGGTCAAGCCAGCCGGCCCTTTACTTATGACACAGGCGCACGCTTGGCACTACTTTGTTGATGCACGTGCGGCTACTGCGCACACAATTCACAAACACAGAAAATAATTTTTTTTTTGGTTTGGACTGGAGTGTACTTTCGGGGGTTACAGCACCCTTAACGGTCAAGCCAGCCGGCCCTTTACTTATGACACAGGCGCACGCTTGGCACTACTTTGTTGATGCACGTGCGGCTACTGCGCACACAATTCACAAACACAGAAAATAATTTTTTTTTTGGTTTGGACTGGAGTGTACTTTCGGGGGTTACAGCACCCTTAACAGTCAAGCCAGCCGGCCCTTTACTTATGACACAGGCGCACGCTTGGCACTACTTTGTTGATGCACGTGCGGCTACTGCGCACACAATTCACAAACACAGAAAATAATTTTTTTTTTGGTTTGGACTGGAGTGTACTTTCGGGGGTTACAGCACCCTTAACGGTCAAGCCAGCCGGCCCTTTACTTATGACACAGGCGCACGCTTGGCACTACTTTGTTGATGCACGTGCGGCTACTGCGCACACAATTCACAAACACAGAAAATAATTTTTTTTTTGGTTTGGACTGGAGTGTACTTTCGGGGGTTACAGCACCCTTAACGGTCAAGCCAGCCGGCCCTTTACTTATGACACAGGCGCACGCTTGGCACTACTTTGTTGATGCACGTGCGGCTACTGCGCACACAATTCACAAACACAGAAAATAATTTTTTTTTTGGTTTGGACTGGAGTGTACTTCGGGGGTTACAGCACCCTTAACGGTCAAGCCAGCCGGCCCTTTACTTATGACACAGGCGCACGCTTGGCACTACTTTGTTGATGCACGTGCGGCTACTGCGCACACAATTCACAAACACAGAAAATAATTTTTTTTTTGGTTTGGACTGGAGTGTACTTTCGGGGGTTACAGCACCCTTAACGGTCAAGCCAGCCGGCCCTTTACTTATGACACAGGCACACGCTTGGCACTACTTTGTTGATGCATGTGCGGCTACTGCGCACACAATTCACAAACACAGAAAATAATTTTTTTTTTGGTTTGGACTGGAGTGTACTTTCGGGGGTTACAGCACCCTTAACGGTCAAGCCAGCCGGCCCTTTACTTATGACACAGGCGCACGCTTGGCACTACTTTGTTGATGCACGTGCGGCTACTGCGCACACAATTCACAAACACAGAAAATAATTTTTTTTTTGGTTTGGACTGGAGTGTACTTTCGGGGGTTACAGCACCCTTAACGGTCAAGCCAGCCGGCCCTTTACTTATGACACAGGCGCACGCTTGGCACTACTTTGTTGATGCACGTGCGGCTACTGCGCACACAATTCACAAACACAGAAAATAATTTTTTTTTTGGTTTGGACTGGAGTGTACTTTCGGGGGTTACAGCACCCTTAACGGTCAAGCCAGCCGGCCCTTTACTTATGACACAGGCGCACGCTTGGCACTACTTTGTTGATGCACGTGCGGCTACTGCGCACACAATTCACAAACACAGAAAATAATTTTTTTTTTGGTTTGGACTGGAGTGTACTTTCGGGGGTTACAGCACCCTTAACGGTCAAGCCAGCCGGCCCTTTACTTATGACACAGGCGCACGCTTGGCACTACTTTGTTGATGCACGTGCGGCTACTGCGCACACAATTCACAAACACAGAAAATAATTTTTTTTTGGTTTGGACTGGAGTGTACTTTCGGGGGTTACAGCACCCTTAACGGTCAAGCCAGCCGGCCCTTTACTTATGACACAGGCGCACGCTTGGCACTACTTTGTTGATGCACGTGCGGCTACTGCGCACACAATTCACAAACACAGAAAATATATTATTTTTTTAGCACTTGGGGGGAGCACCCCTGATGGACAGAGCACCCCCTGGACAACACTGCAGCACTCCTTTAGGACTGGGACACTGCACAGGACTTTGGAGTGGACACAGCCCCTATGGAGAACTGACTGCACAACACAGTCCAGCCAGCCCCTATGGACTTTGAAGTAGTGGACACAGCCCCTATTAACAACAGCAGCACAGCACAACACAGCCAGCCCCTATGGACTTTGAAGTAGTGGACAACAGCAGCACTACACTACACTACACTACACAGCCCTAACTCCCACCCTCCCTCTTCACTGTCCACAGCCGAGTGAGAAAATGGCGCCGACGTGGGTACCTTATATAGGATCCAAAACCCGCGAGACTCGGAAGGCGGGATGATGACGTTTTGCCTCGATTTCAGATCCGAGTCAGGCGGGAAAAGTCGAGCCTGATTCGGATCGGACTCGGATCGGGGGGGGCTCGGGGGGGTTCGGATTTCAGAAATCCGAACCCGCTCACCCCTAATATATATATATATATATATATATATGAGACCGCTAGTCAGCCCAGGCCGGGGATCCCTTAGGGAGTTGGGGACCCCCGAATAAAGGGGTCCCCTTCCTCAGGGCACCCCAGGCCCAGGCTGATAGCCCGGGGCTATCCCAAGCAGCCCTGGGCAGTGGGTGCTGGGTTGATTGTGTTGTGTGGTGCATATGAAAATATAAATATTGTCTTTTGCAGTAGTACTACAGGTCTCAGCAGACATCCCCACATACTAGTACCTGGAGAACTACAAGTACCGGCAGGCGGGACATTAAGGGCCTGCTGGCACCTATAGTACCCCTGCAAAGAAATATTAAAATAAAACATTTTATTTAAAAAAAAATTTATGTCGCACCTTCACATAGGGGGCAGCAGCCTTCAAGCTGTTTTAAATGGCTGCCGCGCTCCAGGTGAAGACGCCGTAGAAGTCCTGGGGGACTTTTGTGCGGCCGCCGCCCATCCAGGGCTTCCCGGCGTCTTTATGCTTCAGCTGGTCTCTCCAGATCCCCAGCCGACGGACTGACTGGACGGGGCTTGCACTGGCTGTATTTAAGCCAGCCAAGGGGGCGGAGCGGTGACGTAGCGAGCCGTGATTGTCTCGCAGCGGCCATCTTTGAATTTCAAAAATGGTGCTGAGGCGCCATTTTTGAAAAGGGCACGCTCGGTTCTCACCACTGAAGTCAATGGTGAGAACAGCTCATTGGCTGAGAGGCGGTAGGTTAGCCTCTATCAGCCAATGGGCGATCCGCACCGGGATTTCTGTACTGAAATCCCGGGGGGAGCTGTCATTCAGGTACAGGGTTGCCATCAGAAATTGTGGGGCCCAGGACTAGCAAAATAGACAGGGCCCCCTAGTCCCCCCACTTGATGTCGCAGTGTCGGCTGACAAGAGAAACTTTATTGCAGCGTATGTAGGAGATGGAGCGGGAGGGCGGCCCAGTCACTTGACTCACTCTATTGTGCTGCAGCAGGTGGGGGGGGGGGGGGGGTTTAATAGTCAAGGGCTAGCTGGCAAATTTTAGACTTTGGCAAGCAAGTGGCCCTGGCACTTTTACATTTGACTTTATTATTTATTACTCATATATTAAAAACATAAATAAAATTATATATATATATATATATATATATATATATATAATGTGTGTATATGTACAGTATATACATATATTGATTTAGAAAAATATGCACATATATATATTAATATATGAAGAATAAATAATAAAGTAAGTTATTAAGCATTAAACCCCTCCCCCCAAAAAAAAATAAAAATGGGAAAAAACAATAAAGCAACTGTACCTAAAGATCTACAACTCATCTCCCTAATTGAAAATGAGGTCCAGGAAGTAAGAGCTCTTCTGCTCTTTAAAAGACCTAATTGTGCTCATGGGCCTAGTGTCCATATTGCCCATTGGCTTAGTGTCTACCTAACCATAGGCCTAACACTCGCTTACTATGTCCGTGAGTCTACCGCCTGACTCTATTCCCAGGGAATAAGGCCCGATCAAGGGTGGTTATAAAGAATTGTTGCCCCACTGGGACCTTACATGCTCTGCCAATCTTGGCAGGCACAGAGGGGTAACCTCTGCACCAGGCGTTCTCCTCAGGGGACAGCGACAATCCTCAGCTTGCCAAACGCTGGATCCTCACTTGTTTCTGGATGGTAGTTTGACATCGCTGGCTACTTGACTCCTGACGAACTTAATTTGAAAAGCAAAGAAGCCATAATAAGCTTTTTATATGTTATGTATTATGCCTCCCTTCTCTGTATCCCACTGTGCATTGTGCTTCCCTTTCCCTATTCTGCACTGTGCTTCCTGTCTCACACTGTTTCCCTTTCCTTCATCCCATCCACACTGCGCTCCCCCTTCCCTCATGTCACCCACACTGCGCTCCCTGTCCCCTCATGTCACCCACACAGCGCTCCCCCTCCCCTCATGTCACCCACACTGCGCTCCCCCTCCCCTCATGTCACCCACACTGCGCTCTCCCTCCCCTCATGTCACCCACACTGCACTCCCCCTTCCCTCATCCCATCCACACTGCGCTCCTCCTCCCCACATGTCACCCACACTGCGCTCCCCCTTCCCTCATCCCATCCACACTGCGCTCCCCCTGCCCTCATGTCACCCACACTGCACTCCCCCTCCCCTCATGTCACCCACACTGTGCTCCCCCTCCCCTCATGTCACCCACACTGCGCTCCCCCTTCCCTCATGTCACCCACATTGCGCTCCTCCACCCCTCATGTCACCCACACTGCACTCCTCCTTCCATCATGTCACCCACACTGCACTCCTCCTTCCATCATGTCACCCACACTGCGCTCCCCCTCCCCTCATGTCACCCACACTGCACTACTCCTCCCCTCATGTCACCCACACTGCGCTCCCCCTTCCCTCATCCCATCCACACTGCGCTCCCCCTCCCCTCATGTCACCCACACTGCGCTCCCCCTCCCCTCATGTCACCCACACTGTACTCCTCCTTCCCTCATGTCACCCACACTGCACTCCTCCTTCCATCATGTCACCCACACTGCGCTCCCCCTCCCCTCATGTCACCCACACTGCACTACTCCTTCCATCATGTCACCCACACTGCGCTCCCCCTCCCCTCATGTCACCCACACTGCGCTCCCCCTCCCCTCATGTCACCCACACTGTGCTCCCCCTCCCCTCATGTCACCCACACTGCACTCCCCCTTCCCTCATCCCATCCACACTGCGCTCCCCCTCCCCTCATGTCACCCACACTGCGCTCCCCCTCCCCTCATGTCACCCACACTGCGCTCCCCCTCCCATCATGTCACCCACACTGCGCTCCCCCTCCCCTCATGTCACCCACATTGTGCCCCCTTTCCTTTTCTCATCCACACTGTGCCCCCCCTTTCTTCCTCTCACCCCCCCTCTCCCAACACTTACCTATAACAACTCTGAAAGAGAAAGTCGTCCAGGACCATCTTCATTCTTCTGTTTCTTCTCCCTGGCAGTTGGCTCCTCTCTGCTGCTGTCATGTCTGATGCTGGCTGCCAGGGTCCCGCCTACTCCCTGGAGAAGCAGAACATCGCACTGACTGGGGAGGGGGCGGAGCTTCCTGATGACTGATCGGTTCCAGCTCAGCTTCCAGCTCCTCAGATCACTGGCATAAATATCCGAGGAGTCATCAGGCAGTCAGGCCCCGCCCCCACACCAGTGCTGGGCTGCTCAGCTGTTACAGGCCACGGAGTGACGGAGGCAGAAGATGCTGATGCCAGCCAGTTCTGGATGTGTGTGCTGCATGTGGTTGCAGAGTGTTGGTGTCTCCCCTCTCCCCTGAGCTAAGTCGAACCACCTGGCTGGCAGATGGAGATGGGCACCCTTTACTCCCACCTAACCACTTGGGGTAGTGGTGGGCGGCCGCAGCGCTCTGATAGGAGCGGGCCTGTAATTCACTTTTTTGTAAGGGGATAGTAGCTGGTAGGCCCCCCCGAGTGTTCAGCCGCAGCTAACTGTATGTAGGCGGAGCGGGAGGGCGACCCTTTTATTGGGCCTGTCACTGTAAGTCAGTGACTCATTTTTACTATGCGGTGGCATGGGCGTCGGAGCAGGCGGTGGCATGGGGGTAGGAGCGGGCGGGCCCCCGAGTGTCCACGCCCAGGACTCAAGTATGGAATTTTTATTACAGATACACCATTGGATTACCTATTGGAGAAGAGGACAGAATGGTTTCAGGGATACATAAGTGAGTATGTGAGATAATGTGTATGCATGTGTGAGTACATGTGTGTGTGCATGTATGTTTTAATAAAATTTTATTTTTCTACGGTGTGTTGTGTGTTGTGTGTTTTTTTTAATATTGCTTTTGCTGTGAAACTAAAAGTACCAGCAAGCCCGTAATGCCCCACATGCTGATACTTGTGGTTCTCAAGTACCAGCATGCGGGGGAGGCTTGCTGGGAACTGTAGTTCCTCAGCAAAAGACAATATTTATATTTTCATATGCACCACACTTTCAACCAGGCACCCACTGCACAGGGGTGCTGAGGATAGCCCCAGGGCTATCAGCCTGGGCCTGGGGTGCTCTGAGGAGGTGGATCCCCGGCCTGGGCTGACTAGCGGTCAGGGGTGATGCTGCGGCTGGGGGGCCCGGTGAAAGGGCTCCCCTGGCTGTGGCATCACCCCCCCCCCCGCGCTAGACGGAGTCCGGTGCTGGTTCTGGGAAATACAGGGGGGCCCTATGCATTTTTTTCCCCTGTATTTCCAGAACCAGGACCAGCTCAGAGCCCTGTGCTGGTTGCGCTAAATACGGGGGACCCCTGCGTTATTTGTCCCCCGTATTTTGGCAACCAGGACAGGTTCTGAAAAGCCTGGTGCTGGTTGTGCTTAATACGGGGGACCCCTACATAGTTTGTCCCCTGTATTTAGCACAACCAGTACTGGGGCTCCATAGCCCGGGGCTGGTTGTTTTCTGGGGGTCGGCACATTCCATTTTTAAAGAAAAATTAAACAGAAGCAGGTATCATGGATCTACCAGATCTGAGCCTGTATTATGTGTGCTACGACCTCCCCCGGGTCCTAGTGCCTGCACAACCACCGTCTGCACTGCCGCCCGCATCGCTGCCGCTAAAGCCCGATACTGTCCCAGGGTTCTAGCCGCAGCTGACGCCCGCTACCCCCCTACGCCTTTCCGCCGGCTCCCGCTGCAGCTAACACCAGCTTCTTCCCCCCGGACCTGGCCCCCGCTACCACCCGCAAACGACGCCCATCTTGGTGCACCCAAGTGAAACCACAGTTATTACACCTGCTGGAGGCTCCTATTGCGGCTGCGCAACAAGTTGAAAAGTCCTAACTCTATAATGGCGCATTCTTGAGGTAATAGTTTAAAAACTGTAACTTTCTAATTTACCACGTACCCTGGCACAATAGTTACCTAATAAAACAAACCCCAAGTCTAAATTCCACCCCTACTCTGAGTTTTGCCTTCCCAAAAAATCCCCCATAGACTATAGTAGAAAAGGGTTCCTAATTGAGAATGTCAGAAAAATGTGACAGTTGGGGCTTTAGATTACTCCCAAATCCTCAGTTTTTATGTTTTAGCCCTGAAATTTGGCATGCAGCAACCAGTGACAGTTCTACCCAGCCATACCAAATTTCAGATCCGTAACTCTAATAGCTTTTGAGATGTAGCCCCATTTTTTTTAGATGCAGTCTTAATATTATATATATATATATATATATATATATATATATATATATATATATATATATATATACATATATATGTATATAGTCCAAAATAGCCAGCACTCCACTAGACAACAAATAGTTACTCTGGGTGCTCTTCCAAAGCTAAATGACATGTGCAATGGTGGTAGGATGACACTCCAAAGAAATTTGTAAAGCAAAGTTAATGTGTGAAAGAAATCACTCGCTGCAACGAGGACTAAGTTCAACGTTTCATGATATTCATCATTTTGTCAGGAACAAACAAAAACGTGTAACAGGATGTCTTGTTACCTTGGTGATGGGTACACACTTGATCTGTAACCACGTCCCCCCGGCCTGACGGGACGTCGGCGCTGACGCGCGCTCTGATGACTTCACCGAGTGTCTACCGGAGGCTGTGGTCATTGCACTGGGTGATTATGCGTCTTTAAATGTATGTATGTTACACGTTTTTGTTTGTTTATATTTATATATATATATATATATGTGACATTACAGTGCTCACAATGGGGCTGATTCTAATTCAAACAGATCTATTTGCATGGACATAACTAGCTAGTTTCCATCCAATTCCGAATAAGCCCCAAAACACTCAACACTGCTACCGCGTCTGGCTCTGCTGCAGCCACTACCACAGATAGCAACCAGTGAAAGACAGAAAGCTGTCAGACTGCACAACTGTATGGTAGCTTTCATTCCTATTATTATAAAATAAAATACATTATTAAGCAATAGGAAGCAAGCATACCAAAACATATTTTGGAAAATTAGAAATGTCAAAATGTTTCAGAGCTCCATAACCTGCAAAAACAGTTGTGCTTTTCTTCAGTTACTTTTTAATACTCTTATATTTCCCATTTGGGGGGTTATTATTCCATATTATAGACGAGTGGTAGTTTTTGACAGTGCATTAAAACACTTTGATATTTATATTGCTATTTTTAATAAAATATATGTTTTGTTATACTTACACCAGCTCTAAATATGTTTGGCCATTGCTAGAGGAATTTAGTTGCGGCATTAGCATACAAATCTGCCTTATACCTATAGTACAGATTCTTTTCTAGATAAAAACAGAAATAAGAGGGACATCTATACAGTGTATGTTTTCATTGCACACGTTATATGCTAGTTTTATTGTTTTAAAGTTTCAAGTTTAGTGAGATATTCTGTATGCCAAATATATCAGTAGGGGTTAAAGCTTTTCTTCTTAACCAGGTAGAAGGATACTGTATATATTATTTTGGCATTGATGGCAAGAGAAAACATGGTTACTAGCACCTAAGTGCTACTCTTAAATAGCACATTTAATTCAGTTTCCACAAGTTTCTTTAATAACATTTAAGTATATCTTCTATAACATTTATTTCCACCATTATTTGCCTTTCTTTATGTTTTCATTGGTTATTTTGCAACACATTTACATGTATATTTGTGTTCTTTACCTAACAATACAAACATAAAAGCCAGTCATTCATGTTTTTAATTTGCATTGTCTTTTGTCACTCTTTCAGTAAATAACAAGCAGGCACATGTTATTTACTGCTGTGCTGGGTGATCAGCACACTGTATATCTTGTTTACCACACTTGGTAAATCATTCTTGGTTAACCACTAGTATGCATTTCAATAGATGCTTAAGGAATATTCTTTATCCCTGCTTGTATTCTGATATGAATATAATGTAAATGTCATACAGCTTCTATTTTATTGTGTTCCCTCAGATTTGCTATTTTGTGCTTTTAACCCCTATTAGATTTGTATTTAAATCAGAACGGCCTATTGTAGTATTTCTACAACTTGTACTTTGCTTCTTCTAATTGTGTATTCATTTTTTTCCACATTAACACTGAAAACTCTTGGTCTTGCGTATTACTTAGTTGTGCCCTCTTGTCACTCTTCACCAGAGTTCCCCACAGAGGCATTTCTAGGGCGGGGCAAGCAGGGCACATGCCCTGGGCGCCGTGGCCGGCCCGGAAGAGGGGGGCGCCGCCAACAAGGACAGTACAGATACCAGCACTGGGATCAAATGTCAGATCCCAGTGCCGGAAGCACAGCAGCGGCAGCAGTGGCAGGTGAAACTTGGCGCCAGCACAAGCTGATTGAAGCTCGCAGTCTGGCAGCCTTGATTTGGAATGCGGCAGCCATTTAAATTTGACGCCAGCTGCAAGCCAATAGTGGCTTGCCTACTAGTAGCCAATCAGGGGTTACTGCGACGACCCGCACGCGGCATCTAGCGTCAGGTGCCACTGAGTGGTGGAGGGAATTCACTGTCGGAGGGACAAAGAAGAGGACGTTCCATGAAAAGCTCCAGCAGCCATGGAAGAGACCAGAATACACAATGGTCAAGCAAGAAGATGCCCAGCTTGATTCAGAGAAAAAGAGGCGTCAAAAGAAAGAAGTTGAGGACCAACAGAGAGTGCTGCAGTATTGGGAAGTAATAGAGCTAACAAAGCTCCCCACTGCAGCCTCTCCCAGCATACTGCTAGATGGCCTTGGGCCATCGGTGTTTAGTAAGCCCTCCCTAGACAACCAGGTTGTCGGCCACTAGGCCCATGGGGGTAATTAAGCTTTTATAGTAATTAACCAGTTTAGATATCCATATAAGATTTCTATCATGCCTGTATATGTATTTATTTTTTTTGGGGGGGTGGTGGGGGCGTTTAGCAATAGAAAATGTAATGCCTCTGGTTCCCCCTCTGTTATTTTCTGCCATTGCATAGCCTAGTATTCTTCTTTCCAATGCATTGCCTTTGGCTGGCATTCACTTAATGCCATCCTTCAACTGACTGCCCTGCTTGTCCATATTTGGACTGGCCACTTTCTTCATGATTAATAGGCTAGGTGGTGGTGGAGACTACTCCAGCGGCCAACACGCTAGAGCACCTAGTGTGCAGTTTCTAAATGGGGCCCCCTGTCTAGGCCAGATATTTCTTAGTTCTTACATATACATTGTATAAAGATTCCTTTTTAACACACAATATATCCATGCCTCTAAGAAGCCAAAACATTGTTACCAAGTCTGGACAGTGACAATCATCAATGGTAAATTTCAACAAAGGTTAATTAACCATGTCCTGAACAGAGCCATATTGATTGGAAGAATTAACGTGTTGACTTGTTAGTTTGCTATCAATAAGTAATTAACATGAACTATGTTAGTAAGTGTTGATTAGTGTTGAGAGCTTCATTGGTCTTTTGTCTCTTTCAGGATCCAAAATTAATTGTCAAGTATTTGTCTCTCACTGTTGTGTTTGCAAGGTGTAATAATAAAACAACTATTTTTTTTTTCATGGAGATCATGTAATGAACAAGTGACATTAAGAGAAGGATAATGAATTATCTACTGTAAATTATGTGGAGTTTAGAAATCATAGAGGAGTTATTTGATAATATAAATAATTCTGTTGCGATATCTAATATACATAATAATGTACAGATGGCAGTGTATTATTTCTTATAATGCACAAGTGTAACCTTATGAAGTGTGAAGAGATGACATCAGCCCTTGCTGTTTTTACAAATATAACTTACAGGAGTTTATATAACGGCTAACATTACTTTATTTTAAATATGTTATAACTTCTTTAACTTAATTATTTTAAGGTTATCAGAACTCATAGAAAACTTCCATGACCTGGTAAATGCACAAGGACACAGGCATGAAACTGAAGGTGATTTCCAGCAAGGAGAACTTTTATAAAAAACAAGTTTTACATTAAAAAATTTAAATCAACATGCCAATAGGACATTCTGGGGTCTATGTACTAAGCCTTGGAGAGAAAAAGTGGATGGAGATAAAGTACCAGCCGATATTGCAGGCGCTGACAGTGGTTGTCTCAGTCCTTGTTCATTAATACACACAGATGTACAGCAGGGAAGGACTTAGTGGCATTTGCATAAAGTCGCAGATGGGCGACCGCCAAAAGATGCAGCCACGTCTGCGTCCACCATTGAATCAAGTCCATTGAGTAAAATACACTAAAACAGAAACACAATGATACATACATATACTATCACACAACTATATATATATACCCATCAATAAATAACCCAATGTGTTAATTCTTTGGTAACTTTTCATAAAATTGTTCTTTTATTTAATGGCCCAACAATGCCCACTGACATCTAATTTACAATTACATCAATATAAACAATACTTAGTGATGCGGGATGCAGTCAGGAAGCCGACGGTCGAAATGCCGACCGCTGGCTTCCCGACTGTCTAATCCCAGCAGGGGTCTAATGATAGGCATGAAAATCCCGACGCCTATCATTATCCCTACGCCAGAGCCCGATGCCCGGCATACCGAACGATGGTAAGCCAGGCAGCGACTGCGGACAGCCGCAGGGTGGAGGGTTAGGGGCTCCCGGGGGGGACTTAGGGTTAGGCACCCCCCCGGGAGGGTTAGGCTAGGGGAAGGGGTTAGGCACCCCCGGGGAGAGGTTAGGGTTAGGCACCCTCCCTGGGAGACTTAAATTTAGGCTGCGGGGACAGGGGGGTTAGGTTTAGGCACTTAGGGGGGGTTAGGCACTAGAGGACGAGGTTAGGGTTAAGCACCCCTAAGGGAGGGTTAGGGTTACGGTGGGACATGTTTATCAAATACTCTAATTCCTCATTGTTCAGCTTCTTTCTATAATTGTCGGCCATGTTATTACACTACCAGGCAAAGTTGTCTATTTTTGCAGCCCTAGGACACTAACTTATACTTGTACCGAAATCCCAGCGCCAGAATTCCGAACTGCGGCCAAAAGTCAGACGCAGGAATCCTGACATCAGTGGAGATTCCGACGACGGAATCCCAACAGTCGGCATCCCGATCATAAGTATAGCAGGGCCGTGTTAGCTGTTAGCTGCAAGGTGGGGAGGCAGGGTTAGGTTTAGGCACCCCCTGGGGTGGGCTATGGTTAGGCACCACCGGGGGGGGTTAGGCACTAAGGGGGGGGGGGGTTAGGATGCAGCGCAAAGGAGGGTTAGGTGTGAAGGGGGAGGTTAACATACTTACCTAACTCCTGTCTGCTTTCTGAGCATCGGGATGCCACTTTTGACAGCCGGCATCCCGACTGCCAGTCTCCCATACCCAACCCGTTTTTGGTTACAATTGTATTCAATTGTGAGAGACAGTAGAATTGTGTCCTATTTCAGTGCAATGAAAATAACAAAAAATGCTCCAGGATATAAATATACAGACAAGAAAAACAAAAGCTGTATTTAGGAAGATTGTTAGGGAGTGTACATAGACAAAAATAAAATTCCTAAATATGGGAAAAGCTTTTTAATAAATTCACTGGTTATGATGATAAGAAAACAATGAATTCAAATTGAAAGTTCTACAGTATGTATATTTAAGAATTTGACACATAAAATAGTCAGCGCTGTATTAATGTCCTGCTGACAAGTTGGGAAGCACACTTAGTAGCATTATAGAGAAAGCACAGGAAGAGTCTGAAATCGGCAGTGACAGAAGTGGTGAAAGCTTATTCACCATTAGAAGAAAACATCAGAATAAATTGTAGATATAAAAGTATACAAAAGTGACTGAGTCACTCCTCATTGTGAGATTGATGTGTACAATTCATTGCGTCTACATGTCATGTATGGATTGTGCCAGGTGTGTGTGGGTATGATTTTTGTATTCCTTCCTTGTACTTGTATGCATGCAATGGTTTCTATCTATCCTTGTTTATGTGGTTGTTTTCTAGAACAGATTTTGCTTCAGTCAATGACTGACTGTATCAACTTGGAATATATTTACATCCTGTGTTCAAGGTTATACATCGTATTATGCCCTTGTTATATTTCAGGAATAGTAAATCAAGAGTATGCTACTTATAAAGTTAATTTCAGTTTATTCATCAACATACGTAATTGGGCCTCTTGAGAAATGAAATGTTTTGCTCAAGTACACAAGTGCCACACTACATTGGAGCATGTGATGGTCAGACCTGTTTCAGCTGTTCAAATACAGAGCTGTGCAAATAGGTAATGGTCATATGTTTATTGCTTTTCACTTACTACACAGCTACATTAAAAGGTTTTTGTGTCTCTTTTTAATTGCTGCTATCAGCCTGTTCAGAGATAAAGGGCCTCATCTGCCTGCTGACTGTAATCCCTTTGTTTGCTTGGTTGTAGAGGTGGCTATGAAAGCCACTGTCTATACTTCCTTCCGGAGACAGTACAGATTACCCCGATGTAGACGTACAAATATCTGCAAGCATCTTGCATGTTTCCAGCATTAAAATGATATTGCTCAGTGTTTACTGCAATTATGTATTTATAGTCAACATATAGATATGGCTGTTAATATCATGGCTGTGTCTACTTGCATGAGTCAATCTTTGGACAAAAGATAGTAAGATCTAACCAGTTTTGTGTTTATGACTGACTTTTATATCACATATCAGCAGGAAAGGACTAGTCTCAGTTGGAACCAGAATGGGTTCTCCTGTGTCCAGACCTGGATCCTAGTTGTTGTAAGCTGTAGGTTGCCAGTAATTATATGTAGATATTATGTATGTAGTGGTACACACATAATTTTTGATTCTCTTCATTTATAAGCCAATGTTGTTCTTGGAGGCTATTCCAAGAACAAATATCCAGCTCTTATATGGTGGAGATGTGTCCATTCCATACACAAGCATTAACGGGAGCCATACCATTTGTGCACCTTTTCGTGTCCACTTGATAAATACTGTATAATGGAGCTTCACTTGTTCCTGTAGTTGGCGGTATCTCCATTGTGCCACTCTTAGCATATGAACCCTCAAATTCAGTTTTCATAGAGCAAAATAATCTTCCAATTAGTTTCCAGTCAGGATCTCCTTGTTTCCTCTGGTCCGTGTAAATAGCATTATGCCAAAGTTACTATACTCTGATTTTTGTCTTGCAATAAGATTTTATCAAAGCTTTACTATAGCTGTTCCATAAACACCATAGGGCAGTTGTATCAAGCCTTGTAGAGAGGGAAAGTAAAGTAGTTGGCCAAAGCAATCAATCATCTAATTGTCATTTCAAAGGCTGTGCTAGATAAAAGACTGAAGCTGATTGGTTGTTTTGGCAACTTCTCTAATTTAGCTCCCACCAAGACTTGATACATCCCTCTTCCCCCCCCCCCCGCCCCATGTTATTTGGTCTAATGTCCAGTGAAAAGCAGCCAGACAGCAGTAATAGCACATAAGAGCAAATTCCTATTAATAGGCTGATAAAATGTATTCTGAACCATTTTATACCAGAACCTAATTTGTCAACTTTGTACAATATGGTTTAGTTTTTATTACATACAGTAATACATCTAAATCCTATAAGCTGTTATCTGCGCATTAGCCCCTCAATAGTCCCAAAGTTAAGCCAGTCGGTATGCAGTCGGGAAGCCGGCGGACCTAATCCCGACAGCCGGCTTCCCAACTGTCATATCCCGGCAAGGGTCTAAAGACAGGCGTCGATATGCCGACGCCTGTCATTAGACATACACTGGGAGCCCGACGGCCCGCCTCCCGATCGAAGGGATGCCGGGCGCCGAGCGCAGATAGCCGCGCGGGGGGGGTTAGTTTTGGACTTAAGGTTAGGCACCCCCCCGGGAGGTTAGGTTTAGGCTAGGGGAAGAGGGGGTTAGCATTAGGCACCCCCGGGGGGATTTAGGGTTAGGCACCCCCCAGGGGACTTAGATTTAGGCGGCGGGGAAGGGGGGGTTAGGTTTAGGCACTTAGAGGGTGGGATTAGGTTTAGGCACTGGGGGGGCAGTTTAGGGTTAGGCACCCCTAAGGGAGGGTTAGGGGGAAGAAATAGGTTAGAGAATACTTACCTGGGGACAATCAGGATTTCCTCCTCTGCCAGGGTGCCGCTGTCGGGATTCCAACCGCAGGGCATGGGTCCGGCGGTAAATCATACCGATTCCAGCCAGTCACCTAGTAACATTCCATTGCTGGACCCATTTAGGAGGGCAGCAATACAAGGCTATCTGCTGCAGAAGAGCAAAAAGATGTCATCAGCAGCAGATGGACTGGCATCACCTGGCCCCCTCATGCCCAAGCCCAAAAACCTGGGCATGAGGGTTCATTCAGGCCTGTCCAACACTTCCAGGTATTGCCTGAACACATAGTAATGACTTGTGGTCATTACTGGCTTTCCTGCTAAAGGGATAGATTCAGAAAACCCAGAGTAGCTCTCTCACAAAACCTCTAATGTAATAGAATGCTCACTTTCAAATCCTATGTTACAACAAGCCAAAAATTAGATTTTATAGTAAATTGTTTTTCCTTATATGGAAAAAATATTCCGAACTTCATTATGATTCAAATACATACAGTAGCATATTGGTATTCATGTAGAGTCAGATTCTGAGTTGACGGTCGCTTTTCCATATATAACAGTGCTCACTATGTTGCCCCAATTGGACATCAGATTGTATCCTTTACATATCTATTCAAGGTACCTTTGCCCTGATCAGACTATCTGTATCACAGGGTTGTGTGGGTGGTAACTTGCAATATTTGGAACAAGTATAAGGTGGGATATAGCCAAAACAGCTCACAGTTAGTACAATTATATAGTAGACCCAGAACATCTCTCTTTAAGGGACACTTAATAAATCCTGCACAGACTTATGTGTTACAATAAAAACCCACACTGTGCTTTTGTTATTCCCCAGGATTTCAGCCTTCATGCTCTCCTCCCCTGGGTCTTATTCCATTGTAGCAGCGTTACCTCTTATGCTCTCTCTTTGACCATTTTATTTTCTTGATACGGGCGCTCATTCTCCACTTTTTAGGGTATTTGTCCCACTCAAATGTCACCACTCTTTACTAGTATTTGTCTAGTCAACATGTCACCGGTCCCATATCCTAACTCCATAGGTTAGGGTCTGTGAGGTTACACTTTATTCACAGCTTAGGCCTATTAAGCAGCTTTGGAATAGGAGAACTATTAGTCCTGCAAATGGATTCAAAGTCTCTGTGGCTCCTTTTAACTGTCACTTAACTTCCACTCAGCTTTGTCTAGGAAGTCTACAGCCTGCACATAGATCATCAGCTCTTCTTTGGCTTACGTCTGATCAGCTGTCTCCAAACTTGAACTGTAACTTAACTCACCTGACTACTACTCACCAAGGTTTCAGGTCAGGTCTGGTAATGGAGGGGGAAATGTATCAAATTTTCAAAAGATTGGAGAAGTTGCAACAAATCAGCTTCTATCTATCATTTTATAGAATGTACTTGATACATTATAGGTATAATAATAAACTGGCTATAGAGCAACTAGGTATAGGTATAAACTGGCTATAGAGCAACTTCTCCACTCTTTAGAAAGTTTGATACATCTACCCGTAAGTTATCAACTGCTGACCTCTATATGTCTCACTCTCACAGATCAAGGATATATCAAGCTCATTTCCACGACTCCTCTGTGCACATCCGCACTTGTGCTATATATGCCTTCCACAGCGTTCATCATCATCATCTTCATCATCTCTCTCTCTCTCTCTAACTCTATTTGACTATCTTTGTCACAAGGGGCTATATTTAGGAAGCCTGGCATGCTTTATACTAAATGTAAGTGCCACTATAAATTTTCAGCTCTCACCTGCCGAGACGAGACATTTTACATTAGCCGCCGCTTCGTAAATTCTATATAGCCCAAAATGTTTTCCCATGCGTATATTTTGCATCCAGAAGATGTATTTATCCTTAACTGTAAATCAGTTCCATTGTGTCTGAATGTCTGATCTCAATGCTCCTATCCTCTAAGTGCATGAACGTACACGTGGGTGATAAGTGCGTGTGTAATGCGTGAGAGTGCAATTATTTCACCATGGTGGACATTATTTTCCACTAACTTTGAGGACAATCACTCCTGTTATTTATTTATGTCATTGTTTAAAAGGAAGAGCATGATGTATAATGTGCTCCCTGTATGAGCATTGGTTGTCTAAGCAATCTAACTGAATAGACAGACACCACATGTTTACCTCATGATTCACAAATAAAGAGTACACACAATAAACATTCTTAAATTTTGGATAATGTTTTTATTTTTGGATAAATTGAGTATGCAACTCTCAATTAAATTCAGTTAACTGATTTTTTTTTTCTTCTCAATTAATTAAATTCTTAAAGGAACTGCTGAAATGAGCAGTGGACAAAACACTCCAGAATGCACATTGTCATAACAGTAATGCTTGTTCCATAAATCTGCATCACATGATTTATTTTGTATTATGTACTGTGAGTCTGTAACCAACACAGTTTGCTGCATGGAATTTGGGGTTCAACGCGTACTTGCCTACCATTGGAAAAGCATTTCAGGGAGATTGTGAATACAACACCTATGAGCGCGTGTCAAAGTGGACGTTTACTGCTACATCTGAGAGGCGTGTCATAAAATTGATTTATATCCAAATGTAAACGAGACCCAAAGCAGTAAGATCTATTTGTTCATTAAAATACACTGATACTTTTCAGAAAACCCTAGGTAGCCATAGAGATAATTGTGCCTTATAAACTATGCAGGGAAATTATGCTAAGTATCCCATTTGAATGTTTATATGGTTTTTATTTTTGTTTTAATAGAACAGCTTCATAATGGGGTTAAGGCGCAATCAGGGAGATTGCTAGACTCTTCAGGGAGACAGGGAGATTGCTACTATTTCAGAGAGTCTCCTTGACAATGAGGGAGAGTTGGCAAGTATGGTTCAACGTTTCATAGTTTTCCCAGGACAATCCTGGTTCTTTTCCCATGCTTCCTTAACATACCTATATCAACCGAAAGATTTAAGATTGGTTTGTGTAAGTGGTTTTCCTGCATTAGGCACCTAACATGAACATAACGATTCTATAAAGATTTCTCTACACGTCACATGCATGGGCGTCGGAACTAGAGGGAGGGGCAAGGGGGCGGCTATTTTTCCCATCTATTTTACTTCTCCTCCTGCCTTTCCATACAGCTTCTTATGAACAGTCGTGGTAGACAGGGGCGTATCTATAATGGGTGCAGGGTGTGCAGTGCACACGGGCCCCCGCACTCATATTATCTAAAACTTACCTCTCCGAGGTCCCGCTTGGGTGTCTCAACGCTGCTCATAATGCCAGAAAATGGCCACTCACTTGGGAATGCCCAGTAAATGATCCTGACACACCCGTAGCAACCCCCCATTACCTCCCCCAAACGCTGACTACCTAGCTCTCACTCTGCAAATAAATCCTCACTGCATCCACCGTCTCTAATCCATCACCACACATGCAATGTCACGGACTTTGCGTCCACCACAGAATCGGGCCCTTATGGGACTGTGGTTACCATCTACACACCTCCCTGGCAAGAAGCCTGCCGTGACCATACCATCTGTTCCACACCTCGGCCAGTCAGATTGACAGGTGGCCAGGAACTGAGACGGAACACTTGGCAGTGACGTACTCTGAGCTCACGCTCCCACTGACAAGCGGTGGAGCGCAACCTTTTCACAGACAACACAAGCATCTGTTTTCGGGTCACTGGCAACTGAGGACAGAGACGGTAATATAAACCTTCTACACACAGAGTTTGCAGTCCCGCTGTTGGGAGGTGGAGCGCTATACCCCACAGATCACACGAGAGATAGTGTCTGGGGTAAGTGTGTAAATTACATAGGCATTTTGCCTCTTTATCATACGGCTCCCTACAAGGGTAACTAATTTACCTCTTTGGCAAACCATTTAACATTTGCAC
This sequence comes from Taudactylus pleione, assembly GCA_031769625.1. Lineage (NCBI taxonomy): Eukaryota > Metazoa > Chordata > Amphibia > Anura > Myobatrachidae > Taudactylus > Taudactylus pleione. The sequence continues at coordinate 4,099,968 of JAUIMM010000329.1, read as the reverse complement.
AGTGGAAGATACCCTTATTCACTTACATTTGGGAATTAACAGGACGTCCTTCTATATTTGGACTATCTGCACTGATACAGTTACCAAATACTGTCTTAGTGCACAGAAAGACAACATCTTGTATTGACATAAAGAGCTGGAAAGTTTTATCTCAAAGCACTGTCATTGATATTTATTGTATCTATTTTTTTTATTGATCTATATTTATCGATCTGTTTAATAAATATATTTTATAGTATTATTTGTGTTCTTCACAAACAAGCGCTCCTACTCCATTTTATTCAGATTTTCTCATTTAGCAGGTAGCAGATCCTGCTTGTTTGGAGCTGCTAGTTTGGAAGATTTTTTGTATTGACTGGTTGATAGGCGCACCATTTTCTTTCTCTGTACTTTGGATGTTAATCTTCTCAGTTGTATGAAAATATATTTTACAGTAAGTGTAACTCACGGGGACAGTGGTAGTGATAACTGCTGTCTCTGTAAGTTACATACCCAGAGTTTTGGAGGACTCCTCCGTGGGAATCTGACACTGCACATGAGCAGAGTGTCATATTCTGGAGCTGGCTGGAGGCTGCGGGAGAATGACCGGAAGATCCCTCTCCTGTGAATATGCCTCCATAGGCATAAAGAGAGTTACACCATCAGAGTATGGCTTAAACCAAAGTCTGGAACATAGGAGTCAGCTCGTAGTACCCATTGACAAAGCGCTAACACCTGCATTTGACTAAAATGTGTGAGGCATGAGCGCTTGTAAATGTAATTTTAATAGCATAATAATCATACAATAAATTCAATGTTTATTGTCTTTTTTGACCAAGTAGGAATAGTGGTTGCAGCGGTGATACCCTAATGGAAACCACAGGTGTCAATAGTCCATGGAACAAATTCACTCTCCCTAACTTACCCTACCTCATACGGCAGTGGCTTCCTGGGAAGCCTTCTCTTCCTCAGCCTGGTGAGTTCCGGATAGCATCGGGTGAGTGCCGGCACTGTGCAATGACGTCAGATGCCGGCTGTTTCCATGGACTTAACGGTGGATCTTCTTAGCAAGCAAGTCACTTCTCTTCCACTCACCAACGCGTTTCGGACCTAATTGGTCCTTTTTCAAGGATGGTGGGTAGTGTTCCCTGGGGGCTTTATATAGTATACTTTATTAAGAAAATACATTTAAAAACCGGATATCCTGGACCGGAAGTGGACCGGAGTTTGGCACCAAGCACATGTTCTGGATTTTTTGTATTAAAATTAGTTAATTTGATGATTATTATGCTTTAATTTGAAGTATCATGTATGGGATTAAAGATAATTTATTAGAATGTTAAAATGTCATGTATAAAAATAAAGTTTATAAAAAAGCTTTTAGCTCAATATCTATGTTGAGACCATGAGGTTCTAGTGTTTCTAAAAGAAAGATCCATTTTGTTTCGTTTCTCTTCAGCAAATTTACTATATCTTCTCCTCTCCAATTTGGTGTAATTTTTTGGATGCCTAGAAAATTTAAACATCCTGGATTTTTATTATGGTGGTTTAAAAAATGAGCCGAAGGACTGTGGGTTGTAAGACCTTTCTTAATATTGTAGAAATGTTCTGCTACTCTTACTTTTATTTTTCTCTTAGTCTGTCCCACATACTGGATGCCATAGGAACACTGTAGCAGATAAATAGCTCCTTCGCTAATACACGTCAAAAAATCTTTACTTTGATATTCCTTCCCTGTCTTGTGGGAAGAGAATGTTTGTATGCTCTTAATATTGGAGATTTGGGCCCTCATTCAGAGCCGTACGCTCTGAGCAGAGCGCACGCTCTGCATGAGGGCCGGGCTCCATTTTCATGGAGCGTCCTCCTGGACGCTCGTATAGCTGTGGGTCACCACCCACAGCATATACGAGCGTGCATTTTGATGGCCGCGATGGTCGTGACCATCGCGACCATCGAAATTGCGAGCCGGAGCCTGCGGTTGAGGTTTTCAACCGCAAGCTCCGGAGTGATTTTGGCTCTATCAGAGCCAAAATCACTCCCACTGACATCACTAGTGATGTCAGTGGGCCGGCTTCTGATGGGAGGCGTTCCCGTGGGAACGCCCCCGTCAGGGAGGCACGCCCCCGGCACGCCCACCAAAGGGGGCGTGCTGTCAATCAACATTGACAGCACGCCCCCTTTGATCGGACACAACGAGCGAAGGAAAGTCCTTCGCTCGTCGTGTCTGGCGCATGCGCACGACGGAGCTCCCTCCGTCGTGCGCATGCTCAGTGCAGACCATCGACCCACTTGCGAGCGGACAGCCGCTCGCGAGTGGGTCTGAATCAGGCCCTTGGTTTTTACAACCTACGCAGTTATTGCAAAAATGGAAGCCTTTTGTTAGTGTACAGTTGGTGGTTTGATTTGGGAGATAGTTTCTTGTTAGATGTTGTTTTAGACTGCTAGCTTTCTTAGAAATGATACGTGGTTTTCCTGGTAAGATTTTTTTAGCTTCTTCGTCTAGTAGGAGTATATTCCAGTGTCGATTTAGAATGTTTTCCACTATTTTGTAATTCCCACTGAATTGTATGATAAATGAGACGGGTCCAAAATGTTCTTGATTTTTTTGGTTTATATTTAATTAGTTATTTTCTTTCCAACTGTGTATCCTCTTTGTACAAAATCTATTTTCATTTCCATTGCCTGGTTTTTAAAGGTTGTGTCTTCAGTAGTTTCTTTTAATTCATTTTAATTGTCTTTTTGGAATGTTTTTTATCCAATTTCTATGATGGTTACTTTGGACTGGTAGGATGTTATTTCCACTTCTTTTATATGGCTACGGAATTTCCGTAGCTGTAGAGAGATAATGTCTCGTTGCATTGCATCTGTCTTGATGATTGATTACCGTATAGAGTGATTTATGTCACTAGTACAAAGTGTGTATGTTTTCTTCCACTCCAATGTTTATAAAATTTGTAAGATATACATAGTATCTTTTAGGAAACTCTATTGTACAGACACTAGAGGTTGTAGAAAGAAATCCACGTACTTGGATAGATTGGACGTAAGAGACGCAATGCCCGACACTATGGGTCTTCCTGGAGGATTCTGTAACTGCTTGTAAATCAGATGACAGAACGTTGGGATCCGCGGGTGCTCTATATTGATAAAGTCGTACTCTTTTCTCGTTAGTATTCCCAAATCAAAGCCTTCATTTAACTGATCTTGTAAGGTTTTCGTAAAGTCTTTGGTGGGGTCTCTATTTATTATTATTATTATTATTAGCATTTATTTATATGGCGCCACAAGTGTTCCGCAGCGCCTTACAAAGTATTTTAACTTGATATATGTACTTGTAATAGAGAGTAGGTTTGTTGCCTCTCTTCTATAGTTTTCCACATCCATTATAACCACTCCTCCTTTGTCCGCTGGTTTTATTACAATTGTTTTATCATCTCTAAGTTCTTTTATGTTTGTCTTTCTTTTTTTGTGAAATTGAATGGAGTCTTTAATTTGTCAGGAAGCTTTGAAATTTCTTCTATGACAAGGCAGTGGAAGGTAGTTATATGGGGTCCCTTAATGTATGTCGGATAGAAAGTTGATGTTTGTAGTTAGTATGTGTATATTCTTTTGAACACAGTATTGCTTCTTTTGTAACAGGATCTTTTATGAAATATTTCTTTAAACACACTTTTCTAATAACTTTGTGGGTATCAATGTACAAGTTGAATTAATCCTGACTGAGGGGCAAATTTCAAGCCCTTCTTTAGCACATTATTATTATTATAATTTATTTATATGGCGCCACAAGTGTTCCGCGGCGCCTTACAAAGTACCAGGGCTGCCATCAGAAATTTTGGGGCCCGGGACTGTCAAAATTTTCAGGGCCCCCCTCAACTTGCCTTCCCCCCTACAAACCCCTTCCCTCACCCCCCTACAAACCCCTTCCCTCACCCCCTTCCCCACTACCTTATTTATACACAATAAAAAATCTTTGTCAAAGACTGACCATTATACTGTATTACAGAGGGTAGAACATACCTAACATATTGAAGCATACTAAATTCCTATGTGAGAAAGGACACACAGTCAGTGTGTCAATGAATTTACCTAACCTTGTTTGCTCCTTCATTCTTCTGATGGTCGGCCTCACGGCCTGCCTGCTCCGGACAATTCCTCAGGCATCCTCACACAACCCGCCCGCTGCAGCTCCTCTCTTTCAGTGGTGTGACATTACGTCATGACGTGATGCGACAGCTTCAATGAGTGAAGAAAAACTTTATTAAGCAAACGTGGCCAGTTGTTAATGTATGAGGTGCAGAGGCAAACGCAGGATTCTCAGGGAGGGGTTTCCATTATATATGTCTACACACACTACAGTATATGTGGCGTAACTAAGGTATTTGGAGCCCAGGGCAAGTTAAAATACAGAACACCCCCCAAGTAGGTGGGCTCGACGGAGGCCCGCAGTAGTAGTCCTCCCTATGCAGTGCCCCTTATATAGTCCCCCATACAGTGCCCCAAGTGGTGGTCCTCCTATGCAGTGCCCCTTATATTGTGCCCCCAGTAGTAGTCAACCCTATGCAGTGCCCTCAGTAGTAGTCCCCCCTATACAGTGCCCCCAGTAGTGGTCCTCTCTATGCAGTGCCCTTTATATAGTGCCAGTGCCCGCAGTAGTGGTCCTCCCTTATATAGTGCCAGTTCCCCCAGTAGTGGTCCCCCCTTATATAGTACCCCCCCAGCAGTGACAGTGCCCCCCGTAGTGGTCCCCCCTATGCAGTGCCCCTTATATAGTGCCAGTTTCCCCAGTATTGGTCCCCCCTTATATTGTGGCCTCCCCGCAGTGCCAGTGCCCCAGTAGTTGTCCCCCATTTTATAATGCCCTCCCCAGCAGTGCCAGTGCCCCCAGTAGTGCCTCCCCCCAGCAGTGCCCCTTACATAAATAACAACAAAGACACACACACACAAAAACACTTACCTGTATCCCCACTCCTGTGCCTGCCACCGTCTGCTCCTCCAATCTCCCAGGCTGACCCGCCCTGCAGAGGGAGCTAGACAGAAGGAGATACTGCCGGAGCCCAGCTCTGGCAATGTCTCCCTCTGTCTAGCTCCCTCTGGGAGGGCTGTGACCATAGCACACTGCCGATTCAGCTGGCAGCGCTTCCGCGTCAGGTGGTATGAAAGCCACCTGACGTGGAAGCGCTGACACCTGAACAGGCAGCGGCGATCGTGGGTGGTGCCCGAGGATGGTGCAGAGATGGAGACAAGGCTGTCTCCATCTCTGAAAAAAATTAAATTTGGTAGGTCAGGGGGGGTTTCTGTGTACTTAGAAACCCCCCCCCCGTGCGCTAGTGATAGCGGGAGGGTGCCTGGATGAGAAGTGACTTATTAGTCACTTACTCATTTTATTGTGTGGCAGCAGCAGCGCGGAGGGTGGGGCATGGTCGGGTCCATAGCACTGGACGCGGGCTGCTGCATGATGATAGGAGTGGGCCCCCGGCTGAGCCTGTCACCAGCCTGTCAGTTGTCGATTCCAACGTGGGCTAGGGGGATAGTGGCAGGCAGGCCGGCGGGCCCCCCGAGTACCTGGGCCCGGGACTAAAGTCCCCAGCAGTCCCCCCCTGATGGCGGCCCTGCAAAGTACATAAACAAATTGTAGACAAGCGACTAACAGAACAATACAATACAGGACATGGATAATATATATTGCTACATTAGCGACCATATCACCCAGATAAGCAACAGAGCATAAGCAACCAAGTGTTAGGTGCCCTAGTGGTGAGTAAGAAGTAAATGACACTAAAGTAAAAGAAGCACAAGAGGGTAGATGGCCCTGCTCGTGAGAGCTTACATTCTAAAAAGGTGGGGGAAGACAAACTGGTTTGACACAGATGGGGTAGATGGGGAGGAAGGAGCATGTAGCAGGGAGTTATTCTATAGACCAGTGGTTTTCAAACTCGGTCCTCAGGACCCCACACAGTTCACGTTTTGCAGATCACCTAACTGGTGCACAGGTGTATTCATTACTCACTGACACATTGTAAAAGATCCACATGTGGAGCTAATTATTTCACTTGTAATTCTGTGAGGAAACATGGAAAACATGCACTGTTTGGGGTCCTGAGGACCGAGTTTGAGAACCTGTGCTATAGACAGTTCTTTCTTACTTATATTGAATACGGTTTCTTTTTCATAGGCTAATGGCGGTGATCTCTTTTTCTTCTTTCCTCCTCGTGTACCTCTCTTTTGTATGTTGGACTGTTTCTTCTTCTCTTGTGTGTGGATCATATTTGGTCCAGAAGTTCTCCTGTGCTCCAGATCCCATCTAAAAAAATCTGCTTCCTCCTCAAAATTGGCTTAATTTTCTATTTCTTCTGACTAGTTCCTTTTATTTGTTCTTTTCTTCACTATATTTTGTTATTTTTCTTCAATTTCTTTGATGAGTGTTCGCTGCTTGGGTACCTTGTTGATAAGATCGTCTTATTAATTTATATGGATTCGGTTTCCTGTATGAGAAATTCCTCCAATTATAAGGTTTATAATTCCTTTTGTCCCCTGATGTTTCTGGATGTTGTTTGAGGAGGGGTTCTTTTTCTTTTTTTCTGTATTGACGTCTTTGATATTCATTGAAATTTTTCTTTTCCCAGTATGGACCTCTCGTCTGATCAGTGGTTGGTTTTAGGTGTCTCTTTTCATTTTACATATACTATTCTTTTTCCTCATGATCTCTAAGATATTTCCTTTTTTTGTGTTGTATAATAATTTCCTCTATTTCATATCCACTAAATTTTTAAAATCCTCCATTTTGTGGAGGGGTTTAAACTTCTTTTCTATCTGTTGTATTTTTTCATTGGTATCCCTTCATAAAGTTTCTCTGTCTTAGTACATAGCGCTATAATACATAAAATTATATATACATGTAGAAACTGCAGTTTTTGCTTAATTTTATGAAAAATAGACCCCATAATCTTACATGACGTTTAACATTATTTGCAATATACATATTAAGTGCTATAATTTTGTATTTTAATATAAATGGCCGTATTCAATTAGACGCGAAAAGCCAAGATCTGCGAAAAAGTATCGCTGATTGCGACTTTTTGCTAGTCGGAAACTTATATCTGTATTCAATTCCAAATACTTTTCGTGTACGCGGAAACTCAATGCAATGTAATAGGCGAAGAGTCGCCTCTGAATAGCAGGAGAAAAGAAGTGCATTTTTTTTATTTTGGGGTGCAAAGGTGGGGAAATCATCAGAACCCTTAGGGCAGCCCCCCAAAGGACAACTGCATCAAAAAAATTAATAAAAAAAAAACCTTAAGAACACCCCAAAAAAGTTCTTTCATTTTGGGGGCAAAAAAGAACCAAGTGAGGGGACAACTTCAAAAACTAGCGAAATAAGGTTCTGGGGGTGCTCTAAGAAGGGGCCAAGTGTTTTGGGGATTGCAGGTGCTTTTATAACAGAGGAATTTAATTTTTATTAAAACTTCACTTTAGAGACATTAAAAGATGCTTACACCTATTTTCAGGTATCCCAAATTTGCCAGGACTACTTATTTTCTCCAAAAAATATTACTTTATGCCATTCTTCACCACTTGTGCAAAGACGCTAATTAGAGGCTATTGTACCAACTTATGTACCCCAAACAGTTTATTTAGGACTAATTGGGCACTACTACACTGATCCCTAATGTTTTTGCATCTTTTGGGGGGGTTCAGGCTGATTTCCTTGATTCTGACACCACTTTCCGCCTGTTCTAACTTCATGTGTCGCCGTTTTTGCGTCTTTTGGAATTGAATACGGCAAATAGCGGGGACGCGCACGATAAGTTTCCGCGGCCAAAAGACGTGATGTAGGCGAAAAGTCCGACAGGTAGAACTTTATCGCGGATGCAAAACTAATTGAATACCGCCCATAGTGTTAAAAACATATATAATTAGGACTAAAATGAATTTAAACCTATAAAAATGTCAGGGGCTTACCGACATCCTGTTATTCATGTACATTCACCACACCGCCACTTGTAAATTCCCACTTCAAATTTTCCTTTCTCCCAGACAATTAGTAATTTTGCCTATATATTTGCTTATGTTTTATGTTTTGTTGAAAATAGGAATCAATGAGTTCAAATTCAAAGAGATAGAGGAACTGTGAAGGGGATGGTATTAGAAAGATATTACTCATTAAAATGAACTTTCAAAAAGAATGTATGAGGGGTGCATGCCAGAAAAATCCCGAAGTATAAAGCAAGGCTCTGTCGCTGCACAGGGATAGGAATGTGGAGTAGCTCTTCAAATATAAGACTCCTCGCTCTTGAAGAGCTTGCAGATATGAGGCCAGCAGACAGACCAACTGGAGTTCCATCTGTGCCCTTGTTGTTGAGAAACAATAGCCAAGAGGGAAGAAGGGAGGGGAAGATGTCATGAGCGTAGCTAATCAAATTCAAAGTGTTTTTTCTAAGTGATATCATCAAAGTTCCTCTTAGTAGCATGTAGGTGAGAGATCGGAGACATTCCTAATTTTCTATTCAGTATATGAAAGATAGAACTATACAGATGAACTGGATGTATCCCCTAAACATTGAAATGCGATTTACCATTCATTATGCTTTAAACATTTTAAATAATAATAGTAAATGCATTTTTTTGCATAAAACAATAACTTAATTTTCTATATAATTTCTTGCTAAACAATTATATATATATATATATATATATGTATATACATACCCCACCCTAAGCAACAGTACCTATTAAGCTTTCCTGTTATATGATAGTTGTGGAATCATTCAAAGTTCTCCACAGTGACAAGGAACTGGAGAAACAACAGCTACTTCCTAGTTTTGGACATGCCACCTCTGTAAAAGGTTGGTTGATATAAAAAAAAGTGTGTGTGTGTAAATATATATATATATATATATATATATATATATATATATATATTGCACATTAGCAGACTTGCATCACAACTGTGAACGATAGTAGGAGTACAATGGCACATATACATTAATGTAAAAAGAAAATCCAGAGCTAACACATCCATACTAAGGAAACGTTTTATAAAGTCAAAAAGGACATCATAAAAATGTAATCATATCCATAAAGAGTGTGCTTTCAGGATGACTGAGCACAAGCATATTGAACAGCATTGATCCAATAGATACTCATCGTATACACAGTGCAGTGCCAGTGGCCATCACCAAATGACAGACTCGATGGCTACTGGCACTGCACACTGCACGAGAGAGAGAGAGAGAATGTATATATATATATATATATATATATATATATATATATATATACACACACACACACACACACACGGCTACTTGCTGGACTTATACGCTTGTGCCACACAGTTCTGAGAGATTATCCTTGCATGAATTCACTAAGGGGGTGAGTTGAATCCTGACAAGGGGCACTGACCACAAATACCATACCATGTCCTCTCTGGTTTGAGATATTAAAGCTGCATTATCAGATTGGGTAAAAACATCACCCCGATCACCTGTCTGTCAGGATTCAGCCTGGGATCGGCTGTTACTTACTGCAGAGCTGGCTTCCCCTGACTAGCAAGTGCGGTCAGATGTCAGGTGCGGCGGTGGGTGAGTATTCTCCCCAGGGCCCAGGTGACTTCCACGTGATCCTCCATATTGGAGTTCCCGCAGTGGTGCTCATGGGCATAGCCATGTTGTCTGTATCACCTGACCGGTCTCTTATCCAGTGGTAGCCTTGTCAGTTCTCAGCTGACTCCTCCAATGCACAGCTACCTTAGGACATAAAGCAGGACTCCAGGAAACAGGAGGTTACCTGTACAACTCTTGTCTACACTTAAAAGCTGCTTGCTACTAGTATTGTTCCAGGCTTCACGCTGAATAACCTCCAGTGATTTCTCCAGTACTAATCCGTGTGCTGATCTCCAGTGATTAAGTTCAGCTGATCTCCAGTGTTAACTACAGTACTATCTGTGTGCTAACTTCTACTGTTGTACTCCAGTGTTATTCTGCTTCTGGATCTCCTGTGTTATACTCCAATGCCATCTGCATCTGGATGTCTAGTGTTATACTCTAAGTACAAACCTGTGTACTGATCATTAGTGATACTTCAGTACTAACCTGTGTTCTGACCATTTGTGACCCTTCTGTACTCTGTGCAATAACCTCTAGTGACATTTCCTCTGTGATACTCTGTGCAATAACCTCCAGTGACATTTCCTCGGTGATACTCTGGGCATTACCTCCAGTGACATTCTTCAGTGGCAACCTGCATATTTATCCACAGTAAGGCGCATTGATCTCTAGTGACAGTCTTCGGTGAATCTATATATTTATCTCCAGCAATAGTTCTCTGTGTATCCATCACCAGTGGCAATCTCCAGTGACATTCACTTCTTAACGTTTTCAGTGACATTCTCTATGTGATACTCCTCAGTGACATTCCCTACGTGACACACTTCAGTGATATTCACTACAGATACTCTCCCGTGTTACCTGTGCCCTACATTGGTCTTTACCGATAATCCCTAGTGTTAGCTGTATCCGTCACTACCAACACCCTCTAGTGTTTTCCTGCTTCCTCCCCACCTAGTTCCCTCAACACCCAGTCCCCGGACTGGAATCTCGCGGCCGGGTCGAAGAGAGTGTCAGGGTCGGAAGATCTCCAGAGTCAGACCCTGACACTCTCTTTTTACCGAAACCTTGGAGGTTGTACTCTGTAAGCTTAGTATTTCATCTCAAAACTACAACTGAAAGAAACACATTATAATTATCACATCTTATGATGAGTCCTCTGGTTTACACTCGTCTCAGCGGCCATATATATATTCATAATTGCCTACCCTCCCGCATTCTTCGGGAAAGTCCCATTTCAAGCTGTAATCTCCCGCTGCCCTGAATTCTAGATCAAAACCCCCAGATTCTTTAGATTCTTCACTGCAGTAGGGGGGGCACCAAGCAGTTTCTAGGCATCCAACAGTGATTTGTTGAAGTCACTATGACTGCTGTCCGAACTCTGCAGCCTCTGCAGTTGACTCTCAGCAACTCCTTGTTGGACCCCTAGCTGTAGAGAATACAGCTTGCCTGAACCCTATGATCAGTACCTTCTTATTTCTGCATCTCCCTGTTGCTAGCGTGAGCTGTGGCTGATGGTAAGAACTGCCACAACCAAAACAAGACAATGTTTTTTGAACAATGAAGCAAACATGGCCTGCACACATCTCTACTTTCTGCCAGTTAACAGACCAATCTCTGGATAGGTGACCTGTTAAGTGGACTAATGGGGCCCATACATCTAGCCTGTATCAGGGCAATTTCCCATTCTGCTGACTCTGAGTGATTGGAGAAAACTAACATGTTGGACAATCTCGATTCCCTGATTCCGACCCGAAAATGACCAGATTCTGCAAGTTCGGGATTTTTAATATGTTGAACTTGAATTTTGCGAGTGACAACCAATCATTGATACCCACTGATCTGCATTTTTGATCGACGATTGGCGGATCGGATTGGCTTTGGCAGACTGAGAAATCAGGCCGTAGATGTATGACCCACATAACCTCCATTGCACACTCATATGGTGTTAAAAAATATATACACTTTTATAGTTCATTTAGTTAAATATACTGAAACATGTCAGTTGCTGATGATCAGCGTGAGCCAAGAAGAATTTAGAAACTCTTGTGCCTCCTTTGGGTTGGAGTAGAAAAGAGGGGGGACTAGCGCGAGAGAGGTCCATAGCTTGATGACTGAGGACATAAAAACTCCAGACTCCTCTGGATCAATGGAGTTACTAAAATACCTGCTTAAAGAGGGGACCCTGTATGCTACTCTCTGTGGTTGGAGACATTGTGTTTGGCTGAGTCAGTGCTAGGGGCCAGATTTGTAGAGCAGAGGAAGGACAGATCAAAGAATCCCTCCTGCCCACTAAGAGGGAGGAGCTGGATTAAGGGGTGGCATAGGGAGCACATGTACCTTTCTCTCTAGGGGTCTCTGCAATTCTACATTATGTTTTACAATCTGTGTGTCCCTGCCTCTTTCAGCACACTGCAGTTCCATGCTGCACAGGACATTTGGGGGGCAGAAGGGGGGATACAGCAGAATGAAGAGGATTAGTTGGGGAGGGTCAGGATTGGGGTGGAGTGTTGGGAACGAAAACCGGACTGAAGTGGGTCCAATAAGTTGTGTGAGTTAAGAAAGTTTGTGAGGCGGGTGTAGACAAGTCTCTCAAGTAGCTTGGAGGGGCATGGGAGCTGGGAGATAGGACGGTAATTTGAGAGAGTATTTGGGTCAGAATTTAGTTTTTTCAGAATGGGAGTAATCACAGCGTGCTTGAACAGTGATGGAAAGTTGCCAGTAGAGAGAGAGAGATTACAGATTTTAGTTAGGGTTGGAATAAGCACAGGAGACAGAGCTTTACTGCTTTGTGATGGTATAGGATCTAGAGGAGAGGTAATAGAGTAGGAGGATGAGAAGAGTGTAGATACTTCATCTTTGTTTGTGAGATCAAATGAAGAGAATGTGCCATACGGTTCAGGTAGAGATTATAGATTGGAAATATGTTTGTTTGGCAGTGCCCAGAGCAGTACGATAAGAGTTGTAGTTAGTCTTATATGTGAGGAAGTCACTTGGAGTATGAGACTTTTGCCACTGATGTTCAACTTTATGCGAGAGTTTTTGTAGATGCCTTGTTAAGTTAGAATGCCACGGTTGACGTCTAACTCTACGTGGTGTGTGATGGGTAGCTGGAGCTACTTCATCGAGGGTTTTTTCTAGAATCTGGTTTAGGTGTGATGCAGCAGTCTCAGGAGAAGTGAATGTAGAAATTGGTGAAAGTTATTGTTGTAGAGAGGTAGATAGTTGTTGAAGGTTAATGGCATTAATATTTCTACGAGTTTTAGGTTTAGGTTTGGTTGATTTCAATGATGTTGATGTAATGGAGGAGAGTGTGCAGGTGATAAGGTTGTGATCTGAGAGAGGGCAAGGAGCATTAGTGAAATCAGAAACTGAGCATAGTCTGGTGAATACAAGATCAAGACAGTGGCCCTCCTGATGAGTAGAGGAGTTAGTCCATTGGGGAGGCCAAGAGAGGATGTTAAAGAGAGTAGTTTGGAGGCATGAGGAGATTGTGGACTGTCAATGGGGATATTGAAATCACCCATAATGATGGTGGAGATGTCTGAGGATAGAAAGTGAGGGAGCCAGGCAGAAAAGTGTTCCAGAAATTGTTGAGGTGGCCCAGGTGGGCGATAGATAACAGCAACTCGCAGAGAGAAAGGCGTGAAAGTCCTGATAGAATGTACTTCAAATGATGTAAATGTGAGTGAAGGTACCTGTGGGAGAACTGTGTATGTGAAAGATTGGGAGAGTAATATTCCTACCCCACCTCCTTTACAATTACCAGGCCTGGAGGTGTGTGAGAAGTGTAGGTTACCATGTGAAAGTGCAGCAGGGGAGACAGTGTCTGATTGTGTAAGCCATGTTTCTGTTATTGCCAGAAGGTTGAGGTTGGTTGAAATAAAGAGGTCGTGGATGGATGTATTAGTGCGTATAATTATACACACTAATAATCCACGGTACTCAAATGGATTGCTACAGTCAATTTCTCCACTTGACGAATATTGACCTAGTATGCCAGCCGAGCTGGAAGTAGGTAAACAAACTGTTCCACCACAATCACCTCCATTAATTGTTATGTAGTATCAAGCACCGGGTACAGCCACTTAGAAGCATAGTCCATCAATCTATGTGCCAAGGACAGTGAATTAGAGCGGAACCTCTGTTGATAAGATTCTGTATCCAAAGCCGATAGGTCACAGATGACATTTTATTTCATCACAGGCCACTGACTCCTTATCAGACAGAACTATAAATGCTAGTTTAACCTCTCCAGGCAGTAATGGAGAGAATCAAATTGACCTGGTATTAGACCATTTCTGCATAATGGCAACGGTATCTGACCACAGCATTTACATAAAAAATATCATACAAACTCGGCACTCACTTGCTTTTCAAACTGCAACTCCTTTGAATACAGGGAATGTTGAGTCCAAAATATTGCAATAACATGTTAAGCTGACCACCACTTCAAGGTCATTCCCATGGTCATTTGTGGTCACACTTGCTAGGGCACCCTGTTTTTCAAATATAAGACAAACTTTTGTCTATCTCCAGGTGCTTATTAACTGATATCCCTGGGTGTGATCCTGTCTCTTTAAGCCAGGACCCATATTCATGTTTAAAATAGAGATGAGCGGGTTCGGATAACAGAGAGCCGAACCCACCCGAACTTAGAGATTCGGGGCGAGAACCGAACGTGCGTTCGGTTCCCCCGCCGGGCCCCGGATCTCAAACTGAGGCAAAACCTCAGAGGCTAAATCTCGCGGCTCGCAAGCTTTTGTCTCTGCTTTATAAGGAGCTGGCTGCTGTGTCCATCTTGGCTGGTGTTGTCTGCTGTGTCCATCTGCGCTGGTGCTGTCTGCTGTGTCCATCTGGGCTGGTGCTGTCTGTTGTGTCCATCTGGGCTGGTGCTGTCTGCTGTGTCCATCTGGGCTGGTGCTGTCTGCTGTGTCCATCTGGGCTGGTGCTGTCTGCTGTGTCCATCTGGGCTGGTGCTGTCTGTTGTGTCCATCTGGGCTGGTGCGGTCTGCTGTGTCCATCTGGGCTGGTGCTGTCTGCTGTGTCCATCTGGGCTGGTGCTGTCTGCTGTGTTCATCTGGGAAGGTGCCGTCTGCTGTGTCCATCTGGGCTGCTGTGCTGTGTCCATCTGGGCTGGTAGTGTGCTGCCTGTGTCGTCAATCGCTGCTGCCTCGGTCAGGGGCGCTCTGGGCCCCAAGTTGTGGGCAAAACAAAAAAAATCTATATAATAAAAAGAGTATTTTTTGTGCGTGTGCGTTATCCGCACTTATTCAGGCAGCAACCTAGTGCTGCCTGTGTCGTCAATCGCTGCTGCCTCGGTCAGGCGTGTTCTGGGTCCCAAGTTGTGGGCAAAAAATATAAAAAAATCTATACAATAAAAAGTGTATTTTTTTTGTGTGTGTGCGTGTGCGTTAGCCGCAACTTGGCAACACTATTGCTGCTTGCTTAGTGACTGTTGTAGCTGGCAGCAGTCATGATGATGCAAGGCCGTCAACGTCCTCGTCCTCTATGAAGGCCGATGCCCCAGGGCTTAAGTCAGGCCATGGACATGGAAAAGCAACTTCTTTTACTTTATTAAAGAAAAATAAATCTAAAGCCAAGTTGACTTTAGATAAACAAAATATTGGCAATATGCCATTCACTACACAAAGTGGCAAGGAAAGGATAAGGCCTTGGCCTTTATTTATGACTGGTGGTTCTAGTGATGATAGCCCTTCTGCTTGTTGTAGTAGTGGTGGTACTATAAAAAAATGAAAGTTGTTAAGAAGAAGATGAGTAAGACAGCTCCGGAAGAACCAACTGTGTGCTCCGAGAAATCAAAATCACAAATCCCAGAGGAGAGTGCAAGTGTGTCCACGGTTGCCATGTGTGAGCCAGACCTTTCAAATAGTGTACTTCCAACATTTGTGTGCCCTCTGTAAATGTGGGGAAGGGCAGTCAACATATTGCCAACGTAGTCAACGAGGATGCTTCTGTGGAATTGCACATGGAGGATGAGGAGGATATTTTGGTAGTTGCTGCTAAGAATGATGAGGATGTTGTTGCTGAGGATGTCGTTTGTGCAAGTTAGGCAACAGTTGTTGCCCATGGTATGAAAAAGCCCACTGATGTTGTCCTGCCGGGGCAAAAGACATAAAAAATCCATGGAATTATTTCCATCCAAATCCGGGCAACAGTTATCAAGCCATCTGTAACCGATACCAAGCAAGAGTGAGTAGAGGTAGGCAGTGGCGTCCCTACCTCGCATTGCACCCAGTGCGGGCAGGGACGGGGAGGCTGTATTCTGTGCGGTGAAGCCACGCGCTCCTGCAAATAAGGGACATGGCCTTGCATGTGGGAGCATGGCCTCGCGGCCCGAACCCCGTTTTTTGAAAAACCGAAGGTGCCGGCTGCCCCCGGGGACCAGCCTGTGTGAAGTACCAGCTCCCTCACTGTGCTAGGAGCCGAGTGCTCCTGTCAGTGAAGGGAAGTTAGCACTTTGGTGTCACCCCTCGGCTGGTGAAACTCGGGTGCGGCCCGCACCCCCCCGCACCTCCCTTGTGACGCCAGTGGAGGTAGGGACCTTAACCATCTAGGAACCTCCTCCTTGTTACGTCAATTGGAGTGCATTAATCAAATTCCAAAGTGTATGCCGCCATGTTCCAAAACTAAAAAACGTAACAATCAGTCCAGTGTCACCTACCTGCTCCATCTCTGTGGGATCCAAGCGCCTTCAATCTCCAACACCAACACCTGCATCATCAACATCCTCATTCGTAATCGGAAGTAGTCCTGTTGCATCCAATGTAATAAGCATGATTGACTACTCTCCTATCTGTGCTTCCTCAGAAGGATCCTTGATGACTACGCCTGTTGCTGCTGCTGCTGTTGCTGTGAGTGGATCTTCATCCCAGAAGGGGACCACGAGGAAGACTACTTGTAGTACCGTAACCAAACAATTAAATGTCAAACAATCCTTTGCAAGGGCGAACAAGTAAGACAGCAGTCACCAAGTTGCACAGCGGATTACTGACGCTATGCTGCTATTAGATGTACGTCCAGTATCCACCATTAATGCAGTGTGTTTTAGAGAGTTAATTGAGGTCCTGTGTCCCCGCTACCAGATCCCTTCTAGAGTCCACTTCGCTAGAACACCAATTCCCAGCCTGTACAAGGACATTAAAAAAAACCTTATTAATGTCCTCCGAAATGCCATTGTACCCACTGTCCACTTGACCACTGATATGTGGACAAGTGGGACAGGTCAAACTAAAGATTACATGACTGTGACTGCCCACTGGGTAGGTGTATTGCCTACAACAGCAACAGCAGCAGCATCTACCAAATGGCAGCTGATTCAGAGGCAGGCTACTCTGTATAACTGGTTTCACTAAGCGGCATACTGCTGAGAACCTCTTAGAAAAACTCAGGGAAATCATTGCAAAATGGCTAACCCCACTTGGACTCTCCTGTGGATTTGAGATTTCTGACAAAGCCAGCAATATTGTGAGAGCATTACATCTGGGCAAATTCCAACATGTCCCATGTTTTGCTCATACAATTAATTTGGTGGTGCAACATTTTTTTTAAAAATGACAGGGGATTGCAGAAGATGCTCTCGGTGGCCCCGAAAATTTTGGGACATTTTAGACATTCGGCAACTCCTTGTTGAAGATTGTATGACCAGCAGATACTGTTGAATTTGCCCTGCCATCAGCTGAAGCAAGAGGTAGTAACCAGGTGGAATTCTACCCTCTATATGCTTCAGCGGATGGAGAAGCAGCAAAATGCCATCCAGGGCTACACAATGTCCTATGACATAGGCCGTAAAGCGGGAATGCACCTTACTCAAGTGCAGTGGAAAATAATTTCCATGTTGTACAAGGTTCTCAAACCCTTTGAACTTGCCACACGGGAAGTTAGTTCAGGCACTGCCAGGTGAGTCAGGTCATTCCCCTCATCAGACTTTTGAAAAAACACCTGGAGAAACTGAAGGAGGAGCTGCAGCGGAGCGAGTCTGCTAAGTATGTCGGACTGGTCACTTCGCAAGGATCCAAGGGTCGTCAATCTCTTGAAATCAGATCAATATATTTTGGCGACCATACTTGATCCTAGGTTTAAGTCATACCTTGTGTCTTTTTTTCCAACGGACATAAATCTGAAAAGATGCAAAGAGCTGTTGGTAAAAAAATTGTCAGCTGAAGCGGCACGTGACACGCCATCATCTCCTCCTTCAGTTTCTGCAGCTGCCAGGAAAAAACAAAATTTTCCCTACAGAATTCCTGCTGGTCATGCAGATCAGTCACCAAAAAATGACATCTGGTCGGGCCTGAAAGAACTTCCTACTAATAGTGACATGTCTACCACGACTATGGACCTCATTCAGACCCGCTCGCAAGCGCTTGAGTGCTCACAAGCGGGTCGATGTTTGACTGTGCGCAAGCCCCGGAGCGAGAGAGAAATTCTCTCGCTCCGTGGCTCACTACAAAAGGGGCGGCTGTCGATGTTGATCGACAGCTCGACCTGTTTGGTAGGCGTGGCGCCTGCCGTTTGTGGGCGGCCCCACTGACATCACCAGTGATGTCAGTGGGAGAGCTTCCGGCTCTATTAGAGCCGAAAGCTCTCTGGGGCTTGCGGCAGACTAGACCCTACCTCAAGGGTCTCGTCACAAGCCCCGAAGGTCACGATGGTCTTGACCATCGCAACCATCATCCTGGTCGCTCGTTTAAGCTGTGGGTGGTAACCCACAGTCTAGCGAGCGGCCAGGAGGCCGGCTCAGAAAATGGAAGTGGCCGCCCTCATTCACAGCGAGCGCTCGCATTTTGCGAGCGGCTCTGAATGCGGTCCTATGTCTGAAACGGTCACCATTCACAGAATGGTGGATGACTATTTTAGGGATAACATCCAAATAGGCATGTCAGACAGTTCCTTTCAGTACTGGCAGGAAAAAGAGGCAATTTCTAGTCCCTTACACAAACTGGCTTTGCTTTACTTAAGTTGCCCGCCCTCCTGTGTGTACTCTGAAAGAGTTTTCAGCGCAGCCGGGAACCTTGTCAGTGATCGGCTCAAAATGTGGAAAACATGATGTTCATTAAAATGAATTACAAATTCCACGAGGAAGACCTCTACCAACAATTACATTTAAAAAATACAGAGGCGCCTATGGTAGATTCCAGCAGGGACGAATTAATATTGTGTGAAGAAGAGGAGGATGTACACAATGATGGGGATGAGGAGGACGAGGACAACATCTGATGTTGTAATGTAAAGCCAGTTTGTGTATGGGATCATTTCCATGTCCAATGCACATTGGCAGCTTGTTTTATGGGGGTCCAAACAAACCAATCATTTCAGCCACAATTGGCAGTCCCTATCGCTGAAATGATTGGTTTGTTAAACTGTGAATGTCCTGTTTAATATACAACATAAGGGTGGGTGGGAGGGCCCAAGGACTATTCCATCTTGCTTCTCTTTTCTCTGCATTATGTGCTGTTTGGGGCATTGCTATCTGACATTTTTAATTTGATTGTTTATGAATGTCCAGAAATTATAATGGCCACACTCAGCATCTCCTGTATGCCCCTTTAATTTTTTTAAAAATGGCCCCATGTTAGTGCCGCCCACTGCTGTCGCTTAGTTTAGTCAGCCAGCTAGCTGGATGCAACATTTTGGCCTTAGGCCTAACCTAGGTGAAAAAAAATCAACATTGTGAGCTGTGAGGTGGTCAAAATTGACTGCAAATGACTGGGAATAAATGTTATTAAGGTTAATAATACTGTAGGAACAAAAACAGGCCCAAATTATGTGGTTTTACCTGTTTATATCATGTTTTGAAAAAATATCCAGATCCAAAACCAAACCCAAAACACTCAAGGGTGGTTTTGCAAAACCAGATCCAGATCCAAAACACGAAGGAGATACAGATCCAAAATCGAAAACAAAACCAAAACACGGGGGTCGGCGCACATCCCTACTTTAAAATGTATGCAAGCTTGAGCCAAAGGTGGCAGACCAAGATCATTTATCTGAAAATCAGTGCAGGGACTGGCCAGATGGGAATGACCGTGAAGTGGTGGTCAGCTTAATAAATTATTGCAATATTTTGGAACCAACATTCCCAGTTGCAGTTTGAAAAGCAAGTGAGTGCCGAGATTGTATGATATTTTATATATATATATTATCAACTATATATATATATATATATATATATATATATATATGTATGTGTATGTATAAAACACAGTAAAAATAAGTAAGCTAATGTGCCAAGCATTAACTTTTTTTGGGGGGGGGGGGTTTGTAACCTTTTTCCTTCTTGGTTTTTCTTTTTCTCTCTTACACTCAATGTTACGGGTGTTGTCTTCCAGCACTTATGGCACATGTGTGACTATATGTTACGCATGTGCTCTCGTGAGTACTGATTTAAACAGTACTGCATTAAAAATATTACATTCTTCTTCCTTTTTCTCAACTAGAAAGGTGGTGTTGCCTCGTGCTTGATATATATGTTCCCCTAATGGGGCAATAGCTAGCGGTAACCCCAAAAATATTGAGGACACAAGACTTCCAGTTGGTAGACTTGCAGGCTGCTGCTGAAGCCGGGCCCATCTAGGCGCCGGACAATATCTAGCCAATTGAACTCCACGGAACACCAGCAGCAGACACTCTCTGGCCACTTGGATACATCTCTACTTTGGCGTCAAGACACACCAGGACAACTGTAAGTACTTTATCAAAGATGGAGTCAGGGCCCCAGGTCTACTTTATGAACCAGCCGCACTGCCCTCTCCAACTCTCCTGTGTCACCACTCCTGCTCCTCTCTCACATCACAGATCATTTCAGATCATTTCAGGCAAGTACAAGTTTCAGAGCTCCATATTTGGAGGAAAAGGGGGTACTTACCAGACTTCAATAATAATTCAACGTTTAATTTTATGCTAATCAGCCACATCAATTAGCAAAAGCCAGAGTTGACGTTTTGGTTGGAACAGAAAGAATGCCCCTCTCTGGATGGGAACCAGGATCCTTTCTAATATGGAGGTCTGAAAAAAAGATTTTATACCTTGGCAACTATTGTTCAAGAAGCATATCAATATTTGTTGTTGTAACATTACATTTTTTGTTTTTGTTTTTAATCCCTTTTGGTAGAGGTGTGCTTATTTCCAAACATTTATATTTCTTCATTTAAGACATACAACTGGTAAAAGTAGATTAGTTTGCAAGGACCATTAGCCAACAAACAGGAGACACACAAAGTTATCAGAGCTTTGCTAATGCCGATACGTAACATTAAATGTTAAAATGAAGTAAAGCTCTGATGACATCTAGTGGTAAATTGATAAATTCACAGTCTAGTAAAAGTACATTCTTATCTGTTAATGAAATGTTCAATCTATGCAGGGTGTTACTGAAAAGAAAGTATGTTATATACTTTATTTCATACTGAGCATTGAAAAAAAAAATCAACAATAAATAAATAAACTAAATTTAAAAAAATGTTTTGGTCATTTTGTTGTTTAAAAAACAAATATACTTTTTTATATATGCAGTATATGTATATATATATATATATATATATATATATATATATATATATATATATGAAGAAGGTGGTTTTCAGATCGCGCACAGTGTATTGTCCTGAATGTGTCTTATGGTGCAAGTGTCATACGTATAGATGATCAGTCAAACAATGAAATCCTTCAATTGAGAGGAGGTAGCAGTCCCTTCCGTGTGTCTGACGTATAGTAATCTGGAAAATGGGGTGGAAAGGACAAGCTCCAAATAGTGTGATAAATTAAAAATAAATGTGCCCGTGCTCAAATAATAGTGTGCGTACCAAAAGAAAATTCTTTTAAGGCTTATCTGGAAATCCTGTCGGAGAGGAATGAGCAATGCTGGACCCAGGTTTCTAGTGCTAGAGAGGACCTTAATGAGAAAAGTGCCAGCCTTTCCCAAAGACTTGATACTACCTCACAGATAAGCACTTTTATTTTTACTCATTCCCTGTATTAACTTGTTCCCATATTGTGTTTGATTCATGTAATAAAGCCCCCCTGTTTTTAAGTACACCACTCCTGATGATGGGTATTTGATTCATTTGAAACCCATCACCACTATATGTGGGTATCTCTGGGGCTGAAAGAAAAAGGAAACTTGGATGAGCAACCAAGGATATAATTCTATACCCTCACACAAGAATATATTGGGTACGCATAATCATCAATACCAGGTTCCCTGAACTGGAAATACTACACTATATTGTCTTTCTCTCCCATCTGGCTCTGCCAAGAGCCTCTTCTCACTAGTTTTATTCATTTGATTGCACATATTAGTCATGACCAGACTTACGTAGGGTGTTTGTTATTCACATTTGTTTTGTCATTCAAAAAGATTTTTTTTCACGCTCAATCATATTTTTGTCATATCGACAGTCCTCATTTTATTATGTAGGTCACATTTACATTAAAAAAAATTTATTTCACTGTTGTTTGGTCATATTTGTAGTTTTTACTTCAGGTGCATTAGATGCTCTGAGGATATTTTGTCACAGTTATGACACTCATCACACTTATATATTTATTCACATTTTTGGTGATCTATTACTTTATGCTCCTATGGGACCATCATTTATATATAGTTTTTTGGTATGGATTTTTTGTATTTTATTTGATGATTTATATTGGTCATGGTGGATTCTTACTTTGATTAATATATTGACCCTGGTATATATATATTTTTTTAAAAATGTGTATTTGTGTTTGTTTTAAGTATGTTTGTATGGCAACCATTGGGCTGCATGCTGCTTCCGGCTGACGCTAAGCCTGAGGGGATCACATGGGCCACTGGAACACTGTGAGTTTCCGGTCAGAGCGTCCCCTCTGAATCAGGGCCCACCTCCATTAAAATGGAGCGTCCTCCTGGACGCTCGTATAGCTGTGGGTCACCACCCACAGCATATACGAGCGTCCAACAAGATGGTCACGATGGTCTTGACCATCGGACTTGCGAGTGAAACCCTGTGGTCGGGTTTCTCAACCGCAAAGTCAGTGGGAGTGATTGGCCAAAATCACTCCCACTGACATCACTAGTGATGTCAGTGGGGCCGGCTTCAGATGGTAGGCGTTCCCATAGGAATGCCTCCGTCTGGCAGGCACGCCCCCGGAACGCCCACCAAAGTGGGCGTGCTGTCAATCAACATCGACAGCACGACCCCTTTGGTGCGAGACCCGGTGCGATGGAAAGTCCTTCGCTCGCCGGGTCACCCCCGGTAAGGAGGGCACCGGAGCAGGCAATCTTGCATTTGTTGATGGGGAGTGCCGGATCATTTGTGTGTCTATATATATATTTATATATATATATATATATATATATATATATATATAAATAATTAAAGTGAGACGCTTATGTAGCCCTAATACTCATAAAAATCCTTGTATTCTCTGCTTACAATTTCAGCCTCGGGTACCAGCTACTCTCCAGGTACTGATATAACAGGTGTGTGAATAGGATTCCAGGATACAAGGTAGAGTTTGTACATTTGAAGCTCTGTCATTACTGAATTATTGCATGTCAAGTTCAGCCAGAAATTGTGATGGACCCTTCTCTGTTATTCTGAGAAGTAGCTTTGTGAACCACTGTCCTAGGCATCCAAGCAGGGCCGCAACTAGGGGGGGGCTGGAGGTGCACGTGCACCGGGTGAGCCGCTGTACCTGGTGCCAGTGACCTCCAGCCCGGCGCTGCAGAGAGGCTCCAAGCCGGACGTCCGCTGGTAATATTTATTACCAGCGGGCGCCCAGCTCCTTCTCTGCAGCGACGCGGTGTAGCCGGAGCCGGAGGCTGGAGTTCTCTCCCGAACTCCAGCTTCCGGCTCTCCCCACGGGCACTATGGGGGAGACGTCATGACATCTCCCCCATAGTTCCAAGGAGCAGCCGGCGGACCGGACGCGACGCTGGATGCAGGAGCGGGGTTCAAGGTAAGTATTTTTTTTTTTAATAAGCTGCACTACAGGGGCATTATTATGGGGGCAGGGGCATTACCACAGGGGCATTACTATGGGGGCATAGGCAATAAGGGGCATTAATAATGGGGCATGAGCACTACAGGGGCATTACTATTGGGGCATGGGCACTACAGGGGCATTACCACAGGGGCATTACTGTGGGGGCATGAGCACTACAGGGGCACTACAGGGATATTACTATGGGGGCATGGGCAATACAGGGGCATTACTATGAGAGCATGGGCACTACAGGGGCATTACTATGAAAGCATGGGCACTACAGGGGCATTAATATGGGAGCATGGGCACTACAGGGGCATTACTGTATGGTGGGCACTACAGGGGCATTACTACATTACTATGGGGGTATTAACATATGGGCATTACTATGGGGGCATTACAATATGGGCACTACTGCAGGGGGAATTACATGGGGGGCGCCAAATTACTGTCTTGCCCCTGGTGACAAAAATCCTAGTTTCGGCCCTGATCCAAGTCACTGATAACTTAAACTGGGTACATACCTGAAAGATATCTGCAGATCGACTGATTGTTCTGCAGATGATAGTTTTCACACACTGAACAACTATGACTGCCATCTAAAGATATATCTGGCAGTTGTCTGACCGCCCGTACACACAGCACAATGTGCAGATATACCTGCCACCGGGTGTGCTGCACAGCTGATGCAATGTCTGTGAACTACGTCGTTCACAGACATATTGGGCTTCATTCAGAGGCGGCCGTATGGTCTACGACCGCACGGCCGCCTCAAAGTTTGTCCAGTGCGCATGAGTGAGCCGGCTCCTTCGTGCGCATGCGTGAGACCTGCTACAACCGTCAGCGCTGGTCGTAGCGGGTCTCTTTCCAAAGGGGGCGAGCTGTCGATGTTGATTGATAGCTCGCCCCGTTTGGAAGGTGGGCCGGGGGGGTGGCAGCCCAAACGGAGGCGTTCCCTTGGGAACACCTGCCGTTTGGGGGAGGCCCCACTGACATCACTAGTGATGTCAGTGGAGAGCTTCCGGCTCTGACAGAGCCAGAAGCTCTCCGGGGCTTACGACAAGTGAGACCCTACCTAGGGTCTCGTCGTAAGCCCCGATGGTCGCGATGGTCTTTGACCATCACGACCATCACCCTAGCGGTCGTTAGAGCTGTGGGTGTAAACCCACAGCCTAACGACCGAAACAGAGGAGGGCGGTCAGGATGCAAGCGGCCGCCCAGTTTCTGAGCGACCGCTTGCATCCTCCGACCGCCTCTGAATGAAGCCCATTGTCTGTACACACTGGCAAACACATGCACAATATATTAGCCGTTCAATTCAAAGGCCGATTTATCAGCCAGTGTGTACCTAGCATAAAACAGTTTTATCCTAATCTGATTGTGCAGATCAATCCTTACTCTGGCAGAAGGGCTGGACAGTTACTTATCTCATGGGTAAGTAATTGTGTCTTTAATCTGTCTATGGATCCAGATCACTACCTACTGCAGAGATATGGCTCTGATAATAAATTGTATTGACAACAGGCCACATTAATGTAGTTACTTAAAGAGAGTGTAGGCCTCCGTTTTTCTTGTAAAATGTAAAGTCTTCTCTACATTATTATGGAATAACTGAATGCTGTAGCTTGTATTAATGCTTCAATGTGCATTAAATGTGCATTAAATGCATTTCAATGGCTTGATAAGTTAGAATAATTCTTGTCGATGGTTAGCAAGTACAGAAATCACATTTCTCCTCCTGACATAGGACAAAAATTATATTCTTTAATGGACTTGAGTAAATCAAGTTGTTCCCAAGACAGCTGCCACTTCTACTTACAATGACCAGCAATTCTTTGCTCAGAACTAGCAAGGCACTAGTCTTTAGCTTGTTTCTTGCCTTCACTCCTTACTCTGTATCTTATAATGGCTTTCCACACAGAGTTAATTTCCAAGGGGTCACGTACAGTTACTACCAATCTGGTGTTATAGGTAGTTTTCTACAAAATTACTGTTCATAGGCCATAGCAGAAATTCTTCAATGACTCAAGGCCACATTGGTGATGAAGACTGAGGTAGAATTTATACTTATACCAGTTTAGGTTTGCTTTCACATAGCTGGGCTGACATGCACTACAATGCACTGTAAAACAGTTGTTCGGTATTTCAAATATGATTATAAAATGTTAAATATTTTTGCTAACTAGTTATCGTAAATATATATAGTGGCTTACAAAAACTTCCAACCCCTGAATAATGTCAGCAGATTTTTCTGTATTACAAATGACACTTACAAAGATTGTTCCAGACAGTATTCTTATTGCAAATATGTAGACTCTTAAAGTAAATATTTAAACTAAAAATGCATTATTTGGCTGCAGGTTTAAAAAAATGCAGCATGCATAAGTATTCCACCACTGTAGACTAGTGCTTTGTAGAGCCACATTTTGTTGCAATAGCAGCTTTATGCCTGGGGGTTCAGTTTCTACCAAGTTTGCACACTGTTTTGTAGTGATTTTTGCCCATTTTTCCTTACAAATTTGCTTCAGGTTGTTAAAGAGATAGAAAGTGCAAATAAGCATGATACAACATTGAGAATTCTGGACTGTAATTTTAAAAGCACTAGACAGAGATCAGAAACACATGAATGTTTGGTGTGCAATAAACCTGGTCACTTAAAGGTAGATTTCAGAGTCTGGAAAGCCAGATTGAATCATCTAAGAAGCAAGGTGCAAAGCAAAAAGTGCTATAAAGGAACTGGGAAATATTTTTATGCTGAATGTGTTTTCAATACAAACACAGGTAGAGTGATAAATGCTTGGTGTATTGACTCAGAAGCTATAAGTCATTTGACAAATGATTGGAATTTCTTTACTCAGACCAACATAATTTAAAAAGAATTGTCAGAGTTAATGGCCATTATATGGTCTCAGAAGAAGGAAAAGGTTATAGTTAATGTTCAGTCTCTGCAACATTTATCATAAAGTTACTTATAAATAATATCATATATGTGACTAATCTTGACACCAATCTGTTATCTGTGAAAAAGCTTACTAAGCAAGGACATGTGACATTTAAAGGTAATAAATGCATTATTACAAACTGTAGACACACACTTGCAGAAGGGAAAATCACAAATCAACTGTTTCATTTAAAATGTAATGATGCTTTTAATAACGCTAAGCAGGAGCCTATCTACTATATAAAAGCGAAAATAAATTTGCCCTTCTATCTTTCTATACAAATCCACAGTTTACTGGCCATGATCGTGAAATTTTACATACGAGTGTATTAAAACATGGTGGAGGCAAAAAAAGAAAAAAAAAAAGGACTTCCGGTTCCGGTGGTGATGGAGTGAGCTGCTCACCATCTCAGCTCCGTTACCAGCTCCGCCATCCCCTGTCTTTATAGCCGCAAGCTATGCTGATCATCGGTGCATGGAGAGGTATTTCCCTCCTCTGATGCCAGACAGACAACAAAAACCCCGCCAGAAGCGTAGCCGCACCAACCCGCAATCCAAGATGGCAGCCGCATCCACTCGAGCTGCCAGAGCCTCCGCAGTGCAGCTCACGCTCTCACCCGCTGACAAGTCTGATATGGAGGGACAGGGCAGCTTGTCTCCCCCTGCACCTGATATTAGGGAATCTTTAACTTACTCTGATATAGTGCAGTAAATAAAGGAAACAGTAGGTCCTCTCCTTAAAGAACAAGCACAAGCACAATCTGCAGTACTTCAGCAAGCAATGGCTGACATAAAAGGACAGATTCAGCAGTTGGCAAACAGGGTGTCACAAGTGGAACACAGATGTGGCCCGAATTTCCAAGATATCACTGCTCTGAAATCTACAACATCTCGACTTCAAAAATCTGAATATCAAATATGGGCCAAAATAGATGACCTGGAAAACAGGTCCAGGCGAAATAATCTAAGAGTAGTTGGTCTCCAAGAATCGCTAAAGGGGCCTGCTCTATATCACTTTCTGAGGATTACCTTGCCTGAAATTCTAAAAATCCAAGAGACCTGTACCGATCTTGTAATAGAAAGGGCTCATAGGACTGGACCAGCT
Organism: Taudactylus pleione; assembly: GCA_031769625.1. Taxonomy (NCBI): domain Eukaryota; kingdom Metazoa; phylum Chordata; class Amphibia; order Anura; family Myobatrachidae; genus Taudactylus; species Taudactylus pleione. The sequence continues at coordinate 4,072,349 of JAUIMM010000329.1, read as the reverse complement.
AGGATGCAACCAAACTCCAGACCATGTGTGGTTCTATTCCGTTGTCTAAACTTTATTCACAAAGAAGCAATATGGTCTGCATCTCGTGGCTCCAAAGATCTTCTCTGGAACAATCAAAAATTCTATATATTTCAGGACTATTCTCCAGAACTGACCAGAGCTCGTAAAGCTTTTACGCCAGTCTGCTCTCATTTGATTAAGACAGGGCGTAAGTTTGCGTTATTGTACCCGGCCCGACTTCGTCTCTTCGAAGGAGTCATTCAAAGATTTCACAACAGCTCCAGATGCAGAAGAATATGTTGAAGAGGTTATCCAGGCTATGTCCGGAGAACACAGAGCAGGATCTGAAACCTAAATATATGTGAATATGTGTCTTGATATTCCTCCTACTTGCTATTAATATTAGTATAGATTTACCTAGATATATATACCTGATTTCTGATAATAGATATGTTTTATCCTCATGTCTGATATATTTTTCTTTCTTTTCTGAATTGTTTACTGATTCTGATATTGTATTTCTGGATTATTGTTTTGGTCCCGATTCTGCTATAATATATATAGTATATTCTTGTGAGGATTGATCTGTAATAGTAGGCTTAATGTTATAGATAAGTCACAGGTATTCATGTTATTTATGCTTCTGAATGCAGAATGTTACATATTTACATATTCACTTAGCAATGATAAGGTAGCAGCTCTTCATTTTATTTTATTCTATATCAATATGGTGGAGCTGGTTTGGAGCTCTCTCACTCCATAATTTCTTTCTTTTTTTCCCAATGTGCTTTGACAAAACTGAGAAGTCCATTACTTTTTTGTACTCTCCGAGCCCAGATGGGGTTTGTGGGAGTTTATCCGTTCATTTTACTAAAGGCAGTCACTTGTCTTATATATGTTTTGATGTTTGTCTTTTCTTCCTCGTGTTTTTTCCCATCCTTGATCCCCCTTGTATTTGTTGCTTGATAATGGAACAATGTGAACAGTATGTAGTCTTATTATAATTTTTTTTTTGGTCACTGTGACTGTGGAACTGAATATGTTTGTTGTGTACTGGATAGGACACTATGGGTACACTTAAAATAGGTTCCTGGAATGTAGGAGGTATACACTCCCCTATTAAGAGGAAGAAATTATTAATATACTTAACGAGACTTCATTTGGATATTGTTTTCTTGCAAGAGACACCTCCTTCCCCCAGAAATTCTTAAATTAAATACTTTGGGATGGTCTGTACTAGCTTCAGCGCCTTTTACATCTAAGGCGAGGGGTGTTTTGATTTTGACCAGGAAACAATTACAGATAGATCTAGTATCTACAGTGATTGATCCGGAAGGTAGACACCTCATTGCAGATCTCTTTATTGAACAAACTAGATATGTTTTATGTACGGTATATGCCCCCAACTTGTATAATAACTCTTTTTTCCAATCATTGCTTACGCAATTATACCCTTTCATGTCTTTTCCCCTAATTGTAGGAGGAGATTTTAATTTACTTACCTCCAGATACATGGATTCTAACTCCAAAGCTAATATTAATAGTCCTATTCCTAGATTAGGCCTGCCTCACTTTACAGAACAGCTGAAACTCACTGATACATGGCCCACCATCCCTTGGACAGGGAATATACATGTTTATCTGCTGCGCATGGCACGCTATCGAGAATAGATTATATCTTTGTAGCAGATGCCTTATTTCCTATTATTCTGGAGATGGAAATTGAACCAATGTAGCTCTCAGATCACTTGCTGGTCTGGGTATTGGTTTCCACTGCGATAGATAGCGGTCCATTTAGACAGTGGAGATTCCCGTCGCAATTTGCCTCATCAACTAAATTTAAGGAGAAGGTCGAGTCCTTTTGGGAGGGGTTCCGACTGGATAGTATACAACATGCAAAAGATGATCCACTAACATTTTGGCAAACTTCTAAGACGGTAATTAGAGGTCGCATAATAGAATATATATCCCAAAAGCGTTCGAGAATTTATTTCACTTTATAAACAATCCCAGGCATCCCTGACGGAGTCTTATCAATTATTTAAATCTAATCCCTCCCATGTTACATAAAAAAAATACGCGGACGCCAAAATTCATTTTGATGAAATTTTATCAAAGCAAGGGGATAGGAGCTTGTTTCATGGATCATTTAGATTTTATAAATATGGAAACAAGGTGGGACGCTTATTTTCTAATCTACTGAGAGGCTTGCAACCCTCCACCAATATTAAACATATACGCAAACCTGATCAATCATTTACTTCTAATAGTAAAGATATCGCAGAGGTGTTTTGCTTATTTTTTGATAATTTATATAATCAACCCCAAATAAACACACAGGCTAAATCAGTGTTTTGGGCAAATGTAACTCTACCATGTTTAGATGCAGAGGTAGTTAAAGATATCTGTGCACCTGTTTCTCAGGAAGAAGTGCGTAGTTGTATTAAAAAGATTAAATCTATGAAAACCCCTGGCCTTGATGGGTTCACAGGAGAGTACTACAATCTTATGCTTCCTCGTATATGTGAAACACTCACGGAGGCTATTAATTCTATTATTAGTACACATCAACTCCCTAGATATTTTAATGATGCCATTATTAAAGTGTTACCCAAACCCGATAGAGATTTAGAACTTCCAAACTTATATCGCCCTATTTCACTTCTAAATACTGACTACAAGATCTTGACAAAAATCTTGGCGGACAGAATTAAACTGCTTCTCCCAAACATCATAGAATGTGATCAGACTGGCTTCATATGGGGGCGACATTCTGTTTGTAACATTAGAAAAGTTCTTGCGGCGATCCAGTCGATATCATCCTCTGTATCTTCATGCCCACAATATATTTTGTCTCTTGATGCCGAAAAGGCTTTTGATCTTGTTTCTTGGGATCATTTATATGAGGCAATGAGAAGGTTTGGATTTCCAGAGGACTTTATCTTTCTAATCCAAATGCTACATATTTCCCTCATCACGTATAGCTTGTAATGGATATTTGTCTGACCCAGTACTATTACAAAAGGGCACACGTCAGGGATGCCCACTCTCACCCTTACTCTTTGCGATTGCAATTGAGCCGTTAGACATAGCTCTTAGAGACTTAACTAATTTTAGAGGGAACAAGGTTGGCCGCAATGAGTTGAAACTAGCTTTGCTTGCGGATGACATGTTGCTTTTTATTGAAGACCCGTGTATAACTATTCCTGCCATTTTTAAGATCATAACAGATTTTGCATTTTCTGGGTTCAAAGTTAATAGGGCTAAGTCAGAGCTCCTCCCTTTGACCTTGACACCATTATCACCTGAAGTACTGGCAGTTACTTCTCAATTTCAAAGAGCGTCTTCTAAATTGAAATACTTAGGTATATATATAACATCCAGATTGCAGGATTTATATGCAGCCAATTACATTGATGTTATGCGGAGAATCTCATTGAGTCTACAGACTTGGGGTTCTCTCCCGCTATCTTTATTAGGCCGCGTTGCAATTATAAAAAGTATTATATTTCCCAAACTATCCTATATTATTCAAATCCTACCCATAAAAATGACGCAGTCAGATATTGCAACATGGAATAAAATGGTCTCTACCTTTTTATGGCTCGGTAAAAAGCCGCGCTTTTCTGCAGCAAAAATTAAACTACAAAGAAAGGATGGAGGATTAGCAGTACCAGATATACTTGCTTTTACTCGCGCGATTCATTTCCGATATGTGTCGGATTGGCTGCATGGTAGATCTTCTTATGTCAATTTGGAGGTTGAACAGTCATTATTTTTCCCATTTGCACCTGGTGTATTATTGCACACCCCAAGAGGCTCTCTTCCTCCGATGGTTATGCATAATATATTATTCAGGGACACGTATTTGTCGTGGTGGGCCATTAACAGATCATTGAGCAGGAATCCACTGATGTCTCCCTACATTACGTTTTGTGGAAATCCTGGCTTCCAGCCGGATTAGAAAATTCACATTTTCAGACCTGGTGTGTTAAAGGTATTGCAAAAATTAAGGATGCCTTTGACCCTGGGGGGACTTTGCTCTCATTCCAAGATTTGATTAGTAAATATGGTATAGACAATAAACAGTTTTACATGTATGTACGACCTAGACACTATGTACGTTCATTACCACAAGCCCATACATCGGGTAATGAGTCGGACTCTTTATTATCATTATTGCAATTTGTATCCGCCCTTCCTTATAAAACTCGTTTATTATACTGGGATTTGATTCCTTCTAATTTGGAGAAAATATGGGGGGTAACAATGTGTAAAATGATTTCTGATTGTCCAAGTATTATATCCTCATCTGATATATTGTCGGGAATGGAACTTACTCTTAGGTATTTAAGCTCTGCTCAACTACAGGAAGTTCATATTCGAACATTGCATATAGCTTACATTTCACAAGGACAACGTAAACACATGGTAGAAGAGGAGACAGGACACAGCCCCAAATGTGGTGCTCCTGATGCTTTATTTTTTCACAATTTTTGGTCCTGTCCAAAAATACAGAAATTTTGGAATAAAATAATTGTATATATGAATAAAACTTTTAGACTTAATCTACGATTAGATTCAGCTGCTTTAATATGTGCCAACTTCTCATCATGGGAACTGGAATCTTCTAATAAACAGCTTATACCTTTGATCACTGTTATTATAACTCTTGCTAAAAAAGCTATACTCAATAAATGGATAGAGTGTTCCTCTCCAAGACTGGAACATGTAACTACAGCTCTTATGCGTACACTTTATTTGGAGAGACAGTGTAAACTTCCCGATATAGAAAATGGAGGGATTCATTTCTATAAAAAATGGGGGCCTTATATTGAAACCTTAGACTCCTCTTCTAAAGAAAAAATTCTAAAACTGTTTGACTATTCCAACTGGTATTTATACCAAAGATTACAGTGATATCTGAAGAATATTTATGATACATGATCATAAGACACTTGTAATGTCCAAATTACCCTATGTCCCTCTTTCCTATTGTTTCTTCTGCCCCCCCCATGAGTCTTTTATATGTCCTATTTGTATGTATGGTATTTTATTTTCTGTTATAAATGTATATTTCAATTTTTGGAGACTAATATTGGGAATACTGGTTGTTCCCAGATTTTTCATATAGAATTCTATATTTTATAGATTCAATGGTTAATATTTTTGTTTCTGAATGTAATAACAAAGTTTTTGAATAATACACACAGGTGTACTTCATATGGTACTTATATTGTATAAATTTGTTTCAAGAAATGAAGAATACCTGTAATACATTGTAATTTTCTTTTATTGGCTTTGTTTGTTCATTTTACAATATTATTGTCAAGATTATTGTGAAAAATTTTGAATAAAAATATGAAAAAAAAAAAAAACACGGTGGAGGCAACTAAAAAAAATGTGAAATCGAAACTAATTACTGTTAATTTTTAAGGAATGAAAAACCACAATTTTTGCATAGCATTCACCCTCTACAGGTCAGGAACGGAATTACAAAAGGATTTAGCTTATCTACTATTTTTTCTTTTCTATCTTCTCTACTATATCAAAGCAAAAATGTGTCCTTCTATCTTTCTATACAAATCTACAGTTTACAAACGAAGAAAGTGACATTTTACATACGAGCGTATTAAAACACGGTGGAGGCAACTAAAACAATTTTAAATCAAAATTAATTACAGTTAATGTTTTATTAATTTAAAACCACAATTTTTGCTGGATGCTCATTGTGGGGCCTCACGGCATATGGGTAGGGCCTCGGAGCAAGCGTTTTCTGTTGTCCTGTTTTCTCATGATCTTAATGTTTATTATCGAAGAGAGCTTTAGCAGGCTTTGCCAGCATTCTCAGCTCTCTGACTATACCAAATTATGCACCAGGGGCAGATTGGGCCGCCAGGAAAGTGGGAGATTTCCCGCTTGGCCGGTCCCCTCTCCCCTCCGCTGGGCCGCTTAACACTTACAGGCGGCTCTGTGAGGGCCACTGCAGTGATCAGAGGGCAGTGGTAATTAGCTTCACTGTCTATGCGCAGAGGCTCATCCAGGAGAAGTCAGAAGATGAATGTAAAATGGCCACAGGAGCTCCTCCCATCGGCATTTGCGGAGCTCGTGAGTGACAGGCAGCTCACGGCTCCGCCTCCAGTGGTCACAAGTGTAGAAGCCAGGAAGGGCAGCTGCAGCCTGCAAGACTAGAGTGGCCGCGGCTGGCTCAGAAACTGCAGCACAACAAAGTATGTATTGCTGATTGCTCTTTATAAATTGGACCACCTTACAGTTAAATATTGGACCACCTTACAGTTAAATATTGCAGGGTCGGGGGGAAGTTATATGTAAATTATATTTCTATGTTCTATATATTTTATATGTATCATCATCATGTCATGGCTGCCACTGTCATGCACATTTTAGCTTACAATATAAGATTATCCTATATTGTAAGCTAAAATGTGCATGACAGTGACAGCCATGACATGATGATGATACATATAAAATACATAGCACATAGAAATATATATATATGTATACTGTATATTTTATATATATAATTTATATATATATATGTGTGAGTATGTATGTATATATATATATATACTGTGTATATATATATATATATATATCACACACACACATATATATATATATATATCACACACACACATATATATATATATATATATATATATATGTGTGTGTGTGTGTGTCTGTGTGTGATATATATATATATATATATATACATACATACACACACACACATACTCATTCACACACTATATATTTATACAGTCAGGTGCATAAATATTGGAACATTGACATAATTTTCATATTTTGGCCTCTATTCACAACCACAATGGCTTTGAAATGAAACAAAAAAGATGTGCTTTAACTGCAGACTTTCAGATTTAATTTAAGGGTAATTACATCCAAATCAGGTGAATGGTGTAGGAATTACAACGGTTTCTATATGTGCCTCCCACTTTTTAAGGGGCCAAAAGTAATGGGACTATCAACTCAAAAGCTATTTCATGGACAGGTGTGGGCTATTCCCTCATTATTTCATTATCAATTAAGCAGGTAAAAGGTCTGCAGTTGATTCTAGGTGTGATATTTGCATTTGGAATCAGTTGCTGTCGACTCTCAATATGAGATCCAAAGAGCTGTCACTATCAGTGAAGCAAGCCATCATTAGGCTGAAAAATCAAAACATACCCAGAGTGATAGCAAAAACATTTGGTGTGGCCAAATCAACTGTTTGGAAAATTCTTAAAAGGAAAGAACGCACCGGAGAGCTCAGCAACACCAAAAGACCTGGAAGACCACAGAAAAAAAACTGTGGTGGATGACAGAAGAATTATTTCCCTGGTGAAGAAAAACCCCTTCACAACAGTTGGCCAAATCAAGAACACTCTCCAGGAGGTAGGTGTATATGTGTCAAAGTCAACAATCAAGAGAAGACTTCACAAGAGTGAATATAGAGGGTTCACCACAAGATGTAAACCATTGGTGAGCCACAAAAACAGGAAGACCAGATTAGAGTTTGCCAAACAACATCTAAAAAAGCCATTACAGTTCTGGAACAACATCCTATGGACAGATGAGACAAAGATCAACTTGTACCAGAGTGATGGGAAGAGAAGAGTATGGAGAAGGAAAGGAACTGCTCATGATCCAAAACATACCACCTCATCAGTGAAGCATGGTGGTGATAGTGTCATGGCGTGGGCATGTATGGCTGCCAATGGAACTGGTTCCCTTGTATTTATTGATGATGTGACTGCTGACAAATGCAGCAGAATGAATTCTGAAGTGTTTCGGGCAATATTATATGCTCATATTCAGTCAAATGCTTCAGAACTCATTGGACGGCGCTTCACAGTGCAGATGGACAATGACCCAAAGCATATTGCAAAAGCAACCAAAGAGTTTTTTAAGGCTAAAAAGTGGAATGTTATGCAATGGCCAAGTCAATCCCCTGACCTGAATCCGATTGAGCATGCATTTCACTTGATGAAGACAAAACTGAAGGGAAAATGCCCCAAGAACAAGCAGGAACTGAAGACATTTGCAGTAGAGGCCTGGCAGAGCATCACCAGGGATGAACCCAGCGTCTGGTGATGTCTAGGCGTTCCAGACTTCAGGCTGTAATTGTCTGCAAAGGATTTGCAACAAAGTATTAAAAAGTGAAAGTTATATTTAGGATTGTTTAGTTTGTCCCATTTACTTTTGGCCCCTTAAAAAGTGGGAGGCACATATAGAAACCGTTGTAATTCATACACCGTTCACCTGATTTGGATGTAATTACCCTCAAATTAAATCTGAAAGTCTGCAGTTAAAGCACATCTTGTTTGTTTCATTTCAAAGCCATTGTGGTGGTGAATAGAGGCCAAAATATGAAAATTCTGTCAATGTCCCAATATTTATGCACCTGACTGTATGTATGTATGTATATATATATATATATATATATATATATATAAACATAAGCACACACATATATGTGTGTATATTATATGTAGCAAACTGGCGGCACTGAGAGACTTGTACAAAGATTAAAATACTGCCTTTATTGTCCTACGTTTTGGGGATCAGCCCGTCGTCAGGGAACGGCGTCGGGCTGACCCCTGAAACGTAGGACAATAAAGGCAGTACTTTAATCTTTATACAAGTCTCTCAGTGCCGCCAGTTATATATATATATATATAGCTACCTGCCGAAGTGGGGCCTGAGTGACTCCAATCATTGTATGATATATATAGATATATATGATATTATAGATATAGACTTCTTCAGGAGTAGATTTGACAATAGAGATACTCTCATATGAGTGAATGTACTGATATGAGAGTATCTCTATTGTCAAATCTACTCCTGAAGAAGTCCCCAGAGACTACAAGCGGGACGAAACATGTTGAATGGGAGATTGGACCACCTGTAAATTACCTCCACAGTACTTTGGACAGATAAGCTTAATATTAATATCTATATTGTACGAGTCTTTTTTGTATTTCTAATTAAATATTGTGTATGTAAAAAAACGTATCACACGATCTTTTATATTTACATATCTATCTTGGAGCTGACTTATGTTTAAGGAGAAGAGATCTTAATTACATTGCTGTATGAAAAGTGTCATCCGGTACGAGGCTTACATTTATTTGGGTGTTGCTGATTGCTATTTTCTCTGACACCATTTCTATTTTTGTATAACTCTGTATAATCAGCACAGTTCTATATTCTTGACACATTGTGTATGTTAAAAAACGTATCACACAATCTGGAGGCTCTCTCTTTTATATTTACATATCTACCTTGGAGCGGATTGGTGCTTAAGGAGAAGAGACCCTAATTATATTGCTGTATGAAAAAGTGTTATCCGGTACGAGGCTTGCATTTATTTGGGTGCTGGTGATTGCTGGTTTTCATTTTCTCTGACACCATTTCTAGTCTGTGAAATCAGCAGTCTCATATCTTATATTAAGACTTTATATCAGGTTACACTATGTTGGTTTTTATTCTCTTCTTTTTTTGAGATATACACCTGGGACATTATACACGGAGATCCCTTCAGGATAAAGATTATATGGACTTTATATGAACAGTGTTGTTGCTAAATATCTAAAAAGAACTGGTACACTGAAGGCGCCGTTTCTTCACTATTTTCCTATATGTGTATATATATATATATATATATGAATGAATATATGTGTGCGTGTGTATGTATTTATATATATATATATGTGTATATGCATGTGTATGTTTCTCTCTCTTTCTATATATGTATATATGTGTAATGCATTAATTGAAAATGTCCTTTGAGCGCCGTTTTGTTCTTTGAAACATTTATTACTTGAACTTTATTCGGGCACCGGGACTTGTTGTTTTCTGCTATTAAGAGTGCCGGACCTCTATTTGGATTTTATATATATATATATATATATATATATATATATCGAGTTACTGTGTTACAGGGAGTGCCAGACCCTGCTTCTATGATATATATATATATATATATATATATATATTATGTTGATGTAGATCAAAATAGCTACAGGTAAAGTTTGTGTACAGTTTACTCCACTGATGCACCATACATGGGGAAACCCTTAAATATACCATATTTCAGGAAAACAAATATTTGCCTTTTCAATTTTGAAAAAAACACTTGCTTCTGGGGAGAGGGAGTATCCCACGCCCCTCAACAGGCCACGCCCCCTCAACAGACCACACCCCATTCAACAGACCACACCCCATTAGGGCTGCTTCCAGAAATTTCCCAGGCTGGTTTTCCATCCCAATCCGCCCCTGTTATGCACCAGCATTTACTTCTTTCTTCCAACTGTGTCAAAATTATGACTTTGCAAGGACCCTGCTGTACTGTGAGCTGCCAAAATATTATACATGGGATGCTTCTCCCATAGTTTCTGCGCAGAAACAGGGAGTCGCTGTAGATGTTCATCCAGGTATCAGAGCAACAGAAGCTCTTGGCCGTGTTTACACTGTACATCCTACAAATTTTGAATAAATGCTTCTATCTCCGAAGTTTGCTTTCCACCATTACAGGTCCTACTCCCTTCGAAGACCTTAGGACTGTTGATGGGGAAGTTTGTCACACTATTCGTGAGGCCTGCCTAAGGAGAGGTTGGTTGGAGGATGATGTGTAAACAAACATTCTTAAAATCCTAGGCAACGCCTGGTACTCCAGCTAGTTAACTATATTTATGTATGACACCGTCGTCTAGGGTACAGAAATCCAGAAGTCATAAGAATACTAGTCCAAGAACAGCATGCAAATAGTATAAAGGTTGATTCATGCACCCAAGTAATGAAATGTGTAAGCGGTTTAAAGGGCAAGAAATTATTTTCCACAAACCATTAACAGCAGAACTAAGAAGAGTCTAGACCTAATTCACACAGGTGTATGTAGACCAATGAAACAAAATGAATATTCTCTCACCATCATTTTTGATTACTAAAAGTTCACAACTCGTTACATGCTGCACAGTAAGGATGAAATCACAACAGCCTGCTATCTTCAAAACTGTTTACTGGAAATAACAATTGAAAAGACTCCATATGAAGTGTGGAATGGAAAGAAACCTGACCTTCAACATATAAAAATATTTGGAAATAAAGTATTTCTATACTGTACAGTACATTCCAAAGGATAAATGCTCAAAGTGCTAGTGTAAGGGAAAGAGTGCTTGTAGGCTACAATGAAGGGTTACAGAATCCTGCATAAACAAACCAACCAGGTGACAATAAGCAGAAGTGTTATCGATGAAAACTCAGTGTATCAATTATTTCATGAAACTACACAAGCAAAACAGCTTGAGGAAGAAGTTCAAAAATCACCATCAGAGGAAGAGCAAATTGAGATTGAAGTTACTATGGATGATCCAGTTATTGTTGAAGAGGAAGATCAATTTGGTAAACAATACCACCAAAGTGGTTATCTTATTTTTCTCGGACAGCAGAGGAAAATTGCATTAAAACCGCTGATGAAGAGATGGACTCTGAAATAGCTCAGGTTCTCCTGCTGCGCTCTGGCAGATCCTAGAGACCCAATTAAGATACTGTAATGTTCCAAATATGCGCAATCAATGACTGCAGCCTAGGGGAGACTTTTAAGAGGTTCCTCACTTGCCCTCTAAAAAAACATACAAATAAACAAAGTCAAGTATCACCCTTTTTCCCGCCTCGCCTCCTCATCGTGGTCCTCGGAAGTGACGTCACTTCCAAGGACCACGAGGAGGAGGCGAGGCGGGAAAATGGAGTTACTTTCCGGATATTGGAAGGGGTATTTAAAGCCCTGGAGACGCTTACTCACCATGCTCCTGAGGAAGAATCAAGCAATTCGAAACGCGTTGAGCCGGTGACCGCACAGGGAGCGCTGAGACGGGGGAATCGTGAATTACAGGAGGGATCACGTTGGTATCCGGAACCACTGGTTTCTCTCTATTTACATCCTATATCGATACCCCCATCCTGCTTTTCCGGTGTGATGTATATATATATAAGCAGTTTTTATTTTGTTTAAATGTGAGTGTTTTTTTGTCTGAATAAAATTTTCTGTCAATACATACAGTATTGCACTATTTGTGGTATATTCCTCTCTTTTGAGTTGATCTACATTTGAAGTTGGAATTTCCCATGGTGTTACAGACTGAAGATACTATACGTTTTCTACCTATTTTGAAACATGTGAGTGTTCCCTTGTCATCACCAGTATAAGTGTAATTTTATTATCACTATTGCACTGTTTGGTTTCTCTTTTTTGAGATATTGATGCAAAGGAAGAGGAATTGGAATTTCATACATCTTGAAATTGGAGGCATAAATCCTGGAAGATTTACATACAGAGGTTTTTATTGTGGTTCCTTTGTGGAAATATAAGGAGACATTGTGTGGCAGCGCCAAAGGGTGATACTTGACTTTGTTTATTTGTAAGATCCTAGAGACCGCCAGCTCAGTTAACTGGTTGCACTGAGGATGGAGGCAGCACAAGAGTGCTCCTCATCCAACAATCCACCTACTACAAGGCCTAATATTTCAGTATTTCAGTAGCTATGTCTCATCTATGTAGACACGTGAGAAAACCTCATTAAAGAGATTGGATGCAATTAAGAGAGTGATGCAGTACCTTAAACACACGCAGGACTTGAACCTGATATTGTCAGAAGGTAAACTCAAATTGCAAGGGTTTGTATATGCAGACTGAGCAGGTGATTACAGGGATCGCAAGTCAACGAGTGGCTACTTGTTCAAACTTGGGAACAGTCCAATCTTATGTTCCAGTAAAAAGCTAATGTCAGTTGCTTTATCATCAGTTGAAACCAAAAACATTTTGGCGGACCTATGCCAGTCAACAAGTTGTTTGGTTACGTCAGCTATTACAGGATTTTGAGGAGTAGCTCAACCCACAGAATTTTTTGAAGACAATCAGGGATGCATAAAGCATGTAGTGACAAGATAAATGCTAGAACCAAACACGTTGATGTGAAGCATCATTGCCTTCATGATCTAGTGGATTAAGAAGTGATTCTGCTTACATATTTTAATACTGAAAATATGTTGGCAGATGTTTTGACAAATCCAATCCCAAGACTAAAGTTTTGGGACATTAGATCAAAGAAAGGACTGGGTTGAGAAGCAGTTATTGAATGGGGGTGTTGGACATGTGACATTTTATTATACACACAGATGTCACCAGTGTTCAGCTGCTAATAAAGTTAGTTATAAAAAAAAAAGGTAGCAATGGGATGTGTTTGATCCAAACTCTGTTAAAGATGTTTCTTCTTTTCTCATCCATGTTGAAAGCAGCCTGTTAAAGTTTGTAGCATATGTTTGATCAAGTTTCTGCCTGATTTATACTTTCTGCTCAGCAGTGTATCTATAATGCGTGCAAGGTGCGCGGTGCACATGGGCCCACACCGTATACCTTGCACCAATGTCAGCATTCCGCATCCAGCGACGGCGATAGCAACTCTGTATAGCTTGGAGGGAAATTGGCAGCGACAGCCATTTTCCCGGCATTTTGCTCAGGCGCAGTAAGGAAAATTGCCGGGAAAATGGCTGCACGTAATTTCCCCAGTGACCTAGTAGTGCCCAGAGTCTACTGCTGCTTTCAGTGCCCTGCTGGCAGCTGGGTAGAAAGGAGGGGACCCCGGACAGTGACTGTGCACAGACCCCCTCCTCTCTTAATACACTCCTGTTTCTCCTGCTCCTACAGTATATAGCGTATTTGTTAAAAGTTAGGTTTTGGTAGGAGTTTAATATTACACATTTAATTTAGGTGGATATTTCCTTTAAGATCAAATAACTAATTCAATTTAGGTTATTAGTATGGAAAATTAGTAGAAAAATGGAAGAAGATCATCGCTAAGGGTCAGTTATGAAAGTGCAAATTGGCAGGTGCCCAGTGAATAATATTTCGTGACTTCATGGGCCCTTCCTACCCCACAAACAGAATGTATACATGTCTTTAGAGGTGTCAGGGATTTGATTGGCCTACACAATGGTCTTTGTAACCTTTTATACACAAGCGCAATTCTATTAGTGTCATAAGAACATGGAAATATACTGTATGATAGTGACACATGAAATAAAGTCAGTCTCAGTGTCCCCTTACTCTAACCATATCCATACCTTTTAACTATCTGAACAGTGGAGTCAGGACATAGGCAAGCACATGCAAAAACGAGGCGTGTAGCCTGACCCCTGATGTGAAGTTTCAGCTGCATGACAGTGTGTCGCGCGCCCCGTTTTTTGTTATACTAGGGCCAGGGCTGGACTGGGACTAAAAATAGGCCCTGGCATTTTAAAGCACACAGGCCCATCTTGGGGGTCAAGCCTATTAGCTGCGATGATCTCGCCAGCGCGAGTACTCACGGCAGTGGCCGCACTTTACGGCAGCCCGGATTCGCTTAATATTGCTCGGAGCCCATATTGCTCGCAGCCCCATAGGGCTGAGCAAAATTATGGGAATCCTGGCTTGGGTAGCGAAGGGTGCAAGCTGCAGTGTCATTTACACGCCGTTGCAACGGCACATCGCACCTAATAGGATTGACCCCTTGGTGTCAGCATCTGGTTCCTTTCACAGACTCCTTCCCTTGGTATTCCTGACTCCTCCCACTGCTTAGTCTATGCACTTACACATATAATTTGTATTAGAACAACATAAAAGTGTACATAAAAGTATATATTAAAACACACACAACAGTGCACATCCTGCAAGGGATTTAAATATGTGCCATGGTCAGACATTTTAGCCTACAGATGCGTTAAGTTTCGTACCCCCCCACCCCCCTCCGCTCACCTTCCCCCCCCGACTTACCTATCCGCGCAGCAGACTCTGGCTCCGTCCTGCTGGTCTGTCATGTGGTTTCCCAGCAGACCACATGACAGATTAGAGAAAAAAAAAAAAAAACTTTTTTTTTTTTTTTGTCTAAACTTTCTTGTGCCTTGCTGGGGAGCACACATGACAGACCAGCCTCCGGAGCCTGAGGACGGAGCAGAGCGCCGGAGGGACTCGTCGGGGGACCTGCACACGTGGATACAGGTAAGTTTCACCTGCTATTCGCCACCTCACAGTGGCGAATAGTACCTGCATCAAATTCCGAAAATTGATAATTTTCGGAATTTGATGAATACCATAATTTCCACATCCCCATACTAATGTATGGGGAGTGTGGAAATTAACGCAGAGGAACTTAGCAAGGAGATATCTGTGATATCTCCTGTGCGAAGTGGCTACATGAATACCAAAATAACGTTATTTAAGGAAAATGTCCTTAAATCGTTATTTTAGTATTGATGAATAGGCCCCTATGGGGCATATGTAACAAAGCTTGATGTGAGATAAAGTTGTGAAATATATATCACCAACTAATCAGCTCCAAACTATCATTTCTTGAACACAGCCTGCAAAATGTAAGTTAGAAGCTGATTGATTGGTGATATATATCTTACAATTTTATCTCACATCAAGCTTTGATACATAAGCCCCAAAGTGAAATAAGATAAGGTACCAGCCAATCAGCTCCCAGCTGTCATTTTACAAACACAGCCTGTGACATGGCAGTGAGGAGCTGATTGGCTGGTACCTTATATCATTTCACTTGGTCACCTAACACTACTTAGTAAATAGACCCCTAAATCTTGAGAGTTGTTTGAGTCTGAAACACATGCTAGTTTGCATGATCTGTGACTTTAATACATCGGCTGAGTTTAGATAATGTGAGAGAAAACTCAAAAATTTTAAACTCTCACCCCATTACATTTAGCCCATGGCATTTGGTTGGTTCGGTTAGGTAAAGCTGGCACCACATTGGTGTAAATCAGACCCAAAGAAAAGGGAAGACATTTTCCCAATTGACCAAGCACTAGTATAGCAGTTGTAGAGGATTAGATAGTGATCACTGTACATTTTTTTAGGGAGGGGTGCTGAGAAGGACACATCTGTGTACACCAATGCAGAGCTGTTACTACTCATTTTGGTGACCTGTGTAGATAAAGAGCATTGGTGCCGCTCCCCATAATAGAAGCACGGAGGGTGCGCACCAAAGGCGAGCACTGAAAAAAAAAAAAACAGGTGTTTGCTCGCTGGGAAGGGGCGTGACCACACAATAGTACTCCCAATCCAAATTATGCCACACCGTAGTGCCCCTTTGTCTCATTACTAATAGTACAAATATCCCCTCAAAATATGGCGCTTCACCATATAAATAAGGTAAAACACAAAAATTCCTTACATCAATAATTTTCCAGTTATTTTCCGTTCCTTTAATAGGATAGTCTTTTCCATATACAATTATACTGTCTCAAGCATATGTAGGGATGGAATCCACTTGTCCAAGGGTATAATCTTCAGTCACTCAAAATAAACAAAAATACATAGTGTGATATTGTCACATAAAGAAATACACAAATTTTATTAGGATTTCAAACTCACATTTAAAAAAAAATTAAATGAGCATATCACCACACAGTGGTATTAATCGGTGAAAGAATAGCTATATCTCATCCAACAAATGTTACCGTCCCGATGGTGCCAGGTAAGAGGTCAAAAAGTCCCGGAAACTTGTTTCCTCCACAAGGTAGCAGATTAGCTTTTCGGACCTATAGTCCTTCATCAGAAGCCTGGTGACACAATGAACAAATAGCCATATATATACTGGTTCTAATTAGATGATCCTCCCATCTGTGTTGGCGCCATTCGCGGCACATGCCGCGAGCGGAAATGACATCAACGGAGGCCGCCGGAAGTGACATAATCGGAGGCCGCCGCACCCGGAAATACGCACTCAGGAACCGCCGGAACCGGAAGTCATGTGTTCCGCGTCGACCTTTAGGACTGGAAACCGGAAACGGAAGTATCTAGTGCGTTTCACCATGCGTTCCAACTGAACCCCGGACCGGAAGTGCATCATTTAAAAAGTTATTTACTCCATCAAATAAGAAAGGATCCATTTCAAACAAACAAGTTAAAATGTAGAGTTCACATGAAAATCCATATATAGCCAACAAAGGGGAGATAAGAAGAGAAAAAATATGTATAAATACATAATATTAATAATATAAAATAACATATAATAACATAGAAACCGAAATAGAGGAAGTATATAAATACATAAATACATTAAAAATCCTATAAAAACCATTTCATTTCAAAGTCTCCATTTAAGCCATTAGGAGTCAAAGTTTTTAATCTATATATCCATTTCATCTCAGCCTTAGATAGTCTAATTTCAAGGTCTTTGCTTTTCCATGTTGGCATGATAGCCTGGATGCCCCAAAACATTTTTATAGAGCCGGGATTTTGCTTATGAACATTTTTAAAGTGCATAGATACGGTATGAGTTTCTAGTCCTTTTTTAATGTTATATACATGTTCAGCCAGACGTGTTTTTAAGTTCCTGCTTGTTTTGCCAATGTAGACTAGATTGCATTGGCATTTCAGAGCATATATTACGTTTTTTGTATTACAAGTGATAAAGTCTCTAATTTGGAAGGTTTCACCATTCGCTTGGAATTCCTTAATTTTACTTTGCCCTTCCGTATTACGACATATCACACAAAGACCACATCTGTGAAAGCCATGACTACGTTCACTCGTTCTCTTAGGTTCATCGATTGCACTGTGTACAAGTTTATCCCTGAGGTTTGGTGCCCTTCTATAGATAAAAGTAGGTTTTACAGGGAGCAATTTACCTATAGTAGGGTCTTCTTTTAAAATACCCCAATGTTTTCTAAAAATGGACTCTATTGTCTTATATTGGGAATTAAAACTACTAATAAAGGACCATTGATGATTAGTACCCTGTTTCTCCTTATTTTTCTTCACTAATAGGGTCCCTCTCTCAATTCTTTGTACATCTTCATGAACCTTTTTGATATGTTCTTTTTTGTAACCTTTATCTAAAAACCTATTTCCCATCTCAGTTAATTGTTCATCACATATAGCAGCATCTGTACAATTACGTTTTACACGTAAAAACTGTCCATATGGGACACCATCTAACCAGTTTTTATGATGCAAACTATTAACATCAATATAACTGTTCGAGTCCGTAGTTTTCCTATAGGTTTTAGTATTTAAAATCCCATCTTTAATATAAAGGCATAGATCTAAAAATGTAATATCTGTCTGACTAATGGAAAAGGTAAATTTTATATTAAAATCGTTAAGATTAAGGGATTCACAAAATAATAAAAGATCATCCCTCGAACCCTTCCATATAAATAAAACGTCATCAATGAAGCGTTTCCATATGACCAGATTCGCCCCCAGTCTATCACCACACCATATTATAAGATCTTCCCAATAGGCCATGTAAAGATTAGCATAACTGGGGGCGAACCTGGTCCCCATAGCTGTACCTATGTTTTGTATAAAATAGGATCCATTGAAATAAAAATAATTATTATTTAAAATAAATTTAATGCCTTTTAAAATAAAATCCTTTATATCAGCAGAAAGATCCGATTTATCTAAAAAATATGATACGGCTCTTAGGCCCAATTCAGTATCAATAATGGTGTATAAGGTAGAAACATCACCACTGACTAGAATAAAATCATCCTTCCATTCTACACCTTCTAATAAATTTAAAACATCACCAGTATCTTTTAAAAAGGCTTTTGTTTCTTTTACTAAGGGTTGAAGATAAAAATCAATAAAAGCTGAGAGGTTGGAAGTAATACTATTAACTCCTGCAATTATTGGTCTACCAGGTGGGTGGAGGGGATCATTATGGATTTTTGGCAAAACATAAATCGTTGGTACATTCGGATTTTTTATATTAATAAATTCATACTCACATTTAGTTATTGTACCTTTTAATAAAACTTCATTAATAAGTTCCTCAAGACTTTTCATAATCCTAACTGTGGGATCACTTTTTAGTTTTTTATGTTTCTCCACTGTCTAATTGCTTTAAAATTTCTGTCATATAGTTTTCTTTATCCATAAGGACCACCCCTCCACCCTTATCAGCAGGCTTGATTATCAATTCATTATCTTCCCTAAGTGCTTTTAAAGCTATGAATTCTTTTTTAGCAAGGTTACATTTTTTCCTTCCTCTCTTTTTTAGTACTTGATCTACTTCATTATTTACAATTTTACTAAAACATTCTAAAAAACTTCCTTTAAGATGTGTAGGAAAAAATTTAGATTTTGGTTTAAAGGTGGGACCAGATGATAATCCTACATTATCCGTATCTCCCTCATTATTTTCTTTATTCAAGAAGTACTTTTTTACTGTAAGTTTACGGATAAATTTATTCAAATCAATATAAAATTCAAAAGGGTCGATTTGACACGTGGGTGCAAACTTCAAACCCTTTTTTAATATCATCTCTTCTTCTTTAGTAAGAGTTCTTTTACTTAAGTTAAATATTTTTGTCATGTCTTTAACTCGTTCAGATTCTAAAGAGTTATTATTCTTCATTTGTTTTTTCACTTGTTTTTTCACACATACTTTAGTTCCCCCTCTCACACCACGTTTTGTTTTTTTATTATTATTTATTTTATTTTCTTTCTTCTTTTTTACCTGTTTAATCTTCTTTTGCAACCCCATTCTAAAAAAGGCGATTGTTCTCCTTTGTCACTCTCTAATATATCAAATCTATTCCTTAATGGTATCTCAAAATCCTTATTTGGACTGTATTCTGATCTCCATCCTCTATTTTTATTTCTATTTACATTTCTCCATCTATTATCATACCTGGGATTATAATATCTATGATAATGATCAGATTCTCTCCAATTTTCTGAAATTATATTAGGGCCAGTCCTTTCTTTTTCCACTCTTGTCCATTCTAAATCTCTTTTTCTATTAAAATTATTTTTAAAACTCGTTCTTAAAATTCTTTTTGTATCATAATTTTTCTGCTGATTAAACACACCATTATCCCTATTATGGCGTGGTGCCTTGGGGACTAGATTGAATTTAATACTAGTTCCTTCTCTATCATTAATATCTCTAAAATACTTCCTTTCCTTTCTTTCTTTTAATTCTCTGGTTTCTTTGTTCAATTTCCTAACTATTTCAGTTTCTGCTTCCTTAAAATCTTCAAGATCCTTAAATGGCTCAATTAGGGTCTGAAGATTTTGTATTTCTTCATTCAACTCTTTAAAGTTATTTTGACGTTCTTTTAAAATCAATTCAATTAATTTAAGTGAACATTGTTTTAGGATTAAATCCCATTCCTTCATAAAATTCTCATTATTGGTATTAAATGACGGTATTTTGTGGATTTTTAAACCTTTAGGTATTAATCCATCTGCCTCATATCTCTCAAGGGTTATGATTTCCCACCACATTCTATTTTCTCTTAAAACAGCATTTTCTAGTTTATACAAAACAGATGTAAGATCTTCATCACAAAAATTTGTGTCTTCCGATCTTTTACAAAAAATATCTGGTAACATTTCCCTCCTGTTATCCCTAAATGTCTCATTACAACCGACAGTGGTGCCCTTATAGGAAGGTAAAAGGAGGGTGAGGATAGGGACACTGATTTGGGGTTACAGGGAGGGTGTGGGAAAGCACACTGAGGGGGAGTTACAGGGAGTGGGGGCTGGGACACTGATTGGGGGTTACAGGGAGGGTGAGGGAAGGGACACTGATTGGGGGTTACAGGGAGGGTGAGGGCTGGGACACTGAATCAGTGATCGCGCTGAGCAAAACAAAATGTGGGTCCCAGGGACCCCTCACTGGATAAAAATGGGGTCCTACTTCATCGTTTCTGGGACCCATTGCAATTTATGCTTTTGAGCACCCATATGCCTCCCCACATCACAACAGACCACTCCACATTGCTTGCACATACACTGCTTATAAAAACAGTTCTGTAGTAGTGCTGGTGGTTGAGACAGGGATCAGTTGGGGTAAAGGAGGGTGCAGGCAGTGCTAGAGAGGGGGGTAAGGTAAGGTAAGCATTACTGTGCTGGCGGTAGGGAGGCGGTAGGTAAAGGCAGCTAGCAGTTTGGAATACATATATACAGTAGTAAAATGGAGTGCAATTTGTAGAGGCGCCCCCAGATATGCAGCCTATACATTCTCACTTGGTTCCCTGCCACCAGAAATACACAATGATAACAATAAAAGGGAGAAAACGTTCTTTGGTGCTTCTGGTAGTCCCACCCAGAATATAAAAGAAAACTTCCCTTAGGGATCGTATCATTCAAAAGGTCTCATTCACATGGATAAGTCCACTTTTTCTTTCTTAGTTTGATGTGCAGTACCCACACCATTGTTCTCTTTTTTTGTGGGGCTAAAATCCAACACATGAATCACCGCAAGATTTTTACCCAAAAGAAAATAAAAAATATATATATGCTGCAGAGTGTTCCAAACATGTAAAGGTATTTATTCAGAAAAATAAATCTCATATACTGTATGTAAAAATGATGACATACATAAAACAAATAATGCAGTGACACTTGTAGCACCCAGAGTACAGATAATTGTGTGGAACCATACAGTGATAGCTTCTGTATAAGGAGTGAAGAAGTGCGCTCAAATGTGGGAGTACCAAAATCTCCCTCCCTACCATATCTTAGTGCACTTCTTCGCTCCATTCACGATACGGTTCCGCACGATTATCTGTACACTAAGTGCTACAAGTGTTACTGCGTTATTTCTTTTTATGTCATCATTTTTACAGATGAGATTTTTTTATGAATAAATACCTTTTGCATGTTTGGAATGTTCTGCACCATATATATATTTTCTTCTCTTTTGAGTAAAAATCTTGCGGAGATTCATTTGTTGGATCAGATCTGGAAATAAAAGAGAACACTGGTGTGGTCACTGCAGATAAATACATCAAACTTGGAGTAAGACAATGTGGACTTCTCCATGTGAATTTGACTTTTCAGCAGTTTGGGGCAGACACCAGTTGAGGTAGAGCTAGGGGTTGAGCCCGGTCAGCAGTGATAGCGGTTAGACAGCCTTGGTTCCCAGCTACTCTTTGCTCTGCAGCAGCTCAAGTGACAGACCACATGCTGCTTGTAACTGTGTGATGTCGGCGGCTGAACGTGTGCCGCATGGGGCTGCCCTATTTCCCAGTCTGAGATCATGGAGAGGAGATCACAAGGCGACAAGGGCAGCAGAGGGAGGTGTCACTCGGAGGGTTACCCTGGCCGAAAGCACTGTAGTCCCGTATTGTGCCCTTGAACCTCGGGGCCTGGGACGGAGGTATCCTTTGTACCCCCTGTCACTGGGCCTGGCTCCTCGAAGCTGTATACGCCGCTCTCTTATTGCCACTGGAGCCACCTTCTTCAATCCACTGGGTACCGCAGGCTCATTCCAGAAGTGAAGGCACCAACGGGAGGCTGGCTCCTCCCCAAAATCTTATAGGTCTCTTAGCAGAACCCAGGAGACCTCAGAGGCGTCAAAGGATTGGCCGCGGGCCCCGGCATGGATACAGAAGCCTCAGGATTGGCTGCAGAAGACCGTGTCCCCAGGGACCCACACACTTTGTAATAGCGAGTCCCCAGTCCTCAATTTAGTGTAAAATACGCGCTATAGCGCGTATTTGCGATCACTGCTGATTGGGGGTTAAAGGGAGGGTGAGGACCCCCGGGACACTGAGGTGAGTTACAGGGAGGACGGGGACACTGAGGTGAGTTACAGGGAGGATAGGGACACTGAGGGGGAGATACAGGGAGGGTGAGGGCTGGGACACTGATTGGGGGTTACAGGGAGGATGGGAGGTGGGACACTGATCGGGGTTTAAAGGAAGGCGGGGGCTGGGACACTGGGGGAAAAAGGGAGGGTGATGACGGGGACATTGAAGGGAGTTACAGTGGGGGTGAAGGCAGGGACACTGAGGGGGTGAGGATGGGGACACTGGGGGTTAAAGGGATAGTGAGGACGGGGACACTGAAGGGAGTTACAGTTGGGTAAGGGCTGTGACACTGAGGGGGAGATACAGGGAGGGTGTGGGGGCTGTGACACTGAGGGGGGTTACAGGGAGGGTGTGGGGGCTGTGACACTGAGGGGGAGATACAGGGAGGGTGGGGGCTGTGACACTGAGGGGGGTTACAGGGAGAGTGGGGGCTGTGACACTGAGGGGGGTTACAGGGAGGGGGGCTGGGACACTGAGGGGGGTTACAGGGAGGGTAAGGGAAAGGACACTGAGGGGGAGATACAGGGAGGGTGTGGGGGCTGTGACACTGAGGGGGGTTACAGGGAGGGTGTGGGGGCTGTGACACTGAGGGGGAGATACAGGGAGGGTGGGGGCTGTGACACTGAGGGGGGCTACAGGGAGGGTGTGGGGGCTGTGACACTGAGGGGGGGTTACAGGAAGGGTGGGGGCTGTGACACTGAGGGGGGTTACAGGGAGGGTGGGGGCTGTGACACTGAGGGGGGTTACAGGGAGAGTGGGGGCTGTGACACTGAGGGGGGTTACAGGGAGGGGGGCTGGGACACTGAAGGGGGGTTACAGGGAGGGTAAGGGAAAGGACACTGAGGGGGAGATACAGGGAGGGTGGGGGCTGTGACACTGAGGAGGGGTTACAGGGAGGGGGGTTACAGAGAGAGTGAGGGAAAGGACACTGATTGGAAGTTACAGAGAGGACGATGGCTGAGACACTGAGGGGGGTTTACAGGGAGGGTGAGAGAAGGGACACTGAGGGGCAGATACAAAGAGTGTAAGGGCTGGGACACTGAGGGGGAGATACAGTGATTATACATATAAGTAAATAAGGTGCACTCACTTACCTGATAGTGTTTGTAGTGCCCCCTCTCCTCTCCTCTTCAGGGTCCAGGAGATGCAGCTGTCGCATTAGGTCTCCTCCTGCGCAGCTGCTCCTCTTCAGCACTTCCCTTCACACACAGCAGGCAGGCAGGGGGGCGTGTCAGACAGTAGCTGTTACTAGAGGTCCCGTTGGTCCTCTAGTGTCTGCTGGCAGAACATGGCTAGTGGACACTAGAGGACTAGGAGGACCTCTAGTAGCATTACTTTTCTTAATGTGAAAATGTCTTCTCTCTGGCGGTGGCCATTTTGGGAAAGACATTTTGTACACTAGCATCCAAACGGACGGCCAGCCCACTTAACCATCGGCCCTTCCCGATGGCCAGTCCGGCCCTGGCTAGGGGCGAGCCCAGCTCTCCGACAGCTCCTGGGTGCCCCCAGCCTCCTCCCAGCACTAAATGGACATGCGCTAAATAAAGAAAATATTTTCTTTTAAATCAAAAGAATAATAGGATAAATAGATTTGTGCTAAATGAAATGCACCAGGGACCATTATTCTACTTTATAGCATGTTTAGAGGTATGGTTGCGTAGAGGGCTAAATAGCTTGCCTTATCCTAGTATGGTCAGTGCTTGGTGCCTGTCAGTCACTTCACCCTACATATATAAATGCTGAATTTATTTTGAAAATTGGAGGGAGGGAGGGAGAGGACACGAGGCTTTCACACAAGTTGCAATGATAATAGGGGAGCTGCAAAAAAATCTATTAATAATTTAATTACAACATTTTTCAGTAAATATCAATGTACAATTAGGTTGTTTTTCAAACTCATCTCTGAAGGAGAGGGGAGCCCAGGAACAAAATTTGTCAGGGAGCCCAGCATTTATATGGACGGCCCTATGGTTGGGTGGTAACATATGACATTAAAAAAAGCAAAAACATTCCAGTGAACCCGAGTAACCTTGTTATTTTTCCATTTTCTTTTATAGTTCTTGGCAAAAACTCGATACAAACAAAGATAGAAGAGATGAAAGAAATATCAGTGTTTTGTTTAACTAGTGGCATCACTGTCCAGTGTTTTTTTTTATATACACAAGAAGATCTGGGATGAAATCTCATCTCTTCAAATAAAATAAATAAAAAATGAATAAGATAAAAACCCCAAAATGTTTAAATTATGGAAAAAGATGCCGTATTAGGATTTTTCATGGATCCATTTGATGGTTCGATCTTCATTGTAGTGATGAATGTATTAATGTGTTTTCTGGCAAAAGGGGTTTGCTCATCATTTCATTGGCAGTGTAATTGGTTGGGTGGCATACAGATGAGATAGCGATAATAAATCAGGCACCACTGCACTACTGGTAAAATTGGCTTTCCTATGCAAATTGAGAATATCGCCAATCATAACATTTATGGGATGTAGTCGGGATCCCGGCTGAGCACCGCTGAATTAGTAGTAGTTTCTTGCCGGGATTCTAAACAGCGGCAGGGCCGGATTTCCCACCAGGCAAACTAGGCGCTCGCCTAGGGCCCGGCGGGATCCAAGGGGCCCGTGGACAGGCCCCTTTGGCCCAAGAAATCATACCTGTCAGAATGCACCCAGGGGAGCACAGCGCAAGTACCGTGTGACGTTATTACGTCACACGGTCCCGCCTACTTTTCAGGGTGTCTCGGTGACAGTGCATAGCAGGGGGAGGAGGAGGGTCACCTGGTCCACCGCCCAGGCGGCCCAGCTTCAGCTAGCTCCGGAGTCCAGACCATTCCCGACTGTACTGGCACAATATGGGCAGAGCCGATACAACAAGCTCAGCCCCCAAATCGCGGCATTATGCCCGAGGGGGCGGGGCCTAAGGAAGCGTGTCTGGACTGTCTAGTGTTACCACATGGGATGCAATGCCTGCAGGCCGGGCTGGGACAGCTGAGCAGGGGCAGGACAGTCGAGCAGAAGAACCACAGAGGCCACAGCTCTGGGGGCAGCTGTGTGTGGAGAAGCAGGAGAGGGGTCAGCCTGGTGCAGCACAGAGACTTCAGCCAGGACTACAAGGAGGAGCCAAAGGATGGAGAGGGGCCGGGAGAGACTGACTGGAAGCAGCCACAGCAGGAGGAAAAAAGGTGAGTTATATATATGTATATCCCTCCCTATCCCCCTGTGTGCTATCCTCCCTCACTGTCCCCCCGTGTGCGCTGCCCTCCCTCCCTGTCCCCCCGTGTCCGCTGTCCTCCCTCCCTGTCCCCCCTTGTTTGCTGTCCTCCCTCCCTGTCCCCCTGTGTGTGCTGTCCTCCCTCCCTGTGTGCGCTGTCCTTCCTCCCTGTCCCCCAGTGTGCGCTGCCCTCCCTCCCGTGTGCGCTGTCTTCCCTCCCTGTCCCCCTGTGTGCACTGCCCTCCCTGTCCCCCCGTGTGTGCTGTCCTCCCTCCCTGTCCCCCCGTGTGCGCTGCTCTCCCTCCCTGTCCCCCTGTGGGCGCTGTCCTCCCTCCCTGTCCCCCCATGTGCGCTGACCTCCCTCCCTGTCCCCCCGTGTGCGCTGTCTTCCCTCCCTGTCCCCCCGTGTGCGCTGTCCTTCCTCCCTGTCCCCCCGTGTGCGCTGTCCTTCCTCCCTGTCCCCCCGTGTGCGCTGTCCTCCCTCCCTGTCTCCCCGTGTGCGCTGTCTTCCCTCCCTGTCCCCCCGTGTGCGCTGCCCTCCCTCCCTGTCCCCCTGTGTGCGCTGCCCTCCCTCACTGTCCCCCCGTGTGCGCTGCCCTCCCTCACTGTCCCCCTGTGTGCGCTGCCCTCCCTCCCTACCGCCCACCAGCAACACGCAGAGGCCAGAGGGACAGGCAGAGCTTCAAAAGGTCCCGTATCTCTGGGAATGACAGCAGCCAGTCAGGTAGGGTACTGTATTGGGGTGGGTACACAACTGAGCTACCAGCAATTATGCTGATGTTCAGGGCGATTTGCCTTCACACTG
The DNA here is from genome assembly GCA_031769625.1 of Taudactylus pleione. NCBI lineage: Eukaryota > Metazoa > Chordata > Amphibia > Anura > Myobatrachidae > Taudactylus > Taudactylus pleione. The sequence goes on along the minus strand of JAUIMM010000329.1, from coordinate 4,045,700 downwards.
GGCATCGCATGATTGCCGGTACACACTACACGATTTAATGAACGACGGAACGATCACTTGTTCCGTCCTTCATTAATATGTATGGTGCCGTATGTGATATCGTGTGATTAGCTGTGCAGCACAGCCAATGACACTATCGCATGCGACCGCGTTAGCGCGCAAATCAGGCAAACACACTGCATGATATTTCTGATTTGTCGTTCCGATTTGGCCAAATCGGGCAGATATCGTGCAAGTGCGTAGCCGGCCTTATTCTGAAATTACTCCGTAATCGCTCAGCCAATAATTAATAACTATTCCATTTTAAATCAGATTGCACAGCATAAAACAACATAATTTATGTTGTTTTTATGTTGTGCAATCCGATTTAAATTGAATAATTAATAATTATGGGCTGAGCGATTATCGGTAGACTGCGTATTGCACTGCACACGCGCTAAGGTATAGTGCTATCGATTATTTGAGGGAGGGGGCCCCAAACTGGTATTTTGCCTAGGGCCCCATGAGGTCTAAATCCGGCTCTGAACAGCGACATCCCGGCAGCCAGGATATCATACCCAACCTGCATTTTTATCACTGGTTGTAAACCTTTCAATGGCAAAAACAACTATTTTTCCCAGCAATAGGTTCTTACCCACTGATTAATCAGCATCTAAAAAGTTTTGTAAATTGGCTCACTATCATTGACTATGATAAATGTGCAAATTTCACAAGCAAAGCCAACACAGAATTGTTAAATAAGAAGTGCAGAAAGAAATAATGATTTCTATAGTGTATCACAGTCACAAAGAGATTTCTGTAATGTCATGTGAAGGTCAGTTGTTTATTAATCTGGTTACACACTTAATAGATATATCTGTAGATGATGGTTGTTCATACACACTGAACAACCATCACTGCCATCTGGCCAAGGGTCCTGCTGGCCGCGGGTCGCGACACACTCCTCTCCCTGGCACTGGCGGATCCAGGGGGGAGAAAATAAGGGCAATCGCCCCCCGTATGAATAGCCCGATTCCTAAAAGCACCGCCCACTTATTGACACTAATAAGTGATGTACCTAATGCATCATCTGACAGACTCTCTGGGTGGCGGGCAGGCTGAGCGCCACTGAATTAGTAGTAGTTTCTACTTCCGCGGCTGGGGCTGCCCTCCTTTCTGCATGTGCAAGGTCAGAGATTTATGACATGTGCAGTGTGAGGACAGTCAGAAAGCTAAGGATCCATTGAGGCAGGTGCCATCTTGAGGCTCAAGCAGCGGAGCAGACTAGGCTGTGTGCGCTGGCGGTAGTTGAATAAATGCAGAGTTGGATTCGTTGTCTCCTGCTAGACACTTTTGTTTTTGCTGTGACCATTGTGGAGAATATCATTAGGGGTACAGGGAGGGGGAAAGGGGGTATGGTGCACATGTGGGACTGAGGAGCCTGCTTTGTGAAGTAAATTATTATTGGAGGGGGGGAGTCTGGTTCATATGTGGGACTGGGGGGAGCCTGCTCTGTGGAGCATATTATTAATGGGGGGAGGGGTTCTGGTGCACATGCGGGGCTGGGCAGGTGCCTGCTCTGTGGAGCATATTATTATTGGGGTGAAGGGGGTCTGGTGCACATGTGGGGTTAGGGAGCCTGCTTTGGGGAGAAAATTATTAATGGGGGGTCTGGTACACATGTGGGGCTGGGGGGAACCTGCTCTGTGGAGCATATTATTATTGGGGTGAAGGGGGTCTGGTGCACATGTGGGGCTGGAGGGAGCCTGCTTTGTGGAGCATATTTTTGTTGGGGGAAGGGGATCTGGTGCACATGTGGGGCTGGAGGGAGCCTGCTTTGTGGATCAAACTCTTTTGCTCTTTGTAGTTTAACTCTTTTACACTCTCATTGGGAAATTTCAGTAGACATTGACAAAGTGATTGACTGCTTTGTGAACAATGGCAAACAAAGACTGGAGTTTGCGTTGTAAAAGTTAGAACAATTTTTATTTATTATGATCTATTTCCTGGGAGGGGTAGAAATGTAAGTGGGAGGAGTAAAGAATAGGGGGGCGGTGTAAGAATTAATACTGACTCCTCCCCTCTAATAGTAAAGTCTAGGTCTGCCACTGCTCCCTGGCAACAGAAATCTTGGGGCTTGGTACACTCATATTTTTTGGGTCCCCTATACCCTCTCCTGGCCCTTATTCTAGCCTGTCACACACCCTTCTTCCCCAGCCCCTGTGTCTGTCACACACACCCCTCTTCCCCAGACCCTGTGTCTGTCACACTCTTCCCCAGACCCTGTGTCTGTCACACACACTCCTCTTCCCCAGACCCTGTGTCTGTCACACTCTCCCCCTCTTCCCCAGCCACTGTGCCTGTCACACCCCCCTCTTCCCAAGCCCCTGTGTCTGTCACACTCTCCCCCTCTTCCCCAGTCCCTGTGTCTGTCACACTCTCCCCCTCTTCCCCAGACCCTGTGTCTGTCACACTCTCCCCCTCTTCCCCAGACCCTGTGTCTGTCACACTCTCTCTCTCTTCCCCAGCTCCTGTGTCTGTCACACTCTCCCCCTCTTCCCCAGCCACTGTGCCTGTCACACCCCCCTCTTCCCCAGCCCCTGTGTCTGTCACACTCTCTCTCTTCCCCAGCTCCTGTGTCTGTCACACTCTCCCCCTCTTCCCCAGCCCCTGTGTATGGCACACTCTCTCTCTTCCCCAGCTCCTGTGTCTGTCACACTCTCCCCCTCTTCCCCAGCCCCTGTCTGTCACACACACCTCTTCCCCAGTCCCTGTGTCTGCCACCCCCTTCATCTGCAGCTCCCCACCACTCACCCCGTAACTATCTAGCCCCTAGCCCGGCCCCAGCCAACACTTACCTGCTGTGCTGCCTGTGTTCCTCAGTCTTCCCTGGCGGACGGCAGACCTTGTGGGCCCATGTCTGATTCAGCGGCGCGAAGTCATGTCCTCACGCACGCTGTGCCGGCCCACCCTCCCTTTCACTGCCAGGACTCGGGAGGATCTATTCTAGCAGCTCTAGCCCTGCTTACACAGCAGGTGGCAAAGGCAAGGGGGACACGTGAACTGGGCTCCCGAAATTCCTGATGGTCCGGGGCCCATCGGAATCTCGGGGCCAGGTACAAGTGTCCACTTTGCATCCTCGTCGCCAGGCCTGCTCCCCGGTGGCCTCTGCAGCAAGTGTACGGGTGGTCGTTTGACAGTCCTTACACACAGCATGATGTGCAGAGTGTAAAGGCTCATAGACCCTTAACGATATGCTACATGATCGATATTGTTTAGTGTTTCCCCTGCACTGTCGGGCTCAATGACGTTAACAACATTGAGCATACACACTGAATGATATCATTCAGTGACGGCACCCTCCCTCATTCTCAGGTCGCCCTGCAAGTATGGGAGATGAAAGACATCGTTAACGATCCCTTGCATCATTAACAAAATCTTGCATACACAGTGGACGATACTGAACGCGATGAACGATAATGATTTCATTATCGTTCAATTTATCGTCTAGTGCGTACGCAGCTTAAATTACGTAGTTCACAGACATATCATCTGTACAACAACACTGGTCGATGCACATGCAATATATTGACCGTTCAATTAAATGGCCGATATGTCGGCCAGTGTGTACCCAGCATTAGTTACAGTAATCTCAACTGTGTGGTGCAGGGGGAATCGTGGTGGAGATATATGCAGTGTACTGTATACTAAAATCATTATTATAGAGCTAGCCCTGGCATTTATACATTTTTGGGGAGATAAGTTCCTGCAGGTTCATACTATGAGTTTGGGTATAATATTTTAATTCATTGTCACACATGAATAGCGAAATAGAAAAGGAACAGGAATATAATGTTCTAATGTTCTGTTTTATTGACTAATCCTCCAAATGTCCTGTTACATTCTCTACTTCGTAAATGACCTGACATCTATCCAAAATACATTTGTTTATACGCAACTTGGATAGTTCTTCTGTGTGACCAGAGCAACAGCGCGTGACTATGTAATCATATATTGTTTTATCAGCAAATAAAGAGAGGACAGATAAAAGGGAAGGTGGGGGGGGGGCTATAAAGAGAGGGACATGCAGAGGGGACAAAGTAATTGTTCAGTTGTGGACAGCAGAAATAACTGTAGTCCAGTGCTCCTGTCATTATCCCCCACAAATATAATGAAATAATCAGTCCATTTCATTATCAGTTATACAGTAATTACAATATGTGTAAAAAGACAAATTTTCAGAATGTAATGAGCTTTGACAAGTCAGGAGAGCAATTCTGAAATGATCAATTTGTGAGCCAAGCAAAATTATTTTAGGGGAGTAGCGATATTCTGTATGCTGACAGAAAACATGGGGGAAGATGTACTAAGCTCTGGAAAGTGATAAAGTGGAGCGTGATAAACGACCAACCTATCAGCTCCTAATACTGCGTATCCACTACACGATATAAATGAACGACTGAACGATAATGATATCGTTATCGTTCATTGTCCGCAATATCGCGCAGTGGATGTGCCAATATCGCACAGTGGATGTGCCATCAACGAACAGCGATACATGCTCCTGCTGGTTGTTGACACCGTCATTCATCGCCCGAACCTACTGTCCAAACCTGACGCTATCATCAGGTTGTGCGGGTTCGGGGATGAGGGAGGGTGCCCACACTGAACAGTATAATGAATGATTGAACGATAACAATGTCATTATCATTCAATCGTTCATTAATCGTGTAGTGGATATGCGGCTTAACTGCCATTTTTTAAACACAGCCTGTACCATGACAGTTAGGAGCTGAGTAGCTGGCAGTTCATCACTCTCCACTTTATCACTTTCAAGAGCTTAATACATCTGCCCATAATATCATACCCACTAATAACCAGCATGGGACGGGTATGGGATGCTGGCGCACGGGAACCTGGTGGTCAAAATCCCGACTCCGGCATCCCGACAGGGTTAGGATACCGACACCTGTCAGTAGGTATCCTAACTTTCCCTCCCCGATGTCTGAACCTCTAGTGCCTAAACCTAACCTCCCCCTCCCCACACCCTAAACCTAACACTCCCCCCATTGTGCCTAATCCTAACCAAGGCCACAACTAGGGGGGGGGGGGATAGAGGTGCACGTGCACCGGATTTCAGGGGATGATGAAGGGCTGACTCAGCCCCCGCACACCCTATTGTGGCTTGAGGACTGCAGATTCCATCCGGACTAGCTGTCCTTATGGAATCTGCTGAAAACGGGCCTCCAAAAATGGTCGCCGCCTAGGAAGCAACAAATGCTAGGGGTCCTACTGGACTTCTAGTGTCTGTTAGGCCAGCGCAATGCACATAGCGTTCCCAGAAGTGCCGGGAATGCTGGCGCTGCTAGGAGAAGATGCAGAAAGCTGCATCTTCTCCCGTGAAACCTCTGGCAACGAGCATAAACTCCCTGGCAATGAGCATAAACACCCTGGCAACAAGCATGGAACCCCTGGCAATGAGCATGGAACCCCTGGCAACGAGCATGTACCCCTGGCAACGAGCATGGAACCCCTGGCAACGAGCATGGAACCCCTGGCAACGAGCATGGAACCCCTGGCAACGAGCATGAAACCCAGAGCATGTGACCCCTGGCAACGAGAATGAGGCCCCTGGCAACGAGAATGAAACCCCTGGCAATGAGCATGAGACCCCTAACAATGAGCAGGTAATTTTAAAGTAATTACTGTGGGGCATAAAATGGTGTCAGGCAAACATGTAAGTGGCACTTTGGTAATATGCATTACAGTGTGTGGCATAATGTAAGTCACTATACCAGGGACGTCTGACTAGTGCACTGCCTTATGGAGGAGCAAGGACAAAATCCAGGTACAGGAAGGGAGGAGGTGCAAAATTACTGCCTTGCCCCGGGTGACAGATATCCTAGTTTCGTCCCTGCCCTCCCCCTAGTGCCTAACCCTATCCCTCCCCCCAACTTACCTTCGGGATGCCGGTGGTCAGGATGCCGACACAGGGATTCTGACAGGTGTCACGCAGGCATCGTCTCTGTCTTGATACTGAACATATTCCACCAGCATATAATAACCCCAAATATGAGACACAGAGCTGTTTCTGTGCCTGAAGCATGCTATAGAGGAGAATCCAATTAGCTGCTGGCTAATTGGAATCCTCCCTACAGCATTCTAATTTCCCAGGCCGCGCAGAGAATGCTATTCAATTAAATAGCATTTTCTCTGCATGGTAAATCTTGGGTTAATGTGCGGAAATGCACTGATTATGCATATGCATACAATGCGGAATCAATGGATTTCCCCGGCGCCGGCAGCTGTGTGTTTGTTTTAATTAGCAGCCAATGAGAGTCTATTAGACTCTGATTGGCTACTGCGCTCACTGCCGGAGCCGGGCTGGAGCGCACTCATGTGCTCTATTTTCCGGCTCCCGCAGTGGGTAATGGGACAGACGTCATGACGTCTCTCCCATAATGCAGAGCAGCCCGGCCCGGGAGGACGGACGGAGGAGCGGATGGCAGGAGCCGGAGCAGGTATTCAGGTGTTTTTTTTTATTATTATTATTATTATGTGTGTGTCTACTGTCAAGGCGGGGGGCACTACAAAGGGGGGGCTACTACTGAGGACACTGCATAGGGGGAACCTCCACTGGGGGCATGACAAGGGGGGGACTACTACTAGGGGCACTACAAGGGGGGGACTACCACTGGGGGCATTGTATCGGGGGACCACTACTGCGGGCACTATATAAAGGGCAATACTGGGGTACTGCATAGGGGGGAACTACAACTGGGGCCACTGTTTAAAGGGCACTGCATAAGGGGTACCACTATTGGGGGCACTGCAGGGGGGGACTACTACTGGGGGCACTATATAAGGGCACTGCATAGGGGGTAACACTACTGGGGGCACTATATTAGGGGCTTACTACTGGGGGCACAAGGGGCACTGCACACAGGGGACCACTACTGGGGGCACTATATAAGGGGCTTACTACTGGGGGCACAAGGGGCACTGCACAGGGGGGATCACTACTGGGGGCACTGCATAGGGGGGATCACTACTGGGGGCAATGTATTAGGGGCACTACTTGGGGACTGCATAAGAGGGACCACTACTGGGAACAGGCAATGGGAGCAAGGGAGAGAAGGAAGCGGGAAGGGATAGGTTCAAGAGGGAGGTGGAAGAGGGTGCGGACTGGATCTACTGCGGACTGGATGACTACATCTCCAGATACTGGTTAAACTGCATTTTAATGGTCAGACACGCCTGTGTTCTTCTGAGCCCCCCCCCCTCTATTAGAGCAGGAAGCTCACTGGGGCTTGCGGGAAAGAGACCCTACCACAAGGGTCTTGTCGCAAGCCCGATGGTCGCGACCATCACATGGCCACTCGCAAAAGCTGTGGGTGGTCACCCACAGCTTAGCGAGCGGCCAGAAGGCTGGCTCCAAAAGAAAAAAAACGCCCTGATTCAGAGCGAGCACTCTGAAAGAGCACCCGGCTCTGACTCAGGCCCACCGTGCGGTGTTTCTGCATGTTCATTAGCAAGCAATTGCTCATTCTGTGTAAATATCGGCATTGCTGGGCAGCACAGACGGTGTAATGGTAGCATTACTGCCTCACAGCACTGAGGTCGTTGGTTCGATACCCACTACGGCCCTAACTGTGTGGAGTTTGTATATTCTCCCTGTGCTTGCGTGGGTTTCCCCCGGGTACTCCGGTTTCCTCCCACACTCCAAAAATATACTGGTAGGTTAATTGGCTCCTAACAAAATTACCCATAGTGTGTATGTGTGTGCACATGTGGTAGGGAATATAGAGTGTAAGCTCCACTGGGGCAGGGACTGATGTGAATGGCCAAATATTCTCTGTAAAGCGCTGCGGAATATGTGTGCGCTATATAAATAACTGGTAATAATAATAATTGTGCTCATCTCTAGATCAGGCCCTGTGATGGGAGAGAGGTTGTCTTCTCCCACAGTGCCACGGGATCTGGTCCCACCCTTTTCAATTGTACCCAGTGGCGGATCTACATTTTTGGGGCCCTGAAGATTGTACAACCAACAAGGTCTAAAGGGCATTGTTCCCTTGCAAGGACCTTAAGGCCCAAAATTTGGAGATGTTGAAACCCCCCAGAGAGTGAGAGACTATAGATAGATGTAGAAACCCCCCAGAGAGTGAGAGACTGCACATAGATAGATGGATATATAGATTTAGAACCCCCCTCCAGAGAATGAGACACTGCAGATAGATGTAGAAACCCCCCCAGAGAGTGAGAGACTATAGATAGATAAATATATGTAGATAGATAGATAGAGAAACCACCAGAGAGTGAAAAACTGTAGATAGATATAGATAGATAAATGTAGAAACTCCCCAGAGAGTGAGACACTGTAGATAGATAGATGTAGAACCCCCCCAGATAGTGAGACACTGTAGATAGGTAGATAGATGTAGAAACCCACCAGAGAGTGAGACTGTAAATAGATAGATATAGAAACCCACTAGAGAGTGAGACACTGAAGATAGATAGAAAGATAGATAAATAGATGTAGAAACCCCCCAGAGAGTGAGAGACTGTAGATAGATAGATGTAGAAACCCCCCAGCACAGTTTTGAAAATTTATACTGGATAAATTACAACTACTGCTCCCATCAGATGCTGTTTTAGTGATTGCCTCAGCACAGTTTTGAAAATTTATACTGGGTAAATTACAACTACTGCTATACTAAGAGCAATTTATCTAAAGGAAGTTAGGAATGTATTGTGAATCTGTATTGGTCTCCCCCCTTCTCACAAATTGTTTATCTTAGACTTTATTGCATCCCAATTTAGTGTGTGTTGGAGCTTGCGGGGTGGGGTCCCAATCAGTGAGCACAGAGACACATGTTTGTAACTTTAGATATTACTGCTCACTCAGGCTGCAAAGCCGGTGGCTGCCATAGTCTGTGTTAAGATTCAAAGTGTTCAGATTATAAGTGTAAATACAATTTGATAACTAAGTCAGAGTTACGCCGGAGTTAAACTGGAGGAAAACTGAGGGAATAGAAACTCAAAACCACACCACTTTCTAAACAACAACAAGCAACATACTTATGTGAATGAACAAAATCAACATCTTCTGCTATATGCATATCCAGGCAACTACTTACTGCACTCACTGCTTTGACACTGCAAATACTTCCCTGTCTGTGTACTGCTCTTGTTGATTGATCTTTGTTGATCAAAACACTTCGGACTGGATCAGCTCGGGTACATTGTAATTTTGTCCTCATTCAATTTGTATTGCCTTTTCCAATTATGTCACATCTATCTACTTTAATCATTTGTTTAAAAAATAATTCCTGCACCCACTACTCACACACCTCTCTTTATATATCACTTTTGGAGCTGCGCTCATACATTAGCAGCACTGTTCTTTACATGTATTTTTGAACATTTAACAACTTTAATCCACACTGTCTCTATATCTCACAGCCTCCACTCCAGTTTACATCTCAATTATTACCTTGTCCACAGCATGAACACCCTTACTTCACACAACCCCCATATTCTATGTCCACATAATCCTCTACTTTATCCATCTCTCTCCTCCCCCTCTTGTCTCCTCCACTTGCTGTTCTTCCTTTTTTTCTCTCATCAGTCTGCTTTCTAACCCTCTGCTTCTTTCCCCCACCTCTCCTATCCCTCCACTCTCAACCACCTCCCTCCATGGTCTTGTTACCCCACTACTAAGCCCCATTCCCTCCTCATTCTGTCTGTCACCTCCAGGGCTGCCAAGAGAAATTCTGGGCCCGGGTACTGCAACATCCTGTGGGACCACATCATGTATGGCTGCACCCATTTGTGAGTGGGTCTAGCATGTGAGATGCACCCACTCACAGGAGCATGGCATAGCACCCAGCAGCTGGGACTAAAGTAGTCACTACTGTATTAGGATGGCGGGACAGTCCCATAATAGCTGCATTTCTTGTCAGGCTGTATATAGATGCTAAAATGTAACACACAACAATTAAAGTGCTACTACTTTACTTTGTACATCTCTCATGTAAATAACACAAACAATCTATTTTCTGTCATAGAGATAGATGTATGAAGGACTTAATTTTTACATAACATCAGGTCATCTTATACACACATTCCGCAGCACATATCCTAACCCACTGCTCCATGCTCCTTCCTCACTATCTACCCCTCTGTGTCGTCCCTGTCTGTCTACCCTTCCCCTTTAGAATGTAAGCTCTCACGAGCAGGGCCCTCATCCTCACGTGCTTCTCCTCCCCCTACTTATAGTATCATTTACTCCTAACTCCCCACAATGGCACCTAACACCTGGTTGCTCATGTCCTGCTGCTTGTGTTTTGCAGCTGAGTTTATAACCTTGTCCTTGTCCTGCATTGTTTTGTATTACTGTTAACTGTTTTTCTTGTGTGCTCATTTATGTACTGTGTAAGGCACTGCGGAACCTTTGTGGCGCCATATAAATAAAGGATAATAATAATAATGTAGAAACCCACCAAGAATTGATACACTGTAAATAGAGATAGATGTAGAAACACCCCCCAGAGAGTGAGAGACTGTAGATACAGATAGATATAGAAACCCCCCAGAAAGTGAGAGACTGTAGAGATAGATTAATAGATGTAGAAACCCCACAGAGAGTGAGACACTGTAGATAGATGTAGAAACCCCCCAGAGAGTGGGAGACTGTAGATAGATAAATATATGTAGAAAGCCCCCAGAGAGTGGGAGACTATAGATAGATGTAGAAACCCCCAGAGAGAGAAACACTGTAGATCAATATAGATAGATAAATGTAGAAATCCCCAGAGAGTGAGAGACTGTAGGTAGATAGAGGTAGAAACCTCCCAGATAGTGAGACACTGTAGATAGATACAAAGATGTAGAAACCCACCAGAGATTGAGACACTGTAAATAAATAGAGATAGATGTAGAAAGAGTGAGAGACTTTAGATAGATAGATAAATGTAGAAACTCCCCAGAGAGTGAGAGACTGTAGCTAGAGATAGATAGATGTAGAAACCTCCCAGAGAGTGAGACACTGAAGATAGACAGGTAGATAGATGTAGAAAACCCCCAGAGAGTGAGAGACTGTAGATCGATAGATAGATGTAGAAACCTCCCCAGAGAGTGAGAGACTATACATAGATAGATAAATGTAGAAACTCCCGAGAGTGAGAGACTGTAACTAGAGATAGATATATAGATGTAGAAACCCGCCAGAGAGTGAGAAACTGTAGATCAGGGGTCAGGGAACTATTTTACCTTTTACCCCAAAATATATTTAGATACTCTGACGTTACCTCCTTGATTTGAAAGGAAGGAAATTATATAGTAGTGCCCCCATATAATGCCCCTGTAGTTTTGCCCCCATAGTTATGCCCCTGTAGTAGTGCCCCCATATAATGCCCATGTAGTGCCGCTTGTACAAAAAAAAAAACACTTATCTTAATTCCCGCTCTTGCATCCGCCGCCGTCCTGTCCGCCCGGCTGCTCCTCAGAACTATGGGAGAGACGTCATGACATCTCTCCCATTGTGCGCATGGTAGGAGGTGGAAGCTGGAGTTCAGAAGAGAACTCCAGCCTCCGGCTAACGCGGTGCTGCAGGGAAGGAGCTGGGCGCCCGCTGGAAATAACATCTCGGCGGGCGTCTGGCTTAGAGCCTCCCTGCGGCACAGCCGGGCATGCAAATGAATCATTCCATATTATAGAATGATTCATATGCATGCCTGGCTGTCCATCCATTACCCCCAGGAATTTCATTTTTACCCCATGTGGGGTAATTTACCCCTGTTCCCCGACCACTGCTGTAGATAGATAGATAAATAGATAGATAGATGGATGAAGAAACCCCCCCAGAGAGTGAGAGACTGTAGACAGATAGATAGATATAGAAACCCCCCAGAGAGTGAGAGACTGTAGACAGAGAGATGTAGAAACCCCCCCAGAGAGTGAGGAACTGTAGAGATAGATGGATGTAGAAACCCCCAGAGAGTGAGAAACTGTAGGTAGATGTAGAAACCTCCCAGATAGTGAGACACTGTAGATAGATAGATGTAGAAACCCACCAGAGATTGAGAAACTCTAAATAAATACAGATACAGTCAGGTGCATAAATATTGGGACATTGACAGAATTTTCATATTTTGGCCTCTATTCACCACCACAATGGCTTTGAAATGAAACAAACAAGATGTGCTTTAACTGCAGACTTTCAGATTTAATTTGAGGGTAATTACATCCAAATCAGGTGAATGGTGTAGGAATTACAACGGTTTCTATATGTGCCTCCCACTTTTTAAGGGGCCAAAAGTAATGGGACAAACTAAACAATCCTACATCTAACTTTCACTTTTTAATACTTTATTGCAAATACTTTGCAGGCAATTACAGTCTGAAGTCTGGAATGCATAGATATCACCAGACGCTGGGTTTCATCCCTGGTGATGCTCTGCCAGGCCTCTACTGCAAATGTCTTCAGTTCCTGCTTGTTCTTGGGGTATTTTCCCTTCAGTTTTGTCTTCATCAAGAGAAATGCATGCTCAAGCGGATTCAGGTCAGGGGATTGACTTGGCCATTGCATAACATTCCACTTTTTAGCCTTAAAAAACTCTTTGGTTGCTTATGCAGTATGCTTCAGGTCATTGTCCATCTGCACTGTGAAGCGCCATCCAATGAGTTCTGAAGCATTTGACTGAATATGAGCATATAATATTGCCCGAACCACTTCAGAATTCATTCTGCTGCATTTGTCAGCAGTCACATCATCAATAAATACAAGTAAACCAGTTCCATTGGCAGCCATACATGCCCACGCCATGACACTACCACCACCATGCTTCACTGATGAGGTGGTATGTTTTGGATCATAAGCAGTTCCTTTCCTTCTCCATACTCTTCTCTTCCCATCACTCTTGTACAAGTTGATCTTTGTCTCATCTGTCCATAGGATGTTGTTCCAGAACTGTAATGGCTTTTTTAGATGTTGTTTGGCAAACTCTAATCTGGTCTTCCTGTTTTTGTGGCTCACCAATGATTTACATCTTGTGGTGAACCCTCTATATTCACTCTTGTGAAGTCTTCTCTTGATTGTTGACTTTGGCACATATACACCTACCTCCTGGAGAGTGTTCTTGATTTGGCAACTGTTGTGAAGGGGTTTTTCTTCACCAGGGAAATAATTCTTCTGTCATCCACCACAGTTGTTTTCCGTGGTCTTCTGGTGTTGCTGAGCTCTCCGGTGCGTTCTTTCTTTTTAAGAATGTTCCAAACAGTTGATTTGGCCACACCTAATGTTTTTGCTATCTCTCTGATGGGTTTGTTTTGATTTTTCAGCCTAATGATGGCTTGCTTCACTGATAGTGACAGCTCTTTGGATCTCATATTGAGAATCGACAGCAACTGATTCCAAATGCAAATGTCACACCTAGAATCAACTCCAGACCTTTTACCTAATTAATTGATAATGAAATAATGAGGGAATAGCCCACACCTGTCCATGAAATAGCTTTTGAGTTGATAGTCCCATTACTTTTGGCCCCTTAAAAAGTGGGAGGCACATATATAAACCGTTGTAATTCCTACACCGTTCACCTGATTTGGATGTAATTACCCTCAAATTAAATCTAAAAGTCTGCAGTTAAAGCACATCTTGTTTGTTTCTTTTCAAAGCCATTGTGGAGGTGAATAGAGGTCATAATATGAAAATTCTGTCAATGTCTCAATATTTATGCACATGACTGTAGATGTAGAACCCCCCCTCCAGAGAGTGAGAGACTGTAGATAGAAAGATAGATAAATGTAGAAACAACCCAGAGAGTGAGAGACTGTAGATAGAGACAGATAGATGTAGAAACCTCCCAGAGACTGACACTGAAGATAGACAGGTAAATAGATGTAGAAAGTAAACCCCCCCAGAGAGTGAGAGACTTTAGATAGATAGAAGTTCTATGTGAAGTTCTAAATGTTTTCTATTCACCCTCAATAGAGCCCAAAATAGACATAAAATTATACAAAGCATTCCTAATGGCCAATACTTGTCACATGCATTGTATTACCCACAAACACCTTTATCCCAGTGCTAATTTGCATATCTACAATTTTTAAATAGTAATTGTTATGCTTTTAAATGCCTGATTTATACAGCCAAAGTGTCCAAAATGCTTCTCTCCCATGTTTTTTCCATCACATTGAGTTTTTACACAATTCTACATGATCTTAAACCAAATAGAACGGTTTCTCATGGTTATATTGAAAATGGTGATTATGGGTCGTTTTTTCGTCTATTTTCAAATGGACTGTTGGTAAATAAGCTATTTTCTACTGATGGCTATGGGGAACTACCAATGGTCTATTTGAAGGTCTTTTTGTGTGAGTAGTCAAATTTTTGGGGATTTTGAGGGAATTTAGAGTCGGTTTTGCCTCTAGTAAATACCCGATTGTACAAATTACCACCAATTCACCACAAAATAGAATGGAACTGAAAATCGACCCTTACTAAATTTACCCCTTAAATCCAGTTCTACAGGTTATGGTAAAGTTAATCTTGGAGAAAAACTGCGCCCAATCTTGACAGACTCGATATACAACAGATTCTTGTGATCCGTGAACAACGTAATACTGAAACTTGGCTCCAGGGCCGTAACTAGGGGTGTGTAGCCGCATAGAGGGCCTGATTCAGAGCCGCTCGTTCGCTCCGAGCAATGTTCGCACATCTGCGCATGCATATGGGTCGTAATGCGCATGCACCAACCAGTCAGTACGGTCAGAAAATGTGTGTTCGCAAAATAGCGAGTGCCTGCTAATTTGAGTAACAGGATGAGGCGTTTGTGGGTGGTAACGGGAAGGTGCTTGAAAACGGGGAGTGGAGATCCGAACACAGGCGTGCCAAACGGTCAAAACGGGCGTTTTAAGGGTGTGCATAATTAACAAAGCAGCGTCATCGGCCACGTCACTTGGTTGTCTCTTAGCCTGAACTGTTCGCATGATTGCGGTAGGAAAATCCAACCACAAGCACTGCGAGCAGTTCAGACGCCTTTCGATGTACTCGATTAATCTAATAAATAGTGGAGATGACGTGTGATGCGAGCGGCCAGGGGACGTCTTTTCAAAATAGCGAGGGCATGTTTCGTTCGCTCGCTCAGACATGGAGGCGTCAACAGACCGCAAAGAGCGCGCGCTCAATTTAAATAGTCGGCCCCTTTTTCTGAACGAGCGAGCGCAAATAGCGTCCGGCTCTGAATCAGGCCCAGAGTGCAGTGCCCTGTGGAACAGCACCCTGCAGACAGAATCTATGCAGCAGTGCCACCTGGAGCATCCTTAAGACGCTTCAGACGTGCACATCGCTGCCCTATCACTATAATGCTCAGTGTTCGTAGCCCTGCCCCCTTCATGAGACGTCACATGGAGGGGCGTGGCCTGCACCGGGCAGTGTGAGCTATTGTTATGGCTCTGCTTAGCTCCCTCCAATGTCTCCTCTCCTCAAAGGCCCATATAATAGCTAATGAAATTACACCTCTATGAAAAATGTTGCAGAGTGACTTTTTTAATTTTATGCTTTAATTTTGCGCTTTATAAAAAATTATTCCATATCTTATTTTTATTATGATTTTACATTTTTTAAACACATGTTTTTAATTTACTACTGTTATGCCCTTATCTGAAACTGTGAAGTGAATTTCAAATATATATTTTGTGTTTTTTATTACATACATATTTTTGTATATTACAGGGAAACAACTATCTCCAGGACACTGTACTTATATTTTTGGTATTTACTATAATAAAACCACTAACATTTTTAAAACGTTTATACTAAATGGACATTGTTTTATTATGTATATAGTTCATTATTGAGTAAAGAAGAGTGTACCGTTAATGTATTGTGGGTATCATTGACCCTATATAAAGGACTGAGGCCCTGATTCAGAGCCGGATGCTCTGACAGAGCGCTCGCTCTGAATCAGGGCCATCCCTGCTCCTTTTTGGAGCGGCCTCCTGGCCGCTCGCATAGCTGTGGGTAACCACCCACAGCTATAGCGAGCGGCCAAAATGATGGTTGCGATGGTCAAGACCATCGCGACCATCGGGCTTGCGACGAGACCCTGCGGTAGGGTCTCGCTGCCGCAAGCCCTGGAGTGCTTTTGGCTCTATCAGAGCCAAAAGCATTCCCACTGATATCACTAGTGATGTCAGTGGGGCCGGCCCCAGACAGTAGGCGTTCCCATGGGAACGCCTCAGTCTGGGCAGCCACGCCCCGGCACGCCACCAAAGGGGGCGTGCTGTCAATCAACATCGACAGCACGCCCCCTTTGGTGCGAGACCCATAACGACGGCTTGGCCGTCGTTATTCAGTTCTCGCGCATGCGCACGATGGACCCTGGTCCGTCGTGCGCATGTGCACTTGGGCAACATCGACCCGCTTGCGAGCGCTCAGCGCTCACGAGCGGGTCTGAATCAGGCCCTGAATCTCTCTGTCAGCACAGGAGAATAAATCTTTTTATACTTAACTAGTTGAAGTACCCGGTGTTGCCTGGGTTTAAATCAAGTTATTAATTAAGGCATCCCAGAAAAATTGCCATCTCTCTGAGAAGTTTTCATCCAAATACATCCAGTGGAAGGCCCAGAGCAGGCTCCCAAGATCAAAATTCTGCCCAGCGTACACCAATGGGAGGTCTGAAGTTTTCACCCAAATTATGTGATACAGTCCAAATCCATCCAGTTGAAGGCCCAGAACTGAATCCCTGGGTCAAGTCCTGCCCGGTGCACTTAACCGTGAGGTCCAACCGGGAACCCAACCACTCCCTTAGGTATCCCATACCAATTTCCACCCTCTGTAAAGTTTTCATCCAAATCCATCCCGTGGAAGGTCCAGAACAGGATCCCTGGGTCAAAGTTCTGCTCAGCATCCCCGGGTCAAAGTTCTGCCCAGATTAGACCAACAAGAGGTCCAATCGGGACCTCAATCCCCTAGTATGTTTTCTGGATCAATGTTATCACACTGTAGTTTTCGTCCATAGCCATCCAGTGAAAGGCTCAGAACAGGCTCCCCGAGTCAAAGTTCTGCCCGGCGTACACCAATGGGAGGTTTGGCCAGGGCCCTAACCCCCCTAAAACCTTGCCAGGATCCAACTGGACCACCTCACAAAGGTTTCATCCCAATCAGTGCAGGGGTGTCCAAATGCATAACTGTACAGACAGACAAACAAACAGATCAATTAATTTTATATATAAGATGCTTTCTGCGAGTAATTTGGGAAACCCCTATTTTCACCTTGGCGCAGACTGAAGACCTTCCATTGGGCCAGGGTCGGTGCCAGGTTTGCAAGCACCCTAGGCAAAGCTTCACTCTGCCTCCCTTGCTCCCCCCAGTTTACTATCCACTTGTTCCCTTGCCTCAGGCCAACCGCTCGTCTTGTGCTTGCTCCTCCATTCCTCGTCTGTATCTGCTCCGCCTCCAGTGCTCTGCAGTGCTGTGTTTCGGCAACTAGCTCCTCAAGTCCAGACTTGTAGTGACAGCATTGAAATGTCATTACAACACGTTCACGATGCTGCCGGGAATAGGTACCACCGGCAAATGGGGGCTTGGGGTCTGTACCCTGCACTATCCTGGTGACGATCCCTGTGTGAAATGGTCCCTGGCGGCAGTCCTGCCAGAACCATGTAAAAGAAGGATGTTTCTGAGAGACATCCTTCTTTGTTTTGTTAGGAGGATTCTCCGGCACCCTCCAGAGGCCGCCGCCCCTAGGCGGGTTGGGTACGGGATGCCGACATTAAGGATCCCGGCGGACAGGATCCCGATGCAGGCATCCCGACTAGTTTACCATCGTATCGGCTCGAGTTAAGTATAATTAACCCCTAACCCTAGACCTCCCCTTCCCGATTTCCTAAACCTAACCCTCCCCATTAGTGCCTAACCCTAACCTTCCCCCTAGTGCCCAGCCCTAACCCAACCCTGCTACTTACCTTCAGGATTCCGGCAGTCGGGATGCCAGCACTAGTACTGCTGGGATTATCGTGTAGGCATTCTGACCACCAGAATCCCCGCTGTCAGGATATTGTACGTATCCCCCCTAGGCAGTTGATTAAGCTGCCTAATGGTTACGCAGGCCCTTTATTGAGCCCTAGCCAATAACCCTATTTTTTATGTTCTGCTCTCTGTTGCCCACTTCATAGTTAATTTCAGCAGATGAGAAAATATGTAAAAAACATTTACAGGAACGCATCCAAAGCCTTTTAAACATTTTTTTTATCTCCCCACTTTTTTAATCATAGCAGTAGGTGGGGCAGCAATAATAGAAAATGAACCAATAAAGTGCCTATAAAAGTTGTCAAAACAAGAAACACCTTTTTATATATTTGGGCATAAACCAATCCTGAATGGTTTGAAATTTGGCGACATCAATTGCAAAACCTTGAGCCAGTGGCGTAAGTAGGGTATTTGGCCCCCCTCGAACTGTTTGCGTGCACCAAAAAAGTGGGCATGGTCACATTCCAAAAGGGGTGTGGCCACTGAAAAATGTCAACATGACACGCCACCATTTCCCGTCACTCTGGGAACATTCCTTTCCACTCCATACGCACCTTAATGCCCCCAGTAGTAGTGCACCTTATGCAACGACCCCTGTTGTAGTTCCCCTTATGCATGTGACCCCAGTAGTAGTGCCCTTTATGCAGTGTCCCCAGAAGTAGTGCCCCCCCCTGCCACCGCCAAGTCCAACAGCGCCCAGGGCATGTGCCCCACTTGACCCCCCCCCCCTAGTTACTTTGAGCAGATATCTCATACCCCCACAACACTAACTTGATATACCTCATATTCGCATTTCTCAAACTTGGCAAAATGTTGGTTTCCTCTTAATTTTGGAACCAATGGACTACAATGGTGATGACTAAATCAGTAAGACCGTCTAGAAATCCATTCTTACTCTGTCACCTTGACACCCCACTAGGGGCCAAATATAGGAGACAATGGAAGATTATTTACTCCAGGCGTGAGCCCTGAAGGGGGCAAGCTAAGCTCCTCCATTACTCTAGGTTTTGCTTTATATGCCCCAGAGCAGGGAGCACAGGGGGCATGTGCTGCAGTCCTCCTTTTACTAGGACCCTCACTCTGGAAACCAGTCTCTATGGGCACATTTTCAACAAGGAATCCACACCAATGTACATAAAATGTGCATGCCATAGGCTGGAGTGCATGGATCCGCCCTCCTTTGTTGGTTCTACCCTCTCACACATACGGGACCTGTTTCTTTTGCTGTTGCTTTGGAAGCAGCAAATAGCATGAACGGAAGACCCTGATCAGAAACAGGTAGTGTTTGTGTGCTGGGATGTTGGTAGTTTATTGGGCGAGGAGTGTGTGTCTGGGTGCTGCTGCTAGGGTGTTGGCAGTGAATGCATTGGGGAAAAGACTGTATTTGGGTGCTGCTAAGGTGTTAGTAGTGAATGCAGGGGGGAGGAGAGTGTGTGTTTGAGAACTGCTTTGGTGTTAGTAGTGAATGCAAAGGGGGGAGAGTGTGTAGATGGTGCTGGGGTCTTAGCAGTGAATGCAGGGGGAGCCATTTCACTAAATTCCCTTGTTAAGCTTGGTTTGTATTTAGTGCTGTAAAGGCAAATGAAAAGCACTTTGAGTCCTATTAGGAGAAAAGTGCTAAATAAATAACATTATTAATTATTCCTTTATACACCTCACCCCTTTAGACTCTAAGCTCTATCCTTATCTCCAGTGCACTCCCACTCACACTGACTATGATTTTTTCTGTCCATTTGTCCAAGGGCCAGGGCCGTAACTAAGGTAGTGCGAACTGTGCCAACGCACAGGGCACCGCATGGCAGGGGGGCACTGTTCGAGCCTTTCAATTTTCTTTGTATAATCGTTCTCACTTGTAGCTTCCTCTTATATTATCCCCAGCATCTCCTGGCCTCCCCATCTTTTCCCTGGCCCTTCCCTATGAGGCCATGCCCCTTTTTCGGGTGCATGTTGTCCCCATTTGAAAAATAGGGGGGTGCCAATGCGCTTTCTGGCACAGGGCACCAAAAAGTCTAGTTACGGCTCTGCCAAGAGCATTAGGTCATTGATGGCTACTGTTAATAACTATCACTCAATTGTCTAAATATATTTCTTGTTTGGACCTTTTTACATTTTATTTTTTGTGCATATATTGTCATTTTTTTCTGTACGGCGCTAAGGACACTTGGTGGTGCCATATAAATAAAATATAATAATAACTGAAGACACTGAAGCACAACCACAGCAGTCAGTAAGCTGACGGTCGAAATGCCTGTTTCCCGACTGTCTAATCCCGGCAGGGGTCTAATGATAGGCGTCGAAATTTTGATGCCTATCATTGTCCTACGCCGGGATCCTAATGCCCAGCATACTGAACAAAGTTAAGCCGGGCGGCGGGCATGGACAGCAGTGTGGGGGGGGGGGGTGGACGAGCGTTAGGTTAGGGGCTCCCGTGGGGGGACTTAGGGTTAGGCACCCCCCCCTGGAAGGGTTAGGCTAGAGTATGGGTGGGTAAGGGTTAGGCACCCCCGGGGAGAGGTTTGGGTTAGGCACCCCCCTGTGAGGGTTAGGTTTAGACTGCAGGGAGGGGGGGTTAGGGATAGGCACTCACAGAGGGGGGGGGGGGTTAGGTTTAGGCACTAACAGGGGGGAGGTTAGGGTTAGGCACTCCTAAGGGAGGGTTGGGGGGGTAGGATTAGTAATCGTAAAAATACTCCTGTTGCTGGTCTTCCGGCATCGGGATTTGACATGTGTCCAGCGGTATTTCATACCGATCCCGGAGAGGACATATTAATTTAAATAAAGTGTAAGCTACTGGTGATGACTGATAAAGAAAGTTTATGGCTATAATGACCCATTCAACCAAACAGTAATTCCCCATATACTGTATGTATAGAAAGGGCATAGCTGAACTAAACATCTAGCTCCTGTAGTAATATAATTGCAACAAAACATTTTAATTCAAAGAAGCAGCACATTTTAAATCCAAGGTTCATTTCCAGGATCTGCCAAATTGGATGAGGTTGCCCTTTACCCCTCCCGCATGAAACCATGCATTGATTTATCTCTGTTGACAGTAAATCATTATCAGGTTTATACTGATAAGAAAAAAAAGCTAAAGCTCCAACTGATGCTTGTTTTAGGTCTTTGTTCTGTGATTTTCCGTTATAAGGCAAATATATGTATGTAACACCTGCAAATGTACATATTGTTTTTACACATAGCGGCAGTACAATTTACTTTGTTCAGAAACACACATATTGTCTGTTTAATGGACTGTCTACTTTAGTTATAATATGTAATAGCTAGTAATGATGGGTACACACTGGCCGACACATTGGGCGTCCAATTGAACAGCCGATATATCATGTGTGTGTTACCCAGTTTGTATCAGCGATATGTCTGTGAATGACGTCGTTCACAGACAAATTGCGTCGGCTGTGCTGCACAGTCGATGCCCAACATATCTGCAGATATATTGGTGCATCGTGCTGTGTGTACGGGCGGTTTGCCTAACGCCCATACAATTGCTACACGGGCCGGCAGGGATTGACTGCTCAACTGGACGTGCCCAGTTGTGACATAAGTCATGACAAATCAGGCAAGCTGTATGCAGAACATATGTTCTACACAGTCTGCAGATATATCTGCAGATCAGTCGATCTGCAGATATATTGATTACCACAAGTAATGCATGCATGTCTGATCAATCTCTACCACAAGTAATGCATGCATGTCTGATCAATCTCTACCACAAGTAATGCATGCATGTCTGATCAATCTCTACCACAAGTAATGCATGCATGTCTGATCAATCTCTACCACAAATAGTGCAATATACTATTTACCTCTGCTAAAAAAAGCAGCGCTACATAGAATTTACAATATATCTGGAAATCACATCATGAAGAGCACACTATGGTGAAACAGTTTGTTTCTAAGGTCATTTTATGTAGGCTAAAATCCTTCTTAAATCCACCCTCTGAATCTACACTTGCAAGTTTACTTACAAATACAAATCTATGGTAACTTTTCCTAGGCACAGTAGTGGAATGACGACACTTATAGAGGGACTTGAATTGTTCTGCAGTCTCTGCCTTTTTCCCATAACCTCTGTCCGTCTCTCTTATCACAGCCAAGCCACACCCCTGGGGATGTCACACAGGTTTGACCATATAACCAAAGTTTAAGAGATTGAAAAAGTATTTGAGGGACAGTTTCAGAGACCAAAACATAATACACTAAAGGACAATCAGACTTCACGTCAGAGTAAGAGGAGAACTAGTGTGAGATACACAACAGAATCTCCATGGCAGCTGTACAGGGAATTTCATCCCTCTCCTTCCGTAACTCTCGCTTCCTTAGCGGTCTAAGTGGAGGAGGTTCTGCACTCCACCAGCGTGTTAGAATAAGAGATGATCCTACCCACGAAGAACTGAATAAACAGGAAACCACCAAGGAGTCTGGAGCAGTCTCCTCAATGGTTGACCGCTCTTTGGTCCGAAGGGACATTCGCGCTTTTCTGAGAGAGTGCGGTGGGACACCCAGTGAGGCACGCCATTGGCTGGCACAATTCCAAGAAATGCATTCCACTTACCAGAAGGCTTTTGCAGTTGTTGAGGTAAGTTATACCAATGGTACTTCTCATTCCTTTCCTAGGAATAAATATCTTACTGCAGAAAGTATTCTCTAGTTCACTTTGTAAAGTGTTACAGTCAAATATTTATAATCAAGAAGAATATTGCTGTATTGCAATGAAAATGACTACATAATGCAGTGATTCCCAACTCCAGTCCTCAGGGACCCCTAATATCTCAACATGTGGATCTTTTAAAATGTGTCAGTCATGAAATGAATACACTTGTGGACAAATTAGGAGATCTGTAAAACATGCACTGTTAGGGGTCCCTGAGGACTGGTAGGAAAACACCGACTTAGGGGTCTATTCATCATCCCTTAATTTCTAGAAAAGTGGACAAAAATTAACACTTTTACCTGCTTTTGAAAAAATTAAGTTTCAGGGCCGTTCATTAAGCATGTAACACAGGAAATATCACTGATATCTCCAGGTTGCAATTATCCCACAATAATTTCCACAGTCCCCATACTTTAGTAATTTTTAGGACCTTGTGAGTGTTATTATACGCCCAGGGCCGGCAACAGAAATCTCAGGGCCCGGTACACCGATGTCTCTGGGGGCCCCACCTTCTCACCACCAGCCCGGACCTCGCACCCACACATAACTCCCCTGCATGTATGATATGTGAAGATTGATAATGTTATCTGAAAGATATGCAAGCCTTTTAATAAAGTAAAATACACTATGACTCACCACACTGTCACTGATGATGCAAGCAGGTCTTCTTGTTGATCACAGTGCTGTGGATGCCTCATGAGTAGGAGGGATGGCGTCTGTAGCCAGCCATCCTTAGTCCTCAGCCTCTCATCACCTTCCTCAAATTCAGCTTCTCACCGTTCTCAGCCCAGAAGACCCTCATCACCTTCCCCAGCCTTCAGCCCCCTTCACCTTCCCCGGTCCCCACCCTCCGCACTTAGCCCCATTATTCCACACTCAGCCCAGGCGCAGTCCACTGTGTGCATGTGTGGCGGCATGACCTATCACGTCACGCTGCTGCGTTGCTGAAGAGGTCATATCCGGCCCGGGTCACACCTGAGCCACTGGCAAGTCCAGCCTAGCGCTGCCCGGGCCAGAGTAGAAAAGAACAGTGCGGCGGATACGGGTACCAGCAGTCTCGGCTGTAGCACTAAGTCTGCCGTCCGCGGGCCCCGCATTGTGCCCGTCTGGGTCTCAGGGCCCCTCTGGACTTAGGGACCCGGTACTGATGTACTCTTACCCCCCACCGTCACCGGGCCTGTGTACGCCATCCTGAGATGGTGTACAGCCCCCGTTAGTTTTACAAGCTGCCATTTGCATGGCACCTTGTGCAGTAGAGGGATTTTTTTCAGATCCCTCCAGCTGTGTCTACTTACCTCCGGTATCTCCGGGCTGTCATTGTGCCTCAAGGCTCCACAAGCAGGTCCTCCACTGCTCACCTTCAACTTCTCCTGCAGAGACGCCAGGGGGAGCTTGTGCTAGGGGGCGGTGTCGCGCTGGAGGGTACTGTGACAGAAACCATCGGCAGCAGGGGGAGGTGGTTACAGGTGGCGGGAGGAAAGACTGTTACACACAACAGCAGAAGTGCCTGCACGGTGGGGTGGGTGGGTCTGGTACAGATACCATAGGTGGTGGAGGCATCTGGAGGGAAGGTGGATACACAGAGCAGCAGCAGCAGGGACAGACAGCAGCAGTAGCGCTGCTGGGGAGGTGGTTAATGACAGTGGTGGGGTTAGCAGGAGGGTGTCTGTTGTTACAGACAGTGGCAGGATTAGCAAGGGGACAGCGGCCAGATGCAGTGTGAGGAAATCTTTATAGATACCTTATCTGTAGGGGGAAAAGTATCACAATGCCAAAAAGCTGACACTGCAAAAAGAGCAGCATTTAGAAAGTGATACTTTTGTTAATGAGGCATGATGAAGGTCTCCGAAAGGTTTTTTAAACTTGCAGCGAGTCTAAAACATAATTATCACTAGTAATAATTATGTAATGATGAATAGGCCACTTACTGTGCCTCAATCTTTTGTGGTTGTAAATAATAGGTAGGTCCAATATTGGTGAATTGGTACGTTACATTCTAATACATCCATAATCTAAAAGCATGTGAAATAAAAAAAAACATGTTAACTTTATATTACTATTACTGTTTTAAGCCATCCTATGTGTGGATAACTTTTTAACATCTGCCTTCATTGCTGCATGGTCTAAACACAATGCTGACTTGGAAAGTATAGAGTTGTATTTCATTTAGGTTAGCAGTGATATGCATCACTGGCTTTTAGAACTCTTCCTCAATTGGCTAATGCTGGCCATACACTAGTACGACCAGCATAAAATGCGATTCAGCATACGATTTCCCGTGAACTCCCTGGCAGCTCCCTGGTAGTCCCGTCCGCTCGATTTGGTTATTAGACACATGATGTTCATACGATCTCACGTACGATCATTCGCCCCGATGCATCGTACATCCGCCCACCCGAGTGGCATCATTTAGAAAAAAAAAGACTGATGCACGCACAGGTGAGGGAGATCCGTGATGCATGCTTCGATCTTTAATAAAATAAACACAGATGCAGGGATGGTCCAGTGAGAACCATGCATGTATCTGTGGAAAAAAAAAAAGTGTTTTAAAAATAAAATAAACGGCGTGCCCCCTCCCAAAGAGTAACCAGCCCTATGCTTTTAATGACCCAGTGCTGGTTGTGCAACATACGGGGGACAAACGATGTAGTGGTCCCCCATATGTAAGCAGAACCAGTCCTGGTTGCCAAAATAAGGGGGACAAACGACATAGGGTCCCCTGTATTCTGCGCAACCAGCACTGGGCTCTGATCCGGTCCTGGTTCTGGAAATACAGAGGGAAAAATGCATAGGATCCCCCTGTATTTTCCAGAACCAGCACTGGACTTTTTCTAGTGGGGGAGCCCTTTCACCCTTTCAACCTTTACCGCTAGTCAGTCCAGGCCGAGGATCCCTGGGGAGCTGGGGACCCCCCCAATAAAGCCCCCCCCTCCAGGGCACCTTAGGCCTGATAGCCCGGGGCTATCCCTGGCACCCCTGGGGCGGTGGGTCTCAGGTTGATAGTGTATAAGTGTAGTGTAAAAATAGAAAGTGAAAAGATTGTAGAACTGCAGGTCCCAGGAAGCTTCCCCCGCATGCTGGTACTTGGAGAACCACAAGTACCAGCACGCGAGGCATTAAGGGCATGTAGTTCGCATGTAAAGAAATGTTTAAATAAACGCAATACACATACACTGTGACAGTATAGTTTTAATACATATACACTCACACATATTCACCTACATTACCTGGACTGGTCCTCTTGTCCCTGTAGGCATCCTTGGTCTTGGTAAAACTAAAAAAAAACAACACACGAACTAGGTAAATTACTTGAAGGATGTTACCTCCTGAATTAATGGCTCAGACGTGGCATTACACTTTGTAGTGCCGTGTCTGAGCATTCATTGGCTGAGAGAGGTCTGCCCCCTCTCAGCCAATGACTGTCTCCCACCATTGTAGCCTCGAGTGGGAGACCACTTTATTGGTGGGGGTCCCCAGCTCCTCAGGGATCCCCGGCCTGGACTGACTAGCGGTCAGGGTTGATGCTTCGTCTTGGGGACCCGGTGAAAGGGCTCCCCGGGCTGTGGCATCAGCCCGCCGCTAGAAAAAGTCCGGTGCTGGGTCTGGAAAATACAGGGGGACCCTATGCATTTTTTTCCACCTGTATTTCCAGAACCAGGACCGGATCAGAGCCCAGTGCTGGTTGTGCAGAATACGGGGGACTCCTACGTTGTTTTGACCCTGTATTTTGGCAACCAGGGCTGGTCCTGACTAGCCCGGTGCTAGTTGTGCCTACATATGGGGGACCCCTACTTCATTTGTCCCCCATATGTTGCACAACCAGCACTGGGTCACTAATAGCCCGGGGCTGGCTGCTCTTTGGGGGGGGGGGGGCACGCCATTTTTTTTTTTTTAAATAACACTTTATTTTTTTCACAGATGGTGCTCACCAGCCCTGCATCTGTGTTTATTTTACTAAAGACAGATGCATGCATCATGGATCTCCCTCACCCGTGCGTGCATCAGTCTTTTTATTTTTTTTAACAAATGATGCCGATCGGACGCATGAATCATCGAATTTGCGCAATTACACAGCACGATCAGCATTCTATACGCTAGATAATATGGGTTGCACATCTGATCATACGATACGATAGAACAGTTGTGGGAGCGCGCATCGGATCATACATATTGGTACCTAAATACTGCACAATTTACATCGAACGAGGCGTCTAAAATCGTACAATCAGCCCAAAATCATACTAGTGTATGGCAAGCTTAAGCCTGTAACAGTAAAATTTAACTATAGAATAATAATAATAATAATAATAATAATAATAAATATCAAATGTCCAAAAACTTTTCTGTTAAAGAAACAGTTTCTCATTTTAAGATCATTACCCCTTTTCTAGTAGAAAGGCATAGCAACATGTACCTTTAATAAAGTTAAACTCACATGCCCTAGACGCATGCAAACCCTCTGGCCATGTCCTCTGGTTCTATAACCTCTCTCACACTCCATGCACTTTGCTGTCACATCTCTGAATTATGTCTGTCTTTCACCCTTTCATCACTTTTTTGTGTAAAAGTATTACAAGTAATGCATATATATTATTAACATCTGTAAAAACAGATTTAAATGCTCATCTATAATAATGAAAGCATACTACACAAACCTGAATAAAAAAATGATTGTCAATATAATAATTTAGATTTATGTCCTTGGTAGTGGAACTGCCACCACTGCAGGGGGCGCAGTTGTTATGGGGTACAGAGGTGAAGAGGGGCTCCAACCATTTCTCTTACCATGTCTTTACAACGTTATAGGGGTTCTGTACTACTTGTAATAGGAAATGCAATCTGCCTGAAATGTACTAAAAAATAAATTGTAAGTGGGAAAGTCCTGTGATAGTAATGCCAATTTCAGATGTGTTATCAGGGCTTCCTCCTGGTTCCCAAAGTCCTGCTCTGCTCTGACAGACAGAGCAGAGCCGGCTTTTGTGATCAGCTTTGTGGTCTAAAAAGACCACAAGCTGATCACTTAAAAGAAAATAAATAAAAAAACAAACTGACATTTTGTGGCCTACTCAGGGGGTCACTTGTCATTGACCCCAATGTACTTTTACCTCTCATCAACCAGGGCACCCGTTTAACTCTCTGCCATGCTCCTTCCAGATTCACCATACACTGCTGTGACATGAATCTGCTGAAACTGGTACGAGCAGGGCAGAGAGTGGAGGTTTCTTATTGGGTGTAATTCACCCATGGCCTGGCTGGCCCAATCAAATCTATATCACCTGTTGTGACCATCTCATGACAGTTCACTGCCCTTTTAAGTATTTTTAAGTAAACGTGCAGAACCAGCCCATCGTGATAAATGCCCCCTTTCCATAGTAACCCAAGGGCGGAAGTGGATGTTTTAGCCCACACTTTCCAAGAAAATAAGAAATTTGTCCCCTTGCCAGCTCGTTTCGCTCGCCATGCTGCGGGCACGGTGGCTCGCTTCGTTCGCCACAGGAATATATTACCCCTCTATGCCCACTTGGATGGTAGGGAATGACGTTGGACACTGGCTGATGACATCATCGTACACAAACGGAAGGGGATCTATCTCATTCCGTTTCCTTTACTCCTATTGCCATACAGTATTATCTCTTGTAATTATCCAATTACAACATGATTGTATGTTTTTAGTTTAATATAAAATTTTACTTTTACTATATACCCTAAAATAGAAAGCAGTGAATTGATAAAATAAGACCCAGAACTGCAGTTTACATACCAGGAGGCCTGGTGACCCCCCCAGTGGCAGGGAAACATACAGCCGGGAAACGTAGCAAAACAGAGTCCCAACATCTATTTTATATATGCTTCAGAACCAAGTCTTTATTGAAATTATTAGATTGCCAAGATTACGCTATATTTATTATTGATTGATAGAAGCGACCAAACTAACTGTGTGGTAGTTCATGTTGCAGAGCCTGTGCAATTGTGATAGTGTGTACGCTATAACTGTTATTGATTGCTAGAAGCAGGGGGCAGTACGCTATAACTGTTATTGATTGCTAGAAGCAGGGCGCGACCAAACTAAAGGTGCCCACACACTAGGCGTTCAGGTCACAATCCGATATAGTGTCTGATTTCTCCCCCTGCAGTAGTGGGCACGATTTGGTGTTAAAAACTTTCCAAATTGACCCACGATCTATTGTGCATCCTATACTATTCCAGTGCATCGTGACTGAGATTTTCAGATCTTGCCTGCAGATCAGATGCGATGTACAACCAGCAGACACGCGCATCGGCATCGTACTCGTGAGTAGAAACTCACGATTAGGACATATTTTACACGATCTGTCGTCCCAATCGGGCTGATTGAGTAAAATATTGACTAGTGTGTGGGCACCTTAACTGTGTGGTAGTTTGTTTCGCCAAGCCTGAGCAATTGTGATAAAATATTTGGGGACTTGAGGCCCTTTATATTTACCACGGGTGGTGGAGTATTATATTAGGCTCTGTCCTCGCTGCATCAGGACTTGTGCATCTGCAAGTTCGCAGTCCTGACACTAGCATTATACAGTCAAGGTAAAGAAAATTACTGACTCACTCTAACTCTAGTCAGAGACCAAACTCAGGAATACCTACTGGGGTCCCTTAGTCACATATATATTCCTTGAAATCAGGCCACATCTCCAATCTATTGTGCTGTGACATGGTTATAATACTGTGGTGGGGGTGTGTGTGGGGGGGAAATATTTTCTCTCATCTCCTGTCCTCTTCCACATCACTTTATGTTGGCCATCTGTTCCTGAGATGGATAAAACAGAAGTAATTGTCTTTCCCCCCACCATAGTCTCCTCTTCCCCAACTCCCTCCCTGTTGACATCTATTTTTCCTCTGTCCCCCAAGTTCACTGGCTTGGAGTCATCCTAGACTCTGCACTATCATTCTCCCCCCACATTCAGCCCCTCTGACAATCCTGCCTCTTCTACTTCTGTAATTGTATCTCCAGAATCAGCCAATTTTGGAGCCACTAAAGCCCTTATTCATACTCTTATCTGCCACTTGAATTACTGTAATCCTCTCTGGCCTCCCGAAATTCAATCTCGTCCCTCTTTATGCAGTCCTTATCTGTTTTTCCTGCCTCATTTTCCTCTCCTGTCATTCAATCCTCTGCTGGCTACCTTTGTCAATCACTCCACTCATTTCCTGTTCTATCCAATATTAAGTTCATACTACTCTACACACACCTACAAAACCCTCAGCCACTCTTCTCCTCCCTATATCTCCAGCTCCAGAGGGTTGAGGTTCCTGCACCAAATCTCACCTAAATTAATTTGTATTATAGTAACTATGGGTGGTAATAAAGGTTTCTTAATTACTCTGAGCTCTAAATTAATAATCTTATCTTATATATGGAAGGCTACTGATGACCTGCTATTAGTAACTTACAAAGGAAAGAATAAAGGGGGTGTAACTTACTCACTGCACAGTAATACTTATGAGAGTTATTTCAGTTCATACAGATATAAAAATAAGGATTCTCCAGCGCTGTAAGAGGGTATGATACAAATATTTTACAATAAATAAAAGGTGTCTATGACTGTGATTAGATCTAAACCATCCCCATATAGGGAAAGCTAATGTGTAAACTAAGAGAGGTCAAATAATTATCACAGCTATTATACAAATGGATAACACCTTAGAACCATTAATAAAGGATTTAATTCAATAATGGGGGATATATACAAATGGATAACACCTTAGAACCATTAATAAAGGATTTAATTCAATAATGGAGGATATCCCTTTAGGTTCAAATAACATTATAAATTTATAAGTGACATTAAAAGTATCATGGACAAACGTAATATTAAAACACAAACATATTAAATGTATATTAAAAAATATAAAAATGTTTTCCTCATTTACACACAGTAAATTGATAATATATAAGAAATTAATATTTAAAAAAAAAACAGCATCAGTAAAATAACATAAGGAATAAATTAAAAATAATCCAAAATATAAAGCATAAAATAAATGGCTCACTTCTAGTATACTGGCACCTGGCCACTTCTTCATGCAGTAAAAAGTGAAAGATTCACTGTAATCTGAACATTTATTAGAAATATTCTTTATTTTAGCAACCAAAAACCATTCTTGCCCCCCTCAATGAAACCAAACTTCAAAGTACAGATTAGTTTAGGCTGTAAATTCTCTGGTATCAGGTTCTACGTTGTCGCACATATATTCCTTGCATTTACACCCCAATCAACTGTACTGTGAAAGGGTTCTCATGCTTCAATACGATAAGGGTAGTAATTTATGAAGATGGTCAACAATGACACTGAGCATTGTTTTGTAGAACTGTTTGCACTTATACTATCCTTTGTTATCTCCCCAGGTAGATGAGAATGTTTTCAGCTGCAAAAAGTCCCTGACCAGTGTTGCCTTTGCACTCTCCTTTCTCCAGAGGATGGATATGAAGCCACTGGTGGTAATGGGACTACCCAGCACATATTGTGCCCGTCCCTCAGCCCAGGATGCCAAGTCCTTGCTTGTGCACAATTGCCAGACTTTAGTAGAAGCCCTCCATGCCAGCTCGGGTACCGCTTTGCCCTTTTTCAATGGAGGATCTGTGCTAACGGCTCATGAACAGGATGGCTGGTAATGTTGTTGAAGTAAAATCTACACTAAAAGCAATTTTTGTGCTCTTACTAAGCTGAGATGTAGGGAATTATTGCTGCAAAACTGCAATAACTTTCTGCTTACTCTTTTTAAACAGGGGTAGTGACTGGAATATAGCACAGTAGATGCTGATCTGCATCACAGAGCTGTGACACAACTCAATAATGGAGTACAATCCCCAAATTAGTTGTGACCAGCTATATAGCCTTTCACTGAAACATTACTACTTAAAAATCCCAAGGAAAAATGTCCTATAGAAGCTGGTCTAACAGCAATACATAGACCAACTCCTGTTTTTTTGGTATCCACGGCATGAGTGAGACAGAAACTCCAGCACTGTTAGAATTACATTAAGAAAACAATTTAGAGAAAAAATAAAAAATGATATAACCAGCTCCATCCCTAGTCAGCTTAGGCTGATTATCAGTAGAGTGGGGAAACCAGTAACTTGGGGTCCCTTGCTACAGTAAAAACCTGTCCTCTGATTTGTCAGCACAGGGCTAAATATTTCAATAAGATGTTTCCCCTTTCCTTGTCTCCTAGAGGCTGCCAACCATGTGCTGATTGTCTTTACCCAAATGGTCTAGATAATGATGTGTGATTATGCAACCATATGTGACAATTTGCAGCCAGTGGTGGCAAACAGGTATCCCTAGCACCCATGTCCATTGTAACTGCATATTAAAAAATAATTAACTCACAGGCACGGTTTTAAAAATAAACTTTATTAGTCTGTGACATATATGCATAATATATAATATATATATATATATATATATATATATATATATATATATACACACACACACACACACACACACACACACACACATACATACATTACACACACTTCTGTAACAAGAGTTTGAGGGGTAAACTTTGCTGTGCAATAGATTGTTTGCTGCATACATATGTTCTGGATCTGAACAAAGAACTGGCAACTTAGGTTCCATTGACAACACAGAGAGGGGTTTACTCACTGAGTAGACACTGGTTGGGGCCAGTGTAGAGGGTGATGAGGACATGGGAAAGCAGGATCCTGATGTAGGCAGCTGTGTTGTGATTTAACAAAGGGGTAGAAGGAAGAGTTTCATGGAGGCTAATCATCATGTCCAACCCTATTGCTTTCCATCTTCTCTCCCTGTTCCTCATTAGACCTCTCTCAATGGACCTACTCACCCTCTGACAACAGTGGCCACTCCATTGTCCTGGGTCTTCTCCCATCTCTGCCCATTCTCCAACTTCAACAACTCTCCCCACCCTCTCTATGGCCACCACTTCTTCTCCTTCAACATCTCCCTTCCCCCCACCCTTTTCCCCTCTTAGGGGTATATTTACTAAAGTGCAGGTTTTTAGAAGTGGAGATATAGCCCATAGCAACCAATCAGATTCTACTTAACACTTATCTAACATTTTCTAGAAGATAATAGCTATAATCTGAGTGATTGCTATGGGCAACCTCCACTTCTAAAAACTTGCACTTTAATAAATATACCCCAGGGAACAAATTGTGTGGATGACTGAGTATTTGTAGATTTCTTGTGCATGGTGTTGGTGACCTGAAACGCTCACTTTAGTAAATATACCCCTTTGGCTACCATAACTAGACAAAATCTCAATGCTCTTGACCGCACTACTTTATCATCTGTCTTAACTGCCCTATAACCCATTACCGTTATCTCCTGAACTGATCAGTCTCTCTCAATTTACAGCCATGCCCTCACCTTTGCCCTTTACTCAGCAGAGGCGGCTGTCATTATCAGTTTACAACTCTCTTTCCTAGTCTTGGCATTCATCTCTGACCCACTTACTCCAAAAATGCTCACACTATGCTGAGCACCTCTGAAGGAATCCACCATCACTCATTGACTTCCTCCACTTAAACTCATTCTCCTCATACACATTTTCTCTCTCTCTTCTAGTACTTTCCCTTCATCCTTTTATTGAACTGGGCCATTTTTCTCTCTTAACACTATATCTACTGTAGTTAGAGTCTGAGGCTCAATGGGAAGGTGCAGCTCTGCTGGGAGAGAAGATAACTAGAATGAAGGAGGGAATTGTAACTAGGACTAGTAGAGGAGAGTGAATATAGAATTAATGATGTTGATGTGATTTTTTATATAGTGGGTATAGCTAAGACTTGGCTGGATGAATGAAATTCAACACTAGTTAATTAATTTGAAGGGCCATAGCATGTTTAGGTAAAATGCGTAAGGAGGAACTGATTGTGTACAGTCACAATCCTGTATAAGAGCAACAGTAGGCTATATGTGAAGGCTGTCAATGTACAGTACAGTGCTCATGAGTAGATATAATTCATCCTGTAAAAAAATATATACCAGTAATGTATTGATTTGGGTTTGGTATAATCCACCTAGAGTAAATAACTGAATTGAAATTAAATTATTATAACAAAGAGCAACATTTAAAATATTGTCCTCATCAGAAGATAAAAAAGCTGATCTATTAAAAATGTGTTTTTATCAGTTATTTCTAAAAAGCTCACTCACTAGGCATAACCCTTGACTTTGAATTGTCCTGTGCCTCCCATATTCAACTTGTATCACACACTGCAAAAACTCTCATTCATTCATGCACTCATTATCTCCTGCATTGATTATTGTAATACCCTACTTACTGGTCTTATCCTAAGCCACAGGTTCTCAAACTCGGCCCAAAGGGACCCAAATAGTGCATGTTTTCAAGGTCTTCTCAGAGAATCACAAGTGAAATAATTACTCCACCTGTGGATCTTTTAAAATGTGTCAGCGAGTAATGACTACACCTGTGCACCAACTAGGTGACCCGGAAAATTGGGCAGAGCCTCGCGGCAATCCCCGTTTACGTCACTATAGGGGGCATGCCCAGCAATCTCTGAGATGCTGGGCAGCCCCCCAGGATCTCCCTACACTAGTGAATAGATGCCGTGCGCATGGCATCTGTTCACCTTCTGCACACACACTGCTCAGGCTAAAGTAAAAAACCCTACTATACTTTAGATGAGATACCGCCAACCTATTAATATGTCTAAACTGGATGATTACATCTAGTGAAACCAGATAGGACATGAACTTGAAAGTGCTCTATATAGAAACTACATAAACTTAATAATGAAAGAAAAAAAAAAAAAAGGAGTATTATCCATAAAATATCATTGATTATAAGTATCCAGATAAGATATATATACACCTGATACACAATAATACGCAACAATACAGAATGCAGCCAAAAAATACAAAACAAAAATACTACTATTATGATAGAACATCTGATACAGAATACAGAAATACACACCCATGTATAAAACCTGTTAAAGTTATATATACGGTTATTGAAGTACTTTTGAAATATAAAAAAATTATAAAAAATAAAAACTATATAAAAGTAAATAAAAGAAAAAATGGAAATAAAAAAATATAAATAATAAAAATATATAATCATAAAAGAATTCAACTGAGATCTAAAATATCTTTCTTTGGGACAAACAAACAGCAATATTCCTTCCCCTGTCTGTAAATACAACATGTTCTATAGCTTTACATGATAGATGTACAGGATTAGAGTTATAGGCTTCTAGGAAGTGTTTGGGAACTAAGAGTAATGATCTTATTTTTCAACACCTATCACTGTATACAAAGCTTAAACATTTATTTTTGTTTTTCAAACATATATAAAATTACAGGGACATTTCAGTATATAAATTACAAATGTAGTGTTGCAGTTTCTATAGCTTTTAATTTTATGTTTGATCATCACTATTCTTAATTTGATAATGTGTTTTTTTTTATAAATCTGTATATTACGTGTGAAAGTGTGTCTGTCTGTCTTTTATGCACGGCCACAGTTTTGTACCTAGCTCCACCAAATTTGGCATGGTTGTGTAGTTTGACCAGGATTAGGTTTTTGTTTGAAGAATGTCAGGGCCTTGGAGGTCTACATGGTGCCCACCAAGTAAGCCATTGAGTCTCCAATTTAAAAGTTTGATTTAAGCAAGTACACTCAGGATGTCTTTCTGTGCCTAAAACTGCCCTGATCTGAAGGCACAGGCTAATATGTACCAGTAGGGGGCAGGCAGAGCTCCAACGAAAGAGCAGTGAATTGGAGGATCAACTGTCACTCTGCACCTGCACTGACGGTTAGTAATTTCCTCCAAGCATATTTTCATATCCCATGCTCTGCAGAGATTTCTGCTAGACAATGATTTCTGTCCTGTATCGATTTCTGATACCGCAGTGATTTGGGAAGCTATACTTCAGTCCTGTAAGTCACTCTGCTCCTAAAATACCCCAATCCAAAAAGTCAGAGTGTGGGCTTCAATATCCTTTTCATTCTAGCTCCTAATGGAAATGCAAACAACATTTGTAACTTAGTATTAAGGTAACAGTGTCTAAATACTCAATATAAATAGATAGACAGGTCCTTTTCAGGGGTAAAACCGTGTTAACAAACAGTAGGGTCCTTTTCAGGATCAATGGAATGGGGGTATAGCCAAGGACAATGTAAAAAATAAGGGCTGCAGATATACTTAACCACTTGCCTGGCATGGATGTAATTTTCTGTCCACACCAGGCAGTTCTTTATCTGTACTGGACATAAGATTTCGTCCAGACAGATAAACATGAGAGCGGCTGCAGGAAGAGAATCTTCCCGCAGGTGCTGCTATTAGAGGGACCTTCCGGTCCCTCTGCTTGCCAGCACCCTCTCCCCCTCTGTCTGCTGTGCTGCCGATCACTGCTGATCGGTCAGCAAAGCAGGACCCCCTACGCAGCGCCTGCAGAACTGAGCAACTGCTGGGGAAAAGTCAGTTTAACCTCCCCCTAAAGCCCCTGACATACTTGGTACCTGTATCCAGCCTCTAATTGAACGTCGCAATGTTTCTGATGTTCCAATGTTCAGTTATTTTAAAAAATGATTTTTTTTTTATTAAACCATAAGTTAAAATGGATGTTCCTCACCTAATTCACTCATAAAAAAAAAAAAAAAAAAAAAAAGACAATTTTGGAGCAGTTTTTGGAAAAAAAAAATTGTCAGTTAAGTGGTTAAAGGTCCATTTTTCAACCCATGCAACACCAGGTATTCTAGCTACTGTACTTTACATATATTACACTTCCAACACCCAAAACAACATTTAATACCAGAATTTCTGACTTATTTTTTTTATAAGACCAGAGGCTATAACATCATGCACTGCTTCTGCTCTACGAAAAACTATATCTGGTCTATCAGGTAATATTAATTTTAAAATAGGATCTTGCAGGTTCTGTGGCTGGATGACTACAAGTCTGTATTGCAGCTAATTTTAATCAGCCACAGAACTTGGGGAATTCATTAGTGTCCCAGTTTAAAGTGATAGTGTGGTAAGCCTAATGTAGTGCTATGCAACGTCAGCCATAAAGAAGTGAACATTACTGATGCATTTAAGGGTAGTTTCACAGGCATGTCATCCCATCTTGTATACTGTGTTTTCCTCAACATGTGTCCTCTTATGCCCTAGTTATGGATCCGTGTCAGCAGTGGATATCAAGCTCCTCACCTGGTGCCTTAACTCGGGTAACATTCCTATTTTATGCCCCATTGGAGAGACACCTTCTGGGCGTTCCGTACTTCTGGACTCCTTGGAAGTTACTACCAGTATTTCCCGTGTCCTGAATCCACTTAAGATAATTTTCCTCAATACAGTGGGTGGTCTGAAGGACCTGAGTGAAAATGTAAGAAATTTGAGATTTGCATGGATGTGTATAATCTTTAAAACTTGCCTTTAAACACGAAGTGGGTGGGGGGGTGTGGAGAGTGGGATTTTTACTAAGAAGCAGCCTTGTATGCAGTTAGCATATTGCCATGCATCACATGTGGTTCTCAGTACCACACTGCTGGATTTACATGTACCAAGCCATAAGGATAAATGCAGAATATTACACATCATCTATCAGTCAATGGAGCACATAGTGTCAGCTATCTGGCTTGCGAGGCCAGGGAAAAAAATTGTATTTTAAAGTGACTAACTTATTATGGATTTAATAATAATAATGTATGTATGAATGACCCAATATAAATATATTATTTGATTATGAGGGCAACAAACTTATAACGGGACAATAAGAATTAATTTATGGCAGGGGCAACACTAATTATGTGATGATGGAGACACCATTTATAGTGCACACTTGTTTCATTGCAAGTGCCATCATAAACTTGTATCCATGTGTATGCTGATATGCTGTGTGGGTGTCTTTATTATGTGTAGTGGCAGTGCATTGTAAGTAGCACTAATGTGTGTGGTGTAAAGAAGCGTTGGTTGTAGCATCATGTAATGGTCATCATTGTTTAGGTGTGGATTCTGGAATATGTGTATGTGGGTGAGTTATATATTGTTCCATTGCATTGACGTGCATAGGTGAACATTACAGCTCATAAGTAACTGAGAAACTGTTGGTAGGTTGCGTTGGAAATTATGTCTGTACAGTTGTTAATATTGCATAGTTATATAGACACACACCAGTGAATAACTATCTTTTAACCGCCCAGCTACTCAACCAGTGGTGTTGGTTTATTGATAGATAGCAGGTACAGCCATACTTACATTGGGGATGGAGCAGAGCTTTAGCGGAGGTGGTTTCCAAACAGCTAAATGACTTTACTTCCATTAGACCACACACATCTGAAAATACTATTTCAAGTGGTTTGGTATTTGTTGATTTTGAAAACATCTGATGACTGTTTCCCCACAGTACAGCTCTCACATATGGGTTTCTCTGCTTTTATCACTGACATTCAAGTGACCATCCAGTTCTGTAGCTTCTGAATACTGTCAAATCTAAGGTGACTCCGTTGCCATCATCGCATAACAGTATTGTGTATCAAGGACATACAATTGCTGACATCTTGTGCCTGTAGCTATGATGGTCCCTTTTCTGTTTCTCACAATGTACAGAGTGAACTCTCTGGCCTCTCTATCCTAGAACACTGATAGCTATAAGATTTTTCCCATTTCTGGTACATAAAGCAAATCATGGATTTATGTAACTTTTCCTGTTCCAATTTTCAAGCAAGCAATAATTGTCCTAGCTTTAGTAGCTGTAAGGAATTGATTGCCAATTGATTTGATAGGGTCACATTTGGTTAGCTTGGTGAACTGTCCTTTATTGCAGCTGAAATTCCTTGTTGCACCTGAATTGATATACCAACAATATTTTCTGTTGCTATCTGTAACACTCATGACTGACTCATCTCTGCGGTCACATTTCTTGTGTTGCATAAGATTCACTTTCTTTTGTCTGTACTCAATTGCTTTTTGACCTAATTTTTGACAACTTTAATAATTTAATTTGAAATGTTCCGAATTTTCACTCTTTGTATTTAATGCAGTAATCTCAGCACTTATATCACAGGGCACACGTTCCTGAAACTATAATAACTTTGCTCTGACTGTGTCTGCTGTTATTTTTGCTGTGTTTGACTCCAGTGCCACAACCAGGAAGTCAAACTCAGGTGTCAAGTCCTGCAGCATTGCTATAGCAATCTCTTCATCATCCACTTGTACTGCACAACAAACATTAGTTGCTCAGAGAGAGACATAATTTTGTCTATGTAATCACTCATACTGCTGCATCTATTTAATTTGGTGTTATACAATACATATCTTAAATTTATCCTCCTCATGAGATCTCCATCTTGATACGCTGCTTACAGTGCTGTCCACATATTCTTTGCTGACTTTTTCCCATGTAATATAGAGGACAAATGTTGCTGTATGGTTCCTACGGCTCTCTCTAGGTCATCTTGGCTTGAATCTGCATCTGGTTTTGCAATGACATCCACAACCTTTCATGCTTTAATTTGCATTTCCATAGCAAACTTCCAGGTTGTATAATTTTCTGCACCTTTTATATTGATAAACCCCATTATTGGTGTAGCTCCTGTATTAATGCTTATTACAGACATAACTGTACAGCTTCACTGCTGCTATACTGCTCTGGAAACACTCTGTGCTGTCTTAACTCTGTGTCCTTAAGCAGTCTGCACTACATATGTGCCAAATATAGTATCTGTATGCTGCTATGGGCATTTCTAATAGCTTAAATGTCTGGGTATTTGGGTGCCTGGGTCCATAATCTGTTGGAAATTATGGGAGTGCAGGTGTTGATATTGCAGAGATATATAATCACACATCAGCGGATGGCTCAAACTATGAACAGTTTACTTAACCAGTGGTGTTGATTTATTGATAGATAGTATGTACAGCTATACTCACTGTTACATGCACACTGATGGTGGAGTGGAGCTTGGGTGGACCAGGGTTCCAAACAGCTCACCAGACCTCTATCTTGATATGCTGCTTGCAGTGCTGACCACGTATTTTTTGCTGACCTGATCCCATGTATTATAGAGTACATGTGTTGCTCTACACTTAAGCCTATGGTTCCCATGTTCATGT
The DNA here is from genome assembly GCA_031769625.1 of Taudactylus pleione. Lineage (NCBI taxonomy): Eukaryota > Metazoa > Chordata > Amphibia > Anura > Myobatrachidae > Taudactylus > Taudactylus pleione. The sequence goes on along the minus strand of JAUIMM010000329.1, from coordinate 4,005,911 downwards.
TGTTGTTTCAGTAACTTGCTCTATAAATAACATGATGTCCTTTCTTTTGTGCAAGGATGGTTCCTTCTGGAAAAAAAACAACAAATGTTTACTTTTATGATGCATTTACAACCATACATATTTTCTCAAAATTAACACTACAATATTTTAGATGATTCTTTACTATGTCTACTTGTATGCAACATACCCATACAAATGTGCCTACCTGCCAGCTATATGCATATAAATTATTTTCCACCAGTTTCATTGTCAAAATTATTGCCTGTATTGCTTTTAGGGGCAGAGGTATGCAAAATGTGGGTTTGAGTTGGCAATTAGGTCCCAGGATGGTTCTGGGGTTTCCTGTTTTACAATTCATTGAATAGATTTCCACCTCTATTATAGTGTCACAAAAACTGCACACCGATAGGTGGGATCCTAGCTTAGAAATAGGCAGAGCTAGGGGCTCGGATAGATTACACATTTTTGTCCTTGTCCCATTTGCACGCTTTGTAACATCACTATAATCTACAGGTTGTGGGTCATGTAAATCTGCCAGCAGACTTGGAACTGATGAGGAATGCGGTATGGATGAGTGAAAGACAGCGTCAGCAAGTAACAGTCATTGTGGATCTTCTAAATCGCCTGCCTCCTTCTTCCTCTGCTGTCATCACCTCAGCCCGTACTCTACTTAGTGAGCTTTTCAGCAACAAAGGTAAGAAGGTGAGAAGTTATAGAAACGGCTGGATTGATTGTGTCAAACCTGCCCATTCACATTTTCCAACTTGTTCCTTTATAGGTTCTGGGACACTGTTTAAGAACGCAGAAAGAATGCTGAGGTTTGATTCCCTTCTGGATATTAACACTGAGCGCCTCATCACATTGGTGAACCGATCCTTCCAGAAACAACTGAAAGAAGATTATATTAGCAGTGTGGCAAAGCGACTGCATTCTGTGTACCTCTCTGAAGGGTAAGAACGCTTTGGGCCCGATTCAGAGCCGGACGCAATGCCAATGTATGAGCAGGCGAGCGATTATTTGTGCTGTTGCATATGGAGGTGCTGGCATTAGAACTGGCGAGGCAAAGACATGGGCATTCCTGGGCAGGGACTGGGAGATGGTCTGAATGAATGCAACAAAAAAGGCCGCCTTATGGGCGTGTCAGTGAAATGCAGAAATCCCCAAATGCAGAGCCACAGTAGCCATGTTTAGAGCAATTACCAAAGGAGACTCTGTGCCAGCCATAGGCACAGCAATGGTGCATGCGATGGTGGAGGGTTTGGTACCACCGCCGGATATACACTGTCCATGGGCATTAAAAGTGGGCATCTCAGGGCATGCACTGTCTGGTGCACGCTAGAACACAAGGAAACACATTCAGCGCACTTCATTTTATTGATTACTTTGTTCTGCAAGGCAGACAGTCTGGAGGTCATTCATTGAACTGCGCTTGATGCGCAGCACAAAATGCTTTAATATACCAACTTTGGGCCTCAACAGACTGCTTGGTGCACAAAGTATGGGCCCACTCTCCACTTACAGGAGAGGTTTTAGAAGTGTGCATATGTATATTAAGAATGGAGACGTGGACTAAGCTAAAAGAGGCATGCTGCAATAATAATAATAATAATAATAATATCCAGTTTACAACCTTTTAAATAAGCATTTTAGTTTTTCATCTTAGATGCTGCTTAGTTTAAACAAACTTATAGCTTAAAGAGTGAGGAGACATAGGCATGTGGCTCTTTTATATTCAGGCTATATTGTAAGCTTGGTTAAAGTGCATATAGAAATGCGCAACTCTGCCGAAGTCCAACCAGAAGGCATAAAATGATCCCATTAATAATATAAGACAAAGCCCCATTTCCATAACCTGAAAACTGGTGCAGAAATGGTCCTTTTGTGGAGCGGAAATGACCATGTGGAAAATTTGAAAAAGGGCTTAAGCTGGGTACACAGACAATGTTTCGAACAATTTGCCCGATTCTGACGGATCGGAATGGCAAATCGTTCAAAACGTCCCACGTTGTCGTCCATCGCATCTTCAGGTCGGCCCTACATGCTGAAGAAGTGACTGATGATACCGTGCATGTGGATGCGCCGGGGGAATGACATATCGTGTGGTTATTCAACAAATCATGTGGTGTGTACGGACCGCACGATATGTCATTCATTGCATCTGCTGTCGCCTGACCTGTCAAGTGCTTACACACTTGATAGGTCATCTAATGTGTACCCAGCTTTAGTTGTTGCTGCTAAGATAGCTCAAAACGTGTTGGAGTAAAGGAATGGGTGTACATATATCATGCACCAATGGTGTGAACCATTGGACCAGCAAAGGTGCTGCTGATGTCAATACAGATCACCATCTGTGTAAGAAGACTGCAAAGTGAAACAAATGGGGTGACAGTACAGAAGTGGGGATATATGTATAGGAACACTATAAAAACCATGTACTTACTGTAATCATTTATTGCACATGAAAACATATAAAACAAGTCTCACAGGGAAAGCTACTATGGTGCTACTTGCTGAGGGGCCAAGGGACTTGTTTTGGGAGGACTGGAGTTTTCTAACTGATTCGGTCCAGCAAGCTACCTTCCTTATCCTTTTGGATAATGCAAACAATGTGAGAAGCTATGATACGTACCTCTTCGGTCTTTACTCTGCAAAGAAAAAGGAAAGCGGTGAGACACTAAGATCTGTGCAACAAGAACAAATAAATGAACTCTATGAATTTGAGGTCTACAAAAAAAGAAACATAATAAGCCAGTTAGTGATTGTCTGCCATAAATATGGTTGCTTTTACCATAACAGACTGTTGTTATGGTAATATAACAATATAACAAAGCTGCAGTGACAGACTTGGATAAGGCAAAAAATTTTCCTCCATTCTTCTTATGTAAACATTTAAATAGTAGTTGCTGGTCTTTCAGTAGATCCATCTTCACTCCTGTTTCCAAAGTTATTTATGATCCTGATAAGATAACTGAATAAATAATAAAAACTAAAATGCTATTGCATCAATAAGTAATTCCAGTACATCCTCCTTCAGATATAACGCAGCTGCTATCATCACCACTGAACCAGTGCTAGGAGGAACCCCTTACCTGGACAAGTTTGTGGTCAGTTCTGGGCGACAAGGGCAAGGATCTGGGCAGATGCTATGGGAGTGTGTGAGACAAGACCTACAGACTCTATTCTGGAGATCACGTGCCACTAACCCTATCAACTCATGGTAAGTTGTGATCATCTGTCAAAGGGTGAGAAACATTATTTAAGAGTAAACTAAAGGTCAGACAAAGTCATTCCACCAATATGAGCAATGTACTCTCACAAACATCAATGCACAATAGCATGAACAGGTAGGGCAAACAGTTGTGAAGTCACTTGTGCACCTTTTATGCTGATGGTTCAATATACTGTATATATAATTTATTATGCATAAGTGCTTTGGAAGTAGTATGGGGATCCTTGATTGCTATATAAAACAGAATTTGCATTACTACCGGCATCTAGCAAGTTGATGATAAACCATGAATGATTCATAACTTTCTGCTACATTTGAATTCTTACTCAAATCCTGTTTCATCCCATATGGCTTTTATTGTTAAATCTTTACATTTCACCCAATAACTACTACTATCTTTCCCATTTCAGCGTGATGGTTAATGGGTGAAAGGTGAAGATTAACAACAGCGTTTTTTTTTTTTAATCATATTTGTCATTATTCCACATGGGGATTGTTTTATTCAAATAAACTTTATTTTAAAGTTGTATAAAAAAAAAAAAAAAATGAGAGATATGGTAAGAACTTACCGTTGTTATCTATCTTTCTTCAAAGTCCATAGGGTCCACAGGGTTGACCTTGGGTTATAGCTGGATCTGGGTCCATGGGCCCCACGCAGTTAAAGCTTTAGCTGCTCACAGGATGCACTGGGTCCATCTTCCTCTATACCCCGCCCCTGAGCCACAGGCACCTCAGTTGGTAAGTAGCCAAGGCCAGTGGAGGAAAAAATAGAGGGAAGGAAGACTGAAACACACAAGAACCATACTCACAGAAAGGGAGAGGGAAAACCGGTGACCAGCCACACAGCCCATATGAAGCCAGGTGTGTCAGGACGGGTGCCCTGTGGACCCTATGGACTTCGAAGAAAGAGAGATAAAGGTAAGTTCTTACCATATCTCTCATTTTCTTCTTCAGGGTCCATAGGGGGTCCACAGGGTTGACCTTTGGGATGTCCCAACGCAGTCCAACTAAGGCGGGGACACTCCTGTGCTGAAAGGAGAATCCAGCGCCCGACGGAAGAATCCTGAGAGGCGAAGGTGTCAAAAGCATAGAACCTCAAAAAGGTCTGGATGGAAGACCACGTGGCCGCCTTACACAGCTGAACAGCCGAGGTGCCACGGATAGCTGCCCACGAGGAGCCCACAGACCAAGTAGAATGAGCCTTAATAGAGGTTGGAACAGGCAAACCTTCCTGTGTATAAGCCTCACAAATAACCAAACGAAGCCAACAAGCTATAGTTTGTTGGCAGGCCAACCCCTCCTGTGAAAACCAAAGAGGACGAACAAGGAATCAGACTTCCGAATGGAACTAGTCCGGTCCATGTAAACCCTAAGAGCACGGACCACATCCAAGTCGAGAGATCAGGTGATTGAAAGGCCGGCACAACAATTTCTTGATTAATGTGAAACTTAGAAACCACCTTAGGAAGAAAACCGGGACAAGTGTGAAGCACTGCCCTGTCCTGGTGAATTATCAGAAAAGGAGGACGACAGGAAAGCGCCCCCAATTCTGACACTCTCCTGGCCTAAGCTTGAGTTTCACCGACTCAAACGGTTCAAATGGAGGACCCTGTAGGGTCAGAAACACCACCGCCATGTCCCAAAGAGCCACTAGTGGAACAAAGGGAGGCTGAATCCTGAGAACACCCTGGAAAAAGGTGTGGACATCTGGCAGTGTAGCTATCCTACGCTGAAACCACACAGATGGTGCAGACACATGAACTTTCAAAGAAGCAAGGCGTAAGCCTAAGTCCAAACCAGACTGAAGGAACGCCAAAATCCTAGAAACACGAAACACCTGAGGATCATAGTTTCTGGACTCACACCACTGAAAATAAGTATGCCACACTGTGGTAAATTCTGGCTGAAGCAGGCTTGCGCACCTGCAGCATTGTGCTGATGACGGAGCTGGAAAAACCGTGGGACTGATGTCTCAAGAGCCACGCCCCGTCAAAGCCAGATGACCCAGATCAAGGTAAAAACAGGGACCCTGAGACAACATGTCCCAACATTGAGGCAGAGGGAATGGAGCGTCGAAGGAGAGGCTCCAAAGATCGGAGTACCAAGGACTTCTGGGCAAAGCCGGAGCCACCAGCAGAAGCGTGTCGCCGTCCAGTTTGAATTTCCAAAGGACCCGAGGTAGCAGGAATATCGGAGGGAATAGATACTGCAGCTGAAAGGTCCATTTCACTGACAGCACGTCTACCAGACTTGTGCTGGCATCTCTTGTCCTGGACCCGTACACAGGTAACTTGTGATTGTGATGGGAGGCCATGACGTCCACCTCCGGCAGTCCCCACCCATCCACGATTAGCTGAAATACCTCTGGGTGAAGCAACTATTCCCCTGGATGCACGTCGTGATGGCTGAGGAAGTCCGCCTCCCAATTGAGGACTCCTGGAATAAAGACTGCAGAGATGGCTGGAAGGTGGCACTCCGCCCAAGACAGGATGCGTGACACATCTGTCATTGCTGTCCGACTGCAAGTGGCCCCTTAAAAGTTTATTTACGCCACTGTGGTGGCGTTGTCGGACTGAACATGCACAGCTCTTCCGTGAAGAACGTGACTTGACAACTGGAAGGCCCGATGCATGGCATGAATTTCCTGAATGTCGATCGGGAGAATTGCTTCTTCCACTGTCCAACGGCCCCGAAGTGAGAATGAACCTGTCACTGCACCCCAACCCCAGAGACTGGCATCTGTTGTCAGGAGAACCCAGTCCGGGATCCAAAAGGGGCAACCGTTGGTGAAATGAGGAGATGTCTGATACCAGCATCTGAGTCTTGATACGGGATGGCAACCCGCTCCATTTGGATAGAAACAGCCCCTGCAGGGGCCTGGAATGAAACTGGGCATATTCCACCATGTCGAATGCCAACACCATGGACCCCAGAACCTTCATTGCCGAGTGAAGCGACACTCTGCAACTGTTCAGGCAACTATGCACCCGCTGTTGCAGGGAGGAGATCTTTTCTGGGGTCAGAAAGATCCTCTACTGCAGAGAATCCAGAAGGGCTCCCAAATGGACCATCCTTTGTGAGGGAATTGGGGAGGATTTCTTCCAATTTATTAGCCACCCGCGCGCTTGCAGACAAGCAATCGTCAGGTGAACCTGCAAGCAACAGGAGGTCATTGAGATAAGGAAGAAGCCGTATACCCTTGCTCTGGAGATGGACAGCCATGAAAGCCATAATCTTGGTGAATACCCTTGGGGCCATGGAGAGGCCAAAGGGTAGAGCTTGAAACTGGAAGTGGTCCTGCCATATAGCAAACCGCAGATACTGCTGGTGTGAAGGCGCTATAGGAACATGAAGGTATATGTCCTGGATGTCCAGGGAAACCATGTAGTCCCCAGGGTCCATAGCCAGAATGATGGAACGCAAAGTTTCCATCCTGAATTTGGGTACTCTGGGGAACTTGTTCAAAGACTTCAGGTTGAGAATAGGCCGATGAGACCCATTGGGCTTCTGAACCAGAAACAGAGTAGAGCAGTAACCTGTCCCGCGTTGAGGGGACTGGAATAACAACCCCTGCTCTCAGCAAGGACTCTATGGCCTCCTGAATCTGCAGGGCCTTGGCTTCGTTTGAAGGAGGACCTGTGCAGAAAAACTGGTGGGGAGGCCTGTGACGAAAGGAGAGGATGTACCCCCAAGAGACCACTTCTCGTACCCAGGCATCCGTGTTGGTGTTGTACCAGCACTGGGCAAATAGAAGTAGGCTTCCCACTCAGGAAACCCCAAGAGGGAGGCCAGTCCCATCAGGCAGAGGGTTGATCCTCCGGTTTGGAAGCAGGGCGTCGAGCACTCCAAGCTTGCTTCTTAGGTTTAGAGGCTGCCTTAGTTGCCGCTTGCCTGGGGAAGGGCTGACCCTTGGACTTCCCTTGAACACGAATGGACTGAAATGCAGAGGTCCTAGCCTTGGAAGGCGCAGTAGCTTAAAGCAGAAAAGCCGACTTAGACTTTGCCAGGGTGTCTACAATTTTGTCCAAATCAGGACCAAACAATAACTCCCCATTGAAGGGCAAGGCCTCCAGGCCTTTCTTGGAATCAGCATCCGCCCTCCAAGAACGTAACCACAAAGGGCGGCGAGCAGACACAGCTGCGGCCAAGACTCTGGAGGTTAGCAGACTGGCATCCAAAGCCGCTTCGCCAATATAGGTAGCGGCATCTCATCTGTCCCACCAGAGCATTCTGGACCTCAGGAGCTTCCTCAGTAAGGTTGTCCTCAAGTACATTGGCCCAGCTCTAAATGGCCTTAGCTACCCAGGAGATAGCCATAGACCACAGGTTCTCAAACTCGGCCCTCAGGACCCCACAGTGCATGTTTTCCAGGTCTCCTCACAGAATCAGTGAAATAATTTCCTCCACCTATGGATTTTTTTAAAAATGTGTCAGTGAGCAATGAATACACATGTTCTTCTGCTGGGTGACCTGCAAAACGTGACCTGTGTAGGGTCCTGAGGACAGAGTTTGAGAACCACTGCCATAGACGGACGGGCCACAGCCCCTGAGAGAGAATAAATTGACTTTAAGCAAGTTTCCACTTTCCTGTCTGTAGAATCCTTTAGGGAGGAGATGGAGGGTAAGGTCAGCATAGCACTTTTGATTAAGCGAGTAACATGAGAATCCAGCACAGGTGGGGATTCCCACTTTTTGCAACACCGGTAGCTAGACGCCAAATGTTTCTGCGGCTGAAACCTCTTTCTAAGCGACTGCCAGACCTCCGCCATGTGGTCAGTCAACTGGGCAGCGAGAGGAAAAACAGCTACATCCACTTTAGCCTGTTTGAAATTTGGATTTAGGGGCCGGGGCATCATCCTCTATGTCAAGGATGGATCGCACCGCCCATACATTAATAGAAGACTTAGTTACCACCTCCCGGACAGGAGAATCCGAGTAAGAGTCCTCAGGCAATTCCCCGTCATCTGAGGACGCATCCGTGTCTGACAGTTGCGTAGACTGGGACGACACAATAGGGCGTTTAGATGCCATATGGGGTTCGTCACTCCCTTGCATTAATTGAAAAGCTGAAGAAGCCTCCAACGTTTTAAGGGGCCAAAAGTAATGGGACTATCAACTCACAAAGGCGGACCACTGGAAAACCCACAAGCGTGCAACACACCGGTCCACAGATATGGCACCGTGTAGCAAGCAACACTATGTGACAGACCTCACAAATACTTGAATTTATATATGTGAGGTCAGAGAGAAGCCCCTCCACCACACACCTGCCAGGCCCGTTGGAGAAAAAAAAGGATAGGTATAGACTGACAGTATTAATGAAAAAAAGAACAGACAGTCAGCACTAGCAAAAGTCACACACAATGCAGAAGAACTCTCACTGCACCTTTACCACTACAATCAACATGCCCAGATTCAGTGTCTGGGAGTGCTATAGTGCTGTGTACACTGACCTTTAGCAGAGGAGAGGTATACAGGGGGAGTGGACCACACACTGCCTGAGCGATCTGCGCTGCCACCAGAGAAAAAGATGGCCGCCGGAGACCTCAGAGGAGTAGTGGCCGCAGGAGGATGCAGCTCAGTGACGCCAGACCCGAGCGGAAAGGCGCGCTGAGCTGAGGGGAGGAGCCGCTAGACAGGGAATTACTCCCTGGTGGTCTAGTGAATACGCGGGGTATGCCTCCTGAGAGGGGGAGCCCGCCGCCACCGCTAGCGCCTCCAGTCTGTCCCCAGAGACCGGAGGCCAAAAGCTGCATATACTCGCGGGTCACCACAAGCGATGACCAGCGGATTACCTGTTCCCCGGCGATCCGGCAGCAGCCCAGGGATACCTCCAGAGCCAGGCTAGTACAGACTCTGGGTCCCGCCGCGATCCCCAGATCTGTACTGGCGTTGTGGCGCCAGAGGGGGGTAGGAGCGGCAGCTTGGACGTCCCATGGACAGTCCAATGCTGCCTCTCTGAAGAGTTAAAAAATAAATAAAATTAAAACTCTTACAAATAAGCTTAGGGGCTGCTAATCAGCTGGCCGGGCACCAACTTACACTGAGGTGCCTGTGGCACGGGGGCGGGGTATAGAGGAGGATGGACCCAGTGCTTCCTGGGAGCGGCTAAAGCTTCAACTGCGTGGTGCCTGTGGATCCAGATCCAGCTGTACCCCAACCCTGTGGACCCCGAAGAAGAAATGTTTAATATGTGCCCGCATTTTTTTGGTTTAACAGACAAGGGCCTTAAGGCCCTCATAGACCGTATAGACCGATCCACCGGTCTGAAATGCTGACCAGCGGCCATCGATGTTTCCCCGATCCGTCGGAGGATCAGAGGATCAGTGAAATCCAACATGTTGAATTTCACAGATTTGCAAACCATGATAATTTTTTGATCGTGATCGGCAGATCCTCCAACCTGGCATCTGCGGGTCGCAGGATTGTGACAATCAGTCGCTGGTGTATGGGGGCCAATAGCCCATTATATATTATATGTGCCACAGGTGATCCTGCCCTCCATAGCCTAATGGGGCCAGACAGAGCCCTACTGCTTTACTGTGCAAGTCTGAGTGTCTGGTAGAGACAGGTTATTTGTTAAAATCAGACAAAACTACTGGGAATAGTCACAAATTCAAACTAAATTAAAACTCCAGCGCCAGACCCATGAAGGTGCAGCTTGACTGGGGGGAGGGGGCTGTTCCTTCACTCAGAGGTAAGTAGGCTGGCGGAATATATAAGTGAAGGGGGGTATTGTCTGTTACTAGAAGCCTATGTGGACATTATATATATATATATATATATATATATTGTATATATATCCACATAGGATTCTAGTAACAAACAATACCCCCCTTCACTTATATATTCCGCCAGCGTACTTACCTCTGAGTGAAGGAACAGACCCCCCCCCAGGCAAGCTGCACCTTCATGGGTCTGGCGCTGCGTCACCGGACCCATGAAGCTGCAGCTTGTCTTGGATGTCGGATCTTGTTTCATGCATGGAATGGGGGGTGGCTGTATAGACAGGTCTCTCACGTGGCAATACTGGCTTCCGGGAGAGTCAAGACCATGCCCCCTCTTCCTTATCAGCATGCCGCCCCTCAGGTCCCGGCACCATTAGGCAGCTGCCCAATGGAAGCGCCAGCCCTGATTGTGCTTACCTGTCATCCTTAAGGGGCACATCCACTAGACGATCTACTCTCTGTCCAATCTCTAAACGATTTTCCCTTGATTTTTTCCCTTGAGATTTTATCTTTCAGACTGAACGATTTGCAAATGATCTTTAATAGATCAAGTGAAATTGACCTGCATGTTCAGTCGACTGACGAGACGATCAAACGACCAGCGGGAGCGCGCATCGTTGACGACCAAACACTGCACGATTTCTAAACGATTTTTTAACAATTGAACGATAACGACATAGTTATCGTTCAATCACCTGCTAAAATCATGTAGTGGATGCCCCCCTTTAGTTTCAGCTGTGTGGTGATGGATAGGGTTATGCTTCTGTTTGTCACATTTTATGATGGACCATAACTAATTTGATTTGTTCCTGGACCACCAACCTGTGACACCCCGACAAGTACCCAGTGGCATCCAGTTTGAGAACCACTACTTTAAATCAATCTCAGTTATTATTATCCATATAATAAACTGTATTACATTAGCATAATGCTTATATCACCCACAGTCACTCACATATGAATTCGATGAGAATACAGAGACAAAAATAACTTATTAAATTATGTTTAATATGAGAAAATACAATGCATAATGGGTATACAAAATCAAATAATAAAAATGACAGAAAACTTATGCAAAATTAGTTTCCTTTACATAAAACAAATAAAATACCCCCCCAAAATTATATTGTTGCATTTGATTCATAATCAGAGTTGCTGGGTTATGCTGGGCATACACTATACAATTTTCTGTCAGATAGCTGTCCAATTTGGCTGGTTGAAATGAAAACCTGGTAATGTATGGAAGCAAATGACAGTTGATCATATGGTCTAAACACTGGAAAACAGACAAAAAACAATTGTTCAAATTGGTTAAATTAATGTGCTTTAACCAATTTATCTGAACGACCATTTTTGTCTGTTTTCCAATGTTTAAGATAATATGGTTGATTGTCATTTGCTCCCATACATTACCAGGTTTGACAGATATCGGACAGATAATTGTATAGTGTATGCCCAGCATTAAGCATGAAATGTGGAACATTCCCCAACATCAAAATTGTGTGGAAAAATAATGGACAAAATTATGTGCATCTCACAAGGCATAATATGCCTGCTCTGGGAAGCCTTCCCCCATTCCTGAGGTCAGCAGCTAGTTTGTGGTCTATGTATATGCAAATATATATTTACAATCTATGCTCAGAAAACACATTACTGATTTAGGAATACATAAAATATTAGATCTCTCCGTATAACCATTGGAGTCTAAGGGCCTGATTCAGATATGTACATAAACCTGATCATTTACGCACATATCCGATTGTGGGGCGTCTGCGCATGTGCCACAGTCTGAAGGGCTGCGGCCGTTTGAGGGCAGCGCTGGGCTGCCTCGCCCCCATTTCATGCAGACTTCCTGGCCTTGCAAACGGCCAGGAGCCGGCCATCACGTGATCCAAGACAGCGTCTACAGACACTGTTCTGGGAATCGTACATGCATGCAGGGGGTGTCTATTTCCTACAGACACCTACTGGTGCATTTGCATATTAGTTGGGTGGTATTGCACAGCAGCCCTGCAAATGGATTCAAGCAATAGAACATTTTGGTATTAACAGAGGTATGATTTCTCATGGTCTTCTGAGGTTCTGATATTCCCTTATTTCTTCATTCTTCCCAATTTATATTGAACACTGCTGTAATTTACTTCACAGACCCTCAAGGAATTTGGGAATTTCTGGTCTTCAGATTATCAAATAATATGAGAATTTATAAATAGTTAAAGGAGATGGAGAGCCTAGACATTCACAAACTGGGCCATAAATACATATAGTGCAATATCCCATATATTACTTACATAGTCCCTTTGCTCCCACAGGTATTTTAAGAACAGTGACGGCAGCTTTTCAAACAAGCAGTGGATATTCTTCTGGCTGGGCCTCTCAGACATTAGAGAGTCTTATGAACTGGTGAACCATGCAAAGAACCTGCCGGACTCCTTTCTGCACGGACTAAGTCCCCTAAAAATAATGGCTCCAACCACTGGATAAACTCTTGTACTACAAAGACTTTCATGGCCCATGATACAATACAGATAAACTGTTCTTGTCACAATATTTATCAATGGAGAAAAACTTAGTTGTTTAAATGGCTGGAAGACAGAATAATATAAATACTATAAGGTAGTGGTTCCCAAACTTTTTGAATCACGTCGCCCTAGAGAATCAGCATTTATTCCATGGCAACGCTAGGCGAAAAGGTTCTTATTGAGAACCTGCAAATATGAATAAATGAAGTCAATTGTGCTTACCTGTCATCCTAAGGTTTAGTTATGTGGTGATGGACAGGGTTGTGCTCATGTTTGTCCACATATTTCATGATTGGCTACAACCAGCAATACTTTTGCCTATCCCGGGGACCTGTGGCAATACTTTTGCCACCAACCTGTGGCACCCCTTCAAATGCAATTTGTCACCCCAGGGTGCCACAGCACACAGTATGGGAACCACTGCTATTAGGGATTAAAATGTGTTCCCCATATCATCTTAGCGTTCCCACTAGGCTTTTTTCGTAGGGTGCCACTCCCTGCCCCTTTTCCAGCACCCGGCTGTGATCGCCGCACTGACAGGCTGCAGAGCTGTCTCAGCTCACTCCGGCTGTCAGCTCTTCCCGGCTGCATGGCTCCCACGGCGAGTGAATAGATGCCACACGCAAGGCATCTATTCAAACTACAAGAGAGCTTGGGGGGCAGCCCAGCAACTCGGTGAGTGATGGGCACGCCCCATACCGTGATGAAAAGGGGGCGCATCTCAAGGACACACCCCTTTTCTAATGATCATGCCCAGCAAAGTGCCCCTGTCTGAGAGCCTCCGCGGCCACCCTAGAAGGAACACTACATCTGTTATTGTCATAAAATTATTTCATATAGGCATAAAAACAAAAATTATCTAAATACCTGTACTGTACTACTAATGTGACCATCATTTGCAATAGCTGCAGCTCCAACTAAAGCCTTGTCTTGGAGACCTAAACTGCTGGCCTCTAGAGAAAGTATCCATGAGAAACAATATGCATATATATGGATTTATTTATATTTTAATGCTCCTGGAACTTGTCATTAATGAAAATGTTTAACTGCAGAACATGTTAATGCATTTTAAATTTTATGGTTGGTTTCCTGTAAATAAAAAAATCAAACATTGTTTATAGAGAATATTACTAAACACTTATATACTCTCCAGTCTGCCCTGGAAAATATCAGAATATCAATCTTTCACAAATGCCTTTGGGATTTCCTGGGGCTAGAAAAACCTTTTTAATATAATTTTAATCTCTATTAAAGAATAGGGCCATTTTTTAATTTGATAACAAATTAAAAAAATGTTTTGCCTGTCAGTAAGGAAATAAATGGAAAAGCCAATACTTGTTCATTTCCGTAATTCCATCCACAACCGCAGATTTTAAAGGGTTCAGTACACCACTGGTTAAAGAATAGACAGGAAAACAAAGATTTGAATGTTTTTCGGGACTATTTATGCACACTGTGCAGGGTGGAGGGATCTAAATGGTTCTCTCTGCACTCCAGCTCATTTCCCATAGGTAGGAGTGGGCTAACGGATCTAAAGATGGGGTTAGTTCCCAGTGTCAAGCTCCAATAACTAATAAGTTTTTGGTGCTTGATGAATAGCACAGCCACAACGTTTCCACACATTGGGGGAAATGTGTGATGCGGCTGATTCCGGGAGTTATTTGTCTGGACCCTCTTCACCGCTGGATCGTGGTGAAGCGTGTCTAGCTACTGACCGCATGTATTAATGCGAGTGTTTTCGATATGGGAGAGCGTTAAATCACCTGTTTGGTGATCTGCGCTCTGCTAATGTTGGCTCTCTTCGGCGCTGAAGTTTCAACTGTGCATGCACCGCTTGTGTGTTTACAAGGGGCACCTGCGGCTAATAAAAAAAAAAAAAAAAACACCACCTGTTTTTTGCACAAACCCTGGCTGTCGGAACCGACTGCCAGGGACAGCGCTATGCATACATTGCCTGGCACATCGGCACTCTATCTTGTAGATAGCAGCGAAGATAATGATGGGGGCGTATAGCGCCTCTGTCATTCAACACAAAACCCCACATTAATACATTAGGGAGAAGCAGTATCAGTGCACATAACGATGCTGATACCGCTAAACCTCCATATTGCCCCTTCACACATCTCCTCCATTGTATGGTGACTGTGGTGTGCTCCAATACGCAGGAGATATCAGCGATGTCTCCTACATTAAAGGCTTAATAAATAACCTTGGTACTGACTTTAATGGCAATCATGCAGAAAGAAAATAACAATAAGTACGGGCAATAATTCATCTAGACCAATGTCTGTCAGCTCCAACCATCAAGTACACCCAACAGGTCAAGTTTAGAGGATTTCTGTCTGTGGAAGCAAGTGGGATAATTACTGACGCTAAAAATAGATTAACTCCCCTGTGCATGATTAAAAAAATCCACAAAACAAGACCTGTTGGGTGGATTTGAGAACCCTGCTATAGACTATAACAGATACTTGCCTGTACCTGACGATCACCACCTTAGAATGGAACTCTGGATCAAAAATAGGGCGGCTATTAAGTATTAGGAAGTGGATCTGCAGAGACCAACTGGGCATACAGGTGGCTACAAGATTGTCCCAGGACAGAAAAATATAAAAGTCTACCAACAAACCCTCCCTGACTCTAGCAGCTAGCGTCAGGAAGGGTCCCTTGGTAGGATTTCTAGCTAGACATGAAGGAGTTATACTGGACAAGGGACAGAGCTGGACTTAATACTTCTAGTTAAACTTTCTTTCCAGTCTAGAATTCAAGGGGTGAGAATCTAACCTCTTAGTATCTGCTGCCACTCACAGAGAAATGTGAAAAAAATTCTGTAAAAATACATTACATTTCTAACACAACCAAATCTGATCTCAACTACCTTCTTTTTGTTATAATGTTTACAATTCCATTCAGCATTGGTATTCAATAAAAATCTTGTCATTGGTTGCCAGTCCTTGTATTTTGAATGACACTGCACCTTAAGAAAGGAAATCTAATGACAAAATAGTCGCATATCTACTTTCACAAAACTTTCAAAAGAAATACAAAACATACAGGCATCAAGCAGCTTAGATTAGAGGCTGATGCCTGGCAGTTATTTTCTCATAACTGAAAAATGTTTATAAGTAAACACTACCAAATCACCCAAAAGTTAAAATGAAATTAGAATAAAAACGAAATAAATAAAAACAAATATAACTGAATTTTCCAACCCATTTAAAAAAACCCGAACAGGGGATACTTTCATTTATTGATGGTAGGAGAAACTTAGGGGGAGATGTACCAAAGCTTGGAGAAAGTTAATGTGGAGAGAGAAAGTAGCAACCAGTCAGTCACTTTACAGGCTGGGTTTGAAAATTACAGTTAGAAGCTGATTGGTTGGTACTTTATCTTCCTCTAAACTTTGATAAAACTCCCCCTTGATACTTTATTCCATTAACTCTTTATTCACCTAAAACAATTTTTTTTAGTTTTCGTTGAAATTTTGTTTTTACTTAAATAAGTTTCAGACATGAAAAAAATACTGCCAGGCATGTTCTTACATTTCTATTTACTAATACATGTTTACCTCTGATAATTGTATAAACATAGGCCATTAATGTGTAATACCTGAAAATAAAAAAGGTTTTACTTTACAAATTAAACACAAAACAAACAAAAATAAAAGTGTCTAGACCAGTGTATCAAGATTTACAGCAAAAATAAAATTCTGAAGAGCAAAAATTTGTTAAAATAGGCTTTCATGACTACAAAGTAAACCTGACACCTACAAAGAGCAGAGGCATCTATTATGTGCAATGAACCAGTATGCAGTATATTACTTTGCCAGGGACGTCACCGAGCTATCAATGATTAACAGTCATGAGGCAATGCCTAGTGGTGTGTTGGTAGGTTGCACGCTTAGTAAATTGTCTTCAAAATTGCAGCCTCCATTGTGACAGGCACATATTAAGCTAAGCATATGAAGAAAACAATATTAAGTAAAACGTATATAAAGCAAATAAATATCAGTTAGAATTTACAAACCATATATAAATTTCTTCCACCTAAAAATTTTGTTGAAATGCTGGTTGGTAAACAATGGTTTAAACTTGAAAATTAATAAATTTTGAATCATACAGCAATACACATCCATTTATGGACAAAAGAAACATTACCATAAATAATAAGGCATATTTGTAACAAACTGCTGCTATAAGAGACGGAACACGGACAATGCCCAGTGACAGCATCTGCTACTATCGGATGGGGTGTACTATTCAGTAAGTACATTTAATAATGTGTACTGTAAGACTGGTTACTGGTCTCCCTTAGCGTAATCATTTCATCAACAATCAAGTTGGTACCGGAGCTCTTACAGCAATGTGCCTCACAGGATCTTCACTTTACATGTATTTTTACCAAAGACAGAATAGCACCTTTTTCACTGCTTTGAGGTGTCTATCAGTCACATGTACTTGAGTCTACTCACTTACATAACTCATCTAATATGAAGTGAATTTGTTTTTTAGGGTTTCATTAAAAGAATTAAAATAAAGGTACAGCTCTATGTGACTTCTAGGTATGGCTTCAATCTAGCAAACACAAAATAAATAATTCTCAGAAGATGACCCATGTATGTCTGTTTCCCACAGCGATTCCCATTAATCTATAGTAAGCAGCTTATACTCTTTTGCAGCATGGGTCACTGATCCCCATACAGGACTATAAACATTGTTGATTTTGAATACTGGACTGAAAAAATAAAATAAATGAAACCACTTAGTCATTGCAGCCCTTTCTGAAATCAAGCTCTGTGTCCTTATCCAAAAGTATCAATGACCCCTATTTCTTCTGAAACCTAAACTCTATTCTGCCAGAAACTGAATACTACTAAGGCTGGATGTGCCACAAATTGATTCAAACTACTGTAGAAATGCAGCATATGAGAACCAACATCTTTGGCTGGGGATGTAAACTCTTAGGGTCCACAGGCATTGCTGAAGGATAAGTTTCTTTAAACAGAAATGCTACAGAAATCAACAGAACATTGCAAGTTTTCTCTCTTATGAGTGTTAAGTCCATGGTCACTCACTGTACAGCTGACTTCTGGTGGAGCATTATGGGTTCCGGGCTTTCTATATCAAAAGCAAAACTGCATGGTAAAGCAAGAAGTCTGAAAATCATTTATATAAAAGTATGTGATGTGTGAAAGGCAACAGACACTTGAGTTCCAACTGTACATTTAAGAATCACGAGTGTTCTCTATATCCTGATCAGCCATCAGTGGCCACTATGACCGCCACTCCAAAAATGCCAACATTCTGTCCTATCATTCGCATCTGATTCCAGAACTCCACACGACGATTATTGTGCCAGTAGCCCAGGTTTCCATCTATGAGGAGTAGGGAAAAGGGGAGCAGAACAGCAAGAACCTGGGCAGAGTACCTTACATAGTACCCCGACAGGAAGGACAATGCTAACACTCCATACAAGACAAAGAGAATCTGCAGGGCTGGTTCTCCTCCTGGAAGGATGTCCAAATAGGATTGGCGGTCCTCCTTACTGTGCTGGAGGGTGTATGCCTGGTAAGGGAGTACAAAGATCATTTGTACAGAAAAAAAATATTTTGATCTACCCTTTTTGCTATACATGTATACAGCTATATAGCATAATGTGTACCTTACTGCAAATTATAAAGATATTACAAATCACCAATGAGCAAAATAATGATATAAAGGTATGAGGTGGATGATCAAGTGCATCATGCATATTTGACTTCTAATATCTGTTAGAATTAACAGCACAGGTTACATCATTCCTTATAAAACATAAAAATGTAAATAAGTTACTTATAGTACTATAGCAATATGTGCAAATAATATTGGCAAGACTGCAAAACCATCGGTACAATCGAGTACAATCGCAGCCTCATGCACACTTGCACAAGGTCTGACCTTACTCAGGAATTGCTAACCTCATCGCATGCAGTGCAAGCCCAAGCTGTGTATGGCATTGCAGTGGCTAATTTATGCACGCCCCTGTTCAAACGCACTGGTACACCTATGTTTCGCCGACCATCCCCGTTACCACCCCCAAACGGTACTTCCTGTCAATCACCCTGCAATGTGTCTGCGTAGTGGAGTGTTCGCGCACTGCGTTCCATAAGCATTGTCGCAGTACGCAACAATCGGCCGATGCGTAATCGCAGTTGCAATCCTTGCTGAATCAGGCTCAATGTTTTGGAATGTGCAGTGGGTATTCATTAAAAACATGGCAGCATGCTGCTAATAGCATCCAGAAAAGTCACAATGCAATGTTCACCATAAATTCATGATTCTCTAAAGCTGGGTACATTTGATGATGTGACCCAGCAACAGAACATTGTGATGCAAAGATACATCGCGCACGTCGTACACACTACACAATCCAATAGAAGATGTGGTGCAATGTATGGTTATATGCTGCATGGCACAGTTCACTGCATCGTCCCATTTGCCGCGCAGAACAGCAGATGGGACGATGCGATGAACAACCGATCGAACATACACAATATATGATGTGTACGATATATCATTCCAATCCTCATCAGAATGATATATCGTATAATGTGTACCCAGCTTTAGGAGTATCCCAGTTCCATGGTAGCAGAAAAGATGGGCTTATCTACCACCTTGGGATCCCCAACATTAAATTCTGATTAACACACACAGCATAAGGAATATAAGAGAATTCCCCACTGATCCTGGTTAATTGTATTTTTTCTTCCTTCCTCCTAATAATTATATCTGGTGTTATAATTCACCAATTTCAAAAATATTTAGCTCTTTATATAAGAAAAAGAGACTAGAGGAAAAAGGTGCTACCCTGCTCACTTATGGTAAATTAATTATAGCTAAGAAAAAAGTTGTGAGATCTGTGGGTGCACTCCGGAATGAATAAGAAAACAGGGGACAAAGAAGGGGCTTGGCTATTTAAATGTTGGTATTACAATGTTGGTATTACAATTGCATCATGTTTGTAAAAAATAACTTTTATTATCACATTTAAAAATTATATTATTGGGTTAAAATAAAGAAATAGTGTGTAAAGTAAGAAAAAAATGTGGTTAAAAAGCCTGATTAGATTGCTGGATCACTTATAATGATCTAATTATATATGTATAATACAAAGTATTTTAATCTGCTTGCTCTCTTGTTATGAGATACAATGTATATTATTTACCAGAGCAAGAAGATTTTGCTATGTCTTGAGTCAAAGTAGTAACATTTATTTCAAACAATATTTAGTACATAATGTTTGTTATTTTTTATATAATATATGTACTGCTGGATACTATATATTGTGTTTAATCCGTGTCACATTGCGCTTGCACACCATAAATTGGAAGAACTTTTTTAATTATGAAATAAATCTGTCTCAGTATCATTCGATACAGTGTCTCCCATATTAATGGATACTGTGTTGCATTCGTGTCCTACGATAGTGATTAAATATATATTGACTTATTGTTGTTAATTCCCGGCATTCAAATACACTGTGCTACTTGCTACCACTTTTATGCGCTTATTTCTGGGTTAAGATACACTTCTCTCCCAGTATTTCTATTTGTGCTATGTTAACAGTGTACAGCAGCTCTGCTCATAAAGTATTTTACAACTGACACGCGGCGATATTGCAACGTTGTATCTATGAGGATCTGGTTTTCTCTCCAGATACTTCTGAACATAGCGTATTTTAGTTTAAACATACATGTCTGTCTGATTTAGCGGTCTTCAGCACGTGTTTACAGTGTCCAGCAGCTCTACTGACATAATGTTTTTCAACACTTCTGTTTTATTCACATAGTATTTTACAATAATTCAATTAGGACATATGCGCTCATGTAATTCAGCGGTCTGAAGCGCCTGGTTATACAGTATCCAGCGGCTCTACTGACATAGTGTTTTTATGACAATCAGTTTTGGACTTGTGTGTCCATGTGATCCAGCGGTCTCAGGCGCCGATGCGCATTTCGCCGGATGTCCGGCTTCCTCAGGGCAAGAAGCACAGTGTATTTGAATGCCGGGAATTGACAACAATAAGTCAATATATATTTAATCACTATCGTAGGACACGAATGCAACACAGTATCCATTAATATGGGAGACACTGTATCGAATGATACTGAGACAGATTTATTTCATAATTAAAAAAGTTCTTCCAATTTATGGTGTGCAAGCGCAATGTGACACGGATTAAACACAATATATAGTATCCAGCAGTACATATATTATATAAAAAATAACAAACATTATGTACTAAATATTGTTTGAAATAAATGTTACTACTTTGACTCAAGACATAGCAAAATCTTCTTGCTCTGGTAAATAACATACATTGTATCTCATAACAAGAGAGCAAGCAGATTAAAAGACTTTGTATTATACATATATAATTAGATCATTATAAGTGATCCAGCGATCTAATCAGGCTTTTTAACCACATTTTTTCTTACTTTACACACTATTTCTTTATTTTAACCCAATAATATAATTTTTAAATGTGATAATAAAAGTTATTTTTTACAAACATGATGCAATTGTAATACCAACATTGTAATACCAACATTTAAAGAGCCAAGCCCCTTCTTTGTCCCCTGTTTTCTTATTCATTCCGGAGTGCACCCACAGATCTCACAACTTTTTTCTTTTCTATAATTAACACACACAGCAGTCAAGTCCTGTAAGAGTTGTAGTATCACAGAGAACCCAAACGTTGTCAATGCACGATGATCACAGAATGGGCAGCTAGCTAATTGAGTAGGATGCCTGTCCAAGCAATAACAATAACTCTAATCTCTCTAAGATTATTCTGGCCCTTATACAATTTTTGGGACTATTTCACATGGTGAGGAAACAGCCATATGCACGCAATGCTCACAGCTGCAACTACCCTAGTAGCTAATACCCCTTTTACACCAAACAAATAACCCGGGTTATTGCCAGGTCGATCCGGGTTGAGGCTCTGTGTGAACGGCTCCCAAAAAAATAACCCGGGTCGATTTACCAGGCAATCTTACTCGGGTTGAGAGCAGGGTTGAAAACGGGTTGTTCCCGGGTCATGAGGCAGTGTAAACGGGTGCTACCCTGCTTATTTGACCCGGCTAGCTCTGAATGATGCCGATTGGCACTTCTGGGGCACTGGCAGATGATATAATTTGTCAGTGCCCTGCATAGAGAGACTCACATGAAGCCATCGCTTGCCTGCCTAACCTCCTGCACCACAGCAGCCTGACCAGTAGCCACAAAAGCAGGCAGGCACACAGCCTGCCATAGCCAGAACTGCAGCCTGCACCACAGCCTGACCAGCAGCCACAAATGCAGGCTGACACACAGCCTGCCACAGCCAGAACAGCAACCTGTAGCAATGCTGGAAACAGTCCCCACCCCTCTCTTTTGCTGCCTTTTGTGACCATCTTTGTCAGACCTTAAAGCAGACCATTTTTAATGACTTCTATAGAGAAAAGCAGGGATTACCAGGGTTCAGTGTAAACCGGGCAAACCCGGGAATAACCCGGGTCGAGTTGCCGTGTAAACGGGGTCTGAAGCCGAGTTCAACCCAGGATTGACCATTGTTCAAATTCCAGGGTCGGACCCGGGATTTTGGTGTAAAAGGGGTATAAATTAGGGGATGATCCTTCATGTAAATTACATTAAATATTTTCTAGAGAACCTACAACTGAATAATAGCACTTTCAGACAAAAATCCCAAGTCAGCCTCGGGTTTTTTAACACTGTTTCAAGTTGTGTTACAACTGCTCAAACCCCTTTCACACCGCACCTTGGACCCAGGTTATTCCACTGCACCCGTGTCTGCCCTGCCAAGTGCGTAAGTCATTACAAGTGGATGTTGTTTACTGGCTCACAAAGATGACTCATGAGAAGTGGGTGGTGACTGCCAATGAGATTTTTTTACTGTAACCCAGGTCGCCAATTTCACTCCGCAGCCGACCTGGATCGTTCCCAGGAATAACCCTGGTCGCGACCGGTGTCAAGATCCCGGGACGATCCTTTTACACCGACACACGACCCGGGTTTGCCCCGGCAGTATGCCAGGTCCAGGGTGCAGTGTGATACGGTTATTACATTACTCCCATCTGTGTATGGCTTGCTCTGAAGTTATTGGCTGCTAAATAAATACAAGAGTTTCTTCAATGAACAAGATAAATTGGACACTGGGTACTAACGCACTATTTATACCTCTGAATTATACTACATATTTTATAGGTTTACCAAGCGATAGCACCCCTTTTGCTCAGTCATAAACAAAGCAAGGAAATTTAGTTTTCATGTGCCAGGTAACCAGTTTCTATAGAAAATGTAAACTGAAAATGTCTCCAATTTATAAATTAGTGATTAATGGACTATAACACTTCAATCAGGTATTTCCTTGCTATCACATTCATCCCTTGTTACATACCAAACAGATGAGGTAGATGCCCAGGAAGACTTGCCCAGTGGACTGTAGGGAGCGACTGCGAGGCTTCTGTCGGTAAATCTCTCCGGCGCCGCTTGCTAAGACTAAGAAGCCACCAATAACAGCTATGGTTCGAGAATACATTCGGACCTAAAACACACATATTCAATTATTCATATTAATATTGTATAGCCAAATGTGCAAATCTGAATCACAGAGTTATTCAGTCCTTACTATCCATATATTCAGACCTGAATCAGTTATCTACTCTGTTATAGCCATAGGTACAGACCTGATTCACAGGCATCAATACACTCGTGCATATATCCGACCTATATCACACAGACAAATTTTTATGAATTATTTTCATACATACAAACTTGTAGGTCCACACATACTAGTCCAAATCACAGTCAAATGTAACAATTTCTATCCAAACATGCAAATACTTTCTGTAACACTGTTGTGTTAGAGCTGTAGTCCTGATAATCTGAGTTTGATTACTAGTCCCTGTGTTCTTTACAATCACCAAAATGAGATTACAGTTTAAAAAATAATAATTTGCTTTCATAGAGACATGCATAAGTGTTACCACAAACTTTTTTGCAGTATTACAGTGGAATTCAGATGACCAACAGCGTGCAGAAGAAATCTACATATACTCAGTCATCCACACAATTTGCTCCCTGGGGTATATTTACTAAAGTGAGGGTTTTTAGAAGTGGAGATGCTGCCCATAGCAACCAATGAGATTCTAGCTATTATCTTCTAGAAGGTGCTAGGTAAATGTTAAGTAGAATCGTATTGGTTGCTATGGGCAACATCTCCACTTCTAAAAAAAAGCACTTTAGTAAATATACCCCCCCTGTATCTTTTTTTAAAAAAAAGTTATGTATTGGTACAAATGTTAATCTGCTACTTTATGTATGAAGTAACCCCACACCTCTTAGAACATGCTTTATAAATAAATTATTATATGAAATAAGGAAATTAAATCCATCTCACCTTCAGCCAGTCTCCATAATGAACGTGTCCACCAACATGTGCTGCATACGTGCTAACGGCCAACTGAAGAGCAGACCCTAGTGCAAACCAACGCCGCTTTACACCAAAGGACATGAAACTGGCACAGAGCACTGCCATGCCTAGGTCGAAGTACAAGTAGGGCACAGGGATATCTGGCTTCCTAAATTAAAGATGAAAACGAGTGATACTTATATTCAAAGAAAATAAATGTAGAATCTCAGAAGTAATTTTGGTGATTAATATAGACTTGCATTGTATTTTTGTTTTTCACTTCTTCCAGTGATTTTTAGCCAGGTATTAATAGCAATATATGTTAATTTTGTTATGTGTCACTGGCATATGTGGAAGCAGTCCTTCATAAACTATACAAATGTATATAATATGTCATTTCTGTAAGAAATTCGGAGATTGTCTAAAGGATTATGCTTAGATTGTTTATGTTTTATATTGAGAAAATACAGAATCTATTCTAATATAGTAATGCATTTAACATAAAGAAAGCGTAAAAACGTCTTAGTATTCTGGAACCATATAAATAATAACATGTCCTGCCAAGTAACCGGTTAGATCAGGTAAATCTTATGGAGTCCTGATCATATACTGTATGTTTACCCTACTCTCCCCAAAAATGCAACTAACCTAAACCTCTCGGTTGATTCCTCTCTCCCCCCCCCCCCCCCCCCCCTTCATTCTCTTCTTCCCAAACATTGGCCAACCCACACTCACCTACAGCAGCCACAGCCGATTTCCTGATTGTACCTGAAGAGTTATTCGCCATCTTCACGGGAGATAACAATAAGTAATAAAGTTCCCCACTCTCTATAGCATGAGCGCACTGAATTTACAATGCTAATCTTCACAAATTCATTAAAAATATTTATTCTGATAAACCAAAACATTTGTCCAGCACAAACCAATGCAAAGCTTGATTGTGCAGCCTAGAGTCAAAAGTAAAATAGCATTAAATAGGAATTCCTGGTTAACCTGACACACTGTAAATATGTTTAAATGGGTCTGCTCATTGGTATACAATATACCCAAGTACCCAGATGACAGTCAATAGAATCGCCCACTGTACATGGCTACAAGGTGTGTGTGTGTGTGTGTGTGCGTGTGTGCGTGTGTGTGTGTCAAGCCTTTACTTACTTTGATTGTCAATAGGGACAGCATATACTTAGTAATTACACTGACAGAGGCTGGGGCAGAATCTTTTATGTATTTATATTATACCTCTTTGCCTCTGCTCGCTCTGCATACAACATGAGCTGACTGAAACAAAACCAAAATGGGCAACGAGTGAGAAGAAGCACCCCAAAGCGTGTCACCAGCTGAAGAAGTCTTCTACGTCCAGTCGCCGCCATTCTCCTTCCACATCTGCAGTCAGTTCACACAACTCAACTGCACAGTGCACCCTCACTTCCGCCAACCAACCTTGCACAGCTCACTTCCGCCAACCAACCCTACACAGCCCACTTCCGCCAGCCAACATAGCTCACGCAGCTCTCTTTCGCCAACTAGTACCGCTAACGGTTTTTTTTTTTAGTGACGTCAGGTCTGTCTAAAGTGGGTGAGTCGGACTCCTGGTGGCCGTATTCAATTTGAAGTGAAAAGCCGAAAATTTTTCGCCTATGACGTAACTTTCGCCTGTTTTGGTTTTACTCCGGATTCAATTTGGAAGACTTTCCTACAATGCAATGTAATAGGCAAAAAAGTTTTGCCTATGAATAGCAGGCGGAAAAAAGTGCCGAATTGGGGTGCAACGTTGCGGGAACCCCCGTGCAGCCTTCAGACAGTCCCCCAAAGGTAGACTGTGTCAAAATAAAAAAACACTTAAGAACACCCCAAAAAATTACTTTGAATTTGGGGGCATAAAAAAAAATGTTGGGGGACAAAGTTAAAAACTAGCGAATTTGACTCTGGGGGGTCCCCAAGTATGCCCAAAGTGTTTTTTTGATTGCAGGTGTTTGCGGCAGGTGGATTTTCACGATTTTTTCTACTTTAGCAACTTTTAAATATGCCGACCTCCATTTTCAAGTACCCCAAATTTGCTGGGATAACTTATTTTCTGTAAAAAATACCCCTGAATACTATTCTGCACCACTTATACAAAAACGGTATTTAGCAGCTATTGAGCCCGTTTATAAACGCCAAATACCTTCAGCAAGCCAAATACCCCCCGTACCATAGTGAACCCCCATGTCAGCATCTTTTGGGGGGTGTCAGACTGATTTCCCCAAATCTGACAGTACTTTCCGCCTGTTCAAGTTTCGTTGGGTCCAGTTTTCGCCTACTTCCATATTGAATACGGGGTTTATCGGGGACGGCCGCGATACTTTTCCGCCTACAAAAGACGTGATGTAGGTGAAAAGTCTTGGAGGCAGAAAAGTATCGTGGATCCGCTGTAATTGAATACGGCTCTAGAAGCGAAAAGCCGTTTTCGTTGAAACTTTTTCGCTGATGGCGTCACTTTCGCCTATTTCATTTATCCCCGTGTTCAATATCAGCGTCTTTTCGCCGGTGCGAAAACGCAATGTAATAGGCAATTAAGTTTTGCCGATTACGTGGCGGAAAAAAGTTCAGTTTTGGGGTGCGGAAACCACCCTGTACCCTTTGTACACCCCCCTTGATGCAAATTGTGTAAAAAAAGGCAAAAAAATACACAAAGGACACCCCAAAAAACACTGAAAAAATGGGCAAAAAAATCAAAGTGGGTGTAAAAATTCAAAACTAGCGAAATAGCCTTGGAGTGGGGGTCTGCAAGTATGGGGGAGGTGTCTTCTGGATTGCAGGTGCTTGCTGAAGGTGCGTTTTTGTCGCTTTTTAATGCTTGACTTTAGCAACTTTAAAATATACTTGCACCCATTTTCAAGTACCCCAAATTTGATGGGAAGACTTATTTTCCCCCAAAAAAGTTGCAAAATGCTATTCTTCACTATTGAGATCATTTAAAAACCCCAAATACCTTTAGCAGGTCTATTCGGGGGTACCCATAGTGATCCCCCATGTCAGTGCATCTGATTTCCCCAAAACTGACAGAACTTCTTGCCGATTTCAGTTTCGCCGGTTCCCGTTTTCGCCAATTTGGAATTGAATATGGGGATACGCGGAGACGAGCGCAATACTTGTTCGCACCCAAAACAAGCGATGATGGCGAAAAGTCCGGCAGCAAACTTTTCGCTTACAATTGAATACGGAGACGGGATTGTAAAGCAAACTTCATTTTCCGAACCAAACATTCTAAACACTTTCTGCCTGTCCTCAACTATATAATATCCGCTAATCACCCAGCCCAGCAAAATCACTTCCCTCATCCACTGTAACCTGTTCAAAGGCTACGGTGCGTATTAAATTAGAGGTGAAAAGCGGTAATCAGCCAAAAAGTTTCGCCTATTGCCGCTTTTCGCCTGTTCGGAACTTATCTCCAAATTCAATTCCAGGACGATTTTGCCTAAGCGGAAAATCAATGCAATGTAATAGGCGTAAAAGTTGCTCCAAAGAATAGCAGGTGAAAAGAAGTGCATACTCTTTATTTTGGGGTGCAAACGTGGGGAAACGACCCAGAAAAAGAAAAAAGAAACAACCTAAGAACACTCCAAAAAACTTTAATTTTTGGGGCGAAAAAGTGGGAGGACAAGCATAAAAAGTAGCGAAATAGACTTCTTGGGGGTCTGCAAGGATGGGTCAGGTGTTTTGGAGATTGCAGGTGCATGTAACAGGTGCAATTTTGAAGTTTTTTAAAAGTTAACTTTATAGACATAAAAATATGGTAGTACCCATTTTCAAGTACCCCAAATTTGACTGGAGTACTTGTTTTCACCAAAAAATTGCTTTATGCCATTCTTCACCACTTATACAAAGACGCTAATAAGAAGCAATTTAAACAACTTAAGTACCCCAAACACTTTTATTAGGGCTATTACTACACATCTACATTAATTCCTTATGTTACTGCATCTTTTTTTGGGATACAGACTGATTTCTCCACTTCTGACAGTACTTTCCGCCTGTTCCGCAATCGCCGCTTTCTGTTTTCGTGTGTTTAGGAATTGAATAGGGCGAAAAGCGGGGACTCGGAGGAGGAGGCGGAAAGTCAGACAGACGAAACTTATCAGACCTTCGCCTCTAACTGAATACCTCCCTACATTGTAAGTAATATGCGATCGGATTAAGTTAAGTGCAAAGCGCACACCTGTCATTTGTGCAATATGTTGTTGAAGTGCATCAGATATTATGGTCCCTATTTATCACTATCAGATGTGGATGTGATGTGAGAAATTCACCAGGATGCACAATAAATGCAATCTTTGAATGGGATGTAGTCATACAACTGGCGGCCGACATTGGAAGCCCGACCCGGGACTAAAGATAGGCGTTGAAATCCAGACACCTATCTTTAGCCCTTAGGCACCCCCCAAGGAGGGTTAGGCACCACTAAGTGATGGTTAGGGGGGAAAGGGGTAGGGATAACATACTGTCGGGATCTTTATGTATCGGGATGCCGCTGTTGGGTTTTGAACCCATACCCCATACCATTCATACCCAACCATTTGAATACATCGCAAGGCTATATCAAATATCGCATGCAGGGACTATAATAATGTGAAATGGGTGTAAAAACACCAATTCCCAAACTCAACCATTACAGTCCAGGTTTTAAAGATTTTCATGCTTGAGCTCAAATGGTTGAATCAAATTGACTGGCAAGCATGGATATCCTTAAAACCTGGACTGTAATGACAAAGTTTGTGAACCTATGTGCTAGGGTATAGGTCAATTACAGTTCCTGAATAGCGGGACTGTCCCGCCAGAAGAGGGACAGTTAGGAGGTATGGAGTGGTTCTGCGCATGCGCCGATGGTCGATGGCCATCCCTAGATCACAGGCACCGGCTCTGCCTAGCAGAGCAGAGCAGGAGTCGGTGTAACGGGTGAAAGCACCAATAAATCTGAAGGTTTAATTATGTTGACCGCTTACATTTTTATTCCCGTGAATGGGTGGGTAGGAGCCCCAGTTTGTTTTGCTCCTGTTACGAGCAACATCTCCACTTCTAAAAACCTGTACTTTAGTAGATATACCCCCAAGAGGTAGATTTACTAAGGCGCGGGTTGTCAAAGGTGATCATCAGTGCCTTTGACTGATAGTGAATGGCAACAGGAATCAATGCTAAACCAGGTGGCTTGTTTAGTTTTTACTTCTTTTGCCTTTTATTTCCTCACAGCACTGAGGTTTTGGGTTTGATTCCCACCATAGCCCTAACTGTGTGGTGCTTGTATATTCTCCCCGTGCTTGTGTGGGTTTCCTCCAGGTACTCCAATTTCCTTCCACAATCCACAAATATACTGGTAGGATAATTGGCTGCCGACAAAAATGAACCCTAGTGTGTATGTGTGGGAGCATGTGATAGGGAACATAGAGCCTGATTCAGAAAGGATCGCTATTCTGCTTATACTCTCGCAATGCAGTTGCTAATATCAACGGTGATATGTAAATGTTTGCATTCGCCTAACATAAGGATGCCCACTCCCCTTACATCCGTATACTTTGGCAACATAGCTAAACAATCGGTAACATCGGACCCATTCTCACAGTTAAGGCAGGTCAGACCTCACTCAGGAAGCTTCAGCGCACGCTATGAGGCCTCAGGCTGCGTATGTTATCGCTGTGGATAATTTATGCACGCCCCTGCAACGCCATCCGAATGCATTGGCACGTCTACGTTTGCCCGTCCCCCGTCACCACCCACAAACGGCACTGCCTGTTAATCACTCTGCCATGGGTCTGCGTAGCCTCTGCAATCGCAGTCCTGTTCGCAGTAGCTAGTTTGCGCACTGCGATGTATGCGTAGAACGCAACAATAGTTCGATTGCGTGTGTATAACCAACTGCGTTCCTTGCTGAATCAGACCCATAGACTGTAAGCTCCACTTGGGCAGAGACTGATTTGAATGGCCAAATATTCTCTGTAAAGTGCTGCGGAATATGGGGCTGATTGTGAGTCGCACGGAGCAGTGCCTATTGGTGGTTACTCATCTGAAAATTTTTGCAATTGTCTCTACAAACTAATTCCCTTATGTACATCCTTCTGGTCGAATGCGCAAAGACTGGGAAGCCCACTTTTAACATTGGTACATACGCCACCATCGGTCGCATCATCGAAACTTGCAGTCAGTTTCTCTGTCTGACTATGGCCCTGATTCAGAGCCGGACGCTCTGACCAGAGCGCTCGCTCTGAATCAGGGCCCACTTCCATAATTATGGAGCGTCCTCCTGGACGCTCGTATAGCTGTGGGTCACCACCCACAGCATATACGAGCGTGCAGGATGATGGTCTTGACCATCGCCACTGCGAGCCGAAGCCTGCGGTTGAGTTTCTCAACCGCAAGGCCCGAAGTGATTTTGGCTCTATCAGAGCCAAAATCACTCCCACTGACATCACTAGTGATGTCAGTGGGGCCGGCTTCTGACGGTAGGCGTTCCCTTGGGAACGCCCCCGTCTGGGAGGCACGCCCACCAAAGGGGGCGCGCTGTCAATCAACATCGACAGCATTCTCCCTTTGATCAGACACAACGAGCGAAGGAAAGTCCTTCGCTCGTCGCGTCTCGCGCATGTGCACGACAGCCGCTCGCGAGTGGGTCTGAATCAGGCCCTATGGCCTCCTATGCCAGCAGCTGTCCGTCTGTCCACTGCTCAGGAATGCACATCTCTTTTTCACAATATTTCTGTTGCCGTCTGTCCCGATTGCAACAGTACCTTTGCGGGTACACTCTGTGTATCTCTCACCTATGTGAATATCAGCATTGCGTGTATATTGCATTTGGCTCTAAATGAGGCCCTATGTCTATGCTATATTAAAAAAAAAAAATGATATCTGCCAATGATAAACTTTGACAAACCGCTCCTTAGTAAATCTATCTCCAGTAGGGAAGGGGAAGAATAAGGATGGACATCTGAACCAATGGTTAGCAACAAATAGTGTTCCCGGCATGATGGAAATAGTTTTAGCAATCATCACAAACCATCTTCCAATGGCTACGTGCTACTGAATTACATAAATTCAGCTGTGGATACCCAGAATGCAGTGTCTACAGCACAGCAGCTTTGCATATGTACACAACAGAACCATCAATGTTTAAACAATCTATTTTTGCCTTGCGATGGCTACATGCAATCACAAGGAACATTGCGATGGCGGCATCACCTCCACTTTTCAATGGCCATCCCTAGGAGAGAAGGTGAGGTGTTAGTTAAAGATGGTTACAAGCTTATGTTATTCTTACGGGATGTAGTTTAAATACCGGCTGTCGGGATGCTGGTGCTCAGTTTGCCGGTGCCGGAATCCCGACACCAGTCAGAATCCCTGCGCTGGCATCCCGACGATAAGTAGTGCGGTAAGGTGCTGGGTCAGGGTTAGGCTCAGGGTTAGGCACTAGGGCGAGGGTTATGTTTAGGCTGCGGGGAGGGGTAGGGTTAGGATACTTACCAACACGTGTCGGTATCCTAATTCTGACGCCGACATCCCGTACCCAACCCATTTTTATTGTATATCTTATGCATTGTAATTATTATTTAATTTATGTTAAATTCCATTTCAATGTTCTGTCTTTGTGATCTTAATAGATTTGTGTGCTTGATAAGGTTGGTTATTTTCTAAATGCTACATATATGAAATACATGGGGTTCACACACTGTGGTTCATTTAAATTGTATTGTAGTAGGATATCAGTCAGATATTAAGCTAAGACTTACTGTCTTAAAATAAGTCTTCGTGGTGGTAGTATTTGGAAGACTAATATGTGTGAGGTATGAAAAGGGGAATTTTTATTTTTTTAGGTGGACCAGGTGGTATCGTGATTAACCATTTGTCACACACCCATCAGACAGGCTTAGGTGAGTGCTGTATGTGACGCTAAACAAATTTGACTTTGTTTTGATTGGCTAGAGTGTGAGAAAGCTGCTAATATGTTAATGAGGTTCATTGATATAGTTTGTGAATGTACCTTATTGATACAATGACATTTTTCCGTAACCATTGCAGAGTCTCACAATTCTAGATGGGCTGAAGGGCTGGCATCATATTAATTAAAACAAATGAAATTAATTAGCATATAAAGACATTCAACAATTTTAGATAAGATCATCTTAAATCCTATACAGTCCTAAATAAATCTTATTTAATGCACTGTACTATATGTAAATCAACCTCATGTTTAAAATATCTCTCTATCCAGGCAAAATCTTCACATGACTACTGATCACCTACATTCATTCATCAATAATTCGATAACATCAGCACGATTCCTATATAATATTATATAGTATAATTCTTGCATACTTGTCTACTCTCCCAGAATCTTAGGGAGTTCTCCCACACTCCCAGGAGAGTAGACCAGTGATTTGTGGTGAAACGCTCTTATCGTGGCTCCATGCCACACTGTACGGTGCTGCAAAAAGCCGTATTCTGCATAAGGAAGAGGTGCAGGGTGAGACCGCAATGACTGGGTTTACAGTGCCACGCCACTCGCACTTGCGATTTCTAGTTCTCCTCTGCGGCTTCTCCACCAGATGTTATTATAATGAATTTATAAATATAGGGCAATCCTCATATGCAAAAATTAGTGTCTACAGTGAAATTACAATAAACTCACAAGGCCTGATGCTGAGATGAATGCATATTGAACATCTTTTAAGCTAGGTAAAAAAAATAGTATAATTACTCCCATACTGTATGCTGAGGTTTATGTATGCAAGATGTGTGCAAGTTTGCAGCAATAGCATATGCACGGGGGTTTACAGCAGACATATACTTTTGTTCATATTTTTAACTAATGCCGTACTGGTCCAACGATTTACTGGGGGAATACCTACCTGAGAACCACATGTGTACCAGGTGACTGCCCAGGGACTCCACTGCGGTCACGTTGCTTCATTTGTTTTGTTTAAAATAAAGTTATGTAATCAACGGCACAATTGTAATATCTGCACCAGATCCATATTTCTGGTACATTACCTACGGAAGGGGGGATGGGTCAGAGTCAGCTAGTGCTATAACATTTGCTGCCTGATCCCTAATCTCTACTTCTTCTCCAGACTGCCTGTCCTCCTTGCCCCTGCACATCAAGGAAGGACTGTAGGAAAGTATGTCTATATCTTCCTGTCACTTTTCTATGGGGTATTATGCGTTTCTGCCTGTGCCTTTGTTCCATATCCTTCTGTCTGTGCAAGCCTCTCTGCTCTCCCCTGTCTTCGGCAGTCTTTGTCCTTCCACTCTTTCTTTGACTACACCAGTCATTCTGTCCGTCCTGCGTGCGCCATCCTCACTCCTTCCACGTTCTGTGCTGGATTCTGGACCTTTCTCGTGTACTAGTCCCTCCTTCCCATAGGCCCCAGTCTCCTTTCTGACTGCACCAGTCTCTCTACTTGCCCTGTCTATGCCAGCTATATTCACTTCCCCTATTTCAGGCTGTTTGGGGTATATTTACTAAAGTGCGGCTTTTTAGAAGTGGGGTTGTTGTCCATAGCAACCAATTTGATTTTAGATATTATCTTCTAGAAGGTGCTAGATAAATGATAAGTAGAATCTGGTTGCTATGGTAAAAAATTTCCACTTCTAAAAACCCAGACTTTAGTAAATATACCCATTTATCCTTCATTGTGCTCGTGTTGGCTTTGTTGCCCTTACCCTGACTATAGGCCTGATTTAGAGATGGACGCTAATGCGATCGCAGCTGTAATTTTGCACGAAACGCAGTGGTAAAAATTAGTGATGAGTGGGTTTGGATTTCTGAAATCCGAACCCCCCCAGCCCCCCCCCCCTGGTCCGAGTCGGGAACAGAGTCCAGCTTGGGTTTTCCTGCCTGGCTCGGATCTGAAATTGAGGCAAAACATCATCATCCCACTATCGGATCTTGCGGGTTTTGGTTCTATAAAAGGTCCCCGCGTCGACGCCATTTTTCACTCCGGCTGTGGACAGTGAAGAGGGAGAGTGGGAGATAGGGCTGGCTGGGTGGGCTGTGTTGTGCTGCTGTTGTCCATAGGGGCTGGCTGGGCTGTGTTGTGCTGCTGTCATAGGGGCTGGCTGGACTGTGTTGTGCAGTCAGTTGTCCATAGGGGCTGTGTCCACTCCAAAGTCTATAGGGGCTGCCTGGGCTATGTTGTGCAGTGTCCCATAAGGCTGTAGTCCTAAAGAAGGGGTGCTGTAGTGTTGTCCAGGAGGTGATCTGTCCATCAGGGGTGCTCCCCCCAACTGCAAAAAAACAATTATTATTTTCTGTGTTTGTGAATTGTGTGCGTTGTAGCCGCACATGCATCAACAAAGTAGCGGCAAGCGTGCGCCTGTGTCGTAAATCAAAGGCCGGCTGGCTCATCCGTTAAAGGGTGCTGTAACCCCCAAAGTGCGCTCCAAAAAAAAAAATAAAAAATCTTCTTTTCTGTGTTTGTGAATTGTGGGCCTGATTCACAGCCGCTCGTAAGCGGCCGCTCGTTCGCTGTGAGCGATGTTCGCACAACTGAGCATGCGTATGGGTCGTAATGCGCATGCGTAAACCAGTCATTGCGGTCGGAAATCGAGCGCTCGCAAAACAGCGAGGGGCTGCTAATTTGATTGACAGAATGTACCGTTTGTGGGTGGTAACAGGGGAAGGTGCTTGAAAACGGGAGTGGAGATCCGAACGCAGGCGTGCCTAACGGTAAAAAGGGCATTTAATGGGAGTGCATAATTAGTAAAGGAGCATCATCGACCACGTCACTTGGTTGTCTTTTATCTTGAACTGCTCGCAGTGATTGCGGTCAGAAAAATCTACCACAAGCACTGCGAGCAGTTCAGATGCCTTTCGATGTACCCGATTAATCAAATAAATACCGGAGATGACGTGTGATGCGAACGGCAAAGGGGCGTCTTTACAAAATAGCGAGCGCATTTTTCGTTCTCTCAGTCAGACATAGAGGCGTCAACAAACCGCAATGAGCGAGCGCTCAATTTAAATAGCCGGCCCCTTTTTAGGAACGACCGTCCGCAAATAGCGTCCGGCTCTGAATTAGGCCATGTGTGCCAAGTAGCCGCACATGCATCAACAAAGTAGTGCCAAGCGTGCGCCTGTGTCAAATCAAGGGCCGACTGGCTCGTCCGTTAAAGGGTGCTGTAACCCCCAAAGTGCACTCCAAAAAAAAATTTTTTTTTTTCCTGTGTTTATGAATTGTGTGCACTGTAGCCGCACGTGCATCAACAAAGTAGCGCCAAGCGTGTGCCTGTGTCATAAATCAAGGGCCGGCTGGCTCGTCCATTAAAGGGTGCTGTAACCCCCAAAGTGCGCTCCAAAAAAATTTTAAATTCTTCTTTTCTATGTTTGTTAATTGTGTGCCCAGTAGCCGCACGTGCCTCAACTAAGTAGCAGCGCCAAGCGTGCATCTGTGTCATAAGTAAAGGGCCGACTGGCTCGTCTGTTGAAGGCTGGTGTAACCCCCAAAGTGCTGGATAAAAAAAAAAAAAATTCTGTGTTTGTGTGCGCCTTAGCCGCACATGCATCAATATCACATAAATGGAGGACAAAAATGTGTCCGATAAAAATAAAATAGGGAAAGATCAAGAACCACTTCCTCCTAGTGCTGAGACTGCTGCCAGTAGTCATGACATAGACGATGAATTGCCATCAACGTTGTCTGCCAAGGCCGATGCCCAATGTCATAGAAGAGGGCATATAAAATCCCAGATGGCAAAATTCAGGAAAATGACCTTAAAAAATAAATTTAAATAATCTGAGGAGAAACGTAAACTTGCCAATATACCATTTACGACACGGAGTGGCAAGGAACGGCTAAGGTCCTCCCCTATATTCATGACCAGTGGTTCAGCTTCACATGACAATGGAAGCCCTCCTCCCACTACAAAAATCAAACGAGTTAAGCTGGCAAAAGCACAGAAAAGAACTGTGCTTTCTAATTCTAAGAAGATATCACAAATCCCCAAGGAGAGTCCAAGTGTGGTGATGGTTGTGATGCCTGCCCTTCCCAACGCTGGACTGGAAGAGGTGGCTCCTTCCACATTCGCACGCCCTCTGCAAGTGCTGGAAGGAGCACCCACAGTCCACTTGCTGATTTTCAAATTGAAGATGTCGCTGTTGAAGTACAACAGGATGAGGATATTGGTGTAACTGGCGCTGAGGAGGAAGTTGACGAGGAGGATTCTGATGGTGAGGTGGTTTGTTTAAATCAGGCATCGGGGGAGACAGTTGTTTTCCGTGGGATGAAAAAGCCCATCACGGTCATGCCTGGGCAGAAGACCAAACAGTCCACCTCTTTGGTCTGGCAATATTTCTATCCAAATCCGGACAACAACTGTCTTGCCATATGTACCATATGTAAAGGTGGAATAAGTAGGGGTAGGGATGTTAACCACCTAGGAACATCCTCCCTTATACGTCACCGGCAGCGCATTCATAAAAAGTTACTGTCAAGTTCAGAAACTGTGGCTAAGACCGTAAGCAGTCCAGGGACACCTAAATCCCTTTTTCCTGTTGTATCCAAGCACCTGCAAACCATACCGTCAACTCCCTCCTCGTCAATTTTCAGGATCGGAAGTAGTCCTGCAGGCCATGTCACTGGCATGACTGACTCTCCTATCCAGGATTCCTCGGGAGGATCCTGCATTGCTACGCCAACTGCTGCCTGCTATTGTTGCTGCTGGGAGTCATTCATCATCCCAGAGAGGAAGTAGGAACACCACTACTTCTTTTACTAAGCAACTGACCCTCCAACAGTCCTTAGTGAGGAGGATGAAGTAGGACAGCAGTCATCCTGAAGCAAAGCAGATAGCTGAGGGCTTGACAGCTATGTTGGTGTTAGATGTGCGTCCGGTATCCGCCATTAGTGCAGTGGGATTTAGACAATTGATGGAGGTAGTGTGTCCCCGGTACCAAATCCCATCTAGATTCCACTTCACTAAGCAGGCGATACCGAGAATGTACAGAGACATCAGAAAAAGTGTCCTCAGTGTCCTAAAAAATGCAGTTGTACCCAATGTCCACTTAACCATGGACATGTGGACAAGTGGAACAGGGCAGACTAAGGACCATATGACTATGACAGCCCAAAGGGTAGATGTATTGCCTTATGCAGCAACAACAGCAGCGTCACCAGTAGCAGCATCTCAGAACGCCAGCTCGTTCGAAGGCAGGCTACGCTGTGTATCACCGGTTTCAGTAAGAGGCACACCGCCGACAACCTCTTGGAGAAACTGAGGGAAATCATCGCTCAATGGCTTACCCCACTTAGACTCTCCTAAGGATTTGTGATATCTGACAACGCCACCAATATTGTGCGGGCATTACATCTGGGCAAATTCCAGCACGTCCCATGTTTTGCTCACACAATAAATTTGGTAGTGCAGAATTTTCTGAAAAACTTTCGCCATTCAGCGACTGCATGCCAAAGACTGGAGCGCCATCACCTGAAGCAAGAGGTTGTGACGCGGTGGAACTCAACTTTCTATATGCTTCAGAGGATGGAAGAGCAGCAAAAGGCCATTCAAGCCTATACATCCACCTGTGACATAGGCAAAGGAGGGGGTATACACCTGACTCAAGCGCAGTGGAGAATGATTTCCATGTTGTGCAAGGTTCTCCAGCCCTTCAAACTTGCCACACGTGAAGTCAGTTCAGACACTGCCAGCTTGAGTCAGGTCATTCCCCTCATCAGGCTTTTGCAGAAGCAGCTGGAGAAAGTGAAGGAGCTAAGACGGAGCGATTCCGCTCAGCATGTGGGACTTCGCCAGGATTCGAGGGTGGTCAATCTGTTGAAATCAGACCATTACATTTTGGCCACCATGCTCGATCCTAGGTTTAAAGCCTAAGTGGTGTCTCTCTTCCTCGCTGACACAAGCCTGCAGAGGTGCAAAGACCTGCTGGTGAAAACACCGTCAGCTGAAGAGGAACATGACACGTCAACAGCTCCTTCATTTTCTCCCCCAACTGGGGCTGCCAGGAAACAACTTAGGTATCCTAAGCAACCCGCTAGCGGTGATGAAGGGCATGCAGGACAAAGTTTGGACATCTGGTCCGGACTGAAGGATCTGGCAACAATTTCTGACATGTCTACTGTTACTGCATATGATACTGTCACCAATGACAGAACGGTGGAGGATTACATCGGTGACAGCATCCAAGTAGGCATGTCAGACAGTCCGTACCTGTACTGGCAAGAAAAAGAGGCACTTTGGAGGCCCCTGTACAAACGTGCTATTTTACCTAAGTTGCCCCCCCCCTCCAGTGTGTACTCCAAAAGCCGGGAACCTTGTCAGCGAAAGACATAGGAGGTTGTGTCCACAAAATGTGGAGACGATGATCTTCATCAAAATTAATTATCAATTCCTCCAGGGAGACCAGCCTCCAGAAAGTACAGAGGGATCTGTGGTGGTGGATTCCAGCGGGGACGAATTAATACTCTGTGAGGATGAGGATGTACACAACACTGAAGAGAGTGAGGAATCGGTGGATGAGGACGACATCTTGCCTCCGTAGAGCCAGTTTGTGCAGGGACAGATTAATTGCCAGCTTGTTTTGTGGGGGCCCAAACAAACCAATCATTTCAGCCACAGTCATGTGGCAGACCCTGGTGCTGAAATGATTGGTTTATTAAAGTGTGCATGTCCTGTTTATACAACATAAGGGTGGGTGGGAGGGCCCAAGGATAATTCCATCTTGCACCTCTTTTTTTCTTTGCATTATGTACTGTTTTGGACCTAGTTTTTCAAACTGCCATCCTGTCTGCCACTGCAGTGTCACTCCTAAATGGGCCACGTGTTTGTGCTGCCCACTCGTGTCGCTTAGCATAGTCATCCAGCTACCTCGTTGCAACCTTTTGGCCTAAAATCAATATTGTGAGGAGAATAGACTGGAAATTAGTGGAAATTAATGTTATTGAGGTTAATAATAGCATAGGAACAGAAAAACCCACAAATTCTGTGATTTTAGCTGTTTTTATGCTTTTTTCCAAAAAAATACAGATCCAAAACCCAGAACCCAAAACACGGAAGGGTGGTTTTGGCAAAACCAGTTCAGATCCAAAACACGAAGAAAGATCCAGATCCAAAACACGAAAAGTGGCCGGTGCACACCCCTAGTAAAAATATGCTAATACTCATAGTTTCAAAGCTTACCAGAACATAGGGATGTCCACCTCTACCTTTTCATCTACGTATGAAGTTGCGACCTGTGGAGATATCAGTAACATCGACGTACATCAGCCAGCTATGCAGGCCTTGTGGCAGGTCAGACCTGTCTCAAATACAGCAGCTCTCCTGACACGCAGAGAGCTCTCATGCTGCGTAGATAGTCTTGTGTAATAGTGTTTAAACGATAAGACACGCCTGTTTTTCTAACCTCCCCCAAATACTGACTACATGTCACTCACTTTGCGAATGGATCCTCTGTGCGTGCGTAATCGCAAACCAATCACTGCGCGTGTGCGGTGCAGCTTATATGCATGCGCAATGACAAACAATTGCTCAATCTGTAAAAATTGCCATTATTGTGCCCTTACCCTGTTTATTTTTCTTCTCTTCCTCCTCTGTCTGTTCAATTCTCTCTCCCTTTTGTGTGTGCGCATCACTGTCTTTGTCTCTTTCCCCCTGTATATGACTGCTTCTAATTTTGTATGTGTAGTTCCGACTCCTAATTTTGTCTCTTTGCCCTCACCCCTGCCTTTGTTTGTGTGTCTCTGTATTGTGTTTGTCTATCCTTTATCTCCTTTGGGCCTGATTCAGAGGTGACCGCAAAAGCGCACACAGCAGCGTCTATTGCAGGTTGCCTGTTTACGGCTTTATGCAAATAGCGCTAAAAAGTCTCTCCAATATGTACATCTGTACATCCGAACATACAAGGACAGAGATGCTCACTTTTAGCAACTGTACACACATTAATACCAATTGGTGTGTCCTAGGACGCCACCATCGGTATACAGGCCTATGGCAGGTGCAATTTCTCCATCTGACTATGGCCTACTATGGCAGTGGCTGTGTACGCCACTACCATCTGACTCGATCGCAACAGTGCCTTCGTGCGTACACTCTGTGTATATGCATGCACCATATGAGTCATTAGAAATTTTTGCTCATGCACAGTCGCAAAAAATTGCTCTGCTCAACTACATGAAAATCTGCATTGCGTGCAGATTGTGTGTGGCCCTAAGTCAGGCTCTTTGTATTTTGGTCTCTAGGGAAAGAAGTAAAACACAGGTTGTTAAAATATTGTTTTCTTTACCGAGTGGAATTATTCAATATACCAAAGAAATGGCGCTGGTGCACTTTTACTTTCCAATGACATTACAAAAATTGGTACAGGCCAAACAAGACTAGTATTTGCAGACTTTCCTTGGTCGTCAGCTGCTAAAGATATCTGCCATTGCCCATTACTGATGTCAAGGGTTATGTATCAGGCTCATGCCAACCAATCTAACATTTCATCCTCTCAGTGACCAAGATAACATCCATGATATTATTAAGTTTATGGTAATTAATGCAAATTTGAGTTCTGCCATCCTTTGATGTCACATCTACAGACAAGTGTAGAAGGGTACATATTCTTTTCATGTCATCCTCTAGTATCCACTCAAATAGTCCAATCAATTTATCCAGGGTTATTATTTAAACCTAGCTAGGCATGTATTAATGCGCTGATCAATGTCAAATTTTTCAACTAAAGCTGGGTACTCAGAAGGACTGATTCGTAGATGAACGCAGCCATGTTTTGCCTTTGTTGCACTGGTGTCTTTATGCTAATGCCGCTACAAAGTTCTTCTCTGGTGTAAATCCGTGCGTTCAAAAGTGCAAAGACTAAGATGCCCACTGTCAGCGTCCGAAGATGCTGAAATACTGCTAGGTGCCATCTTAGACGAACATTGAAACTTGCAGCTGACCTAATGCAAGTGAATTATCTCCATATGAGTATGGCCTCCTATGTGAGTGGTTGAGCGGCTCTGTACGCAACCGTTTCAGAAACACACCCAAAAGACGCAACCTCTCCGTGCGTCTTAGCCAGCCTGTTACCTTTCAGTCATCAACCAGGAATGTCCCTAACATTTTTGCTAGCATGTTTTCAAATTTGTACAGTGACTGTATGTACAAAATCAGGACACATGCGAGAGCATTGGCCATTCGCATGACTATCAGCATAGCGTCCAACGGAGAATCAAGCCCAATCTGTGATAATCTGGCCAAACAATTCTAGGTTGAGCTGTCCAATTATTGCAATGTGTACAGGGTTGACGGTCGGTTCTGTTCCTGACATCTATACTGCTGCACAACATTCATTGGTCCCAATGAGCCAGTATTATGCTACAAATATAGTGTGTACAGAAATCATCAAGTGCATTTAAACCATCATCTCTTCTTTCACAAGAATCTAATTATTAATCTACTATTAAAGAGTGTATAATTGCTCGCAGTCGCATTGTGAGTCTTTATTATTGGAATTGGATGTTATTGTCTCTTTGCAATTTGTTATGTATGCAAATGCACCTTGTAAAACTTATTATGGTGTTTCAATAAAATCGTTCTTTAAAAAAAAAAGTTACCTCAACGATCTTAAGGGACATTTATCATTCAGACAGCAACGATAATTGAGTAGTGTGTACACTAAAAATCGGTTGTTGTCTGGATCAGTTCATTTCTCAGAAAAAAATATATAAATTGTGGATAGTTTTTCTAATCTGTCAGGTGAGTACCTAGCTTAATTCTACCCGTGCTTTCTTAGGGCCTGATTCAGAGGTGGATGAAATTCAGCACATGCATCAAAGACCCACTGCACAAGCAATGGGGATTCCTGGGCAGTGACTAAGGGGCTGGCTATCAGCGGCAGGCATGTCAGGGACTGCGTTGAAAGACGCAGTTCCACTGGCACCGGTGGCTATGTACCATTGGACATTCTGAGCAACCATAGTTGTGCTCTAATGCACAATGGTGTGCCCGATGTCCAATCGATGGTGCGGCTATTTGCACTCATCGTCGCATTAGAGCTGCAGTCGGTGGGCGTCTCAGTACGAAACCTATTGGCTGCAGTATTGGCATAAATTTGAAGTAGTGGCTGCAACTCTGTCCACCTCTGAATCAGGCCCTTAGTGACCAGTTCTCTCTCTTTATTAATGTTAGCTACTACTGTGTGTAACTTATTTGTTCCGCTTTATTATTTTTAATGACCTATTCCTCCTTTATTACTATTGGTTTTCCAGACTCCCTGTTGCTACAGTATGCTGCCATACTCCTGTTGCTGATCTGTACTTTTTCTTTATTACTGTAGGCGGTTCCTACTCTCTGGTTCGTTGCTGTCCCTTCTCTTTATGACTGTAGGCTTGTCCCTACTTTCAATCGCTGACCCATCCTTTCTATTTATAATTGTTGGCTGTACCGCCACTGTACTGTTAATGGCCTATTCTTTGTTTAGGCTTCATATAGTTTTTTGTTCTTTTTTTGCACTTAAAAATGCATACGAAGAGCAAATATGTTTGATGTGTGTTTTTGCTATTGTTTTAGATGCTCACGTAGGCTTCCTAATGCTTTTGAAAAAATACTGTAGAATAAGCAGCATCCAAAAAAGGCAATAAGTAGGCAGTAACTAAACGTAAGAAAGTACAGATGTGTCCTTATACATCCATTTCTTTTGCGCCATATGATGCAATTCCCGTGTTGTGTATTGTTTTCTCAAATTTGCTACTTAGTATATTCTTGTTACAAAGGAATTGGTAAAAGTCGCAGATGAAGCATAAGGAAGCATGGCACTGGCCACTCGTATCGGACCTGTCTTTTGCTGTCTTACGCAGACTGCATACTTCTTCCTCAATTTTGCTACTTTTTCCTCAAATTTGCATACTATCGCAATGAGCTGCGTGCATAATCGCTGTTGCATTCGCAGTTGCGATCCGTAATGAATCAGGCCCTTAGTGTGCTAGGTATTTAGGATTAGTGTTTTGGCACTGCTAGGTAGCAAAGACCATGACGCCCTATACGGAGCTGTTTGGATTGATTGGAGGATAAGTGTATGTGGACACATCTGTAAGTAAGTAGAAAAATGGCCAATGGGTATGGTAGCATTGCAAACAATGTTTTTTAGTAAAAGTTCTGTTTATAGTTGTTTTATATTAGTTAATAACATATGTAAAATGCATTTAAAACCCCAGTGAGATGAGGCTTAACTTGTCCTCCTCTGTCTGAAGCCAAGATTTACAGAACTACAGTGAAAGTTTACACATACATTTTTATTACATGATTGAATTTTCTTTAAAACATTTTAGGGCAAAATGAACATATTGGGCAGAGTTGGAGTGTATCCTATATATACACCATATTTACCAGACTATTGGGTTAGGAGTATGTTCGTGTTTTTTTCACTATTTGAGTTGAGCCATGAATTTTATTTTTTATTAAAATGTTGTCAAGTAAATATGGTGCATACAGTTTATCATGATTATACATTATAAATATGGTATATTTTAAAATGTGTTTATCAGTTTATGGTGAATGGTATAGTATGTGCAATATATGTGATTTTACACCAGTATGGGGTATATTTACTAAAGTAAGAGTTTTTAGAAGTGGAGATGTTGTCCATAGCAACCAATCAGATTCTAGCTGTAATCTTCTAGAAGGTGCTAGGTACATGTTAAGAAGAATCTGATTGGTTGTTATGGGCAACATCTCCATTTCTAAACACTCACTTTAGTAAATATACCCCTATATATCAGTAGGAAAACCAGTTCATCCAGTGTCATAATAAAGCTCATCTTCTTCGTTTTTCTCTTTTCTCCAGTGTTACATGGAAATGTGTCCTCCAGTTGGGAAGAAATGTCAGTTTTCTCATATAGACAGGAAAATATAACTCCTCTAAATGGTGTATTTTCCAGTGTCCGAAGATGATGCGCTTCCTCCAGTGTAACGTAATATCTTATTCCAGGTTGTGAAGTTCAATTGTCTTTTTCAGAGTCACAATATAGCCCAATTCACAGGATAATTTATCCATCCCCATTCCATTGTCACAAAAGAATCTGCCCCTCCCCATTTCATAATCAATCCATTCATTCCAGTGTCAGATAATAATATACCCCTTTATTCCAGTGTTGCATGATAATCTCCCATCTCCCAGCCCAGTGGTGCTGTACACAGTAGTATCTGGCCTTTCCCATTCAAGTGTGACAATAGTAAACTGACCAGCCTTTTTCCAGTGTCACAAGATAATTTGGTCTATTCCAGCATATCAAAATAGAATAATACTTACATGGGTCAGTTATAAAATACCCTATAATTACCCACCCCACCCCTTTTCCCCAAATATCAGTTTGATTGAGTGACCAATATCACAGATGGAGATTTAGTCCAGCTCCTGGTGTTTCTTAGTCACTCAGTAGTATCTGGCCGTTTCTTTCCAGGTTGTGACCCAGTGTCTCGGGCTATTGGGTAGTCTGCTGCACAGCTTCTGTCTTTCTTGTTGTCGGACGCAGACAGCGTAGTGAGTCTGTCCCAGACTGTAATGTCCGACACGGTGGAAAAATCCAACCTGCAGAATTGTGGGTAGGAAAGAGACATGTAGGGAAGAAAGAGGGAGGGACAACAAGAATGTTGTAATTAGAGAATGTTGTGATGGACAAAAAAGAAGAGAGAGGAAGACAGTTACAGTGCTAGAGAGAAAATGTGATGAAGGAAGGAGCAAAAGAAAAAGTAGCAATCAGAGTGAATGAGACAAGGGTGAGACATTTGCAGTTGGAGAGAATGGTAGGTAGCACAAGGAAGGTTGCAGATAAAGATAAAATGATGCCAAGAAGAATACAGAGATGTTGTGATGTGCAGAAAAGGTAAAAGATTATGTGAAAAAGATGACAGAAAGAGGAGGAAGATTAATTACAAGGAGAATATTGTGATGAGTTATAGAGATAAGTGGGAAAAGGAGAGATTTTGCGGTTAGAGAGATGGGTTGAAAGAGGAGGGAGATAGTAGTTTTACAGATGGGTAAGTAGAGGAGAAAGTTTTTATTTGTAGAGATGGGTGGAAGAAGAGG
Source organism: Taudactylus pleione (assembly GCA_031769625.1). Lineage (NCBI taxonomy): Eukaryota > Metazoa > Chordata > Amphibia > Anura > Myobatrachidae > Taudactylus > Taudactylus pleione. The sequence continues at coordinate 3,960,938 of JAUIMM010000329.1, read as the reverse complement.
GAGTTAGTAGTAAAGATGGGAGGGATGAGGAGATGGTTTATACTTGTAGAGATGGGTGGGAAAGGAGGGATTTTGCGGTTAGAGAGATGGGTGGGAAAAGGAGAGGGTTTGTAGTTATAGAGATTGGTCGGAATGGGGCGATTTGTAGTTGTAGAGATGGGTTGGAAGAGGAGTGAGGGAGTTTGTGGTTATAGAGATGAGAGGGATGAGGAAGGAGTTTGTAGTTGTAGAGACGGGTGGGAAGAGGAGGGAGTTTGTTGTAGAGATGGGTGGGAAGAGGAGGAAGTTTGTAGTTGTAGAAATGGGTGGGAAGAGGAGGGAGTTTGCAGTTGCAGAGATGGGTGGGAAGAGGAGGGTTTGTACTTGTAGAGATGGACAGGAAGAGGAGGAAGTTTGTAGTTGTAGAGATGGGTGGGAAGAGGAGGGTTTGCACTTGTAGAGATGGGTGGGAAGAGGAGGGTTTGCACTTGTAGAGATGGATGGGAAGAGGAAGAAGTTTGTAGTTGTAGAAATGGGTGGGAAGAGGAGGGTTTGCACTTGTAGAGATGGGTGGGAAGAAGAGGGTTTGCACTTGTAGAGATGGGTGGGAAGAGGAGGAAGTTTGTAGTTGTAGAAATGGGTGTGAAGAGGAGGGAGTTTGTAGTTGCAGAGATGGGTGGGAAGAGGAGAGTTTGTAGTTGTAGAGATGGGCAGGAAGAGGAGGGAGTTTGTAGTTGTAGAAATGGGTGGGAAGAGGAGGGAGTTTGCAGTTGCAGAGATGGGTGGGAAGAGGAGGGTTTGTACTTGTAGAGATGGACAGGAAGAGGAGGAATTTTGTAGTTGTAGAGATGGGTGGGAAGAGGAGGGTTTGCACTTGTAGAGATGGGTGGGAAGAGGAGGGTTTGCACTTGTAGAGATGGGTGGGAAGAGGAGGGAGTTTGTAGTTGCAGAGATGGGTGGGAAGAGGAGAGTTTGTAGTTGTAGAGATGGGTGGGAAAAGGAGGAAGTTTGCAGTTATAGAGTTGGGCAAGAAGAGGAGGAAGTTTGCAATTATAGAGATGGGTTGGTAGAGGAGTTAAATAGTAGTTGTAGAGATGGGTGAGTAGAGGAGAAATTTTGTAGTTGTAGAGATGGGTGCAAAGAGGAGGGAGTTTGTAGTTGTAGAGATGGGTGGGAAGAGGAGGGAGTTTGTTGTTGCAGAGATGGGTTGGAAGAGGAGGGTTTTATGTTGTAGAGATGGGCAGGAAGAGGAGGAAGTTTGCAGTTATAGATGGGAGGGAGTTTGGCGTTATAGAGATGAGTGGGAAGGTTAAGTAAGATATCAATAAGAGGAAGAGCAGTGGGAAATAGGAATGTAGAGAGAAGGATAAGGTTGGTGAGACGAGTGGGGAAGACAAAGCAGAGAGTTAACAATTAAAGAGAATATGCAGAATTATTGATGAGAAAGGGAATAGTTTAATGTAGAGATACATTTGGTAAAAGATTATATTTAGGAGGGAAGTTAAGAATGGACAGAATAATAAGAGCATATTGGTATAATTATTTCACCAAAACAACTATTTTAAAAGTTAAAACAAAAAAAATGTGAATAGTAATGATAGAATTGTACATAAACTTCACAAGAGAAGATATTAGCTTAGATAGAAATATTGTACTGTATGTATCAAGAAGACAAAAAAATTATACACAGATAGTGGGAGGAGGAGGAAGAGGTCTGCAAAAGCTGGGCTGGAATTATTTGGTTACCCGACTGGCGGGGTTGGGGGACAGTGGTCAGAGGTTGTACTCAGTCCTGTGTTAATCTCTCAGTTTCTGATGGTTGCACCTTCATCTCAGCCTTCTGACCCCTGACCTCATACTTGGCGCGGGTGTTGGCCCTCCGGAAGAATCCACACTACAAGGCAGAGACTGGTGAGGGGCCGAACACAAATTCAATACTTATTTAGATAAAATAGGGCTATGTCAGAAGTTATTAAGAAGCAGATTGGTGAAAAAGTGAGAAGCGTAACCAATCCTTGCCAAGGAGAAAAACACCATGAAAAGTTCACGTTTCAGTGTGTGAGTTCAGTGGTGCCATAAGAAAATAATTCGGTCAAATATAAGTAACAAAAGATCCTAGAAGAGGTTGAAATTCCAGCACCAAAACCCAATTCATTTTGTATTTTTGACTATGGGTGGTAGTTAAGGTTCCCAAATATTGTTCTGACTTTATTTTAGATTCAGATGTTTATAGGAGCGCTTCTGGTAACTCCATATTAGTACCATAAAAGCTAAGGGGAGTAGTTTCTTCACTGCACAGGAGCCCTTACAGGAGGTATTTTTTTCATAAAAATTTGAACTTTCAATTTGGGAAAATGGCTTACTCCTATTTTTATGGTTCCAAAATATAAACTTTCATTATTTCTTAAAATAATATTCAAATAGGATAGAAGCAATAAAGCCAAATAGTAAAATATAGTGAGAGAGGAAAAAGATAGGCATGATCTAAAAATAAATTAAACAAATGCCCGTAGACAGTAATTATTATTTATTCTTCAAATAAATTCTTGTACCTGTGTCAATTTAAGTGTAGTGGTATATTGTCACTTTAAATATTGAATTGTGAATGTAACCTTAGTTATTCATTGTCTGTTTTTTTTGTAGAGATAGTGGTTGCAATTGTAGAGAAAGTTACAGTGTTAGTCATCCATTTAGAAAAAAACAAGAGATATGGTAAGAACTTACCTTTGTTATCTCTGTTTCTACGAAGTCCATAGGGTCCACAGGGTTGACCTTGGGGTATAGCTGGATCTGGATCCATGGGCACCACGCAGTTAAAGCTTTAGCTGCTCCCAGGATGCACTTGGGTCCGTCCTCCTCTATACCCCGCCCCCGGCCACAGCACCTCAGTTGGTAAGCAGCCAAGGCCGGAGGAGGAGACTAAACAGAGAGAAGGAAGACTGGAACACACAAGAAACCATACTCACAGAAATGGGAGACGGAAAACCGGTGACCAGCCACACAGCCCATTTGAAGCCAGGTGCGTCAGGGCGGGCGCCCTGTGGACCCTATGGACTTCGTAGAAACAGAGATAACAAAGGTAAGTTCTTACCATATCTCTTGCTTTCTACTTCAGGGTCCATAGGGGGTCCACAGGGTTGACCTTGGGGATGTCCCAAAGCAGTACAACTAAGGGCGGGGACGCTCCTGTGCTGAAAGGAGTACCCGGCGCCCAAAGGATGCATCCTGAGAGGCAAAGGTGTCAAACGCATAGAACCTCAAAAACGTTTGAATTGAAGACCAAGTGGCCGCCTTACACAGCTGAACAGCAGAAGCGCCACGTCTAGCAGCCCAAGAGGGACCCACAGAACGAGTGGAATGAGCCTTAACAGAGGCTGGCACAGGTAAGCCCTCCTGTGCATAAGCCTCACAAATAACGGAACGAAGCCAACAGGCTAACGTTTGTTTGTTGGCAGGCCAACCCCTCTTGTGAAAACCAAAGAGGATAAACAAGGAATCAGACTTCCTAACCGAAGCCGTCCGTTCTACATAAATTCTAAGCGCCCGGACCACATCTAAGGAAGTCTCACCAGCTGAAAGATCAGGGGACTGAAAAGCTGGCACAACAAGTTCCTGACTAATATGGAACTTCGAGACCACTTTGGGCAAAAACTCAGGACGAGTGCGGAGCACCGCTCTGTCCTGGTGAAAAATCAGGAAAGGAGGGCGACAGGAAAGCGCCCCCAATTCAGACACCCTCCTGGCCGAAGCAATTGCCAGGAGAAAAACCGTCTTAAATGTCAGCCACTTGAGCTCCACCGCCTCAAGAGGCTCAAACGGAGGACCCTGCAGGACCCGTAGCACCACCGCCAAGTCCCAAGGAGCCACAGGAGGCACAAAGGGAGGCTGGATCCTGAGAACACCTTGGAAAAAGGTGTGAACGTCTGGTAGTATTGCAATCCGCCGTTGAAACCACACGGACAAGGCGGACACATGAACCTTCAGAGATGCAAGGCGTAAGCCGAGATCCAATCCTGACTGAAGAAATTCCAAGATCCTAGAAACTCGGAACACCTGAGGATCATAATGTCTGGACTCACACCACTGAAAGTAAGTGTGCCACACTCTGTGATAAATCCGTGCTGAAGCAGGCTTGCGTGCCCTGAGCATGGTACCAATAACCGAACTGGAAAAGCCCAGAGACCTCAAGACGGCTGTCTCAAGAGCCACGCCGTCAAAGACAGCCGACCCAGATCCGGGTAAAGGCAGGGCCCCTGAGACAACAGGTCCCGACGCTGAGGAAGAAGGTACGGAGCGTCGATGGAGAGGCTCCTGAGATCGGAGTACCAAGGACGTCTGGGCCACGCCGGAGCTACCAGCACGAGCATGCCGCCGTCCTGCTTGAATTTCCGCAGAACCCGAGGAAGCAGGGATATCGGAGGAAACAGATACGCCAGGTGAAACGTCCATTTCACCGACAGCGCGTCCACCAGACTTGCACCTGCGTCTCTTGTCCTTGACCCGTAAACGGGCAACTTGTGATTGTGACGGGAGGCCATCAAGTCCAGCTCCGGCAGTCCCCATCTGTCCACGAGTAGCTGAAACACCTCTGGGTGAAGCGACCATTCCCCGGGATGCACGTCGTGACGGCTGAGGAAGTCCGCCTCCCAATTGAGGACTCCGGGGATGAAGACCGCCGAGATCGCTGGAATGTGACCCTCCGCCCAAGTCAGGATACGAGACACCTCCGACATCGCTGCCTGACTGCGAGTTCCGCCTTGGTGATTGATATACGCCACCGTGGTGGCGTTGTCGGACTGCACCTGTACCGCCCTTCCGTGAAGAGCGGGGCCGGACGACTGCAGGGCCCTGTATACTGCCCGCAGTTCCAGGATGTTGATGGGGAGAAGTGCTTCTTCCGCTGACCAACGACCCTGAAGCGACAAAGAGCCGGTCACTGCCCCCCAACCCCGGAGACTGGCATCCGTCGTGAGCAGGACCCAGTCCGGGATCCAAAATGGGCGCCCCTCGACCAGATGAGCTGTCTGAAGCCACCAAGCCAAAGATAGCCGAACGTCCGGAGACAACACCAGCTCCTGAGAGCGGATCCGGTGAGGTAACCCGTTCCATTCTGATAGAATCAGCCCCTGCAGGGGCCGGGAATGGAACTGGGCAAATTCCACCATGTCGAATGTCGACACCATGGACCCCAGAACTCTCATAGCCGAATGGACCGACAGGCGGCAACGGCTCAGGCAACTGCGTATCCGCAGCTGTAGGGAGGCGACCTTCTCCGGAGTCAGGAAGATCCTTTGCTGACGCGAATCCAGCAGGGCTCCCAAATGAACCATCCGCTGTGATGGAATCAGGGAGGACTTTTTCCAATTTATCAACCACCCGTGTGCTTGCAGGCAAGCGATCGTCAGGTGGAGATGTTGAAGCAGTACCTCCGGGGAGCTCGCCAGCAACAGGAGGTCGTCCAGGTACGGAAGCAGCCGTACATTCTGGTTCCGAAGATGTGCGGCCATGACCGCCATAATCTTCGTGAACACCCTCGGTGCCGTGGAGAGACCAAAGGGTAGCGCCCAGAACTGATAGTGGTGTTGAAGGATAGCGAACCTCAGATACCGCTGGTGTGAAGATGCTATCGGAACATGGAGGTAGGCGTCCTGGATGTCCAGGGACACCATGTAATCCCCTGGTTCCATCGCCAGAATGATGGAACGTAACGTTTCCATCCTGAACTTGGGAACCCTGAGGAATTTGTTCAGAGACTTCAAGTTGAGGATAGGGCGATGAGAACCATTGGGTTTCTGCACCAGAAACAGAGACGAATAATACCCCGTCCCTCGTTGTGATAGAGGAACGGGAACAATGACCCCTGCTTTCAGCAAGGACTCTATAGCCTCCTGAACCTGTAACGCCTTGGTCTTGTCCTGAGAAGGACTTGTGCAGAAAAACTGGTGGGGTGGTCTGTGCCGAAAAGACAGGGCGTACCCCTGGGAGACCACTTCTCGAACCCAGGCATCCGTGGTGGTATTGTGCCAGCACTGGGCAAATAGAAGAAGTCGGCCTCCCACTCTGAGGTCCCCCAGAGGGAGGCCCGTCCCATCAGGCCGCAGGTGTATCTTCCTGCTTGGAAGAAGGGCGCCGAGCACTCCAGGCTTGCTTCTTGGGTTTAGAGGCCGTCTTACTCGCAGACTGTCTCGGGAAGGACTGACCTTTCGCCTTACCCTGAACCCGAAAGGAACGAAAAGCCGAACTCCGAACCTTAGCAGGCAGTGCCGCCGAAGGGAGGAAGGCCGACTTGGATTTAGCCAGGGTGTCCACTATTTTGTCCAAGTCCGGACCAAATAGTAATTCCCCATTGAAAGGTAAGGCCTCCAGACCTTTCTTTGAATCAGAGTCCGCTCTCCAGGACCGCAACCATAAGGATCGGCGGGCAGACACCGCTGCAGCCGATACCCGCGAGGTCAGCAGACTAGCATCTAAAGAAGCTTCTCCAATGTAAGAAGCAGCGTCCCTCATTTGTCCCAACAACGCCCGCTGGACATCCGGAGCGTCGTCCGGGAAGGTATCTTCCAATGCATTGGCCCACCCCTCAATGGCCTTGGCCACCCAGGAGATGGCCATGGACGGTCGGGCCACCGCCCCGGAGAGGGAGTAAATAGACTTTAAGCAAATCTCAACTTTCCTGTCCGTGGGATCCTTCAGCGAGGATATCGACGGTAATGGTAAGGTGGCGCCCCGAGTTAAACGGGTGACATGGGAATCCACCGCCGGTGGAGTTTCCCATTTTTTACAATGTGCCTCAGGGAAGGGGTAATTAGAAGCCAACCGCTTCTGAGGAAGGAATCTCTTACTGGGCGCCTGCCAAGCTACCGCCATATGATCCGTCAACTGATCCGACAGGGGAAACACCGCAGAAGCCACCTTAGTTTTTTTGAAACTAGGAAACTTCGACTTAGGAACCGGTGCCTCATCCTCTATAAGAAGAATAGCTCGCACCGCCCTAACTAGTGCTCGCACATTAATGGACGACTTGGTATACATTTCCTGGACCGAGGCGTCCGAGTCAGTGTCATCAGGGACCTCCCCATCATCTGAGGAACCCTCTGAGTCCGATACCTGAGCAGCCCGTGTCATGAGTGGGCGTTTTGAAATCCTAGAAGGCATGTCAGTCTGCAACATTGACTGAAAAGCCGAGGAAGCGGCCGCCAAATTTTGCACGGAGTTGGAGAGCACATCCACCCAGGGTGGAGGAGTCACCATAGGGGCCTGAAAAGGTACCACAGGCTGCTGCGGCACAGGGGAAGCCTGTATATACATAGGCAACCCCGCATAGGGACCCACCGACTGAGACCCAGGGGGGCTCCGCAATAACTGCGGGACACCCGGGGAATGGGGGATGGTCGGCTGGGACAACGACCTAGTAGGGAGAGCAGTCGGGACCGACAGACGGTCCGCAATAGTTCCCTATCTACTCCTGCAGAACAGCGTCCGCAGGAGGCCAACACCGGAGCCACTGAGCGCTCAACCTCCTCGTCTGACATGACAGAATATATTATATATCTGGCACCAGGGTAGAAGTAAAACGCACTCACCGGTGTGCTGAACAACAGCCCACAATATGGCACTGAGTAGCACACAACTGTATGTGACGGACCTCACAAATACGTGATCTATATAAGTGAGGTCAGTAGAAACGCCCCTCCCCCACACACCTGTAGGGCTTGTAGGAGAAATAAAGGGATAGGTATAAGCTGACAGTAAGTAGAAAATAAGCACAGACAGGCAGCACTAGCAAAAGTCACATACCATGCAGGAAGATATACTCACTGCACCTTTCCACTACAATCAACCTGCCCAGATTCAGTGTCTGGGAGGGCTATAGTGCTGTGTACGCTGTCCTTAATCAGGGGAGAGGTACACAGGGGGACCGGTCTGCGTGCTCCCTGAAGATTTGCGCTGCCACTGTGAGAAAATGGCTGCTGGAGACCTCAGAGGAGGAGTGGCCGAGTAGCTGCAGCTCAGCGACGCCAGACTCCGTGCTGAAAGGCGCGCTGAGCTGAGGGGAGGAGCCGCTAAACAGGGAAGGCTTCCTCCCCTGGCTAGCATATTAACCCCAGGGCTTGCCGGCATCCCGCTTGCCATATATCCCTGGTGGTCTAGTGGTCCCACGGGTTATTCCTCCTCAGAGGGGGAGCCCGCCGCCACCGCTAGCGGCCCCCGGTCTGTCCCCTAGGACCGGGGGCAAAGGACTGCATCTGCAGGCAAAACCTGCGAGCCGCCGCTAATCGGCGACTCGCGGCTTACCTTGTCCCCGGCGACTCTGGCAGCAGTCCAGGGAGGGACCCAGAGTCCGGCTAGTACCTCAGTTTGAGTTGGTACCCGGCCGGAGTCGGGTCACCTGCGCAGGGGGGCTGCAGGAGCAGCCCCCAAAAGCTTTCTATTTTTATTTAAAAAAAAAAAAGAGCCTGTTAGATTTTTGTTTTAAAACAGAGGCTCTAGTGTGGCAGCGACGGGCTGTCTATGCAGACGCCCACGCTGCCGCTCTCCTTCCCCGCTGGCGCCGCGACGCCAGTACTGCACTGGGGATCGTGGCGATCCCCAGTGCAGTACTGGCGTTGCGGCGCCAGCGGGGAAGGAGAGCGGCAGCGTGGGCGTCTGCATAGACAGCCCGTCGCTGCCACACTAGAGCCTCTGTTTTAAAATAAAAATCTAACAGGCTCTTTTTTTTTTTAAAATAAAAATAGAAAGCTTTTGGGGGCTGCTCCTGCAGCCCCCCTGCGCAGGTGACCCAACTCCGGCCGGGCACCAACTCAAACTGAGGTGCTGTGGCCGGGGGCGGGGTATAGAGGAGGACGGACCCAAGTGCATCCTGGGAGCAGCTAAAGCTTTAACTGCGTGGTGCCCATGGATCCAGATCCAGCTATATCCCAAGGTCAACCCTGTGGACCCCCTATGGACCCTGAAGTAGAAATGTGTAAATACTAACACGGATGGTTACAATGCTGCTGGCATGTGTCCTGTATATACTTTGTATCTCAGAGGACAGTGGATTAGTGAGTGGAGTTGTCCTCAGTATATGAGGTAACAAACTTTTTTGCAATGCCGATCAAAGAGAAATAGTTTTGACTGTTATGTAATTATTTTTCTAATAGTTTAAAAAATGATGTGGTAATTGTGCTATGATTTTTTTATGTATCTGAAGTACACTTTGTATTATCAGGCGGCACAGAAGAAACAACCCTTTAGAATGCCATATGTGTTACTGTAGTGAAAAAAATAGGTGCTCTTCTAGTGCGCAGTCTAAGCTGCCTATGTTCAACTAAAAACCAAATGGGACAACACCCGTTTCTCACACAAATCACATAAATATAAACAAATATTTTGCTTATAGTAGTACACCGGCGCTAATTAATAAAGATAAAAATGAATATCACTTCCCTCAGATGATGGTTGCCCTCCTTCTCTTCCAACACCAATTAAGGGGGAAACGTTGGCATATTTGAAAACAGAAAAAACAACAAAACTCAAATTATACTCGTGTATTACTGAGTGATTTTTTATGATTTTATAATTGTCAGGAGAGTGTCGTCTATTCTCATATATTCAAGAACTCTGATTTTTTTGGGGATGCCCCCCACTCAAAACACTCACACTTTGTGATTTAATATCAAAGCACATCAATAAACATCCTTGTTTACATTAATATGATATCACCTCCACCAAACGTAGGTAAATTCGGGGAATGTCCCCACAGTTTTATACTCACAAATCTTAGGAGTATAATAGGCACATCAGTTGGGTCTTTCATAGTCCCAAACTGTCTCCTTATTTCCTCCTTTTAATGTTAGGATCCCCAGACTTGGTCTCCCCACCAATTATGGATGTCGAAGTCAGGAGAAAAGTTTACATAGCTTTTTTATTCTGATACAACAAATCTTCCAAAAGGTAATAAAGTAAAAGCATATAGGATAAACTCCTACCTAGATAGGGGAGATGCTAAGATGTTGAATAGGACAAAAACAGGGCCCCGTTTCCAAATGTTCTCCCTTTTCCCTGGTAGGGTTCTCATTTATCCCAGACACAGGACTGCCTTCACAGACACTGGACTGCCTTTATCCCAGATACTGGTGAAGGCAGTCCAGTGTCTGGGATATATTAGATATTTGAATATATGTGAATAGACGAAACTCTCCTGACAATTATAAAATCATAAAAAATCTCTCAGTAATACACGAGGATCATTTGTGTTTTGTTGGTTTTTCTATGCCAACTTTTCCCCCTTAATTGGTGTTGGAAGAGAAGAAGGGCAACCATCATCTGAGGGAAGTGATGTTTATTTTTATCTTTATTAATTAGCGCCGGTGTACTACTATTATATTTCTTTATATTCATATGTGTTACTGTACTAGCCGTCTCAGGTCTGGCAGAGTGATATACAAAGCACAAAATGCACTTCAGATGTAAGAGACTAACATTCCCAATTCAATATTAGGGGCCGGATTCAAATAGCTGCGGTAATTAACCACGTGAGGAAAGGTGCTAGTAGCCTCAGACTTTTATGCCTGAGGCTATTCAATTAGAAATCCTATTTCTCATGCAGTAAATCTGTGGCTAACGTGCGTTAACCCATAGATTCCGGGATAAGTACCAGAAACTATGGGTTAACACGTTTGCGGCACCCGTTATAAAGACAATTACCGCAGATTTCTGTTTAAGCCTCGCTCAGGCTCAGTGCCTTGGGCTAGAATTGAATAGCCCCGGCCACTGCATTGGTCCGTGGTTAATTACTGCAGCTAATTGAATCCAGTCTCAATAAAAGTGCTGTCTGCTGGCATTTGTTTAATTTATTTATATATATTACTATCTTTACTTCTTGCACTCACTCTTTTAATATATAGCTGTATTGCTTTTATCATATTTGAATATTTTATAAAAAAATAATAAAAGCTATATTTGGGAACATAAAAATAGGGATAAGCAATTCCTTCGAACTGAAAGTACAAATTTGTATGAACAAAAATACTTCCACCAAGGGCTCCTGTGCAGTGAAGAAACTCTAATTTTCTCTCTTCCGTTATCAAAATATAAGCAAGCAAGGTATAATAGGTCAAGCAGGAATAAAAAATAAATATGTCCAAACTGTAGGAAAATAAATTGGATAAGTAACACAAATATACATTATAGTTTATTTTATTTCTTAAAGGAAGAACACAGTATAATTACTTACAAATGTATTTCTTGATCACTAATACAAGATAATACATCATAAAATCTTATTGATGCTAAGTCACCATCTAGCCAGCATCAGCGCACAGTCCCTACAGGCTATCACACTACAGCTGCTGTTTCATAACCTGATATCACATAAAAGCATCCATCTATGAAGCTGGTTCTTGAGATGGGTCACTATACTGCACATAGCAATTTTTTCATAAGTGTGGGATCTACTTCATCAATAGCTAATTCCACTAATTTAAGTATATAGTTCATGTTTCAATACTACTTTTTCTATAATAGAATTAGTAAATGGGCCTAGGAGAGATGGTAAGTAGGTACTGTAGTTGAGAATAAAATCATTAGATGGCCCAGATGATTATTACCAGTCCTTACCTTCCACAGGAGAAGAATGATAAGACCCAAAAGCAGGATTCCAGATCCTACAGAAACGATGATCACCCAAAGAGGGAGTTCAGCTGGAGGTAGCTCCACCAGCTCGGAGTCTATAGAGACTGAAAACTAAACCCAGAAAATAAGCAGGGAGGTGAGAGAGAGAGAAAAAGGAAAACACAAATTAAAATTTGGATTTTTTGTGAAATCTGCTTAAATTATGTATAGTACTCAAAAGGAGCTTTAAGCTGGGTACACACTTAACAGATACAGTACTATATCTGCAGATGATGGTTGTTCATACACACTGAACAATCATCAACTGTCTTCTGGCCGCGGGTCCCACTGGCCGGGGGGGGGGGGGTGTCGCGCTGCCTCCCCGCGGCCTCTGCAACAAGTGCACAGGCGGTCAGCAGATATATTGTGCATCGGCTGTGCAGCAGAGCCGACGCGATATGTCTGTGAACTGTATCATTCACTGACATATCACTGGTACACACTGGCTGACGGGCACCCGATATATTGGCCGATCAATTGTACCCAGCAGTACTTTGCTTGAAAATTGCTGTTTCACAGGTAGACACCAACCACTTGAGGTCTAATGCAATCTCATGGTAAAACAGAAGCACTGTGAATCAGCATAACGTATTTATTCACAGTATAAAACATGTAACCTCCTTACGTATAGGTTTGAATTTGTAAACAATGGAGGACAGAGTGGTATTTTTTTTGCCATTTTCAGCTGAATATTTGTTAACTCTAGATTAACATCGGGGCAGATGGGCCAGATTAACAACAGGGCAGATGGGACTACAGCCACAGGCATCCACATAAAAATAGGCCCATCATCATGGCAGCATGATGACCAGCTGCCAGTTAGCCACACGGTCAGCCATAAATCATAAGTATTGAAATTGTATTTCTATTTGCCTCACAAAATTATGCAATTTTTATACTATTATGTATTCGTGGAGTCATTGGGGCTGATAGTGTAGGGGGTGTACACACACCCACATAGCACTGGTCACACCTCATCTGCTTCTCACAATAGGTCCTTCAACATTTTCAGCCCCAGGCCCATGTGGCCCTAAATCAGGGGCGGGCTGGACCAGGGGGCAGGGGGTCATGTACCCGACAGGCCGGTGCACTATTGATGATTTGGGCTGGCAGCATTATTTGGAGATGTGTCCAGCTGGGGAAACACATCTCTGATCAGCGCTGGCTTGACTGCGCATCAGGCCTAACGCCAGATCGGATGCAGCAGCACTGCAGTTTATAGTTGTTGCCGCCCGTGAACCACCCACGGACCAGCGGCCAATAAAAAAGAGGAATCAACGATGGCCCTTTAAATTTGGCACCGGACGCTAGCCAGTCACGGCTTGTAGTCCTGCAGCCAATCAGAAGCAGTTGTGGCTGCTTTTGATTGGCTACCGGTCCGCACCATGATTAGTTCACAGCCGGCGCAAAGTTTAAACTGCTGCCACATCAGCGCATTTCCCTCCATGCCCTGGCGTTGGGACCCGATACTCTGTCCCAGCGCAGATCAAAGATGTGTGTGTGTCCTTGCTTTGTTCCAAGCCGCCGCGGCGAGCTCACTGCCATGGGACAGGGAGAAGAAGTGCTCCTGCTTGGTGCCGAGCTGCCCACATCGAGCCCACTGCCAGCCAGGGGAAGGGGAGGAAGAGATGCAGCCGGTCTCTGTAAGCACAGGTGGACTGAGAGGTAATGGGGGTGAGGTGAACACTGAGGTGCAGGCGGTGAGAGTGGGATGTACAGTAGTCAGTGAGAGTGCAGGCTGTAGGAGAGGGACATAGGCAGTGAGAGTGCAGGGGGTTGAGATGGAAGCAGAGGCTAATTCCCATTATCGAAATCCCTAAAGTTAGGGAGGGTGGTTCCACTGACATTTTCTATACCCCCACTTAAAAATTCAGGTAGCACTGCCTACGGGCACCGAGAGAGGTAGGCTGCTCATGGGCCAGTGCCGTGTGCTTGCCCCCCCAGGCTAAAAGCTGCCAGCCAGTCCCTGCCCTTAATCCAACCCAGTCTGGAGGGTGTGAAAAGTTTGCTTCTATAATACTGGAGAGTATTAAATTGTTTGACTCGATAATACTGCCCTGAGTTGTTACAAATGTAGCCACAGTCCCAGATGTGTTTTGCATGTCACTAATGTGATGAGCATGCTCACTCTTTTATTGTGAATAAAACCTTTATATTGAAACCCAGACCAATTTTTTTCTAGTTTAAAACTAGTAAATCTTTATCCCAATCACAGATATTTTGATTTTTTTTTTATGTTGGTCTTAGTGTAATGTTATTTTGTTAAAGTGTTTTGTTTGAGTATAGTTAGCCACCATGTCTCCTGTGGCCCTGCTCCAAACACTCAGGTGTCAAACTTGTGGCCATCCAGCTGCAATAGGACTACATATCCCAGTATGCCCTGCCACAGTTTTAGCATGTCCTAAGAGCAGACCGATGGCAGTGCATGCTGGGATGTGTAGTCCCACTGCAGCTGAATGGCTCGAGTTTGACACCACTGCGAGTCTAGATAAGGACCCACATGCGTTATCTCCCTAGACAAATGGATGTATATTGCAGGTGAAAGACCTGCTTCTTTGTTCCAGTGACAGCCACTAATTGTAGGTTATATTGAGACTTGGGTAGATCCCAAGTTTCTTTTGCTCAGCAATGATCGCTATTAACACCCATCACCAGAATGAAAAACAAATGTAAAAATATGTGAATATATCAATGGTTGTTTGGAGCTAAGGGGTAATTATGCTTAAGCACAACTTTGCACAGCCCGCAATTCTGACGACACACTCAGTGAACTTCACTACATGTGCCCTGTGAATGCCCTGTTTCCACCCAGTTACACACCGTCAGCCATAAGTGGAGATGCAACTAACTTGAGGAAAACTCTGCTAATAAGTGCCTAGCTATGGAGCAGGCGCAGCGAGAAAATATGCAATATATATCTGCATCAAGGCCCACATATTCAAACTCTGTGTCCTAATAGGAACTCGTACACAGGAATGAGGCTTTAACTCATGTATGTCAAAATATTCATTACTGGCCTAGCCGGTATACATTCAGAATCTCGACATGGAAGGGGGCATGAACATGTCGACATTGACACAATGATGACATTGTGAATGTCAACAGACACAATGTCGACGGATGTAATACCGACAGATGTGATCCAGGTGGTCAGAGTCCAGACGCCTGGATACCGACAGGGTTAACATACCAACACTTGGTGATCGGTATGCTAACCCTCTCCCTACCCTAACCCTCCCTCCCTGGTGCCTGAACCAAACCTCCCCCCCTAAAGCCTAAACCTAACCTCCACCTCCCCGTGCCCTAAACCTAACCCTCCCCCTTAGTTCCTAACCCTCTCCCTACTGCCTAACCCCTAAACCTAGCCCTCACCCCCCACCCCGTTACTTACAGGATGCTGAATGCATACCAATGTCAACACCCGATTTTTTACAATTTTTAGGGTTAAGTTTAGGGTTAGTCTGCAGTTAAGGTTACGATTAGTTAACGTCCCTTATGGAAAACGTATCAAATGTCGACATTATGTTAATGTCAACATTGTAAATGTCAACTTTTTATACCACACTGAGCCTAGCTCCATAGATTGCAAAATACCTGACCTATGGCAATTGCAAGGATTTATCTGCTCTATGACTGAAACCCTTTGCAGTACTTGCTTTATGAAGGAATTCATTTAGCGACTAATCCATTCTATGCTAGGAAATTTGTTCATAGGAAATTATAGCTGCATGGACTGATATTAAGATCTATATGCTTTTACAAAGATTTAATAGGATAATCTCAAAGTTATATATGGATATTAGAAGAACGTATAAAAGCAAAATGGTGAAAGTTGAGGCGGATTTCTAATTTCCATCATAAGTTACAGTAGGGATTGCATTATTCATTATGTATATACATTTTGATAATGAGCACTGGAATGATTTTATCAGAACTCCCCAATTATAAGCAGTGATATTAGATATTAGTTAAAGGAGTTTATATGTATATTAACGTTATTTGCACTTTATACAGTGATACATACTGTTACATGGTGACTCTGCATGTTTATAGAATCAATATCAGTTTTTAGATAAAGCTCTGCTGATCCTTCCACCCACACTCTGTCAATGTGTCTGTAATCCTAAAGGGAATAGAAGCAGTGATAGAGTTTCAGTACAGCATTGCAGAACACATAAACATGTATAAATGATATTATTTCTGCCCCGTCCAGAGAGGAGCAGCAAGGTGGGAGATGTGGGGGGCAGACAAGTTGTGCTGAGAACACGTCATCATTTAAAGACGCCATTTGGGACATTGTGAAGTGGTGGACAAGGCCACAATGACGCGATTCAACATAAATTGGGCATCAAACCTCAGAGTCTTGGACCGCCACCAAAATCATGGCGTTTTCTGGACATTCTGGAAGGGTAGGTAAGTATGATCATAAGCAGTGGCGGTCGCAGGGTGGGGGCTGCAGTACTTACCAAAACGGCCAAGGAGGGGTTCCGTATAAACAATAACATTGAGTCTGCTCCAAACACTGCTGCCGGGGAACGATCATTAAATTAATTGGGGAAGGATTAGCTGGGTCTCTGTGTGATTGACAGGCGCAGTGGATTAGCCCACTCCCAAACTCCTGAGTCAGCTAGGTCCTATTGGCTAGTTTTGGCCAATGGGAGCTAGCTGACACAGGAGTCTGGGGGCACACTAATCCGTCATGCCTGTCAAACACCCAGCTGATCCATTCCAGTGAGCTTAATGATCGTTCCCCGGCAGCAGTGTTTGAAGTAGACTTAATTTTATAGTTTAAACCGACCCCCCCCCCCCCCCCGTTAGTTTTGGTAAGGGCTGCAGCCCCCACCCTGCAATCGCCACTGATCATAAGACAAGAAATATTGGAGAAAGAGAAGGAAATGGTCACTTACAATAATAAAAGTCTCTTTTGTTACTTATTTTTGCACAAATGTATCCAGTTGTTTGGGAGACATACAGTATAGGTTTGTGTTCCAAGACAGCATCTATGGGGTGCAAAATGTATTATTCTGCTTTAAAGAGCAATGAAAATTAGGGCTCTTAGCGATGTAGCTGCTTGCAACGAGATGAAATTGAATGATATTTGAAGTGCATTTAGATGGGCGTTTAAAGCATTATCCTCCCTGTAAAATGAACTTTATATACTGTACATGTCAAGATCACTTGTAATAGAAAAAAATAACGATGTAATATAAACATTCAACAAAGACGTAATACAGATATATCTTCACACATGTTGCTGCAGTCACGCCAAACAGCCCCTATTGGCGTTCCAGGTCCCATGCGACTGCTAGTGCCGGGCATCTTTTTCGCCTAAAATTGTGTCTTAGTCGCAATGTGACGCATCTAGGACGCACCAGCAGACTTTGCTGATTAATTTGCTATGTGTCACTTTTATATCTGTGTGCGTCTGTCGGAATCTGTATGAAATGCTACCATGCAGCGGCTGCAGCGTCTTTCTATGCTAAGTCCCGTTTAGTTTCGTATACAGACTCAATCGCACACAACTATACAAGTGTCGCATATCAAATTAATAAGCACATTCTCCTGGTGCTTCCTAGTCACATCACATAAGATGCATTTTCGGGTGACAAATACGCCTGGCACTAGCTGAGTCACATGGGACCTGGCAATTCACTCTCGCCAGTCGTCTCGCGCCACCTGGCGTATTGAGGCTATGTGTATGAGGACACATCTGTAAATACATTACTATTGTCAAATCACTCTCATTATTAATATATGATTTATATGAGGATACACCAAGCAGTATTTTAGGAGAATGAAATGTAGTGTGCACTTTTTGAACAGAGGATATAGGGGGTGATTCAGCACAGGATGGAATTTCAGAGCTGCACGCAAGCAGCTTTGCAATTCTGTCCTTGAAAATATGCAAATTCAGCAAGAGGTGTATGACACCCCCCTGCTGCATTTGTGATCCCAGCTATGCGACCAAGGTCGCAGGCTGGTATAACATGGTGGACGGCGTCGGGCAGCTGAGTAAGCCTCAGCTTACGCAGGCTGGCCGGCTCTCGAGATCAGGAAACTGCATTTGTGGGCGCAGCCCCTGGCCTTGCCAATTCCGGAAAATGGGGCTGTGGAGAGGCCAGGATCTCTGGCGGCTGACAGATATTTCCTGGCCTCTTTTGAGCATCTGCAATTGCTGGCTTTAGTGACCCCATGGCCGATGGACACACAAATGATCGGATGCTTGGATCAGTAATGCATGCAGGAGGTGTGACGCTTCCTGCTACATTAACATATTACAGCTATCGCAGCTGCTAACATGTCAGCTGCTGCAATAGCATATCCGTCTGAGGCTGAATCATCCCGAGTCCGCCACAACTTCTGCAAGGTGAGCATGACAATCACATGACACTCCCATACGACGGTACATCTCCGTCTGAATAGCCACCACCCAGGAAAGTGCATTACATTTTCAATCCATTTCTGAATCTGTGAGTCCCAATCGATACTGCGACTTTGTAGGCAGAAACCGTTTGGCGCTTGCACTGTGCAACATCTTCCTGACTTTGATGCATGCGCATTTAAAAAAACATTGACCATTTATGTGAATATCGGTATAGCATACAACTCGGAATCAGGCCCAAAGTGCCTCAATGGTGTCACTTCATCCTTTGATCTGTTAGGTTGTATTCTCATAAATATTTCTGTTAGTCCATAAGATCACTGCCATTAGGCCTAGGCAACAGGCACACGGTGAGCGAGAAGTGGCTACAATATACATGTGGAAATTTGGTCTTACTGAGAAACAAATAGAATTGTCACCATAAAATAAATCAGAAATCTCCCTCACCTCCAGGAATGTGCTGTTCCAGACTCTTCCAAACACAGTGACGGTGGCCGACAACTTCATGTCATCCAGAGGGCACAGGAAGCGCACACAGTTTGCACCCCCTCCTCCACATTTCTGCAAACAAAGGGCATTTAAATAATGTAAGGGCTAAAGTCAGTGAGGAATAATTACTATGGCAACCACACTAGGACACAGTGTTGATTTAATTGTTGGTGACGCCAGCAATGTGTCATTGCAGCATCTTGTTAACACCAGCAGCTTCACGCAAGGACCCTACTGATACCACACTACCAGCTCAAGTGGCTGCACTTCACTTACAAGTACCAACCTTTTTCAGTCTCTATTACTGTACTCTCATATCAGCAATGAAACAGGGCAACTCTTTCTATTAGGTATCATTTTACCCTGGCTGACAGTAGATACAGACTATCCCTCTCGTATTCGAATGTCACAGGTGAAGGAAGTGCTCTCATCCCTCATCCAATGCCCTGAGGCAAATGAGTGAAAGCAGAATCTCTGCAACCTTATGTTGGGTACACAGTGGCCAACATATCGGCCTAATCGTGGCACGTCTTGTGGGCACGTCGTGTGTACCAGCGATATGTCTGTGAATGACATAGTTCACAGACATATCGCGTCGGCTGTGCAGCACAGCCGATACCCAATATATTTGCAGATATATTGGTGCATCATACTGTGTGTTCGTTCGGTCAGCAGACTGCCGGTACACTTGCTGCAGAGGCCACCAGTGATTGACAACTGAACTGTGCGGGTACATGTAAATGCTCACTCAGTTGTGACGTTAGTCACGATGCATCGGGCCAATGATTGGTAAGTGCATACACACTTGCCAATCATCAGATAGGACAGCAGATCGGCCCGGTGGCCGATCTGTCTTCCTAGTGTGTACCCAGCTTTAGACTAGATTACTCTTCCCACTTTAACTTATCTTCAACATACACAGTGCGGTCTACACATTTAGCTGGTTACCATCTATGATTTTATTGCTAGGTTATATTAACAATGCAAGATTATATATGTTATGATTAAGTATTTTGGATGGTATACTATTATTTGTGGTATCATTTTATTTTCTATTTTTTCCAATTTATACAATATGATTCTTTTAAATTACCTATACAATATTTTGCCATATTAAATATTACCTATTTATGTGCAGGTCAGGAAGATAAAGACAATATTACTCCCCCAGACAGTTTTGGGTAAGTGTGATAGGCTGCCAGAGGCATTGGCAACTATAACAATACAACTGATACTATTCCTGGCCTTATAATTTGTTTATGTTTGTCGTTATTGTCTATGTGGCTCGTAAAATCCTCTGATTTTAATATATATACACACATATATACATATATATATATATATATGCAAATTATTTTAAAAGTTAACTCTTATACTATGCAGAGCTTTAAGAGTGCCCCAACAACTTATTATTCTTTTCCCTCTTTGTGTGTTATTCTTATGGCCACTGAAGGGCTAAGCAGCTGGCCAATCTGGAAAGGACCCAGTCTAAGGCCCTCATTCGGAGCCGTACGCTCTGAGCAGAGCGCACGCTCTGAATGAGGGCCGGCCTCCATAATTATGGAGCGTCCTCCTGGACACTCGTATAGCTGTGGGTCACCACCCACAGCATATACGAGCGTGCAGGTTGATGGCCGCGATGGTCTTGACCATCGCGACCATCGCCACTGCGTGCCGGAGCCTGCGGTTGAGGTTTTCAACCGCAAGGCCCGGAGTGATTTTGGCTCTATCAGAGCCAAAATCACTCCCACTGACATCACTAGTGATGTCAGTGGGCCGGCTTCTGACGGTAGGCGTTCCCTTGGGAACGCCCCCGTCAGGGAGGCACGCCCCCGGCACGCCCACCAAAGGGGGCGTGCTGTCAATCAACATCGACAGCACGCCCCCTTTGATCAGACAAACGAGCGAAGGAAAGTCCTTCGCTCATCGCGTCTGGCGCATGCGCACGACGGAGCTCCCGCAGTCGTGCGCATGCGCAGTGCACAACATCGACCCACTTGCGAGCGGACAGCCGCTTGCGAGTGGGTCTGAATCAGGCCCTAAGTCCATGATCCCTGTGGAAGAAAAAAAAAACATTACTTAGTGCCTAACATTGATGGTGGAGAACCATCACACTTTCGCCATCGATGGATAAACCTATGACCATGACCATCACTGGCAAAACCATTGATGGTTGCTAACTGTTCGATGGCCATCCCTAAGAAGCATGTTTTCCCTTTCTGTAGAAACAATAAAGAAGTTCTTAGTTATGGAGTTTGTCCTTCTCATATAACAATATCACTAACTCTGAGTGGGCTCTTACCAATGAGGTATTGGGTTTTTCTCTTTTAACAGCTGGCAAAGTCTGAACATCTGGCAAAGTCTGAACATCTGGCAATTCCCCAACTTCTCTCCTTCTTCTTCCATTGGACAGCTAAGAGACATGAAAAATGAATTTGCTAAGATGAATGCAGTTATGTCCTCCAGCTGTGATGTGAACACAGAAAACATTCAAAATAAATAAAAATCAAGTATTCTGAAGGCTTACACCTGTATTGTCATGTAAATATACCCCAAGTACCCCAGGTCAGGGCTCTTCTAGTGTAGGGCAGACCGCTGTGATAACCAGTGGCAGCTGTGTGTTTGTAATAGCAGCCTATGAGAGTCACACAGACTCTCATTGGCTGCTACACGGAGGGAGCCGGTTGGAGCTCACTCATGAGCTCAGTCTTCCAGCTCCCTCCACGCGTTTTACAGCAGAGCAGCGCGGACGGCGGCAGGAGCGGGGATTCAGGTAAGTTTTTCTTATTTTATGTGTGTGTGTAAGGGGGCATTACTAGGGGGCATACTACTACTGGGGGCCTACTAAGTGGGGGCCTGCTAATGGGGGGCATACTACTACTGGGGGCCTGCTAAGGGGGGCATACTACTGCTGGGGGCCTGCTAATGGGGGCACTACTACTACTGGGGGCCTGCTAAGGGGGGGCACTACTACTACTGGGGGCCTGCTAAGGGGGGGCACTACTACTGCTGGGGGCATGTTAATGGGGGCACTACTACTACTGGGGGCCTGCTAAGGGGGGGCACTACTACCTCTGGGGGCCTGCTAAGGGGGAGCATACCATTAATGGGGGCACTACTACTGGGGGCATGCTAAGGGGGGGCATACTACTACTGGGGGCAAGGTAATGGGGACACTACTACTGGGGGCATATTAATGAGGGCACTACTACTACTGGGGGCCTGCTAAGGGGGGCATACCACTACTGGGGGCCTGCTAAGGGGGGGCATACCACTACTGGGGGCATGTTAATGGGGGCACTACTACTGGGGGCATGTTAATGGGAGCACTGCTACTGGGGGCACTACTACTGGGGGGCATACTACTGGGGGCACTGCATAGGGGGCCCTACTACTAAGGGGACACCACTACTGGGGCCATTGTGTAAGGGACACCACTGCTGGGGGCATTGTATAAGTGGCACTACTACTGTGGGCATTGCATAAGGGGCATTACTACTGTGGGATTTGTTTATAAGGGTTACTACTGTGGGCATTGTGTAAAAGGGTCACTACTGTGGGCATTGTGTAAAAGGGTCACTACTGTGGGCATTGTGTAAAAGGGGCACTACTGTGTGTTGTAACATAAATAAGAGACACTTTATGGTGTAATGTGAATCAGGGGCACTATGTGCGGTGTAATGTGAATAAGATTGTGCACTGTGACTCCTAGGGCCGTAGCCCACTTTGTAAACAAGTACTGTGATTCTGCTGGCCGTACTCCACTGGGTGGGTGCACTACTTTTCATTTCTGCCACTGCTGTGTGGCAATGTTTCATAGATGTGCTTTAAATTGTGGTGTCTGTGCCACTGCGCCACTGCTTTGTCGCTTAGTAAGCAGTCAGCTCACTGCAACCTTTGGGCAATAATGTTGAAAACAATATAATGTTATTGAGGTTAATGATACTCTAATAAGAAAAAAAGGATTTATGTGATTTTAGCTTTTTTTGTCAATTTTTGTAAAAAAATCCAAATCCAAAGCCAGTCACCGCAGTTTGGCAAATCCAAAGCCAAACGACGAATTAGAACCAAATCCAAATCCGGCAAAAATGGTCCGGCGCACATCCCTAGTTAGAAGGGACACCGAGGTCCCGATTCTGATTCACACACAATCCGCATGCAGTGCTGATGTTTACATAGTTGAGCAATTATTTGCATCTGCTCAACTACATAAACATCAGCACTGCATGCGAATTGTGTGTGACTCAGAATCGGGCCCTCAGTGTCCCTTCTAACAATACAATCAACCCTACAGCAACGTGAGCCTCACTCCTATCTACCCCAAAAACAGCAGCTCTCAAAACCAATGCAACATCATACTTATTATTACTCTCATCCTTCTATCACACCCCAGCCACATTCCCTCTTCTATCCTGCTCCTTCCCTCACACACCAGACACATCCTCTTCTCCATCACTATCATCCTTCCCTCACACCCCAGCTACATCTCCTCCATCATCCTCCACATTCCCTCACACCCCAGCTACATCTCCATCATCCTCCACATTCCCTCACACCCCAGCTACATCATCTCCATCATCATCCTCCACATTCCCTCACACCCCAGCTACATCATCTCCTCCATCATCCTCCACATTCCCTCACACCCCAGCTACATCATCTCCTCCATCATCCTCCACATTCTCTCACACCCCAGATACATCATCTCCTCCATCATCCTCCACATTACCTCACACCCCAGATACATCATCTCCTCCATCATCATCCACCTACCATCACCCTCCTTCCTTCACACTCCAGTAACATCCTCTCCTCCATCACCCTTGTTCCTTCACAGTTGTGGCTCAGTCAGTATCAGTGAGCGGGTCTGCACTGTTGCAGCAGCTGCCCACATACCTCTATGCCCACCCCCCTCCGCTGCAGCCTGCCTGGCCAATGTGTGTAGTACATGTAGCCCACTCAGGCTGCTTGTCACTGCTGCAATGATTGGCTGCGGCGCTATCACTGATACTGTATGGCCCTGTGAGAGGTGGACCCGGGGCACATGCCCCCAGTGTCTCCCCTTTAATTTAGAACTGCACTGGTAAGAGAGGGAGTCTGGTTGTCTGTAAATGAGGTATGTAGCAGTGGAGAAGGTAAGAGAATAAAGTAAAAGGACAAGCTGTGTGGAATAATTAGTTTATATTTATACGGGAGAGTGATTAAAAATGAACAATGGGAGAGTGGAGACTGGAGCAGAAAAAGATATAGGCCTAGTTTTGTCTTTTTAATGATTGCCTGATTGTTGTAGGCTATTAGAGTTACTACTTCTTGTTGTGATGTTGGTACACCAAATATTTTTGAGAGAACAAAACATAAAACTGCCTACATAACAAAAGATTTCAAGCCCTGTGGTTCTTAACTCCACTGTGTAAAAGGAACAAAAAAAAACATGTTCTCTAACTCGGGGTAATGGAGACAAGAAATACATATAAAAACTGGCCAGGTTATTGTAGACAAACCCCAAGAACCAGGGAGCCATGTTACCTATAATGTAATCTAAGCATTTTTTTACCTAATAATTTAGATATCGGTGGAAGCAATCCTTCCCTGGCTCCTTAATTGAAAAGATGGCTTTTCAAGTTGTTTGGCATTCAATTTATACATCATATAGTCACCTACGCATGGCCTTATACACACTACTATGAAAAACACTTATAACAGTAGGGAAAGAGTGTGATTGTAATCACAATTAAATCAAAGCAATATAATTTAATATTTCCACAGGAGGATTACTTTACAACAGTGGTCTCAAATACCCCAATATATATTCTCATATTCTAAAAACTGTGCAAAAGACAAACTTACTGTGAGGTTTAAAGGGTTCATTACATTCCCAGGGGGCTGACACCTCGTTAGGTTCCCTGTATTCACCAGCACTTCTGTAGGATATAGCAGCCACTTTCCATTTGCAACTTCGTACGGCCATTCCACAGCTAGGATAAGAGATCCCAAAGTGTTCAGAGGCTGACCATAAAGGTCCACCTACGGATAAAATTATTGCTTCCTTAATTCTCTATTTCCACTTTTAGATATTTGGTAAATTTTTCTTGATTTATCCTCCATTACCTTAAAATTAAATGTCACAGAGCTTCCCACATCCTGTTCTGTCACCATGGCGGATTCTCCAATCACTTGGCCACTGAAGTAGGTCTGTAGATTGACAGGCGACCTGGATGTGCAATAATTACAGATTAGCAAAAAGACTGGGTAACCGCATTAGACTAATTGTTTGCCACTGGTCAACAGCAATACTCCAGTAGCCCGTGGAAGGTAAACAAAGCTCGGACGGCATTAAGAGGCCTAACGAGTGCCAAGAAAACATTCCCGACACCAGTCACCACTACAGTAAACTCTAGAGACTGCTGTTCTTAAAAATTACAGTAGAACAGTTTCTAGTACCAACAATTATTCCACAGTCTGTATGAGTGCAAGCACGGTCGTCCATTGTCATCCATTACAGGTCCAGGAATATGCTCCTCAGTATTCATACTGTACAGTATAGGAAGTGTGATGTATGTGATTAAATCATCTCTTTCCTCAATCAAAGTTTTAGCTGAAATATCTACAGCAACTGGAACCTTTACACATATATTACCTGAAGCTGTTTTTCAATAAAGCCATTTGCATGTTGAGTTTATTTATCCTTTAGGACCCGTTTTGCAGCTATACACACTGCAGTATCGGATGCTCAATTGCCTGGTATCACAATGTGGCACCATCTATAAGTTGTGTAGATAAATTAGGGGAGTACTTACACAGATAATGAAGACTGTAGGGTATAATCTACCAATAGTTCAGCATATTGCTTGTGAAGGTCTGTTTGTTTACTCAATCTGCAAAAATAACACAGATAATATTAACTACTGTACAGAGAGCAGATAGCGTTAGCTCCTTCATACACAGAGCAGATAGCGTTAGCTCCTTCATACGGAGAGCAGATAGCGTTAGCTCCTTCATACAGAGAGCAGATACCTCCTTCATACAGAGCAGATAACGTTAGCTCCTTCATACAGAGAGCAGATAGCGTTAGCTCCTTCATACAGAGAGCAGATAACGATAGCTCCTTCATACAGAGAGCAGATAACGTTAGCTCCTTCATACAGAGAGCAGATAACGATAGCTCCTTCATACAGAGAGCAGATAACGTTAGCTCCTTCATACAGAGAGCAGATAGCGTTAGCTCCTTCATACAGAGAGCAGATAACGATAGCTCCTTCATACAGAGAACAGATAACGTTAGCTCCTTCATACAGAGAGCAGATAACGATAGCTCCTTCATGCAGAGAGCAGATAACGTTAGCTCCTTCATACAGAGAGCAGATAGCGTTAGCTCCTTCATACAGAGAGCAGATAACGATAGCTCCTTCATACAGAGAGCAGATAACGTTAGCTCCTTCATACAGAGAGCAGATAGCGTTAGCTCCTTCATACAGAGAGCAGATAGCTCCTTCATACAGAGCAGATAACGTTAGCTCCTTCATACAGAGAGCAGATAACATTAGCTCCTTCATACACAGAGCAGATAGCGTTAGCTCCTTCATACAGAGTGCAGATAACGTTAGCTCCTTCATACAGAGAGCAGATAGCTCCTTCATACAGAGCAGATAACGTTAGCTCCTTCATACAGAGAGCAGATAACATTAGCTCCTTCATACACAGAGCAGATAGCGTTAGCTCTACCATACAGAGTGCAGATAACAGCTCCTTCATGCAGAGAGCAGATAACGTTAGCTCCTTCATACAGAGAGCAGATAGTGTTAGCTCCTTCATACAGAGAGCAGATAACGATAGCTCCTTCATACAGAGAGCAGATAACGTTAGCTCCTTCATACAGAGAGCAGATAGCGTTAGCTCCTTCATACAGAGTGCAGATAACGTTAGCTCCTTCATACAGAGAGCAGATAGCTCCTTCATACAGAGCAGATAACGTTAGCTCCTTCATACAGAGAGCAGATAACATTAGCTCCTTCATACACAGAGCAGATAGCGTTAGCTCTACCATACAGAGTGCAGATAACAGCTCCTTCATACAGAGAGCAGATAGCGTTAGCTCCTTCATACAGAGAGCAGATAGCGTTAGCTCCTTCATACAGAGAGCAGATAACGATAGCTCCTTCATACAGAGAACAGATAACGTTAGCTCCTTCATACAGAGAGCAGATAACGATAGCTCCTTCATGCAGAGAGCAGATAACGTTAGCTCCTTCATACAGAGAGCAGATAGCGTTAGCTCCTTCATACAGAGAGCAGATAACGATAGCTCCTTCATACAGAGAGCAGATAACGTTAGCTCCTTCATACAGAGAGCAGATAGCGTTAGCTCCTTCATACAGAGAGCAGATAGCTCCTTCATACAGAGCAGATAACGTTAGCTCCTTCATACAGAGAGCAGATAACATTAGCTCCTTCATACACAGAGCAGATAGCGTTAGCTCCTTCATACAGAGTGCAGATAACGTTAGCTCCTTCATACAGAGAGCAGATAGCTCCTTCATACAGAGCAGATAACGTTAGCTCCTTCATACAGAGAGCAGATAACATTAGCTCCTTCATACACAGAGCAGATAGCGTTAGCTCTACCATACAGAGTGCAGATAACAGCTCCTTCATGCAGAGAGCAGATAACGTTAGCTCCTTCATACAGAGAGCAGATAGTGTTAGCTCCTTCATACAGAGAGCAGATAACGATAGCTCCTTCATACAGAGAGCAGATAACGTTAGCTCCTTCATACAGAGAGCAGATAGCGTTAGCTCCTTCATACAGAGTGCAGATAACGTTAGCTCCTTCATACAGAGAGCAGATAGCTCCTTCATACAGAGCAGATAACGTTAGCTCCTTCATACAGAGAGCAGATAACATTAGCTCCTTCATACACAGAGCAGATAGCGTTAGCTCTACCATACAGAGTGCAGATAACAGCTCCTTCATGCAGAGAGCAGATAACGTTAGCTCCTTCATACAGAGAGCAGATAGTGTTAGCTCCTTCATACAGAGAGCAGATAACGATAGCTCCTTCATACAGAGAGCAGATAACGTTAGCTCCTTCATACAGAGAGCAGATAGCGTTAGCTCCTTCATACAGAGTGCAGATAACGTTAGCTCCTTCATACAGAGAGCAGATAGCTCCTTCATACAGAGCAGATAACGTTAGCTCCTTCATACAGAGAGCAGATAACATTAGCTCCTTCATACACAGAGCAGATAGCGTTAGCTCTACCATACAGAGTGCAGATAACAGCTCCTTCATACAGAGAGCAGATAACGATAGCTCCTTCATGCAGAGAGTAGATAACGTTAGCTCCTTCATGCAGAGAGCAGATAACATTAGCTCCTTCATGCAGAGCAGATAACGTTAGCTCCTTCATACAGAGTGCAGATAACGACAGCTCCTTCATACGGAGAGCAGATAGCGTTAGCGCCTTCATACGGAGAGCAGATAGCGTTAGCTCCTTCATACAGAGAGCAGATACCTCCTTCATACAGAGCAGATAACGTTAGCTCCTTCATACAGAGAGCAGATAGCGTTAGCTCCTTCATACAGAGAGCAGATAACGATAGCTCCTTCATACAGAGAGCAGATAACGTTAGCTCCTTCATACAGAGAGCAGATAACGATAGCTCCTTCATACAGAGAGCAGATAACGTTAGCTCCTTCATACAGAGAGCAGATAGCGTTAGCTCCTTCATACAGAGAGCAGATAACGATAGCTCCTTCATACAGAGAACAGATAACGTTAGCTCCTTCATACAGAGAGCAGATAACGATAGCTCCTTCATGCAGAGAGCAGATAACGTTAGCTCCTTCATACAGAGAGCAGATAGCGTTAGCTCCTTCATACAGAGAGCAGATAACGATAGCTCCTTCATACAGAGAGCAGATAACGTTAGCTCCTTCATACAGAGAGCAGATAGCGTTAGCTCCTTCATACAGAGAGCAGATAGCTCCTTCATACAGAGCAGATAACGTTAGCTCCTTCATACAGAGAGCAGATAACATTAGCTCCTTCATACACAGAGCAGATAGCGTTAGCTCCTTCATACAGAGTGCAGATAACGTTAGCTCCTTCATACAGAGAGCAGATAGCTCCTTCATACAGAGCAGATAACGTTAGCTCCTTCATACAGAGAGCAGATAACATTAGCTCCTTCATACACAGAGCAGATAGCGTTAGCTCTACCATACAGAGTGCAGATAACAGCTCCTTCATGCAGAGAGCAGATAACGTTAGCTCCTTCATACAGAGAGCAGATAGTGTTAGCTCCTTCATACAGAGAGCAGATAACGATAGCTCCTTCATACAGAGAGCAGATAACGTTAGCTCCTTCATACAGAGAGCAGATAGCGTTAGCTCCTTCATACAGAGTGCAGATAACGTTAGCTCCTTCATACAGAGAGCAGATAGCTCCTTCATACAGAGCAGATAACGTTAGCTCCTTCATACAGAGAGCAGATAACATTAGCTCCTTCATACACAGAGCAGATAGCGTTAGCTCTACCATACAGAGTGCAGATAACAGCTCCTTCATACAGAGAGCAGATAGCGTTAGCTCCTTCATACAGAGAGCAGATAGCGTTAGCTCCTTCATACAGAGAGCAGATAACGATAGCTCCTTCATACAGAGAACAGATAACGTTAGCTCCTTCATACAGAGAGCAGATAACGATAGCTCCTTCATGCAGAGAGCAGATAACGTTAGCTCCTTCATACAGAGAGCAGATAGCGTTAGCTCCTTCATACAGAGAGCAGATAACGATAGCTCCTTCATACAGAGAGCAGATAACGTTAGCTCCTTCATACAGAGAGCAGATAGCGTTAGCTCCTTCATACAGAGAGCAGATAGCTCCTTCATACAGAGCAGATAACGTTAGCTCCTTCATACAGAGAGCAGATAACATTAGCTCCTTCATACACAGAGCAGATAGCGTTAGCTCCTTCATACAGAGTGCAGATAACGTTAGCTCCTTCATACAGAGAGCAGATAGCTCCTTCATACAGAGCAGATAACGTTAGCTCCTTCATACAGAGAGCAGATAACATTAGCTCCTTCATACACAGAGCAGATAGCGTTAGCTCTACCATACAGAGTGCAGATAACAGCTCCTTCATGCAGAGAGCAGATAACGTTAGCTCCTTCATACAGAGAGCAGATAGTGTTAGCTCCTTCATACAGAGAGCAGATAACGATAGCTCCTTCATACAGAGAGCAGATAACGTTAGCTCCTTCATACAGAGAGCAGATAGCGTTAGCTCCTTCATACAGAGTGCAGATAACGTTAGCTCCTTCATACAGAGAGCAGATAGCTCCTTCATACAGAGCAGATAACGTTAGCTCCTTCATACAGAGAGCAGATAACATTAGCTCCTTCATACACAGAGCAGATAGCGTTAGCTCTACCATACAGAGTGCAGATAACAGCTCCTTCATGCAGAGAGCAGATAACGTTAGCTCCTTCATACAGAGAGCAGATAGTGTTAGCTCCTTCATACAGAGAGCAGATAACGATAGCTCCTTCATACAGAGAGCAGATAACGTTAGCTCCTTCATACAGAGAGCAGATAGCGTTAGCTCCTTCATACAGAGTGCAGATAACGTTAGCTCCTTCATACAGAGAGCAGATAGCTCCTTCATACAGAGCAGATAACGTTAGCTCCTTCATACAGAGAGCAGATAACATTAGCTCCTTCATACACAGAGCAGATAGCGTTAGCTCTACCATACAGAGTGCAGATAACAGCTCCTTCATACAGAGAGCAGATAACGATAGCTCCTTCATGCAGAGAGTAGATAACGTTAGCTCCTTCATGCAGAGAGCAGATAACATTAGCTCCTTCATGCAGAGCAGATAACGTTAGCTCCTTCATACAGAGTGCAGATAACGACAGCTCCTTCATACGGAGAGCAGATAGCGTTAGCGCCTTCATACAGAGAACAGATAACGTTAGCTCCTTCATACGGAGAGCAGATAACATTAGCGCCTTCATGCAGAGAGCAGATAACCTTAGCTCCTTCATGCAGAGAGCAGATAACGTTAGCTCCTTCATGCAGAGAGCAGATAACGTTAGCTCCTTCATGCAGAGAGCAGATAACGTTAGCTCCTTCATGCAGAGAGCAGATAACGTTAGCGCCTTCATGCAGAGAGCAGATAACGTTAGCGCCTTCATGCAGAGAGCAGATAACGTTAGCGCCTTCATGCAGAGAGCAGATAACGACAGCTCCTTCATACGGAGAGCAGATAACGTTAGCTCCTTCATGCAGAGAGCAGATAACGTTAGCTCCTTCATGTAGAGAGCAGATAACGTTAGCTCCTTCATGCAGAGAGCAGGTAAAGATAGCTCCTTCATACAGAGAGCAGATAACATTATCTCCTTCATACAGAGAGCAGATAACGTTAGCTCCTTCATACAGAGAGCAGATAACGTTAGCTCCTTCATGCAGAGAGCAGATAAAGTTAGCTTCTTCATGCAGAGAGCAGATAACGTTAGCTCCTTCATGCAGAGAGCAGATAACGTTAGCTCTTTCCTACGGAGAGCAGATAAAGTTAGCTCCTTCATGCAGAGAGCAGATAACGTTAGCTCCTTCATACAGAGAGCAGATAGCGTTAGCTCCTTCATACAGAGAGCAGATAACGTTAGCTCTTTCCTACGGAGAGCAGATAAAGTTAGCTCCTTCATGCAGAGAGCAGATAACGTTAGCTCCTTCATACAGAGAGCAGATAGCGTTAGCTCCTTCATACAGAGAGCAGATAACGTTAGCTCTTTCCTATGGAGAGCAGATAAAGTTAGCTCCTTCATGCAGAGAGCAGATAACGTTAGCTCCTTCATACAGAGAGCAGATAGCGTTAGCTCCTTCATACAGAGAGCAGATAACGTTAGCTCTTTCCTACGGAGAGCAGATAAAGTTAGCTCCTTCATGCAGAGAGCAGATAACGTTATCTCCTTCATACAGAGAGCAGATAGCGTTAGCTCCTTCATACAGAGAGCAGATAACGTTAGCTCTTTCCTATGGAGAGCAGATAAAGTTAGCTCCTTCATGCAGAGAGCAGATAACGTTAGCTCCTTCATACAGAGAGCAGATAGCGTTAGCTCCTTCATACAGAGAGCAGATAACGTTAGCTCTTTCCTACGGAGAGCAGATAAAGTTAGCTCCTTCATGCAGAGAGCAGATAACGTTAGTTCTTTCCTACGGAGAGCAGATAAAGTTAGCTCCTTCATGCAGAGAGCAGATAACGTTAGCTCCTTCATGCAGAGAGCAGATAACGTTGGCTCCTTCATGCAGAGAGCAGATAACGTTAGCTCCTTCATGCAGAAAGCAGATAACGTTAGCTCCTTCATGCAGAGAGCAGATAACGTTAGCGCCTTCATACAGAGAGCAGATAACGACAGCTCCTTCATACGGAGAGCAGATAGTGTTAGCGCCTTCATACAGAGAACAGATAACGTTAGCTCCTTCATACGGAGAGCAGATAACGTTAGCTCCTTCATACAGAGAGCAGATAACATTAGCTCCTTCATGCAGAGAGCAGATAACGTTAGCTCCTTCATGCAGAGAGCAGATAATGTTACAGCCTTCATACAGAGAGCAGATAAACTTAGCTCCTTCATGCAGAGAGCAGATAACATTAGCTCCTTCATGCAGAGAGCAGATAACATCATCTCCTTCATGCAGAGAGCAGATAACATTAGCTCCTTCATGCAGAGAGCAGATAACATTATCTCCTTCATGCAGAGAGCAGATAACATTAGCTCCTTCATGCAGAGAACAGATAACATTAGCTCCTTCATGCAGAGAGCAGATAACATTAGCTCCTTCATGCAGAGAGCAGATAACATTAGCTCCTTCATGCAGAGTGCAGATAAAGTTAGCTCCTTCATGCAGAGAGCAGATAATGTTACAGCCTTCATGCAGAGAGCAGGTAAAGATAGCTCCTTCATGCAGAGAGCAGATAACGTTAGCTCCTTCATGCAGAGAGCAGATAATGTTAGCGCCTTCATACAGAGAGCAGTTAACGACAGCTCCTTCATACGGAGAGCAGATAACGTTAGCTCCTTCATGCAGAGAGCAGATAACGACAGCTCCTTCATACGGAGAGCAGATAAAGTTAGCTCCTTCATGCAGAGAGCAGATAATGTTACAGCCTTCATGCAGAGAGCAGGTAAAGATAGCTCCTTCATGCAGAGAGCAGATAACGTTAGCTCCTTCATGCAGAGAGCAGATAACATCATCTCCTTCATGCAGAGAGCAGATAATGTTACAGCCTTCATGCAGAGAGCAGGTAAAGATAGCTCCTTCATGCAGAGAGCAGATAACGTTAGCTCCTTCATACAGAGAGCAGATAACATTAGCTCCTTCATGCAGAGAGCAGATAACGTTAGCTCCTTCATGCAGAGAGCAGATAATGTTACAGCCTTCATACAGAGAGCAGATAAACTTAGCTCCTTCATGCAGAGAGCAGATAACATTAGCTCCTTCATGCAGAGAGCAGATAACATCATCTCCTTCATGCAGAGAGCAGATAACATTAGCTCCTTCATGCAGAGAGCAGATAACATTATCTCCTTCATGCAGAGAGCAGATAACATTAGCTCCTTCATGCAGAGAACAGATAACATTAGCTCCTTCATGCAGAGAGCAGATAACATTAGCTCCTTCATGCAGAGAGCAGATAACATTAGCTCCTTCATGCAGAGTGCAGATAAAGTTAGCTCCTTCATGCAGAGAGCAGATAATGTTACAGCCTTCATGCAGAGAGCAGGTAAAGATAGCTCCTTCATGCAGAGAGCAGATAACGTTAGCTCCTTCATGCAGAGAGCAGATAATGTTAGCGCCTTCATACAGAGAGCAGTTAACGACAGCTCCTTCATACGGAGAGCAGATAACGTTAGCTCCTTCATGCAGAGAGCAGATAACGACAGCTCCTTCATACGGAGAGCAGATAGCGTTAGCGCCTTCATACAGAGAACAGATAACGTTAGCTCCTTCATACGGAGAGCAGATAACGTTAGCTCCTTCATGCAGAGAGCAGATAATGACAGCTCCTTCATACGGAGAGCAGATAGCGTTAGCGCCTTCATGCAGAGAGCAGATAACGTTATCTCCTTCATACAGAGAGCAGATAGCGTTAGCTCCTTCATACAGAGAGCAGATAACGTTAGCTCTTTCCTATGGAGAGCAGATAAAGTTAGCTCCTTCATGCAGAGAGCAGATAACGTTAGCTCCTTCATACAGAGAGCAGATAGCGTTAGCTCCTTCATACAGAGAGCAGATAACGTTAGCTCTTTCCTACGGAGAGCAGATAAAGTTAGCTCCTTCATGCAGAGAGCAGATAACGTTAGTTCTTTCCTACGGAGAGCAGATAAAGTTAGCTCCTTCATGCAGAGAGCAGATAACGTTAGCTCCTTCATGCAGAGAGCAGATAACGTTGGCTCCTTCATGCAGAGAGCAGATAACGTTAGCTCCTTCATGCAGAAAGCAGATAACGTTAGCTCCTTCATGCAGAGAGCAGATAACGTTAGCGCCTTCATACAGAGAGCAGATAACGACAGCTCCTTCATACGGAGAGCAGATAGTGTTAGCGCCTTCATACAGAGAACAGATAACGTTAGCTCCTTCATACGGAGAGCAGATAACGTTAGCTCCTTCATACAGAGAGCAGATAACATTAGCTCCTTCATGCAGAGAGCAGATAACGTTAGCTCCTTCATGCAGAGAGCAGATAATGTTACAGCCTTCATACAGAGAGCAGATAAACTTAGCTCCTTCATGCAGAGAGCAGATAACATTAGCTCCTTCATGCAGAGAGCAGATAACATCATCTCCTTCATGCAGAGAGCAGATAACATTAGCTCCTTCATGCAGAGAGCAGATAACATTATCTCCTTCATGCAGAGAGCAGATAACATTAGCTCCTTCATGCAGAGAACAGATAACATTAGCTCCTTCATGCAGAGAGCAGATAACATTAGCTCCTTCATGCAGAGAGCAGATAACATTAGCTCCTTCATGCAGAGTGCAGATAAAGTTAGCTCCTTCATGCAGAGAGCAGATAATGTTACAGCCTTCATGCAGAGAGCAGGTAAAGATAGCTCCTTCATGCAGAGATCAGATAACGTTAGCTCCTTCATGCAGAGAGCAGATAATGTTAGCGCCTTCATACAGAGAGCAGTTAACGACAGCTCCTTCATACGGAGAGCAGATAACGTTAGCTCCTTCATGCAGAGAGCAGATAACGACAGCTCCTTCATACGGAGAGCAGATAGCGTTAGCGCCTTCATACAGAGAACAGATAACGTTAGCTCCTTCATACGGAGAGCAGATAACGTTAGCTCCTTCATGCAGAGAGCAGATAATGACAGCTCCTTCATACAGAGAGCAGATAGCGTTAGCGCCTTCATACAGAGAGCAGATAACGACAGCTCCTTCATACGGAGAGCAGATAGCGTTAGCGCCTTCATACAGAGAGCAGATAACGTTGGCTCCTTCATGCAGAGAGCAGATGTTAGCTCCTTCATGCAGAAAGCAGATAACCTTAGCTCCTTCATGCAGAGAGAAGATAACGTTAGCTCCTTCATTCAGAGAGCAGATAACATTAGCTCCTTCATGCAGAGAGCAGATAACATTATCTCCTTCATACAGAGAGCAGATAACGTTAGCTCCTTCATATGGAGAGCAGATAACATTAGCTCCTTCATGCAGAGAGCAGATATACTTAGCTCCTTCATGCAGAGAGCAGATATACTTAGCTCCTTCATGCAGAGAGCAGATAACGTTAGCTCCTTCATGCAGAGAGCAGATAACGTTAGCTCCTTCATGCAGAGAGCAGATAACGTTAGCTCCTTCATGCAGAGAGCAGATAACGTTAGCTCCTTCATGCAGAAAGCAGATAACCTTAGCTCCTTCATGCAGAGAGCAGATAACGTTAGCTCCTTCATGCAGAGAGCAGATAACGTTAGCTCCTTCATGCAGAGAGCAGATAACGTTAGCTCCTTCATGCAGAGAGCAGATAACGTTAGCTCCTTCATGCAGAGAGCAGATAACGTTAGCTCCTTCATGTAGAGAGCAGATAACGTTAGCTCCTTCATGCAGAGAGCAGGTAAAGATAGCTCCTTCATACAGAGAGCAGATAACATTATCTCCTTCATACAGAGAGCAGATAACGTTAGCTCCTTCATACAGAGAGCAGATAACGTTAGCTCCTTCATGCAGAGAGCAGATAAAGTTAGCTTCTTCATGCAGAGAGCAGATAACGTTAGCTCCTTCATGCAGAGAGCAGATAACGTTAGCTCTTTCCTACGGAGAGCAGATAAAGTTAGCTCCTTCATGCAGAGAGCAGATAACGTTAGCTCCTTCATACAGAGAGCAGATAGCGTTAGCTCCTTCATACAGAGAGCAGATAACGTTAGCTCTTTCCTATGGAGAGCAGATAAAGTTAGCTCCTTCATGCAGAGAGCAGATAACGTTAGCTCCTTCATACAGAGAGCAGATAGCGTTAGCTCCTTCATACAGAGAGCAGATAACGTTAGCTCTTTCCTACGGAGAGCAGATAAAGTTAGCTCCTTCATGCAGAGAGCAGATAACGTTAGCTCCTTCATACAGAGAGCAGATAGCGTTAGCTCCTTCATACAGAGAGCAGATAACGTTAGCTCCTTCATACAGAGAGCAGATAACATTAGCTCCTTCATGCAGAGAGCAGATAATGTTACAGCCTTCATACAGAGAGCAGATAAACTTAGCTCCTTCATGCAGAGAGCAGATAACATTAGCTCCTTCATGCAGAGAGCAGATAACATCATCTCCTTCATGCAGAGAGCAGATAACATTAGCTCCTTCATACAGAGAGCAGATAGCGTTAGCTCCTTCATACAGAGAGCAGATAGCGTTAGCTCCTTCATACAGAGAGCAGATAACGTTAGCTCTTTCCTATGGAGAGCAGATAAAGTTAGCTCCTTCATGCAGAGAGCAGATAACGTTAGCTCCTTCATACAGAGAGCAGATAACGTTAGCTCCTTCATACAGAGAGCAGATAACGTTGGCTCCTTCATGCAGAGAGCAGATAACGTTAGCTCCTTCATGCAGAAAGCAGATAACGTTAGCTCCTTCATGCAGAGAGCAGATAACGTTAGCGCCTTCATACAGAGAGCAGATAACGACAGCTCCTTCATACGGAGAGCAGATAGTGTTAGCGCCTTCATACAGAGAACAGATAACGTTAGCTCCTTCATACGTAGAGCAGATAACGTTAGCTCCTTCATACAGAGAGCAGATAACATTAGCTCCTTCATGCAGAGAGCAGATAACGTTAGCTCCTTCATGCAGAGAGCAGATAATGTTACAGCCTTCATACAGAGAGCAGATAAACTTAGCTCCTTCATGCAGAGAGCAGATAACATTAGCTCCTTCATGCAGAGAGCAGATAACATCATCTCCTTCATGCAGAGAGCAGATAACATTAGCTCCTTCATGCAGAGAGCAGATAACATTATCTCCTTCATGCAGAGAGCAGATAACATTAGCTCCTTCATGCAGAGAACAGATAACATTAGCTCCTTCATGCAGAGAGCAGATAACATTAGCTCCTTCATGCAGAGAGCAGATAACATTAGCTCCTTCATGCAGAGTGCAGATAAAGTTAGCTCCTTCATGCAGAGAGCAGATAATGTTACAGCCTTCATGCAGAGAGCAGGTAAAGATAGCTCCTTCATGCAGAGAGCAGATAACGTTAGCTCCTTCATGCAGAGAGCAGATAATGTTAGCGCCTTCATACAGAGAGCAGTTAACGACAGCTCCTTCATACGGAGAGCAGATAACGTTAGCTCCTTCATGCAGAGAGCAGATAACGACAGCTCCTTCATACGGAGAGCAGATAAAGTTAGCTCCTTCATGCAGAGAGCAGATAATGTTACAGCCTTCATGCAGAGAGCAGGTAAAGATAGCTCCTTCATGCAGAGAGCAGATAACGTTAGCTCCTTCATGCAGAGAGCAGATAACATCATCTCCTTCATGCAGAGAGCAGATAATGTTACAGCCTTCATGCAGAGAGCAGGTAAAGATAGCTCCTTCATGCAGAGAGCAGATAACGTTAGCTCCTTCATACAGAGAGCAGATAACATTAGCTCCTTCATGCAGAGAGCAGATAACGTTAGCTCCTTCATGCAGAGAGCAGATAATGTTACAGCCTTCATACAGAGAGCAGATAAACTTAGCTCCTTCATGCAGAGAGCAGATAACATTAGCTCCTTCATGCAGAGAGCAGATAACATCATCTCCTTCATGCAGAGAGCAGATAACATTAGCTCCTTCATGCAGAGAGCAGATAACATTATCTCCTTCATGCAGAGAGCAGATAACATTAGCTCCTTCATGCAGAGAACAGATAACATTAGCTCCTTCATGCAGAGAGCAGATAACATTAGCTCCTTCATGCAGAGAGCAGATAACATTAGCTCCTTCATGCAGAGTGCAGATAAAGTTAGCTCCTTCATGCAGAGAGCAGATAATGTTACAGCCTTCATGCAGAGAGCAGGTAAAGATAGCTCCTTCATGCAGAGAGCAGATAACGTTAGCTCCTTCATGCAGAGAGCAGATAATGTTAGCGCCTTCATACAGAGAGCAGTTAACGACAGCTCCTTCATACGGAGAGCAGATAACGTTAGCTCCTTCATGCAGAGAGCAGATAACGACAGCTCCTTCATACGGAGAGCAGATAGCGTTAGCGCCTTCATACAGAGAACAGATAACGTTAGCTCCTTCATACGGAGAGCAGATAACGTTAGCTCCTTCATGCAGAGAGCAGATAATGACAGCTCCTTCATACGGAGAGCAGATAGCGTTAGCGCCTTCATGCAGAGAGCAGATAACGTTATCTCCTTCATACAGAGAGCAGATAGCGTTAGCTCCTTCATACAGAGAGCAGATAACGTTAGCTCTTTCCTATGGAGAGCAGATAAAGTTAGCTCCTTCATGCAGAGAGCAGATAACGTTAGCTCCTTCATACAGAGAGCAGATAGCGTTAGCTCCTTCATACAGAGAGCAGATAACGTTAGCTCTTTCCTACGGAGAGCAGATAAAGTTAGCTCCTTCATGCAGAGAGCAGATAACGTTAGTTCTTTCCTACGGAGAGCAGATAAAGTTAGCTCCTTCATGCAGAGAGCAGATAACGTTAGCTCCTTCATGCAGAGAGCAGATAACGTTGGCTCCTTCATGCAGAGAGCAGATAACGTTAGCTCCTTCATGCAGAAAGCAGATAACGTTAGCTCCTTCATGCAGAGAGCAGATAACGTTAGCGCCTTCATACAGAGAGCAGATAACGACAGCTCCTTCATACGGAGAGCAGATAGTGTTAGCGCCTTCATACAGAGAACAGATAACGTTAGCTCCTTCATACGGAGAGCAGATAACGTTAGCTCCTTCATACAGAGAGCAGATAACATTAGCTCCTTCATGCAGAGAGCAGATAACGTTAGCTCCTTCATGCAGAGAGCAGATAATGTTACAGCCTTCATACAGAGAGCAGATAAACTTAGCTCCTTCATGCAGAGAGCAGATAACATTAGCTCCTTCATGCAGAGAGCAGATAACATCATCTCCTTCATGCAGAGAGCAGATAACATTATCTCCTTCATGCAGAGAGCAGATAACATTAGCTCCTTCATGCAGAGAACAGATAACATTAGCTCCTTCATGCAGAGAGCAGATAACATTAGCTCCTTCATGCAGAGAGCAGATAACATTAGCTCCTTCATGCAGAGTGCAGATAAAGTTAGCTCCTTCATGCAGAGAGCAGATAATGTTACAGCCTTCATGCAGAGAGCAGGTAAAGATAGCTCCTTCATGCAGAGATCAGATAACGTTAGCTCCTTCATGCAGAGAGCAGATAATGTTAGCGCCTTCATACAGAGAGCAGTTAACGACAGCTCCTTCATACGGAGAGCAGATAACGTTAGCTCCTTCATGCAGAGAGCAGATAACGACAGCTCCTTCATACGGAGAGCAGATAGCGTTAGCGCCTTCATACAGAGAACAGATAACGTTAGCTCCTTCATACGGAGAGCAGATAACGTTAGCTCCTTCATGCAGAGAGCAGATAATGACAGCTCCTTCATACAGAGAGCAGATAGCGTTAGCGCCTTCATACAGAGAGCAGATAACGACAGCTCCTTCATACGGAGAGCAGATAGCGTTAGCGCCTTCATACAGAGAGCAGATAACGTTGGCTCCTTCATGCAGAGAGCAGATGTTAGCTCCTTCATGCAGAAAGCAGATAACCTTAGCTCCTTCATGCAGAGTGAAGATAACGTTAGCTCCTTCATTCAGAGAGCAGATAACATTAGCTCCTTCATGCAGAGAGCAGATAACATTATCTCCTTCATACAGAGAGCAGATAACGTTAGCTCCTTCATATGGAGAGCAGATAACATTAGCTCCTTCATGCAGAGAGCAGATATACTTAGCTCCTTCATGCAGAGAGCAGATATACTTAGCTCCTTCATGCAGAGAGCAGATAACGTTAGCTCCTTCATGCAGAGAGCAGATAACGTTAGCTCCTTCATGCAGAGAGCAGATAACGTTAGCTCCTTCATGCAGAGAGCAGATAACGTTAGCTCCTTCATGCAGAAAGCAGATAACCTTAGCTCCTTCATGCAGAGAGCAGATAACGTTAGCTCCTTCATGCAGAGAGCAGATAACGTTAGCTCCTTCATGCAGAGAGCAGATAACGTTAGCTCCTTCATGCAGAGAGCAGATAACGTTAGCTCCTTCATGCAGAGAGCAGATAACGTTAGCTCCTTCATGTAGAGAGCAGATAACGTTAGCTCCTTCATGCAGAGAGCAGGTAAAGATAGCTCCTTCATACAGAGAGCAGATAACATTATCTCCTTCATACAGAGAGCAGATAACGTTAGCTCCTTCATACAGAGAGCAGATAACGTTAGCTCCTTCATACAGAGAGCAGATAACGTTAGCTCCTTCATGCAGAGAGCAGATAAAGTTAGCTTCTTCATGCAGAGAGCAGATAACGTTAGCTCCTTCATGCAGAGAGCAGATAACGTTAGCTCTTTCCTACGGAGAGCAGATAAAGTTAGCTCCTTCATG
The DNA here is from genome assembly GCA_031769625.1 of Taudactylus pleione. Classification (NCBI taxonomy): domain Eukaryota; kingdom Metazoa; phylum Chordata; class Amphibia; order Anura; family Myobatrachidae; genus Taudactylus; species Taudactylus pleione. The sequence goes on along the minus strand of JAUIMM010000329.1, from coordinate 3,920,301 downwards.
CAGAGAGCAGATAACGTTAGCTCCTTCATACAGAGAGCAGATAGCGTTAGCTCCTTCATACAGAGAGCAGATAACGTTAGCTCTTTCCTATGGAGAGCAGATAAAGTTAGCTCCTTCATGCAGAGAGCAGATAACGTTAGCTCCTTCATACAGAGAGCAGATAGCGTTAGCTCCTTCATACAGAGAGCAGATAACGTTAGCTCTTTCCTACGGAGAGCAGATAAAGTTAGCTCCTTCATGCAGAGAGCAGATAACGTTAGCTCCTTCATACAGAGAGCAGATAGCGTTAGCTCCTTCATACAGAGAGCAGATAACGTTAGCTCCTTCATACAGAGAGCAGATAACATTAGCTCCTTCATGCAGAGAGCAGATAATGTTACAGCCTTCATACAGAGAGCAGATAAACTTAGCTCCTTCATGCAGAGAGCAGATAACATTAGCTCCTTCATGCAGAGAGCAGATAACATCATCTCCTTCATGCAGAGAGCAGATAACATTAGCTCCTTCATACAGAGAGCAGATAGCGTTAGCTCCTTCATACAGAGAGCAGATAGCGTTAGCTCCTTCATACAGAGAGCAGATAACGTTAGCTCTTTCCTATGGAGAGCAGATAAAGTTAGCTCCTTCATGCAGAGAGCAGATAACGTTAGCTCCTTCATACAGAGAGCAGATAACGTTAGCTCCTTCATACAGAGAGCAGATAACGTTAGCTCCTTCATGCAGAGAGCAGATAACGTTAGCTCTTTCCTACGGAGAGCAGATAAAGTTAGCTCCTTCATGCAGAGAGCAGATAAAGTTAGCTCCTTCATGCAGAGAGCAGATAAAGTTAGCTCCTTCGTACAAAGAACAGATAACGCTAGCAATTGGTCTGGGATGCCTAACTGAATAACTTGAAGATTTAAACCTGGGCAACGCAGGGTACTTTAGCTAGTTTGTAATATATGTAATATTAGCAAACACAGTTGCCGTATGGGATCTTTGAACTGCTGAGCAGTCCTAGTAGCTGATTTTTCTAACCAGCTGGTAGTGGATCTCTGATGCAGGAGGGCCCTGCTGTGCAGCCTCCAGCAAGTGGCACACGTACCTCACCGGCCTTGTCCCTACTCTGCCATCTTTAGGATTGCCTGCTCATCCGTCTTATGTAAAATTTATGAACACAGCGGCCAGCTGGGATTTTTCAACTGGTGAGCAGCCCCAGTTGTTTTTTTTTCTGACCAGCTGGCGGTGGGTCTCCTATGCAAGAGGGCTGTTGATAGTTTAAGTCTTCCGCTGGTGTGTGCCTATATAACTGCAGTAGCAACACCTGCACACACATCTTTTCCAACAATGCACGTGTCTGGGAGCGTCACTTGCGGTGGGTCTCCTATGAGTAACTGGGCTGTTCATAGTTTGAGTCATCTGCTGGTGTGTGCCTATATAACTGCAGTAGCAACACCTGCACACACATCATTTCCAACAAGGCACGTGTCTAGGAGCGTCACTTGCGGTGGGTCTCCTATGAGTAACTGGGCTGTTCATAGTTTGAGTCATCTGCTGGTGTGTGCCTATATAACTGCAGTAGCAACACCTGCACACACATCATTTCCAACAAGGCACGTGTCTAGGAGCGTCACTTGCTGTGGGTGCCACCCACAGCAAGTGACGCTCCTAGACACGTGCCTTGTTGGAAATTATGTGTGCAGGTGTTGCTACTGCAGTTATATAGGCACACACCAGCGGATAACTCAAACTATGAACAGCCCAGTTACTCAACCAGTGGTGTTGGTTTATTGATAGATAATAGGTACAGCTGATTAGAATACAGAATCGGGGTCCTATACAGCTCACCAGCCGGTGAGTGTATTCTGTTTGCAGGTAGTGGTGCAGGATACTGGAACAGCATTATGCAGGTATACGTTGGAGTTTCTCACATGGAAACTTCTGTCTCCCACCATGTCATTCTACACATATTACTAAAATGGCTGCAGTTACATATGCAGGAGCACATCAGGATGAAGGATTAACCTGAAGAAGGATCCTAGTGCCCAGCATGTATGCACAGTAAGGAGGAGGACACTGCTGTCTAATACCCCTGTTCCACTGAAATCCCAGGTCTGCTCTGTTCTTTCAGTTTATCTTTTACTCAATCCTGTGTTGAATACAGTGTCCCTCAACCCTTTTTTGCCATCTCTTACGTTGATAGCTCCAGTCCAGTCATCACTTCTCTGGTCTTCAACGCAATGCCGGATGCTTCAAACGTGATATCAATAACAGCCTGCAAAATACATGAATAGGTGAAGAATAATAAGTTTAAGTGTACACAAAAGTCAGTGTTCCATCAAAGCTAAGCTGGCACCTGATTTTCTATACATTTGCAAAGTATTTCCCACTTAGGGGCTTAGATAAGCATAAAAAGAACAGTAAAAATAGAGTTGGCGAGTCATAGGCATCTCAAGATGCATCCAGATCTCACCAGTAGCATATGCGCCAGTTTACAACAGAGATACCTCCACCCAAATACATGTATATGTCATAAGCACAACAAATCATTGTTAACAATTTCTTAATAGTGGCAAAACAGATTCACTATTAGGTTTCCTTTAATTAAAAATCCTCTTTAATACTGCAGATATATTCTTCTTTATCATGTGCGAATTAAAGTGGCAAAAAATGAATTGTAAAATCCAACCCCGAAATCAGATAATATACTGTAGGCACAATCAATAAAGGAGGCACTCATATGTTTCAGAGGTCAATAGTGTAGGCTAACGTCATACTCAGCGCGTATTCACACTAGCCTTCACCTGCAAGTGATACAGCTTCTGACCAGGGCATCTGAGTTTCTATGTGGGGCTAGGGCAGGCCCTCCCCTCCTTTGTTCAGCCTCTCCAAATGTAAGGAGGAGAAAGAGTAATATCTGTACATGGACATTGATGTAGACCCAACTCTACATGAGCTTCTTAGAGATTACTAATCATACTACTGAACTCACCCTCTGGTTTCTTCTAAAGGGGTTCCCAAGCTCACACAGGATAGTGCCATCAAACACACATGCCTAAAAATAAAAAGACACTAGTCTGACTATGAACAGAATGATAACATATAATACAGAGATAAGATGCAGGCTGATGGTCTGAGAATTACTCACAGATCGCACGAGGAGAAGTTCATCTGGAACAGTTATATTTAAGTATGCCTCATGGGCATCATCTGCTGCAGAGGCCGCACTAGGAGCATTTGTTACAGTTACACGTAACAGGAACCTCTTCACACTAATGTCATAATGAAGGATCTGCGTTCCATTTATGCTGTGGGTAGATTATATAGAGAGTTAGAAGGAGTCATAGTGATGGGAGGTTAAGCAGAGTAATAATAGAGATTGTATGGAGTGAGAGGGGGAGCTGGAGGAGGAGGAGGAGGGCATGTACAGAAATAGGATGAGCTAAAGGAAAAGATTAGGCCATACACTAGTATTTTGGAATTATTCTTCGCTGGGTCACTATCATACAAGGTTTTTGTTTTCCTCCACCTTCCAATCTCTCTCTAGCCCATGTCCCCCTTTTCTCTCCCCATCTCCTCCCTATTCTATATCACTTTCTCTGTCCGTCTTCCCCCTATCTCCCTGTCTCCCCCTCTCCTATTCTCTCTCTCCATCTCCCCTATTATCTCTTTCTCATTCTATTTCCCCTATTCTCTCTCTCCCTATCTACCCCTCTCTCTTCCTGTGGCGCCTTTTCCCTATCTCTCTCTACATGTTCCTCCTGCCTTCTCTCCTTTTTCCCCTCTGTCTCCTCTTTTATACCTGCTACGCTCAGGGGATCCCCCTCCTCCCTCCTGCTGTCAGTGTCTTGCTGCCACCCAAACAGAGCACACGCACAGAGGCTTCAGCAGGGGAGGCGTAATTAGGCTGTGGTGTATAGGGGACAGCAATCGTGCAATGGCGGGGCAACTCGGTGGTGCAACCCAGTGGGTGGGGGGCACAATCTGGCAGCATTGGGGGAGATCCGGCTGTGGGGCGAAGAATCTGGTGGTGGTGATCTGGTGGGGAAGGTTGGGGGGAGGAGTTGGAAGAGGAGCGTTAGATTCAGGTCTAGTAAGAGCTGTGAGGGGAGGGACAAGGCAGGGCCTCCCTCCAGCTCTCTACTGAGTCTGCACTAGATGGACAATAGCAGCTTTATTGAATAGATACCTGCTTTTTACTGATGCCCTCTGGGAGAACATGGTGGTGAGGACAAAAGGGCAGGTGTGGGCGAGATAGCAATACTACTTGCCTCATCACTGTACCAACCCATGCTAAACTGCATTTTGCACCAAAATGCAGTTAGGGTGTGAATTGGCACAATTTGTGTCATTATGCTCCTGTCCTACTATCTTCACTGGGGAAGTGAGCAAAATCTAGAAAGTGGCTGGGATCCGGTAAGGTGGGCTACTCTCCTGGAAATCTGCGAGAAACCCACCAAAATTTGTGAGTAGGAAAATAAGGGTTAAATGAAGTAATAAAATGAAGTATAGGGAGAGATTAAATGAAATAATATGAGGAGTTATAAGGTGAGGTTATATGAGGTAATAGAAGGAGTTATACTTTAGGTAGAGCTTATATGAAGTAATAGGAGGCGTTGTGATGAGTTATAGTGAGTGGTTATATGAAGTAATAAGAAAGGCTAATAGGAGGCCTTATAAGGAGAGACAATATGATTATGAAGTAGCAGGAACTGTCACTGGGAGAGGTTAGATGGAGTAAAAGTTAATGTCGGGTTGGCCCACTAGCAAAATCTCCAGTGAACCCCACTGCCTGACAGTCCCATTCCATGCTGTAATGCAAAACTCCTCAAACTAAGTGTTGCAGCAGTGTAATTTGTCATGATGATGTCTAGTAGACATTGTCTATGTTGTGATACATGAAATGAGGAGGCAGGGGAATTAAAAGAAAAAAAAAAAAAACGTAGGTCCCACCGGCAGCAGGACATGCCCAGGAGCCAATCAGATATGCAAATATGCTTATGCTCAGTACAGTGAATGCTTGGATGCTTAGTTTGATAAAACTTGCTAGATGAAACTCATCAGATCTTGCAAACTACATTAAATGAATTAATGAGAGCAACCACATAAAATTTTTCTTAATCTTGATTAATATTACTCCACATAATTAATTAGTGCATGATATTTGTAATATTCTTGTGTGTTCATTTAATAACAATTCAGGTTGGGGAGAAATAGGATCATTTATTATATGTGAATGTTATTTTAATGTCAAAGCTGGCTGCAGGGAGTTAGGCTTGTTTATTAAAAGTGAGTTTTATTGATTTAAAGGCTGGTATAATTGGGAAATCTAAGGAGGCCTAGAGGGTTCACTCATTACTAGGTTTTCCATATTTCCTGTACTTATCCCATTTAACAAACAGTTCCCCAACATTCCAGGAACCAGACAAGCAGCAATTGAGCCTAAGACTTCAGCAGTAGCAGGTAGCAAAAGCTGAAAGAACAGGTGAGAGACATCAGGACAGTCTGCCAACTCTCCTGACTTTGGGTGACTATCCCGTCCTTCCCCGCAACATGTCTGATGCATTATGTTTAATTCCACCCCGTTTAGCTGCAGGCCACACCATTTTGGCGCACGTGTTACTTCATGGGGTCCTACCATTGCATTCCCCTGATGGGCCCTTCATGCCCCAGTCTGACACTGGTTATAGGGAAAGGTTATAGTGAGTAATAGCAGGAGTGCTAGGTAGGGGTTATATGGAGTAATAGAAAGAGTCATAGAGAGAGGTTATGTTGTGTAATAGTAGGAGTACAAGGTACGGGTTATATGGAGTAATAGGAGTACTAGGTAGGGGTTATATGGAGTAAGAGAAAGGGTCATAGAGAGAGGTTATGTGGTGTAATAGTAGGAGTACTAGGTAGGGGTTATATGGAGTAATAGTAGGAGTACTAGGTAGGGGTTATATGGAGTAATAGAAAGCGTCATAGAGAGGTTATGTGGTGTAATAGTAGGAGTAGTAGTTAGGGGTTATATGGAGTAATAGTAGGCGTACTAGGTAGGGGTTATATGGAGTAATAGTAGGAGTACTAGGTAGGGGTTATATGGAGTAATAGTAGGAGTACTAGGTAGGGGTTATATGGAGTAATAGAAAGCGTCATAGAGAGGTTATGTGGTGTAATAGTAGGAGTAGTAGTTAGGGGTTATATGGAGTAATAGTAGGCGTACTAGGTAGGGGTTATATGGAGTAATAGAAAGTGTCATAGAGAGAGGTTATGTGGTGTAATTGTAGGAGTACTAGGTAGGGGTTATATGGAGTAATACAAAGCGTCAGAGAGACGTTATGTGGTGTAATAGTAGGAATGATATGTTATATAGAGTAATAGGAGGCGTTATACAGAGGTTATATGAATTAACAGGCAGAGGGATAGGTATAGGTTATATAGTGTAATAGGAAGAGTGATAGCGACTGGGTAATGGGTATACAAAGTAATAAATTATTAAATGTAGAGATTATCTGGAGTAATAGGAGGAGTGTAGCGGGAGAGATGAAAGGTAATTGGAGGAGCAGAGATTCAAGGTTCTAGCCTGATCATTGGGAGAGCTCAGACCTTGGAAGCGGCTCCATGTCTTCCCACAGGTATTCATACTGCATCTGTAAGTTGCTCCTACACACATTATCCATGCCACACTCCTTCTGGAAGTGAATCTACAACACAATAATATAAGATCTGATATAAAATGATTCTCATATCTGTCTTTTCTTTTCAATGAGAATGACATATTCCATCCTGGAACACATTCAGAAAGGGTGAGGCTTTTTTTAAGTACATGTGGATAGAGGGCCCAGCAGCGGACGCAAATGTGATCGCAACAGTAGTCACCTATGGATCGCAGTTGCTAATATATGTTAATGCTTGCCAAAGCACAGCCGACAAATACGCCCATTGCTGCCTTTTCATATCCGTCCAATGTCGCACCGGTACCATCGATGCACATCGGGCGGTCACGCAGTATTTACAACAAGTCTGACCAATTGCAAACACTACAAGTTTCCTTGCACGCAGAGAGCTCTCATGCTGCGTAAGCAATCGCAGTGGCTAGTTTATGCACGCCCATGAAACGCTGTTCAAATGGATAGACACGCCTGCGGTTTTCTGACCACCCCCACCGTCATCATCCCCAAACGCTGACAGCCAGTCACTCACTTTCTGATAGATTCCACTGCGCGTCCATAATCGCAATGCAATTGCTGCGCAAGTGCAGTGCGGCTTATACGCATGCGCAATGGCAAACAGTCGCTCGATCTGCTTCCAGAATCGCAATTGTGTTCACTACTAAATCAGGCCCAGAGTCACTATTAACATAACATACCTACATTTCTGCCAATGCCTTGTATGCACCAGCGGACTTAATACACAATAAGGCTCATTTACCAGTGGCAAAATAACCTGCATCACTTCTTTATGGGTGCCTCTATCTCCACACTATAATGGTGCACACCCACTTCTAGCTCTATGCATCTGCCCTGATAATCAGTCTGTCTAGATCCACCAGCAGATGCTCATGGTGGGAAGAGTGAAATACTTTCATCAAGTGCTGCTATGTTTCAAATGGTTTTCTACCAAACACTAGTAAGTTTAGCTACCGTCATGACTTACAGATGTGTCCTCATACATCTCCTTGTGCGTTAAACAGCCCTTCCAATCGCGCCATGCCGTTGCGTGACTCAGTAGCCACGAGCGTCTTTTTGTGCGACTGTTTACCTTCAAATGCGTCTTATTCACAGTGATTAAAATGATATGCAGCATGCTTATGTTCTCTGTGCTTCTGTGGGTGTATCTGCTTGCGAAACGCTACGTTACAGTGTCACACCTGCTGACACTGTAACTTAGCATTTCACATGTAGATACACCCGCAGACGCACAGAGAATATAGGCATGCTGCATATCATTTTAATCAGCAGAAGCTGCTTGTGCTAGCTATTCACATTTCTGTGTAAATAAGACGCATTTGAAAGTAAAAAGTCGCATGAAAGACACTTGCACTACCAAGGCACATGGAGCTCCCGCGTTATCTGTGGCGCGACTTGCAGCGCACGGAGGATAGATGTATGTGGACACATCTATAAATTAGTCATGAAAGTGGGAGACATTGGGTTACATGTCACTTTATTGTGTTTTATTACATTCAATTAATTGTAATTAGAATTATTATATACAAAAGTGCAATTGGAAGTGTAAAATGCATCTAATTAAAGTACAGGGCATGATGTGGCTTTCACCACGTCAGATGTGATGGAGAGGGAGAAAAAAAATTGGTTGGCCTCCTGTAAAACAAGCAACGTGACTGTATAAATGTGTCATCTCTACTCTATAATCCCGTTTAATAAATCTGATCTGAAACTGTATATCTTGTATTTCCACTTCAGTACAATCCTAGAAGCACATGGGCTCCCTAACTCGCACTCAGCAAAGGATGCCCGTGGTCTACTCAGCTACGTTCATATCGGACAGTGCTAATATTTCACCCAAACGCTGCCCTCTTGCTATTTCAACAAAACAGCACTTAAGCTGCAGGTCGGCACTAATTCATAGCAGGAAAACAGGGTTTTGGTACTTACCGATAAATCCCTTTCTCCGATTCCACAGGGGACACTGGAGTTCAAGACAGTGGGGTATAGACGGTGGTAGAGTAGAGCCTGGCACTTTAAATAATTTAGAAGTGTGACTGGCTCCTCCCCCTCTATGCCCCATCAGCCCCAGTTTAAGAACTGAGCCCGAGAAGAGACGGAGGACAACAGAAAAACGAGAAGACCACAGAACGGAACAAGACCGACTGAAGGAGAACAGAGGAACCCATTGCAGGGAACCCTGCAGTCACACAACCATATAAGGACCTAACAAAATGGCAGATACGCAGCTCTGGGTGGGCGTCCAGTGTCCCCTGTGGAATCGGAGAAAGGGATTTATCGGTAAGTACCAAAATCCTGTTTTCTCCTTCATCCACTAGGGGACACTGGAGTTCAAGACAGTGGGGACGTCCCAAAGCTAACCTCCCGGGTGGGAAGCGCTGAGAACTTGCTAAACCTGCGGAAAACCGAAACAGGAACCATAAGCCCAAGTGAAAAACAAGGGCTGAGGACAAGTGATGTAGAGCACAGGAGACAATTAAAACTCCTCGCTAAACCGCCACAGAAATTCCACAAAGTACAGAGTAAGTCGAATGGAACAGGAAAAACCACCATTCAGTGGACAACAGCAGACGAGATCCTCAGAACACCATAATCCCAGCTGAAAACAGAGCAACAGGACCCCTGTTCACAGTGAGTTTCAAAAAGAATCCATAGGAGAGGTGGTAACACGAGAAAAAACTCAAGAAACCTGTACCAGAGGGTAACACAGGAAAATGCAACGGTTCCCGACAGCAAAACACCAGCACTTCCAGAAATAAGCAAATCATACAGATGTACGTATAATGATACCAATCTACAGAACAGAGCTGAGCCTGACTACTGACTCCTCGAACAAAGAGAACACCAGGAGTTAAAGCAAAGACTGAACAGTTGCCCCGGACACTTCTTGAGGTTCAACTAATCACAGGGTTGCCACCCTGCAACTGAAAAGAAAAACCCACAGCAACAAACCCCAAGAACGATAACTTCCAACGTGATGGAAGTACGTAGTCAGAACCAGCTGTAGGCCCGAACACAGCATGGAAACAATCGGGATACCCTAGCAGTTAAAATTACGGATGTCACAGCCAGCCAGGGTGAGCAAGCTACCACTATAGGGAAGCCTCCCAAAAGCAAGGCTAGAGCACTAGGACAACCCTGAAAATACCTGTCGGTTACATGACAGTGTAATTAAAGTATCAACAGATATTGAACAGGAAAATCAACTAGGCCTTCTGTATGGAACATAGTGACCGTCACACTTTAATGTAAAGATGTGCATTAGTCCTTAGATGCACCTCAGTCCAGAACCGAAACCGATTCTATATTCTATTCGTGTTACGAATCTCTGTTAGAACTATGAATCCACACGTCAGAAAAGCTCTAAAGTGTAGAGCCAATTGATATGAATGGATACCATAAAGGAGCGGATGGCTACTATGACAGCTAGGGTGCAAAAAGGAGAATAACAGCTGTGTAATGTCAGGTTGCATTAATAGGAACACTGTCCTAAGCTGTAGTGGGGTAAGCTCACCACTACCTGTGAGCGACCAGAAACCCTCTGGGCGCTATGCCGAATGTCACGGACCGTTCCCATCTCACAGCAACCAGCCTCTTCAGGTAGAAAGAGGAGCTCTTGTGGACCAAGAACCCATGTTCTACAGCTTGGACTTCAGTATGGAGATGTTGCCGTAGGACCTACTTTAAAAACTAGCAGAATGTTAATGAACCACATTCTAGCTTGTTCCATTAGGAATGCACAGAAAGATTATACATACCGTGTACCCCAAACCGGTCTGCTAATATAATTATCCTTACATTAACGACATAATGGTGCAGCACATATTAGCCAAAAGGGGCAGAAATCACAGGATAGCGTACACATAGGATATGACATATTTGATGTTGGATCACCACCAGTGACCCTATAGTGATCACAATGATAGGGATAATCAAAATTTGATTTCATGCTCACCCAAACAATACAACCCAGGCCAGACCCTGCCAATATCGGCGAGCGCCCCCCTGGCCTAAGGCATAGGAGCAACAACTGCAGCCCAAATAAAACCCCGAGGATGGAATAGAACCTGGATCCTCCATGTTCTGATAGGGATATACCTAGGGCCACTGCTGTAGAGACTCATCTTACTGAAATAGCTTGTGCAGTCTGCGACAACTCAATAATATGGAGTACTGGAAATTTTACTGAGAAGGGTACCTGTACATAGACATAGAATGCGCTTGTAATCCCAATAGAGGATATAGTCTTAACCCAATTAGGGTGGAACAGGTCTTTTTCGCTTATTAGGAAATATACATACAAGGAATGGGATGGGAAGTACAACTCTATGAAAAGAAGTTAGCACCAACAGATCAGACTCCTGCACCAGGAGATCAGCATGCTTATATATATATATATATATATATATATATATATATATAGTACTTAGATATAGCATTCTTATAGATAAGCCTCAGCACCTGGTATTCCCAGATGGTCTCCCATCCAAGTACTAACCAGGCATGACCATGCTTAGCTTCCGAGATCAGACAAGATCGGGCATTTTTAGGGTGGTGTGGCCGTAGGCTCTTATTTGGAGATACTTCCGGGCGCTGTCAAGTGCACCACTGAATTGTAGTTATATTAGTAATAGGCCCCCTGAAAAGGGGCACCTTAATATTGTCGTGAGGCAGAATGCCTCTATAGATCCCAGGAGCCTCAATGTAAGTACATTATTCTTTTATACAGGTGTGGTCAGAAGGCCACAGGACATATAGATAGTCCCTAACTAGAAGTCACAATGTAAATTGTATAACATGACTCTAGTCTATTCACCCATTTTCACGTGCTGCCGAAATCGAGCACCGAAGATAGATAATAAATAAATAAATAAATATATATATAATATATATATATTGTGATAGGATCACTGGTAAAGTGGTCTGTGACAGGGACATTTATCCCAGATTCCTGTCCTATGTGTTTAAAATCCCCAGGAGAAAGTCTGCAGTGTAGCAGGCTTGAGTCTTGGCTTTTTGAAAAGCCGGTTTGGGACCTGGGGGTTGTGGGTGAGAGGAGAGGGAGGGCTCCACCCACGGCCACTCCAGGTTTTGGTTCTCTTAGCCTGGTAACAGGCTTGTTAGGGTTTCCATCTGAGAGTGGCCAATATAAGCCTAGTGTGTTGAGGGCTGATAGTCTCACCTGGGAGAGCAGACAGGGAGTTTGCTCAGAGACACTTGAAAACCTAACTGTAAGTGTTGTGCTGTGCTTTTGTTGCTGGTGAGGGCATTAGGCCCTGCCAGGTTCTGGTAGTGAGGGAACTACCTGTGAAGTTAGTGCCCCGACAGGGCTAGGATTTATGTTTATGTTTTCTTTATGTTATTTCTGACATTGCACAATAAAGACTGGCGCCGACCAGCTTGTACTTGCATCCAGTCTGGCGTACTGTTTCCCAGCTGCTGTGTGTGAAAGGAAGGAGTCCCCTACCCAGGAGAGGGACCCCCTAACCTAACTGTGTCACAATATGGTGGAGAATGCGGGCAACCACACACACTGCAGTTGCAGCAAGAGGAAAACTTTCCGTTTAAAAGTTAAAGGGACAGACACCCAGTTTGTGAGTGTGGAAATAACACTGTGTCCTTGGAGTCCCATAGAGGAGGCGTCAGCCAATGCTCAGAGAGGCAAGGTTCAGCTTCCAACCTACACCCCAGGACAAAATGGAGGACATGATTAAGGCCTTGCTCCAAGCTACAGCAGCTCAGCAGGAATCTACCAGAGCTCAGCAGTAGACGAACAAACTTCAGCAGGAATCTACCTGGGCACAGCAGGAATCCACCAGGGTGCAACTGTTGGCCTTGGAGACAGCCCAGAGGCAACAACAGGTCGCCATCGAGGAAACCTGCCAGGCCATAAAAGAGGTGCTACAGCACCTGGTCGCCCGGCCCAGAGATGTTGCTACTGGTCCTCCCACCCCCACTCACTCCGTACGAGCCAGTCACTTCCTTCAAAAGATGACTTCGGGCGATGATGTGGAGGCCTATCTCGCCGCATTTGAAAGAACGGCCGAAAGGGAGAATTGGCCCCAGGAGCAGTGGGCAAGTCTGGTGGCACCATTTTTGTCTGGGGAGCCACAAAAAGCATATTTCGACTTATGCCTGGCTGATGCCAAGGACTATAAAAAACTAAAACAGGAGATCCTAACTCGCTTGGGAGTCACCACCTTTGTTCGTGCCCAACGGGTCCACCGCTGGGAGTTCCATATGGACAAGCCTCCACGTTCACAGATGCATGACCTCGTCCATCTGTCCTCAAAATGGCTACAGCCCGAGACGCTGATGGGACCACAGATCGTGGAAAGGGTCGTGATGGACCGGTACCTGCGATCATTACCCGCGACTCTGCGCAAGTGGGTGAGCCATGCAGACCCTAAGACCGCGGACCAGTTGGTCGAGCTAGTGGTGAGGTACGTGGCGACTGAGGAGCTGAGGAGTATGCCCCACCAAGCCCCGATGGCGCACCGGCGAACTCCCACAGACACTGGTAAGACTGTTCCAGGGGAGAAGGGTGCTGGGCGGTGGGATGTACCTAAGACTGAGGGTGTAGAACCTGGAGACAGGCCTGCCAGGCCAGGAAGGTTCTTTCCCCGTAAACGATTAGACATTAATATGATTCAGTGTTTCCGGTGTTGTGACTTCGGCCATATTTCCGCTAATTGTTCACTTACAACTGAACCTATGCAATGTGATACTGCTCATGTCTACCGCAGGGGGTCTTTCTTTGCACAGACAGCCTGTACGGCTGACCGGCAGGCTGAGACTGATAAGCACATGTGTGTACTCACTGTAGATGGCAACCGAGTAGAGGCACTGTTAGACTCTGGTAGCTTGGTGACACTTATAAAAGCTGAGCTGGTGGACCCCTCGAGGCATAAGGGGAAAACTGTTGATGTGACCTGCATACATGGGGATAATCGATATTATGTTACTGCCGAGGTGAACATCGAGACACCATGTGGCTCTGCTATAGTTTCTGTGGGTTTGGTGCCTGGTCTGATGTACGATGCAATATTGGGGAGAGACTTTGCTCACTTCTGGAAATTGTGGGGAAGCCGTTTTGTTCCAGAAGTGAACAACCCCGGTCCACTTGAGAAGGTTGTCGATATAGTGGAGGAGGGAGTTTCTTCTGAGTCAGAGTTATTCCCTTTTCCTACTATGGTTGGCGAACTAGAGAATGCGGAGCGTGACGGTGGCCCGCCAACTGATGTGCCTCCCATTGAGGTGGGAAGTGTTGTTGGGCCAGTTGATCATCTGCCTGATTTAGAGGTCAGAAGAGAGGTCTTTGCCGTGGAGCAGTTGAATGACCCTACTTTGGTAAAAGCCAGGGAGAATGTAAAAATAGTTGATGGTAAACCCATAGACCCTGATAGTCCTTTGTTCCATCCCCACATGGCAATGTGTCAGGATTGGTTATATCAGGTGACTAAGAAGGGGGAAGATGTTGTGGAACAACTAATAGTTCCCAAAGCCTACAGAAGAACAGTGTTGGATCTGGCCCATGGTCGTATAACGGCAGGTCATCTAGGGGTAGAGAAAACCACTGAGCGAATAATGCAGAGGTTTTTCTGGCCCGGGCTTCATAAAGAGGTATCTGACTTTTGCGCATCCTGCCCTGAGTGTCAGTATCATGCTCTCAGACCACGTTTTAAGGGACCACTAGTTCCATTGCCTATTATAGAGGTGCCGATAGTGAGAGCACCTGAAACAGGCTCAACAGGCACAGCAGAGGGTATACAAACATGACATCATCACTGACCCAAGGGTTAAAGTTAATCTAAAGCCCTATAGGTTACCAGAAGCACAAAGATGATCGCTGTCGAAAGAAATTAAAAATATGCTAGAGTTAGGGGTTATTGAAGTATCACATAGTGAATGGTCAAGTCCCATTGTGTTGATTCCAAAGCCCGACGGGAGTGTGCGTTTCTGCAATGACTTCCGAAAGTTGAACAGTGTTTCAAAATTCGATGCCTACCCGGTGCCACAGTGGGGAAGGAGTCGTTGGCCATAAAGTGGGCGTTACAAACTTTTACATTTTCGGTGGAACACAGGCCAGGAGGCCTGTTGTCTAAAGCGGACGCGTTGTCACGCATTCATTGTTTGGGGGCTTCAGTTGTTCCGCCCCATAGGTCGAAACAAAGGGGGGGGATATGTGATAGGATCACTGGTAAAGTGGTCTGTGACAGGGACATTTATCCCAGATTCCTGTCCTATGTGTTTAAAATCCCCAGGAGAAAGTCTGCAGTGTAGCAGGCTTGAGTCTAACTTTTTGAAAAGCCGGTTTGGGACCTGGGGGTTGTGGGTGAGAGGAGAGGGAGGGCTCCACCCATGGCCACTCCAGGTTTTGGTTCTCTTAGCCTGGTAACAGGCTTGTTAGGGTTTCCACCTGAGTGGCCAATATAAGCCTAGTGTGTTGAGGGCTGATTGTCTCACCTGGGAGAGCAGACAGGGAGTTTGCTCAGAGACACTTGAAAACCTAACTGTAAGTGTTGTGCTGTGCTTTTGTTGCTGGTGAGGGCATTAGGCCCTGCCAGGTTCTGGTAGTGAGGGAACTACCTGTGAAGTTAATGCTCCGACAGGGCTAGGATTTACGTTTATGTTTTCTTTGTGTTATTACTGACATTGCACAATAAAGACTGGCGCCGACCAGCTTGTACTTGCATCCAGTCTGGCGTACTATTTCCCAGCTGCTGTGTGTGAAAGGAAGGAGTCCCCTACCCAGGAGAGGGACCCCCTAACCTAACTGTGTCACAATATATATATATATATATATATATATATATATACACACACACACACATATACATATGTAGCCTATAGCTCATGGAATCCCAGGCGACATCTCATCAGAGACTTAACTGGGACCCTAGGCTACATGGTCATAATAATTTTACAATTATAAGAACCTCTCTATATACTTCTCCTTAAGAAGAGGTAGAGTAAAGCGGAGTTATTGTACCAAACTACCACATCAGTCCAGTCTCCAATCGCAGCATCTTTCCTTTTAAAATATGCTAGGTATCAGACAATAGCTGATAAAAACAGAAGTAGAAATACACTGTGTATATACACATACATATATACACACAGTACAGTGCATTTTCATATCTGCATACACGTACTAATGTTTAAAGTAGAACCTGAGCAATAGTTAGAGCCATGGAAGAACTGACTCAAGACCTTTTTTGAGGCAAGGTCAGAGTACAGTCTGGACATGTGTTCATTCTGCTACAGCGTAGCGGCAGGTATGAACTACAAGGAGCAAACAAGTTGGTTTATAGTCCAACACCTTATGAGGCTAGCAAGTCTAACCATAGTGCCAACATTTTCCCTGTAGCGCTATAAAAACAAGGACTGTATTGGAGTACCTGTATGTGCTGCCGAAGCGAGCACCCTAATAATTGTATTAGTGTACAGAAAATATATATATATATGTATCCTTCTATACACCTGTATAGGGGAGGATTACATAGATACATTATGCCATAACTACTTGAGCAACAGCATCCACCTTATGAACTGCCTTTAATGAGAGTTCCGTTTAATGAAATAGCAGTGCTATAAGGAGCACACTGAGGGACGGAGGCGCGTGCCGGGGTCTCCTAAACAGCGGGATTACAGTACTGTTAGCACCACTAAATGGCAGGCCCGCGCTGCAATTTACTGCTAGGGGAGCAGCGGACTGCTGCGGTCTCCTCTCCATAGAGATCGGGGAGATAAATCCCCATTACAGACCCCTGGCAGCCCAACAGTCTATTTAGACGGCTCTCGAACCCAGGTATGCGGCGCCCCAGGTGGGGACTTAACGGCATACGACACAGTTGCCAATCTAGGAGGCACCCCCTAGGGGGTGAATAGTTCACAGGGCCTTCGCGCCGTGTGGACGGCTGTTGTCTCCACCACTAATGACAGAGGAGGGACCGTTTTTGTGACTGCATCGACAGCTCTTAGACAGTCCACTCCTCTTAGACAGTCCACTCCTGCTAGACCGGCAGACTAGTAAAAACAGTCCCCGTAAATACTCAATTCAGAGGGCCGGGGCTTAGAGCTCCCTTCCACTCCATAGGGAAGAGTAAAAACCCCTTCAGTAGCTGTACCTGTAAGTGACGTGAGGGCGGAAGTGGAGGTTTTTGCTCACACTTTCCAGGAGAAATAAGAAAGTCGGCCCCTTGCGGACTCGCTTCGCTCGTCACCTGAATATATTCCCCCTCTATCTGGTAGAGAATGATGCTGGACACCGGCCGATGATGTAACCCCCCCCCCACACTACCCCTCCATAGTTATGGAGAGTTACTGTGAGCAGAGAGTAGTAAGGAGGGAGACTACCGAGCGGATATTTACATGCCCGGCAGCCGCTAAGCCCCGCCTCCATTATGCCACATTAATGGCGGTAAAAGAGAGAGGAGGGCACACTAGGCATTGCCAGACATAACCCCCCACGCAGGGCGAGGTGCGCCGGCCATGCCTTTTCAGCCCTCTTAATTAGAAGGGGGAACTGGTAAGGCCGTTCTATGTGAGTGGGGAAGCGGGATTGTGAGAGCTGGCGTCGGTGCTTCTTTCATGCAAGCACCGACGCAGCAACCCACAGCTGAGAGCGCTGTGAACAGCAGCCACGCTCTTCTGCGGCTCTAAGCACAAGCCGGCGCTGGTGCTTCTCTCAAACAAGCACCGGTGCGGCAACGAACAGCAGCGCTGAGCGTTCTTCTTGCTCCCCACCCCCAGCCCCGTTATACAGGGCTGGCTGTTTATGCTGCTGTAGACTCCCGATATGGGAGTAGCGGGACGCAGCAGTCTCCCTCTGTGTATAGAGGGAGGATTCAATGACAGCTGCGGCAGCACCGCGCTGTCACCAACGTTCCCATATACTTGATGTAGAGGGGCCTCCCCTCATTAATAGGAGGGGAATCAGTGGCTAGGTTTTAGCCAGAGACCCGGACGCTGACTGCCGAGTTCAGCGGCGGGTCTCATCAGCAACTCTGACACTGTCAGGACTACTGGCAGGGGGAAGGAGGCTGTGTAACAGCCGCGCAGCGCGCGCTTTCCCTGAGCCCAGCGTTTTGGCCCACCGCTCCAGCTAGTCAGGAGTGGTGGGATATACTTACAGTTGCTGCGGCCGGGATGCTGGGCTGAGGGGGCGGCGAGGAACCCGGACACATGCCGGTGTCAGCAGTGGCGGGTCCTAGCAGAGTCCGTTGACTCCAGGTGTGTGCCCCCTCCTCTAGGTCACTGGACAGGCTGCAGTAGCCGTGTGGTGCCTTTCCCGGCGGCTCCCACGTAGCAGGCAGACTGCCACAGTAAGCAGCCTACCTGTCCTCAGTGCTTGTTCATAAAAAAAAACACTAATTATACGAGACAGGCTGGAGACAGCCTATTGTGCAACCGGCTCTCTCGGGCACATTCTAAAAACTGGGGCTGATGGGGCATAGAGGGGGAGGAGCCAGTCACACTTCTAAATTATTTAAAGTGCCAGGCTCTACTCTACCACCGTCTATACCCCACTGTCTTGAACTCCAGTGTCCCCTAGTGGATGAAGGAGAAAGTACTATCATTTAAAATAAAAAACAAAAGATTAATATGCAGACTTTGCTTAATTCTTAAGTGGGCATTAAAAAAGAGTTCCATAGTTGTCTACATATAGGGGCATATGTAGCACAATATGTGGTGATAAGGATTGTTAATTTTCAATGGCATACAGCACTTTTTAATAAATATGCCCTATAGTATGTAGTCTCTCTATGTTTATATTTATAAAACGGAATAAGGGGTATATTTACTAAAGTGAGAGTTTTTAGAAATGGAGATGTCGCCTATAGCAACCAATCAGATTCTACTGAACATTTAACTAGCACCTTCTAGAAGATAATATAATCTGATTGGTTGCTATGGACAACATATCCACTTCTAAAAACTCTCACTTTAGTAAATATACCCCTGAGACTTGCATTATAGTTTTCCTCACTAGAGATTAGATTAGAAAGACATTTTTTTAATTTTGAAGCTCAACCATTAATCTGCACAAAGCTGTTTCGTTACATTGCTTTATTTGGAAAGTCTTAGTTTATTTAATAACCACTGGTTAATTAGAAGTTAATCTGTAGGTAAAAAATAAGTGCTTGTGAGCTTCCCCTTCTGTGGCTCTGAGGTCTGTCTAGTTTGTACCCGCTCTCCTGTCGTGCTCCAGTGCTCGGTCAACTGCAAGATTGGCGAACATCTTGGATCTCTGGGCCTGATTTAGACCCGCTCGTAAGGGCTGGCCGATCACAGATAACGTGGGCGGTTTTTTTTTTGTCTCCTGCCGCTCGCAAAGCTGTGGGAGCCCACCCACAGCTTGTGTGAGCGGCAAGGAGGCCGTCGCGATAATCGCGACCATCGGCCTTGCGACGAGACCCTGTGGTAGGGTCTCGGCAGCCAAAAGGCCGAGTGGAGCAGGAAGTCCACTACTGACATAAGTTGTGATGTCAGTAGGTCCTCCCTCAAATGCTAGGCGTTCCTAAGGGAACGCCTGCGTTTGACCAACCACCCCCCGTACCCGCCTACGAAACGGGGCGACCTGTCACTCACCATCGACAGCCGCCCCGTCTTGTAGCGAGCCTCGTAGCGACTGAAGTTCAGTCGCTCAGCTGGGCTCGCGTATGCGCAGTTCACAAACATCGAGCCACTAGCGAGCGCTGTGCGCTCGCGGCTCTGAATCAGGCCCTCTATCTCCTGCTACCTTCAAAGCCAACATACATCTCAGCACCTTACTGAGGCTGCAAGCACCTAGAACCCAGGTACAGAGTTTTTTATCCTCTTTGCCATATCTCTTGGCAAAGAGATGCCTGTGCCATCTTTCATTTCTCTGCCTGTCTGGATTCCATCACCCTTCTTCTCTCACCCGAAGGCAGCCGGGCCCTACTGCTTTGGAAGATCCCCTGTTCCCCTGGAAGGCTTCTCATTCCTATCACTGAGATAATTTTTTCCCCTTCAATATCAGTGGTTATTGTGTTCTCTTCATCCTGTCTCGGTTGCCACCCAGTGGCCAACAGTATTAGTACAGCCTCATTTTTTCAGATGGCTTACGTGCTCCACTGTACCTGATCTCTCCAGCCTGTAACTCTCTACATTGGCCTTGTATGTCACCGCACAGGGATCTTATGTGACCATCATACTGTTTTGCGCCTACTAATGGAGAAATGTGCCCTAGTTTAGCCCTTTACTCAAGCAGATTGTGTCGGTGATCACGAGCCTCAGTCCAACCTGCTCTCCTTCTTATGAATCTCACACCCTACTTATATTCAGATGGACTCTCCGGTGGCTGGTCTGACCACCCCTGTTACAATTGTTCAAATCTGCAAACTTAGATATCAAGAATATATTTTGTTTTTCATGACATAAACAAACTAGAGCATTTGTTTCTGCTTTGCTCACTCCATGTCATTTTAAATTATTCCCAAAACTGGCCATGCTGCCAGTAAGGTCATGCCATACCTCCAAATATATCATGTCATGCCTGCAATATTGTCAGGACCTACCCTAGATAATGTGAGATCATGCCCCCAATTCCTCAATTATTTCATGTTGCGCCTCCAATAATGCAAGGCCACATCCTCAAGATGTTGTATTTCCTGAAAACAACAGGATATGGTGCAGAAACAAAAACAATGGTTTCCTAAGGTACAATAGCCACTGTAACAGAGGGCCTGATTCAGAGGTGAATGCAGTCCTGGTCGGCGCTGCGCCTTCTCTAGTAGCAAATTAAAATTTATGCAAATGGAAAAGGAGCCAACTTTTTAAAAAAGATGCCCACTGCCAGCTTCTCTGATCCACTGTCCCAAACATTGCAACCATCGGGCGGTCCACCGGATATCTGAGCAACCCGTAGGTTGCTCAGAATGTCCAACTCAACTAAGTTGCTGAAGTCTGATGACACAGTTGCTGGCTTCAATACGCCTCAAAAATGGTGCTGATTCGCCTCCAGTTTTAAAAAATACACCCAGTTACTGCCCCCAAATGCCGGCAGCCTATCTGTTACCAACAAATAAAATCTAGAAATGTGACACTCTTCTAAAGAAACCTTTTGCAAAACAATATATATCGCACTTACCTCCAACATTTGTTCTGTGCTCTGGTCTTGGTTCAGGACGGGAAAGTTGTCCAGAGAGCCAAGAATATTTCCTCCTTTCTGATCTTGCTCCAGAACAGAGTACTTCAGAGAAATATGGATGGGGCGCAACTTGTCCCGGATATTTTCCTGGGTTAAGAAATAATTGAAAGTACAAGGGTTAGACACGCACACAGTATTTGGTTGAGCGAGGATATGTTGCATCTCTGCTGCGCTGTGTACTGTTGTATCTAGACAGCTATTTTGTAGCACATCCCAGTGTAGCAAGGGAAAAAAAAAACTCTGCCTGATAATATAAATACATGACTGAAAAGCACGTGAAGGAAGATTATTTAAAAGATAGAAAAAACAGCAATGTTTGTAGTAAAAAGTTGTTATATTGCTGACAGTAAGTCCCGTGTTAACAACATGATTTTGATTGATTCAAGAAACTATTGTACTAGCTCCTGTTATTAAGGTTGTCAGCCATGTTGAGCAGGATGTGAAGAGTCCTGTAGGTGTGACACACTGCACTTCATGGAAGAATCTGAACTTTTACAGGTGCTTGTTTGTGTCTCCAATTTTCTGACTCTTTTTACATTTACTTATGTAAGACAATGCAGGATTTATGTATGTATATAATAAGGCATAGGGAAAGAGAGGTAAGAGGTTTCCTGACTCCTCCTTTGTGACAGATATCACTAGAGCTTGCTCAGTCATTGAGAACAGGTTTGGACTGAAAGTAGGGGCAAGTCTGGTGGTGTCTCATTTTCGTAGAGTATCTGACTAGTAGTATCACGGAAGCATAGGGCATTATTTTATCCCTTATCTGTGAAGGTGTGGCGTTATCTTGTGTGTGTTGGGCCACATTCCTTTTATTCAGTTAAATTTGAGTTTTTCTCAAATATTTTTTAATATCAAAAGTGAGTTGTCAATAGAGGCTATATATAATGAATGTCATTTTTGTTAACATTTATCTATATGTGTCAACATACTGTACATTGAGTACTACAAGTAAGCCAGACAAAAGATATAGAGGCTAAGGAGGATACCAGCCCTGTGGTGTCCAGAGACAAGCTTATTCGGAAAATAATTTGAAAGTAATAGTTGTACATTTTAGTTAAATCTATTTATACGCAAAGGTGAGTATTTGTTTCATCTTCATTTAATATACATTTTATTTGTCTTCTTAAAATGGTTACCAACATTCATATGACTTTTTTTATTGGCGTACATGTGTAATCTGTCTGCGATGGCAGTCGCAGTACCCCTAAGCTGCACCATGACTGAAACACTACAGCCATTTGGGGGCGGCGACGGCCAGCATACGAGTAAACCAGGGTGTGTTAGTTCCATTTTATGGGCGCGCCTGGGGCCAGTGGCTGCGTCCTTGGATTCACTGCATCTGAGGACGCAGCCATCGGATCACTTGTGTGAACATTGGCCATTTGAGTAACCTAAGGGTTACTCAAATGGCCAATGTTCACACAAGTGATCCGATGGCTGCATCCTCGGAGGCAGCGAATCACAGAAGCCGCCAGGAGTCATCTTATGTACACAAGACGACCCTGCTGCATTAGCATCATTTTGCATGGACAGTGGTGCGAACAGTGTACATTTTTTTAATCAGGCCCAATGTCTTCATACTTCTATAGGAAGGAACCCTACAAATTCACAAATCGATAATGTCCACAAAATAGATTGTGTCCACACTGTTACTTTATATGCACTTTACATGTGTTTACATTTGTTTACAGGCTGATTCAATCTGCATTTTTTAAACACACATGTAACAAAACAACAAGTTATGTTCTTATTCAAGTCATCGCAAATGAAATGCAGGTAAGAATGCATGACTCATTTGGTGCAATGATTTCCATTTTCATGCAGGTAACTTGCCATAGAATCGCTTCTTGAATGCAGATGTATATGTATTCCTGATCCCCTTTTCGTTCGTGTAACTTTGTGTTTGTTTCCTGTTCTGCCACAACGATTACTAGTTGTGTTTAGTAACACAGGAAATTTATACCAAGCGTCTGAATCAGAGTTCCGAGCAAATTAAAAAAAGGAACAAAAATGGAGCAATTTGCTCCTGGAACAAACCACAAATGCATTATTTTTTGCATGCAGGGAAAATACAGGCTGCTTTTGCAGGTGGTGAACAACAATACTGTGCAGCTTTATTTTTACACTGAAATTTACAATTAAACCAAGAGGCATTCCTTTCCCAGACACAAGGTGCCCACACACATAGCGATATGCACACGATCAGCCGATGTGTACGATTTCCCTTGAACCTCTCCCCAGCAGCTCTGCACACGATCTCCACACGATCTGCACACGATTTGGTGTCCAATCTTCATACGATCTCTCCTGCATCCAGACTTTCACAGTGCATCGTGTCCTAGATTGTCAGATCTGCCCTACTGCACGGCAGATCTGACGATGCAATGTGCGACCAGCGGGGACGTGCATCGCATCGTTATCATGAGTGGGGACTCACGATTTGGCCATATTTTACACGATCTGTTGTTCCCATGTATTGGAATCGGCCAGATTGGGTAAAATATCGCTATGCGTGTGGCCAGCTTGAGGCATATGCTGGTTCCCTTTACTAGTACTTAATAATCTAGTACAAACTGTTGTGGAACTACAGATTCCAGCAAGACCATGTCAGGTATAGACAACTTGGAGATTGTGGAACTGCAAGCTCCAGCATGTCCATGTATGTCAGTGAGCCTATAGCAGAACATGTAGTTTCACAATACATGTAATACATAATAAAAAAAGACAACTTACAGTAAATTAAATAAATACACTCTGCAAATGCAAGTGAGCATCATGGGAAAACACTTCTGACTGTCTGAGCGGATATTCACACTACAGGTCACTTGAGTTCAGCTTCATTCAATGGCACAACGCCACAAGGAGTAGTACTGTACTTGTGTCTATCGATTTTTTTTATTTATTTCCAACTGATCTACATCTATTGGACCATGGTGTGGATGAAGATTGTACCATATAATAAATTGGTAAAAATGGGTCTGCCTGTTATAGAGTGGGCCTAGCAAAGCTGTGGACCCCACATTTGCTGTCCCCATGCTTTAGCCCTAGTCAGCCCCAGGCTTTTGCCCTGCTGGTTACACATTTTGTTTTTTTCTGTTATTTTAATTTACATGGTAAACAGATGCTAGCCAATGGAATATGATGACGTGACTTTAAGCACTGGCAATACATATATATGTTGTGTTTTATGTCGCCTGTTTCTTAAGATATATGAAACTCCAAATTACACGCAGGGAAAGGCTAAGGAATAGCATGCACATATGTGTCTACATTCAGCCTGTATATTTTATTACTAATGTACATAGGGAAACATGTTTCAGTATTAAATTCATGTGAAATCCACATACCACATCCCATAGATTACAGGAACTTCCTCTGTCTGCAAGTCACTACCCGTCTATAATAAAGCCATGCAAAAACTACTTGTGGCTTATGTGTTTGCCACAGAAAGATCCAGCCTTAGAGAACCACTCTTTCATACCTAGCATATGGCAACGATGTTGCAAAATGTATTCACATGTAATCTTAAAAATTTACCAATATCAATAGAAGATAACTACTGTAAGGATTAAGCTGGCCATGCATGATAATCGTGATATCAGCTGACCAAATGACCAATGGTTTCATTGATTACTGTACACTTTGTGGACCTGAAAGACAATCGTTCACAGCTTGAAATTGGCTGAAAAATGGTCTGGATCGTCTAAATCTGCCCGAAGGTTGTTCAGACAACTTCCGGCTGTCAGTGAAGATCGCCTCCATACATTGTGTACTGTATAAAGATGCTACAGTTATTGAGCTGTCACTCCTCCCCTTGTACATTCACCGAGTCGTCTGTACTGATCATGCAGTGTATGGCCAGCTTTATACAAGTATGCAGGATCAGACTGGGCTGCTACAGTGAGGAATACAGCGGGGATTCCGGCGATCAGAATGCCAACGCCATAGTCCAGACACTTATCGGAATACCGGTGCTGGCATCAGGTAAGTAGCAGGATTGAGGGGAAGGTTAGGGGATAGGCACTAAGGGGGGAGGGTTAGCTTTAGGCACTAGGGGGGGGGGGGTTACGTTTAGGAACCGGGAAGGGAGGGTTAGGGTAGGGTTTGGGGTTAGGTTAGGTATACTTACCTCGAGCCGTCGGGATGGTAACCTAGTCTGGATGCCGACATGGGATAGCAGTTACTAACGGGCAGATTCAATTAGCTGAGGGTTGAGCCCTGCGATCGGTTTCCCAGGATAAAGTGTACACAACTATTTAATTACAGACCTGTGATCAAGCTGCAATCATCCTCGATGGTGCAGCTAATGCACATTCCTGCTCTCACCTCCGAAGGGAGAGGAGAAATAAATGTTAACTGCAGCCTCGTGGCTAATAGCAAATCTGTAACTAAATAGCTCTGGACACTATGGGACTGATTCTGAGTTGCCCACAAAAGCGCATACAGCAGGGCCTATTGACGGTCACCCGTCTGCAAGTTTATGTCATGGCCGCTACAAACTCCTCTTTTTGTGTACAATCATTCAGCCAAATATGCAAGGTCTAAAATGCCCACTCCTAGGGACAAATGTAATAGGGTGAGAGTTTAGAAAATGTGAGAATTAAGCTGTAAACTCTCACACTTTTTAAACTCGGCCTGTAATAGAGGACCTCATTCAGAGCCGGACGCTATTTGCGCTCGCTCGTTCAGAAAAAGGGGCCGGATATTTAAATAGAGCGCTCGCTCTTTGCGGTCGGTTGACGCCTCTATGTCTGAGCGAGCGAGCGAACGAAATATGCGCTCGCTATTTTGTAAAGACGCCCCCTGGCCGTTCGCATCATACGTCATCTCCGCTATTTATTAGATTGATCGAGTACATTGAAAGGCGTCTGAACTGCTCGCAGTGCTTGTGGTTGGATTTTCCTACCGCAATCATGCGACAGTTCAGGCTAAGAGACAACCAAGTGAGGTGGCCGATGACGCTGCTTTGTTAATTATGCACACCCTTAAAACGCCCGTTTTGACCGTTTGGCACGCCTGCGTTCGGATCTCCACTCCCCGTTTTCAAGCACCTTCATCTGTTACCACCCACAAACGCCTCATCCTGTCACTCAAATTAGCAGGCACTCGCTATTTTGCGAACACAGGAATTCCGACCGTACTGACTAG
Organism: Taudactylus pleione; assembly: GCA_031769625.1. NCBI lineage: Eukaryota > Metazoa > Chordata > Amphibia > Anura > Myobatrachidae > Taudactylus > Taudactylus pleione. The sequence goes on along the minus strand of JAUIMM010000329.1, from coordinate 3,894,324 downwards.
TTGGCGCATGCGCATTACGACCCATACGCATGCGCAGATGTGCGAACATCGGTCGGAGCGAGTGAGCGGCCGCTTACGAGCGGCTCTGAATCAGGCCCAGAGTCCGAGAACATGCAAACTTACATGTTTTAGTCTCAAAAAACTCTCACGATTTAAACTCATTCCCATTTTGACGATAAAACACAACCAACTCTCACCGTATTACATTTGGCCTCTAGCGTCTGAGCACATTGTAATACCGATTGGTGCGTCCTCATACATCATGATTGGTCGCACCAGCCCAGACTTGCACCAGCCCAGTACATATCTAGCATTTGTAACTTCTTATGATTGGAGGAGTGGAACAGGAGAGAAAAAGGGGATCAGTATGAAATCGGTTAAAATCCCAACACCGAATTCCCGAAGACAAAAGATCCCTACAGGGGTGGTGTGTATACTATTCCTACCCTTTTACCCCCCCTAACCCTCCATCTCCGGTGCCTAACCCTAACCTCCACTTTAGTGCCTAATCCTAATCTCCACCCGGTAGTGCCTAACCCTAACCGTCCCTGTGGGTGCCTAACCCTAAGCTTCCCCAGGAGGTGCCTAAACCTAACCCCCCATCCCCGGGGACAGTGTGCTACTTACCCAGCTCTAGATGTTCGGCATAAATTCAGGCACATATAGTGATGCAGAGCTGGGCACATCTTGAGATGTGTATGGCTCTGTATATTGATAGAAGTACAATAGTATTGAGTGCTGCTTGTTTTTGTATTAGGCCAATTTACACCAATTTTGCTTGCACATCTGCATCAGGACCACAGATTATAAAGATGTATGTCTATCTCATTATATGTACACTACAATATTGGTAGACACTTACCAGTAAAAAAAGCTTGTGGTTCTGGCATTTGGTCTCTGGCATAGAGAAGTAGCCCTTATATACTCCTCCAGGAGCCCCCAGAAATCGTACTCGAGAGGGTCGCCTGTCAAAGTCAGCATCCACTGTGTATTGCAGTGCTGTGGGGGAGCAGAAGACATTGAAGAACACTTAGAAAACAATTATGGTTACTCTGAAAGCTGCAACTGCAAGCTTCACTCGTTCTTAGAAAAAAAGAATTGTATACTTATTCTGCAAACATTACTTTAATTCTTACAAAAAAATGTTAAAAATACTTAGGCCCGCGTTCAATTAGAAGCGAAAAGTCCGCTCCCGTGATACTTTTTCGCCGATGACGTCATTTTCGCCGGTTTCAACTTATCCCCGTATTCAATTTGTCCGACTTTTTGCCGGTGCGAAAAGTTTGCGCCTTGTAACCAGCGGAAAAGTTTCGCCTATGAATACCCGGCGGAACAAAGTACAGAATTGGGGTTTTGGGGTGTAAAATTGCGGCAGCCACCCTGCAACCTTTGGACAACCAACTTGATGATAACTGTCAAAAAATGCAAAAAAACCCCCACAAAGGACACCCCAAATAAGCACTTTGAAAAAGTGGGTGAAAAAAACCCGAAGTGGGGGTACAACATTAAAAACTATCGAAATAGCCTTTGGGGGTGTCTGCAAGTATGGGGGAGGTGTATATTTAATTGCAGATGTTTGCTGAAGGTGCGTTTTTTGGCACTTTTTAATGCTTGACTTTAAATATGCTTGCACCCATTTTCATGTACCCCAAATTTACTGGAACTATTTATTTTCCCCCAAAAAAATGGCTAAATGCTATTCTTCACCACTGTCCCAAACATGCTAAATAGCGCCTATTGAGACCATTCAAAGGCCCCAAATACCTTCAGCAGGGCTAATCGGGGTTACCCATAGTGAACCCCCATGTCAGAGCATCTTTTGGGGGGTGTCAGGCTGACTTCCCAAAAAATGACAGCACTTTTCGCCTGTTTGCGCTTCGCTGGGTCCCATTGTCGCCGATTTCAAATTGAATACGGGGATACGCGCGATACTTTTTCGCACCTGAAACCAGCGATGACAGCGAAAAGTCAGGCAACGGACTTTTCGCTTCTAATTGAATATGGGCCTTAGTGTTAAATTTAGTTCTGACCATCAATACACATATGGATATTACACAATATAGCTGCTTTCCAGGAGGTGGTGATATTTTGGTCTGTATTCCCTCAATAAACTTATGTGCAGACAATGGCCCTGATTCAGACCCACTCGCGAGCGGCTGTCCGCTCGCAAGTGGGTCGATGGTCTGCACTGCGCATGCGCACGACGGAGGGAGCTCCGTCGTGCGCATGCGCGAGACGCGACGAGCGAAGGACTTTCCTTCGCTCGTAGTGTCTGATCAAAGGAGGCGTGCTGTCGATGTTGATCAAAGGGGGCGTGCCTGCCAGACGAAGGCGTTCCCAAGGGAACGCCTACCGTCAGAAGCCGGCCCCACTGACATCACTAGTGATGTCAGTGGGAGTGATTTTGGCTCTGATAGGCTTCTGCTCGCAGTGGCGATGGTCGCAATGGTCAAGACCATCGCGACCATCATCCTGCACGCTCGTATATGCTGTGGGTGGTGACCCACAGCTATACGAGCGTCCAGGAGGACGCTCCATATTTATGGAGGTGGGCCCTGATTCAGAGCGAGCGCTCTGGTCAGAGCGTCCGGCTCTGAATCAGGGCCAATATTTGTATTATAAATAAAAGCACATATTTCACATCACAAAATAAAATGCAGCCTCACAAAGTGAGAAAAAGATATAAAATGCTGCTATAAATATAAGTCTGCCTAATTTTAGCAAGCGCTGTGTTTATAAATATACTGTAATATCTCTTGGTTTTAAGTTTAATAAGGTGTCAGGATAGTACAGATCCTACACCAACTGCTACTGGACCACACAAATATGAGCAACTTTGGGAAAATAGGAGTTGCATGTAACTCAGTCACATCGTCACTGGGTGGTAACGGGGCATTCACACCTAGACTAATTTCAGAATGCAAGTCATGCAGGGGCGGATAAATGGCCACATTAGCCTGGGGCTAAAAATGACCAAGGACCTATTGTGAGAAGCAGAGGAGGTGTGACTAGTGCTGTGTGAGCGTGTACACCCCCGAGACTCAGCACCAATGTCTCCTTAAATATGTAAAGGTAGAAAAATCTCATGATTTTGTAAGCTAAAGCCGGGTACACACTGACAGATATATAGTGCGATCAATTGATCAGCCAATATATCTGCTGCCTGTCGGCCATCGTGTACCAGCGATATGTCTGTGAACGACGTCATTCACAAACATATCGTGTCTGCTGTGCTGCACAGCCGATGGCAGATATATCTCCAGATATATATGGCCATTGGCCAGTGTGTATGGGTGGTCTGCCAACTGCCCTTACACATGCAGCAGAGGCCATGGGGAGGGGGGAAGACACGCTCCTGGCCACCGGGACCCGCCAACCTTAATAGTGATTACTATGATGTATTATGGCTGACCATGTGGCCAGCTTTTCATTGTCATGCTATCATGATGATAGGCTATTTTTATGCAAATGCTTGGAGCTGTAGGCCTATCCACCACATTGTTAATCTGGCCCTGGTGTTGTGAGCAAGTAGGCAGAAATGTGTTCTATGCTAAATTGTGCATACATAGAGATCCGTCTGATTTTAGACAAATCTTGCACCACAGATAGGCTAGTACATGTGCCTACTGATAATGATGACATCCACATGCACATACAGTAGATAGAGGTGGCACAGTCACTTGCATGCAACTCGTCATATGGGTGAATATCAACATTCAGTTCAGTGCACTCAGGGCCAGATCCAGACCCGCTCGCAAGCGGGTCGATGTTGGCCGAATGCGCATGCGCACAACGGAGGGAGCTCCGTCGTGCACATGCGCGAGACCCGGCGAGCGACGAGGAATACGTCGCTCGGGGTCTCGCACCAAAGGGGGCGTGCTGTCGATGGTGACTGACAGCACGCCCCCTTTGGTGGGCGTGGCTGCCAGACGGAGGCGTTCCCATGGGAACGCCTACCGTCTGAGTCCGGCCCCACTGACATCAGTAGTGATGTCAGTGGGAGTGATTTTGACTCTGATAGAGCCAAAATCACTCCAGGGCTTGCGGCAGCAAGACCCTACCGCAGGGTCTCGTCGCAAGCCCGATGGTCGCGATGGTCTTCACCATCGCGACCATCATCATGGACGCTCGCATAAGCTGTGGGTGGTAACCCACAGCTATGCGAGCGTCCAAGAGGCCACTCCATTTTTAGGGAGGAGGGCCCTGATTCAGAGCGAGCGCTCTGGTCAGAGCGTTCAGCTCTGAATCAGGCCCTCAGTGCAAGAGCAATTGCCAGAATGCTGTACACACACCACCTTGCAATCAGAGTGGACTGGAACACTACAATCTGATCATATATATGATGAGCAACTGCTTACATACAATGGTCCAAGTTCCACAAGTTCACCTTTATGTTTGGCAAAAGAAAAAAGCAAGATCTACCTGTCCCTATCACTACAGCTGCACTCTGTAATATTAGCACAGGCATGCTGGTGCCTGTGGGGGAGATGTACTAAGCTCTGAGCTGTGATAAACTGGAGAGTGATAAACGAGCAGCCACTCAGCTCCCAACTGTATGTTACAGGCTGTGTTTAAAAAATGACAGTTGGGAGCTGATTGGCTGGTGGTTTATCACTCTCCACTTTATCACTTTTCAGAGCTTAGTACATCTGGCCCTGTGTGAGAAAGAAGCCACTGCTAAGCAAGCCAGAAGTGTCAAACAATAGGATACTGAGGGCCTGCGCCACCGTTGGGCAGCTGCTTAAGGATGTGAGCCACTGGAGGGCACTGGTAAATCTGTTATACTAAATAATGAAGGACATCCTTCTTTTGCATTGCAGTAGCCTAGCTGCGTCTATGGGTTTAACCAGCCGCAGCCACCTCTATCAGACGCCTCACCACCGGCACTGCCAGTGCTTGATCTCCTCTTCCTGTTGCATTCGCCCGGCCTGCCCATCAGCACTGACGTACGCTTGTTTGCAAGTGTGGGCACCCTCCCTCTGGCCTGCTCTACTGTTCCCGAAGCTCCTTCTCTTACTTTCAGAGATGAGGAGCAGGGCTGCTGGGCTGGCTGGGGCTGAGAAAAGTCAGACTGAGATTAAACTAGTAAGTCTAGTATTGTGCAACTAATATTGTATGTTTGAAAGCAAGGGGAGTGGGCCAACAGGTGTACAATGTTATTTGTACAGAGGGGGACAGGTGCATAATGTTATGTGTACAGAGGGGGACAGATGCATAATGTTATGTATACAGAGGGGGACAGACGGAGGGGGGGTAGAGTGACACACAAGGGGGGTGCTGGAGTGATAAAGAGGAAACAGGAGTGACACCAAACAATTAATCAGACATTCTGGTCAATGGCGTAACTAGGGCAGGGCTGCCGGGGCTCCTGCCCTGGGACAGTAGCCAGTGTAGTGCAGACCGCAGTGAGTGCGGTCGCACTACACATTTACACACACATTGCCGTCGATGTGTGTGTTTCAGCAGCTAATGGAGAGTCAGACAGACTCTCATTGGCTGCTGCGCCCACTGCCAGAGCCGGGTTGGAGCTCACTCATGAGCTCCGCCTTCCGGCTCCTGCAGTGGGTTATGGGAGAGACATCATGACGTCTCTCCCATAGGACCAAGCGTGAGGATGGAGACGGAGGAGCAGACTGCTGCGGGCGCAGCAGGAGCGGGGATTCAGGTAAGTCTGTTTTTTGTTTTGTGTTTGTATGTCTATAAGTGATCACTACTGGGGGCCTGCATAAGGGAAACCACTACTGGGGGGCACTGTGTAAGGGGCACTAATGGGGGCCTACATAAGGGGGATCACTACTGGGGGCACTGGGCACTAATGGGGGCCTGCATAAGGGGGACCACTGTGTAAGGGGCACTAATGGGGGCCTGCATAAGGTGGATCACTACTGGGGGCACTGGGCACTATTGGGGGCCTGCATAAGGGGGATCACTACTGGGGGCACTGGGTACTAATGGGGGCACTACAGGTTGATGGTCGCGATGGTCAAGACCATCCCGACCATCGGGGCTTGCGACGAGACCCTTGTGGTAGGGTCTCATCTGCTGCAAGCCCCAGTGAGCTTTCGGCTCTTTTAGAGTCGGAAGCTCACCACTGACATCACAAGTGATGTCAGTGGGGCCGCCCCCAAACGGCAGGCGTTCCATCGGGAACGCCTCCGTTTGGCAAGCCGTCCCGCCTACAAAACGGTGTGAGCTGTCGATCACCATCGACAGCCATCCCTTTTGTAGTAAGCCCCGGAGGGAGAGAATTTCTCTCTCGCTCCGGGGCTTGCGCACACGCAATGCAGCCGCTGCGCTTGCGCAAGGCCTCTACATCGACCAGATTGCGAGCGCATCGGCGCTTGCGAGCGGGTCTGAATGAGACCCTTAGTGTGGATCTGGCTTTATCTATGTATTTCATGTGGATCTGGCCCTTTTAATGCATTTAATGTGGACCTGACTTTTTTCAATGTATTTACATATGGATCTGACTTATATCAATATATTTCATGTGTATCTGGCTTTTTTAATTCATTTTATGTGGATGTGGCACCAGGGCACGCTAACAACTGTAGTTTGACAAAAACAAAAAAAAACACTGACACTTTTTTTGACAATATTTTGAAAAGTCAAATTTTTATGTGAGTGGCTGTGTGGAGGGTATTGGGGGAGGCAGGGGCAGTATTGTGTAGCTTTGCCTAGGGTTCCTAGAAACCTTGCACCGGCCCTGTGGAAACTGCTGGCTTGTACAAACAGAGCATCTTTTTAAGAGTAATATGAGGTATTGTGTGATAACAGAGCTCAGATTTGCATCAAAAAAATAAAGCTGTATAGCAGGGGTGGAGAAACTTTTTTTGTAGAGGGCCATTTTAATACATATAACATTATTTGCGGGCCAAGTCCACAATAGCCAGTGATTACAGCATTGCCAGGACTCAGAGCATCTTGGGAGCTGTAAGGGCAGCAATATGACTGTCTGAAGCGTCCTATGAACACTCCAGGCGACACTGCTGCATAGATTCTGGCTGCAGAGTGCCATTTTAGGCACCCTGCTAGCCAGATGAGGCTAGCAGAAAAAACCTCAGAGGGCCAGACCAAATGTCTCTGTGGGCCTTATACGGCCCCCGGGCCTGAGGTTCCCCACCCCTGCTGTATATTATCATACATCCCAACTTTTTGGGGAATTGGGCCAATGTACATGAGAAAGGGGTGTGGTCACATGTCACACTTGTCTAGTGCACCCTTTCCTTCCCCTTAGAGCAGTGATTCTCAACTCCAGTCATCAAATACCCCCAACAGGTCATGTTTTCTGGATTTCTTTGATCTATTTTGCTGGATCAGCAATCATCCCATGTGTTTACACATATAGAAATCCTGAAAACATGACCTGTCGGGGGGGCCGACAGTTGAGAAGCACTGCCTTTGTGGAGTGGGACATACCTCCCAACCTGGCCGGGCAAGGGACAACACTCTCCCAAGTGGGACAGTGAGACAGAGCACTCCAATCTGTAGTGTTCAGATTAGAGGGCTGCACTGACACTTAAATCAGGACATTTGGGAAGTATGTATTACAGTATATTTTCCATCAAAATTGTGCTATATTGTTGCTTCAACTGTGACAGTATATAACTAAAAAGGTTTGAAAATTAACTCCCGCAAATGCCAATAGAAATCATCAATAGAAATCATCTAAAGATTGTCTAGCCTGCCGGATCAAATGCAAATCCAGTTAGATTCAGATTATTAATTTGATGGGCCCCACAGCCTGCAGATACTACATATTCTAAAGGTATCTATGCAGTACTCATACTTACTAATATTATTCTTGTAGTTGGCATTTCCTGTACTCAGCATGTATGAGAAGCAGAGACGGACATCCATACTATACATAGTAGAGTTCACATCCAAAAACGGTTGTAGGGAAAAAACAAAAAGACAAGTAAAACATTGTAGCATACAGAAAGGGCATGGTTATGCAGCATTCTGAAACTGCATCTTTGTTGCAATCTAAAAAACGCTTGGCGCTTATGTTTATGATTATAGGCATCCCAGGTGGAGAAACAAATATGGGTGGAAATGACAGCTAAAGGTGTAAGCACCCCTGACACATTGGATTATTATTATTTACAAAGCAGTTGAGGGTCTAGGCTATAGAGGGGCAAATCTGGTGGAAGAAGTTGTACCAGGGTGGCACTCACATACAATGCCAGGTAATCTATTCCATGAAGAAGGGACCATTGCGCCCTGGCCAAGTGTTATAACTATTACCATGCGGCCAGAGCTCTCCAACACCAACCTTTAAATTAGTCACTTCTACAACAACCTGATAACTGTCAAAAGATGGCTAGTACTAACATTGATGGACAGCATCATTATCATTTATTATGAACATATTCTGCAGGACTTTAATGCAATAGCCACCAAACTTATGTATAAGAAAAGTGTGAAGGGTTCTGTAAGCAAACAAACCAATTGTGTTTAGAGCCTGTAATCTTGCATGTTACTCGCCTCTAATCTCCTTGTGATATTCTGTATATGATAATGTATTGAACATTGCTGTTTACTGTTTTCCCCAACCCCCTCTCCCTGATTATATGTTATCACCAGTCCCCTCCTTTTATTTACTAATGTGTATCATGTTTGATACCTGCTAAATTAACGTGTACTATAACAATTTTTCACAAAATAATTAGTGAGGGGGAAAACAAACACAAAGTAATGTCATACATTACAGAGAGAAGTAGGAATATTGGGCCAGGATTAGTTCTTAGTTAAGCCAGAGAGGACATTTGCCTTGAATGCTCAACTCCCAAGGTGCCTACTGGATATCAAATTGCTTTGGTTCCAGTGGGATAAAAGCTTTATTGGTATAACTATATCTAATAATTGGACATATGTTCCTCTAAATAAAAAAAAAAAAAAGTCATCAATATATTTATTCAATAATTCAAGATCCTATTTTGTGGCTGATAACACATACAGCTCACGGAGTACTTAGATATGTCAGGGATTAATATTTCAAGAACTGCAGATCAATGAATGTTATTGCCTCAGTGGCTGACAAGCAATGGTCCATCAGGGTTAGTTCCTGGCATCCAGCACCTTCAACCACAGAGAACACAACAACAAACAAGCTGCAGGCCACCATGTTGCAGAGAGATCCTAGACCCAGTCCTAGGGCCTACAATACAATACAATGCCTCCGCAAGCCGTCAATTTTTTCGGGGGAAGTTCTTTATTTTCCTGAATGACACCAGAAATGATGTCAACTGCTGTGATATCAGGTTTATGCAGGCCCATGGCTAGAGGATGTTGCAATGACAGCGGAGGGGATAGTATGTATTGCAATGACCTCCGCTGTTAGGAGACAGTAGCCAGTGTCAGTGCATTCGCACTGATCTGAGGTCACAGGCTGACCATTACTCCCCTTTCATTGACAGGCAGATTGAGATTCACCAATTGATCACTACTTCTGTGTTAGGACTTTTCGAATCAAAAACAAAACCTAAGGTTACCAAATTACAAGCTAGTAATTAATGTAAGCAGGAGAAATATCCACAGGATGAAAAGATAAGTTCAATAAATGGAAGATGTATGATATATGAAGGATATAATATGGCTCTCACCAGGAGATAGAGGTACATTTACTGGGATCCACAAGGGTTGGGGTTACAGCAAACTCCTTTGAGATATTAATAACAGGGCGAGATCTGTAAAAGAGTAAGAATTACTTTAAAAGACACCCTAAAATATAAAGAATCAATCTAATAATCGCCATACCATAGGGGTAGAACAGTTAGTCTCTGGCCATATAGCAAAAAGGGCTTGGCGAGGTCTCTCTTCTGATCATGTGCCAGACCCGTACATGCTCAGAAGAGACCTCAGAACCGGTCTTTTAAGATCAGAGCCGGGGGCTTGCATACAATTGCAGTGTACTGGCATTGTCGGCATCCCTCAATTCCCGGGCCTTGTAGCAGCCGCACCCTCTTCAGTTGAGTAGTTCCATAACTGTATATTGTACATATATACAAATATCATAGCAATATAAACCACACATGCTATGCCTCTAATTTTCTGAACCCTTGCCCATATCTACCCAATCATACCCACTCCCATGAAGTCAAATCCATTTCCTAATTTGCCTTTAAATTGGGCCTATTGGGAGTTATGCCCCTATATTATCCCAAATAGAGCACTAATGTATACCTAGTGCCTATGTACAGTGTTGACAGATATTTGGGTAACTGAAAAATTATTCAGTTTATTCATTCACTAGGCACTAGTGACTTCACTAAGACATGAGCCACTTTAAGCCTCATGTCTCTGTGATGTCAATAGTTCCTAGTGAATTGGTAGGCTACAATCTAATAAAAATTTAATCAGCCCACAAAAGGACTGCTTTCATTGCGTGTGGACAACAGGTTCATGTTACCTTAAATTATAAACCTTCTCTCAGATCCACAACTTCTGTAGTGTATAAACTATATCACTGCAGTCACTAAGTAAATCCAAGTAAGCAAACAGTGACTTCTATAACACCATTGTACCTGAGTAGTGCAATGTGATCTGCCAAACTGCCAACAAGTAGATCTGGGTAGGAATTTTGATCGATGTCAAGGCCGCCGGCCAGTGAGTAACCGAATGTTGAAAATCCAATCTGAGAACCATCGATTATCTATAGTTGGTAACAAAGAAGAGTCACATTCAGGTTTTTGTTTAACAAAGAACAACGTTTTAATCAATGGCAAAGCAGCACTTCTGTTCTATAATCAGGGGGAAATGAGTGCGGGATCTGCAGTGTTACCTGGCTAGGTTTGGACTGCAGGCCACTAGACTTGCTGTGGTAGATATAAACTTTACCCATTTCTTCAAAAGGAGCTCCCACCACCAAATCTGTGAAAAAAATGATATAACATACAGAAATGTATACACTACAACGGCATAAGTCTCCTTATAGTAATCTAATACCTGTATATCTTTGTGTAATTGTCCTTATAGTAATCTACACATCCTATCCACACAACTCCTCCCATTACTTTATATACATTAGATCTCCTCCATTCTATTCAATATAATTAACCTCTCTACACCTAACCCTATTATCCCATGTACATTTCCCCATAAACCCTCCTGATACTCAATATAACTTCTCTCCATAACACCTCCTATATTCTATATAACCACTCCCTATAACTCTTCATATTACTCCATATAACATCTCCCCATAAATCATACTTTTACTCCATATCATCTGTCCTTAAAACTTTACATAAAACACCATATAACCTATATTACTGCTCCTACTTACCAGTGAAGCCATCCTGGTTTATATCGCCAATGTTTGCCAATGCAAAACCAAAACCAGATGCTGTGGGACCATATAACACTACAGATGGCTTATCAATAAAACTCCCAACTTCATTTGTATAAATGTAGACTGCTCCCCCCAGCTCTTCTTTCCGATTAAAGTAAAAAGGGGCACCAACTGCAATCTCCTGCCATCTGTGGGAATAGAGAAATAAATAAATGATGACAATGTGTATTATCGTTAAAACAGCTTTGTGCGGGACACTGCAAAAACAAAAAAACTAACAACCATTGATTTCCTCTCCTCTCTGGGTATATAGCTACACATTGTTATCCATCTTACTGTCTTAACTTTCGCTATGCGGGCACAGCCTCCGTTACCATTTGCTTGCAACCCTTTGGTTCAGAGCCCCTTTCTCTTCTCTTTTATGTTTATGGCTTGATTGGCTGATCTTTTTGTTCTCTTTCTCAGTCCCCCAACAACACCATCCTTCTGCCAATCCCCAAACATCCCCATTTCCCTAACAATACCCCAACATCACCATCTCTTTCCAAAACTCTCAACAAAACCATCTTTCTCCCAATCCCCAGCAAATTCATCTCCCTAACAATCCTGCAAACCATCTCTTAACCGACCTCTCAACAAATCCATCTCCCTCCCAATCCCCCCAAAACATCTATCTCTCAATCCTCCCAAAACACAATCTCCTAACTCAATCCTTCAACGAAACAATCTTTTTCCCAAAACACCATATACTTTCCAATGCATTTCATCAGGAAGGACATTCTCATCTTCCCGGTGAAATACGTCAGATCTGCTATTTTTTTTGCATCAAAGACAGCATTAGATAGCTTATAGGAGGAAGGGCACCAAAGACAGCTTATAGGAGGAAGGAAGCCCAGCATGACAGCATATTGGCAGTACTTTACAGTCTTCCACTTATTTAGACTACCTTATCTATTGCTCCAGTAAGGTCTGGGACAGAGCTGTCTTCATTTAATAAGGATGTGAGCTGGCTACACGCTGTGAATGTGTTGTTTGGTTTGGCTACTTTAATGCAATTCAATACATTCTATTATATATAGTAGTCCCGCAAATTTACCTCCAGGAGCTTAGTGGAAGTTTGTGGCTTCCTCATTTCAAGAGGATATTGTAAAGTTATTGATTTTCTGCAATTTTTGAGGCTGAGTTGTAAATTACTGGAAGTATTAAAGGCAAAATCGCTGAAATGTTCTTGTGAATTGTAAACACGAGACACTGGGCAGTTGCTGTTTGGATTTTTTCAGTTCTAAGAATACAAATGCCTGGATGCAATAAGCTACTACTGTAGCTCACAAATCACAGCAAAATACATCAGAAAAAAAAGTCACCAAACATTAGATCAAGATTGCTCAAACTGTATTCCAGCTACCTGCCATAACATAATAAAGGGTCACATTAAACATATATCGTTAATTGTTACTGATTAACACTTAATTAAGGGGCTCAAACAATGAATTATTATTTAATGAATTTATTATTGCGGAAAACGTAACAGTAAATAAAAAAATAACATTTTAATTACACTGACAATATATATAATAAGAACAATTATTTATAAATTAAATAATGGGGCCAAATATATTTTTATGTTAAATTGTGGCTATAATAATTAGTCCTGCCTAGTATCACTTTAGGACTAGACTGGGGCAGCCTTATTAATGTATTAAAAGAATGACAGTGAGGCACTGAGAATGTCTTTTTGCTACTTCTCATTATTGTACCCTTGAATTTATCACTAGTGTGGCAAAGTTACATACATAAATGTGCCTCAATGTATGTAGGAGGATTGGGGAATGAAGAAGGGATTTCAGCTCAAATGTATTTGCCAGGGTACAATCTCCACTGAGGATACGTAAAAACAAGGCTCTGACCTTTACTAACCAGTAAATGTGCCCTGTTCATCTCTTAAATGTGTCACTGACATGATGCTGATGAGGGGACTCAGGAGCCACTCTGCGCTGTATGCACTGTACATGCAGAACACATAGCCACGGCAGTCCCCTTCCGAGAACAGGTGCAGGTGGGTGCCTGTTCTCTGCAATTGCAGAGCCAGACTGACCACGTGTGGCCCCTGTCTCCCCCCCCTTTAATAAGGCCCTGCTCTTGCATATGGGAACATTTTAGGCTGCACTTGTGTATCTAGCCTGTATTTAGCATGGGAGACCTTATCTGACCAACTCTTTCCTTAACAGCAGGCACAATATGCACCAATGTAGTTGATTCAACCTGTAATTATTTGCGCTTCCCCAAGAAAACTGGAGCATTCTTGAGAAACATCTGCAGGTTATAAACAGCAGAATTTGTTCTACAGGTCCCCATTTTTTCTGGTACTAAATCATCTTTTACTATTATTCTATTTCTTTCATTATGTGTATTTTTATATTTCACATTTTATCCATAAACAGATGTGCCCTCATACCTATTCTTTTTACATCATATGGCCGCGCAATTTAGAAGCTCTGTCATGGGTAGCAATTTCCGTGCTTGAGTACTGTTTCCTGAATTTTGGCCCTGATTCAGAGCCGGACGCTCTTTCAGATCGCTCGCTCTGAATCAGGGCGGCACTTTTTTTTTTTTTAGCCAGCCTTCTGGCCGCTCGCTAAGCTGTGGGTGACCACCCACAGCTTTAGCGAGCGGCCAGGTGATGGTCGCGATGGTCCCTACCATCGCGACCCCGGGTAGAGTCTCGTCTGCCGCAAGCCCCAGTGAGCTTCCGGCTCTAATAGAGCCGGAAGCTCACCACTGATATCACTTGTGATGTCAGTGGCGCCACCCCCAAACGGCAGGCGTTCCTTAGGGAACGCCTCCATTCGGCAAACCATCCCCTGACCCGCCTACAAAACGGGGCGAGCTGTCGATCAACATCGACAGCCACCCCGTTTTGCTGCGAGCCCCGGAGCAAGTGATTTCTCGCACGCGCAGTGCGCACACTCCCCGGCCATCGACCCGCTTGCGAGCGCTATGCGCTTGCGAGCGGGTCTGAATCAGGCCCTTTGTGTCTTATGGGGTGATTCAGCAAAGGACAGAATTGCACAGCCGCACACAAGCAGCTTTGCAATTCCATCCTTGCTATTATACAAATGCAGCAGGAGGCTTGTGACACCAACCTGCCAAGGTCGCAGGTTAGGATAACCATTGCGAGGTAGACGGTGGCAGCCAGCTGCGACAGCATTAGCTTACGCAGGCTGGTCAGCTTGCGAGGCCAGGAAACTGCGTCCGTGGATGCAGATCCTGGCTTTCCCACTCCTGGAAAACGGGGGCATCATGTGCAGATACCCGATAATCGGTAATCTGCGTTTAGCATCGCACATACGTGCAATGTTGAATAAGCCCCTTAATTTGCTAAGAGTTTACTAAGTAGCTAATAGTGTACTAAATAGCCTATTTAGGATTAGTATTTTTTGTCTCTAAGGAATTGGTATAAAGTAGCTGATTAAGGGTCTGATTCAGAGTTGGGAATAGAGAGAGAGATAGCACTTAACTGTGTACCTGGGCAAACCATGTTGCAATGCAAGGGGTGTAAATACATAATTTTTTTTTGGCATGTAGGGTAAATACTGGCTGTTTTTATATGTAGCCCACTAATACTGTACAGGTTTATTATTGCTCTACAATTTCGATGTCAGTTTGGACACCTCCCTCCCAAATCTAAATCTCTCTGCACATTTTAAATCTGTCCCACCTGCAGAGCAGCACGGTTTCACCAAGATGATCAGTTGAGAGAGCGATCTCTCTCTATTCCCAACTGTGAGTCAGGCCCTAAGCACATTAATGTGTGGTGCGAGTCACACGTATAGGACCTCTGTTGCCTTTTTACACAGACTGCATACTTTTTCGTGAGTTTTTCATGATCATAGTATAGTATAAATATTTAGGATTATTCTTGTCGCAAAAGAATGGTAAGAGGCATATTTTAACAAAAAATTGCTAAGTCCTTAGCGAGCCAAACTGAGAGATTTGTTGCAATTTAGACTATAGGTGTATGTGAACACATCTGTATTAGCATAGGGTATATTAATATTAGGAACAAAAAGAATATATTTTCTGCACTTACCCATCATTATTAAAATCAGCCAGAGCAATGACATTGCCAAAGTAGGAGCCCACTTGCTCCCCACTCAGGACCTGTTTGAGTTGCATGGAATCTGCCACCATTTCCATCAGGTATAAGGCACCTTTATGATTCCAGCGAGGAGCCCCTGAGACAATGGTCACGTCATTCTGTAGCAGCACACCTTTACCAATCTGGACAGAGTACCCTGTGAAAGATGCAGATTAAAAGATAACTGACCGGTCCAAAAAGGGGGAATCGGTATGATTTACCGCCGGACCCATGCCCGCCGGTTGGAATCCCACAGCGGCATCACGGCAGAGAAGGAAATCCAGATCGTCCAAGGTAAGTATTGCCTAACCTAATTCTACCCCCTAACCCTAACCCTCCCTTAGGGGTGCCTAACCCTAACCTTCCCCCCCCAGTGCCTAACCCTAATCCCCCCTCTAAGTGTCTAAACCTAACCCCCCTTCCCCGCCGCCTAAACCTAAGTCCCCCGGGGGGTGCCTAACCCTAACCGTCCCCCGGGGGTGCCTAACCCTAACCTCCCCTAGCCTATACCAAGCCTCACGGGTGGGGGGGGGGGTGCCTAACCATAATTCCCCTCCGGGAACCCTAAACCTAACCCTCCCCCCCCCGGCGGCTGTCCGCGCTTGGCGCTCGGCGTCCCTTCGATCGTCTACATTTAGATGCCTGTCATTTAACCCTCGCCGGGATTAAGCAGTCGGGAAGCCGGCTGTCGGGATTAGGTCCGTCAGCTTCCCGACTATATACCAAAAAGGGAGGGTATGAGAAATCTATTGAGACATATTGAAAACCTTCAATTCTATAGCTACCAGTGTTTGTCCAGCTCTGTCTTATAGGAAACCTCTCAAATTTGGGACTGAAAGCTGAAAGCCCATTCTAGTATCTCTGTCAGTGCCTGCATTTGTTATATTATTGAATGCCCCATCTTATAGAATGGAACAACTACACTATGTACCTGACCAGGACCAGCAGTGACAGTGCCATTTACAGCTCATTGGCCATGCTGACTGGGCATACCTCCAATCGTCCTCATCAGACAACATGGCTGAGTAGCACCAGTGTTGTTTTCTGAAAAAATTACACGCATACTTTGATATATTAATTAAATGGGCACCCAATACAACAAAAAATATTACTGGCAGAGGTTACTTTGTCATAAGGTACATGTTTAAAACATAGTTGTGTTTATTTAGTGAATTGCTTTAACTGTGTAGCAAGATTGTAAATTGACATTTATTGCATGGTATGCCATGCATTTCAATAGCATATGATGGTACGTAATGTGTTAAATGTCAATTTACAGTTTGCTCTATTTGTTTTGCATCTGATTCAAAAGTACATAATAATGTTGTTATGGGTCCCAAAAGAATTTTGTTTTTCCACTGGATGAGAAGGCTATAAACAAATGTAAGTGTGTACACATAAAAAGGTCTAAACACAAAAGCTCTAAGGCAGTGGTTCCCAAACTGTGCGCTGCGGCACCCTGGGGTGCCTCGGGACACTTGCAGGGGTGCCTCAGGTTGGTGGTCCAGCACCAACTCAAATTATTTATGGTCAATGTAATGTAGATATGTGGACAAACGGATGCGCAAACCTGTCCCCATCACATAACTGAGCCTAAGGATGACAGGTAAGCGCAATTTACTTCATTTTACTACTCTGCCGAGAATTCTCCAATCCAATTAAAAATGCCTATTCGTACTACTCGCAGCGGAGGGGTGCGAATTGACTGCCAAATAAGATTTGCGAGAAATGCATTAAAATGTGTTGAGACCATCCTGGACCCACCAAAATGGATAATTTTCGTTAGCAGGACCGTATAAAAGGCTGTTTGTGGGCATTAGGAAGGTACTGTAGGGTTTTAAATGGTTTCAAATGGCTGATTTGTGGGATTTTTTTTTTTATAAATGCAAGAAAATTATGAAAAACTAACTTTTTCATTTAATCTCAAACGAATTAAAAGAAAAATGCAAAAAAGTAGGAAAAAGGGTGATTTTTTGGTACTTTGAGGGCACCTTGAAAAATGTAAAAACTATTATAAACACAATTATTTAAAAAAATTATTGTAATTGAATTTCGGGTGCCTAAACTAACGAAAAAGTTGATTTTGGGGTAATTTGAGGACATTTTTTTTTACCCCCAAAAATTACATGTAATTATTGAATTATTGGACTAATTAAACTAATTGGAAACTTCCAAATGCCTAATTAGTCATTAGGGGGGATGTCCAAGGGGTTCAGCACGGTGTGCCCCACATTTTAACCTTAAAATAAAGATTTTCCTTTCCATCTCTCACCCTCAGTGGAAAGTGCGAGTGGAAAGTTGCGAATTCAGGATTGATTCAGACCCGCTCGCTATGATGCGATCGCTCGTACTTGACCGATATTTGCAATCTGCGCAAGCATCGCAATGCGCCTGCGCGAATCACTGCGAAAGATCGGAAGTGCTCACTCGCCCAGCATAGACAGCCTAGCTGAATGAGTGACAGGAGACGTTTGTGGGTGGTAACAGGGGCAGGTCACTAGAAACGGGGGAGTGGAGATGCGAACGCAGGCATGCCTGTGTGTTTCAACTCCATTTCAGAGTCGTGCATAATTAAGAGGCAGCGTCATAGTACACGTCACCTGGTTGTATTTCACACTGAAGTGATCGCAGTGCTTGCGGCAGGGTATAGTCTACCTCAAGCAGCGAGCACATCCGATGGTGCTTGATGTACCAATGGTTTCATGCACTTCCAGGAGATGACGTGCGCAAGTGGGTGTCTTATGAATGGCTGGTGGGCGTCTGCATACACAAAGTGATCGCACGCCAAGACATAGTGGGCGTGCTAATGCCTTGCCGTGTGATCGCCTGCCTTGCTGGGCATGCGCTGGATTTGCATACGCTGGGAGCGAGCGAACGCATCTAGCGAGCGGGTATGAATGAGGTACTCAGTCTGACTGATTCAGTGCCAGTTGCTAATTGGATAGCAAAATGAATTCGCTACGCGAATTCGAAGTGAAAATAGCAACTCGCACCTCGCCATTCGCACCTAATAGGATTGACCCCTATATGTCTAAAGAAATTATGAAAGAAGGATATCTGAGTCAACTTAAGTAAGTCTTAACCAGACAAAGCTTGGTAAATTCTGTGGTCATTGCTGCAAATTTACTGCACATTTTGTTGAAGCAACATAAAAATTGTAAAGGAACTTTTTCTTACTTTATCCAAATGTAAAGGGACACATTTTGTTTGAATAATAATGTAGATCTCATTTAAATTAGGTATCTAAGAAATCCTCACCCCCTACATCAGGGAGTTCAGGCACTCATACCACCGTCTGGATAATATTACTGCATCATGTGAAAATTTACCGTCTTTATACAATGAGAACTTGTATTGTAATATGCCAAATTAAACCAAATTTTCATATCTGCTGTTCCTGTCTGGCTGCAAGTTCACATGCTACTTAGCTTATTATGTGCTTCTAACATTGCTTCTGCCATTTCTGTGTTCCAGAAGTTTTCAACGATGGATCTTTAATCACACAGATAACTATGGGGGTGATTCAGCTTGGGACGGAATTGCAAAGTAAATATACAAATGAAGCAGGTGTAGGACACCCCCTGCTGCATTTGCGATCCCAGCACTGCGACCGAGGTCGCAGGCTGGGATAACCATAGCGACCATCGGTCATTATGGTGGACAGCGCCGGGCCGCCAGCCAGCTGAGTAAAGCTGAGTACACACCTATACAATTGTCAGGCCATTCTTTCGATGTCAAGAGAATGTGTATTCTGTCTCAATGCAGCTGCATTAGCCGATAAACGGCTTATAACGCTCCTGCAACGGCAGGGTTCAGGTGGTCGAATCTCATCTGCTGTTTAATATTCATCGGGCCGACCACCCGATCCCATAGAGGCCTGTACACATTGGGCCTGATTCAGACCTGGTCGCTAGATGCCGATGCTCGCTCCCAGCGTATTTCAGCTAAAATGTCAAGGCAGGCGATCGCACGGCAAGGCATAAGCACGCTCATTATAACTTGGCGTGCGATCACTTTGTGTATGCAGACGCCCACCAGCCAGTCTTTAGCCGCCCACTAGCGCACGTCATCTTCAGGAAGTGTATGCAACCATCGGTACATCAGAAGTGACCGCAGCGCTTGCAGTTGACTGTACCCTACCGCAAGCACTCCAGTGTATAATTCAACAGGTGACATGTACTAGGACGCTGCCTGTTAATTATGCACACCTCTGAAACGGCGTTAAGATGCTCAGGCACGCCTGCGTTCGCACCTCCACTCCCCCGTTTCTAGTGGCCTCCCCTGTTACCACCCACAAACGGCTTGACCTGTCACTAATTCAGCTTGGCCGTCTCTGCTGGGCGAGCGATTGCTTTCCGATCGCTCGGACTAGTTCGCGCACTGCGATGCATACGCTTGCGCACT
Source organism: Taudactylus pleione (assembly GCA_031769625.1). Classification (NCBI taxonomy): domain Eukaryota; kingdom Metazoa; phylum Chordata; class Amphibia; order Anura; family Myobatrachidae; genus Taudactylus; species Taudactylus pleione. Next base: position 3,874,489 of record JAUIMM010000329.1, on the reverse strand, counting down.
TTGCAAAACATCGCTCGCTCCGAGCGATTGCCTGCTAGCAATGAGGTATGAATCAGGCCCACTGTGCCATGTCTGCTGATCTGGAGGGTTTTACCTGATTAGCCGCTGTTTGTAAATGTGTGTACCCAGCTTAAAGCTGTGTATCCACATGCTGACTATGGAAAGACAGTACATCGTACTCGTACAGTCGTTCCTCATCCACTGCAGTGCCTACACTGAACGATATGTCGTTCAGTGCAGGCACCCACCCTCATCCCTGAACATGGGCAATCTGTCATTATCGGCAGGTTGACCAGCATGTTCAGGCGATGACTGATGTTGGAAATGACCAGCGGAAGCGCGCATCGCTGGTCGTTTCCGACATTATAGTGCACGATTAATCAGCGTTTGAACAATTACGATGTTGTAATCATTCAATCGCTCATTAAAATCACCTAATGGATACGCAGCTTAAGCCTCAGCTTACTCAGGCTGGCCTGGCCTTGCACGTGCAGATTGCCGATAATCGGGAATCTGCCTTCAGCAATGCACTTGCGTGCAATGCTGAATTAGCTCCTATGTCCCATTTCACCACTATCAATGTCAATACCAAAAATATACTAATTTCTTATTAAATGTGTCATACAGCATTGTTGACATTAAACGTTATGTACGTTTTAATATCATTTCGGTATGTAATATTTGTTATCTATTTTCTGTGGAAAATGTGTACCTTTTTACCACTTGTCCAGCTAAGTTTCTTTTCAGAAACTAATCATGTTACATTCCAAATGGAAATTAATGGGAGAATATTGTCACTAAAATACTGTACCGCCAACTACAGATAATGGACAGCAATGCAATATGCATCCCATACGTGACATGTGAAAATGATGCCATGGCCATTTTACATTTCCATACTGAGTATTTTACTTCTGTCCATTTTAAAAGCTAGCCTGGCACAATAAAGAAATTAATTCATGCCTGCCAATATCTTACTTGTGGTATACTGGGATTGTAGTCAATTGTAATACAACACCGGCAGTTTCTTAAACGGCATTACGCTGGATGAGCCTTTACTCTTAACTGGCTAAAATATACCTCTATATGTAACAGAGCTATAGTTGTTTCTTCCTGACTTTCAATGGTTTGTTACTTCTCACTGCAAACATTACATAGCTGTGTCATAACTACTTCGTTAATAACATAGGTCCTGAGTTGCACGTAAGTCGGCCATAGATGTGGCCACATTGCAGGCACGTAAATAAATGTGGATCTCTGTCTGAATTCAATGTTGAGTGCAATTCCCCAGGTCATTCCCTTGTGAAAGTGGTTTGTATCACTATCAGCGTGCATTTGCACCAGGCCTATCCTTTGTGGTAGAAGTCTGTCTGAAATCAGACAGATCTCTGCATACGCTCCACTCTGAATAGCCTGCCATTCTGCCTACCTGCCCACGACATAACTTCAGAACACTTAGCCTAGGTGGGAATGCCTAGTTGAGGCCTAATTACACTGATGCAGCCGAAATATGGTTGGGATGTATATGACTCTGAACTGCTCCTAGTTGCGCATGCTCTGATACAGACATGTGTAGTGCAAAAAAGTGCAAGATCTGTCTGCAAAACTTAGTTCTGTGCGACTCTGAATTAGACCAATAGTGTATAGCCTAGGTATAAAACTGACATGATATTTAAATAAAAAAGCAGGACACTTACAGTATGTAACTTAAAATGTACTCTATACTTCCTTTTAGGTCACATATACTATGAAACAGTTACAGTACAGGTAGTTTTCCTCACTTATCTATATAGTTTGGGTGCACCAGTGTCTGAACTAAATAATAATAATAAAAATAGGTATGGAAACCTGAGATACAATGGAGTCTTACCTCCTACTTGACTACTCCAGGAGGCTCATGAATTGCGGGGATCCGAGCTACCTGACTAGTGCTTGAGAACATTATCTGCCTCAGTTGCATTATGATGATACCATCTCACATAGCTGCGATCATACAACTCATCTTCCTTCACTTGTCACTCTAAACCATAAGTAGGCATGTATGCCTTACATAAAATATCACAGCAAGATATGACTGATGCCCACGGTTTGTTTTTTTTAGAGATACACAGGTTCATGTATTTACTGCAAAATCTGCCAGAGTACCACAACTTTCCTGCAAAGTGCATTTCCTCGTGCACACCCACTTTATAATCTTTCAATAAAAGAGATCTGCACCTAGTTTTGTAGGTTGGTAGGTGCTCTGGATAATGTGCTTCCCTGTACAATTACACACAATTGTGCGACTGTAGCCATACAACGTCACAAAAGAAGCAGTTGCGCTTCGGTTTTATACTTCTGCAATTCATAAATAGCTCTCACAGTGTATCTGCACTTACGGATTCCAAATCAAGAAAACAGAAATAGGACATAGCTATATCTAAAAACACAGATGTGACACAAGACATTTTTTCATAGCAATGTTCCTTTAATACTCTAACGCAGAAAACTATAAAGTGAGACATAGGGAAGAGATCTGAACCATGTAGTCAATATATACTGACAGACTTTTCAGGTAAGCCAAATAGATACAGTATTGTTTTGACTTGCATGGAGCAAGAGCTAGATAAATCGTAGGAGGGTTTTATGTGTGATATTGTACAAATAAAAAATCTTACCATCTCATTACTGAGGGTCCCATTATGACCAATAGTCTCACAATGGAACCCAAAAGTTGGATATTGATCAGCACCAGATGCAGAAAGAACACATGTGATGTAAGTGTCAATATGTAACATCGGGAAGCAGAGTAGGGGACAGGGGCTGTACATTCTCAGTTTCCCCAGCACCCATCCATTGTCTTTTTTAGAAGGGAGATCTGAAGGCAACCCTAGCAGAGTACACAGTCACCAGGAGAAAAACCCCTGTGCTATATATACATTATATATAGAGGTAATGGGGTAACATAATTAGAAGAATGGTTCTATTCCAAACTTTAAATAAAATACCGTAATTCTCCTTTAAAAGAAACACACCTAAATAGAGAGAGTGAAAGACAAACAGTTCTGTGCAAATCAAGTGACTCAGCTTGACAGGCAGAGTAAAGAAGCCCAGTATATA